>OY728165.1:1327115877-1329615877 GCA_963277665.1 Viscum album | reverse complement strand
AATAGAAAGTCCTGCAGTAATATAACCAAGTGGTCTAAGAGAGTTGATGAAGATTTAGTTCAATTTGAGAATTTTCAGGCTGAAGTTCAAAATGGTTTTGAAATGGAGGATAAAAAGGTTAATGAGATTTCTGAGAAGTTGACCCAGGAGAAAAATTTTCAGAATCAACGGGTCAGGGATCTGAATGGGAAGCTTAACTCGGTATCTTAAAATTGGAAAACTGAAAGAGATTTCTGGATTGAGTTTCAGCAGAAGATGGAAAAGAAAGATGAGTTGTTGAAGTTGGAGAAAGAAGGCTTGGAGTCTCATGAAGAGGCTTTAAAAGATCAAGAAGAAAAGGTAAAATCCTTGGATAGGCAATGAGAGGAAGATCAAAGAGACTTGAAGAAACTCAAAGCCTTGTTGAAGCAGCTCATTCCGAAGGAAAAGGAAGACAAATGAACCCACTCCGATCTTTTGTTGTAGTTGTCTTTCCTTGTATTTCCTCCTAACTCTAATGAAATGGTTATCTGGTAGGTTTTTATCTTGTTATATACTAATGTTTCAGGTATCATACTTTGTTTTTCATTCCCATTAATTCTTTTTGAAAATCACAAAGGGGGAGAAGGAAAAAGAACTATTCCTAAGGAGGAGAAAGGAAAAATTTCTAAGAGAAATATCCTTAATGAAAGGGGGAGTTTCCCACTACGAAGTTTTCACTCTTATATTATTGAAAACTCCACTCTGGAAACTCAGAATACAATCCTTAGAGTTTCAATGCCTAAGGGGGAGTTAGTTGTATTCATTTCTATCCATGATCAAAGGGAGATAAGTTTTATTTTCAAATTCTAATAATTTTTTTTTCAAGATCCTTATATGATTTCTCATAAACAAATATTATTTTTACCCCCATAAGGAAAATTTACCTCTTTAAGGAAAGATACCTTAACCTAGATTTTCTTATACATAGCAATATTACTCTTAAATTCAAAAACTGGATTCATAACCAAATTTCGGGAGCCATATAATTAAAATATTTTAAGTATTCTGTTTTCAGGATCCGAATTATGGATGTGATCTGTAATGTAGTTCTAATCCAAATTCTGGATTCGGAACTATGAAGAAGTTCGACCTGGAACTCTTAAGCAGTTCGACTCCGAAATATGAAGAAGTTCTACTCTGAACTCTTTTTTAGTTCGACTCCGAACTCTTTTGTAGTTCGACTAAAAACTTTAAAGAAGCTCGACTCCGAACTCTTAAGAAGTTCGACTCCGAACTCTACAGGTTCAGAATCCGATCTCTGGTGAATCCAGACTCCGAATTCCTATAAAACAGAATCCAAACATTTCTTATCATAGGCTCCAAACTTCATTTTTATTAGACTTTGAACTTTTGACTTACTTACACTCCGAACTATTGATTAGCTTTTACTCACAAATGCTTTGTTTCAAAACGATGTCGTGCATTCAGTTATACATAGTTTGTTATAAAAAGAGGTCATCTATTCTGTTTCTAATTAACTGTTGGTTGAGTTACACGTGTACATGTCCCTCCGATTTTCATGGAAAATATGACCGTTGGAAGAGGGAGATGACTGTTGGAAATTTGCATATAAATAGGAGATCATTTGAAAGTGCTCAAATATACAAGAATAGAACAACAATAGAGAAGTTTATCGATCTAGAGACCACATGCTACTAAGGTGATTTCTGGAGAGAGAAAGCTTTTCATGCCTTGTGCGTACTGAACTGCTCATTCAGTTTTTGTTTCGTGCGACTCCGAATGTTGGTTATTACATTCGAGGACTTCCGGGGATAGGAAGACAGAGGTTTCCAACACCTTGAAGGTGAGGGCTTCCTTGATGAGGAAGACAGAGGTTGCCAACTACCTTGAAGTTGAGGGCTTGCAGGGATAGCAAGACAGAGACTCATATCTTCGTATCGAGGGCTTACCCTGGTGTGGCGAAGACAGACATGCTTGAAAGTATAAATCAAGGGACCTTTATCCAAGGTTGTTGGATACCCTTCTCTTTGGGTTAAAAGACTTATATCTTGTTACTTGTAGTTTTACTACTTGTTTATTTCCTCTACATTTTGTATTATAAGGAAAGTATAACTTTATTATACTTCCTTACTTGTACTCTATTTCATTTAGATTCTATACTCTTTAAGGTAGAATCTCATATTGTAATCTTTTGTTAAGTTTCAATTTCCGGAACAATACTTCCGGAACCTACTTTCAGAATCTCTTTCCAGTTTTAAAAAAGTTCATAGGAGTTGAAGTTTATAACTTCATTCCTTATTCCAAATTACAATTTTTGTTAGAGGTGTTGTGAATTTTCTTAGTTTAACTTTGTTAAACTTAGATCTTTCCTTTGTTTAAAGGAATTTTTAAAGTATACAATTCACCCCCCCCCCCTCTTGTATTTTGAGCGTCTACATCATTATTTCAATCCTACAACATGAACAACTAAAAGTCATGACTGTATAAAGAAGTGATAGATCAATTGAAAACATTTATACCAAACATTCCAGAACCATTAAAATATTCAAAATAACATGAAATTTTTGATTAAAAACCCTCATATTCTAAAAAATTCATTTATGAATGTGAAATAACAACAAAATCACCGAACAATCAAACAATCGACACCCTTCCCCCAATGTATGAGATGAAAATTTAAACCTTAACTAAACGAGACATTGAGAGAAACCTTCTCTGAAGTTAAGATGAGAATTCCCCTTCTTGATGAAATCCATACCATTCCAAACTACTAAAAATACATTAAATACTTATGCACTTTTAAAAGAAAATGTTCACATCAAACCCATGTCCTTTTGGCTGCTAATGTGACTACAACCATTCAAGGGACCATTCCTCCTATGTTGAAAGATCTAGGATTTACATACATGAATTTTAAGTTAAGGCAGAACAAAGTTATAAATTCCATTAATGATATTGGATCTTTTATGAACCTCATTCTATATTCCATTTAAGGTCAATTGGGGATTGAATATCTCTAACCAATATCTATCACACTCCAACATATAGATCATACATTTTGAGTTCCTAAGGGGATTTTAAAATATGTTTTTGTGAAGGTTGAAAATTTAATTTACTCTACTAATATAATTTCCCTAGCCAATCACCCTTTCTTAGGTCCTAAATAGAATACCACCATAATCCTTGGTGACCATTCATAGGAAAAATCAATTTAGTCATCCGAGTTAGGAATCATAACATGAAAATAACCTTTTGAAAACATGAGCCTTGATCTAAACATTTACAATGAAAATTATCAATGTGGGGATGATGAAGATATCCATGAGGTTAATTGGATAGGTTGTATTGATTATTAATCATATGAACATCATGGAATCATTAAAAGTTGTTTAATTAAATATGAGATTGATTTTCTATGTTCATATGATGAAAATATAACTCCTTTGCATGAATATATTTAAGATTATTCCATTGATGATTTTTAGGATAAAAAATTCATTACATTTATTAAATTAACCAAAACAAGTCCATACCCATTACAGAAACTGATCTAGTCAATGTGGATGCACTAAATTCTGTTCCAAATAAACCCACTTTATAAAGATATCCGGCAAAAACACTGAGTTTGTTGCAAATTCAAATACTTCTTTTGAATGTGTTAACCAATCTCATAACAAATTTAAGGGTCTACCTTCATCACTAATGTATTCGTTTTTGGGGGAAAATCAACCTTTTCATTCTTTCATTTCATCCTCTCTTGAAGGCAATCAATGGAGGATGTTTTTGGATATTCTAATAAATAATAAGAAAGAAATTGGATGGACCATTTCCAAAATTCCTTGGATTATCCCTCTCATTGGATATCATAGGCTTGTTATAGAATGTGAATCCAAACCATGTCATCAACCTCAGCAGAGACTCAATCATAATCATATGTATGTGGTATAGAATAAAATTATTAAGTGGTTGAAATATAGTATCATCTATCCCATTTCTGAGAGTGAGTGGGTAAGACAAATTCAATTTGTTCTAAATAAAGATGGAATCACTATGATTACCAATGAGGATGGTGATATTCTCCCCAAAATGGTCAATAGTGGATGGAGAGTGTATAGTGACTATAAGAATTTAAACTCATGCTCTAAGAAAGACTATTTCTCATTTCCCATCATTGAACAATTTCTTAAGGGAGTGGCGGGTCATCATGTCTAATAATTTCTAGATTTATATATAGGGTATAATAAAATATTATGTTTCTTTATAAGATCAAGGAAAAACAACCTTCACCTACACATTCAGCACTTTTCCCATCAAGCACATGCCCTTTGGGTTATGTAATGTCCCTAGTTCCTTCCAATGATTCATGATGTGAATTTTCCAAACATGGTGGGAATTGTTTATAGGTATTTATGGATGACTTCTCCACCTATGAGGATACTTTTTTGGTAGGCCTAATAAATTATGAAAGGGTTCTGTCTCGATGTGAGTTTAAGAATCTCATCCTAAAATGGGAAAAATCCCATTTCATCGTAAAATAAGGACTTGTTCTGGGTCATCTATTCAATGGTAGAGAGATTAATGTTGATAAAGCTATGGATGATATAATTCATCACCATCCCTCTAAAAAATGATCAATTATGTTAGGTATTTTTTAGGACATGCTGGTTTCTATATAAGGGTCATTAAAATATCAGCTCAATTTCTTAACCACTTTGTCCTCTACTGGTGAAATATGCTCTATTTATGTGTAAAAAAACCAATGAGGAGTCATTATTGACATAGAATTCATCTCTTATATCTCTAACTATAATGACATTTCTCAATTGGAAACATCTTTTGGAACTCATGTGTGATTTGAGTTACTTTTCTGTAGAAGATGTTCTAGGAAAATGTTGAGATAAAAATCCACGTGTCGTTGTATATGCAATTAAATCATTAAATTATACACAAATCAACTACACCACAACTAATAAAGAGTTACTTTATATTCTATATTCCTTAGAGAAATTCACATTCTATCTCTTATGATCCCCCATCAATATCTTCACCTATCATTCAGCTCTAAAATACCATTTCCAAAAAAAATAAGCCAAGGGTATATTGATTAGGTGGATCCTTCTTCTTCATGATTTTGAATAAGCCATTAAGGTTAAAAATGGTGCTGAATTTTTTTACATATCTCCTATATATGATGGAATGAAAAGACAAATCACCTCACCTTTCTGTGTCTAATTCATTTCCTGATGAGAACCTCTATTTTGTGAGTGATTGCTCATGGAATGCTAATAAATTAAACAACTTCGTTATGGGTGAAATTCCAAAATTCTTCAAGATTCAATATAATAAGAAATTACATTATTTTTTCATACTATATTTGTTTTATGATACGTACCTCTACATGTTCTCTCCTGATAAATTAATTAATAGAAGTGTTCCCGAGTCTGAGTAAGATTCCATTCTTAAATTCTGTAATGAAGTGGCATGTGGTGGACACATTTACACAATGAAAACTACTATAAAGGACCTCCAAAGTGGTTTATTTTTTCCAACCTCACTATGTATTCCTACACATTATTTCAATTTAGTCCACAATTTCAGCAATTAGGATCCATAACCAAAAGAAATTAAATACTCATTATACCCATTCAGGTTTTTGAAATCCTTAACTATTGTAGCGTGGATTTCATATGACCCTTCCCAATATCAAAGAGATATCTCTACATCCTATTAGTTGTTCATTATTTCACTAAATGGGTTGAGGTCATTCCCACAAAGTCAAATAACCATCATGTTTAGACTGATTCCTAAAATAACACATCATTTCTATATTTCGAATTCTTAGGGCTATCATTAGTGACTGTTGAACCCATTTCTGCAACTATCCCATTTCATTACTCATGTATATGTTTTGGATTTTTAAAAATGTTTCTGGAGCCTAAAATAATCAAAATAATTGTCCAGAAGATTCATAAAATAGGTAATGTTAAGATATTATAGAAAAAATACTATTAATCCCTCAAGAAACGATTGGTCTGAGAAACTGTTGAATTCTCTTTGGGCTTATCGTACTGTGTTCAAAACCATCTTAGGCATGTCACCATATAGTTTGGTATATAGAAAATCATTTCATTAACCTATTTAAATTGAACATAAGGCATTTTAGGAAATTAGAAAATGAACTTTTGCAAATTTTTGGCTAAAAAAAGAGGAAATTAGACATTAACAAACTTGAGGAATGTGCAATGGAAAATTATGAAAATTAAAGGATCAATAAAGCTTGAGTTGAATCCAACCAATTTGTGAATCTCAATGCCGATCAATTTGAACTAGGAAAATTTGTTCTCTTATATAGTTCCAAAAAACATTTACACCCTAGAAGGTTATGTCCAAGATGGTTAGGGCCTTATATAGTGAATTATATATACCCCATGGAAGAGTAGAGATTCAAGACACCACTAGTAGTTAGATCTTCAATATCAATGGTCATTGGTTAAAACCATTAATTGAAACATTCAATAAACATGAAGCAGAGGAGGAGGTAACTTATCCATCCTATGAACCAGACAAAAAATGTTATATTTAGGGCCCATGCCAAGATAATGATATTAAATAATTTTATTTCTGGGAGTAATCGTAGATCTTACCTATCCATTGATTCAGAGTTTGGAGTTCCAAAACTAACAGGTACATTTTTTCCATTTCATTTTCTTATTTTGATTATGGAATCCCCAAATGGTTTCCAATATGTCTGAATTTTTAATTTCTCTAAAAATTGGATCCTAAAGCATTTTATTATTTTTAAACGAAAAACATGTCTTCCAAAATTCAAACATTATTTGTAAATTCACGAGGATTCCACTTTTTACATGATTCCAATGTTATCAACTACTTTTTTTGGTTATCAACATTAAACAAGGTGATTCTATACCATTAATTTATTTGGAATCATATAATTCCTCCCTTTCTTCCCAATTATGAACTATTTCTTCTACTTTCTTTAAATGTAACACCCCAAGACTTTATAGTATGTTAGTTCTTCAATGTAATTCAATAACTTACACTACACACAACATCAAGTTCAAGCACACCGTGACATATCAAACTAGCCGTTCAAAAGTGGTTATGAATATTATTAACATAATTTTGAACTATATATAACCCTTATAGTTTTAGAATCCATATTATGAGTTTCTTAGACATAATTTAAGGACAAATTCATTTTTTCAGTTAAAAGAAGTGTTTTTCAAAAAATGCAATTTTACCACTTTTTAATGGTGAACCCTTTTTAAATCCAATATTTGAAACATTTATATATTAAATTTGACAAAATAAACTTTTTCGTTGGGATCAGGACATAAGAATTTAGTTTCAATAAATTTTTGGTGTTTTCTGACAACTTTCATATTTGGGTGAATAGTGTAAAATAATATGTTTTAACTGAAAGAAATTTTTTTAATTAAAATAATTTATAGTGTTAAACAATACATATGAATGGTTTGGATGTATAATTAGATTATATTTTCACCATTTAATCCAATTTTGGTCATTGGAAATAATTTCACTTTGAAATTGGAATAAACAAATGTCTATCATTTGGTAGTTATTATTTCATAAAAATACACTTTTTTGTTTTGACAACAGGAATTAATTTTAAACTAATAAATTCAATTTATATGTTTTGAATTTGGTAAAATAGACTTCATTTTTGATTTCATAATATCAAAATTAGCTTAGGGTGAATTTTTGTTATGTTTCTGAAAACTTTAAATTTTTTATGAATAGTGAAAAACAGAGTTATAATTTAAAACCAATTTTTTGTAAATAATTATTTATTTTAAATAAATTTATTTTAGGTAAAAAATAGATTAATAATACCTATATAAGTTCAATTTAATTCATTAGAGTCAGTTTATAATAATTTTAGACATATAAAAATTTTATTGAACTTTTCACCGTCTTTTACCCACCTCCTAGGAGAATTTGCATATTCACATAAAAATTAATTTTACCCCTTCTGTTAGATGAATTTTGAAATTCCGAGACACACGGTTAATATAAAGGAGTATAATGTGGACCAATATGATATATTTTTTATGAATAGTAACTTTTTACATTTATTTACCACGGTTAAAAGTAAATATTGTAATTAAGGGTAAAAATGTTATTATTATAACCCTAACACATGTCCTAATTCTATTAGATAAGTATAATTAGATAAAAACAGCCTTAGGAATAAAATATGAACCTCTTTGGTCCACTTGGATTAGATTAGGACATTTATTATTATTTTATTTTAAGAAGAGTTAAAAGAGTTAAAATCAATGTTTAATAACTAAAACATTTTTAATATAGGGCTAAAAATAAGATAAATTTGACTAAATATTCATTATAAATATAAAAAATATTTCCTGCATAATGGTATTTTATTTATAATTTTTATACATTAAATAATTTGATTTATTAATGACACAATGATGATGCAGTAATTACGTAATTAATGAAATATTAAACTAATAGATACTATAAATATGCAAATAAATGTAATTGGAGAATTCTTATGAATTACACTAATTTTATATGTTAATATGACATTTTAGGGTTTTTTATATAAATTTACTTTGAAGTAATAATGCTGTTATGAATTATGAAAAAACAAAATACCAAATATTATCAAAATTGACAAAAAAGAGTTTTTAAAACAAATATTATATTATTAATTGATATTCTATTTCTAAAAATATTAGGTTTGGCCAAATCACTTATATAATTATAGTTGAATCATTAATGAAGCACTTGGGGTTCTATTGGAAGAATATAGTATGTTCATTAGCCATATAATATAAAAATATAAAGAGCCATGGTAAATGTCAAACTATTTAACTTACAGTTAAATCTAAAAGATAAGGTCAATATAGTAACCCAAACCTGTCTAAATCCTATTGGTTGAGTGGTTTTCGTCCCATACCTACCATAGGCCTTAAATAATCTATTTTGGATCCAATATAAACTGAAATTTATTTTATTATAAAATAATTTTTCTAGTTTTTTCTAAGGTTCCCCTCACCCCTCTTATAAAAGGGAACTCCAACTTCTCTCTAATTAACACCTTAAAATACATTTTTATTGGAAAAACTCTTCCCAAATACCATATCAACTGTCCTAACTTTATCTAAGAGACCTTATTTTAGTTAGAAATCCAACCTAGTGAGCCCTTTTGATCAAATCAAAAGGAAGAACCCGAAGAAGGGGTAAATATCGCACCACCTCTTTCAAGTTTATTTCTTCTTCCTCTTCCTTTTTATTTGTTGTTTCCTTTATAAAATAATAACTCTAGTATCTTCTATATAATTAAATTTTATTTTGAATATGGTACAACTAAATTCATTATTCTATTCATTGTTTGAATGAAATGTCACCTTACGTGCGTACGTACGGCTTACCGTCTCCACGTCATGGTGTAATTGTTATTCAATACATTATTATTTGGATGGGTATAATAATGATGGGTAATTGATTTAAATAATAAATATAACATGATAATTATTCATCATATATAATATAACATCAAATTATTTATTATATTAATATCAAAATAATGATATTGTCGCTCGAGCGTACGTACGGATTACCGTCTCCACGAACACGATTAGATTCATTCCCCATCAAATTCATTCAAGACTAAATTTCATTTGATGAACAAAAATAATGTTAATAGACATGATAAAATTCTTTATATGAATAAGATACATCCCATTCATAACAAATATGACCCACATAATAAAGCATATAAAGGAAAATGAATCTGGTAACACCCAAAACAACGATAATACTAAGATATTATTTACAAAGAAATGTTAAAAGATTATATATGATATCATATTAATGTATATGATTCTTGTATAATTTAATAAAAATTATTTCTATATTATACAGGAGGTTAACCTACCCTCGACCAATGAAAAAGTAAAAAGTAAGGGGTTTCTTATCTCACTTTTAATTCTGTGAGATTTCTATTGTTCGCCACTTATTTATTGGATGTGATGTATTGTGTACTATCATTTGATATATATTATCTTGATTCTATATATATTCATGTTATTATGTAATTAATTTTGTGTTTATTATCTTTTGGTCATACGACTCAATTGATCACCACAAAGTATGGTTTTTTCATCTCACTTTTTATTCATGTGAGATTCATGCTATATTGGCCACTATTTCCTTTTGTGTGGCATATGAATTGTCGATGATTATATTAATTAAGTAATATAATTTATTTTATAGGTATTAACATCTTCATTGTATGATAAATCTTTCAGGGTGTGTATGTTTCATAAGATACCAAATCGGTAAGGAAATTTCCAATTTCAATTTCCACTCATTGGGCTTTACGCATACTTCGCTGATTATTTTACTCCATCATTATGTGTGGAATCACTATTTTTTATTTGTGTATTAATTTCCACTACCATTTCTGTGGATATAATTTTGATACACATAATCACTCCATTGATAAATTCTCAAGTCATCGATATGAACTTTATAAGAGTAATTTTAACTCAATCTCTATTTATAGAGTTAAACATCCAATTCAATGGTGTTGTTTTTACAAGAATATGTGTGAATTTCATCTAATAGATTTACAATAAATATCCAACAATATTGAGTGTACTTATATTTTTTCACACATAATTATTTCATTGGTTAATCCTTAACCAAAAGATATGATCTTTATATGATATTTCATCTCAATTTACATTACATTGAGACTTCATTGTTGTCATACACCAATTCGCTTTTATATGGTGTATATAATGTACTTTGACAAAGTATATCATGAATCCATTTATTCTCATGATATTATAATGTTTTGATTACCTCAATTGCTTTTATTCAAAAGTCTCTCTTTTGGTTAGGAACTCTCACTAAAATATCATTTTAAATGTTTTGAAGATTACTTATTCAATATATTTCTCATTAATGTCCATGTTTTAAAAATTGTTTTAAGGATTTATTTATATGAACATTGAAGTTTCAAAATTAAAGTTCCTTTTAAAAGTTTCAATGTGGTATGAGACACTTTGATTTAGAAATCTATTTTTAAATGGCTTCTTGAAAAATAGTGTGACTTTTAAATGTTTTCAAGAAAAAGGTGGATATTTCTCACAAATAGTTTTGATGATTATTTTATTCTATGTCAATATCCTTCATTATTCTCAATTGAGGGTAATATGTAACAATATAATCTTCCATATTGTATTGAATGAGTTATGTTTGACTGTGGATGTGTTATTTTTATACCCTTCATCGCTTATGGATAAAGTATTGACATTTTGTATGCTAGTTTTAATATAAATGTTTTTGTTATGTTTCAAAATTTTCATATGGGGAATTAATTGGACTTAGTAAGTGACGGGTGGAGCCTGCTATAGCTCTTAGATGCATCTTTTGGTCTCATGAGACTAACTAGTTTCGTAGAACAAGGCCTTGACAAAATCTTATTTGTAGTCTTGGCATGAGGCCTTGACTATGTGGTTATAAAGTCTAGCATTATGCATTCTATCGTTATGAAAGTGGTTATTGATATTTCATGTGATTATTCAACTAGTAGAATATCCATGTGAATAAGTAAATGAAATTATTTCATTTTATTTTTTCCAGATTATGCTAAAGTTCAAGATTAAAAGGCTTTTGTTTTACTTATACATTGCCTTAAATGTTTATGCTTATTTAGGAAAGTTTCGGCTATATTGTTATCATTACTAAGCATCTTAGCTCACCCATTTCTATGTTTTACTTTTCCAAGGATGTCAAGAGTTATTTTATGACTGCCCCGTAGGGATAGTCTGAGGGGATATGAGTGTGGACTATAGAGACTATGTTGTTATAGTTTTTCACTTTATCATGTAATGTAAGACTTATGAATGTATCTAGTGTTTCCAAGGCTACTAAACTATTCATTCTTTCAAGACATGATCTCTTGGGATCATTCAAATGTTATGTAATAATGCACTGACTCAGGGTAACTAGGGTCCGGGAGTTACAGTTTGTATCAGAGAACGTTTAGTACAAACCTTGGAAAAAGATTTAGATAAACACTAATTAGAGCACATAGCCCTAAGATAGACATTAACAATTAGTATAGAAGAACATCCAAGAATTTTTCTATTGTAATGATTTTGGGAGTTTTCCATGAGACAAATCCCTATCTGGGTACGATCAGGTAGAGGAGGCTCTGGAACTGATGTACCTAGGGGTAAAACCCAAAAACACAGCTTTGAGATAGACTCAAACAGGAACTAGTGCATGACAACTAGCCTTGCTACACTCTTGGTCCCAAGAATTCATTTACAGTCATTTTCCATAAATGTAGGGGACCTGACCCTTACCTGAGTGCATGCCCTATTCTATAGGATATTTTCTTGTTCAGAGAAGAAGATATGTTGAAATAAATGGTTGGAGAAATTTTTAAAAGTATTAATGATCCTTGTTGATGGGGTTACATTGTAATAATTTTCTCTTCTATTTGTAACCCTACAGTTTGTCATGTGAAAATGATATTTGAGGAAGACTTATCTTTTCTCTTGTGGATATAGTTATAAATAACCATTTGGTTTTATATGATCATTGGGTTTTAGGAAATTACATGTTATTATATTTTGGGATGAAAATGCAAGGTATGAGATAACATTTGTGGTTAAATTATGTTATGGTTATTTTGAGTAATTTATCTCATTTTTAATGTTATAAAAAATAGTTTTATAAAAAGGACAACATGCAGACCGTGTGACAACCCATCTCATCGGACAAAGCTATGGGAATCAAACCCACAACCAGGGTGCGTTTAGGATTTATCACCTACCACTGGACTACGAGAAGTCAATGGTTAGTGTGACTAGTTATTTTTAGTTAAATGATTTTATTGATCAATAATAAGTTGATTTGGGATCTTATGTCTTATCAAATGAATACCCTTAGTATAGGAAAATGATTTGGTGATTAAGTGATAAATGTTATTTTGGAAGGCGTTTGATTTTTTGGTAACACTATATGCCCAAGGAAAATATAATACTATGGGATATCATTTGAAGAGTAATGGTGGATTTTGATCTATGTTTTTATTTTGGATTTATAGTGATTTGGGTTATTTTTGGAAATTATTAACCTATAATAGATAATATATGATTAGTTTAATTACTTTTAAGTATGTGACTTTAAGAGTTGTTGATGTCATTTGGAGATACAATTTAACATCGAAGACTATAACCAAATACTTCTATGGTTTGGGTTTGAATATTAGTTTGGATTATATTGATGGATTTTAAGGACAATTTTTTATTGAATGGAATTTATTTAACATTAGGTTATTGTTGGTTTAATTTTAGAAATTAAGATTAGTGATTCTTTCTATAATGGAATATCTATTTTGGGGTCATCAGATCTTGTACTAAAAATTTTATTTTTGATTAATCTCTAAAGACAAGGTAAATATATAGTATATCCTTTTTGGATCATGTGATTCTCTAGAATTATATTCTAGCTCTTTCGGTGTGACCAAGTCTTATTGAATAATCACCATTTAAAAAATGAGTTAGTTGTAGAAATTAATTAAAGAATGAAACTCTACTTAAAAAGTAATTATATCTCTTTATTTTCATAGTGAATCTCATTAATGAATTCCTCATATTTATGAAATGTAGCTTAAAACAAAAAAAATGTTGTCTGTTTACTTTTCCTACTGGGAAACTAATGACCATTTGTCCCATCACATGTTTCTAGTTTTCTTGTTGTTAACATTATTTTGATCTTGTTTTCTATCCCTCTCCATCATAACTCGACACATATTTTATTATCCATATCCATGTTTTCATACAAGGAATCCAAGTATGGGTTATCTTGGGTGACATTTGTACTTCTCTTTTATTCTTTTAGAGTGATAGTTTTATTGAATCTTTTCCGATGTGGGACATTCCATTATATTCCCAATCCCAATTTTAAAAATTTTGAGGATTCAATTTGTTGAAAAAGGGAATAATGTAACACCCCAAGATTTCATTGTACGTTACTTCTTCAAAGTAATTCAATAACATACACTACACGCAACATCGAGTTCAACCGCCCCACGACATACCAAACTAGCCATTCAAAAGTGGTTATTAATAATATTAATATAATTTCTAACTTTATATAACCCTTATAATTTTAGAATCCCTATTATGAGCTTCTTATACATAATGTAAGGACGAAATCAATTTTTTTAGATAAAAGAATTATTTTTCAAAAAAATGAAAATTTACCTTCTTTAAATGGAGACGCCATTTTTAAATCCAAAATTTGAAAATTTTATATATTCAATTTTATATTATAAACTTTATATTTGGGATCAGGACAAAATAATTTAGTTTCAATAAATTTTTGGTGTTTTTCTGATAACTTTCATATTTGGGTTAATAGTGAAAAATATAATATTTTAACTGAAAACATCACTTTTAATAAAAATAATTTATAGTGTTAAACTATACATATGAATGGGTTGGATGTATAATTAGATTATATTTTTACCATTTAATTAAATGTTTTTCATTGGAAGTAATTTAACTTTGAAATTGGACATAAAAAATATCAATCTTTTGGAAGTTATTATTTCATAAAAATACGCTTTTTGGTTTTGACAACGGGAATTAATTTTAAACTAATAAATGAAATTTCTATGTTTTTAATTTGGTAAAATAGACTTCATTTTTTATTTCAAAATATCAAAATTTTCTTAGGGTTAATTTTTGGTTTGTTTCTAAAAACTTGTAATTGTTGATAAATAGTGAAAAACACTGAGTTATAGTTTAAAACTGATTTTTTTTAATAATTATTTATTTTACTTAAATTAATTTTAGGTCATAATAGATAAATAATACCAACATAAGTTAAATGTAACTCATTGGAGTAAGTTTATAATAAATTTAGATATATAAAAAATTTAATGAACTTTTCATCATCTTTTACCCACCTCCTAGGAGAATTTGCAAATTCACAGAAAACATCATATTACCGCTTCTATGAGTTGAATTTAAAAAATCCGAGATAAACGGTTAATATCAAGGATTAACATGTAGTTCAATAAGATAAAAATATTTCTTTTGGTGAATAGAAACTTTTTACATTTCTTTACCTCAGTTAAAAGTAAATAGGGTAATTAAGGGTAAAAATGATATTATTATTACCCTAACACATGTACTAATTCTATTGGATAAGTATAATTCGACCAAAATGATCCTTAGAAATAAATTATGAACCTATTATGTCCAATTTGATTAGATTAAGACATTTATTATTATTTTATTTAAAGAATATTTACATGGGCTAAAATCAATGTTTAATAACTAAAACTTTTTTAATATTGGGATAAAAATAAGAAAAATTCGACTATAAATATTCATTAGAAATTTTAAAAACAATTCCTACATAATGTTTTTTTATTTATATTTTTTAGACATTAAATAATTTAATTTATTAATGACACAATGACGATGCAGTAATTACCTAATTAATGAAATATTAAACTAATTGATACTATAAATATCCAAATAAACTTAATTTTAGACTTTTTATGAATTCCGAAAATTTTATAGGTTAATATGACATATTAGTGTAGGTTAGATGAATTTGTTTCGAAGTAATAATGCTGTTATGAATTTATAAAAAACAAAATACCAAGTAGTTTCAAAATTGACATAAAAGAGTTTTTAAAACAAATAATATATTATTAATTGATATTTTATTCCTAAAAATATAAGGTTTGGAAAAAATACTTATATAAAGATAGTTGAATAATTAATGAACCACTGGGGGTTATCTTGGAAGTATATAGTATGTTTATTATCCATATAATTTAAAAATATAAAGAGACATGGTAAATTTCAAACTATTTAACTAAGAGTTAAATATAAATGATAAGGTTAATATATTAACCTAATCCTATCTAAAACCTATTCGTTGAGTTTTTTTGACCCATCCCCACCATATAATTTATATAATCCATTTTTGAGCAATTAAAAATTGAAATTTAATTTATTATAAAATAATATTTCTAGTTTTTTTCTAAGGTGCCTCTCACCCCTCTTATATAAGGGCACCCCCCCTTCTCTATAACTCACACCTTCAAAGCCATTTGGCTCGGCCAGAATTTTCCCCAATACCCTCTCAACTGTACTCCTTTCATCCTAGAGGCCTTACTTTAGTCATAAATCCAACCTATGGAGCCCTTTTGATCAAATCAAAAGGAAGAACCCGAAGAAGAGGTAAATATCTCACCCCTCATTCAAGTTCCTTTCTTCTTCCACTTCCTTTATATTTGTTGTTTCCATTATAAAATAATAACTCTAATATCTACTATATACTATGATGTTATTATGAATATTTTACAATCATATTCATTATTCTATTCATCCTTTTAATTACATGTCACCATACGTGCGTACGTACGGCTAACCGTCTCCACGTCATGGTGTAATTGTTATTCAATACATTATTATTTGTATGGATATAATAATGATATCTAATTTATTTAAATAATAAATATAAAATGATTATTAATATTTATATATGATATACCATCATATTATATATTATTTTAATATCAAAATAATGATATCATTGCTCGTGAGTACGTACGGATTACCGTCTCCACGAACGTGATGATATTCATTCCCCATCGTATCCATTCAAGACTAAATTTAATTTTATGATTAAAAAAATTTAGAGACATGATATAATTCTGTATATGAATAATTTACATCTCATCCATTACAAATATGACCCACATAACAAAGAATATAAAGTAAAATGAACTTGTTAACACCCGAAACGATGATAGTACTAAGATATTATTAACAAAGCAATATTAAAAGATCATACATGATATAATATTAATGTATATGATTGTTGTATAATTTAATAAATATCATTTCACCATTATAAAGGAGGTTAACCTACCCTTGACCAGAGAAAAAGTACATAATAAGGGGTTTCTTATCTCACTTTTAATTCTGTGAGATTTCCATTGTTCTCCACTTATTTATTGTATGTGGTGTATTTTGTACTACCATTTGATATATATTATCATGATTATATCTATATTCATGGTATTATGTGATTAATTTTGTGGTTATTAACTTTTGTTCCTATGACTCGATTGATCACAACGAATTAAGGGTTTTTCATCTCACTTGTTATATATTTGAGATTCATGCTATATTGGCCACTATTTCATTTTGTGTGGTGTATGTAATATCCATGATTTTATTCATTGTGTAATATGATATAATGCATGGGTATTTTTATATTCATTTTATGATACTTCTTTCATGGGGTTTATGTTTCATAAGTCACCAAATCGGTAAGGGAATTTCAAATTTCAATTTCCAGTCATTGGGCTTTAAGTATACTTCGTTGATTATTAAACTCCTGGATTATGTGTGGAATCACTATTTATTATTTGTGTGGTAATTTACACTCCCCTTTCTGTGGATATACATTTGATACACATAATCACTCCGTTGATAAATTCTCAAGTCAGCGATATGAACACGATAGGAGTAATTTTAACCCAATCTCCATTTATTGAGTTAAACATCCAATTCACTGGTGTTGTTTTTACAAGAATATGTGTGAATGTTCTCTAATTTATTTACACTGAATATCCAATCATATTGAGTGTATATATAATTGTCACACATAATTATGTCCTTGGTATATCCTTAACCTAAAGATATGGTCTTTATAAGAGATTTCATCTCAATTTACATTCCTTTGAGACTTCATTGTTGTCAAAAACAAATTCACTTTTATATGGTGTATATAATGTACATTAACATAATATATCATGAATCCCTTTATTCTCATGATATTATAAAGTTTTTATTAACTTAATTTTTTGTATTCAAGTGACTCTCTTTTGGTTAATTACTCTAACTAAAATATCATTTTAAATTTTTTAATGATTAATTATTATAAATATTTCACATTAATGTCCATGTTTTAAAAATGGTTTTAAGGATTTATTTATTTGGACATTAAAGTTCTAAATTAAAACTCCTTTTAAAAGTTTCATATTGGTATGTGACACTTTGATTCAAAAATATATTTTTAAATGGCTTATTGGAAAATAGTATGACATTTAAATATTGTCAATAAAAAGGGGGATATTTCTCTCAAATAGTTTTGATGATTATTTTTATCTATATCAATATCATTCATAATTTTCAATTGAGGTTAATCTGTTACAATAAAATCCTCCATATTTTATTGAATGAGTTATGCTTGACTGTGGATGTTCTATTTTTTATACCATTCATGGCTTGTGGATAATGTATTGACATTTCGTATTCTAGTTTTAATATAAATTTTTATGTTATGTTTCATACATTTCGTATGTGGAATGTATTGGACTTAGTATGTTATGGGTGGAGCCCGCTATAACTCCTCAATTCATCAGTAGGTCTCATGAGACAAACTAGTGTCTTGGCACATGGCCTTGACAAAATCTTATTTCTAGTCTTGGCACGAGGCCCTGAAAATGTGGTTATGAAAGTATGGAATTATGCATTCCATCATTATGAAAGTGGTTATTGATATTGAATGTGATTATTTGACTTGTAGAATATTCATGTGGATAAGTAAATGGAATTATTTCATTTTATTTTTTCTATATTATGATGATGTTCTAGTTTAAAAGGCTTTTGTTTTAGATATCCATTGAGTTAAATCTTTATACTTATTTATGAAATTTTCTGCTATATTGTTATCCTTACTGAGCATCTGAGA
Organism: Viscum album; assembly: GCA_963277665.1. Taxonomy (NCBI): domain Eukaryota; kingdom Viridiplantae; phylum Streptophyta; class Magnoliopsida; order Santalales; family Viscaceae; genus Viscum; species Viscum album. The sequence continues at coordinate 1,329,597,076 of OY728165.1, read as the reverse complement.
TCACCCCTTTCTATGTTTTATTTTTCCTAGGATGTGAAGAAGTATTTTATGATTGACCTGCATGAATAGTCTGAGGGGATATGAGTGTGGACTTTGGAGACTATTTTGTTGTATTTTTTCACTTTATTATGTAATATAAGACTTATGAATGTATCTAGTGTTTCCAAGTCTACTAAACTAATCGGTCTTTCAAGACATGATCTTTTGTGATCGTGCCAATTTTATGTAATAACGCACCAACTCTAGCTAACATGGGTCAGGGCGTTACATTAAACATTAAGGGAAATGTCTTTCTAAGAAAGGGGGAATGGAAATATGAGATTAAAAAAACAGATATAGAGAATCAATTCATTATTATTTCATGTTTCAATGTAAATTGGGAATCCTGAAAACTGATTTTAAAATGATTTTGAATTCTTTGATTATGATTGTAATTCATGTCTATGTTCAAGAGCATAGTATTTGGAAATTGAGGTTGTACAATGTTATTTTTCAATATTTACATTTTCATCCTCTTAATCAAAATGCCACAATGCACGTACATTGGTTCTTGTGAGTAAATTTGAGTTCTTTGGTCCCTTTCATAATAGCACGGGGATTGTGGCCACTTTATTTTAATTTGAGTATAATTTTTTTAAAAAAAACTGACCGCATTGAGAATTCTTTTGTTCAAATGTGTGGTGTCCAGCATTTTGGGACCATGAATCTATAAATTTATTTCCCAGATATAGAATTCATATTTCTATTGTAAAACATGAAACTATAAAATTTTGAGGAATCCAACACTTGGGGATTTTTACTGCATTGTTGTCTTTCTGGGAGTTGGTCCTTTCATATTAATTTTGGTCTAAAAAACAAAAATAAAGAAAAATAAAATTAAAACAAATAAATGAATACTTATCTTAAGGTTTAATGGGATTACCACCAAAATATTCCATTTCATTCCCCTTAAAGTAGAAAATGGGACCCATATGTTATGAGATATACAACACATTGTCGTGATTAATTTAAATTGGATGAAATGTTAAAGTGAATTTGAAAAATAGAATGGAATTAGGCTTGTGATATTCTCGTGAACCTAGCTTGTATGAAATTATTTTTATGGGTTTCAGGATTTTTTGGGATGATTTTTTTTGGAGAGCTATGTTTTTTAAAATGATATTGAAAAAAGGAATTCAATTTATAATTTTTTATATAATTTTTTATCAGGACTAGAAAAATTCTTGTTTGGGGAGTGATTATCCACTAAATGTGTCTAATATTGATTTACTATATCATAATATTCATTTTTTATAAATTCCATAAACATCATTTTTAGTAAATTATATAAATTAACCTTCATTTTTCAGCTCAAGTATAATTCATGTTTAAAATGAAAATGTGGGCCCAATCAATCCTATATTTCTACAAAAAATTACATTTATTTTTTTCATTTTGGATTTTGGTATATTATTTTTCACTTATTTGGATCATTTTACCTTTTAGGATCGATGGATGAATCCCAAGAGAAGATTGGTATTTTTGGGCATGAATACAAAAAGTATCATTTCATTCAACTATGCCCAAAGCTAATTCTTATTTTTATTTATTATGATTTAGGCAGTCAAAGATGAATATTAAATTAATAGAAAGATTTGAATGACCATAATGTATGTCGACCATTTCAAGAATAACATCTAAAAAGATGATCCAATTGGCATGAAATTTGGAAATATGTTAGGGGACAAAACGAAGAAGATATTATTCTTCTATGACCCCTTCATATTCAGCCGTATTTAGTTACAAATTCACACGTCAAAAAAGGTATATTAATATAGATGCTTTTCATTTCAACTTTAAAAAGTCCAAATTCCCTTGATTTTCTCATTTTGTTTTGACTCTGCCTATTAATTGGGGTGGAATTATTTTTTAGCGGTGAAACTAAGGCTTCTAATAATAATATATAATGTCCTTATGTTGATGTGAAAAGGGAGAATGTTTTATTTTCATTCTTTCATTTCTATTTTCATGCTTTCAATTTTTAATTTCATTTTCAATTTATCTCAGGTATGTTTTTCCTTCACCTCTATTTAATTAAAAAAATACCTTAATCTTATTATTAATTTATTATTTAATTTTCCATATAACATTGATAAAGATTCCTTGTGGAGTGAATCTATTCACATAATCTTTTGTTAAACTCATCACACAATGGTGGAGTGATTGTTATTTATATGCTTTTCATCTCAAATTATACCCTCATGAGACTAATACCCACTTACATTGATATAATAGCATCAATGGAGGGTTAAACCTATAATAGTTTTATCCAAAGGAGCATAACGGGGATATATTTTATGTTATTTATCATTTTAAAAATTCTTAATCAATTCTAATTTTAATATATTCACTCAAAAATGTACTTTCTCTCTTGAACTCACTAATTTTAAGGTTACACACCTCGAGTTCTAAAACATCATCTACCCTACAGTTATCATCAATATGATCAACCAAGTTTTTATGTGATTAGACTTAGGATAGTGAAAAGTCATAATCTATGAGTGATTTGAGATGTTCATATTTTTCATAAGGAATAGTAAAATTTATGAAATGAAATAATTTAAAAAAAAATTCATCCAATCCACCCCAAGCAATAACCAATGATCAACTCATTCTTTTTAAATTCTTGTCACATAATTATGTCAAACTCCTTTATGATCTGATCAATTCAAACTCAAGTCTTCATATTCATTTTCAAATCACCACCATTAAATCACCTTCTTAGAATTTTTCTTTCTTTAGTTTATAATTATGTCTCTAAGAATCTCTAACCCATATCATACAACAAGTGACTACTTAAACCATATAAGTAGGGTAAATTTTTCGAGAAACCAATGGACTAGTTTTATTTTTATTTTCATATTTTAAATATCCATGATATTGGATTGTTTTATTACATCTACTATTTGGAGTCACTTAAAAACATTTTCAAATTTATTTATTTATTGGAGACCTTGTTTCCTTGTTTTCCTTTTATTAGGTGGTTGTAGGTTTCTAAAGGAGAAAAAGGTTGAAATGATTTCCAGTGACATTTATGATTGTAATTTATTTTTTAATTTTTAAAAAATGTGTGGGTTCATAATAAAGTGTGAATTTTGTTATAAAAAAATATTCGGCACATTAAAATTTCTTTTCATTTATTAGAACCATTTCTTGATATGTTTAATGAATTTAGTGTTTAAGAAATTTCATGTCCCATGATTTGTTTATTATAATAGTATGTAAAAGGAAGAGAAAAAATGTTTCTCTATTATTTCCAAATAATTTATCTTGATTTATTTCATAAAAGGGTTCTATTGAAATGTTGTTGTTATCATTCTATATTAATCTCACACCCTATATACTCCTGATAGGTGATATTAAGTGTTTATGTTTTTATTGGTTTCTTCAAGTCAACAAATGCTGGTTTTCTTTTTTTGTTATCTTCCATGGTTAATTGATAGTTTTTGGTATTTTTTGGTTAAAACTAAGCCAAATATTGATATTGATCAGTTTTTTGGTCTCCTTCAATCAATTGGATCTTGTTTTGTATCATCCTCTTTCGTCATTAGTTTTATTTTCTTATTTATTATGCTTTAGTTTTTAATATTTTATTATTTTCTTGTTTATAAGATATATCACATATAATATATCTTATCACTTTTTTATTAATTTATGTGTGGATGTTTATATTTATTCCCATATATGTGATACTTTTAAAATGATGTTTTTGATACCCCTACCAATTTTTATCTGCCCAGGGGGATTGGTGATGCTCCCTAGGTATGTGGAATACTGGATCCGGATTCTGATGGATTGATGTGTCAATAATTATCATTATCAAATGTTATCATAGAGCCACTCTTAATTATTTTTGATTTTTATGGGTTGTATAGAGACTAGGATTCTCATCAGGGCTCAAGTGGAGTAGCCAAGAAAGGCCTGGCCGAATCTTTGTGACACTGATTCTTGTGTTTCCATGGGAGTATTTGTCTTCAGTATAAGTCATGAGTGCTGATTTGGTTGATCGGGTGGGCTTTGGATCTTTTTGAGATGATTATCACATCCCCATTGATTGTAAAATTGAATTTGGGGGTTGGTTAGAGTTACAGTGGTAAACCTGATGAATTGAAAAGTTTTATTTGGTTAGAAGACAAGTTCTGGTAAACTATGGGGTTCTAATGAGGTAAGGCTCTGCAACTATGATAGTGCATGTTGGATAGTTGGAACAAGATTTACTAGCCTATGTGCCCAAACTGTGAACAGTGGATCTTCACTCAAAGAATTTTAGTTTTGTCTCCCTTTCTTCCTTGACTAAAAACAAGAGATTATTTCATAGGCATAAAATCATTTATGAGAGTTTTGAGTTGGTATTTTATGGTATGTTGTTGAGAGAATGATGTTTGATTTGATATGTGTTCTTGTATGATCAGTGATTTCCCTTTGGGATATTGTTTCATGAAATGGAAATTGGTGATTTTGAATGAGATTCCCATTTTTAAAACCAGCTCAGGTTGGTTTGGAAAGAGTGTCTATTATAGTTTGATCAAGTGGAGAATTGTTTTAGCTTATGAAATGGATTTTTAAGAAACATGTTTGTTCTTAATGTGGATGCTTTATGAATGGGTTTATGAAAATGTTTTCTGTATGATGATTATATTCAAAGAGGGGTTTTGAAAGTTTATTGGAATGATGTGTGAACATGAATTTTTATTAAAATTGTATGATATCATATTCAAAAATATGTGTATTGACACTTTTTTAAATAAATTTTTATACCCGTGGGTCTCTGTAATGGGTTAAAGTTATTATATATGATAAGTGCGGAAACACATTAGATTCTGAATTATATTTTCAAATAAAATTTAATTTTCTAAATGGATATATTAAAATTATGTTTTTTATTCCTTTGGTTATGGGAATACTTATTTGGATTAATGATCATGGGTGTTTGGGCTCTTTTCTTGTATTTTTTCTATGTACCTCTAATAATATAATTTATATAATAGAGATTTTTGTCCCTAGGGTTTCTCGGTTTTTTGTTCTGTATCTAGAATTTTGACCTCCCATATTCATGATTTTATTCCTTGAGTTCTCGGTAATTTTAAAATAACCCTGTGTTATGGTTTAACCCATGTTTTTTTGTGGTCTTTGGGTTTTTAAAAGGTGTTTAAGGAGAATATTTTTTCTTGATAGACAGTTTCCACATGTATTTTATAATGAGTATTAGAATTAAAAGTAGTGTTAAAATATTACTGTTGATTTTAATTTTTAGGGATGTCCAAATGTATTTGGACATCATTTTGATCATAATTGAAGTGGGTTAAGCAGTTTTAAAATTATTAAGGTTTTATTGGGAAAACCAAGTAGTGATTGAAATTCCATGTTCATTGGAAAGTGCTGGAAAATCATTTTGAAATGCGTATAATATTTTAATGTTTTTATACCCCAATTGGGTCATGTTGTGAAATTTTAATGGGGTGTTTAAAATAAAAGTTTTTTTAATGGAAATTTTTTTTTGAAATTTTTCTTCTTTAGGGTTGTTAAATACCATTTGGATTATGGTTTTTGAGTTTTTTTAAATGTATTGTTTTTGAAAGAATATTTTACAATGGGATATAAACCATTAAAAATTTGTACTTTTAATGTTTTCCCAAATGAAATCTGTGAGTGTTATTTTTATTCAATTTCTCATTAGACAATGGAAATGATTTGAAAAGTGGTATTGGATAGGAAACATGTTTGGATTAAATTTTTTGTGGGAAAAAAATTTAAAAATAAACTAAATGTTTTTTAATGTGACTTCATTTAAGAAATAATCCTCTTTTGTTGTTTTCTAAAGGGGTTGAATCCTGCAAATGGGACTATCAAGTGGTATATTATTTCAAATAAATGATATTGTTTTTTAATTATTTTTGAATTTTATATTTTGAATTCATTTAGCTTGTGTTCTTACCTTCATTCGTGTGGGATGTCCAAGGTTTTGTACCTTGAGTTCATTCCTTGTGGTTCAATTTTCTTATTATAAATCCTCTTGTATTTTCTTTTTCCATGGCATGTTTTAATGTGAGTATCTTTTTTATGTGTCTGTGAGTGAAATTTGGGTCAATAAGTGGGTAATTTGGATGAATGTTTCCTTTGGGACATGGAGGACTTCATGGTGGTAGTTATTTTGGGGTTTTTATGGGATGATGACCAAAGTTGAGGTCATAGTTTACACATATAGTATGGAAACTCTTGTTAATATCCCATGTTTCTTCTTATTAAGTCCCTCATGAGAATATACCTCTTTTCTTGGAGAATTATAAGAATATTGACGTCTCAACTGTGTCGGGGTTGAGATGATGGAGGTTGATTTCCATTTAGGATGTTAATGATTGTTTCTCAATATTATTATAAGATTTCTATAGATGTTTCCCAATCATATAGGTCTTCTTTTGAGTTTTTCATTTTTATACCCGATTTAAGAGATTTATAAAATGGGCGGGTAACCTGTTCCATGTGTCCATTTACTTGTGGGTCTTATACTAATAATAATGGTTCTATATTGCGAAGATAAATTCAATGTATTTTTGGAATTTTAGGTTCAGATTAGATGAATATTCCTTGCTCAATAATTTCTTACTTTAGACCTCTTCATTAGTTCATCATCCAACTCATATCTCATCTTAGAGGAAGGGTTGTGGATTGTTCTATTGACATTCATATTTATTTGAGACTTCATGGGAAAAAAGGATCCATGGGGGTTGTTTTTACACAACTAGGGTGTTTTTAAGTTGGAGAATGTGTTCGATGGTTTATCACCTTTAGTTAGAGGTTTCTTTGGCCTTAAATGTGTTTTTTTACTTTTTTAGGTTTCATTGATAAGGGACATGGTTATTTTATCTTGGAATCCCATGTGTGCATCCAATTACATTGGATATCTATATGGTTACAACATAGATTGTTTAACTTGTTGGGAAAATCATGGGACACATTCTAGATGGGATAAGGTTTTACTTTCTATTAATTATTAATTGGGATTTCCCCTTTGGATTTACCAATTACATTCACATTGCATGGATGAATCCAATTAGATTATCTCAATCTCTAAATCTCATATATGGTGATTTTGGAAGTGGTTTCTTGGTGAATCTTGAAATGGTTTAAGAGGCAATAGATCATTTATTCACTTTCATTGGTTTTATATACTTTTCTTTCATCCCTTAATAACTACTGATCATGATTTTCTAATTTAAGTATATAGGTGTATTTTAAAATTTTGTGTTTTTCTCTTTATATGTTGTATACTTTATTATGAGTCTCCCTTTTGTGGATTTCTTCGATGTGATAACATTTAATCACTTAATGAAGGTGTTTCGCAATCATTTCCTTTTATCTATGTGTTCATGGTTTGAATTATTCTTTAATATCATTTTATATTTAATGAAATTGTATATACTATATAATTATTCTAATTTCTAATCAATTTGCATTCTTATTTGGGGCTTCCTTTAGAGAATCTATATGATTTAGTGAGTAAAATGACATTTTCAAAATTTTGTTTTATACAGACTTCATGTTTGATAATATACGAAAGATGTGTTTCTTTGTGAAATTAACTTATTGTTTTGGAATTAGGATAATTGTGTTTTTCATTATGGGATCCCAATTGAGTATAAATGGAGTAATTGTTTTAAAGTGTGATTTGTTTTTATAAAGTGAAAATGGCGTTTCTAGAACTTATTTGGTTGTTCTTAGAAGTGTATATTATTTCATTTTAATTTTTTTGTCATAATTTATTTTAAAAAATGGATTTCCTAATGTAAATGATATAAGTGAAGTCACACTTGGTACATGTGATGTGATGTTGATTCGGGTATTTATCTCTCCCCATTGTATTGTTAAGTATTTTTTTCTTTCCATGTGAAGGATGATTTGTTATGTGATAATCTTTTTACTAATGGATTAATGATCCTTTTAAGGGTAATGTAGGATGTGGGATAGACGTTATTATGGTGTATTCTCTAGGGGTATTGTTTTTCTATGTGATGAAGGTGTTTTACCATTGCCCACCTCACATATTTTTCAAAGGGGATACCAGGGTTACTATGTTAGGTATGGAGGGACATTGATCGAATTATTCTGGTTTAGCATTGGCTACTCCCCCATGTAGTATGTTACACCTTTGTAGGTGGATTATTACTAATAATACTACATATGAAGATTTAGTTGTGGGATTATTGACTATTAACCTTCCATCAGTAGGCCCACCATTATATGTGTTTTTATACCCCATTAATCCTAATGGTGTTTCATCATGCTATATATTAAAAGTTCTAAAATTTATATATCTATATATATATGAATTTTTATTGTTTATTACATAGAAAAAAATTATTATTATTGTGATCATAATATATTTTTTAATTTTATAGTCTATTTGTATTTTGTTCAATGGTAGATATGACTTGTATCCAATTTCATTGGTTTTTGTTTAATGTTTCCCTTATAACCTTGTATCCCTTTGTATTGGGTGTGTAATTTGTTTAAATATAATAATGGTGTTAATGGTTTTCCATTGAAAAACCTGATGGAAACTATGTTTAAATTTTTGAAACCATGTGTCGGTTTATTTTCAATAACATCATTTTCATTAAAAATAAACACTTGTCACATTGAAATGGTTTGGTTTCGGTAAAACCATTCCCGGTCTTATTTAATGAAATTGGTGCTTTTAGAATTTTTTTTTCTAGTATTTTTTTATACCTATATACTTTAATGTAATTATAAATAATATTATATATATTATATATAAAGTAGTGATCTTGGTATAATAGTCATTTTATTTGTAGTAATGGTACACTTCACGATTAAAAAAATCAATCTTTTTAGAAAAAAACATAAATATTATACCTAAGATATATTAGAAATTATAATTACAAAATGATTTAATTATTATAATATTAATAATATAAAGATAGTGTTTTCAATTATTTTAATGAAAATATAGAATATGAATAAACATTTGTTTTATTTGGAAAATGTCTCCTCAAACATCACAATTATTTAATCGTATTTCCAACTAAATTTTATATAATTCAATATTTAAATTGTATTATTTTAAATAATAATACTAAATTTTATAAAAAAGTTAAATTCAATAATTTTATTTTATTATTTTATGCCTTTATTTAAAACATTTCATTGAAATAAATCAATTTTAAAATATTAATCAAAGTGAAAAATAATATATAATTATTAAAATATATTATTGTGATTTTATCTATTGATGATTATATTATTAATTTAATTTTATTCTTCCATGGTTTCTTATTTTTAAATTGTTCTATTAATTTTATTTTTCTTGCAACACAAGATATTGAATATGATATTAATATATGGGATCTAAACTCTTGAGTCATTATAATCTACCCTTAAATAAATGGCATCTTAGATTACACATTAATGAATGTATTAAAGGGTATTCATAACATATTTAACACTATTAATAATAAATATAATGTTACATCTAACATAGTATCTTTAACTACATCAAAATACTTATTTTTCATTAACAATATTGATTTTTATACGCTAATCATAAATTCTCAAGGGTATATTATGCCCAAAACAACCTAAGTCCCCATGTCATAAACCCACAAATAAATCCAATAGTGTTTCAATAAAATAAATTATATACTCAATCCATAATGATTAATAAACACTATGTTATAAGGTGACTCGCTACTCAATATATATCATAATATATAAAATGTCCTTAACTTCACCAAAAGGATAATGGATTTGTTTTTCCAACTATCACTTCTAGGGATATCGATACTGTCAATATTAAATTCTCAAAATCAATTGACCTTATATGAACTAAATATTTTATTTATTTGAAAATTAAGTGTTATCCATTCATAAACCATATGTTCTTAAATGGTTATCCGCAAAAATATAATTTTGTCCTAAAATCATTTTTCACATATATAGATTCCGGTTAATAAATTTTTCAAAACCATTGAACTATAAATATTGAATAAAAATCTAGAGATGTTTTACATAACACATATAAATGTTATAATATAACAAAATACCATCGATAAAAATAACACACAAATGGAAAAAACTATGATTTATTTCTACTATCGTATCAACCTCACTCCCTTAGGAAAGACTAGGAAACTCACAATTTTTCTTATAATTATCAAACATTTATGTTTTTATGTTATTATGTTATAAAAAATAATATTTGTTGATGCTTATCATTCGAAAATTTATCACCCTAATCATGTTTCAATCAAATCCATATACCAAAATGGTAACATTGATATATAAAATAATCATACTATAATTATAAGAATTTACAATAATAGGATGTATTCCCTAATGACCCCTTCATTTCAACTTACGATTCATTTAATTTAACATTTTTGTAATTTGTTAATCAAATAAAACTCTTGGTTCTTCTTATATTAATTTACTTTATATTTACCCACACATATTAACATAATTTATTAATGTAAATAGGAAATATATTCTTCTTAATTGTTTGTAAAGAAAAACAGAGTGACTAAAGTATATCCCCATGGATTTTCTAGAAAGGTGTGTATTTATTCCACTTTTCCATGCAATATGTAATTATAGATTTAATACACATTGTATCCTATTTTGGTTTAACAACCCTAGTTAAAAATGTGTGCTAGCCTACATCAAAATATCTAAGAATCTAGAGGACAATTTTCCTTGGAATATTATATCCAAAAATAAATCTTCTTAAAAATAAAAAACAATATATATATATATATATATATCCAATATTTTATAACTCTAATAGATATTCTCAAATTACATAGGATACCCTAGGAAAAATATATAAAAAAAATGGTGAGCTAGAAATGATGGTAAAAAAAATTCAAAACATGAGGGTCAAGAACTATATCATTATATCATAAAGATAATGATCAAAATAATAGGAACATGGAATAATAAAATATAATCGTTTATTCAAGAGACAATAAAAATGTGGAAGCATCATAAAATATTACACCATATAAATATTCAATGGTTAACCTCCATGATAATATAACATTTGATTAACTATATTGTAAACATCTTATTTTTAGGCTACCTTCCATCATAGCATATTGTTCATAGGCTAACCGCTATTATAACATAATATTCTTAAGCTAGCCGCTAGTACACCATACATGATATCTCATGATACATTAACATTACCCTATTCATTGGAGGGATATAACATAACCACTTATCACATAATAATATGTACATTAATCTATTTTATATAAGAGGTAAATAATCCATAAAAATCAAAAATAAGATATGTCCCAGAAGATCTATGTGGGATTCACAGTCTTCTCTTAAGACATAACATAAGAATATATCATATAGGTTGTAAATAATAGATTTTAATATAACATTTTTGAAATTCATAATTGAAATATTATCAGTTTTCTAGAATTTCTATTTCCAATATACATAACTCATGAGAAAGATTTGCTGAATATATTATTCATGTGAACAACTTGGGTGAAACATTACGAAATAAGTAAATGATCATTATAAATATAATAAGAGATTATTATTTTATAGTAAATAGAAATTTATCCAATAAGTCTATAAATAGAATAATAATAATTTTTAAAATCTAATCATTATTTGAAAAAAAAATTATGGGTTGATGTTTGAATTAAGATTAAAAATGAGGGATTTCCATTATAAATGGTAACAATAAATGATGGAATATATTTAGGAAATAAAATCATGTATAACCGCATAAATTAAAAGGATATTTAATTTCATATATATAAAATGTTCCTTTATATAAATTTTATAATATTTATAATATATGAATATTTCATGAAAGGGAGAAAGAGAATAATAATGCAAAATCACCATGTAACGAAGGAGGTACGTAAAATATTTTTTATGTTTTAAAACATGTAGTTTAAAACCCCACATCATAAAATAAAATAATTAAATGTAATCTTGAAATTCAAAGAAGTTCAATATGATTTTCACAAGAGATAATAGATGATAATAATTTTGAATAAAAAGAAAAACATTCGTAGGAAAGGAAATTTTGGACATGGTGGGGAAACAGTCATTTAACATGATTAGAATTATTCATAAAATTGAATTATTTTCAAAACTCACCAGAACTCACAAGTGTGGAATATCTTAATCAATGTTGATAAAACATGACCGGAACTGGTTATAATATATGAAATTAAATACGAATCATAATAATGAAAATTTTAACATATGAAATTTTATTGATTTATGAGTGACCCATAAATATTAGATAAGACAAAAATCATAAACCATAATAAGGATGAGAATTAATGGAAGTTAATTTTTATTGCTCAATAATAATTTATGAAATTATTTATCATGGGGTACGTTGTTACAACATAAAAAACGATGATTGGGGCACAATATAAAAGAATGCATCAATGAATGGGTGATTGTGATGGAATCCCTAATTAATTAAGATACAAAACTACAAAATCCATTGAAATTGAAAAAGATTTATTTTTAAGGTCATAAAATATTAATTTTTATATTTAATTATATAATATAAAATGTTATGTATTTATCCCATTAAAATAAATTATGTGACCAGAGGAACATATGTCTGAAGGAAGGAAACATTGAGATGAAACCCTTACATTGTTTCTAAAATAATTCTACACATACACATAACATCTAGTGTAATTTGATTATGTTCATTATATATATACCCAAGAATATAAATCATCTATATTAATTTTTTTGAGGTCCATATATTTTATTTCATTACTTATATTAATATAGTTTTAGCTTATGATAGTTACATGGGGTTGTTCAGTTAATTTATTCAAAACACTTTGGGGTTGTTGAACATGGTCCAAGAGTTTATAAAATGAAATCTTGATCCCCATAATTTAATTGGATAATATTCTACATTATTCCACTATTGAAACATTTATAAATTTTCAAATTTTATCAATAAAAATAACCATACTAGTAATGTTTCTTTGATAAAACCATTTATGGCTATTAAAGTTAGTATAACAATTTCATATTTTTATCAATGATAAATTTTTATATATTATAATTATAGAATAATAATGTTTTAAAAAAATATAATTTTACATAATAAATTAATTTTTAAATTAATCCTTGTAGAATGGTAATGGAAAACCAATCATGTCATTCATTGAGGTCGTATGATTTACACACGCATGAAGACATTTTAATTTTTCTGAATAATCTTGTAGGAAAGTATAAAAGGGATATTACATTAGTATAATAAAATTTATGATAATTAAAAAATATTTTATTATCATACCCAAATGTATAGATGGAATAAGAGGGTAATATGAGAATAAAATAAAATATAAAAGTTATTTTGAGTATATTACCTTTCTCTTAGATGTTCTCCTATAGTTAACACCTTAAGAATCCATAGATTGATTTTTTCATGAGATTGATGCTTCAAAGTCATGGGCATACTATTGAGTAGATATTATTGGAGACTATTTTTTGATCTATGTTTTTGGAATGCGTTGAGAAATGGAGAGGAATTGATCTATTTTTTTAAGTGGTGAAAATGATTTTTTTAATCAAAATTTCACAATAATTTCAGTCAGTATTTGTTGTTAACAGGCTCAAAAAATGGCTAATAATGGTGTATTGAAACTAATAATGAAGATACTCCGACCACTATTAAATTTTAGACACTATTATGAAATTTTACGTCTTTTATCACTTTGTTAATATACTTTTATCCAAATTTACCCTTACTATTGTAATTCCACTATAACCATTGGAATGAAATATTAATTTACAATATTTAAATTTAAAATTACATATAAATTTAAAAATTATGATTTAAAAAATGTAAATAATTTTATAAACTAAAATTTCTATGAGTTTGAGTACTTGATTATAATATTAGCACACAGAATTCACCAAAACAGTTTCGTAGAAAAAATTCATTTTATGCATAAAAATTAAGGGTGGGATAAGATTATTGATGTTTTATATTTTCAATAAAATTATTTTTTTTATTATATAACAACTATATTTTATGTGATTTTGAATTCTAGCCAAAATATATTTTTACTAAAATATTGTTTAATTAAATGATGTAAAAAATATATTTTTTTATTTGAATTAATATATTAATATTGAATTAATATTTTTTAAATATTAATAAAATCATTAAAATTAAAAATATTATTCTTGAAATACATATTTTATCCCTAATTATTTTTAAATTATATGTCTCACATATATAAAGAAAATTAATTTTTTTTTAAAAAAATATTGTATTTTTTACTCGTCATCTAAAAATTATTTGTTTTATAAAATACCCAAAACTAATCTTAAGATTGTATTCACATGATGAATCCAAATAAATTAGTAATATTATTAAATTCTCCTGATAGAAGTGATTAATTTGAAATTACAAAATCTTATGATTTTTTTTAAAAACAGAACATATGTTTTAAAATATAAATACGGGTTTTTAAATTTAAACGATCATTTTTTAAATTAAAATGACACTGAAAATGTAAAAATTTGGTCTCCTAAAATGTTTTCAAGTATTTAAAATATATTATTATATAATATTAATGGCACAAAAATTCTTGTTATTGATAATAATGGTATCCCTCACAATTCACTAAAAAATAAATCATTTTGAAAAAAAAATTATCCCAAGGATAATCATTAAATTTCATGTTAACAAATGTATTTCAATTGGTCGTATAATAATTATCAAAAATATTTATTTAGTTATTTAAATAAAAATATAAATTTTAAAAAAAATGAAATAAAACTTTTTAATCATCATCTGTCTATGATTTTATTTTTTATAAATTCATGTAAAAATGAATATTAAAATAAAATTAAAAAATATATTTACCATTATAATAAACATTTTTATGTTATAAATTTAATTTATTATTAGATAATATTTTTTAAATGGTTCATCCAATGGTATTATTTTTTAATTATTAATGAAATAAAATTTTTATTTATAATTTTTTAATTAATTATTATCCTTTTATATAATAATAAATAACATACTCAAATGATTTTAAAAATTCATGGTTTCATTTATTCTTGGATTGAATTTATTCAATATTTCATCTGACATAATCTATTGATTAAAATTTTAATATAAAAGATCCAATATCTTAGGTCATTAAAACACTAGAAATATCAATAAGAAATTTTTTAAACTGATCGTGGAATTTTTTTCTTCGTATAAGTTTACTAAAAAAAAATTGAAATCTGTAAATTCAACATTCTGACCCTCCTATTTGGCTGGATCCAAGGTGCGAGTGCTACTTGGCCTTAAGCTACATCCCCATGGTGCCAAAGGTTGTAATTTAATAGCAATGGATTCACTAATAGATGGGGGACCATTTTTCATTGGAAAATAAAACAACCCAATGAACATACATTAACAAAATAATTTAACAGAAAATGAATGATATTAAGGAAAAAATACCCAAAGAAATACTGTATATTTCAAAACATACTAAAAAATGGTACCATAGTGGTAGCCTAAAAAAAGGCATGTACACAGAGGAAGACAAAAGCAAAAAAACACAATGACGTCTACAAAACTCCAAATCTCTAAACATTATCTATGATCCAACTCCACAAACATCCCATTTATCTATAAGAACTAGTAGATAAGTGTGATACATTACCTTTTCATGTGTCCTGATATACAATATCTACAACAACACCAATGTTCCAAACCATAAGTGAGTAATGAAAAACTGTAAGTATTCCAACAATGAATATCTTACTAAGGCCACAAGTATAGAACAAGTTAGAACATTTATATAAAAAATTTCATATTAAACAATTTCTAAAATAGTTTATATTAGAATATAATCAAGTTACTTAGGAAAAATATTTTCTCAAAACTACTTTGAGTTCTGATGAAAGTAACCAACCAAGTTATTAAACAATTTTCCCAAGTTCTATATTGGCCTAACACATTACATTTCAAATTACCACACACACACACCATAAACCCCACAACCACACAAGATTGGTGTTAACTTTTATGGTGGAACATCACATCCATAATATGGCCCTTTAATAGTGGTAATTCATGATGATTGTTCATCCCATTCCACACATGATTAACCATTTTAGACAAGCATATTCCAAAACCATGCATTCTAAACCATTTAAAAAAATCCTTTTATTGAAAGAAAATTTTCACGCATCAAAACCAAACAACCATTTTAAATACATAATTTAAAAATAAAGTTAACAAATTCACTTTCCAACAAAACATACAAATTTCAAAATTTAAAAAATCGTCAAACAAAAGGTGTTGCGTCAAGTAATTACCTGAAAATTTATAAAGTATTTCATGAAAAAAAGAAATTTAAAACCAATTCTTAAAGGCTTAAAAAGAGGATTTAAAAATGAATCCGCATACATAAAGAGTTTTGGTGGAAATTAAAAAAAACATAAATGCCCCAGAAATCGGGTTGTATATCCAAAACCAAGACATATATTTCTTCCCCTAACAAAAAAAGGCAACTCTAATCATATTTAGAGTTAAAAACAATATATCTATCCACATTGGAAGTAGATCTAAGAAAACTAGAGATATGGAGAAGTAGATCTATTGAAAACCTAGAAAAGCTATGATAAAAAATGACTTACCATGAAAATTGGGCTTCAACACAATGAAATTCCTCCAAATCACATCCAATTTGATTGGAGATGTTATAAATCCTTTCGGAAGACAAAATTTCAAGTTGGGGACGTTTTGGATTAAAAAGATGGACTTGAAGATGAAAACGAGTCAGATACAAACATTTAGGATCTTACTATTAAACTATGCATGATTATTCACCATGTTAGGAAAACTATGTGCTATTCACTAGACATATTATACCACAAGGAGGATATTAAATATTTTTCCTTCATATTTAGACAGACTATTTTCCAACCATGAAAAATATATCGGTCCAAATTTTCATGGTTTCTACTTTGTGGCCACATAATTTGGACAAATTGTGCGCCTAACCATGTGCCAACCATTTTTCCCTGACTCATTGTGCATGGTTTCATGTAGGAGTATCATAGTTTTCCCTAACCATTCACGTACTATGATCCTTTGTAAAATCACCAAAAATATTCTAAAAGTCTCCCGAAATCTCCCAAAATTCACCTAAAAAATTTACATACATAGAAAACATAAATAAATGGTTACATACATGAAATTGTGGGTTCTACATTCTCCCCACCATTGGTCTTTATGTCCTAAAAAAGTAGAAAACTATAATTTTCCAAAAATATTTAGGACCATTACTTGACCAATTCATTATTATATTCCCAAATCACTTCCTAAATCTGTTAATGATGCCACAAAAACCACATTTGAACGATGATTTTTCCATCAAATACTTTCTCCTGGTTGTCCACAATCTATACTGAATGTGAACCAATGAAGCATATGGATCTTGGTAAAATTGATACTATTAAAAAATAATATACAATTAATAATAATAACTAATTTCTAATTTATAATAACAATAAATAATTTTTCAAAATAAATTACTAATAATTAGAAAATAATGAATCACAATAGTTAATTTTTATACAGTATTTTCTATAAAATATATAATTATTACTTAATAATAATTTCATATTATCAATTCATTAATAATAATTACTAATTAGTAGTTAATTAGTAATAATAAATCATTGAAAATAATTATAAATAATAACTAAATTAATTAAAATGATATTTAATTAATTAATAATAATTACATCTATATAAATGGTAATTAGTGAAAACACATAAGTTTTAATTAAGTCATTAACTAATGATTATTAATTAACAAATAATTATTAATTAATCAATAATAGTTGTCTCTACCATGGTACATACCACGATAGGGGTAACCCGGGTATGAAAAATTATATTAATTTCCCATTTTAAAATTGTGTTTCATCACTGAACACAAGTTTATTCTCTCTTTATCTCGTACCAATGCATAAGTGTAAAGTAAGTCATGAACAATACAATAAAATTTTATTTTGATCGACATTACATGGAAAAAAACTATGGGTAATTTTTTTAATCTACCTAAGATCCAAATCATCTATAGATCATTACTATTATAATGTTCAGAGAAATATCACAATCTCAAATTGATTAAAACAATTCCAAATTTCAATTCTATTTTTCCTCCCCATCTATGAATGTGAACACACTTCTCCTCCAACATAGTGTTCCACTAATCTAAAACACAAAAAACAATTCATTAAAAAGGAGGGGGCTATGGAGATATGTTTTCACCCAATAGGTAAAATACACTTTACCACAGAGATTTTATTTTGGAAAAAACACATTTCCTGAAATATTTTTATAAATTCAAAAATTTACTTTAATCCATTTTTTTAAATTCCTTGGACCTAATAGTGAATGTCTGTTGAAAAATACCTAAAATATGTAGATGTATGATGCATCACCAACAACCTCTCCTTTTTCATATTTAGTTTAACGTAAACTATCTCGCTCTTATGAAATCTGTATCATTCCTCCATCATGGATTCAAATAGTTCTCAAAAAACATTTAGACATTGATGAAATTCTCTAAGAATGATTCTCTCTAATGAACTTTTCTCTACAAAATGATTTTATTATGGGTTCTTTATATTATAAAAAACTCTGAAACCCAATAAATTAATATTATATTCGACAAGATTATAAATAGACTTCATCAAAAACTTCTCTAGATATGAAATTTGCAGACCCTATAACACCTCCTATAATGGCCTGTAAAATATAATATTTTGACAAATGATGATCACCCTTTGTGATGAACAAAAAAGAATCACTTTTCAAAGATAAATAATATGCTCCTTTTTCAAAATTTAATTATTCTTTGAGAACATGTAATGTGAGCTCAAATCCATTTCAAAATTTATTCTCCTAAGATATCCTTGTATGAGATAAAATATCCCTTTTGATTCATCACACACTATCTATTAGGTTTTTATTTTGACTACAAAACTTGTTTTTAGTTTTTTTTATTTTCTACGTGGTCTGCTAAATTTACCATACGAGATTCTTCCTCTTCAATTGAAATAACACTACTGAAATTGCAGGCTTATGTCATGTGGAATTTAGGAAAAAAATATAATGGTGTAAATAAACATTGGTCATAGTCTATTTGTCCCTGATGTTATATTTCATCATAATTAATAGTTATTTGCGAGTAAATATTACATCTATCACAAATAGTTATGACGGGATTTCCCACCACCGCATGTTGAATGTATTTGCCACAGGTGTTTATGAAATACAAAGTAGTTCACCACAACATTACAACAAGTTGGGAATTTTTACAATGGGCATGAATTCCTATAAAAAGTTGTTTTCATGGAAAATGTTTTTGCAATGGAATTAATTACAACGCAATAGATCTTCCGCAAAAAGTGTATCGAATTAAAATCACACAACTATAGGATCGAAATATGAATGTAGATGCTCAATTACATGAGGGGTGATAATTCTATTTAAAAACATTCATTTTGAACCATATATAAAATTATTTTTAACAATTTTAAACAAGGTAAATTCACAAACCCTAAAAAAGATCTCTATGACAGACTTTCAAAGTTCCAAAAATGTGGTTCCATAAATGAATCTTAAGGAAATTTTACCAGGAAAAGTTTCTACCTTAAATAATACTGAATCTTAATTATAAATGTATGAAAAAGTACAATAAAGTATTAGAAAGTTATACGTTATTCCATTATCAAAATAAAGTGGAAATAAAACATGAAAAAAACAAGTAACAAGTAGAAAATCTATTAACCCAAAGAGTTGGGAATCCAACAACCTTGGATAAATATCCATTGATTTATACATCCAAAAAGGTTTGTATTACCCACCATAGGGTAATCCTTCGATAATAATATCAGAATATGTATTTATATCCCTATAATCCCTAGATCATTAAGGTAGTCGACAACTCTGTCTTCCTAACCATGGAAGCCCTCGAACATTAAAGTTGTCGGAACCTCTATCTTCCTATCTTCAGAATCCCTTGATTATACTCAACAACAATGAGAGTCGAACGTAGAAAGATAAAATAGATGTTCAGTATGAAAAAGGCATGAGATTCTCTCTCTAGAAATCACTTCAACATCATGTAATATCTATATTTATGGAACAATTGAGAGATCGTTCAATCGAGCTCTTATTTATAGGCATGGCTCAAATGGTTGGCTCCCTCTTACAATGGGCATATTTTTATTTCAATCTTAGAGGTACATGTACATCGGTCACTCAACCAATTGTTAGAAAGAAACATATTTTATGATATCATTTTATAAAAATAACAAGTGTAAGAAAAATTAAGTTGCATAACAGAATCAATTTTTCAAAGTCTAAGGAAAAAATAGTATTTGGATTACAACAATATAAACAGTCAGGGTTTATAAGAAATGTAAATTCAGATTTTTTTTACAAAGAATTCATAATTCAAATTCTATAGATTTCTAAGTCATAATTCCAATGAATTCGGAGTCTAAATTCTGAGAAATTCAGAGTCTGAATTCTGAGGATTTCAGAGATTGAATATGGAGTCAAAATTTAGATGAATTTGAATCTACAATTAGGAGGAATTCAGATTTTGAATTCTGAGGAATTCATATTTTGAATTTTTGGGAATTATAAGTATATATTCTAATGAATTCAGAGTATAAATTCTAGAGAATTCGGAGTCTAATTTACAATGAATTCGATGTCTAAATTTCAGATAATTTGGAGTCTGAATTTCCAAGAATCAAGAGTCCAAATTACAGAGAATTTAGTGTCTGATTTTCATTTAATTTAGATACTGAATATCATATAATTAAGAGTCATAATTTCAGAGAATTCTAAGTCTAAATTTTAGTGAATTTGGAGTATCAATTTTTATGAATTCAGAGTCTGAATTTCAGAGAATTCAGTGTATGAATTTCAGATAATTCCAAGTGTGAAAATAAGAAAATTCTATATCCAATGAATTATTATATTTCTAGGGTTTATATAAGAATCAAAATTTTAGATATAGTAATAAAATGTGTTTGATTTATAGGGATTTGAAAATGAAGAAATGAAAACAAAGGTGTGGATAAAAATTTCCTTGGTGAAGGGAATTTTTTCTTTTGAAAATTATCCATGTGGAAGAATAGTTTTCCTTAAGATAATGTGTTTTTAATTTTAAAAACATACAGGAATGGAAAATTTATAAGGAAACCTTATTGACTCAACAATCTCCCCATTTTGGAAAGTAGAAACATACTTAAAAAAATAATATAAGGACTTAGAAATTTTTCCTTATGGACCAATAATAATAAACTTATCTACCTTTACTTATGAATTATGGTGAATAAGACTAACTCTCTCTTAGATTTTAAAATCCCTAACGATTGTATTGTTTACATCCTTAAATATATTTGTCATTTTCTTGCATAAGTAAATATTCTTTGAGTTAACTCCCCCTTAGATAGAATCCCCCTTAAATAGGGTATTCTCTTATTCACTTGGTATTCTTTTTATCATTCATTTCTCCCGCTTTATGATTTTCAAAAATGAATAGAGGGAATAAAAAAATATATTACCTGAAAAATTATAACTACATAGAACAAAACAAATGATTCATGACAAGAATAATTCATTAAGGTTGGAAATATTAGTACATTGAATGTACAAAAAGTGATTGTATTTGAAAAAAATCCTCATTTACCCTTTGGCATGAACTAATTCACTATGATCTTTATCTTCTTAAGATCCTTATAATATTTTTTAATGAACTTGTGAAGCATTTCCTGATCCTCATTTTTCTTCTTCAAATTATTGATCATATCATCCTGAGAAATTAGAATTTTCCCTGAGACTTCAAAAGCTCTTCTTGATTCCTAAACATCTCCTCAAACTCGATTATGAGATCTCTTTCCCTCTTTAAATTTATAGAAACATAGTTTAATTTCCTATTCAGATCATTTGTTTCATGCTTCCAGGATTCTTGATCTACATTCAACTCTTATGAAAAAACTTTTGTAAGCTTCTTCATCCCCACATCATCTTTATCAAAGGTTACGTTCATAGAAACATTAAAGTCATCAAGAATTCTCATCTCATCAATCATCTTATTGGACCAATTAGTGATTTCATTACAAGAAATTCTATTAGCATCATAAATAGAATAGATTGTTTTGAATTTTTCCTCAATATTAACGTATTGTTTCGTAAGAATGTTAATAGAATCTGATTTCTGATCGAATGAATGCTGAAGCATTTGAAACCTTGATTCAATAGTCAGAATCAAAGGAATAGTGTCAACAAATTTCTTCAACTATTGAACAGACTGTCCTGACCAAAGGAGGATGGTTAGAAATCAGATTCCCTTGTTGGTGCAGATTATTTCTCTATCTCAACATCTTTTCTTTCTAAAGAACTTTCAATAACATTTTTAGCTACCACATCCTTTTTAGGTTGATCAATTATCACCAGCATTCATTTATCAACATTAAAAATGGTCTCTATAGATTTTAGGGATTCATGTTCATTATCTGATACTTGAAAGATTTTTTCTTCATCCACTTTTTCCTTCTCAGCATCTGCCTTAAGAACATATGGTTGAATAATGTCATGATTTCTTATCTCATCATCATAAGATTTATTAACCTCTTCTTGATCTCCATCCTCTTTTCATTGTGAATGATTTTTTTTTGATTTTTCATGAGAAGTCCGAATAGATATTTTTTGCAAAGCGGTTTTCTTTCTAATAATATTCTTTAATGTGCCTTATAATATCATTAGTTCCATAACTTCCTTACTCTTCTTCTTATTCCACATCATCTTCCTGAACAATTTCTTCTTGTGGTTCCGGAAATACCATTTTCTTTCCTAGAGTCTCTACTGGATTAGGTTATTTGAGAAATAATTCTTGTAACTGAATCTTCTAAGAGGATTTCTTAGTAGCCTTGAGAATAAATTGAATAATATCAGCTTCAAACATATTTTTTTTTCTCTTTTTCTTGTTTTTATTACTCCTCTGTTGCCTTAATTTTTTAAGATTTTTCCTCAGCAGGATCTAGGGAAAAGCTAGAATATCCTTCCTCATTGTCCTTCTTCTCTTCCCTCCACTTTGAAACTACTTCATTAGGATATTGTTTTCGTTTCTTAGACTTTGGGAGTTCTTATTAAGTTTCATGAATTGAAGGATTTTCTTTGACTTCTGATTCTTTCATCATTTTCTTCTTCTGAACTCTCTTGGAGGTCTCAGCTGCTTCTAGCTTCATAGATATTGATTCTATTTCATTTTAAGATAATCCATTAAATTCTTTGTATTTTCTATTAAATCCGACCTTCATATGCCTCAAGGTATCATCACTGAGCAACATGACTTTGGAAGACCTGGGATTTCAAATACAAAGGACATTGAATGATTCTAGGAAGAAGATAATGATCTTGTACGGTATTTCTAGAAACATTTTGATTTATTATGTGAAGGTGCCATTTTTAATATTTTTGATCATAAAGATGATATAAAACACTATAATTATCTTCCTCAAGTTCACCACGAATTCCAGTGTGAAGAAATCACTCATCTTCAAGTTGTCCTTATCCACTTTTCTTGGAAATAGGAAACCCGGAACCTATAATTCTAGCAGCCTAATTTTTGTTGAGGGATGGTTTATCTTTTGGGTTTTGACTCCATTGATTCTAGGACATTCATATTCCATCTCCTATTCGAAAAATCTTGATTCATCTTGAAGTTTTTTTGTATAATAAAGGGCTTTTCCATCATTCGGTATTCCAATTATACTAGTTTCCTTATTAAAATAAAGAGAATATGTTTTCCCTTATCTTTTAAAAGAGAATTTATCTCTCCCACCTTCATTAAAAAAACCTACTTACTCATAAAATTATATAAAAAACATTTTAAAAAATGTATCATATCCTTTCATTTTGGCTATCCACAAGATTTCCTATCCATTCAACTAGATATTTTTCATAATGATTGAATCATTCATGGAAGAAAATGGATAGACTAACCTCTCTCTATAAATCATCCATTCTGAAATTTATTTTACTATATAAATATTCTTTTGAGGAGACACATCCAAAGATATTCGAAGATGAGTAAAAACTAAAATGTGGATTGACCCTTATGCAGAGAAGCAGATCTTCGCACACAAAGGCTTTAAAACCTATGTGGGATGAAGAAAAGGGGGGCCTTCAAATAGGAGATGAAGTGACAGTTAATATTCTCTATTTAATAAAACTATTGAGACAACATTAATCTAATCTGATGTAAGAGATGAAATCCAAAGAAGTATTTTGGTTGGATACTATCTTTTGAGACTATTAAGATTAAAAATTGGATTTAAGAAAATTGAATCTTAAAAATGTTCTTAAAACAAGATGAAAATACAAACATGGTAAAAATAAATTATTAAAATTATATAAAGAAACATACCTTCCGAATTTCTAGGAAAACTGTCAGTAATGAAAAAATATTCTTCTAGAAGAACATTAGATTCTAGATAATTCAGATTAAAAAAAATATTGATTTGGAAAAAAAAATCAAAAAAATTTAATTATGAAATAATTGATTACCAAAAATAAATTACGAAATATTTTTATTACTAAAATTTTTGATTATGAACCAAATTTTGATTATGAAAAAATTTGATTTTGAAAAAATTTGATTAAAGAACACTTTGATTATGAATATTTTTTTTATTACGAGAAATTTTGATTACGAAAAATTTTGATTATGAAAAATATTGATTACAAAAAAAAATTATTGTGAAACTTTTTTGATTAATAAAGATAATGTACACCCTCTATGAAAAAGAGATTCTTAATATAAAGAGATATGATTCAACAAAAGGTTAATATGGAATATTACCTTATGATGATCATACCTAACTTTTGTTTAATGTATTAAAAACCATCTTAGGGTAATGATTTTGTAAAAATATCAGCAAGTTGATCTTGCATTTTGATAAAATAAAGAATGAATTCTTATTTAAGTGTGTGATCCCTAAAAAAGTGATGACTAATATCTATGTGTTTTTAATCAGAGTGATGTTTATGGTTTTTTACTTAGGAAATGGAACTAGTGTTATCAAGGAATATCTGTGTTTTGAGAATACTCATAACATAGTCTATGAGTCTGTGTTTCATCCACAATACATGAGAACCAAAACTTCTAGAAACTACATATTCAACATCAGTAGTGGAGAGTGCTACTGGGTGTTTATTTTTTTTCATAACCAAGATACTAATGAATCTATTAGGAAATGAAAAGTTTGAGATGTAAATTTCTTATCTATTCTATATCCAATAAATTCATAATCCAAAAAAACTTTTTCGAACAAAATCATTTCCAAAATTATTAAAATGTTCAAAATCAATGGTTCCCTTTAAAAAGGAGAAAAATTATTTTCACTGCTTTTAAATTAGATTCATTTTGATTGGATTGATATCTGGAATATAAGAATACTAAAAACATTATGTCTATATGACTAGTTATTAATAATAGTAAACTGCATATCATACCTCAAAATGATGTTTGATCTACTAGATTCCTAGCTTCATCAGGATCATGAGTATTTAAGTTACCGATTGCAATACATATACTTTTAGTGTTTTCAAATTCATTATTTTTATGATGATCTTTAATATCCTTATGTAGGGAAATATAATTTCTTTTTCATTTTTGAGAAATTTGAAAACCTGGGAAAAATGTTAACCCACACATCATACTCATTTGAAACTCACATTTCATTAGATTTGCAAAAGAATTTGTTAAAGATTACTGAGTTTAAAATAATAAAATTTCATCAATATTAATTTGAACAATCAAATAATTTTTATTATCTTTATTTATAGAAAT
This sequence comes from Viscum album, assembly GCA_963277665.1. Taxonomy (NCBI): domain Eukaryota; kingdom Viridiplantae; phylum Streptophyta; class Magnoliopsida; order Santalales; family Viscaceae; genus Viscum; species Viscum album. The sequence goes on along the minus strand of OY728165.1, from coordinate 1,329,571,112 downwards.
ATTTTGATCACCTATTCCCTTAACATAATTGTTTTGAAGAAAAAATACTATAAGTCTACCATACGAGGCTATGTGGGATTATTTAAGTCCATATAATGCTTTGCTAATTTTGAAAACATGTTCAGGATGTTCTGTGTCTTCAGAACTAGGAAGTTGTACAACATAAACTTCCTCTTTAGCATATCCGTTAAGGAAAGCACATTTTACATCCATTGGAAAAAGATTGAAATTAACGAATGGTGAAAAAGCATATAATATGCAATGATATTCAAGTCTAGCTACAAGATAATAGGTTTCTTCATAGTCTACTTCTTCTTGTTGATTATAGCCTTTAAAAACTAATCTACCATTATTTCTTGTTGTGATTCCATTTTCATCACATTTATTTTTGAAGTCCGATTTTTCTCCAATTACATATGTTTCCTTAGGTATTTCAACCAATTTCCAAACCTTATTCCTTTTGAATTCATTTAGCTCATCTTGTATGGATTTAATCCAATCATTATCACCTAAAGATTCATCAATGATTTTTGTTTTTTATTGGGAAAAATAATGCTAGATGTTCTACTTTATTTCCTAAGGAACCTCTAGTCATCATAGGTTGATTTAGATCACCAATAAAGCTATCACTGGGATGATTCTTTGGAAACAACTGATTTTTGATTTTGTAAAACCTGTTCATCAACATAACGTAGAAAATATTCTAGTGTAAATGCATTGTAAATATATTCGTGAAAATTTTCCATGTTAGAAAGATCTTCTATCAACGGTTGAAAATAATTTTTTAAAAACAGTTCCAAATATATAGGTTGGGTTTCATTAGAAACAAAAGGATTTGTTTCATAAAATTAAACATGTATTATTTATTCAATAGTTCAAGTGTATTTGTCAAAAAATATACAATCCTTTGAAGTTTCGGAGTAGCATAGAAAAATTTCTTCATCATATTTGAGTGAAAAAATATGTAATTTATCTTTATTATTCGGGATGCATACTTTTCAACCAAATTATTTGAATTAAAAAAGTCTATTTTTTCTACCATTATATAATTCATAATGAGTATTGTTAAGAATATGACTGATTAAAAATCAATTTATTGTATATAAAGCAGTAATAACGACTTTAGGAAAAAAGTGATTAGCAATAGAATATTCACTCAATATGGTTTAAGTTATCTCTGGAATAATTTGATTTATTCTTTCAACATTACCATTCTATTGAAGAGTTTTTTGAGCTGAGAAGTTATGAGTAATTATTTTCTTACTACAAAATGTTTAGAAATCTGAATTTTGAAATTCTCCTCCATGATCAATATGAATAGTTATAAAAGGAAGGATTTAATCATTTATAACTTGAGCTCAAAAATTTTTAAAATAACAAAAAAGTTTCATATTTCATTACTTGAAAATAGAACCATGTAAATCTAGTGTAATCATCAACTAAGACGAATAAATAAAATTTGACACCAAAACATCCAGTTTGTGTTGGATCAAAAATATCCATCTGCACTAACTGTAATGCATCTGAATTTTATACTTTAATGATTGATTTATAACTTGATTTATGTTTCTTTACATATTTACAAAGATCAAAAAAAATTGAAGAATCCAATCTATGATCTGGTAGATCCTTAACAAGTCTTTTCTTTGTCATTTTTTAAATGTTCCTAGTGTTACAGTGTCCTAACCTTCTATGTCGTAACCATGATTGATATTCCATTACACTAAGACTAGGTAGATCTGGTATTTTATTGTCTTATATGTTTAGTGTGCATAAAATCTCTTTCCTATGGGCAGAAAGAATAAAATCATCCATGGAATTGTGTATGAAGAATTTATCATTCCTAAAATTTACAAGGTAACCTTCATCTCATAATTGACTTATGGTAATAAGGTTGTTCTTAAGACCCTTAACAAATAAAACATTTGAAATCAATGTTTTTTGGAGAATAACAATGTTACCTATACCTATTATTTGTCCCTGAGCATTAACTCCAAAAGTTACTTTTCCACTTTTCATCTTGATAATCTTTTTAAAGAATTTTTTGTTACCATGAATATTTCAGGAACATCCACTATCCATGTACCATGTATTTTTGTTTGTAATTTCATTATTGTTCTATAAAAAGGAATGCTAATATTTCATAATCCAGACATTATTGGATCCAGAAATTTCGGAAATTAGGATTTTTGGAATACACATTTTCTTAGAAAAATAATAATTAGGAAAACTGAAAGACTGGGTTTTATTTAAAGAATCTTATTTCCCCAATGTCCACCACATTTTAATTTAGTGTAAAATGGAGAACCCAGAGGAAAAATAGTTATTTATAAATACTGGTTTAGAAATGGTATAACCAAATCCAGAATGATTCATCAGTGGAATAATTTGGGAATTCATTTTGTCAAAATTTTATTTACCAAATGAAATGTTTTACAGACATTTCCTAAAGGAAACATTTTCTGAGATTAGTTTAATATCCAAATTTTTATCCTAAAAAACATTAGTTTTAGATTATGAGTTATCCTATAAAATATTATTCTTAGAAATTACATTTTCAAGATCCTTAAAAATTTTATCCTTATCAGAATTAAATTCTTTAAGGTTATTTGAAACACATTCAAAATGAAATATTTTCTGATTAAGATCCTTAGAAAGATATGATACATTATTAATTAAAATAGATATTCCAGAATCTTCTTTCTCTTGCTTATTTTTAATTTTACCATTTTCATTTTCATTGAGTTTAGCAAATCTAGACACTTCTTTATAAGAAGGTTATGTATTATATTCGGATGAGGTAGATTAATCATCTAAAGATTCATAATATTTATCATCTCTATAATTTTCATTCAAAGATGCATTACTAATATATTTGGAATTGTGTACCTTGGCTATTAGATAATGATTTTGAGGGGTAGTTTGGCTAGTAGAACAAGATTCTTATTACTAGAACATTCATACACAGATGATTCATCATATGATTCACCACCACTAGCACTCCAAGTATCATTAGACATTAAAACTTTCATATCCAAAGTCTTGAATCACTTCTTCTAGTTTCTCTCAGAATTAATTTCCTTCTTTTCTTTTCTTTTAAGTATAGGAAAACAAATACTGATACGTCCATCTATTTTAAATTCATATAAAGTGACTTCCTGGTATTTCTTATCATTTTATTATTTCATCTTATATCAATACTGAAAATCTTTCTTTCCCACCAACTAATTCGTCTTTCGAGAAATATTATCTAGATCATTTTCAGAATGTTCACTTTCATATGATTCAGTCTAAATAATGACTTTCTTAAACATGGATCATATGACCCTTTTTTGAGTCTAATGTTTAGAATTATTAATGGCTACACTTCCATTTCCATTATTCTTCTTATTCATATTAGAATATCTTTTTATTCTTGTGTCATGTAGAAAAAGATTTGAAAAAATCATATCAAGAGTAATTTGAGATACTTTCGTATTCTCATCTATATATGTCCCTTTTTATTCCCTCTAATTTTCCATGATGTAAATTATTTTTTCCAATAAAATTTTATCTTCATGACCGTTCTCTCCAATAGATTGTAAACAATTGAAAATGGTCATAATTCACGGTATTACTTTGAAAACATGTTCACAATAATGAAATCAAAATCCATGCTATTCATCTCTAAGTATAGATCTTCTAGTCTCTATAACTTTAGAAGTACCAAAATGAGCAACCTCATGTTTTTTCAAGATGTAGTTAGCAGGTTCACAAGAAAAAATTTGACTATATATATTCTTAGTTATAGAACACAAAAACTATTTTATACCCTATAATTTAGTTGATATTATGACATTTCATGGTTGGTGAAGGTTTTGACTTCATTTTTAAGAATTTTTTAATCTCCTGTAAGCACGAAAAAATTTTCCACTCGAGTAAAAATTAAAAAATTCTTCATTTGAGTTGTCTAGTACTCATAATCATTACCATAAAAAATAGGTGGTCTGGTAGGATTTAGATTTTCAGTAGAACCAATATTCATTCCTTCCATCTAATAATAAGACATCTTTCCACAAACCATGTTAATAGAAAAGGTTTGTAAAAAAAGATAACAATCCTTAAGAAAAAAAAAATCAATTAAAGTTAAGAATGAAAATATAGAACAAGGAAAACATGAGCAAGAAAATGTATATATGAATAAAAGTATTTCAGATACCTACTCTGATACCAATTGTTATATTGATATATGAATTTAGATGTTAAATTACAAGAGGGGGTAATTGTAAGTTTAAAAACATCAGTTTTTACCCTTATAGAAAAATATGTTTAACAAAGTTAAACAAGTTAAATTCAAAAACCCTAAAAATGTTCTATAAGACAGACTTTCTAGGTTCCGGAAATATGGTTCCAAAAATGAAACATAAGGAATGTTTAAAGGAAAAGATTCTACATTAATGCTGATAGAGTCTTACTTATCAGAGTATGAAAACGTTTAAGAAAGTATTATGAAGTTATACTTTCTTCATTTATCAAAATACATTGTAAATAAAATGTTAAACAAAAAAAATAACAAGTAATAAATATTTTAACCCAAAGAGTATGATATCGAACAACTTTGGATAAAGGACTCCAGATTTATACATTCAAGAATGTATGTCTTACCTACACCAGGGTAATCCCTCGATAGGAAGATCTGAATTTGCCTTTTTATCCCAGCAAACCCACGATCATTAATGTAGTCGACACCTCTATCTTACTAACCATGGAAGACCGTGAACATTAATGTATTTAGAAACTCTTTCTTCATATCCTCGAAAGCCCTCGATTGTACTCAGCAACAATCAAAGTCACATGATGGAAACTGAACAAGATGGTTAGTACGCACAAGGTATGAGAGTCTCTCTCTCTAGAAATCCCTTTAATAGCATTTTATCCCTATATTGAGGGATTTATTGAGATCTTTTTCAAATGAGAACCTATTTATTTTCACAACTCCAACGGTTGGCTCCCTCCTCCAATTGTCATATTTTTCCTTGAATTTAGGAGGGACCTGTATACGTATCACTCAACCAATAGTTAGATTGAAACAGATTAGAAAACCTCACTTTATAATAATAACAAGTGTAAAGAAAATGAAGTTACTTAACCAAATATAATATTTAGATTCTAAGTAAAAAATATAATTTAGAGTCTAAAGAAATAAACATTTAGGGTTTCTATGAAATGGGAATTCAGATCTTATTTTACAAAAAAAATCAGAATTTAAATTCTATGGATTCTAGAGTCATATTTACAATGAATTCAGAGTCTGAATTATGAGAAATTCATGGTATAGATTCTAAGAAATTTGGAGTCTATATTCGGAGTCTGAATTATAAGGAATTATGAATCTGAATTCTAAAGAATTTGGAGTCTGAATTCTAAGGAATTTGAACTCTCAATTATGAGGAAATTCTGAGTCTGAATTTGAGAGAATTCAGAGTCTAAATTTTAGATATTTCAGAGTCTAAATTTTATATAAATTGGATACTGAATTTCAGAGTATTCATGGAAAGATTTTCAGAGAATTCAGAGTCTGAATGTCAGAGAATTCAGAGTCAGAATTTCATAGATTTCAGAGTCTGAATTTCAGAGAATTCAGAGTCTGAAAATAGAACACTGTATATCCAAGGAATTATATGATTTTGATTATTTAAATAAGAATCAAAATTTTTGACTTATTAATAAAATGAGTTTTATTTAGAGATATTATAAATTGAAATAATGAAAACAAAGGTAGGGATAAAAAATTCAGTGGAGATGAGAAATTTTCCATAAGAAAATTATCCTTAAGGAAAAATAGTTTTCTATAAGATAAGGTGTTTGTGATTTTCAAAACGTAGAGGAATAGAAAATTCATATGGAATTATTATTGACTCTACAAACACCCCTATTTCATATTATTTTCCTTTTTTTCATCCCTCTCTTGAACTTTTGCAATGGAACACACTCGGCCAGCCCACTCGGTTTAGCTGAAAAAAGGTTCATTTCATCCGATTTTTGGCTGATTTTAGCTCAGATATTTTAGGTATGGACTATGATACTATCATCCATCACTTTATTCATGTATTTTGATTAAATGTTATAAATAATGGTTTGGTAAAACCTAGGTTTATAAATTTTCACAATTTTTATAATTTATTTGAATTTTACTATTAATATAAATTATTATTCCAAATCTGATTGTCCGAGTTCCACAATAGTTGATTTAATATGATTTATATTAATTTTATAACGATTTTTAATATAAATTTAATAAAAAAACTTAGGTATTAAAGGTTCTCAATGTATATTATTTAGTATTATTATATGAAATATGATGATTATTGAAATATATTGGGAGGTTGTAATTGTTTGGAAATATACAAGTTTTGTTAAAACATAGGATTATTTTAGTTTTTTAGAGTTTAAATTTGGTGGATGTTTATTATAAATTTAATTTATTTTTTTCACATTTTTTTGTTATTATAATCGCTTTTTTGTCTTGGTTCCCAATTTTGTGTGTGTGTGTCTCAACATTTATATATATGCATATAGATGTTTTATTTGAATTTTTTTAAGAAAAATCTATAATAATTAATTTTTCGTAAATATATTTGATAAAGCAATTATATAATATATATATAGTATGAAATAAATAGAAATGATTCATTTTTTTTAATTATGAAAAAATTAATTAAAAGAAAATATTTTTACAAAAAATATTCATAACAAATTTTTTTATAATAAAAATATAAAATATTTCTCGAATGAAAAGACAATACAAATTTAAAATATGTAATATGTAATATTTATTAAAGAATTATTTAATAATAAATAGGACAATTGTTTTATAATACTTTGTAAAAAAATATTACAAATACAATGAATTATTTTATAAATGAAAATTATATTAATTATTTAAAATATAGAATTAAGTTAAATAGTCGGTACAAAACATTTGATAACTAAAAATATTTTTTAATCAATGAGCCTTTATTATTAATAAATTTAAAATACTAGTGATAGTTATAAATAATAATAATAATTTTTTAAAAATATTAAAAATATAATAAGTATTTGAAAGTGAAAAAAGTTCATATAAATGCAGTGTTAATAAAAATAATTAGTATTAACAATTCATATAAATATTTTTAAAACACCCGACTTGAACAACTATTATAACATGTATATGGTAAAAGTTATTAAATAAAAATTAATTAATTGAAAATATATATCATTCTTAAATAATTATTAATTCCAAAATATCATCTCAAAATTTTTTATAAATTAATTATATAATTTAATATTTCTAGATGATCAAATTTATTTATAATAAAAAATAACTATAAGTAAAATTATTTATAAATTGAATATATATATATATATATATATATATATGTTTGTGTTTGTGTCTGTGTTTATATGGGTTTGATATTTGTTTATTTTTTAAAAATGAGTTTGTATTTGTTTATATTAATTATGAAATTGTGATATATATATATATATATATATATATATATATATTTAAAATTGTATTACTAATTAAAATATTCAACAATAATCATTATATAATTTATAACAGTTAATAATTAATTAGACAATATAATTAATAAATAGAAAATATTAATGCCTGTTATAATTTTTTGTATTATAATTTCTAAATAATATGGAAAATTATTGTAATATATTTTAATATAATATAAATAAAATGAAAAATGATTAAAAATGATACTAATGCAAGCAATGTTACCAAAAAATCGATGTTCAAAAATATTATATCATCTCTAGGGTAAACCCAACACCCAAACCCCAACTGTACACTCCAATTTCTCAAAAAATACACAATGTAAATGATATATTAAATTTTACTAACAAGTTATTATAAAAATATTAAATGAATTACTCTCATGTGTGATATAATAGAACACTCAACACTCACAAAAGTTATGTCATGCTTGAGATAAAACCCACATCCCGGACCAAATGGTGGTCTCCAAGGTTTCATAAGATACAATGTTTGAAAGATACATTAAATTTTAATTAGAAATAATAATAAAAATATTAAAAGAATTACAATCACATGTGATGTAACTAAACACTTGATGCTCACAAATGTTGTTTTATGGCTAGGGTAAAAACAACTTTTCCAAACCAATGTTGGTCTATTAATTTTCATAAAATACAAATTTTGAATGAAACTGTAAATTTTAATAGGAAATTATAATAAAATTATTAAATGAATTTCCCACAAATGCAATGTAATTAAACACCGAACAGTCACAAATGTTGTTTCATTCCTCGAGTAAACCCCACATCCCAGATCCAATAGTGTTATCAAATTTATCATAAGATATACCATTAGAGATATATTCTATTGTTTAAAAAATAACATGTGTACTATATAATATATTTAATATTTTTATTCTATCCAGACTACGCCATTAAGGGACCCATAATCTAGTGCAAACCAATTACCTCACTCTAATCTTATTATATAGAATATTTCATGTTGTTAAAATTTAATAATAATTCGGAACTAGTAAAAGTGATCATTAATAGTAATTCTTTTTTTCTGACGTTTTTTAGATAATTATTAACTCAGGTTGTAGACACCAAATTCTAATATGTAGTTGTGATCAGATAAATCATCGAAAACCCCAGAACTGATTTGGTATAAATCCATTCTACATTTAAGGTGTTGAAACATTTAAATCATTTTCATCATCAAAAAGAATATTTTTCTTTCTAAATGACCAATTAAATGTCTATGTCAGAAAATACGATCTTGGGAGATTTGATGCATTTGAAAATTTTAGACTATCATATTTTTTATTTTGGTTTTCAAAAAGATTGTATTTTTTGGTATCAACAAGGTGAAAAGAATTTAGTAGAAATAAAAAATGGTTATGGATACTTCCTTTCATAATAGAGTACATGAGGTTTCTAGTTCGTCTATTTGGTGCTTATGTTAGTCAAAATTATTGTTGGACTATTGTCATTAATCTTAACAACATACATCCTTGTAGGTTGATGGAAGAGCTATATATATATGATGTAATTAACTCTATGAAATCTAAATAAGATTACAGATGTTTATTTGAAGACACTAATTAACGAGTTAATTTCATTACTGAACATTTGAGAGACTACGTTTTATATAGTTGTTGATCAAAATTTTGTAGTGATATTTGATTTATTATAGATTATCAGTGACTTTCCATAGTATGGTATTTTATCTGGAGGGAGCATATATAGTCCTAAATCTTTTCTTGTACTGCATGGCTGAGAAGAAAGTGATTATTCTTGGTAATGGGATAAAGGTTATATATTTTGACTATCATCATATATATATTCCTATAGATCACCCTTTTTGAAGGAACATAAATAGTTGTACATAAGATCAAATTGAAACTAACAAAACTCCTCCAGTTCATTCAGGTAATAATTTAAAATATATTGTCTCTGTGTTACCTCCGATTAATTTTTGCTAAACCAAATATTAAAAAAATAAATTGTTTTGGAAGAGATTGTAAACATATAAATTAGAATATTTTTTAGGATCTTCCATATTGGTAAGATATGTTAGGTCATCACATGTTATCTGTAATGAATATTTGAAATAACTTTTTGATAACATAATTTATACCATCTCGGACACACATAGTAAGACTAATGATTATGTAATGGAAGGGGTAGATTTTCCCAGATTTTCATATGTGTTGAAATTCAATTATTTAAAGATGAAATATCACAAAAATTAATGATGCCAAATGTTTCTTGCCCACATACTAATGAAAGCCATTTTTTAATATGGCAATGGATTATAGATTTATTTTTACCATATGGTTATGCTTCTAATTTTTCTCATTACATCATAAATGGGCATATTTCTAAAATAAAAATACATTCTTATCATTTCATTATAGACATATTAATTCCTGGTGGTATTATAGGTTTTTATAATTCATAAATATGGAATATGTTGACCTAATTATCATATTTTTTTTGAGATATCTCGGTGGAAAAAATCAGATTATGGTGCATCTTATTGACTTCAAAATATGTTGTTTTAATTAAATATAAATTGGAATAAGTTTTCCATATGAAGATATATGTGGAGGGACAGTCTAATTCTAGTGGATGTATCTATTTAAGAGATTTAGGTAGAAATTAATGTACAATAAATGTAAAAAAACGTCAGTTGAAGGGCTGGTTGTAGAATCAGACTTACAAGATGATACTTTAAATTTATGATCTTATTATATTCATTTATAATTTCCTTCAAAACACAATTTCATCGGTCCCAATTAGGGAAATATTTATGTGGTCACATACTATCATTTTTCAGTTTTTAATTAGTTTGATATTAGTTTGGGTGGTCATCGTGAACTATAGATTATATATGAAGAAATGCGTAGAGCCCATACAAATGTTTTTCTGAATTGTGAAAAAATGACATGATCGGTCATGTTTGTACAAATATTTTGTTATTTTTCTAAATATTTATAAATGATTCTTTCAAATACAATGAATTTTTTATAGACTATGTGACGACTATTTCAAAAAAACATTTTATACAAATTACATATGCTTCAATTGGATAATGTTGTCAATAAAATTTTTCATATTTGTTTCTAATACTTTAAATTTTTGTATCTTTTAATGTAATAACAAATCAATTTTTCAATGTTATATATTATTTTTATTTTTTATTTTTTATAGGAAACACAACATTAAAATAAATTGATATTTTATTTGGTGTGTTAAAAAACCCTCCATCAAAATTGGTAAAATCTTAAACTATTTTTTTGTTTACTGTATTTTGATTCCATACACTCATATATGATGGCTCAATGAAATAAATGAATAGTGGTGTTTTTTTGAAAGTCTAACATCATAAGAAAAGTAATGTTGACATTTATGGTTTTCAAGATTCAATAATTTAGTTATTCTATCTAGGATCAAATTTTATAACAATTTTTAAAGGGTATTTATTTGATTCTGATCAAGGGTTTTGAGTTCATCTATGACATAGAGTTGTTGACATTAAATATAATAGTATAATTACATACAATGAACCATTTATGTATGAAAATAATGCACATAATGTTTATTATACAAATTACTATGATGTTTTGAGTGATTCGATGGACTGATGGACTGTGATAAAAATTATCTCATGTGACAATCAGTTTACTAATATTAAAAATGGTTATTTAGAAGTGAAACATTTTGAGATTTTACCGGATACATCTCAAAATATATCTCTTACCTAATAAAAATTAAATATTGATGATGAGTCCCCTCATTAGGGGGTTGATTGTTTATATAATATTAATGAAGTATTACTGGAATATAAAAATGAATGTCATAGGGATGTTGACGATGTTGAAGATGGGGATGAAGAAATTGTTCTTGATTAAAAAGATGATGAAGGTGATGATTGATGTAGTATATTAGGTATTTAGTTACAAGTAATTTTTATATTATAATATTAATTAATTGTTTATATTTTTTATTTTAAATAAAAATTACTTACATGTAAGACCCTTATATTTTTGGTATTTACTAGTTTTTTATTTTTGATATCTATATTAAAATTTTTGTACATCTAAGAATATTTCTTTCTGATGTTTGAAGATGATCCTGATAATCTATTTGGATATCTCACTGATGTCAGACTTCAGGCTGATGAGCCTAATTCACCTGATCCTCAAGAAGTTAAGAATATTAGGAGGGGGTGTGGTCTTGCTCGATTGATGATTCCAGATCTTATTCTATAGATATAGACATCTATTAATTTTAAATCTTGCTTACACAGTTTTTTTTATGATATATATTTTATATTAAAATTTGTTATTAATTTTTATAATAATGGTTTTTTTGTTTTATTAATTTGCATAGTTTTATGCATTTACTACTGGGAAGGATGGAATGATTCTATGAAATTGTTTTTTTGAGCCATGGCTATCATAGGATATGGTTCCCATCACCTTATGTCATTAGATGTTCGAGCACAGTATTTTATTTCATTAAATAAAATATAATTTTTTAAATTTATTTAATTACAAACAGTTTTTTTATTTTTCATGCATAATTCATTATCTCTGATTCTTGATATCCTAAGAGGAATTAATCAGTAGGCATGGGATATTTTTATATGTTAGAACTTTAATTTATTTCTAAACAACCTCATAAAGCATGAAATGGATAAATCATTTTTTACTTTTTTTGACCATTCATGCATCTCTCATAGTCTCGACTAAAATCAGCTCTTGTATGGGAAATGTTTTTCCCCTTATAGAAATTATAGACATTTAGGAGGAGTAAATAAACCGGACATCATATCCAAGGGAGGTAATAGGTCAAAAATTGGGCCGAAAGGAAAAATTTTGGTATAAAACGATGTGATATGGTAATTGAGGTTATTTATTAAAGTATATATACATTAAATATAACATATTTGTTATATTATATAGGCCTCTCCTAACCCATCTCTTACACATATTTAAGTGTATAAAAAATGTATATTGATCCCCATATAGGAGATGTTTTAGGTAACGAAGAGTTCCATATTTTGGTTAATAATTCTTTTAAAGAAATTCATGGATATTCATTTTATTGTTATTCTAATTTTTCATTATATTTAATTGAAACATATGAGTATATGGCTTCTCATTTATGCGAGAGTCAAGCCGAGAGTGAACAAGATCCCACTGATGGTTTGGGTTTTGATGACGGGTCCTAGATATAATAAACATTGCAGGGTGTTGTGAAAGGTTGGGTGATTGGTATTGGATATCGATTGGTACCTTTGACTTATTATGGAACTTTTGTGATGGCATCAGTGAGAATGATGGCTTCTCATGGATAGTCATTGTCAATGTCATTGCAAGTTGTACCATATGAGGACGGGTTGAGATCATATTACATGATGATAACATAGATGTTGAAAATGGCGATGGAGAAGCATGAGCAACATCATCTAAAAGATGAGGAGGTGTTGGACTATATATGGCGACTTGCGCACGACATTGGTGTAAAGTTACCCCCTCCCCTTCGAGTGATTCTACTCCACCTGACGGTAGTTGATTATTTCTTCTGTTTTATGTGAGTTTTTTAATTTTTTATAACTAACATCTCATGTTTGATTTGATGTATTACTTTTATGACTGTTTTAATATTTTTTCTTTTTTCATTTTTTAAAATTGTTATTGTTAAATATTTTTAAATTGTTTAATTATTTTAAATTTTTTTAATTTTATTAACAACTTTTTGATAAATTTTATTTTTTAAATTATTTTTAAATATATTTAGTTTTTATATAATATAAATTATTTTTAAATATATTTTTTTTATAAAATTATTCTTTACAGTTTTATTAATTAAAACATTTTAATTAATTTATAGTATATATATTTTTTAAAATATTATATTCATAAATTATTAATTTCTTAAAAGATTTATTTTTTAAAAAAATTTAAATAAATTTAATTACTTTAGGTTTTTTTTATTTTTTATTATTTTTTTAAAATTGAAATAATTATTATTTAGGATAGATGGATGGTCCAATGCAAACAATAAATTGCAATGAACTGTGAGAATTAGTTTTTTAAAAAATTACGATACTTATTTTCCATGGTTGGTCACCAATTGTGATAAAGGTTTTTCCAATATGTATTAGCGAAGGACTCCCATTGTAAATATTTTTTTCTGATGGGATTCCATCATTAATAATCCATCAAAAATAATCAAAACTATAGTATTGTAAATCTCGATATTAATAGAAAAAAAATGAAAACACTAAAGAATTCAGCAACATCCCAAATACCTAATAATTCATTATCGAATAGAAAATTCAACAAACACAATAAAAAAAATATTTAAGCACTACCAAGAAGGAAATTTCCCATCAATATTCCACTTTGGGTTTCTTGGAAACACCTAAAAATGTCATAAAACTCATGTTAAAACACTCAAAGACCATTTTCTAAAACTATTACATGCACTCTCCATCTTCATAAACTGTTCAAAAATTACTCAACACTTATTCTCAAACCACATATTCTATTATAAGTCCCAAAAACAATCGTAACCTAAAAATTTCATTAATGAATCACTTCATTCTTAATAACACATGTATATCCTTTTTTTACCAACTATTCATTATTAACAATACCAATTATTGATTTCTCTAGTGATCGATCTAATTGTTACCCAACACGTGTCACATGAGAAGACTAGTTTTATAATACACTCATCACAAATTATATATATCATGAACTACTTAACTAATTTATTATAGTGGCCAGAAAAAATTTAATTAAAATTTCCCTCTATTTTTATAAATTTTTCATGCACAGTAATTTAATGTTATATATTCCTCTTGCACCACGTCATATAATCAATATTATTTTATTATATTATCTTGAAATTTAATATTTGGATAATTAAAATGTAAATAATAAGAGAGTATATTACAATGGGGTAAAAAATAGAAAATACAGAAACTAAAATATAAATATATGGATATGCGCGATCCACCAGAATAACCACACTAATCAAAACAATTGTATAAATGAAACAAAATATTAGTGAAAAAATATTATCCTTTCAAAAGAAAACACATATGTCCACGAATGAAAATTGAATTGATTAAATAATAAATGAAATATTATTTATTTGTAAGATGTAGGGAACTAATATGATTGTTAGAATTTTGATCAATGCAATACAGATCTAACCATTTAAATGTGACTATTGGAATACAAACATAACCATTTAGAATTGTAATTTGACCATTATAACAGAATCCTTAAGTATTTAAGACTAAAATAATATTTATATAACCTAAAATGAAAATATGACATATATATATCATGATATTAGTAAATAAATGATCAAAAATTGATAAAACATTTGTTTTTATATTATAGAACCACATATGATTTATTTTAATTTTTATAAAAATATTATAATTAAAAAACACTAACATTCCTAAATTTTTTTATAAAATAATTATAAGATAATTTATAATGAAAATATCATTTTATTATATCACAAGTAATTTTCAAATGTGTGTAAAAATTTATCGTAAAATTTGAATATGTAATTTCTCAAATAGATAATGATTAAATTTAAAACATTTCTCCCCTATATTTATAAAAATATTTTTGAAAAATGAAATCCATTTCTAGAATCTAGACATCAAAATTTTCTCCAAGTGAATTTTTCTTATTTCCCTAAAATAATTCAATTTTTTTTAAAGTGAAATACTATAAAATATGGGATTTATCATTATTAGTCAAACAGATGATTAATTTCATAATTAATGAAGTAAAAAAATTATTATTTCAAACTAAATTTAATAATTTTCTATATAAATTTACTTGAATCAACACTATTGGTAGTATTGGAATAAAATTATACACTAATGAATATAAAATTCATAAAACACCCATCACATCCCCTTATAAATACCTCCCCACTTACCCTTATCCCAACATATTATAAGCCCTAGGGGATTCCAAATTTATAACAAATTATATTCCCAATCCTCTTCCCCAAAACATTTACTTATTTTCTTACTAGAAGACCAAGTCCATGTACTTTAAGTTGTTTTTCAAGGATAAAATATTCTTGACGTAATAATCTCAAACAACCACATTTAAATTTATTTCTTCTTACACATTAATTTAACCTCCCCCATCCAATGTGGAATAATAACTCTAATATCATATATATATATAGGTAATTTAATGTTTTAACGGAAAATATATCATCCTTCTTTTTCTCTTCTCCTCAAATTCTAAAAAACAAATGACTATATTATGTCATTTTACAAACCTGGTAAATGATGGTTTTTACTCCATTTCCACCCTCATGGTGTGTTTAAACTAATTAATAGTAATTTAAAATGATCTATATATTCATATTATATATTTTTTCTCATTCATGAATGAATATACTTTTATAATATGATATAAAATTATACATTTTTCTAATGGTCATAAAAACCACCAAAATAAAATAACAATACTTCATTAACATTTTTACAAAATGAATATAACTTATATTGGATACCATATGATTAATTTTGCCAATTTATTTTTATATAAAAAATTTATTATCATTTCATCTGAATAGTAGAGTTATCATCCCATATTAAAGGAATCTCACTAATTACTCTCAAGTGATCCACCTTTGAACAATGTATCTAACACACTCAAAATAGTTAAATTAATTCTTATATCTATTTTAAATTGTTGTTAATGAAAAAAATATTAATATAGTGAATAAAATAAAATATTAAAGTCTCTTAATTATGTAACTAGACATTTAACTTTTTTTATTTCATGTTCAAGTGATGAATGATTCTTGATAATGAGGTAAGGAATTTCTCAAAACACCTAACTTTCTTTGGGTTACACTTTATCTCTCTTTACATCACATTACATATATATTTTTCATATTTATATATTCAATATTCTCTATATATATCTCAGACATATATTTCTAGTTTAATTCACATTTATTTTATGGGTATATTAATGTTTTAATGTTTATCTTCTCAATTTCATTCACTCAGAAAACGCTATTAAAGGGAACTTATATATATATTTACATTGTATCAATTTATAAGGGAGCGAATTGAATCTCAGGGATGTAATAAAGAGAATAAAATTCATTCAATTCATTATTAATAAGAAAAGTTCTAAATTACATTATATGTGATAACAAATAGGTTAAGTTTATAATATCATCACCTAGTGAAATGTAGACATGTTTTAAATCATTTTAATTATTTTAATTTATTTCAACCAATTGGTTTACCAATTTTAAATTTAACTATAGTAATAAATTTAATATTATTATTTTTTATATACATTAATTTATTTTTTTAAGAATATATGATTGAAATTTAATTTTAATATAACCATTAAAATATTCATGATATTTTATATATCTCTATATAATTTTAGTAACAAAATAATTCACCCAAATTTCACTACATTTAATATTTTTAAATTTATTTATTATTTTTTTCAATTAATTGAATAAATATTGTGTTGGTATTGTGTAATAATTAATTAATATTGTTCAAAAACTAAAACCTTTAAATAAATCACCATAATAAAAAATTATTGTATATTTAAAATAAACATTTCGAACTGAGATTATATTATTTTACTACTTATAAAATGTATAGTTATTATAGAAAATAGATTGAAATCTTGTATTTATTCTTTTCTTCAAACAATATAATATAAATACACAAAAAAGGCACCAAGGTTCCTTATTTCTATTAATTTTATGAGAATTGTCTTAAAACACTATTCTAATATGATAATGGAAAGTTTTAAAGGAATTTTATATTCATAACCCAATGTTTTAACCAACATTCACCTATTTCTCCATTAAATAGTTTAGAAAAGCTAATAGGATTAATATTCATAGTGGGAAAAATAAAAGGGATCTATTTACCAAATCTAAATATCATATTTAAAAATATAATATCCATTTTTCAAAACTATATTTCAACAAATGGATCAAATTAATTTTATAATAATTGATAAAAATATGATGAAATGCATTTTATATAAAAAATATGTTTCACTCATAATATTAGATTTATTCTTATCCTAGAAACAACATTATAAGAATGTAAAAAAATATGAAAATACTATATAATAATTTCATTTAAATAATTTAAAATATAGTGATTAAATAAATTAATTTTGATAAGAAGACTTTCTATGCATAAAAATAGTATTTTAGTAAATTATATCCTATACTTTAGAAGAATTTTTGATTAATTTTTAGTTAGTTAGTAACCAATGAATTCATATTATACCTAAATAATCTTTAAATTTTTAATAATTTTGTGAATCCAATTTGTACCCACAACTCCAATGGATACACGATCAAATTCATATTCAAAAATAATATTGAATTAGTTTTTCAAATTTCTATTAAACATAGTGTTACATATAATGAAATATTTTATATAAATGAAATTTATCTATACAGTACTATATCCTAAAATCTCAGGTTTTTACATTCTACCCCCATAAAAATGAATATCACCGCTAAATTTTATTCACCCTAGTACAAAATAAATAATGATATCATTATTTAATGACAACCTTAGGTTCCCATGTAGTATTTTCAGATATAAAATTCCTCCATAGACCATTAACTTGGTATGTAGTATTATTTATTAATACATTACTTATATTTTCCATGATTTTTATTGGTTGTTCTTCATAGGAAAACCATGCTCCGGGATGATGACCTCTGAATTCTTTACATGTGTTGGATTTGGTTTGTACTTTCTCATGAGAGATTCAAAGAATACATCAAAAACATGGGATTGGTTCGGTGGAGTAACCATTTGATAAGATACTATGATAACATGCTCAGTAATGTCAAAGGGTAAAATATACATGTGGAATAACATTCCATACCTTTTAAAATCTAGTATACTTCATCCGTGGATATATTTGAAGAAATACCATATCGCAAACATTGAATTATATATTTTCACTAATGATTTTTGTTAATGTTTTAATAAATTACGAGATACCATGATATGTTTAAATATATGTTATTTCTTCTCTCATTTCCTTGACTAATTTAGGTTCAAATATAATTCATCGAATAAATTTATCCTAGTGCATTGGAGTTCTGCAATGCTTTCCATGGAGGGATTCATATGGATGTTTCTAAGTACATAGGGGAAATCTATTCTTATAAGAAAACCTGACTAGAGGATAGTGTTAAAACCAATAACCATTGAAATCCATTAAATAATATCTCATAATATACTCTAGGTAGAAAATGGTCTTCTTAGACTACCTATTTTTATGGGGATAATTAGGGGTACTAAAACTCAACATTGTATCCATAGCGAGATGAAATCATCTCTATAACATGAAGAAAAACCTCATATCCAAATTAGAAATAATATAATAATTTACTCCATTAAAAATTAATACATAATTAATTTCTAATATGGAAATATTATCAAGAGATAAACAATAACATATATAAGTGAACTATGGTGGCTTTGTAAGGTCGTTGAATACATCAAAAATATCAATATTGAAATTATAAATTTTTGGGATTCCAATTATAACCATCATGGTGATTCTTTCCCATTTCCATTACTATATTTGTTATGGTTGTAAAATAACATTTGAATTATGTCCCTTATCCTTAACATTCTGACATACCATTCACAGAGATCCATACTCTACAATATCGCTCCACGTGAACTGTAAACAGAGATACACATTTAGGTGGCTATATATCTTCATACATTATAAATGAATATATAATGATGAACTACGATACTCATCAAACACATAACTAATTTAATCTGGTATGGATGGAATAGAGATGGGGTTCTGGAACCTTAACATTCCATCATAATCAATATTGAAATAATAAAAATTTATAAAATTCTCTATTACTTCCACATCATCATTATTTTCCTACATCATCTTCATATGGATAGATAGTTGAGAAATCATTTTATTAATATATGTGTTCTCTCCATCCTTAAATAATTTTAAATTCATCCTTTGTAAGTTGATAAGTATTAGATATTTTGTGATTCTAATCATAGATAATATAGTAGGATCTTTTTGACTTAATGCATTGGCCACCTTGTTCTCATTCCCATGGTGGAAATGTATTGAGGAGTTATAATCAGTATTCAACTCTATATATCGTCTATGGAATATATTTACATATTATTAAGAGAATATATACATTTTTTTTATAATCATAAGAACCACATTTTTTCGGAAATATATTTCCTCTATTTATTTAATGAAAAAATTACACTAGCCAACACCTGATAATGAGTTAGGTAATTTTTCTCATGAACCTTTATTTAAAATTTGTCATAATGTTTCATCATATTCTTTTTCATGAGGACAAATCCTAATACCTTCTTTGATGAATCAATATATACTAATAACCCATCTATACTTCTAGGAAATTTAAGTATATATCTAATGAATAAACTTCACTTTAGTTCCATGAAATTATGTTTACATTCATCTTCCCAAAGGATATTGGATCCCTTAGGTGTTAAAATGGTTAGTCGATTATATATTTTTTTGAAACAATTTCTACAATGATTCAGTAATATCCAACCAAGCCATGAAAACTTCATATATTATTAATAGTTTTATATCTTGGAATATGTTTAATAACTTTTTTGTATTATAGATCCAATACTATACACAAACATAAGAATATATGACCCAAAATTTGGGGTTTTTGAAAACAAATAACTTTGTAAAAGTTTCATATAGTTTATCCTTCCTTGTGGCCTTTAGTATAATCCTCTGTTTATTTTAATTATCTTATTTTCTATTAGAAAATATAATAATATCTTATTGAATGACTACCAAAAATTTATTAAGGTAATCTCAAAAGACTCCACTCATTGAATCCAAGAAGATATAACGGAAATTAATAATAAAAAATGGTATTTCTATAAATTTATGGTTTTCATACCTTGTATAAAAGGTTATACTCAGTATGTCTTCATATTTGACACTCAAATAATATTATCCAAATCAAATATGAATCACGGAAAAATATTAACCTGTATTTAATTGAACAATAAAATCAGAAATAGAACAAAGAGAATACATATTACTGATTACAATTTTGGTAAATTTTTTCTAATAAATTTATAGTTACACTGATCCATAATTCATTTCAAAAAAATTTAAAAATTGAAACAAATGAGTAAGATCCCATGTTTTATGTTGATTTATCATTCATTTTTTATCTTTTTTTAACATTTTGGGGTATATCATTTTTTTGTTTTACCTTGGGGATTTTTCGGTTGAAATTAGATAATTTTAAAAGGATGTGGGGAAGTACATAGGTGGCACAATATTTAACCAAACTGTGTTCCCATCCTATAAAATCATACGAACATGGGTTGAAGGGATTCTAATTTCTAGATCACGTTTTTTAAAACCATGTACCAACTTATTAGTAACTATGCGACACCCATGGACATGTCCAATATCTAGAGTGAACAATTTTGTAAAATCATTCACCCAGTACAAGAAACAGTGTGAACAAAATTATAATCCCATGAAAATTGTATTAAAAGTCACAGAACCCTCATACTATATCCTTTAACATTATAGCTCAACCCAAATCTGATTTTATTGATATTTTAGTGTCAAACATTTATTCCAATTATTTGTATCCTGTATTCTTGATGAATTAAATCTTGGATTCAATATATGCACCCCTCTCAGTATGATATTCTCAATCCATATGGTCTCTTCCCTCTTTCTCATTTTTCTCTCATCGATTGAATTGATGGTTTCCTGTGTTGGTAATTTATCTTGATCCATGATTAACATATATTGTTTCTTCTGATATTGGATCAAGTTTTTTTATCTAGATCTCTTCCTTTTTCATGATTGTGGTTGTTTTAGTTCTATTAGGGATTTATTTTTTCACTTGTTTTCCTTTAATTTTTAGGTATATGGTCTAAATTTTAAAACCCATACACTTGATTTAATTTTGTTTATGTAATTAAGAAATTTCAATTTCAATGGTTTGTAAATATCACTAGGAATTTAATTGATATAATTTAATTTCTATGTGATATTTATTCAAGTTAAATTTAGGGAAATTAAATTTATTATAATTTAATTAATTAGTGATCTAGTTAATTAAAAGAATTTCATGATTCAAAAATATATGGGATATTGGGATTCTGAATTTGGTAATTTAATGCTATTATTAATTAATTTTCAATGGGGGTGAGGAGATTTTTGACTTTAACTAAATGGTATAATGAGATATAAGATTTCAGTATTATAATATGGATTAGTGATGAATTTTTATATTATTCGATGTGAATTAAAGTGTGAAAATTTTTTATTTCATTTATTAATAGGGTATTCCTTCAAGAGAGTATTTTCTAAAAAAAGTTAAGGATTCTTTACCTTGATATATGTAAAATTTTATATTTCGGATATTATGATACATTTGAATTTGTGATATAAGTGTGTCGAACAAGGGTTAATGCATAAAGATACTATATTTTATTGAATTAGTTACTTGTGTTGGACATGAACTGAAGATTTAAAATCCCATAGTGATAAACATGTTCGTGAACACTGAACAATGTGTAAAATACCCATGGGGTACTTAACATGGCATTTTATTCCCTAAATGTTGGCATTGGACTATAGTTTTAGTTGGTCATAAGATCAATTTAATTTTAATGATAAGTGATAACCATGGAATTAAGACATGTGGTATCCCTTGGGGATATTTCATAATCTAGCATAGCCAAACCTAGTATTGATGGTTTGGGTGTCCTTGGGAACCATGGGTTTATGTGGTTAAATAAGTAATAATTGAGAATGTGATATTTATTTACCACTTAATTTTAGTTTATTCTATGTATAAAATCATACAATATTATGGAATGGATACTGTTTTAGATATCGTTGGAGGTGGACTACTATGTTGAAATCACAACCTAATCGGGCTGCTGGATTGGTACCCAAAAATATATTATGTTTGAAGGGATAGATAACAGAATTGAACCATGATTGATGCATAATATAGGATGGAGCACAGATGAGGGAACCAGAAATATTGTCAAGAACCACTTGGAGTTGTTTTTGTATTTAAATTTAGTTTTTAATTTCACAAATGGGACATATGTGGAAAGAAATATCTTTTGTTTTTGTTCTAGATATTGTATTCAGGTTATAGACATCATGTGATTCTAGTATTATTCTTGTTATGGTTATATCATTCGGATATTGTGTATTTATTTCTTCTATTGTGATTATTTAATAAGGATAGTGTAGTATCCCAATGATTCATCCATGACCCTAGACGTTAGTTGACAACCGATGTCATATGGGGAGGTGCACATGAGGTCACCTGAACGACCGACTCAGGGAGTCGGTATGTGGCACCTAGGTCAGGATGATACAAAGTACTATTAAAGGGGTTTTCATTTCTTATAATTTATTCATACTATATAGTAAATATATTCATGAGAATATTATGGGCCAGTCCTTAGTTAAAAGTTTGTTCATGGGAGTTGCCAACCTACGTACGAGGATAAAATGAAAATAACCAGGGTGTGATTGTTGTTATAGATGTGTGTTGTTACGATTGATTATATTTCACCTCAAGTGATAAAAATGTTGTTGGATTTGATTTTTTATAGATCTGAATCATATCATAGAATGGAATGAGTGTTTAGATTTCATGACTCATTCAAGGAACTAAATAATTTGATTGTGACATTAATTATTTTATGCAGTTACATGAAAAGCGGGTTTTGGGTAAATTGTTGAACAATTTTTTTCTTTCCTGTGTAGGGATTATTGAAATTAGTTCCTAATGTGAACTTGAATGTTGTAAAATGATGCAACATGTGATAATTTGAAAGGAAAACAAGGTTTCTAATGGGTAATAAGGAAAATGATATTGATTTTACCATTTTTTACTATGTCCAAGATATAGTATGGTTAAGGGTAGTGATAAAACCTTGTTTTCATACTATCTTGTGGGGTTTAGGGGGGAAGATCTGTAATATATTTATATGAATTCTCAAAATAATTATAATATTGTGTTATATGTCTTGAGATATACGTCTTCCATTGTAGAGATATGCCTCCGTGATGACACGTATAAAGAGAAAGAAAAGAGGACATGGCTGGTGATGATCTTCCAGTTGTGGAACCAATGGAACCAATAGGGTTGGGAGAATAAGCATGAGAGATGTTTCATGAGAAATGTTCTTATTTTATAAAATTCATGGAATGATACCCAGTGTGGGTTATGAGGAGTATATCAGACCTAATGTGGGAGATTTATTTTCATCACACTTGGACATTTACTGAAGAGGGTGGACTTGAGGTAGTTTTTTTATGGATATAGTTTTTCATGACTATACATGAACACTTGGATACTCCTAATAAGAAGAGATTCATTTTGGACACTTTCATGTTATGTTGTAAAGAAAGGCATTGGTGGTACATACACAATCGATATGGATTATAGGAGAATATAGAGTGGAAGTACATTCAAGAGATGTTCTTGGAGCACATTTACCTGGAGATTCTTAGTCATAAGAGGGATGCTACATTTGTGAGGTTGAATTAAGAAATAATGTCTTTAACAGACAAAATTTCTTGCATTATAGATCATTGGTGCTTTTATCTAGTGTTGTAAGGTGATGGGGATGGTGGATAAATGGTTTCCTGATGGGATTAAATGTTAAATTATATAAAAAGTGAAAAAATTCCCACTAAAAATGTTTTTAGAGGTATTAAACAGGTCGTTAATTTTAAAGGGAACCTAAAGGAGCCTTGTAATGAAGACAGGTGGCTTCCACTGGATAGTCAGGTGGTACAACTTCTATGAAAAATAAGTATTGTTATGAAAATGTTGACCAGAGAAGTGGATAATAGATTGTAAAGGGGGAATGATTTTAAACATAAGATACTAGTCAAATGACATGTCATCAATGAGGTAGGTCAGGACAATTTCATAGAAAGTTTCCCAAACCACTGGTATAGTTCTGAGCTTATGGTTGGATAGAAAACCTATATAGGTTTTAGGGGAACCCATGATTGATGGGGAGTGATAGAGTAGCTAGATAGAACAAGAGTATAGGAAGGGGGAATTTTATACCCAACTAGTATTTTATTTATATTTCCACTAGCCATGGTGGTTGAGGTAGTGGAAGTGGTGCTTCTAGGTTAGAGTGCATTTATTATAAGAGTGGTGCAATTAAGGCGACTCATAATGCATCCAAAGTAAGAGGGATATTAAATTTTCATGATGTACAACCTAATTTTGTGGATAGTAAGGATGGTCCATAGATAGTTATAGGAAATATTCTTATTTCTTCAACACTTGTTAGAACCTTATTTGATAGATGATCCTCTCAATATTTTATATCCTCACAACATGTGAATGGTTTGAGCTAGGTAGTGGATTATCATTTCTTTTAGGATATTTACATTCTAGATATGTAATACTTTTATTGAATTTTGGTTATGGGATCATATGTTGCATACCAAGACCATATATATTTTTACCATCAGAGATATACATTTATGTATCTTAAGGATAAAAATTATATTTAGCTTCGAGAGTGATAATTAAAAGTAGACAAGGAAGGGATAGTATGTCATAAACTGGAGAGTTCCCCACCCAGGATTCTATTCTATGTTTGGGATAATGGGGGTGTGATGTAGGATTTATTTCCACCCATAGTGGACTTATTTTAGGAAATGTTACCTAAAGACATCATAATCCTTCATCCTAAGTGATATAGGTAATTACCAATTTAGCTCATTCCAGGGCCTGATTGAGTTGTTCTTCCACCATAAGGAATGACACCAAAAATAATTCAAGAGATATAGACTAAACTTGAAGTGATAATGTATCTAGGGTTTATCTTTATGAGTACATATCCTTTGGGTTCTCCAGTGTTTTTTATAAGAATACTGATAGCTTTTTTCACTTATGTATCAATTAAATTATGTTAAACCATATCAGAGTGAAGAATCAGTAACCACTCTCTCATATAGATGATTTCTTTGAGATTTTTAGGGGAGAATGTGTCTTATCAATGATTGACTTGATATCAGGTTATCATCAGTTGATCATTTGGCCTTTGGATATACTGAGGACTACATTCAGAAGTAGTTATGGCCTATATGATTTTTTCATGATTATTTTCAGGCTAACGAACTCACCAACATTTTTTTTGGCACTGATAAATATAATCATCCACCCGTACCTATGTCATTCTTGGTAGTCTTTTTGGAGGACATCATGGTGTACTCTCAGACTCATGATGATCAAGCCAATCATCCTAACATAATCTTATGTACATTGATAGGGAAACATCTACACACCAAGCTATCAAAGTTCCAGTTTTAGATTGATCAAGATCATTCTTAGGTTACATAATCTTAATGGAAGTTGTGTTAGTGGACTCAGAGAAAGTTCATATTGTGTTTCCTTGAGAACATTCCCATAAATTTTTTTTGATATTCATATATTTCTAAGGTTAGAAAAATAATATCATAGTTTCAACTAGGACTTATCTCTATTAGTATCACAACATTCAGTCTTGACATGAAGGGGGTTAGGTTTTAATGGAATGAATCTTGTGAGGATGCCTTCTTGGAGTTGAAGAAGCATTTTACAATGGAACCAATCATTATTTTACCCAATCCAGGCGAGGAGTACATGGTGTTTTGTGATAATTCTCAGATTGAGCTTGAAGTAGTGCTGATATAAGGATATTCTGTTGTGGGGTATGGTTCTATGATGTTGGGGACTCATAAACAAAACTACCCTACACATGAACATGATTTGGTAGATATTAATTATGATTTAAATAGTTAGTGTCATTACCTTTTGGATGACAAGTTTTCTGTGTACACAGATCACAAGATCATAAGATATATCTTTTCATAGTGAGACTTAAATCTACAGAGAAGGATATGGATTTATTATATAAATTCATTCAACATTGATATAGTATATAATTCTGTAAAGGAAAATTGATTTTTTGACAATTTTAGAACACAACTTAGACATATAAATATCTGGAGTCTACAACCGAGTGGAATATGATAACTTTACTAGTTAAGATGCATGTTTTGGTTGTGGAGGTCCATAAGAAGATGAATCTCAAATAATTTTTAGTATAGTATACACTTTTTATTTAGACTAGTGACATGTAGTATAAGGATTCATAATGTCTTGGACATTAGGTACATACTTGAAGGCGGGGAGTAACCATAAGATTAGACCGTAGGTGAGGATTATATCCTCTATACCATGAATCAGTTGTTTTTCATATGATTATGAGGAAGTATTTGATGAGTGAGTTGCATGAATAGAAGTGGTTTGTGTATCTAGGTGATTCCAAAATATATACGGGACAAATGATGAAATTATTTGTGGTTGGGAATGAAAAAAGGAGATAATTGGGTTCATAAAATGATACTACTCTATTCAACAAGTGAAGGATAAGAATCATTAACCTATTGGTTTATTATATCCATTACCCATTCCATAATGGAAGTGGGATTCCTCTAAAATTTACAATGTGGTATTTCTACCAAGGATGACATAGAATAATGACTCTATTTGGGTGATTGTGGACATTTTAAAAAAGGTAGGTAATTCCTTGCCGTTATAGGGGGACTTTCTTAGTGGACCAATTATGAGACATGAACATTGAAGAGGTAGTCCGTCTTAATATGGTTCCAAAGTGTATAGTTTCAGACCATTAATAATTCCTTATACATCACATAAAAAACGGTTTTAAGGAATGTTCTTGGTACACAAGTTTTTTTGAGTATGAAATTCCACCCATAGACAGATGGGTAGTCATAATGTGTTATTCTGGTGCTTGAGGATATCCTATGAGCATGTGTTATAGTCGTTGCTTGGTCTTGGGAGAATAACCTAGCACTTATGGAGTTATCCAAGTAAATAGCTATCAAGAAACTATTCAGATGGAATACTATGAGGATATTTATGGTTGGTCATTAAGATGACATCTCTATTGGATAGAAGTAGGTGAGTCAGAGAAGTTGGGATTGAATCTCTTGTAAGATATGTTGGAGTTGGTTATGATGATTTGGAATCATATGTATAAAAATCAAGGTAGAATGAGGATGAAATCCAATTTATTTCAATGACCCCATGAGGTTTCATAGGGTGATTTATTACTTAAAGTATCCCTTATATTGGATTACTATCATATTAAGATACAGGGCAAGTTGGAACCCAGGATCATTGGACTATTTTAATTTTTGAGAGAATATGTTTGAATGTGTTCCAAATAGATCTTCCACAGTTGTACAGTTCTATGCATGAAAATTTTCATGTGACACATATCCAATGGTATCACCCATCCCTTTTCATGTGATTGATGTGGATTATGTTGAGCTTTAAATTGATTCATTCTTTGAGGTGCTTCTGATATGTTTGTTAGATCATAATGAGAAAGTATAATAGGGAATGATCATGTAGATAGTTCATTTTTTGAGGCAACATGGTCCTATTCATGAGGAAACATTTGAAAGAGAAGTAGATATGTGGGCTCAATTCCCTAATCATTTATCCTCATAATCATAGTGATACTTAGGAGTAATACTTTTGGATGAGTTATAATAATATTGGGATATATTAATATCATGAACATTTATTGAGGCATATCAAAAAAAAATTCAAGTACACTTTTTATTTATTTTGAGTATATATTTTTTTACATTGGTGGTATTTGGGTCAAATTGGAGAATTTCGGAAGGAATTGGGGCATTAAATGATTGACTCATAGTTTGACCAAACCATGTGCTCAACCCAACAACCCATGTGATCCCAGGTATAGGGGATCTAAACATCTTTCACATATGTTTAAAAACTTTGATCCCCTATTATTAGTAACTGTGTGACACCCCTTGCTGAGGCAAATAGTTATGGAAACTATGGGACCCATATAGAAAACCTTGCGTGTGAAATACTAAAAATCCAAAAAATTAGATTAAAAATTTATGAATCCCCATGTTGTATCCCTAAACACTCTATAACATGAATAAAACAATTTATCTCCTTTTTTATTCTCCTTGATGGATTCCATGTCTTTATGACCTCTATTCATGAATAACCAATGCTCAGATTTACGATCTGAACCCGTCTTGATAAAAGATTCTCAACCCATATTGTTTCCACATTATCTCTCACGATTCTATCATCCATTCAATGGATGGATTCCTGTGTTGGTAATAGATCATGATATTGGATAAATGGATGTTGGTTTTTTTAACATGGATCTAGTTTTTGTTCATGATCTCGTCCTTTTTCATGATTAGGGTTGTTCCTCTTCCATTGGGGATTTCCGTTGGTGAGAACCTTTCATCAACACATAGGTAGGTAGTCTAAATTACCAACCCCATAATCTAGATATTATTTCGTGTAATTTATTTTGAAATTTTAATTTCTATGGTTGGGAAATTTCGTTGATAATTTAATTTATTTAATCTAATTTCCCCTTGATAATCAGAGAGAAAAGATTTTGGTTAATTGAGATCAGTATAATTGGATTACTTAATTGTTTAATTTATCAATGGAATTTTGTGATTATAAAATTTATGGATTATTAGTATTGTACAATTAGTCAATTATTTGAATTATGAATTAACTGAAAATGGGATTTTTGATATGGTTGGCTTGACCATAATGGGTTAATAGGAAATATGATTTATATATTTTAAAATCATTTAATGATGAATTGTTATATTATTCCATGTGAATTAATGTGATGAAACATGGTTGATTCATGGATTGAAAAGTTAAAATTGAATGATAATGTTTGATAATAAGACTAGTGATTCATCAACCTTGATGTATATGAAATTATTATATGTGTAATATTGTTATACATGTGATTTAGTTATATGATTTTGTAGAAATGGACTAATGCTTCAAAATACTAGATGCGATTTTATAATATATGTGTGTGGGACATAGACTGATGCTTCAAAATCACAAAGCTATAAAATAGTTGTGGGACACATATGGATGCTTCAAATATCCATGGGGTGCTAAACATGGCATTCTCAGCCCCAAATGTTGGACTTGGAAAACATATCCAATTGGGAATTATATTAATTGAATGGAAATTTCATAACCATGTAATTTTGATATGTGGTATCCTAATGGAGAATTTTTAGACTTCAACATGGCATAAGTATGTATTGATGGTTTTGGTGTCCTTTAGAGCTTGAGGGTATATGTGGTTAAATAATGAATATTTGAAAATGTGATAAGTATTTAGCTTATAATTTTACATTATTATTTTTACAGTTACATAAATTTTTATTTATTTGAATTTTTTTAGATGTCATTGGTGGTGGCCTAATGATTTGTACTCACACCCTACTCAGTCTGCCTAATCATTACCTGAATAGAAATCATGTTTGCATGATTTGATAAGGTCAAGGGATCTATTTTAGATGGAAGATATAAGATAATCATGGATGATGGAACCAGACCTGGTTGTGGGACCCTATTTGGGGTTTTCAATTACTATATATTGGGGTTTTCATTTGACACTTGACACGTACTTCAGATGACATGTCTATTTTTTATTTTGGTTATTACATTCATGATATTGTCCTCATGTGATAAACTTATTATACTAGTCATGGTCATATATTTTTTCTATACTTTATTTATTTATACTATTGTACTACTTTGATAAATATGTTATAGTCTCCCCGTGATTGATATTACACCCTTAGTGCTAGTCTGCAGACTTTGGTGTACAAGGAGGCGTGACTGAGGGCTTATGATCGACCATATCGAGGCCCTATTATGTGGATCCCAAGTTGAGATGTTACACAACTTGACACAAATAGATTAATAATACCCTTTTCGATATTTACATAGTGTTACTTCTTCAATTCATACAACTCTATCTAGTCCATTTAGAAGTATTTCTTAAAATATGTGTAGCATTGGGTATGAAATGTATGAAAAGAGATTTCCACTCAGTTTTGGATCATTTAAATTTCAGTATAATTCTTTATTACGGACATAATGTGTTTCCTAATGAGTTAGTAAATTCCTTTGGGTATTTTGGGGCATGTTCGGAGCCCAAAACCCATATTTTTGGGAAAACTAGTCATATACCATTGTTAGCGCATCGTTTGGATAATCGTAGAGATAGAAATTTCTTGAATGAACAAAATCACATGGTTTTTGAGTGGTCGTACAACCTAATCATGCAATTTACCCTTCTTCCCAGGTTCCTATGTGGTAAAAACCATTCATAGGCTAATTTTCTCGATAAATGTTTTATTTTTCCCTTTAATGATGTAATTATTCCACCTCTTCATCCATAATACAGGATCAAGTGGGATTAACCTATTTTCTTATCATTTTAGATATTTTAGTGGGATAACCTAGGGATCAAGAGATCTCATTCATTTAGGATCGGATCAATCTTCAGTATATCACAATGGATGCACAACATTAATTACCCGAGTCTGTATAAGCTTTTCTCCTTCTCTATTTCTCTCGATCTAGTTGTCATAGTGTGAGAGTTTTTCATATTTTATTCAATCTTCTCTGATCCGAACCACATCAAAGGATAATACTAGTGGAGGAGAGTTTTACATGCCTATGGTGTGTGGTCTATAACCTATTCAGCATGTTTATTGATTTTGGAATTCTAATGTAGGCCCAGCGATTTAATCCACTATCATTTATTGAATTTATATTTCATTATTATAATTAGTATATTTTTATGTTTATGTTGTTTCCATATATGTGACTAATATTTTTTTGTTATTCCTAAAACTACATCCATCCCATGTATGATATAATGCCATAATTGGTTTTTTAGTATTTTACTCATTTGAGACACCGTTCAGGTGTGAGTCGGATTGACCCTTCTAAGGTTATGATTTTTTATATTAAATCGATTTAGTTATATTATGAATTACATAATGGTAAGCATCGTGTATGCTAACCACTTGAGCCATCTATGGAATGTTCTTAAAATTGAATGTTAGATATAGAAGGGAAATTGGAAAGTATACTAAGTATATTACTTGAATTGATTAAAGGTGAACGATTAATAGGTTTCATGTCAGTATAACCCCTTACCACATTAATGGAAGGTAGCGGAATGAACCTTTATAACCTAATATGTTGTAAATAAAATTAAAAATGTTTTATGCTACTTTGAATAGTCATACTATTGAATGAAAAGTCTTATTCCAAATGGACTTATTGATTAATTATAAATTGATTAAAGGGTTACATGCTACTTGACCTTATCACACTAATGATGGGAATGGTTTGCACTAAATAAATTTCTACATGACTTCATCATTAAATAGGAATGGCCTGACTCGAACTCGCCTTGGATTATTATCAATGAATGCTTTGAGGCTCAAGAAACCCATTCTGATTCAAGGATAAATCTTTCATAGGATAATACCCACCTATATTATATTCCTTGTATATTATTTTGATTCCTTGTACGACACCATAGGATGAAATCAATATTATTATAGGATTCCTTGAATACACCTCTTAGATATAGCATTAACAACTAGATAACATGGTTGAAGACCATCGGCCTCCTTAATTACATATCCCCATTTAACATTGGAAGAAATACTTAGACTCTATTGGCATCTCATTTTAGAATGCCTTGGACTATGCTCATTAGAATAAACTCTTACCCTTAGCCAGGCTATAGTTATTACTGAGTTTGCAACCCTTGAGGTATAAATTTCCGTGGTTATTACCCTCTAACATCATTATTAATATAAATTATAGGATTCCTTGTCACAAATTCGAACCTTAACTATTTTTAACTTGTGACTCATTTATAAATTTGTAATAATAAATTAATGTGCTAGTGACGTTCATACACCAGTCGAGTTATAAAGCATGTACTTAGGTATTTAGTTACATTATTTTGCATTACATTATATCTACATGAATGAACGCTATTAAATTTCCCTTTCCTAGGCCGAATGATATAGTCTCTTTTAGTGGTTGACCGCTGAGATTTATCTCACACCCTCTCCGGTTTCTATTTAGTACCCAGAGAAGATTACCCAAATGCAAGTGCTGATAAAGATAAGCACACGTCATGGAACAATTGATTGTATTATATTTAGGATAGATCTTGATAGTAGATGGTCAATCTAGAGCTCATGATGCTTGGGATAACCTTTTTATTTCCGTTGGACTTTTGTGGAAAATTTTATGAATATATCCTCAAATCTGTGTTTTTTCGTTCTCTAGAAACATGACATATATCATCAGTTGTATGATTGTTTGTTATTCCAGTTTTATCAGTTATTGTTACTGTTGGATCTATTTTCCACTATGTATTATGCTTATTGTATTGCTTCAATTATTTACCTATGTTTTTATTTATTCACCATTATAATTTATGGTAATTAGGGCATAGTCTCTCTACGGACATAACCAATACCCTCATTTCTAGTCAGCAACCTCTAGCATTTGGAGAGATGTGGTTGAGGTCAGGTAGCCCATCAGACTCATGGTACCTGCTAAGTAGCATCTGGTTCTAGGAAATCTCAAAGTGGTATTAGGGGAGTTTAATTTCATACATTAATATTTGAATACAATTTATTATAGATTAGGAACAATTTGAATTTGGTCAAAAGATGTGATTAGGTGTCGTGAACAAATGTTCGAGGTCAAAGATGAATTTCCTAAACTGTAATTGTTTTTCAATTTTCCCTATTATAGTTGACATTATTTCCCAATTAGGTGATGAACATGTTGTGTGGTGTTATTTATTTTTACTTTGTTTGATGATTTTCTTTCATCATTGGACCAATTATATGAGTCCAATGAGAATTGTAACATGCATCATTATAGGTACCTATAATTTTCATATCATACATATTACAAATCCATACAGGTGTATTTCACTACATTTAATTTCTTGTTAGGTTTGTGATTATTGATTGAGCCTTGCATATATACGATCTCGATATGCATTAAGTTTGTGATAGATTGATTTCTTATTTCAATTCACGGGGTGTTACGATCCGTCATCGGTTGGAAGGAGTAATTTATCGCATATGGCCTTTTATTAGAAAATCAAATTGGTGTTAATATCAATGATAGTGAGTATGTTCCATGATTCACTTTGATGGAAATATGATTTTAAAGTAAAACAATACAAGTTATAATCAAATGAAAACAATAAAATAAAACTGTTTCATATCCTTATCCTGTATTTCCTTATTTGCGAAATGTAATGAAGTGAACATGGTAATTCAATGTAAAATGAAATAGAAATTAAACTTGAGCACATACTGATACCTGGCCATCTAAGTTGGTAGATGGGGTAGATTGATTTTTGTAGTGATTTTTCTTGTGATTAGTTTCCACTAGTTTCTCTCTCTATATGATTCCAATATTTTTTTAGGTGTGTTCTTGGAATTTGTAAACAAACAAGGGCATGGAGTTATCGTATCATGTACTTTGAGGGAGGAGATGACCATACTCTAGACGTTGCGGGCCTTGATCCACCAATCCTACCACCCAGAGTTCCACTAGAGGAACCACCTATTATAAAATTTTTTGGAACGGATACCCATTTTCATGATATTTTCCTACATCTGATGTAGTCCATGCATGGTGATCCATGAGTATCATCTACCATGACTGATCTAACTTATGAGTTCAAGCAGTATCACCCTCCTACATTTTTAGAGGATAGTGTTGCATAGTCTGGTAATTCTTATATAGAAACCACCCTATCTAAATTTGAGCATCTGAATATGGCTCTAGAGTAGAGGTTCAATCTTAAAATATTTATGTTTTAGGATTCAGCCAAGTGGTGGAGGGATGTGATTACCTAGGCTGGTCATCATCTAGGTATGTTATGGGTTGATTTTCAGACTGCCTTCTTGAGCAATTATTTCATTATATGCTAAGAGATAAAAGATCTATATAGTTCATGAATCTCAAGAAGTGTTCAATGTCAATTATGGATTGTTCCTCATGATTCATAGATTTGAAGTGTTTTTCACTGGTTCTAGATGGTGATGGGATTTTGCGTGCTAGACCCTTTGTGGATGGGGTTCTATACCCCATCCATATATAGGTGAATGTCTTCCACCTTAGTACCTTCTTTGAAATAGAAAATAATGATCTTATCACTGAGAATAACCTAAGAGACAATAATAATATTGGATTCTACGGATCTGTATCTTGTGAGACCAGTATTTCTTTCGGTGGAAGGAATTGTTCTCTTAGGGTTTCTCATTAGGGGAGTGAAAACCAGAGTTCCCATTTTGATAGCACCATACTATTTCATAGGAGTGGATGTTGGGGGAATCTAAATCATTATTGTGATAAATACCCAATGGAATTTCGGTCTTATGTCTATATGGGGAATCTTTATTATTTTTGTAGGACCTTTCTACCTGTTTCAAGTGGAAAAGGATATGTGGGAGTGGTACCATCAAGGGAAGTTTATTTTATTTTTTGTTAGGTGGGGAGTGTGATTATTATCAGTAGGAATATACGGGGAGGAGGTTGTGGCTATAGAAGACAGAACCCTGATTACTAGTATCACCAATAGAGCAATAATGATCGTGGTAGTCCATTTATTGCATAGGCCCATATACCAGGTCAGTTTCATGCACTACAACCAATACCTAAGGATCATGATATGGGATCACTTATAGTATAAGGTACTATTCTAGTGGAATCTACTATTGTATCTACTTTATTTGATAAAACATATTCTAACACTTTTATATTTGATTCTATCATGTAAAGTCTCATAGAATAGATACACTATTACTATGTTGTAATGACCCTAGAAACATCTTTAAGGGTACAAAAAGAGGGTTTACACAAGTGTAGAGATTTTCCCATTGGTGTAGGTAGTTACCCTTTCTTGTGGAACCTCATTGTTCTCGAGATGAAATTCTTTAATATCATTCTTGGGATGGGTTGGTTGGTTGAGTATCATGCTTTTTAAAATTATTATCTTCGTAGTGTGTCATTTACATCACCAGAAGTAAGTAGTTATATATTCAAGGGTGAGTGGAATGTCCAGGCTAATAGAGATAGACAAGAGTAGCATGGGATATGTGGAGTGACCACCTTGAATAGAAATATATTCATAGAGGATCAGTATTTATGTCATGTTTATTTCCCTCCAGTAGTGAAATGTTTCATGGATGTCTTCCCTAATGATTTTTTCTAGCTTACCTCCTGAGAGAGAGGTAGAGTTTACAATTGAGATTATTCTAAGGCCATCTATAATGTCAATTCCTCCAAAATAGTATCACCTACTATGCTTCAGGGGCTCAAGCTGCAACTAGAGGCTTTATAGGCCAATGGTTTTATGTGGACCATTACATCTTCTGGGGATTCACCTATGATTTTCTAAAAGAAGGTGGATGAAAACTTACATATAATAGTGGATTATAAATGGTTGAACCAGAATATGGTTATGAACCAGTATAAACTACCTCTAATAGATGGTCTCATTGACCAGCTCCAAGGTTCTAGAGTTTTATCTATGATCGAACTGAGATCGGGTTATCATCATGTGCGAGGTAGACCGTCAGAAATACCTCATAAACATTTTTGTAGTAGGTATGGTGTATATGAGTACCTTGGTATGAAATTAGGTCTTATAAACATGCCTTTCATTTTCATTCCTATGATGAATTGGGTGTTCTACATCTATTTGGATTCTCTTGTCATGGTCTTTCTGGATGACATCTTGGTGAATTCTCACACTTCTAGTGTCCATTAAAATCATCTTGAGATCATTTTGGGTACACTAAGAGGCCATCAAGTTTATGCCAATATTTCTAACTACCACTTAAATATTGAGAAAGATCACTTATTGGGTCATATAATATCGGAATTATATATATCTGCTGACCCTAAAGAGGTCAGTGCAATAGTTTCCTAGGAGAATCCCAATAAAATTTCTGATATACAGCGTATCTTGGGGCTGGCTGGATATTACAAGCATTTCATAAAATATTTCTCCTGCCTCTCTTCAAATCTTATAGTCCTTACAAAGAAGGGTGCAATGTTCCTTTGGAAATAAGTGTGTGAGAAATCCTTTCGTGATCTAAAGTAGTGGCTTGCCTCATAACCTATTCTAGTTATTCCCAGGCTAGGTATAGGTTATAACATCTTCTGTGATGATTTAGGAATCGTCCCAGTATTAGTGTTAATTCATGACGATATAGTCATTGCATATGGATCTAGGTATTTGAGGCCTCATGAGAGAAATTACATGGTGAATGTCCTTTATAAAGAAGCCATTCGACACACCCTACATTGTGGGAGAGGCAATCTTTTGGGTGAGAAAAGTGTGGTCTATAAAGACCAAAATCACATAAAATATATCTTTACTCAGCATGACATTAACCAATGACATTGGAGATGGGTCAAAAATCAAACATCCCTTGGTTTTTTACTTCCCTATATGCCTTGGAAGGGAACTGTGGTTGCAGATGCACTAAGTCGGAAAACTTAGGCATACACAGCATGGGAAGCTAGTGATGAATGGAAGTTAATGGCCTTCTTTTGGGAGATTGACCTAGATATTCCTGAAAGTAATGAGAAATATTATCTCTCAAATTTTTCCATTACATATTCCATTCATGAGAATAAAAAGAGTATAGAGTTTTCTGATCCTGATGGCTTGGTACTTCGTGAGAGTATAGTAGGAGATAACCCGCCTACAGATTGGTCTATAGACAAAGAAGACATCCTGCCCATACATGGAAATGTCATGGTCCTAATAGATATGAGATAGGAGTTTATGGAAGATTTCCACTCCTATCAATGGGAATTTCATCTTGTCATCTTGAAGATGTATCAATACATGTGATTCCAATATTGGTCACCTGGGATGAAATGTCTGAAAGAAGGCTTTATCACTAGGTGCTCCACCTATGAGAAGGTGAAGGTGGGGCACGAGAGAACTGAAATATTATTAAATCCTCCTCTAGTCTATGAGTGGAAATGGGAATATGTTTTTATGGACTTTATCTTTGTTCTACCTAGGTCACCTAGGGGTAGAGATGATGTATGGGTTCTCACTGAAAGTTTGACGAATGTATCATAATTTATTCCTATCTAGGGGTCTTTTTCATTTGATGAGGCATGAAGACTGTATGTTCATGAGATCATGTGACTAAAAAAGGTACCTCATACAATCTTTTTAGAGAGGGATACTCCTTTCACATCATGTTTATAGTATATATTGTAGAAGGCTATTGGATCACATGTGTTGGCAACAGGTATGTGAGGCATCCCTACTATGTCCTTGTATCATTTAGGTGGCATTAGAGCATGTTCAGTTGATCAAAATGTATGACTATTGTTCTGTCTAGATAGATATCTCATTCCAATCTTCATCTATGACCATTATTGTTCAAGGTCGAGGATCATGTTTTCCTATGTGTATCGTACATGTTAGGGCATATACAGTTACATAAGAAAGGGAAGTTGTTTCCACATTACATAGGTCTATTTGAGATCCTAGAAAGAAGAGGACGGGTAGCCTATCCGTTTCTATTAACTAATAGGTATTATTCCATACATGATGCCTTTCATGTTTCACAGCTTCGCCAATATCATGACAACCGCCTCATACCTTTGATACTGAGGAAGTTGAGTTAGATAATGAAGTTACCTTTTGAGGATAATCTAGTATGCATCATAGACCAAGGAATTAATGTTCTATGAGGAATTTCTATCCCTAATGTATGGGAGATAATGTAGCATGGCCACATGCTAGATGATACATGGGATAGGGAGGCTGACAGACATGCTCAGTGGCCATATTTTTTCACAAACAGTGTTTCTACACCCTTGGATGGTGAAGTCAGGGACGATATATTTTATGGGGGGGAGACTGTATGAATCTGGATTTTCACTCAGGTGTGGATACTTTAAATATATCTCAAATTCATTATTTTGGACTTAATATGGATGCCTAATGAGTTAGAGAAATTCATAGGGGTTTCCCGGGTGTGTTCCTAGCCTATAACAAATATTTATGTGGAAAATGTCCATGTCGCATGGTTAGTGCATTTTTGGAGCAACGTATGGCTTACCGTGTAGATGGAAAATTTTAGACAGAACCAAAATGCACGATTTTTACATGTCCATGAATCCAACTATCTATGTGTCCCTTCATCCCAGGTACTTGTGTATAGTTTGTGAATAATTTTTCAAACCATGAAGAGAAAACATTCCCAAGATAATATCTGAGGTAAAATGACTATTTTTTCATAAATCTCTAATTAAGTCACCTCTTCTTCCAAAAAACAACATCCCGTGGTATTAACCAATTTTTCTATCATTCTATAGATTTCAATGGGATAACATAGGGATCAAGATATCTTCTTCATCTAGGATCTGATCAAGCTTTCTTTCATAACATTGGATGTGCAACGGTATGTACTCGTGTCTATTTACGCCTTTATCCTTAACATTTTCACTCAACCAAGTTGTCATGGTGTGAACATTTTTCCTCTTTTCATAGATATACTCTGATCTGATCCAAATAAAGCGTTGATATGAGAGGAGGAGAGTTGTACAGGCCTATATTCGGTGGTCTATATCACATCCCTCAAGTTTGTTGATTTTGGAATTGTTATGTGGGGACCATCAATTTCACTCGGTGCCCTTTGTTGAATAAATATTCCATACTTATATTCATTATAATCATATGTTCATACTCTTTCCATACATTTGATTTGTTTTTGGTGGTTATACATACAACACCATCCATCCCATGTAGGATGATATGCCATAATTGGTTATTTAGTATTTGAAATGTTTGGGCCACCATTCGGGTGTGACATTGCATGACCCTTCTAAGGGTAATCTTTTCTATATTAAATGGAAAGATTTATATTGTCAATTTCATAATGTGAAGTACCATGTATGCTCATAACATGATCCACCTAAGGTAAGTGAAAAAAATGATAATTAAATGTGAAATTGAAATTGGAATGTACACTATGTATATGACATGACTGGATTATGTGTCAATGATTTATAGGTTGAATGCATATTGAACCACATACCAAATTAATGTAATTTAGAGGACTAAACCATGACTTTTGAATATGACTTAAATATAATTAATAAAGGACTCATGCAATTTGGCCTTGTCAGAATAACGAAAGGAAAAGGGTAGAACCAAATAGACTTATTTATTAATGTTGACTTGATTGAAGGGTTGCATGGTACTTGACCACATCACACTAATGAAAGGAAATACTTGGACCAAATTAAATATTACATGAAATCATAATTAAATTGGAATAGCCTGAAATGATCTCCCCTTGTATTCTTATCATGGTATTATTCAATAACTCATGAACCCCCTTATAATTCAAGGATACATATTTCTTAGTTTGAGACCCACCAAGATCCTGATCCTTACCTATCCTTAGGATGACTGGTATGGCACTATAGTATCCCTTCACCATTATTATAGGATCCTTTGGATACACTCTTGGTTCCAGCAATGACAAGTAGGTTCCATGGTTAAATCCCATAGGGCTCAGTCATTGCTTAACCCGGTTTAACCTTGGATGAAATTATAAGGATCGGTAGGCATCTTATTATAGAATGACATGTAATAGGCACCATTTATTACATTCTTACCATTATCCAGGCTATAGTTTTTACTAATTTGGAATCCCTTGAGGTCCGTGTTTCCTTTGCTATTACCATGGAACTTAATTATTAAATGTCATTGGGGGTTGTGATATCACAACATAGAACTCATGTGACACATTTTTAAATTGGTAATAATAAATTATTGGACTAGTTACGTTCAGAATCTAGCTAAGGGATATAGTCGGTACTTGGGTATTTAGTTACAATGTGATTCTTTACAATATATTTGTGTGCTTTCACACAATTACATTTCCATTATATGGGCCAGATGTTATAGAAATCATTTTTCGTGTCCCACTTAGAATTATCTCAAACCCTCTCTGGGTTTTATTTGGTACCTGATGTAGATTACATGAATTCAGGTGTTGATAAAGGGAATCATACCACTTTGAACACTTGATTTATTAATATTTCAGTTGGATCTTGATAGAAGATGACTGACTAGAGCTCAAAATGATTCAGATAGTCTGTTGATTTCCTTTATACTTCTGTGGAACATGATGTGATTTTTTCTCGTATCCATGATTACCTGTTTTCTAGATACATGACATATCATCTTTTTTTGTATTCTTGTATGTTGTTCCAGTTATTTTAGTTAATGATAATATTTTTTTACTATTTTTGACCATTACTTCCATTTATTTGAATTACTTTCTCTATTTACCTCTGATCATATTTATCCACTACACTATACTCTGTTAATGAGGGAATAGTCTCCCCATGGACACACACTAGGCCGTCACTACTAGTCGGCAGCCTCTGACATTTGGGGAGATGCATTTGAGGCCATGTGGACTACTGGTTTTGGGGAACCTACTAAGTGGAATCTGGGTACTTTATTTCACTTGAAATATATTGAAAACTAAACATCCGTATTTGGAGGATGAATAGGAAATTAATTTATAAAAACATAAAAACTCCCATATAATAGTGTATCAACAAGGTTGAGTTTTACCCCAACCATTTGGGATAAATGCTGTTTTTAATTGGCATCAATATCTATATAATGGATTTAGTTTCAACCCAAATAACATATTTCGAATTTTACTAATAGAAGACCATATGTTGTTTCAAAATCTCAAACACAACTTCCCTATATAGGAAATTGATGTGGTATTTATGCAATTAATAGAAATCCATGCCTAAGATAACATCAAATTTAACTAGAGGGATAATATTAAGATTTATAGGAAGCACGTTACCATAAATATAAATTATATTTAAATCATAGACCAGATCTTTGAAAATCATGCCATTAGGATTTTTATAGTAATTCAACATCTAACCATTGAGGATAGATGTAAACATTCTCAAAAACTTTCATGATATGCATGAATTCATAAGACTATGATCAAATAATATTCTTTAATATTATTCAAAACCAATCACCATATCTAAATAATAATTCAATCATTAATTCAGTACTAAAACCGAAATTATTTTTATGATAATTAATAATTTTTAATAAATGTAATCAATCATATAACCATGAAAATTATTCTTAAGATGTCTAAATCATGATTTTTTTTCCAATATATTATTTATAGGATTAACCTAGGTTATATGTGATCGTCATATATTTGTGTCCTTATAATTGTTTCAAAATGAAAATATGTGTTAACCAAAAAATATACCATGAGAGTGTGAATCTAGTTGTGCATTAAGGGCACGTATAACATGAAACAAAATGAAGGCCATGATATAATCAACATAATTTTATAAGGGTTATTAAACCTATGGGAATATATCATAATAAAAAATAAACTTATAATATCTAGAATGGGTTGTTCTTCTAGGAAATAAATACAACTTTCATTACCATAACATAAGAAATTTCCCTATAAATGATATTATGCTATATGTTCACAATTTTTTCATCATCTTAGTTCCAAAATGAATTTAAACTTAACTATGATACCAACTATTATTATATATACATTTTTTTAAAAAATATTGGATCTCATTACATAATATTACTATCCATGCCAAAACCATAATGGTTTATTGTTTTTAGAAACCATGATAAATAAACAACAATGTCATATAATGTTTGTATCATCTACCACATTGTTCTTCATAACTATCCACCATCTTAGACACAAAATTCTAAAAAAAATAATTATATCTTGGGGAGGAAAAGATGATAAAGGGTGAGCTAAATTTCTCAGTAATGGTAAACATGGAAAAAACCAATAACCATCTATACATAAAGTATTACAAATGGGTATAATAATATCAAATTACTCTTTTTAAGTCATACCCAATAATTCTTAGATAATAAACATGATTCATGAAATTAATATTTTCACCTTAGAAGGCATGATTCAAAAAGATATCAAATAATATGATCCATGAAAACATAACATTGATATAATATCATGTCATAAAATAGTTCCATAATGTTTTTAATAATCATAACAATATAAATACTATATCTATTCTACAATAATGTCATTCATAACATGCTATATTTTGGATAACAACATATTTACCTGCTTCAAATATGGGATAGCTTCCCTTGTACACTCTTTTAGTCTTGGGATAGCCTCACATGAACCCTCTTTAGAGCATGGAGTACTCTATTATTTACCCATTAATCTCATAGAACACAAATATTTACAAAATTCATTATATGGAT
Source organism: Viscum album (assembly GCA_963277665.1). Lineage (NCBI taxonomy): Eukaryota > Viridiplantae > Streptophyta > Magnoliopsida > Santalales > Viscaceae > Viscum > Viscum album. The sequence goes on along the minus strand of OY728165.1, from coordinate 1,329,528,172 downwards.
ATTTAATTCAAATTTCACCCATAACATAATTATAAATCTATTCATATGCAAGCCACATGATCATTGAAAAATTCATCCTTACTTAACCCATGGAAAAGATAATGGGTTTCATCTCTATTTAATCATAATAATGGTAAACCATCAAGAGAATGAAAAAATTGTACTATTAAATCACATTCATAATAAGTTATGTGTAACCTCAACCAATGCTAGAAAGTTTAATATTTTTATTACATTTTCCTAGGAATATTTCTAGAAGAAAATAAAAATTTCATATTTATATAATATTTCAAAAAATCAAAATATAAAGGAAACATTTTGTAGAGACCCAAATCTTGACATACATGGAAATTACATTACTTTTGCGGAATATTTAATACATAACAAAAACTGACAAACAAGGACCGTAATAGTTTAGTGTCTTTGTAAACTTGGAATATAATCTTCTAGTCGTGGTGAAAGATCTTCAACATCTCCCATATAAATCTTAACCTTTTGTTTTCTTACCTAGAACCTTTCTTTATATCCTGGGTAAAAGAAAACATAAAATGGGTGAGCTCAAATTCTCAGTAAGGGTAAGCATGTAGAAAATAAAACAAACCATATACATTTGAACATAAAAACATTAACATAATGTTTAAACATCGAAATCTTGAGAAATGACATAAAACATGGAAGTACGTAATGCATAGATCATAATATAACATCAATAATGATAAAATATCATGTAAATAAAATTCTTAATTATGGAAAAATATTAAAAACATGATATTATTTCCATAGTAGCCATGACATTGCTACCAAGACCATCTTAGTGGATAAAGTCCCTTTCTGAATCGAGTGCACTCCACGTTCCAGTCCTGTAACACTGAACTAGATTAACTTACCATTCCATACATGTCTATCTCATGATATATAAATCTTTTCCCAATGCATTGGAGTTAGATATAGGTCCCACCCATGTCATTATAAAATCATTCTTACTTGAGCCAAAAAATAAACATACATCATTTATAATAACCCAATGAATAAAATGGGTTTCATACGCATCATCCCATCATCACATAATCCATATAAAAGAAATGGATATCATTTCATAATAAGAAAATTGAAACCATGTAAATCATAGATACATTATACTTGAAACATACACATATGAAATAATGTCATCTTAGATGGAAATTGGTTTTGATAAAACACGTGAAATAAATTCTTGAGGAAAATACCCTTTCTTCTTCAAAATAATTTTCTTTTTATGAAATTTTAAATGAAAAGGATTTTGTTGAAAATATTTATGAAATATTTTTGAGTATGCTTCATGAAAATAAGGCTTTATAAAACCTTATAAATCCTTTCATGTCGTATAAGTTAAAAAAACATTCTCCTCGTACTTTTGTCGGAAATGTCAAAAAGTTCCTCATGTGGATAACAAAAGTATGCTTCCTTTCATAACATGTGGTAAAATTAAAAAATGGGTAAAAATTCCATTAAACATACATGAAAACATTTTTAGAAAACAAGGACATGGATGACAACAAAAACCCCAGTAAATGCTTACGAATAAACAATCTTAGATAAGAGCGAGATTGGAAGAGTTATCCCTTACAAAGATCTTTTTGTAAATAAAATAGATCACTTATGAGTATTCACTATAAGGTCACATAAATAAATTATAAATACATGATAAGATATAAAACTTAATTTCTCACATAATCAAAGAATGACATAAACAAGAAAGAGAAGATCAACCCAAAGAATAGAAATTGGATTAAGATGTTCCCTTACCTTAGGTCCGATATGCTTCGTACGTATCTGAAACTATAGTATAATGATTTAAATAATTTCATTGACTTATTACAGAATAATATTCATTGTTATTATATCATATATGGTTCCCTAATGACTTTATATTACCTGTTCTTTTGTATGTTCCATGTTAAAGAAGCGTTTTGGGGAAATTCGTTTTATTTATCGTACATTTTTGGACTTGTTGTTCTTGATATTATTACTTATATCCTGATTTACTTAACTCCAGAATGTAAAACACGATTTATATGTAATATATATTCAGCATATACATATATATGTGATAGATCGATAAATGGAATGAAATACACCGTTCATGGAGATGGTAGGTCGTACGTACGCATGAACGCTGTTTTCGTTTCCTTATTGAATTGAATGGAATTAAGTAGATGAAATACATATATATATATACATAAATACAGTATCATTATTATGTCATATATTTCATGATTACTTATTATATATACTTTATAATCATTCATGAATGGTCAACGTGGAGAATGACTCTCCTCGCGTCGTGGAGACGATAGTCCGTACGTATGCATGAGCGATGATATCATTCCCATGATCGTGGAATTGTATTGAAGTGTATGTATAATATTTCAGAATCAACATATCTTTAAAATAATAATATTTATTTATTTATTTACACCATTATACCCATCCAAGTAAGGTGGTGGTCAAAAATAGAGTACACCACGGCATGGAGACGGTATTCCGTACGTACGCACGCACGGTGATTTCATTTTCCGTAGGATGGATAGAAGGTGAAATAGGGTTGTTTCATATTTATAATAACATATGAGTATATAAGTACTACTAATGTTATTAATTTATAATGTGGTAACCAAAGAAGAATAAGTATAAGAAGAAAGAAACTTGAGAGAATCAGAAGAAGAGATTACCTCTTCTTCGACACACCTATTTTAAGATTCCTCTTAAGGAATAAGAGTTGGACTTTTGAGAAGAACAAAACCTCAAGAATGTTTCTAGGGAAGTGGATAAGAGAAATTGGAAGGGTTTGGCGGATCTTCAAGGATCCAAAGGGTGTGAAGAAAAGAGGGAATGGGTGCTCTTTTATAAGGGAGGAGAGGGGCACCTTTGGAGAAACTTAAAATATTATTTTATAATAAAGTGATATTCGGTTTTTAATAGCTCCAAATTGATTTATTTATAAGATAAGGTGGGGATGGGTCTGAATCCTCTCAACCAATATATTTTAGACGGGTTTGGGTCATTATATTAACCTTTATATTTTAGTTTTAACTCTTAGTTAATTAGATTGACATTTACCATGCCACTTTGTATTTTTATATTATATAGTTAATAAACTTACCATACACATCCAAGAGACCCCCAAGTGGTACATTAATGATAAAAATATCATGATATATGTATCTTGGCCTAAAATTATATTTTTAGGAATATAATAACAATTAATAATATAATATTTGTTTTAAAAACTATTTTATGTCAATTTTGATACTATTTGGTAATCGATTTTTGTGAAAATCATAACAGCATTATTAGTTATAAAAAAGATAATTAAATAAATACTAACATGTCATATTAACCTATAAAATTAGTGTAATTCATAAAAAGTCACAAATTACATTTATTCGGGTATTTATAGCATTAATTATTTTAATATTTCATTATTTAGGTAATTACTACATCAACATTCTGTCCTAAATAACATATATTATTTAATGTATAAAAATTATAAATAAACTATTATTAGTTAGGAAATATTTTTAGCTTTATAATGAAAATATATAGTCGAATTTATCTTATGTATAACCCTATATTAAAAATGATTTAGTTATTAAACATTGATTTTAACTATTTTAACTCTTCTTGAAATAAATTAATAATAGATGTCCTAATCTAATCCAAGTGGACCTAAATGGCCATATTTTATTCCTAAGGATGTTTTTTGTTGAATTACACTTATCCAACAGAATTATGACATGTGTTAGGGTAATAATAATATCATTTTTACCCTTAATTACCCTATTTACTTTTAACCGTGGTTAATAAAAGTAAAAAGTTACTATTCACCAAAAAAAATTCATCTCATTGAACCACATTTTAGTCCTTGATATTAACCGTGGCTCTCGGATTTTCAAAATTCAATTCACAGAAGTGATAAAATTTCATTTAAATGAAAAAGTCAGTTTTTTAACTACCACTAAGTGGTTTCACTATTTATCGGAAATTGACGTTTTTCAGAAAAATACCAAAAATTCAGCCTAAGTATTATTTGATATTCTGAATTCCAAATTGATGAATATTTTTCAAAATTCAAAAAAATGAAGTGGGATTAATTAATTTTAAAATTAATTCCCATTATCAAACCAAATAGCATGTTTTTAAGAAACAATCACTATCAAAAGATTGATACTTGTTTATATCCAATTTCAAAGTGAAATTAATTCAAATGAACAACATTAGATTAAATGGTAAAAATATATTCTAATTACATTTTAAAACCAATTAAAAAGATAATCTGACCATATAAAATATTGCGACGAAAAAAGTTGTTTTTAATTAAAATATAGCGTGTTTTTACTATTCATTAAAATATGAAAGTTATCAGAATAATATGAAAATTTTATCCAAAGTAAATTTTTATATCCTAATTCCAAATAAGAATTTTATTTTGTAAAATTGAACTTATAGACATGTCAAAAACAAGATTTAAAGTGGGTGCGCCATCAAAAGGCGGGAAAACTGCAATTTTTGAAAAATATATATTTTACACGAAAAATTTATTTTGTTCTCATACCATATTCTAGAAAATGTGTAAGATGAATAATAATGTTATAAAATTAAAATTTTATTTAATACTATTCATAATGCCTAGTCCCTAGAAATATTATAACAATATATCGTTGTTTAGTGAAACCCGGTATTGCGTACTACACACGCTATCGAGGAAGGTCGTGATTGCGTGTAATGCAAACCAAGTCAGGGTTGCATGTTTTGAAAGACTCTTTCATTGTTCTGTATAACAAAATCCAACCATGATTCATTTATACATTGAACATATATATATATACCCTCAATGTTGCGTAGAATGATTATTATCAAATGAACATGAAATTCTGTATAACACAATCCAAGAATAGTGTTGTGTATACTGCAAGCTAATACGGTGTTGCATATAGCGCAAGATAATATTTGTGTAGACATTAACGAAATTAAAATGAATAATTCTCATAAAATCTCGGGTTGTTACATTCTACCCCCCTTAAAATGAATTTCGCCCTCGAAACACTACTGGAAAACTAACCTTTCCAACAGTTTGGAACCGTTGGTATAGGCCTCCAAACCGTTGGTATAGCCTATACCAACGGTTTGGAGAACCGTATCGAAGTATGCCGTTGGGATAGGTCTATACCGACAGCTTTCCAAAAACCGTTGGTATATACCTATGCCAACGGTTTTGTAAACCGTTGGTATAGGTAATATGAAATCTATACCAATGGTAATGGAACCGTTGGTATATAAATTCCAAAAATAAAACATCCACTGGGATTTGATCCCAGGACCCCTCGTTTAACATTGAACTACTCAACCACTAACCTAACATGACTTTTCTGATCATAATTATATAAATATATATATGTATTCTCATAAATATTTTAAATTTTGATTTATATAATGTTCTCGGTATGAAGGTCCGACAAAAAATGAAAGTACCTATACCAACAGTTGTTAAATCGTTGGTATAGGTCTATACCAAAGGTTTTAACAACCGTTGGTATATGTATGTGGTTGAGATTTTCATTCTATGGAGGATTTTTAATTTTGGCCCACTTTTCCCAACAGTTTGGCCAAACCTTTGGGAAAAGTGGAATATTTGGGGACCTTTCCCAATGTTTTGGCCAAACCGTTGGGATAGGTCTACCTTTCCCAACGGTTTGGCCAAACCGTTGGAAAAAGTGGCCAATTTGGGGGCCTTTTCCAATGGTTTGGCCAAACCATTGGGAAAGGGGACCTATACCAACGGTTTTTGAAAACCATTGGTATACAAGCGTTGGGAGAGATCTAATTTCTAGTAGTGAAATTCGTTGGGGTTATATATGGTTTAATACATGAAAGTTTCTTTCATAGAATCCCACATCGTAAAACGGAATACTAGTGCTTCACTTTAAAAAAGGAAGTTAAAATCATAACGGTCACCCCAAGTAACTCAGCATTGGGTTCCCACATAGGACAACATTAGTGAAAATATGGATATGGGAGAGAAATCTAACCATAAAGTTCTGATAGAGAGTGGTAGAGAAATGGCTATGAAAAATCCATCAATCACAAACCCATAAATGTGTGATTATTTGAGGTACCATCTAATTCATTGGATATGAGGATATTAAGACAACATTTTTGGTTTTAAAGAACATTCCCATAAAGTTGAAAAATAATTAAAAGAAATACTTACTTGATTTTGGTACAATCTCACTGTGGTTTGTGCCTTGAACAATTTCCACATCATCTCTTAAAGAAGTGAAGTTGAATTTTTCTTCCGTGAAGTGTTAGCATATCATGCGATAGAATGATTGGTCATTCCATCCATCTCAATCAAAAGGTTAGCAAAAGTTATCAAATATAAATAAGTCCATACATGGTGAGGTTAATCATTTATGATTCCAAAAATGGACTTATATTTTATCTATCATACCACTTAATATAATAAAACTAGTTTCTAATAACCAGGGACTTCCTGTTGGCCAGTGGTAGGCGATAAAGGCATGTCACACTTTGTTTGTGGGATTGATTCCCACATCCTTGTCTGACGTGATGGGTTTTCTCCCATACTGGAGGTTGTCCTTTTTCTAAAACTATACTATCATATCATTTCGGAAATAAAAACAAATAGTTATAGCCTTAAGCAACACTATATTATGTGCATTCCAACCATTAGGCTTATCGAAAATACTTTTGTCCGATTACTAGAAATTTCATCTACCGAGCATATGAATTCCTTCATTTGTCCCCAATATATCATAAGATATATCTTGTTGTTGGTCACATTCCAAACATTTGAATACCTTAATCATGTATTCTCTTGAAAAATGAATACCCATTGAACCTTAGTAAAAACATGAATGCTGTCAAAAGTTCTCTCTTTCCACATACCAAAATCCCAAAATTTCTATATACACAAACCATGATATCAAATTGTCCTTATATCTGTCCTGAGCTCATTAATACTATCAAACATCTCATTATCTCTTAATCCATTCATTATGCGGATATCATCTACTTTCCAAAAATATTTGAATAACCCTTCATGGTTACTGGTACCATTCAACATATACTTTTAAATACTTTAGGAAAAACAATAGTGTAACAATCCTTAAATGTGTCTTTATTCCATAGTACCATTACCTATACAACATAACTATTGATAAACATAAATCATTCCACTACCTTCTTAAATAATCAACCGAGCTTGAACAATTATTTCATCTCACATATCGTTTGTAGTCTCTTCATCATCATTAATATAAATACAACCCATATGACCATGATGATTCTATTCATGAGACTTTACCTTAGGGAATTTGTTTGCATAATGCTAATACATCCCACAATTAAAACATTTTACCTCTTTTGTTGTCTTAGAAATACCTTTATCTTTCTCCATGGTGTTAAGTGATCCTTTTCCTTTGCACATACTTGCTTTTTGTCCTTCTTTTCCACACCCAAAGCATCTTCCAGTTCCATTGAAACATTCTCCTTGATGCCTCTTCCCACATGATTTACATAGGGGAAATTGAACATTCTTTCCTCTATGATCATCATAAAACTCCATATTTCTCTTATTAGCTGAGTCAGGGAACTTACCAAATTTGAGTTTATTGATCATATAATGAGATTGCTGATTCGGCATAATAATGATTTTTGGACTTCCAAATCCCATTTCATTTGGTTTCTCATGAATAATATCATTCCATTGTCCATTATATTCTTCATTAACATGAATCCTACTATTTCCTACCATTTCTTAAAACCCAAAATAAATAGTATGAGAGGAAAAACTTGTACTAGAAAAACAAAATATTCAAGGGGGAGTAATTTCAATCTCTAACATATTAGGTTTAATTCTATGATCGTTACTGTAATTCTATAACTATAACCTATTCTTATACTTAACCTTACGGACATCCCTAGACATACCTTAGAAATATCTCTATGGATCTCACTAAAGTTTTCGCGTCCAAGTTTCCAAAGGTTAACTAAACCTTTCCTTTGAAACCAACTATAGAGTCCCACAGCTTGACTTACATAGACATTGCATTACTTTTTCGGAATACTTAATACATAACAAAAACTGTCAAATAAGGACCGTAATAGTTTAGTGTATTTGTAAACATGGAATATAATATTCTAATTGTGGCGAAAGATCTTCAACATCTCCCATTAAGATATTAACATTTTGTTTTCATACCTAAAACCATTATTTATATCCAGGGTAAAATAAAACATAAAAAGGGTGAGCTCAAATGTTCAGTAAGGGTAATCATGGAAAAAATAAAACCAACCATATACATTTGAACATAAAAACATGAACATAATGTTTAAACATAGAAATCTTGAGAAATGACATAAAACATGGAAGTATGTAAGGAATAGATCATAATATAACATCAATAATGATAAAATTGCTTGTATATAAAACTTGTAATTGTGGAAAAACATTAAGAACATGATATGATTTCCATAGTAGCCAAGTCATTGCTGCCAAGACCATCTTAGTAGACAAAGACCCTTCTGAATCGAGTTAACTCCTCGTTCCAGTCCTGTAACACTGAACCAGATTAACTTACCATTCCATCCATGTCTATCTCGTGAGATATAAATCTTTACCCAATGCATTGGAGGTAGATATAGGTCCCACCCATCTCATAATGAAATCATTCATACTTGTGCCAAAAAATAAACATACATCATTCATAATAACCCAACGAATAAAATAGGTTTTATAAGAATCATCCCATCATCACATAATCCATATAAAAGAAATGGATATAATTTCATAATAAGAAAAGTGAAACCATGTAAATCATATAGACATTATACTTGAAACATACACATATGAAATAATGTCCTCTTAGATGGAAAATGGTTTTTATAAAACACGTGAAATGAATTCATGAGGAAAATATCATTTCTTCTTCAAAATAATTTTCTTTTTATGAAATTTTAAATGAAAAGGATTTTATTGAAAATGGTCATGAAATATTTTGGAGGAAGCTTCATGAAAATAAGGCTTTATAAAACCGTAAATATCCTTTCATGTCTTATAAGTTAAAAAAACATTCTCCTTATACCTTTGTCTGAAAAGTCAAAAACTTCCTCATGTGGTAAAAAAAGTAAGATTCTTTTCATAAGATGTGGTAATATTCAGAAATGGGTAAAATTCCATTAAAAATACATGAAAATATTTTTAGAAAATTGGGACATGGATGATAACAAAAACCCCAGTAAATACTTACAAATAAACAATCTCGGATTAGAGCAAGATTGGAATAGTTATCCCTTACAAAGATCTTTTTGTAAATAAAATAGATCAGTTATGTGTATTATCTATAAGGTAACATAAAGAAATTATAAATACATGAAAAGATATAAAAATCAATTTCTCACATAATAAAAGAATGACATAAACAAGAAAGAGAAGATCAACCCAAAGAACGGAAATTGGGTTAAGATGTTCCCTTACCTTAGGTCCGATATGATTCGTATGTGTCTGAACCTCCTGTATAATGATTTAAATAATTTCATTGACTTATTAAAAAATCATATTCATTGTTATGATATCATATATGGTTCTCTTATTACTTTATATTACCCTTTCTTTTTTAAGTTCCATGTTACAGAAGCATTTTGGGTAAAATCGTTTTATTTATCGTACATGTTTGGACTTGTTGTTCGTGATATTATTACTTATATACTGATTTACTTAATTACAGAATGTAAAAAATTATTTATATGTAATATATATTCATCATATACATATATATATGATAGATCGATAAATGGAATGAAATACACCGTTCATGGAGACGGTAGGCCGTATGTACGCATGAACGTTGTTTTGGTTTCCTTATTGAATTGAATGGAATTAAGTAGATGAAATACATATATGTATACATAAATATAGTATAATTATTATTTCATATATTTCATGATTACGTATTATATATACTTTATATTCATTCATGAATGGTTAATATGGAGAATGACTCTCATCGCGTCGTGGAGACTGTAGTCCGTACGTACGCACGAGGGATGATATCATTCCCATGATCATGTAAATGTATTGAAGTGTATGTATAATATTTCAGAATCAATATAACTTTAAAATAATAAAATATATTTATTTATTTACACCATTATACCCATCCAAGTAATGTGGTGGTTGAATATAGATTACACCACGGCATGGAGACGGTATTCCGTACGTACGCACGCGCGGTGATTTCGTTTTTTGTAGGATGGATAGAGGTGAAATTGGGTTGTTTCATATTTATAATAACATATCATTATATAATTAATACGGATGTTATTACTTTATAATGAGACAACTAAAGATGTATAAGTATAAGAAGAAAGAAACTTGAAAGAATCGGAAGAAGAGATTACCTCTTCTTGGACCCACCTCTTTTAAGCTTCCTCTTAAGGAAGTAGAGTTGGTATTTTGAGAAGACTATAACTTCCAGAGTATTTCTAGGGAATTGGATAATAGAAATGGTCAGGGTTTGGCCGAGCTTCAAGGCATAAAATGGTCTGAAGAGAAGAGGGAAGGGGTGCTCTTTTTATAAGGGAGGAGAGGGGCACCTTTGGAGAAACATAAAATATTATTTTATAATAAAGACATATTCTCTTTTTAATAGCTCCAATTTGATTTATTTCTAAGCTAAGGTGTGGATGGATCTAAATCCTCTCAACCAATAGACTTTAGATAGGTTTGGGTCATTATATTAACATTTATCTTTTAGTTTTAACTCTTAGTTAATTAGATTGACATTTACCATGTCACTTTGTATTTTTATATTATATAGTTAATAAAATTACCATACACATAAAAGAGACCCCCAAGTGGTCCATTAATGTTACACCTATCATGATATATGTATCTTTTCCGAAAATTAGATTTTTATGAATATAATAACAATTAATAATATAATATGTTTTTAAAAACTATTTTATGTCAATTTTAACACTATTTGGTGATGGATTTTTGTGAAAATCATAACAGCATGATTAGTTCTAAAAAAATAATTCAATAAATAATAACATGTAATATTAACCGATAAAATTATTATAATTCATAAAAACTCTCAAATTACATTTATTTGGGTATTTATAACAAACGGTACGCTTCTCTTTGAATAATGTGATAGCGTGTGTTGTACGCAACAACGAGTTCTAACACACCATAACTAATCAAACTAGCCGTTATGAATAGTAATACCTACTTTTTGAAATTATATATATTTTATATTTCAAAATGGACTTCATTTTTGGATTTGGAATATCGAATTTAGCCTAAGATGAAATTTTGGTACTTTTCGGATAACTTTATTATTTTGATGAATAGTGAAAGTTACTAAATTTTAATTAAAACAACTTTTTTAATCGAAATAATTTAAATTGATAAATTATGAATTTGAGTGGTTTTAAAGTATATTTAGAATATATTTTTACCATTTAATACAATTTTGGTCATTGGACATAATTTCACAATTAAACCGAACATAAACAAGTATCAATCTTTTGAAAGTTATTATATCTTAAAAACACGCTTTTTATTTTGACAGCGGAAATTAATTTTAAATTAATTTTTGCCACTTATGTGTTTTGAATTTGGAAAAATGGATTCCATATTTGGAATCAGGATGCTCAAATTTTTTAAATAGGTAACTTTTATTTTTAGACATTTTGAATAATTACTTCGGTAAATATTTTATTTACCATGGTTAAAGGATAAATCCGGTAAATAAGGGTTACAAAATAATATTATAATAATAAAAAATTACCCTAAAACGTGTCCTAACCTTATGGGTTGATACATATTCGACCATAGGCATCTTTGGGTCGATTTTGGTACCCCATGGTGCCACTTGTAAGTGATAGGGACACTTTATTTTAATTAAGTTTAAAATGAATACAAAAATGACACAAGCATATATCTTTTAGAAAAACAATTTTTAAATAGGGTTATATATGTTAGATTTTCGACTATAAATATTCATTAGAAACCTAAAACTATTTACTACATAATTGTAGTTTATTTATAATTTTTAGACATTAAATAAGTTATATTATAAATGACACAATGATGATGCAGTAATTACCATAATAGTGAATAATTAAATTAATTGATATTATAAATACCCAAATAAATATAATTTCAGACTTTTTATGAATTAAAATAATTTTCTAGGATAATATTACATATTATTATTGATTTAATTGACTTTTTTATAAGTAATCATTCTGTTATAAGTTTCAAAAAAATCAACTATTGAATAGTGTAAAAATTGACTTAAAAGTGTTTTTAAAACAAATATTATATTATTAATTTATATTAAATTCCTAAAAATCTAAGGTTCGGCCAAGAGACTTATATCATGATATGTGTATCATTAATGAACCACTTCGGGGGTCTATTGGATGTATATATTATGTTTATTAAATATATAATATAAAAATACAAAGTGACATGGTAAATGTCAAACTAATTAACTAAGAGTTAATACTAAAAGATAAGGTTTATATAGTAACCCAAACCTGTCTAAATTCTATTGGTTGATTGGTTTTCGATATATCCCCACATTAAACGTTTAATAATAAACATTTTATCCATTAGAAACCAAATATGAATTTATTATAAATTAATATTTCTAGCTTTTCTAAAGGTTCCCCTCACCCCTCTTATAAAAGGGAACTCCCCCTTCTCAATACTTCACACCTTCAAAGCCTTTTAGTTCGGCAAAACTCTACCCAAATACTCTCTCAACTTCCCTCACTACAACCTAGAGGCCTTACTTTAGTTATAATTCCAACCTAAGATCCCTTTTGATCAAATCAAAAGGACGAACCCGAAGAAGAGGTAATGATTTCACCACCCTTTTCCAAGTCCCTTTCTTCTTCCACTTCTTCTGCCTTTGTTATTACAATTCTAAAATAATAACTCCAGTATCTTATATATAATGTGATGTTATTATAAATATGGTACAACCATATTCAGTATTCTATCCATCCTTTGAATAAAATGTCACCATACGTGCGTACGTACGGCTTACCGTCTCCATGTCATGGTGTAATTGTTATTCAATAAATTATTATTTGGATGGGTATAATAATGATGTGTAACTCATGTAAATAATAAATATAACACTATAATGATTCTGTATATATGTTATACCTTCCAATTATATATTATTTTAATATCAAATGAATGATATTGTTGCTCGTGCGTACGTACGGACTACCGTCTCCACGAACGCAATAAGATTCATTCTCCATCGTATCCATTCCAGTATAATTCTCATTTTATGATTAATAATAATATTTAAGGACTTGATATCATTTGGATATGATTAATATAAAACCTATCCATTACAAACATGGCTTACCTAACAAAACATATAAAAGAAAACGAGTAAGTTAACACCCGAAACAACGATAATACTAAGATATTATTAACAAAGCAATGTTAAAAGATCACATATGATACCATATTAATGTATATGATTTTTGTATAATTTAATAATTATTATTTAACCATTATACAGGAGGTTAACCTACCCCAACCAAGGAAAAGTACAAGGTAAGGGTTTATTTCTCAATCTCTTCATTATTCGAGGTTGTTTATATGTAATAATCTACTGGGATCTCTTTATCATCCACATCCATGTTTCATAAAAATGTATTTCAAAAAAATTACTATTTAAAATAATATGGTTTAAAGTCATTTATACCCTTTTTTGACTTTTTATAAGAGATATATAAAGGAATCTTTCTGTCGTTTTCCAAACAAGGTTCTTTTTAACCTTTTCGACAGAATTAAGGAAAGAATATTTTTTTAACTTATAAGGCGGGTTCGGATATTTTACACCGTTACAAAATCGTCGAAGCTTCCCTTACAAGCTTATAAGAATATTTTCAAAGAAAATGTTTTATTTTATAAATATATGACTCTTAAATGATTTCAAAATAGAAAGATCTATTTCTCTAAAAAGAGTTTTGATTTCATCTATGTCAATATATTTTGATGGATTTTATGATTATTTGAAGTTGATTTATTATGATACGAAAATTCTATATTGTATTGAAGGTTTTGTGATATGTTTGACTGTGGATGTGCTATTTTTATACCATTCGTGGTTTATGGTGAAAGTATTGACATTTCTTATGCTAGTTTTAATACGAATGTGTATGTTATGTTTAAACCTTTTCATATGGGAATGCATTGGACTTAATATGTGACAGGTGGAGCCCGCTATAGCACATCGATGCATCGGTAGGTCTCATGAGACAAACTAGTGTCTTGGCACAATTCCTTAACAAAATCTTATTTGTAGTCTTGGCATGAGGCCTTGGGTATGTGGTTATGATAGTCTGTAATTATGCATTCCATCATTATGAAAGTGTTTATTGATATTTCATGTGATTATTCGATTAGTAGAATATCCATGTGAATAATTAACTGGCATTATTTCATTTTAATTTTTCCATACTATGTTGAAGTTCAATTTTAAAATGCTTTTTGTTTTAGTTATACATTGCCTTAAATGTTTATTCTTATTTATGAATGTTTCTTCTATATTGTTATCCTTACTGGGAATTTGAGCTCACCCCTTTTCTATGTTTTATTTTTCCCAGGATGTGAATAAGTAATTTATGAATGACCTGCAGGGATAGTGTGAGGGGATACAAGTGTGGACTATGGAGACTATGTTGTTGTAGTCTTCATTTTATGATGTAATGTAAACCTTATGAATATATCTAGTGTTTCCAAGTCTACTAAACCAATCGGTCTTTCGAGATTTGATCTTTCTTGTGATCATGCCAATGTTATGTAATAATGCACTGACTCAAGGTAACTGGGGTCGGGGCGTTACAGATGGTATCAGAGGAAGTTTAGTACAGGACATGGAAGCTAGATTTAGATAAACTCTGATTAGAGAATGTAGACCTATGATGAACTTTGAGGATTAGTATAGAAGAACTGCCTAGAATTTTGGTATTGTAGAGATTTTGTGAGTTTCTCGAGCAATACATCCCTGTCTGGATACGAGTAGGTAGAGTCGGCTCTGGGACAGATGTACCTAGGGTTAAAACCTGAAAACACTGCCTTGAGCTAGACTTGAACGGGAACTGGTGCACGACAACAGGCCTTGCTGCACACTTGGTTACGACACTCCTGGGGGATATGCTAAGGATAACTCTCATTTTCATTACAAATCATTATAAAGGGTTTATGAGTACATGATTCCTCAAAGAAAAAATTCTTATGATTATGGATTATATCCATAAATAGTTCAATTTATGTTAAGTGTTTTATAAATATGGGATTATGTTTTTTGATTCATAAACTGATCTAGTTTATACCATTTTTTAGAAATGGCGCCTAGTGGAAGAAATGGAAACTGTATCAATGCACGCACTCCATGTAGGGATTTATCTCCTGCTCAAGATAATTATAGTGGAGCTGGTGATGCAACTATTACTGATCAGCTAATCACCATACTGGGACAACTTACTCAGGTTATGAATAATAACCTTACCCGTATGGAGCACCCTGATCCACAGCGTGGAGGATCAATGTTATATTGCTTCATGAGGCAACAACCACCAACGTTCAATGGGAGTACAAATCCCTTAGTAGCTGAGCAATGGATATTTTCCCTAGAGAAAATATTCCAGGCTTTGGGGTGTAGTGAAAGGGAAAAAGTTATCATGGTAGTTTACCGCCTCACTGGAGATGCGGATCAATGGTGGTCATTGATTCAAAATATGAAGGAATATGATGAAGTATCAAATATGGAATGGAGGGAGTTCAAATATCTGTTTTTTGAAAAATACTTTCCTTACAACCATCGAGCAGATATGGAAAGGCAATTTCTGAGTCTGAGACAAAAGGAGGATGAGAATGTCATAAAGTTTGAGGCTAACATTACAAGGTTAGCAAGGTATGCTGGAGATTGTATACGTAACCCAATAAGTAATATTGATTGTTTCTTTGATCGGTTAAAACCATTTCTCCGTCGAGCATTAGTCTCACAATCCTTCTCGTCGTACGAAGACATTGTCTCGTGTACTACCAAGACCGAAAAGGAACTCTCTAAGTCTTATGACTTTAAAGCAAAGCAAGAGAAGAAGAGACCTGCTGATCAATCTAGGAATGTAAATAAGGGGAATAAGGGAAAGGTTGAATATCCATCATGTGTTAAATGTGGGAAGAAACACCCCGGTACTTGCTTGAATGGAACGGGAGTCTGTTACAAGTGTGGTGAACAAGGCCACCAAGCTCGTGATTGAAAATGGAAGAAGGAAGCTACCAATGTTCAGTGCTAAAATTGCAGGGAGATGGGGCATTATGAAAATGAATATCCTAAGCGTTAGGGGAAAACACCTTAGAAAATTCAAAGGGATCAAGGCCAAGCTTATGCTATCACTACTGCTGAGGTAGAAGCTCCAAAAGACATGGTGGAACGTAATTTAATGGTTTCCTCAAGTTTAGAAAATGCATTATTGTTGGAACCAGGTTCTTCAAAAACTGCTTTGGTGTATGGTTTGTGTTTGTTGTCAATCCTCAGTGGAGGTTCAGGGTGTGTACCAACAAAGCGATCATACTGTTCAAGCAGAAAACAGTAGTGAAGGTGGCGCTGTTTCCCAGTGTTTGCCAAATTTTTGGGCCTAAAAATCGGCCAATAAAGTAAAGTGTTTTTGGCAAAGGTACTTGCGCGCTGTGCTCTTGAAGGATAAAAGATTTGCGCACCATATGTTTTTGAGGATCAGAACATCAAAATTTGGCTAAGGAAAGAAGGTCGCGCAAGTGTTGGTTGGGTCGCGCAAGTGAGTTGCGCGATAGAGTTTATTGAAGACAAGACTTGCGCGCCGTCGAGGGACTTGCGCGCCGCCGCGCAGGGGGTCCAGTTTGCCTATAAATACTGGACCACCCCTCCTCATTAAGAACGGAGTTCAAGGCCGAGAGTTTGTTCGAGCTCTCGTCGCGCAAGTGGTAGTTTTGTCGCGCAAGTAGAGCTTGGGCGCCGGTTTTGGCTGTGCGCCCAAGGTGGTTTGGAAGAGAAAGGAAGTGGACTGCGCAAGTTTGTGGTTGGGGAAGGAAGAGTCGCGCATGTGTGTTGATGACACTTGCGCGCCAGTTTGGACTTGCGTGCCGTAGTGGGACTTGCGCGACTGTCTTGAAGAAGCGCGCCTGGTTTTGCTGAAGCCCACCGGCGTGTTTGGAGCTGCACGAAAGCCGAGAGACTACCCGATACATTCGAGGAAAAGTGATATTCTTCTTCTAGTGAGAATCGGACTTCAATAGAGAATCTACATACAACAAAGGATGCACTCTTATGCAAATGATGAAGAGACCTTCACGTCTATAAACTGAGTGGGACTTCACCAACGGCAGTGAGCCAGGGGGAGTCAACGGAAGTGACACGAGGGACGCAGTGAGCTATCCCTGAACAATTGTAAAGGCAGTGTGCCTGGGACAGAGTGTCTGTACCCGAACTTTTGTATCCGCAGCTAGTGAAGTATAGTGCATTTAGGTACGACCGGCAACCTGTTGGCGTACGCTCCTTGGACGTAGCCCTTAGTGGTGAACCAAGTAAAAATGGTTGTGTCTTCTCTGTGCATGTGAATGTTTTCATTCTGATCATAATCATCATACAGGTTCAACAAGTTCCTACCAACGTGGGAACAAGATCCAACACATTAAAATAAAAAGTGGTCACCCTGATTCACCCCTCCCCTCTCAGGGTGTCCCGGGGTCCTTCAAGTGGTATCAGAGGGTAAAGGTTGCTGGTGTTGAATCTGACCTTGTTCGTCATGGAAAACACTGTCAATGTCAGGGGAGTCCCTCACTTCGATGGAAGCAATTTCCAGATCTGGAAGAACAGAATGATATCTCATCTAAGATCTCTTGGAATGGAAGTTCTTTTTTCTACTGTGCAAGGAATACATGTCACTGATCCAACAGGTCTGGCTATGACTGAAACAGACAGGAAACTTCTTGATGCAGATGCTAAAGCACAGAATGCTCTCACCGCAGCCCTTTCTGATCAGATTTACCTGAAGGTGATGAATTGCACCTCAGAAAAATCTATGTGGGATAAACTTGAGAATATTTATGAAGGTGATAGAAAAGTGAAGGAGGAGAAACTACAAGTGCTACACAATCGGTTTGATGATCTGAAGATGCATCCAGATGAGAATGCAGACTCTTTCTTCAATCGAATTACGGAAGTGGTTGGAGGAATTCGGGGTCTAGGCGAAGAAATAAAAGACATTAATATTGTAAAGAATATATTAAGAAGACTTCCACCTCTGTATAATGAGAAGGTGTCAGCTCTTGAGGAAAGATATCTTTCCAAACATTCTCTAGATGACTTACTGAGCAGTTTGGTAGCATATGAAATGAGAGTCAAACCAGAAGATGCTACGACTCGGGTGAGCAAGGAAATGGCATTCAAGGACATGGATAAATTGAAAATCTCAAAGGATAGTAGCGGTGATGATGACGAAGAGAAAGAAATTCTTTCTCTCATTTCAAAGAAGTTCCAGAAGGGGAAAGGGAAATTCAAAGGGAAGTTACCTCTCGCATGTTTCCATTGTGGAAAAGTTGGGCATATTGCCTCTCAGTGCTTGAAGAATATCAATGATGATGACAGTGAAGATGAAAACTTCAAGAAGCCTCAAAGAAGGTTCTTCAAAAAGGGAGACCTCAAATCTGGTAAGAAAATGCAAAGGAAGAGTTTTGTCTGTGAAGAGGAAGAAGATGACAATGAATTCTGTGATGAAGAAGAACCAGAATTCAAAACTGGGAACCATGCTTCTATGATGGCCACTGTTGAAAAGTCAGAAGATACTGATGGTGAAAAACAACTGAGAACTTGTGTAGATCCTGAGGTGCAACTTAAGGATGCAGTTAGTAAGCTTAAGATTAAATGTAAGAGCTGCAATAAGTGGAAATCAATTGTAGAAGAATCAACTGAATATGTTGATCAACTTGAAGCTGAAATTGAACGACTGGAAGAATTTGTGAAGGTACAGTCTAAAATAATTGAAAGCAATGATGATGCAGTTGATCTGAAGCTGAGAATTGAAGAGCAGGTAAAGGTCATCAATGACCTCACATCCAGACTGGATGAAAAATCCAAGACTGTTGAGGGTCTTGAGGAGGAAGTAGTTACTCTAAGGAGTAAAATGGAGACAGAATCAGTTCCAAAAGAATCGAGGAAGAAAATACAGTTCGGAAGATTCTCAGATGCAAAATTACTTGCAAGAGCCAAGTGTGGTTCAGATGGGGTTGGAAAAGTCTTGAGTGATCAAAGACCTGCTTGCATGGGAAAGAGTGGAATAGGCTGTGAGGCTGAGTCATCAACTGCTGGAAGTGAAAAGATCCAAAAGAAAGACAAGATGAAAGTTGAACATGATGAAATGTTACCTAGAGTGCTGAAAAAGGAACCCTCAATCCAAACTAAAAGGAGACCTGAAAATTATCCTCAAACATTCAAAAATGACAGACAGTCTTACTATTCTCCCAAGGAAGAAGGTATAAGGAGAAATTCAAGTGAGAAGACATTTCCTCTCATGATGTGTCAGTTCTGTGGCTATCTGGGCCATACCATGTCTTATTGTGAAGAGGCAATAAACTATCTGAATGGAGAAGATATAGATGCTCATCAAAGGAGAACAATCTCATATCCTAATTCTCATAGAAGAAATAATTTCTATGGATATTGTTTTTGTTGTTCTAACTTTGGTCATAAGGCCGTTAATTGCAGGCAGAGAATAGACATAGACACCTCATACCGAAGTTCAAGACAAGTCAAGTCTCGTCAGCAAGACAGTGTTTCTCTTTTAAACAGGTTCTCACCTCTCACAGAAGTCTTTGACTATGAAGAACCTGGGTATGCGGAAGAGATAGTTGAAAGGACATCAGTCCTATATACTCAATCTAATGTCTCATGGAAGGAAAGGAAGAAGATTGAGAAATCTAACCTTGCAGAGGTAGCCCTCAAAGCTACAAAGAACAACAGTACCTGGATTCTGGATAGCAGTTGTTCATCTCATATGACGGGTAATGCCGGCCTACTAACGAATATCATAAAGAATGTTGATCGTACAGTAAGATTTGGTAATGATGGGGCTCTGAAAATCAAAGGGAGTGGAAGTACCCAATTAGCTAATGGAGAACTAAAGAAGACTGAAGTCCTTTACATAGATGGCCTACGCCATAATCTCCTTAACGTGAGTCAACTCTGTGACTCAGGACTTATAGTTACTTTTAATCAAAAAGGCTGCACCATCAAGGGAAAAACCGGCAATTCACTTATGAAAGGATGCAGAACAGAAGGAAACTTGTATCAGGTTGATAGTGAAGAAAATGTATGTTACATGACTGTTGAAGAAGAAAACAATTTGTGGCATCGGAGATTGGGACACATCAATCAACAAGACATGGAGAAAATTTCAAAATTGAGAATTGTCATGGACATCCCCAGCCTGAAGCGTGAGCGTGAAAAATCCTGTGATGCTTGTATTCGTGGGAAGCTGGTCTGCAGTTCATATCGGCCAAAGAAGAAAAGGGCATCTCACCTTCCTGATCTGATTCATACAGATGTTTGGGGTCCAATAAATGTTTCCGGAACTCATGGAGAGAGGTACTTTGTCCTTTTCATAGATGATTAAAGTCGAATGGCATGTGTGATGGTCATTCACCGGAAACGACAGGTCCTTGACTGCATGAAAACATATCGGCGAATCACCGAGAATGATACTGGACGAACAATCAAAATGTTGCGATCTGAAAATGGAGGAGAATACACGTCCATTGAATTTGAAAATTATCTGGAGAAGCATGGTATACAACATGAGGTAGCTGCTGTGAGAACTCCACAACAAAATGGAGTTGTTGAATGAAGGAATCGACAGGTGAACAACATGGCACGAACTATGCTGATTGAGAGTCGTATTCCACGACATTACTGGAAAGAGGCTGTTCAATCTGCAGTGTACATTCAGAATCGAACAGGACCTTATATGGGTGAGACGAAGACACCATATGAATTGTGGCATGGACGGAAGCCTTCTCTAAAATACTTTCGTGTCTTTGGAAGTAAGTGCTTCATCAGGAACAAATAAGGAAATCAGGGGAAATATGGTGACAACGTAGATGAAGGAATCTTCATCGGTTACTCAATGAACAGCAAATCCTACAAATGTTTCAACAATCGTTTGGGAAGGATTGTGGAAAGCAATGATGTTATGATAATTGAAGAGAATACCACAAATGCTTCACGGACGTCATATGCTGATGTGATAGAAAGTCGTGAAGAATGTGAACATGAAGAAACTACAAATGCAGAAATAGAGGAAGCTGTTCAAAACACTCATCAATCACATAATGATGTTGACTCAGAAGAAGAATCTGAGGAAGAAACTATGGTTGAAGAGACTACTACTGAACCTCGCAGGAGAAATCGAAGAGCTGAGATTGATCCATCCAACATAATTGGGGATAGGAGTGCACCCACTCAAACCAGAAGGTTGAGGAATACCACGCAATCTGCATTTCTATCAGTTGTAGAGCCATCCTCATTCGAAGAAGCTGCAAAAGATGAATATTGGGTGAAAGCCATGAATGATGAATTAGATCAGATTGATAAGAATCCGACATGGGATCTTGTCCAGAGACCCGAAGGTCACAATGTGATTGGTACCAAATGGATCTTCAAAAATAAGTTTGATGAACATGGAAGTGTTATCAGAAACAAGGCACGACTGGTATGTAAAGGATACTCCCAGATTGAAGGTATTGATGTTGAAGAAACCTTTGCTCCAGTTGCTAGACTGGAATCAATCAGGCTTTTCCTTTCCATGGCACTCCAAAGAGGATATAAAGTATATCAAATGGATGTTAAGACAACATTCTTGAATGGTATACTCGAAGAAGAAGTCTACATTGAACAACCGGTGGGGTTTGTCTTGGGTACCGATGAAACAAAGGTCTGCAAACTAAAAAAAGCTCTATATGGTTTGAAGTAGGCACCACGGGCATGGTACTCACGGCTAGATTCATATCTCAAGAAGTTGGAATTCAAAAGAGGAGGAGTTGATCACAATCTATATGTGAAGAATTCTCCAAAAGATCAGTTCATGGTTCTTGTCTACGTTGATGATATCATTTTTGGTGGCAGCAGGCAGAAATCAGTGGACGAATTTGCCAACCACATGAAATCAGAATTTGAAATGTCTATGATTGGGGAGCTCACATATTTCTTAGGGTTGCAAGTGATTCAAAAGAAGGAATACACTTTCATTTCTCAGGAAAAATATGCAAGAGAGTTGCTGAAGAAGTTCAATATGCAAGACTCCAAACCAATGTCAACTCCGATTGCTGTTGGAACTAAACTTGGAAAGCATGAGGATGGGAACTCTGTTGATCCCACCATGTACAGGAGGATCATTGGAAGCCTACTGTACCTGACAGCGACAAGGCCAGATATTGTCTTTGCAACATGTCTTGCGGCCCGCTTTCAGAGTAATCCAAAGGAGAAACATATGGCAGCAGTAAAAAGAATCATGAGGTACATTCAAGGTACACATAACTTCGGGTTATTTTTTGTTGCAGGCAGGGACAGTGAATTATCATCATTTTCTGATGCTGACTGGGCTGGTGATGTCGTAGATAGAAAGTCCACTAGTGGTGGAGCTTTCTATATTGGGCAGAAATGTGTTGGCTGGTTGAGCAAGAAACAAGAAAGTACTTCTCTTAGTACTGCTGAAGCTGAATATATCTCCACCACAAAAGCATGCACTCAACTTCTTTGGATGAAGCAGCAAATAACAGATATTGGTGATAAGGTGCAGCAACCAATGGTGATTTATTGTGATAACAAAAGTGCAATTGATCTTACGAAGAATCCGGTTCGGCATTCTCGTACAAAACATATTGAAATACGGTATCATTTTATCAAAGAAAAGGTTGAACAATGTGTGATTAAAATGGATTATGTTGGAACTAATGAGCAAGTGGCTGATATCCTAACCAAGCCATTGTCTGTGGCTGTGTTCGAGAAGCATCGGTTGAACCTCGGTGTTCGACCACCTCCTACTGCATAAGGAGGCTCCGGAAGTCCCCTCTCCCTGTTTGTTTTAACTGTTTTTATCTGCTTATGGCTGTGATGCAGGTTTATGGGGGAGATACTATCCAGGGGGAGTATGGCTTGAGCTGAACGTTGAACAAAATTTTTGGTCTTTGGTTTTATTGTCAATGGGGGAGAAAGGAATAAATTCAAGGCAAGAAATTCTTCTGTGATGAGAAGTGTAAGATTGTGATGAGAAGTTTAATAAGGATAACATCGGGCATCATGGAGAATTTCAAAACACTAAGACCCAATTCAAGCTTTCTCTCTTGTTTTCTACACCGAGCATTGCTCACGTAGACTTAGAGTGTTGGCTGAGTTGATTCTTGCGTTTTGGATTTGCTCAAGGTTGGAGATCTATTGAATTTATTCTGATTTCCAACAAACCCAAAGGGGGAGATTGTTGGAACCAGGTTCTTCAAATCATGATTTGGTGTATGGTTTGTGTTTGTTGTCAATCCTCAGTGGAAGTTCAGGGTGTGTACCAACAAAGCGATCATACCGTTCAAGCAGAAAATAGTAGTGAAGGTGGTGTTGTTTCCCAGTGTTTGCCAAATTTTTGGGCCTAAAAATCGGCCAATAAAGTAAAGTGTTTTTGGCAAAGGTACTTGCGCGTCGTGCTCTTGGAGGATAAAAGACTTGCGTGCCATATGTTTTTGAGGATCAGAACATCAAAAAGTAAAGTGTTTTTGGAAAAGGTACTTGCGCGCCGTGCTCTTGGAGGATAAAAGACATGCGCGCCATATGTTTTTGAAGATCAGAACATCAAAATTTGGCTAAGGAAAGAAGGTCGCACAAGTGTTGGCTGGGTCGCGCAAGTGAGTTGCGCGATAGAGTTTATTGAAGACAAGACTTGCGCGCCGTCGAGGGACTTGCGCGCCGCCGCGCAGGGGGTCCAGTTTGCCTATAAATACTGGACCACCCCTCCTCATTACGAACGGAGTTCAAGGCCGAGAGTTTGTTCGAGATCTCATCGCGCAGGTGGTTGAGTCGCGTAGGTGGTAGTTTTGTCGCACAAGTAGAGCTTGCGCGCCGGTTTTGGATGTGCGCCCAAGGTGGTTTGGAAGAGAAAGGAAGTGGACCGCGCAAGTTTGTGTTTGGGGAAGGAAGAGTCGCGCATGTGTGTTGATGACACTTGCGCGCCAGTTTGGACTTGCGCGCCGTAGTGGGACTTGCGCGACTGTCTTGAAGAAGCGCGCCTGGTTTTGCTGAAGCCCACCGGCGTGTTTGGAGCTGCACGAAAGCCGAGAGACTACCCGATACATTCGAGGAAAAGTGATATTCTTCTTCTGGTGAGAATCGGACTTCAATATAGCATCTACATACAACAAAGGATGCACTCTTATGCAAATGATGAAGAGACCTTCACGTATATAAACTGAGTGGGACTTCACCAACGGCAGTGAGCCAGGGGGAGTCAACGGGAGTGACCCGAGGGACGCAGTGAGCTATCCCTGAACAATTGTAAAGGCAGTGTGCCTGGGACAGAGTGTCTATACCCGAACTTTTGTATCCGCAGCTAGTGAAGTATAGTGGATTTAGGTACGACCGGCAACCTGTCGGTGTATGCTCCTTGGACGTAGCCCTTAGTGGTGAACCAAGTAAAAATGGTTGTGTCTTCTCTGTGCATGTGAATGTTTTCATTCTGATCATAATCATCATACAGGTTCAACAAGTTCCTACCAACGTGGGAACAAGATCCAACACATTAAAATAAAAAGTGGTCACCCTGATTCACCCCTCCCCTCTCAGGGTGTCCCGGGGTCCTTCAATTATTTGATTCTAGATCATCGCATTGTTTCATATCTTCCCAGTTTTCTAAGAAAATTAGATATTTTCAATTTGGTTTAACAAGGTAGTTGTCAGTTAAAACTCCTAAGGGAATTATCATTGCAACAATGTTTTGTGAGTCAGTCCCCATTAGAGCACATAAATGTTCTTTATCTGTTGATCTCATCGTCATACCTATGATTGAGTTTGATATAATCCTCGGTATGGACTGGCTTTCGGACTATGATGCGAAGATTTATTGTAAGAATAAAGAGGTTACGATTCTTGATGATGATGATAAGAAACACCTTATCTTTAGAGCAGAATCGCCACCACCTAATTCTTATCTAGATCCACCCCCAGTAGCTCAACTAAATTCAATTATTGAGGAGGAATAGAATGAAATAATTGTGGGTGAGGAAATGAATGATCAAATAAAGGATGTACCTGTTGTGAAAGAATATGTAGATGTATTTTCGGAAGATTTACCTGGACATCCTCCAGAACGAGAAGTTGAGTTTTCCATTGATTTAATTCCTAGATCAAGGACTATATCGAAGAACCCTTTTAGAATGGCCACTATAGAATTAGTCGAACTAAAGAAACAACTTGAGGAATTGAGTAATAAAGGATTTATTCGCACTAGTGTTTCTCCATGGGGAGCCCCTGTTCTTTTTGTTAAAAAGAAAGATGGATCCATGAGGTTATGTATCGACTAAAGGGAGATCAATGATATAAAAATAAAGAACAAGTATCCCCTACCTCGCATTAATGATTTATTTTTCCAACTGCATGGAGCTCAATACTTTTCAATGATTTAACATCGAACTGGATACCATCAGTTGTGTGTGAAGAAGGAAGACATTCCGAAGACAGCATTTCGAACCAGGTATGAGCATTATGAGTTTACAGTAATGCCTTTTGGATTGACTAATGCACCCTCTGTATTCATGGATTTGATGAATAGAGTTTTCAAGGAATATCTCAATGAATTTGTGGTGGTATTTATTGATGATATCTAGGTATACTCAAAAAGCTACGAAGATCATGGAAATCACTTGCGCATTATCTTGAAGACTCTGAGAAGACATGAATTATATGGAAAGTTTAGCAGGTGTGAATTCTGGCTTTAGGAGTTTTCTTTTTTTGGCCATATTGTCTCTAAAGATGGAATCTATTTTGATCCTTCTAAGACCAAGGCAATCCAAGAATGGCCAGCACCTATGAATATAACTGAGGTACGTAGATTTATTGGTTTAGCAGATTACTATCGACATTTCATCCAGAATTTTGCCCAATTGGCTAACCCATTAACGAAGCTTACACGTAGAGGGGTTAAATTTGATTGGACAAAAGAGTGTCAAGAATGTTTCGAAGAACTGAAGAAAAAATTAGTCAATGCTCCTATATTGACTCTACTATCGGGGAATGATGGGTTCGTTATTTATAGTGATGCGTCGAAAAAAGGACTTGGTTGTGTCCTTATGCAGAATGACAGGGTTATTTCCTATGCATCACGACAGTTTAAAATTCATGAGAAAAACTATCTTACTCATTATCTTGAGTTAGCAGCTGTGATCATTGCTTTGAAGATATGGAGGCACTACCTCTATGGTGAAAAATGTGAGATTTATACTGATCACAAGAGTTTGAAGTATATTTTCACACAAAAAGAACTCAACATGAGGCAAAGGAGATGGCTTGAATTACTCAAGGATTATGATTGTATGATACACTACCACCCGAGGAAAGCAAACAAGGTGGAAGATGCTTTGATCAGAAAAGACCATGGAGTTTTGAATGTGATGAGAATTGAAAGGGATCCAATTTTGATGGATCTAGTGAATATGGACATGGGAATAACCAGGGAAGGTGAAACATCAATTATTTTTCAAATGGTTCCCAAACCATCTTTACTAGAAAGGATTAATAGTTCTCAGACCGATGATGAAGAATTTCAAAAGAATATTAAATCTATGAATGATGGGAGATTGAGAGACTTTGTGTCTGAAGATGGAATTTTGAAATTCGGGAAGAGAGTTTGTGTTCCTGATATACCTGATCTAAAAAGGGAATAGCAGGATGATGCTCATAGTTCCAATTTCTTTATACACCCTAGGAGCACCAAAAGGTATAGAGATTTGAAGGAACATTTTTGGTGGGACAATATGAAGAGGGAGATTTATGATTTTGTGTCCAGATGTATGGTTTTTCAACATGTGAAAGCTGGAAGGAAACACCCTGGAAGATTCATGCAACCTCTTCCCATACCGTAGTGGAAATGGGACAATATTACGATAGACTTTGTCATGGGGCTACCAAAGTCTCCTAGAAGGAACGATGAAATATGGGTTATTGTTGATCGTCTTACCAAGTAAGCACATTTTCTTGTTATAAGATAAGATCTACCACTAGAACGTCTAGCAAGACTATATATTAATGAAGTTGTGAGACTTCATGGAGTACCCCTATCAGTTGTTTCAGATTGTGATCCCCATTTTACTTCAAGATTCTGGAAAAGCCTTCATAAATCCCTGAATACCGAACTTTATTTGAGCACTGCCTATCACCCTCAGACAGATGGACAATCAGAACAAACTATTCAAACCTTAGAAGACATGATGAGATCTTTCTCACATGACTTTCAGGGTATGTGTGATCAATATTTACCTTTGGTAGAATTTTCCTATAACAATAGCTTCCATTCGAAGATTCATATGGCACCATATGAAGCGTTATACGGGAAGAGATGCCGCACACCAACCTGTTGGGATGAAGTGGGTGAAAGAAAACTTGTAGGTCCAGAACTGGTGGAGGAAACGATGGAAAAGGTGAAGGTAATCTAAAATCACATCAAAGCAACTCAAAGTAGGCAGAAGAGCTATGCCGATAATCGAAGGAAGGATTTGGAATTTCAAGTTGGTGATCATGTTTTCCTGAAGGTATATCCATGGAAGGGAGTCATATGTTTTGGTAAGAAAGGTAAATTGAGTCCCAGGTACATCGGACCTTTCGAAATTCTAGAACGAATTGGGGCTGTAGCTTAACGATTGGCAATGCCGCCAAGTCTCTCCAAAGTTCACGATGTGTTCCACGTATCTCTATAGAGGAAATACATGCCTGACCCAATGCATGTACTCACCTATGAGGAATTAGAACTGGAACCCGATCTGTCATATTGTGAAGAGCCCGTCAGGATTCTTGATACGAGAGAGCAAGTACTGAGAAACAGGATGACGCGTCTGGTAAATGTTTTGTGAAGAAACCATAAGATGGAAGAGGCAGCGTGGGAACCCGAGGAACTTATTATGAAAAACCACCCGAGTTTTTTCATGTGATAATATTTTAGAAATTTCGAGGACGAAATTATTTGAAGGAGGAGAGAATGTAACACCCCAAGCTTCTACGGTATGCTTCTCTTTGAATAATGTGATAGCGTGTGTTGTAGGCAACACCGAGTTCTAACACACTATAATTAATCAAACTAGCTGTTATGAATAGTAATACCTACTTTTTGAAATTATATATATTTTATATTTTAAAATGGACTTCATTTTTGGATTTGGAATATCGAATTCAGCCTAAGATGAAATTTTGGTACATTTCGGATAACTTTAATATTTTGATGAATAGTGAAAATCACTAAATTTTAATTAAAATCGACTTTTTTAATCGAAATAATTTATATTGATAAATTTTTAATTTGAGTGGTTTAAAAGTATATTTAGAATATATTTTTACCATTTAATACATTTTTGGTCATTGGACATAATTTCACAATTAAACCGAACATAAACAAGTTTCAATCTTTTGACATTTATTATATCTTAAAAACACGCTTTTTGTTTTGACAGCGGGAATTAATTTTAAATTAATTTCTGTCACTTCTGTGTTTTGAATTTGGAAAAATGGATTCCATATTTTGAATCAGGATGTTCAAATTGTGTAAATAGGTAACTTTTATTTTTAGACATTTTGAATAATTACTTCGGTAAATATTTTATTTACCATGGTTAAAGCGTAAATCCGGTAAATAAGGGTTAAAAAAATAATATTATAATAATAAAAAATTACCCTAAAATGTGTCATAACCTTATTGGTTGATACATGATCAACCATAGGCATCTTTGGGTCTATTTTGGGACCCAATGGTGCCACTTGTAAGTGATAGGGACACTTTATTTTAATTAAGTTTAAAATGAATACAAAAATGACACAAGCATATATCTTTTAGAAAACCAATTTTTTACATAGGGTTATATATGTTGGATTTTAGACTATAAATATTCATTAGAAACCTAAAAATATTTAATACATAATTGTTTTTTATTTATAATTTTTAGACATTAAATAATTTAATTTATTTATGACACAATGATGATGCAGTAATTACCATAATAGTGAAAAATTAAATTAATTGATTTTATAAATACCCAAATAAATATAATTTCAGACTTTTTATGAATTACACTAATTTTCTAGGATAATATTACATATTAATATTTATTTAATTGACTTCTTTCGAAGTAATAATTCTGTTATAAGTTTCACAAAAATCAACTATTGAATAGTGTCAAAATTGTCATAAAAGAGTTTTTAAAAAAATATTATATTATTAATTGATATTAAATTCTTAAAAATCTAAGGTGTAACACCCCGAGCTTCCACGATATGCTTCTAATTCAATAATGCAATAGCCTGCATTGTACGCAACTTCGAGTTCTAAAACACCGCGACTAATCAAAGTAGTCGTTATGAATAGTAATAACCACTTTTTAAAATTATAGAAATTTTATATTTCAAAATGGACTTCATTTTTGGATTCAGAAAATCTAAATTAGCCTATGTTGAATTTTTGGTATTTTTCTGAGAACTTCTAATTTTTTATGAATAGTGAAAAATACTTTAAAACAACTTTTTTAATCAAAATAATTTATTGTGAAAAATTATACTATTTAGTGGTCTTAAGGTATAATTAGAATATATTTTTACCATTTTATCCAATGGTGGTCATTAGAATTAATTTAACATTGAAATTGGACATAAACAATTGCCAATCTTTTGATATAAATTGTTTCTTAAAAACACGCTATTTGTCGTAACAGCGGGAATTAATTATAAAATTAATTAATGCAACTTATATGTTTGGAATTTTTTAAAATAGACATCATTTTTGAATTCGGAATATCAATTATAGCTTAGGGTGAAATTTTGGCCTTATTCTGAAAAACTTCAATTTTTGATGAATAGTGACACCACTAAGTTGTTGTTAAAAACTGATTTTTCGTTAAAATGAAATATTACCAATTATGTGATTTGATTTTCAAAAATACGACATACATGGTTGTCATTAAGAAGTAAAATGAGGTTCAATGAGATTAAAATAATTTTTTGTTGAATAGTAACTTTTAATTTCTTAATCGCGATTAGAGGTAATTAGTGTAGTTTAAGGTACAAATAATGTTTTAATAATATGAGATGAGCATGAAACTAGTCCTACTCCTATTGGATGAGTCATGGACGACCAAGACAACCCATGGGTCAACTTGGGGACCCCATGGAGCCACTTTAGTTGGAAAATGACATTAATATATATTTATTTAATGTTAAAATTAAATTGACACAAACATGAGTTGTTTTACTAAAACAGTTTTTAAATGGGGTTACACAAGTCCAAATTTTAATTATAAATATTCATTAGAAATATTAAAAGATTTACTACATCATAATATTTTTTTTATAATTTTTAGACATTAAATAAATTAAATTATTTATGACATCATGATAATGCAGCGATGACCTCATTATTTAACGATTTAAATAAAATGGGAAGATAATGCAAAATATAAGGCTTACACTTTTCCAAAGCCAATTGGATGAGGAGATTTCTAACCCTTATCACCTTAGCCTCGAATTATATAAGTGTGGGACCTTTATAATCAGAAAAGAATTGTGTAATAATGTAACATTTCAATCTTTCCAAAAGAGCCCCTCCTCTCCACTTATAAAAGGCCCCCACCTCTCCCACCTTATTCACACCATCAAGCCATTTGTCTCGGCCAAACTCTGCCCAAATACTCTCCCAACATCCCTCTATTACTCCTAGAAGCCTCACGTTTGGCATAACTCTTCCCAAGGAAGCCTTTGGCTCAAATCAAAAAGAGTTACCCGATTTTGAGGTAATGTCTTCTCTAATGTTGTTTTGTTTTATTTTTCTTCTCTAACCCCCTAAACTCTTTTTATTCATTTCTTTTGTAACAACACCAGTATCCTAAATATACTAGGATGTTGTTATAAGATGGATTCGAGCTACAATTACACACACCTACATATAATGGTTAAAGAACATACTGTTTCTGTGGATGGCGAATTTCTGCCTCACGAAACGATGATTGTTCAAATTCTTTTAACACCTATAATGGTGGCCATTTTGATGACACTATTTTCATATATGATATATATATTATGTTTATGTTTTCCTTATCCTTCTGTATTTCTCATTTATGTCATACTTTATGATTTCCATTATGGGTAAAACGCGATAATTTCATTTTAGAAAGTGTGGACTACCGCCCCCTAAAAGTGATGTGATTCATTAATGCCATATGTGGGACGTGTAAAGGATGGAGTAAATGGTATTATACACTATATTATACTAGGAATTATATTATACATTTATATCATTATGATTTCGTTCCATTAAATATGAAATTGAAATGAAAGTAGCATTCATGCGTACGTACGGCTTACCGTCTCCATGAACGGTGCATTTCATTTCTTACCTCTAAATGTTACGTAATATTATAAATGAATGTATATACTGGATATATAAGATATATATGACATCTAAATCATGAATATAATTCTGGAGATAATGGATATTCTACCACATAAACAACTTGTAATTATAAGAAGTTTATTGTTGACTCAAGTAACAAAGATCGACAAAACGACCGTTATTAACTTAATAATTACATAATGTTCATATCATTGTAAAAAGTGATATAATAAGGATAATGAAATTGAAAATGGTTCTTAATAAGATATATATTAACTCTAGTTTATTATTCAGGAGGTTAAAGAACGGTTGAGTCAAGTCAGGCACGAGGTAAGGGAATTTCTTAACCCAACTTCCATTCTTTGGGTTAATCTCCTAATTTCAAATTATGTCATGATATTATTATGTCTTTTTTTGTATTTTTACTTTATTTATGTGTACCTATAGTGAATACACATAATAGATCTAATTTATTTTTAAAAATGATCTTTTTAAGGACTTCATCTCAATCCCCTTTCATTGAGGCATATTTGGTTTTATACACAACTTTCTTATATACGGTGTACAAACCCCTATGACTTTTACGTTTATTCAAAAGGAATCTTTTTTATACGAAGCGTTTTGCTAAACGAAAAAAGGGAATGTTTTTCTTTCCGTACTTATGCGGCGACAACGAATTCTCCGCCGCCGTGACCATTATTTGAGTTTCGGCTTCCTCTACAAGCCATCATTTTTTTTAATGAAAAATAAATACAAAGTTTTAACATTCTTTTATTTTGGTATTGAAAATGGTTTTGAAAGCGTTTTTATTATATCAATGTGTTGTATTGATATCTTGTGATTGAAATGTGGAAATTTTATGTTTCCTTTATACATGTTTTATGTGATACGATTATGTTATGGTTTATGATATGTTTAAACCTATTCATATGAGGAATGTATTGGACTTAATAAGTGACGGGTGGAGCCCCTATAGCTTCTCGATGCATCGGTAGGTCTCATGAGACAACTAGACGTGGAATTGGCCGAGGCCCTTTCCCAATTTGATTTATGGTTTTGGCCGAGGCCTTAATCATTTTAGACGTCTTGGTCGAGGCCTTGACAAAATGTTTCAGAATGTCCGGCATTATACATTCCCTCATTATGAAAGTGGTTACTGATTTTGCATGTGATTATTCGACCAGTAGAATATCCATGTGAATAAGTGAATGGAATTATCTCAATTTACTTTTTCCATATTATGTTGAAGTTCAAGTTTAAAAGACTTTTGTTTTAGTTATACATTGCCTTAAATGTTAATGTTTATTTATGAAAGATTCCGCAATATTGTTATCCTTACTGAGCATCTGAGCTCACCCCTTTCAATGTTTTAATATTTTCCAGGATGTGAAAGAAGTATTTTAGGAATGACCTGCAGGGATAGTCAGAAGAGGATATGAGTGTGGACTATGGAGACTTTGTTATTAGTTTTTCACTTTATGATGTAATGTATGATTTATGAATGTATCTAGTGTTTCCAAGGCTACTAAACTAATCGGTCTTTCGAGACATGATCTTTTGTGATCATGCCAATGTTATGAAGTAATGCACCGACTCTGGGTAGCTGGGGTCGGGGCATTACAGTTGGTACCAGAGGCAGTTTAGTACTAACCTTGGAAGCTAGATTTAGATAAACTCTGATTAGAGCACATAGCCCAAAGATAGACTTTGAGGATTAGTATAGAAGAACTTCCTAGAATTTTGGTATTATAGAGATGTTATGAGTTTTCCGAGCAATACATCCCTGTCTGGATACGAGCAGGTAGAGGCGGCTCTGGCACAGATGTACCTAGGGGTAAAACCCGAAAACACCGCTTTGAGCTAGACTCGAACGGGAACTGGTGGACGAAAACGGGCCTTGCTGCACTCTTGGTTACGACACTCCCGGGGGATATGCTTAGGATAATTCTAATTTTATTTACAAACCACTATGAAGGGTTATGAGTATATACATCCTCAAAGAAAACATTTCTTTTTATGATTATGGATTATATCCATAAATAGTTCAATTTATGTAAAGTGTTTAACAAGTATGGAATTATGTATTTTGATTCATAAACTAATATAGTTTATGCCATTGTTTAGAAATGAAGCCTAGTGGAAGGAATGGAAACCGTATCAATGCACAAACTCCGTGTAGGGATTTCCCTCCTGCTTAAGATAATTATTGTGGATCTGGAGATACAACTGGTGCTGATCAACTTATTACCATACTGGGACAACTCACTCAGGTTATGAATAATAACATTACTCATATGGAGCACCCTGATCCGCAACATGGAGGATCAATGCTAGACCGTTTCATGAGGCAACAACCACCAACCTTCAATGGGAGTACAAATCCTATAGTAGCTGAGCAATGGATAAATTCCTTAGAGAAAATATTCCATGCCTTGGGGAGTAGTGAAAGGGAGAAGGTTGTCATGGCAGTTTACCACCTCACTGGAGATGCCGATCAGTGGTGGTCGCTGATTCAAAACACAAAGGAAGATGATGACGTATCGAATATTGAATGGAGGGAGTTCAAAGATATTTTCTTAGAAAAATACTTTCCTCGTGACCATCGAGCAGATATGGAAAGGCAATTTTTGAGTCTGAGGCAGAAGGAGGATGAGAATGTCGCAAAGTATGAGGCCAACTTTACAAGGTTAGCGAGGTATGCTGCAGATTATATACGTAACCCAAGAGGTAATATTGATCGTTTCTTTGATGGGTTAAAACCATTTCTCCGTCGAGCTTTAGTATCACAATCGTTCTCAACATACGAAGATATTGTCTAATGTGCTATCAAGACAGAAAAGGAATTCTCTATGTCTTATGACAGCAAAGTAAAGCAAGAGAAGAAGAGAACGGTGGAACAAGAGACAGATAAAGGGAAAAAGGGAAAGAAGGATTTTCCATTATGTGATAATTGTGGGAAGAATCACCCTGGTACTTGCCTAAAAGGAATGGGAGTTTGTTATAAATGTAGAGAAAAGGGTCACCAGGCTCGTGATTGCAAGGGAAAGAAAGAGGCTATCAAAGTTGAATGCTAAAATTGTAAAGAAATGGGTCATTATGCAAATGAATTTCCTAAGCGTCAGGGAAACTTAACTCAGAAAATGCCAAGGGATCAAGGACAATCTTATGCTGTTACTACAATTGAAGCAAAATAACTAATGTATTGGTGCTTTTGGACTCATGGATTATATTCTGGTTATTAGAATAATGTGATATATATATATAAGGATTTTACTACAGTACTTTTTGATTTTAGTAAGGTTTTAATATGAATAAGGTAATCATATTTTTAGTATGTGACAATAAGAGAAACTTTTCTTGTTTGGGGAATCTGATGTTACAATTGATTTTGAAATTTAGAGACCTTTTAGAGAAAGTCTGGACGGAGGTATTTTGGATAACTATTAAGGTTGGAATGGATTAAGTTGAACCATGGATAGTATTGTTTATGGTTAAAGAATTTCTGAAGATTATTTTTGGAATATTATAATGCTATAGTTTTAGGAAAAAGGACAACCTGCAGGGTGGGGCATAACCCGTTGCGTCGGACAAAGCTGCAGGAATCGAACCCACAATCATAGTGCGACAGGACTTTATTTCCTACCACTAGCCTACAGGAAGTCCCTGGTTATTACAAAATAATTTTACTAATCTAAATGGTATGTGTTAACATTTGGAACCTTATACAATTAGGATAAGTATAATATTTTTGAGTTCTATTATCTTTTTGAGTGAAAGATGAGTTGAAGGTTGAAACTCTAATTGTCAAGCATAAATATATATATACCTATCTCTTATTCAATGAATAAATTAATTCTTAAACTTTAGTAAAGGGATATTAAAACAAAAAAATGTGTTATCCTAATACATTATGTCTTGTTGAACTGATGATATTTTAAATCAACATAGATTGAAGGCTTTGAGGCCCTCAATTTGACAGTTGATTGTGATTGATGACCTCAATCGCTCCCTACAAATATTTACGTTTTTCCTCTAATTATATGTCTCTAATTTCAACCAATGTTCTCCTAATCGAGATCATAATTGGGTGGTGACTTTTTCATTTCCCTTTCCCTCTTATTAAGGCTAAATTTTATTAATCTAATTTCCGATGTGGGTTTTCCTCAAAGGCATTTTCTATTTTCAACCTTTTATTTTCCCAGAAAAATTTCAAATTGCGAGGACGCAATTTATTGAAGGAGGGGAGAATGTAACACCCCGAGTTTCCACGATACTCTTCTCATTCAATAATGCAATAGCCTGCATTGTACGCAACTTCGAGTTCTAAAACACCGCGACTAATCAAAGTAGCCGTTATGAATAGTAATAACCACTTTTTAAAATTATAGAAATTTTATATTTCAAAATGGACTTCATTTTTGGATTCGGAATATCGAAATTAGCCTATGTTGAATTTTTGGTATTTTTCTGAAAACTTCTAATTTTTTATGAATAGTGAAAAATACTTTAAAACAACTTTTTTAATCAAAATAATTTATTGTGATAAATTATACTATTTAGTGGTTTTAAGGTATAATTAGAATATATTTTTACCATTTTATCCAATGGTGTTCATTAGAATTAATTTAACATTGAAATTGGACATAAACAATTGCCAATCTTTTTATATAAATTGTTTCTTAAAAACACGCTATTTGTCGTAACAGCGGGAATTAATTATAAAATTAATTAATGAAACTTTTATGTTTGTAATTTTGTAAAATAGACATCATTTTTGAATTCGGAATATCAATTATAGCTTAGGGTAAAATTTTGGCCTTATTCTGAAAAACTTCAATTTTTGATGAATAGTGAAACCACTAAGTTGTTGTTAAAAACTGATTTTTCGTTAAAATGAAATATTACCAATTCTGTGATTTGATTTTCAAAAATCCGACATACATGGTTGTCATTAATAAGTAAAATGTGGTTCAATGAGATTAAAATAATTTTTTGGTGAATAGTAACTTTTAAGTTCTTAATCGCGATTAGAGGTAATTAGTGTAGTTTAAGGTACAAATAATGTTTTAATAATATGAGATGAGCATGACACTTGTCCTACTCCTATTGGATGATTCATGGCCGACCAAGACAACCCATGGGTCAACTTGGGGACCCCATGGAGCCACTTTAGTTTGAAAATGACATTAATATATATTTATTTAATGTTAAAATTAAATTGACACAAACATGAGTTGTTTTACTAAAACAGTTTTTAAATGGGGTTACACAAGTCCAAATTTTGATTATAAATATTCATTAGAAATCTAATAAGATTTCGTACATCATAATATTTTTTTTATAATTTTTAGACATTAAATAAATTAATTTATTTATGATATCATGATAATGCAGCGATGTCCTCATTATTTAACGATTTAAATAAAATGGGAAGATAATGCAAAATCCAAGGCTTACACTTGTCCAAAGCCAATTGGATGAGGAGATTTAGAACCCTTATCACCTTAGTCTCGAATTATATAAGTGTGGGACCTTTAGAATCCGAAAAGCATTGTGTAATAATGTAACATTTCAATATTTCCAAAAGAGCCCCTCCTCTCCACTTATAAAAGGCCCCCACCTCTCCCACCTTATTCACACCTTCAAACCATTTTTCTCCGCCAACCTCTACCCAAATACTCTCCCAACATCCCTCTCTTACTCCTAGAAGCCTCACTTTGGGCAGAACTCTTCCCAAGGAAGCCTTTGGCTCAAATCAAAAAGAGTTACCCGATTTTGAGGTAATGTCTTCTCTAATGTTGTTTTGTTTTATTTTTCTTCTCCAACCCCCTAAACTCTTTTTATTCATTTCTTTTGTAACAACACCAGTATCCTCAATATACTAGGATGTTGTTATAAGATGGATTCGAGATACACTTACACACACCTACATCTAATGGTTAAAGAACATACTATTTCTGTGGATGGCGAATTTCTGCCTCACGAAACGATGATTGTTCAAATTCTTTTAACACCTATAATGGTGGCCATTTTGATGACACTATTTTCATATATGATATATATATATATTATGTTTATGTTTTCCTTATCCTTCTGTATTTCTCATTTATGTCATACTTTATGATTTCCATTATGGGTAAAACGCAAAAATTTCATTTTAGGAAGTGCGGACTACCGCCCCCTAAAAGTGATGTGATTCGTTAATGCCATATGTGGGACGTGTAAAGGATGGAGTAAATGGTATTATACACTATATTATACTAGGAATTATATTATACATTTATATAATTATGATTTCATTCCATTAAATATGAAATTGAAATGAAAGTAGCATTCATGCGTACGTACGGCTTACCGTCTCCATGAACGGTGCATTTCATTTCTTATCTCTAAATGTTACGTAATATTATAAATGAATGTATATACTGGATATATAAGATATATATGACATATAAATCATGAATATAATTCTGGAGATAATGGATATTCTACCACATAAACAACTTGTAATTATAAGAAGTTTATTGTTGACTCAAGTAACAAAGATCGACAAAACGACCGTTATTAACTTAATAATTACATAATGTTCATATAATTGTAAAAAGTGATATAATAAGGATAATTAAATTGAAAATGGTTCTTAATAAGGTATATATTAACTCTAGTTTATTATTCAGGAGGTTAAAGAACGGTTGAGTCAAGTCAGACACGAGGTAAGTGAATTTCTTAAACCAACTTCCATTCTTTGGGTTAATCTCCTAATTTCAAATTATGTCATGATATTATTATGTCTTATTTTGTATTTTTACTTTATTTATGTGTACCTATAGTTAATACACATAATAGATCTATTTTATTTTTAAAAATTATCTTTTTAAGGACTTCATCTCAATCCCCTTTCATTGAGGCATATTTGGTTTTATACACAACTTTCTTATATACGGTGTACAAACCCCTATGACTTTTACGTTTATTCAAAAGGAATCTTTTTTATACGAAGCGTTTTGCTAAACGACAAAAGGGAATGTTTTTCTTTCCGTACTTATGCGGCGACAACGACTTCTCCGCCTCCGTGACCATTATTTGAGTTTCGGCTTCCTCTACAAGCCATCATTTTTTTTAAAGAAAAATAAATACAATGTTTTAACTTTCTTTTATTTTGGTATTGAAAAAGGTTTTGAAAGCGTTTTTATTATATCAATGTGTTGTATAGATATCTTGTGATTGAAATGTGGAAATGTTATGTTTTCTTTTATGCATGTTTTATGTGATATGATTATGTTATGGTTTATGATATGTTTAAACCTATTCATATGAGGAATGTATTGGACTTAATAAGTGACGGGTGGAGCCCGCTGTAGCTTCTCAATGCATCGGTAGGTCTCATGAGACAACAAGACGTGGAATTGGCCGAGGCCCTTTCCCAATTTGATTTATGGTTTTGGCCGAGGCCTTAATCATTTTAGACGTCTTGGCCGAGGCCTTGACAAAATGTTTCAGAATGTCCAGCGTTATACATTCCCTCATTATGAAAGTGGTTATTGATTTTGCATGTGATTATTCGACCAGTAGAATATCCATGTGAAGAAGTGAATGGCATTATCTCAATTTACTTTTTCCATATTATGTTGAAGTTCAAGTTTAAAAGTCTTTTGTTTTAGTTATACATTGCCTTAAATGTTAATGTTTTTTTTATGAAATCTTCCGCAATATTGTTATCCTTACTGAGCATCTGAGCTCACCCCTTTCAATGTTTTAATATTTTCCAGGATGTGAAAGAAGTATTTTAGGAATGACCTGCAGGGATAGTCAGAAGAGGATATGAGTGTGGACTATGGAGACTTTTCTATTAGTTTTTCACTTTTTGATGTAATGTAATATTTACGAATGTATCTAGTGTTTCCAAGGCTACTAAACTAATCGGTCTTTCGAGACTTGATCTTTTGTGATCATGCCAATGTTACGAAGTAATGCACCGACTCTGGGTAGCTGGGGTCGGGGCGTTACATAAGGTTCGGACAAGAGACTTAAATCATGATAGTTGTATCATTAATGGACCACTTGGGGGTCTCTTGGATGTATATAGTATGTTTATTAACTATATAATATAAAAATACAATGTGACATGGTAAATGTCAAACTAATTAACTAAGAGTTAAAACTAAAAGATAAGGTTAATATAGTAACCCAAACCAGCCTAAATTCAATTGGTTGATTTATTTTTGGCCTATCCATACATTAAAAGTTTAATAATCAACTTTGGAGGCATTATAAACCGAATAAGAATTTATTATAAATTAATATTTCTAGTTTTTCCGAAGGTGCCCCTCACCCCTCTTATAAAAGGGCACTCCCCCTTCTCATTACTTCACACCTTCAAAGCCTTTTGGTTCGGCCAAACTCTGCCCAAATACTCTCTCAAAATCCCTCACTACAACCTAGACGCATTACTTTAGTCAAAAAGCCATCCTAAGAGCCTTTTTGATCAAATCAAAAGGAAGAACCAGAAGAAGAGGTAATGATTTCACCACCCTTTTCCAAGTTCCTTTCTTCTTCCACTTTTTCCATATTTGTTATTACCATTCTAAAATAATAAATCTAGTATCTTATATATACTGTGATGTTATTATAAATATGGTACAACCATATTCAGTATTCTATCCATCCTTTGAATAACATGTCACCATACGTGCGTACGTACGGCTTACCGTCTCCACATCTTGGTGTAATATTTATTCAATAAATTATTATTTGGATGGGTATAAAAATGATTTGTAACTCATGTAAATAATAAATATAACATGATAATTATTCTTTATATATGTTATACAATCCAATTATATATTATTTTAATATCAAAATAATGATATTGTCACTTGTGCGTACGTACGGACTACCGTCTCCACAAACGCGATGAGATTCATTCCCCATCGTATCCATCCAAGTATAATTTTATTTGGATGATTAATAATAGTATCTAAGGACTTTATATCATTCTGTATATGATTAAGATACAACCTATCCATTACAAACATGGCTTACATAACAAAACATATAAAAAAACAAGTATGTTAACACCCAAAACAATGATAATACTAAGATATTATTAACAAATCAATGTTAAAAGATCATATATGATGCCATATTAATGTATATGATTCTTGTATAATTTAAAAACAATTATATCACCATTATACAGGAGGTTAACCTACCTCAACCAAGGAAATGTACAAGTTAAGGGTTTATTTCGCAATCTCTTCATTATTCGAGGTTGTTTATACGTAATAATCTACTGGGATCTCTTTATCATCCACATCCATGTTTCTTAAAAATGTGTTTCAAAAAA
The DNA here is from genome assembly GCA_963277665.1 of Viscum album. Lineage (NCBI taxonomy): Eukaryota > Viridiplantae > Streptophyta > Magnoliopsida > Santalales > Viscaceae > Viscum > Viscum album. Next base: position 1,329,487,065 of record OY728165.1, on the reverse strand, counting down.
AATTTAATATTTAAAATAATATGGGTTAAAGTCATTTATACCCTTGTTTGACTTTTTATAAGAGTTTTATGAAGGAATCTTTCCATCATTTTCCAAACAAGGTGCTTTTTAACCATTTCGACAGAATTAAGGTAAGAATGTTTTTTTAACTTATACGGCGAGTGCGGCTATTTTCCACCATTATAAAATTTTAGAAGCTTCCCTTACAAGCTTATAAGAATATTTTCAAAGAAAATGTTTTATTTTATAAATATATGACTCTTAAATGATTTCAAAATAGAAAGAGGTATTTCTCTAAAAAGAGTTTTGATTTCATCTATGTCAATATCCTTTGATGGATTTTATGCTTATTTGAAGATGATTTATTATTATACAAAACTTCTATATTGTATTGAAGGTTTTGTGACATGTTTTACTGTGGATGTGATATTTTTATACCATTCAAGGTTTATGGTGAAAGTATTGACATTGTGTATGCTATTTTTAATACGAATGATTATGTTATGTTTGAAACTTTTTATATGGGAATGCATTGGACTTAATATGTGACGGGTGGAGCCCACTATAGCTCCTCGATGCATCGGTAGGTCTCATGAGACAAACTAGTGTAACAATCCAAGATTATATGGTATGCTTCTCTTTGAATAATGTGATAGCGTGTGTTGTACGCAACACCGAGTTCTAACACACCATAACCAATCAAACTAGCCGTTACGAATAGTAATACCTACTTTTTGAAATTATATTTATTTTATATTTCAAAATGGAATTCATTTTTGGATTATGAATATCTAATTTAGCCTAAGGTGAAATTTTGGTACTTTTCTGATAACTTTAATATTTTGATGAATAGTGAGAATTACTAAATTTTAGTTAAAAACAACTTTTTTAATAAAAATGATTAATAGTGATAAATTATGAATTTGAGTGGTTTTAAAGTATATTTAGAATATATTTTTACCATTTAATATAATTTTGGTCATTGGACATAATTTTACAATTAAACCGAACATAAACAAGTGCCAATCTTTTGTTAGTTATTATCTCTTAAAAAACACACTTTTTGTTTTAACAATGGGAATTAATTTTAAATTAATTTCTTCCACTTATGTGTTTTGAATTTTGAAAAATGGATTCCATATTTGGAATCAGGATGTTCAAATTGTGTAAATAGGTAACATTTATTTTTAGACATTTTGAATAATTACTAAGGTAAATATTTTATTTACCATGGTTAAGGGTAAATCTGGTAAATAAGGGTTAAAAAATAATATTATAATAATACTAAATTACCCTAAAACGTGTCCTAGCCTTATTTTTTGATACATGTTCGACAATAGGAATCTTTGGGTCGATTTCGGGACCCCATGGAGCCACTTGTAGGTGATAGGGACACTTTATTTTAATTAAGTTAAAATAAATACAAAAATGACACAAGCATATATCTTTTAGAAAAACAATTTTTACATAGGGTTATATATGTTGGATTTTCGACTATAAATATTCATTATAAATATAAAAAGATTTCCTAAATAATTATATTTTATTTATAATTTTTAGACATTAACTAATATAATTTATATATGACACAATGATGATGCAGTAATTACCTAATTAATGAAAAATTAGAATAATTGATATTATAAATACCCAAATAAATATAATTTATACTTTTTATGAACTAAACATATTTTATAGGTTAATATCACATGTTAGGATTTATTTAATTAACTTTTTTCGAAGTAATCATTCTGTTATAAGTTTCACAAAAATCTACTATTGAATAGTGTCAAAATTGACATAAAAGAATGTTTAAAAAATATATTATATTATTAATTGATATTAAATTCCTAAAAATCTAAGTTTTGGACAAGAGACTTATATCATGATATTTTTATCATTAATAGACCACTTGGGGGGTCTCTTGTATGTATATAGTATGTTTATTAACCATATTATATAAAAATACAAAGAGACATTGTAAAGGTGAAACTAATTAACTAAGAGATAATACTTAAATATCATATTAATATAAGTACCCAAGCCTGTCTAAATTCTATTGGTTGAGTGTTTTCAGACCAATACCCACCTTAACATTTAAATAATAAACTTTGTAACCATTAGAAACCGAATATTAATTTATTATAAATTAATATTTCTAGCTTTTCCAAAGGTGCCCCTCACCCCTCTTATAAAAGGGCACTCCTCCTTCTCATTTATTAACACCATAAAATTCTTTTGGTTCATCCAAACTCCACCCAAATACTCTCCCAAAATCCCTCACTACAACCTAGAGGAATTAGTTAGATCAGAAAGCCATCCTAAGGAGCCATTTTGATCAAATCAAAAGGAAGAACCCGAAGAAGAGGTAATGATTTCACCACCCTTTTCCAAGTTCCTTTCTTCTTCCACTTCTTCTTCCTTTGTTTTAACCATTAAAAAATAATAACTACAGTATCATATATATACTATGATGTTATTATAAATATGGTACAACCATATTCATTATTCTATCCACCCTTTGAATAACATGTCACCATACGTGCGTACGTACGGCTTACCGTCTCCACGTCGTGGTGTAATTGTTATTCGATATATTATTATTTGGATGGGTATAATAATGATATGTATCTCATGTAAATAATAAATATAAAATGTTAATTATTCTTTATATATTATATAACATCCATTTATATATTATTTTAATATCAACAAAATGATATTGTCGCTCGTGCGTACGTACGGACTAGCATCTCCATGAAAGCGATGAGATTCATTCTCCATCATATCCATTCAAATATAATTATCATTTGATGATTTAAAAATAATGTTTAAGGACTTGATATCATTCTGTATATGAATAATATACAACCTATCCATGACAAACATGGCTTACGTAACAAAACATAGAAAAGAAAATGAGTAAGTTAACACCCGAAACAACGATAATACTAAGATATTATTAATAAATCAATGTTAAAAGATCATATATGATATCATATTAATGTATATTATTCCTGTATAGTTTAATAACAATTATTTCACCATTATACAGTAGGTTAACCTACCCCAACCGAGGAAAAGTACATGTTAAGGGTTATTTCACAATCTCTTCATTATCCGAGGTTATTTATACGTAATAATCTACTGGGATCTCTTTATAATCCACATCCATGTTTCTTAAAAATGTGTTTCAAAACATTTTTACCATTTAAAAGAATATGGGTTAAAGTCATTTATACCCTTGTTTGACTTTTTATAAGAGTTTTATAAAGGAAACTTTCCGTCGTTTTCCAAACAAGGTGCTTTTTAACCTTTTCGAAAGAATTAAGGTAAGAATGTTTTTTTAACTAACGGTGGGTGCGGTTATTTTCCACCGTTATAAAATTGTTGAAGATTCTCTTACAATATTATAAGAATATTTTCAATGAAAAATGTTTTATTTTATAAATATAGGAATCTTAAATGATTTCAAAAATAGAAAGAGATATTTCTCTAAAAAGAGTTTTGATTTCATCTATGTCAACATCCTTTGATGGATTTTACGCTTATTTAAAGTTGATTTATTATGATACAAAACTTCTATATTGTATTGAAGGTTTTGTGATATGTTTGACTGTGCATGTGCTATTTTTATACCATTCATAGTTTATGGTGAAAGTATTTATATATCGTATACTAGTTTTAATATGAATTTTTATGTTATGTTTAAACCTTTTCATATGGGAAAGCATTGGACTTAATATGTGACGGGTGGAGCCCGTTATAGATCCTCAATGCATCGGTAGGTCTCATGAGACAAACTAGTGTCTTGGCACAAGGCCATGGCAAAATATTATTGTTAGTCTTGGCATGAGGCCTTGGATATGTGGTTATGATAGTCTGGCATTATGCATTCCATCATTATGAAAGTGGTTATTGATATTGCATGTGATTATTCGATTAGTAGAATATCCATGTGAATAATTATATGGCATTATTTCATTTTATTTTTTCCATACTATGTTGAAGTTCAAGTTTAAAAGTCTTTTGTTTTAGTTATACACTGCCTTAAATGTTTATTCTTATTTATGAATGTTTCTGCCATATTTTTATCCTTACTGGGAATTTGAGCTCACCCCTTATCTATGCTTTATTTTTTCCAGGATGTGAAGAAGTATGTTATGAATGACCTGTAGGGATTTTATGTGGGGATATGAGTGTGGAATATGGAGACTATGTTGTTGTAGTAGTTTTTCACTTTATGATGTAATTTAAAACTTTATGAATATATCTTGTGTTTTCAAGGCTACTAAACCAATCGGTCTTTCGAGATTTGATCTTTATTGTGATCATGCCAATGTTATGTAATAATGCACTGACTCTGGGTAACTGGGGTCAGGGCGTTACACTAGTGTCTTGGCACAAGGACTTGAAAAAAATCTTATTTGTAGTCTTGTCATGAGGCCTTGGCTATGTGGTTATGATTGTCTGGCATTATGCATTCCATCATTATGAAAGTGGTTATTGATATTGCATGTGATTAGTCGATTAGTAGAATATCCATGTGAATAAGTAAATGGAATTATTTCATTTTACTTTTGTCATAATATGTTGAAGTTCAAGTTTAAAAGGCTTTTCTTTTGGTTATACATTGCCTTAAATGTTTATTCTTATTTATGAAAGTTTCCTCTATTTTGTTATCCTTACTGGACATTTGATCTCACCCCTTTTCTATGTTTTATTTTTCCCAGGATGTGAAGAAGTAATTTATGAATGACCTACAGGGATAGTGTGAGGGGATACGAGTTTGGACTATGGAGACTATGTTTTTGTAGTTTTCATTTTATGATTTAATGTAAACCTTATGAATATATATAGTGTTTCCAAGGCTACTAAACCAATCGGTCTTTTGAGATTTTATCTTTCTTGTGATCATGCCAATGTTATGTGATAATGCACCGACTCTAGGTAACTGGGGTTGGGGTGTTACATTATATGTTCTTATAATTTTATAAATACTATATTAACCCACGTAGAGTTAAAATCTATGTTGTCATGGTAAAAGATAAAGAGGTTAAATATGGGATAAAACCAAAAGTTAAGGGTATCATTTTATTCGAAACATATCTATATTTTAGTTTTTTGGTGATTGGGTACCATAATAATATAATAATTTAAATGTATAATATTTATTACATTTTTAATAGAAAATTATTTTATATTAAATAAATTTTTTATGAAATTTCTAAATTTCCCCTAACCTCAATTATTAAAGTCCACTACATACATAAATTCATACACAACATTGTTCCATATATATAGACCAAGTCGTTACCATTTATTTTTAAAGATTTATTATCTAGGTTCTAGAGGGGCTAGTCTCCTCAAAACACCAACCCGATGTCCCATTCGATTATATTTAAATGTATCCAACTGAAAAGGAGGCAATCACTATTATGGACACATTTCGGATTATTTCTTCTTCTGCATCCTCTTTATGATTTATAAATTAATAAAATAATAAATCTATTATAATCTATATACTGGGATATTATTGTAACACCGATTTTTTATGGACCTTTTTTCGAATAAATTAAATATTGATTTGTGTCTTGCAATGCATTAAGACAAAAATTCCATTCAAATAAAACAAAATTGGCATATGATACACGCAACACCAAGATGGTATACATTAGACAAAACACTGACTTGGAGTACATTACATGATACACCAAATTGGATTGTGATACACACAACATCAACTTGGCATACATCACATGCAATAGAGGGTTTCTACGAAACATCGTTTTAATGAAATAATTATTTGAATGAAGTAATTATAAAATATATACTAGGATTTTAATATGAATACTAAAAACAAATTTTCAAATATTTTTTATTAATATTATATATAAATAAAACATACTAATAATGAAATATTTGATTTTTTATAATGCCCTTTTATGTTTTAAAATAACATTTTCTTTATAGACCTGATTTTAATAGTAAAATTAATTTTATAAAAAATTATAAATTTAATTGGATAAAATAAACTTAATTTTTCAATTCCAAATGTCAAAAATTGAATATGGTGAATTTTTGTTATTTTTCTGAGAAAATTTATTTTTTTTCAATAGTGAAAAATACCGATTTTTACTAAAAACTGTATTTTTGTTTAATAATTATTATTTCTAAAAGATATAATAATTTTTTTAGTGTCTGGTTACATAAATATTACATATATTAATATATTTAAATAAACTATATTCAATTTCACATTGGAATTAAAATTAAAATCTTAATAATCTTTTGGACATCATTCTACTATTAAACCCATTATTTCATCCCATGTGCAGGATTATCATTAATCTTATTATTTCTGCTTCATTGATTTAAATTTCAAAAAACTGACATAAACCATTAAATTCGGTATAATATTTAGAGACTTTTAAGGAATTTTTTATTTTTTAACAAAAATTATTAGTAAATGTTTTTAAAATTAATCACCCCAATTATGAAAAAATTAAGCATAATTCGGGACTTAGCCTTTTAAAATTAAGGGCCCAAATGACCTATCCACTTGTCCAACAACCATTTTTTGTTTATAATTTTTCCATACACCTTAAATTAATGATATTTTAGGTTTTTATGACTTTTTTTAGGTAAGAAATTTTGTACACCTAACAAGTTTCGAAAAATTATAAGGGAGTCTTTTTACATCCTTATAAAAAGACACCACCTCTCCCACTTCCTCACACTGCTCAAACCTCTTATGTTCAGACAAGGCCTGACCTATCCACTTACCAAAATCCCTATATTCATTCTCAAATCCTTATATTTTCCATAAGTCAATCCAAGTAATCTTTTTGGAACAAACAAAAAGGAGTTGCCCAATCAAGTGGTCATGTCTTCTCTCAAGTCCTTCTTTTTATTTTCATTATCCACCCCTCCACATTATTTTTTAGATTATTGTATAAAAAAAATTATAATAAATATACTAGTATATTTTTTATTTTAATTATTCTGCATAAAATTAAACACACCACCATCTAATGGTTGGCAAATATACTATTTAGGTGTATGACGAACTACCGCCTCATTAAACAATGCTTGTTCAATTTTCCTTAACACCTATCATGGTGTCCATTATGTTGGAAACTCTATTGATATATGTTATATATGTTATTTACTATTTGTTTGAGAATAATTATTTATGTCTTACAAAATATACATTTTACTTTCCATTTGGTGTAGATATGATAATCTCGTTTGAGGAAGTGTGGACTACCTCCCCCTCAGAGCATTGTGATTCATTCACTCACCACATTGAATGTATTAAGGATGGGTTTAGTGAACATATAAGATATATATGACATAATATTTATGCTGTAATATTTATTTATTTATATATATATATATATATTTCATTTACATAATTTCTTTCAATATGATATTAAAAACAGAAACAACATTCTCAAGTATGTATGGCTTTCTGTCTCCTGAAAATTTTTATTTTATTTTATAATTATATATTATATAGATTATTATAATATAAATATATTTAATATAAATGATATTTATATCAAGGTTCAAATTATAGAATCATGATATAATTAAAAGGACCAATGAAAAAAAAAGTCATATGCGAAGAAAAATGAAAATATTACCAGAAGTGAAACCTTTACATGGGATTTTTAACAATCAGGTATTAAAAGGAAATCATCTGAAAATATATGATATTTGATATAATGATATGGTTATGTCAAATATACATAATAAAATTATATTTAGTATATTGGGTTTTTGAATGAGTATGATGTGATTCAGGAAACAAGGGAAGGGGATTTTTCTCACTTTTTATTTTCGTGAGATACACGCTATGTTCCCCAATCTTTACTTTTGTGTGGTGTATGTAGTGACAATTATTTTATTATATGTATCTTCTAAAAAAATTTATTGGTATTAAAATATCTAGTTTATGAACTTTCTATCATGTGGTTTATGTTTTTAATGTTACCAAATCGGTAAAAATGTTTGGTCTCATTTTTCCTTCTTTGAGACTAATGTTTTGTTAATCATTTAAACTCTTTTTATAGGAGTATATACTTACATTTTACATTTCATATCATGAATATCATATTTTCATGATATTTTAAACTTCATTTAATTTCATTTTACGACATGGAGTATGGTCCCCGATAACCATTTGGTAGAAGTTTATTGAAACAATCTCATCGCTTTTCGGGATTGTTGATGACAATGCATCATTGTTGAAATCTTATAATCCATCTCCCTATAACACTCATTATTTTTCTTCTTCTATATTTTTTATAGATAACCTCATGGCTTAGAACCATTTTTTCACTCTTTTTTACATAAGATATTTTTTTAAATAAAAATTTGTATGTCCCTCTCTTCTGTTGGAAATTTATTGTATTAAAAAAACCATTTTTTCAAAAATATTTTAAAAATTGTTTTCAAAACATCCTTGAAGAAAATTTTCAAAGAAAATAAATTTTAAAAATGAATTATTGTTATAAAATCTTCCCTCATAAGTTTTCAAATATATTATCAATGAAAAATGTTTTAAAACAGATTCTATTATAAAAAGAACTTTTTTAAAGAAGAAATTATATTTACTTCAAAAATGTTTTTAAAAGATCTCTAAAAAATATTTCCCATAGAAGATAACATCCACTGGTGTTACTCATGCCTTTAATGGGAATTTATTCATGGTTTCCATTAATATTATTTCTCTAAATGGATTATATTTTTATAACATGATTAATATGGAACCTGTTTCACATTCACAAGTTATATACATTTGAAACATGATTCTTTTCACAGGTTATGTTAATGATGAATGATTATAAAATCAGTCTTTGTCCACATGTTATTATATGATTAAATTTTTATAATAACCATTTCATTTAAAGAGTTATGTTATCATTATTTATGATCTTGTGTCACATGTATTTATGATTTCATTTAACAAAGGGTGGTACAAATATCTACCTCCAATACATTAGGTATAGATTTAAATCTCATGACATAGACTATGCTGGTCTTTGGAAGGAACCTTTACTACTATGATGGCCATGGGAGTGAACCATGACTATCAAGATGGTATATGAAGTGAACACATACCCTTAAGATGGCCATAAGAGCGAACCATGACTGCCAATATGGTATGGGGAGTGAACCTGTACTACCAAGATGGTCTTGGAAGGGATAACATGGATACTATGGAAATAATATTAAATACTTATGTGTCACCCACAATTGCATTTTTCAATCATAATTTTTTATTTCATAAATTATGTTCTTTATTTCATTTTTATTCATGTCCTATGAATTTCCATGCTTTATTACATGATTCATGTATATGATATTTGATATATAGGGTATGATCTTTTCTTTTCATGATCATGTTTGAATACCCTTTTGAAAATGATAATGCTTGCATGAATCCCTTGATTATAGTTACTGATCATTTGAGAATACCCCTTTCATGTTTCCTTCCCCTTGTTATGAAGATATGTATTATTTTTTATGTGTATAAGAGGGGTTCTAGTACAGAACCTACTGGGAAATAATGAATCTAATTTATGTACTCGTGTTTATGTTTCCATGTTTCCAAAGGCATAAGACTAGTAGAATATTCATGCATCTGTTTGTGTAATGTATTATGTATTGTTCAAAAAATATTTAATGTTAATGAATGCCAAGACTATGGAATTATAGTTGGTATTAAGGGAAAATTATACTTAAACTTTGAAAATAATGATGATAAAACCATAGTGAGAACCCTAAGGATATATATAAGGATAAGTATAAGGATGAGTCAATGTATAAGAAAATTTCATGTATTCTTGGAGAAGGGTAGAGTGAGTGGTTTCCAAAAAATACATCCACGATTAGATACTACATGTGAATGTGGCTCTAGAACGTATGTACCTAGGGGTAACAACTCTGAAATGATGTTATAGTTATAACTCAGGGTTATCTTGAACATGAAAATGGGCCTTGCTACACACCGAGTTTGACACTCTTGGGGGATATGATTTTTAAATTCAAAAATTCTTTCTGAACCATCATAAAGGATATAAATAAAAGTTATATGTAAATTACCTATGATAAAACTATATATCCACACATTAATGAATGTTTCACAAGTTAGATATAATATAAGTTATTTTTTATTATTATATGGTTCCTCATTATGATAATTATTTCTTGCATAATGATTTTGGTTTTAGTCAACAGAAAGAACCTGGAGGAACATTATTAATGATCACTGAAATGGATAATGAAATGATTTTCTTCCTGATAAATTTTATGTTATGGGAGATAGAATGAAAAATTATGTTTCTATGTCACACAGATTTCTCAACCCATGAGTCATGGTGGACTTACAAGTGAGAAAAATATGGAGCAATATTCTATTAAGCCTTTTATGAGACAATTTACACCTTATTTCTGATGGTATTTTGATCTACTAGTTTCTGAACAATGTATTAGAACCAATGAAAAGATATTATCCATTCTTCAGTGTTTAAAGAATGAGAAAGACATTCTTGTTTTTTATTAGTTAGAAGGTGAAACAGATCAATGGTGGACACTAATCAAGAATATTTGGTAGTAAGATGACATTGAATCCACGGATATAGATGAGTTAAAAAACTAATTTTTCAATAATTACTTTCCTTGAATAATTCATACCAGGATGGATAAAGAGTTCCTCGAGTTAAATCAAAGGGATGATTTATCTGTTGGTACTTATGAGGATAATTTCACAAGGTTGTGAGGTATACATCATGAATTATCATCCAACTAGAAATTAATGTTGATAGGTCCTTCAGTGGATTACAGATAAATTTCAAAAGTGTATTGGACATAAGAGACAGTAGTATCTATGAATAAATTTTTTGTTGTGAAATCAATGTTGAAATGGAGATTTGAGTCATGTATCAATATCATGGTTTTTCACGATTAGGAAGATAGAGTTTAATTGAAAATCTAAAAACAATGAATAAAAGAAGATGAACATTCCTTTATGATCTATGTGTGGGAACAAGAATCGGTGAAATTTCCTTAAGGGGTCCAATAATTGTATTAAGTGTGGAAGGGAAGTCCATCAGTTATTTTATTTCTGATGTGACTGAAAGAAGTTAGTTAATGTTATGATTGGGGAAAAAGCATCACAGAATGTACCACCCATTATTCAGTTCTACATGTGTAAGAAAATAGAAATTATGATAACCACTACCAAAACATAAGGGTTGGTGATGATGATCAACATCAGCAACCTCTTTGGCCAAGGAAAAAGGGTAAATCTGAGGCAATCTATATTTCTGATGAGGGTTACGATAACTACATGATGAAAGCTACACATACCATCCACTCTAGAACTAGTTATGTCATATTTTATTCTATATCTAACCGTTATTTAATATCTAAATAATTTACTAAGGGTGTTATGATTCTCTAAGACAATTTGATGTGGAATTACCAGTTTAAACCCCTAATCGTATGATGATTTCATATAAAGCTTATGATTCCTAACCAATTTAATTTTTCGGGAATGGGCTTCGTTCAAATCTTTCCATTCGACCATTGGATGAATTTGATGTCATATTTTTAATGTATTGGATTTATAAGAAAAATACCCCATCACTTTTCACGTAAGGGATGTTAAATTTAATAATTCAAACACTACTATGATCATCCATCCATGTGATTATAAGTATGAACTTCCTTTGTAGATTAAATCAATTTTAAGGGACATTATTCCAATTAAAAAATATTTTTTATCTCAAATGGTTGGGGAGAGAATCGACATCATTGATATGCCTATTTTTCAGGGTTTTTAGATATATTTTTGAAAGGGTTTCCAAATTTACCACTAAAACCTAATGTTGATTTCTCAATAACCTTGTTCAACACCAATTTAAAACTATCCTTACATAATGTCCCAAATTTGTTTGTAATAATCCCATAAGAAACTCCCTGAAAAAATTGATATTGGATTCATTATTTCAATTCTGTCACCATGGGGTGAACAATTTATTTTTGTGAAAAAATGATAGATCAGTGCAACTTTGTATTGATTATCGGGAGTTCAATAATATCATAATAAAGAACAAGTATCATCTTCCCAATATTGATGACTTGTTTGATAAACTGTTCAGATCTCAAAACTTTTTCAAGATTGACCTCCCTTCTGGATATCATCAATTGAGGTTCCATAAAGAGGAAGTATGCAAGATAGCATTTCGTATAAGGTATGGACACTATGAATATATAGAGATGCCTTTGGGTCTAACTAATTCCCCTAAAATCTTCATGAAATTTATGAATATATTCTTTATATATTACCTCGATATGTTTGTGGTAGTCTTTATAAATTATATTATTATCTATTCAATGATAGAGGAAGAGAATAAAGAACACTTGAGAAAATTACTAAAGGCCCTGAGGAAGGAGAAGCTATATGAAAAATTTATGAAGTGTAAAATTTGGCTAAAAAAGGTTTCATTTTTTGGATCACAAATTCTCAAGAGATGGTATAGAAATAGATCCTTAAATGATTGAGGCTATTTAATGATATTCTTGACCAACCATGGTGACTGGTATCCATAGATTTCTTGGTTTAGCTATATATTATTAATATTTTGTGGAGAATTTATCCTGAATATCTAATCTACTAACCAAGTTAACTTAGAAGGGTGACATGTTTCTCTAGATTGATGAATGTGAGGAAACTTTGATGGAACTGAATAGATGGTTGGTCAGTGCACCTATGTTTAAATTCCCAAATAGTGGATAAGGGTTTTTAATCTACAACACTGCTTCCATGATGGGATTGGGATGCGTTATTATTAAAAAAAACATCGATATATCCAATTACTCAAGATAGTTCAACATTAAAGAGAAGAATTACCCAACTCATGATTTGGAGTAAGCCTTGGTAATTTGTTCAATAATGATATAGAGGCATTATATTTATGGAAAACAATGTGCTATATATAATGATCATAAAATTTTGAAATATATATTCCCAATGACGAAGTTGAACAAGTTCCATAGAATATAGTTAGAGTTAATAAAAGACTATGAGTTATTAATAAATTACCACCTGGGGAAAGTTCACAATGTGGTTGAAGCATTGAGTCCGAAGGATCATGCTATTTTATCCCTGATGAGGATCATAAAAACCCAATATTTCTGGATTTTAAACGGATGGATATAAAAATCCTAAAGGGAGAAAATTTCATCTTTCGTAAATGATTCTTCAACCCTCTATCTAAGGGAAAATTAAGGAGCCATATAAGGAAGATGAATATATTAAAACGAAATTTAGAAATATTTCTTAGTTTAACATTGATCAGGATGGAATGATGTGATTTGGGAACTGAGTATGTGTTCCTTCCATACTAGATTTAAAGAAGCAGCTATTAGTGGAAGCTCATAGTTCTCCATTAACAATTCATCATATAAGTATGAATATGTATGGGGGATTAAAATAATTCTTCTGGTGGTATGAAATTAATAGGGATATCATAGAGTTTGTATCTCATTTCTTGTTATGCCAATAATTTAAGGCTAAACGACAAAAGGCAATGGGGATGTTGCATCCATTACTCATACTAGAATTGAAATGGGAGGAATCCACTATGGATTTTGTTGTTGGAATACCCAAAACCTCTAAATTGTTTAATTATATATGGTTTGTAGTTGATCCCCTTACTAAGACATCACACTTCATTGTTGCCAAAGAAGACTTCTCTCTGGATCATCTTTTCAGGATATATATTAATGAAACGATAAGGTTTCATGGAGTTCCACATTCCATTATATATTATCAGGATCTAAGGTTTACCGTAACGTTCTGGTGATGTCTTCAATAAGAACATGATATATAATTGAGTTTCAGAACTACTTAGCATCCTCATACATATGGTCAATATAAAAGAATGATTAAAATCTAGGAGGATATGATGAGATATTTTCACTAGATTTCAATGGTTGTTGGGATCAACACCTTCTTCTAGTAAAGTTTTTGTATAACAATAGCTTCACCGATGAATTCATATGGAACCTAATAAATCCCTTTATGGGAAGATGGGTAGATCTAAAATGTACAAGGATGAAGATACAGAATGAAATCTGTTGGGGCCACAGATCATTAAAAAATGGTAGAGAAGGTTAGGACCATACTGCATCATATCAAGGAAAATCAATATCGGTAGAAAAGTTATGCTGGTAACCATCAGCCTGATCTTGAATTTAATGTACCTGAAAATGTGTGTCTATGAATCTGACCTATAAATAATGTCATGAGATTTGGGGATAAAGGGAAAATATACCCTAGGTATATTAATCCATTTGACATTCTAGATCATATAGGGACGGTAACCTATCGGTTGGAACATCCTCCAAATCTATCTCATGTTCATGATGTGTTCCATGTATCTATCTTGAGAAAGTACATACTTGAACCATAAAATGTTCTGCACTCAGAGGATATATCATTGTATAAGGGTATGTCTTACGAAGAACAACCAACATAATGTTATGGACTAATTATAGAAATTACTACGAAACAATACAACTCACCTAGTAAAGGTTTTGTGGATAAATAATAAGTTTGAGGTAGCTAGGTGGGGACAGGATGATTATATGAAGTAGTGGTATCCTAATTTTTTTACCCGAGTGAAAATTTTTAAGGGAAAAATTATTTTATGGGGGGTAGAATGTAACACCTATAGTTTTTATCCTTCTTTTTTCGAATAAATATAATACTCATTTATGTCTTACAATGAGTTAAGTCAAATATTCCATTCACACATAACCAAACCAACATACGATACATGAAAAAATGACTTTTTATACATTATATGCAACACTGACATGGCTTTTGTTACACTCAACACCAACTTGGCATATGATTCACGCAATAGCGACTTAAAATACATCACACACAAAACAGAGTTTCTATGAAATATTGTTTGAATTATATAATTATTTATATAATATAAATTTTACCTAGATGTTAAGACAAGAAATATGAATAGTAATAAAATGTTTTAAACTATTTTTTACAGTGTTTTTATATAATAAAAACATATTGATAATGAAATATATGAATTTTGGTACAATCCTTTTTTTTTAAAAAAACAGTTTTCTCACATTAACCACTTTTAATAATAAAATTAATTTTAGTCAAATTTATAAATTTAATTTGATAAAATTAACTTCATTTTTGAACTCAAAACATAAAAATTATCTTTGGTTGAATTTTTAAAAATTTTCTGAGCAACATTATTTTATGATGTATAGTGAAAAATAGACATTTTTTTGTTAAAAACTTCTTTTTTATATTTAAATTTTAATGATAAAATATATTATAAATTTTTTTTGAGGTAAAATTCGATTAATATTAAATATATTAATATAATTTAATTTATTATAATTAATTTTACTTATAAATTTAATATAAAATCTTACTAAATATTTGTACATTTTTCTACTTTAAAACCCTTTTATTTCATCACATCTGTGGGATAAGCGTTAATATTTATTTTTTATCTTCTGTGATTTGAATTTTGAGAATCCAACATATTAAATTTTATTCAATATAATATTTTGAGTTTAATAAGACTAATTTAGTTTTTTCCAAAATGATTTGGAGATGTGATGAAAATTAATCACAGCGATTAAAGCCAAATTATGCTAAATTAGGGACTAAAGCCTAAAATTAAGGGCCCAAATGACCTTTCCACATGTCCTACTCTTATTTTCTGCCCATATTTAGTCCATAAACCATACATTATATATTATATTTGGTTTGGCATTACCTTTTTCTAGGTACTAACATTTCTACAACAAACTTGTTTTTAAAAATTCTAAGTGAGTCCTTTTCATTCATTTAAAAAGCCACCAACTCTCCTAAAACCTCTCACCACTAAAATATCTTATGTTTGGAAAAGACCTACCCAATAAAATTAAAAAACTCACATATTCCTTCTATAATTATTACTTTATATATAAATAAATCCAAGGAATCCTTTTGGCACAGACCAAATTAGTTACCTAATCAAGAGGTAACATCTTCTCTCAAGTCCTTTAATTTATTTTCTTTCTCCAAACCCTCCACATTATTTTTTCATGATTGAATAATAAAACCATAATCCTAAATATACTATAAATTTTTATGTTGCATATTATCCAAAACATAAAAACACATCCATCTAATGCATAATTAACATATTGTTTGATTGTACGGTGAACAACCGCCTCCCTCAATGATGATTGTTCAATTTTCCTTTCAGCACCTCATGGTTGCCATTATGATGTAAAATATCTTTAAATTTTATATATATGATATATATTATGTATTTATTATTATTTATACCTTTTTAAAATTCATTCCTAATAATTTACAAAAAAATATATGATAATCTCATTCGATGAAGTGTGGATTAACGCACCCTCAAAGTGATGCGATTCCTTCATAGGCAACATGGAATGTGTTAAGGATGGTTTTTTTTGAAATTATATGATATATTTGATATAATAATGCTACTGGAATAATAATATATAGATATGAATATATTTATATATATTTTTTCATTTACATAATTTCTTTCAGTACTATAATAAAAACGGAAACAACTTTCATGCTTACGTATGACTTACCATCTCCATGTACGGTGTATTTCATTTCATACATGTATATTATATAGATTATTATATTTTAAATATCATTATTATAAATTATATTTATATCATCTGTCACATTCATCAATCAGGATATAAGTATAAGTACTAATGATAAAACAAATTAAGACATATGCGATGAACAAATCAAATATTACTCGAAGTGAATCCTTAACATAGGATCATTAACAAGAAAGTAAAATATAGTAATAATAAGAACATATAGGGTATTATATATAAATATCTGGTTCTGTAAAATATTTCTAAATAGTTTATATTTATTACACATTTGGGTTGAATGAGTATGATGAGAGTCAATATACAAGGTATGGGGGTTTCTTCACAATTTTTTTCATGAGATACACACTATGTTTTCCACTCTCTCATTTTTTGTGTTGTATATAATACCCATGATTGTATTATATGAATCATGTAATTTAATTTATGGGTATTAACATATACATTTTATGAACATTCATTCTAGGGGTTTAACTCTCAAATGTTAACAATCAGTGAAATTGTTTTGTCTCAATTTACCTTTTTTGAGACTCATGTTTTTTATGCACCTAAACTCCTTTCTGATATGTATATCCTTCCATTTTACATTTTATATCATGAATCTCTTATTTTCATGCTATTTTATGATTCAATTAATTTCCTTTTTATACATGAATTGTATAGTATCATGTAACTAAGTGGTATGATTTTATTGAAACAGTATCTTTTCTTTTCAAGATTGTCAATGACTGAGTGACTTTGAAGAAATATTATGATCTGTCTCTCAAGAAATATCATGAGTTTCCTTCTACTATATTTATTCCAGATATCCTCATGTGATAGTAACATTTTCTCTACTATTTTCTACTTAATATTATATTCTTATTTAAAATATAATTGTCTCTCTTTTTGGTATAAATCTGTTGTATTAAAAAACCATGGATTTAAAAGTATTTTCAAAATATAATTTTCAGAAAAAACAGATTTTAAAAATGTTTTATTATTTTTAAAGAATTCCTTGTAAATATTCAAATATATTTTCAATTAAAATTGTTTCGAAAAAGTTTTATGTTTTATAAATAATTTTTAATGAAGAAAGGATATTTGTACAAGGGAAATGCACTACTGGAAATGCACCCTTTACCAACGGTTCCAAACCGTTGTTAAAGGCTGGATATCCATTGGTATAATATATACCAATGTTTATTAAAACCGTGGGGATGTAAGTCGTAGTGAAATACATATTCCAATGTTTTATGGAAAACCATTGGTATATGTTAGGAAATATAAATTATACTAATGGTTATGTCAAACAGTTGGTATAACTTTTCACCAACGGTTTGAAACTATTGGTGAACATACTATTACAATGGTTTCAAACTGTTGGAATATAGTTTTCTATAGATTTATAAGAATGGTTTGTGTATACTGTTGTTAAAGGTTGCACATTTCACTATATCATAAGGGTATTAAACCATTGGGAAAGTGTTTTTACCAAGGGTTCTCTTAGAACCATTGGTAAAAACCCATTCATATCCCTATGCCCATGGTTTAAAACCATTGGCATATGCTTTGTTGTGAAATTCAAGAAGCTGCCTACTGCAGGTTGTCCTTTCTCTATTTCTAGCTTCCCAACTCTAATTACACGCAATAACCACCTATAACACATACATATACACAATTAATTCATTTAGATTTATCAAATATTTTACCTTGTAACTATACACATATAGAATTAAAACATAATTCATAAGGTAATTATAAACATACAAAATTGATTTAGAATTCAATTTAGAATTGAGATCACAATTACATGTGTAGTACAGAATTCAATTCATAATTTAATAGTGAATTGAATACATACATAATTTAATTATCAACTATGAATACATTACATAAAAAAATTATGTAATTATATGTGTTATATAGAATTAAGAATACATTTAAAATTGCATTTTGTATAACACATACAATATTGAATTTCAAAATTAGAAGCTAATTACCCCAAAATAAGGAAATAGATAAATGAATTCAACAAAACACAAATGTAATGTCCCATGGTTTGGGGAGGGTGTCTTTGAACATAGTGATGATGATAATGGGTGTGTATCAAAGAGCATGTGGGACTTAGGAAATATAGTTGTCCTTGGCATATTAAATGTCATGTGTTGTAAAGTAGGGGTAGGATATCCTTACATGAGAAGTGGATTGTGTGATGTAGGACCATGGATCCTTGTGCTAAAGTATCAACACAATCCAAATTTGTGTGGTCAGTTTTCCATATGCCAGTTGTTTTTACCTAAAATGATGCCCATTTTAAACAAAAGACAGACACTTCATGTGATACCGGCCACACCGTGCCTTAGATTGAGGTAGGGTTGACTCGTACACATCGCATATGACCCATGGATCATTTTTCTAAAGTATCAAGACATTATGAATGCGTTTGGTCAGTTTTCAGTATTCCAGTTGTTATTTTAACTTAAAATGTTGTCAATTTCAATTAAAAGTGAGACACTTTGAGTGGTATCGGATACACCGTGCCATAAATTGTGGCATGGTTGACTCAAAAACGTCACAAATGACCCATGGATCGTTGTGCTAATGTATCAACACAATCTGTATATATTTGGTTAGTTTTCAGTATTCCAGTAGTTTTTACTTAAAAGAGTGTCCATTTTGAACAAAAGAAATACACTTAGAGTGATACCGGCCACACCGTGCCTCATATTCAGGCGGGGTTGACTCTTACACATTAAAAATGACTCATGGATCATTTTCGTAATGTATTAATACAATCTGAATGCGTTTGGTCAGTTTTTCATTTGCCAGTTATTGTTTCCACTTAAAATGTTGTCCATTTCAAATAAATGTGAGACACTTTCCATGGTACTAGCCACATAGTGTCGTGGATTGAGGCTGGGTTCACTCGAACACGTCATAAATGACTCATGTATCCTTGTCCTAAATTATAACCACAATCTGAATACATTTGGTCAGTTTTCCGTATTCCAGTTGTTTTTATTTAAAAGGGTGTCCATTTTAAACAAAAGAAAGAAATTTGGTCAGTTTTCCGTATTCCGAATGAGTTTGGTTGGTTTTTCGTATGCCAGTTATTGTGTCACATCAAATGTTGTCAATTTAAAATAAAAATGAGACACTTTGAGTAGTACTGGCTGATGCACGTTGCGCATAAGTCATTTCCACTTTGTTTAATATCAATAAAATGTTTTTTGTGGATGGTTTTTCATGAATTTTACAACTTTGATGTACCTTTTTCTTTGTTTTTCGGTCACCAAAGGATAAAGAATGGAATCATTGAATTTTGGAGATTTTGAATGGAATTGGAGGGTTATTGACCCTTTTCCCCTGACTATGCCAGAATGGAGTCACCTAAATCAAGCACTAGACCTAAAGGATGGGCCAATTCTAAAATTTCAATGACATAGGCAACCCGCATGGTCGGCACATGGTTATCCAAACAACGTGCACACCGTGCGGGAGAAGATAGCATTGACAGTACCCTCCACACGGTTGGTGTACGACCTGACCAAATCTTGTGTCCCATCCAATAAAATTGTTTGGCACAAGAATTTGAGACAGTAGCATCTGCACGGTTGGCGCAGGGTCTACCAAACCAAGCACCCAAACCATGTGGACCACTGCAGCCTTCTCATTTTTTCATTTTCACATTTCACCCACTCCTTGACTCAGGTTTTCCCTTTCTACCTGCTTTTAGACAGATGTAAATATTCCCTTTCTGACCCAGAATACATTAGGGAGTGATCTGAAACAAGGGAAGTGAGGGAAATAAGAATAAGTAGATGGTAATGAAGCTTAGAGGGAGGAATTAAGGTTTTTAGGCATTTGTTCTTGTAGTTTTTTTGTACTTCATATTCTTTTATTTTCTATTGGAATCAACTATATGATTAATCTTAGTAAGTTTATTTTCAATTTCATTATGAGTAGATAACCCCCCCCCCCCCATGTTGGTGCTGGGGAAAATGTGGGTTCGTCATAACCAATTTCACTATTATTGTGTTTGTTCTTTGTCTCTCACGTAATTCTCCAAACTTCGGATTCTTATTTCACTGGAAACCCCATATCGAACCAAGAATAGAGTTACCAAGGATCTTGGGGAGAATTAAGATAAGGATATCCATGACCATTTGATATACTAGTTGTTTCTAGAGGGAGGTTCCTAAATTAAGAGTCAGTAGAAATCAATTTCCAGACCAAGGTATTGATTCCTACAAACAATGGGTGTTAAGGATTATAATAGTATTTTGTATTAAAAATCCAATTTGGTAGGATCAGTAACCTGATAACAAGATGGTATCAAGTTTGAAATTTGAAAAATGTTGGGGAATTGGATTATAAAAGGCTCCCACGTCCTTCCAATGATATATTATTTCTAGAAAAATGTGTTGTGGGAGAAGGAATTCATCATATATAGTTGATGTAACTTTTAGATCATGTGATGCCTTACTCATCAAGACGACTGG
The DNA here is from genome assembly GCA_963277665.1 of Viscum album. NCBI lineage: Eukaryota > Viridiplantae > Streptophyta > Magnoliopsida > Santalales > Viscaceae > Viscum > Viscum album. Next base: position 1,329,465,859 of record OY728165.1, on the reverse strand, counting down.
ACAAGCTCCAAAACCAAAGAGGCCTCAAAACTATTCAAATCTCAAGAAGTGACGACTTCTAAGTCATTATTGGTGAACTATGGAAGTGAGGACTTCCCACCTTCACAGCCCCCCCCCTCCCCACCTCACCCCCATCAGACTCCCCCTATAGAACCCCCCTCCCATCCACCGACTATAGAACCCCCCCCCCCACCCTCCCCCCCCCCCCACATGCACATCCCCCCTCCCCTCCCCAACCCCAACTTTCACAGCCCCCCTCCCATTATCCCACTACACCCCCCCCCCCTCCCCATCTGTACCCCCACCTGCACAGCCCCCCTCCACCCACCCCCATCCCCACCTGTACACCCCCCATCTCACCCCCCAACATACTCCCACTTTCCCAGCCCACCCCCCAACCTACACACCCCCTCCCCCCCAGCCACTTTCACAACCCCCCCATTACCCCACCTACACCCCACTTGCACCCCCCCCCCCCACCTCACCTCCCAACAGACTCTCACCTACCCAGCACACCCCCAACCTGCACACTCCCCCCAACCCACATACACAACACCCCCCTCCATCTGCACTCCCCGCTTGAACAAACCCCCTCCTCCACCCCCTCCTGCACAACCATCCCTCAACACCCCACCTGTACACCACCCCCCACCACCCCGCCACCTCACCCCCCACATAATCCCCCCACTACACACCCGCACATGTACATCCCCCTGCACTCATTGAACCACCCCCCCCCCCACACACACACACACCTGAACACCCCAACAAGCACCCCCCCCCCCCCCCCTCCACCCATGGCACCCCCACCCACTGCAACACTCACCACCTGTACCCCGTCACTTCAAATAAATTTATTCACACATGACAGCTAAAAAAAAACATAAAACAAATCAAATTGAAATTGTTGGGTATACCATACTGCACGAACCTCGGGTTTAATCCAAATCAAAATAGAAAACATAAAAATAGATGTAAAACATTAAACATAAGGTACTACGTATAGATTTTATGGGTAGAACAAAACAACTTTGTGATTGAAGATGGATCTGGTGGAATGATTTTCGAAGCGAGAGAGATATTAGGTCTCAGCTTTAGAAAATCAATCACATGGATGGGAGATCTGGTTCACTGGAAATTTAGGGGCAAACTTTCCCAATGGTTTTTAAGCTTTTAAAATGGTTTAAACAAACCATTGGGAAAAGACTTCCTAAAATTGATGTATCCCAACATTTTTATCAAACCGTTGGGTAAAGTCATCTAAAAACTCATATATCCCTACGGTTTGATAAAATAGTTGGGAAAAAGTCTCTCTACACCCCTATTCCAATTATTTATGAAAACCATTGGAAAAATGTCGTTGGTATATCATCCATTTACAGTAGTGATGTTTTTAAAGGATCTTTCAAAATTATTTCCCTTCTAAAATAACATCCATTGGTGTTGCTCATGCCTTTATGGGAAAATTATTCAATGTTACAATTCATATTCATTCTATGAATGTATTATGCTTTGATGGAATGATGTTTATGGAACCCATTTCATATTCATGGGTTATATGATTTTGAAATCCACTTCATTTAACAAGATATATTTATGATGAATGATTATAAAAACTCTCTATATTTATAGGTTATTATATTATTATGTATTTATATTACCCATTTCAGGTCATAGTTTATGATATTATTACTTATAATCTTGTGGCACATGTATGTGTGATTTCATTTTGACACTCGTGGGACCAATAACTCCCTCCAATGCATTGGGTAAAGATTTATATCTCATGAGATAGACTAAAATGGTCTTGGGAATGATCATTTACTACTAAGATGGACATGGGAGTGAACCATGACTACCAAGATGGTATTCAGAGTGAACTCATGCAACCAAGATGGCCATAGGAGTGAACCATGTCTACCATCATGGTATGGGGTGTAAACCTATATAACCAATATGGACTTGGAAGCGATTCCTTGGCTACTATATAAATCATATTTTATGATTATGTATCTTCCGTAATTCCATGTTTCATACTTGATTTATTCTTTCATGGATTATCTTATTTATTTATTTAGTATTCATGTTTTACAAACTTCTTATTATATTTCATGATTTATGTATATGGTCCTTGATAAGTAGGGTAGGGTCTTCTCTTTTAATGATCATGTTCTCATACCCTAATGCCCATGATTATGCTAACATGTCTCCCTTATTTACTCTTACTGAGCATTGAATATAACCCCATTTTATGTTTCTTTCCATATTTTATGAATATATATATATATATATATATATTATTTTATGTCTCTAATAAGTTTTACAGTCATGAAGAACCTACTGTCAGATATTTGCTCTCAATTATGTACCTTTTTTTATGTTTCCATGATTCCAAAGGCACTAGACTAGTATGGACTCCATGTGTCTATTTGTGTGATTTTTTTTGTATTCTAAAAAAGTTAGCTATATTTAATGAATATCATGACTGGGTCATAATCTTATTTTTATTATGAAACAACTATATTCTACCTTTTATATGTCATTTAAAAAATGAAAGCACCACATGCGAGTACGTACGTCTTATCATCTCAACGTATAGGTGTAATTATGTTTCATCACCACTTGACAAGGATTGATATTGTAATTAAAATAGTGGACATATATGTTACTAAAGACATTATATTTATTCTTTAAAATTAGAATATCACTACTTCTTTTCCATTTAACCCTATAATGGAATACCATTGTCGCTCATATGTTCGTATGACATACCATCTCTACAACATGATACAATTCATTTTCCATGTCCAACATTCGAGATTACTTATAATAAAAATATTTAATAAATAAATATATATTATATGAACCTAATATCATATTGGATATAACAGAACTATATCCTATGTAAAATAATATCTACTTACATTAAAAAACACGCATAGGAAAATGAAGGAGTTAAAACCTGAAACAAGGGTAGTAGCGAAATATTATTAACAAAAATATGATATTATTACATAATATGGAAAAATATGATAATATAAATATGAATATTGTTTTGTAATATATTAATTATATTATTTAAACCATTATTTATGAGGTTAAGTCATATTAAATTAAAAGAAATTTCAATGTCAGGAACCTCTAAACTCGGTTTCTCTTAGTTGGGTTAATATTATAATTCATTTAATATGTATTTCTATGATTATGTTTATAATTTGATTTGATTACCTTATGTTTTATTTCCACTGTATTTATTTATACCTATATTTTATTCAATTAATATACTCATTCATTAATTCTCACTTCAATATTATGGTCATTTTAAGAGATAATTTCATAGTCTCTTTCTAATCTAGATTCATTACACATGAATTTCCATTAAAAGATATTATTGGACATTTTTCAATAAAATTGTTAATTTTATTCTCATATGGTTATTCATGATTATTTTTAAATAATGGTTCCACTTTTTCACTCTTTTGGGATTATATGGTTTTAGAAAATGTTTTCATGAAAACCCAACTTCATTTATCTCTTCGGTAAAAACTATGTTTTCATCCAAAACAATGTTTTATAAAAATGTTTTTAAAAATGTTTTATCCTTTTCAAAATGATTTATCAATGAAATTTTCAAAAATATAAAATCTTTTAAAAAATATAAAATTAATTTTTTTCATTTAAAAAAAATTCTCGTTATGATTTTATCATAAATGTGACTCGAAACATTATTTTTAACATGTATGACATGAATTGAATTTAAAAAATTCTAGAGAAATGAAAGGTTTTAACCAATTTGATACATTTAAAAGGTTAATTTCAATGATAATTATATTTAAAATGTTTTCTGAAATTTTATTTATAAAAATTCAATTTCAAAATGATTTTCAAAATGAAAAGGATATTTTCTTCAAGATTTTTTTTAAAGATATTTTATGGTAATTTATATTACCAATGACAATAACCCATCATTCTTATTAAATTGGGTATATATATGATAATGGAACCATCATTAATATTCCTATGGATGGTTTATGATCATTTTTACTATATAAAGTATTGACAATATCATCCTTAATTCATTTATATAGTCAATTACATTCCCATAAAATGATAACATTCCTAAATCATTGGACATTAAATTTTTCCTAAATTTTAATATTTTTTTTCATGGATATGTTTTCTTATAAAATAAATATATCATTTTTGTATACAGTATACTAAATTGAATATTATTTGATATCTATAGAAATATTATTAAATCTATATCTCTTACTCAATACAGATACATTATGATAAGGCATATTATATTTATTTTAATTGATTGTTGCATATATGAGAAATTATGTGTACATGTATGAAATTAGTTTGGGACTATTTATTAAATTCATATTGATGCATTGAATGTATAATGTGAAAAATTGGTTGTCTAAACCTATATGTCTTATAACCAGTAGTCTCAAACCATGTTGTGAATAGTATTGATAGTAGAGATAATTTTGGCAACACCAAATCAATTTGAACCAAGTAGTTTTATACCATATTGTGAAAGGTATCTATAGTAAAGATATCATGTTACTAGGAAACATGAATTCCAACAATTAAGTATTTCATTCATTGATATTTTATTATTATTATTATCCATGATATTTTCAGAGTGATATTATCTCTATATGTATTTTATTCTCTATTATTCATTAAATATCATATGTCTTCATTTATTTACATTTTCATATTATTTATTCCTTATCTTATCAAGATATAAAATTTATTTAAATAGAATGTGTTTATAGTTTTTTATCATTCCATATTTACTATTATTATTGATTCATGACAACTACTAATTATTTTTTTTTACTGATCATTTGAGCTCACCCTTAATTTAATTCCTTCACCACAAAACCATGTAGTGTCATATGATTGTTTTCCAAGGATATACTATAGTGAATAATATTATTCTTGAAAAAAAATTATTTTATAATTTGTGTTTTCAACTATAATATGTGATTAATATATGTATCTTGTTTACCGAGACTACTAAACTGTTAAGCCCTTCAGGAATCAATTGATTATATCTTATGCCAATATAAAAATGTAACTACTGACTCTAGGATACTGGTGTCCAGTTATTTACATAGATTCATAGTATGGGTTATAATTTAGAACAATATATCTTGAATAAAAAATAGTAATCAATATTGTGCGGTAAATAACATAAACACATCCCATTTTATCAATAATCATATAAATAATATGGAATAGATAAATGATTATCATATAAATACATATAAATAATCACTTATGATTGAAAAATATCCATCGGTATTCTATCAAATGTAAAACTCGCATGGAAATCAACAACTTATATTATATTATATGAATACATAATGTTGTAAATATGAAATATAGTGGTAATACCATTGACAAGAAGTGTATATCTATGGGTAGAAACCCGTTTAATTTGGCCAACTGATTTGACTCATGAGACCATTCGATGAATTGAGGGGCTATCTATAATTGGGAACCACCCATCACATACTAAGACCAATCCATTTCTCATATTAAATAGTTTATACATAATAAAAAAAATATTTATATTGAAAACTAGCATATGAAATGTTAATAAAGACCATAAACAAATAAAAATAATCATATCCACTCTATATAAATATAGTAAATAGTAATAAAATAGTACTTTATACGGTAAAATGATCATAAAATATCTAATATGTGAATAATGATTATAAAAAATACAAAATTTTCCCAGAGGATTATATGTACAATAAAGGATTGATGTCATTTACAAATAGAAATACCTAAAAAATCATAAAAACAATTTTCATGGAAAAAACAAATTGAAATTATATTTTCTAAAAAATATCACAAAACATTATTAAATAATTTTATTTGAAATTAAACAATGAAATATTTTAAAATAACCTTGAAGATATTTACTGGTAATCATGGAGGAAATTTTGTTTCAGGTAGTACACATTAAATAAATGACTCTTTTAATATTTTTTATAAAAACCAAAAATACCTTTTTTGAAAGTGAATTAATGATTACACTATAAAAATTAAAAATATATAGTGGGTAAAAATTTATTATTGATTAATTTTGAAAATGATAAAAATTTTAAATTATTTTTAGAAAACATGGATTTTTTTGAAAAGGGATTTTCGACTGGAGAGGGAAATAGTGTCTGATTTTCTTAATAACATTTTATATATCATTTTAAGTACCAATGAGTTGGAAAATCGTAATATTACATGAGAAAGTTCATGAATAACTAGAAGAGAAGAAATTATATTTTTTTAATATATCGAAATCAAATAACTCACCCGATGGAGGATTAAAAAATGATTCTATTAATAAGGAGATTGTGAAATAAAACCCCACCACATTAGAAAATTTTCAATCATAATACCCATGAATGAAATAACAAAAAATGAGATATTTAATCACTTGAATATTAATAAATTAATTATATGACATATCAAAATGGGAAATATATATTACCCATAATGGTGTAAGTGGTGAATATGGTGTATGTCTCATAAAAGTAAAAGGGTTATGAGAAACCCTTATCTCATGTTAAACATCCTTCATATGCTAAAAAACCTAATGAATACAATATATATATATATATATATTATACATAAATTACAGCACCAAACTCATATTAGTCATAACAAATATGATTGACTTATAACATATATAACATGTTTACATTATATTCTTTGTTAAAATCAATTTTTCATGTTGAAATTTCAACATCTCTCTTGTATGATTTCGTATGGTAATTTTTTTAAATTTATATTACCTAGGATATATAATATCCACAACATTTTCCATGATATAAATATCATACATATGCATGAACATAGATTCCATTTTTATACAAGGGTGAAATAAAAGTAAAATAAATAGTAATTAATATATAAAAATCTTTTTTATTTAATATATATAATTTATATTAATCAAATACATCTTTATTTCCATCCACATAAATATAAAATTAATAACAATTCACATCATTACGTGGATGTTATAGTCGAAATATATGCAAGATGGACATTATTATTTTCCAATAGATTGTATAGTAATAGTTTAAATACAATATTATATTTATTGACATATTTTTAGATCACAAATATAAAATATATTCGTTAACTATAACCACCCTAAACTTAATTTAAATTGAATGTTAAAAATGATCCACCTTGCTTTGTGAGGTGGTAGTTTGTCCTGCAAATGATTCATGATATCATATCCCCCATGAAGTATAAGGTAATATAGTGTACATGATATTATATGTCTACATATATAAAAATTTTAAAAATATAATGTAAAAATGACAAATATATCTTTATTTCCTACCTTGAATTTTGGTTATGGAATAAAAACTACTTCAGTTCGTGAAGCGGTAGTCCTCTGTACACATGATCGATGGTTTCATTTCCAATTAGATGGATATGCAGATGGATCTGGGTTACTCCATTTACATAATAACATATATTTATTTATTAGATTATATATTTATTAAATTATTATTTTGAGGATGTTTTTATGTAACAGCCCGAGATTTTATAAAAAAAAAATATTCTTTTTAATTTCATTAATGTCTTGTGTTGTACGCTACACCAAAAGGAGCTTTCTCAACATGCATCCTTGACTTGCCTTGAATTACACGCAATCGCGACCTTCCTCGATAGCGTGTGTAGTACACAATACCGAGTTTCACTAAACAACGATATGCTATTAAAATATTATTAAAACTAGCCGTTAGGAATAGTAATATCCACCTTTTAAAATTTTATAAATTTTATCTCTCAAAATGGAATTCATTTTTGGATTAGGAATATGGAATTTAGCCTAAGGTAAAATTTTGGTACTTTTCGGATAACTTTCATATTCTGATTAATAGTGAAAATTACTAAATTCTAATTAAAAACAACTTTTTTAATCGAAATAATTAATAGTGATAAATTATTAATTTGAGTAGTTTTAAAGTATATTTAGAATATATTTTTACAATTTAATACAATATTGGTCATTGGATGTAATTTCACATTTAAACCAGTCATAAACAAATGTCAATCTTTTAATAGTTATTATCTCTTAAGAACACGCTATTTGTTTTGACGACGAGAATTAATTTTTAAATTAATTAATGCAACTAATATGTTTTAAATTTGATAAAATAGACATCATTTTTGAAAATCATAATATCAAATATAGCTTAGATATAATTTTTGGTATTTTTCTGGAAACTTTCATTTTTTGATGAATAGTGAAACCACTAAGTGGTAGTTAAAAAACTAAATTTTTCATAAAACTTAATTTTACCGCTTCTGTGAGTGGAATTTCGAAACTCCGAGAGACACGGTTGATGTCAGCAAGTAAAATGTGGTTCAATGAGATGAAAATAATTTTTTTGGTGAATAGTAACTTTTTACTTTTTTTACCACGGTTAAAAGTAAAAAGGGTAATTAAGGGTAAAAATGATATTATTATTACCCTAACACATGTTCTAATTCTATTTTACAAGTTTAATTCGACCAAAAACAACCTTAGGAATAAAATATGGCCATTTTGGCCCACTTGGATTAGATTAGGACATTTATTATTAGTTTATTTAAAGAAGGGTTAAAATAGTTTAAATAAAAGTTTAATAAGTACATCATTTTTAATATGGGGTTAAACATAATTTAAATTCGACTATAAATATTCATTAGAAAGATAAAAATATTTCCTACATAATGGTATTTTATTTTTAATTTTAAAAAATTAAATAATATAATTTATTTATGACACAACGATGATGCAGTAATTGTCTTATTAATGAAATATTGACATAATTGATGTTATAAATACCCAAATAAATATAATTTGAGACTTTTTATGAAATAAAATAATTTTTTTTGGTTAATATGACATGTTAGGATTGATTTAATTAACTTTGGTTGAGGTAATCATTCTGTTATGAGTTTCAAAAAAATCAACTATTGAATAGTGTCAAAATTGACATAAAATAGATTTTAAAACAAATATTATATTATTAATTCTTATTTTATTTCTAAAAATATATGGTTCGGCCAAATGACTTATATAAGGTTATATATATTAATAAAACTCAACTTGGGGGTCTCTTGGATGTATATGGTAAGTTTAATAACTATATAATATTAAAATACAAAGAGACATGGTAAATGTCAATCTAATTAACTAAGGGTTAAAAGTAAAAGATAAGGTTAATATAATGGCCTAAACTTGTCTAAATTCTATTGGATGAGATTATTTCGACCCATCCCCACATTAGATTTGAAATAACTCAATTTGGAGCAATTTAAAACCGAACATGACTTTATAATAAAATAATATATTTAGTTATTCCAAAGGTGCCCCTCCTCTCCCTTATAAAAGGGCAGCTCCTCCCCCCTATTCTTCACACCACTTTGAGCCTACAAGCTCGGCCAACCCCTACCAATTTCTTCTCTCAACTTCCCTAGAAACATCCTAGAGGTTCTGCTCTTCTACAAAGACCTATTTTAGTGCCCTAAAAGGAGGTCTCAAAGAAGCACTTCAAAGAAGAGGTAATGTCCATTACCGATTCTTTCATCTTTATTTCTTCTTCCACTTCTTATTCTTTAGTTGTTTCATTATGAAGTAATAACATCAGTATCACTCATATACTTATATGTTATTATAATTATGAAACATCCCTATTTCTCCATCTATCCATCCTACGGAAAAAGAAATCACCGCGCGTGCGTACGTACGGAATACCGTCTCCACGCCATGGTGTAAACTATTTTCCACCACCACCTTACTTGGATGGGTATAATGGTGCAAATAATGACTATATATGACTATTATAAAGTTATATTGATTCTAAAATAGTATTCATACAATCCAATACAATTCCACGATCATAGGAACGATATCATCACTCGTGCGTACGTACGGAATACCATCTCCACGATGTGATTCGACTCGTTCTACATGATCTTCATTTCATAATGACTATATAAATGAATTGAATTAATGAATATAATATATATTACACTAGTAAAATTCTTGAAATGAGGTATCTATAACCTAAAGAGATGAATAAGAATTTATTCGACAAAACACGCATAAGAACAAAAAGTAATAAACACCCGAATAACAAGTAGTAATGAAATATTACTAATAATAAGCTAGGAATATGACCATATATGATATCATAAAAATAAGTATGATTCTTTAATAAGTTAATAACATTATTTAAATCATTATACAGGAGGTTCGGACACGTACAAATCATATCGGACCAAAGGTAAGGAAAATAGCACAATCTCATTTTTATCCGAGATTGTTTATACTTTGAAATTTATTGGGGTGTATTATATCATCCACATCCATGTTTCCTCAATATGTAATATTTATATCCTTATACAATAGTTTATATCCAATTTTACCCTTCGGTGAGTTTTTAGTAAAAGATGTTAAAGGAATCTTTTGTCGTTTTTCGTACGAGGAACTTTTTGACTTTTCCGACAAAAGTACGAAGAATGTTTTTTTTAGCTTATACGGCATGAATGGATTTTTTATTTCCAAGAAGCTTCCTTTACAAGTATTCAAGTTTATTTTTAATCAAATTCTTTTAGATTTGAATTTTACGACATTTTAATAAAGGAAAAGTGTTTTTGAAGTAGAAAGGATATTTTCATCAAGAATGGAGTTCAAGTGTTTTATCAAAATTATTTTCCATCTAAGATAATAAAGGGTTCCGTTTTTATCCCTATTATTACATTGATTTGATTATGTTGTGATGGAATTATATTTTTTTCTTTATATTATATGAATTGTTTTATGATGTCACGATGTTTAAGATTCCCATTTTTATTACATGGGTTATGTTATGATGTATGGTTTTCTGATTTTGTGGCACACATAAGAATGGTATCATTATGAGATGGGTGGGAACTATATCTCCCTCCAATTCATTGGGTAAATATTTTATATCTCATGAGATAGACATGGATAGAACGTAAGTTATACCGGTTCAGTGAAACAGGACTGAAACGAGGGTGACTCGTTTCAGAAATGGACTTTGTCCACTAATATAGCCTTGGCAATGAGTCTTGACTAATAAGATATGATTCTCTATGATTATGTGTGTATGCCACAAATTTTCATGTTTTAAGTTATGATTATTGGGATTTCATTTCACTGTTATGATTTATCCCATGTTATGAAATTATGCTCTCTTTTGCAGGTTAAGATTTCCAAAAAGTTATGTTCTTATGAAAATGATGTGATTGGTATTTCTTTTGTTTACCCGTACTGAGCATTTGAGCTAACCCTTTTATTTTTTTTCCTCAGGAGATAAAGAAAGGTTTTATGTAAAAAAGGAAGATCTTTATGGGAGATGTTGAAGATCTTTCACCACGATTAGAAGATTATATTCCGAGTTTCCAAAGACACTAAACTATTATGATCCTTGTGTGTGTGTTTTTGTTACATACTAAGTATTCTGCAAAAGTAATGTAATTTCCATGTACGTCAAGCTTCGGGTCTCTATAGTTGGAATCAGAGGAAAAGTTTAGTCAACCTTTGGAAACTACGATGTGAAAACGTTAGTTAGATCCCTAGAGATATTTCTAAGGTATATTTAGGGATGTCCCTAAGGATAAGTATACGTATAGGATATAGTCCTAGAACTATGGTAACAATATTAGATTAAACCAAAGATGTTAGATATTGAAGTTACTCGCCCTTTATTATGATTTTTTCCTCTCACACTATTCTTTTTGGGTTTTAGAAAAAGGCTGGAAATAAGATGATTCACGATAATGGAGGATATGATGAACAATGGAATGATATTATTCATGAGCAACCAAATGAAATGGGATTTGGAAGTCCAAACATCATTATTATTCCGAATTAGAAATCTCATAATATGATCAATAAAGTAAAATTTGGTAAGTTTCCTGACTCGGATAATAAGAGAAAGATGGAGTTTCATGATGATCATAGAGGAAAGAAAGTTCAATTTGCCCTATGTAAATCATGTGGGAAGAGGCATCAAGGAGAATGTTTCAAATGAACTGGAAGATGCTTTGGGTGTGGAAAAGGACACAAAGCCAGTAAGTGCAAAGGAAAAGGTTCACTAAACACCAGGGATGAGGATAATGGTATTGCTACGACATCAACAATGGTTAAATGTATTAAATGTAGAATGTACGGGCATTATGCAAACCAATTCCCTAAGGGAAAGTCTCATGAAGAGAATCAGTATGGTCATATGGGTAGTATTTATGTGGATGACGATGAAGAGACTACAAATGATATGTGAGATGAAAGAATTGTTGAAGCTCGGTCAATGGTTTAGGAATGTAGTGGAATGATTACATGTTTATCATGTGTAATGTTTTATAAGTAATCTCTTGGTACTTTGGAATAAAGAGACATCTAAGGATTGTTACACTGTTGTCTTTCCTTGAGTTTTGAAAGTGTATGATTAATGTTACCAGTATCCATGAAAGTTTATTCAGATATTTTTGGAATGTATATGATATGCGCATAATGAAGGTATAAGGAGAAAATTAAATGTTTGATAGTATTCATGAGCTCATGACTGATATAAGGAGAACTTTATATTGTGGTTTGGGTATATTGAATTTTTGGATTTTGGTATGTGGAAAGAGATAACTTTTGCCAGCATTCATGTTTTCAATAAGGTTTAATGGGTATTCATTTTTCAAGAGGATGCATCATTAAGTTACTCACATGATTGGAATGTGACCAACAAGATATATGGGGGATAAATGATGGTATTCACATTCTTGGTTGACGACATTTCAAGTTATCATTTTCTTTATACTATGAGCTTGGACCGAAGTATTTTAGATAAGCCTAAAGATTGAAATGGATTATGTTAACCATAAGTTAGTATTGTTTAAGGATAGAACTTTTTTTGATATTATTTATGTGATGTTATAGTAATGTAGTTTTAGAAAAAGGACAACTTGCAGGATGGGCGACAGCGCATCGCATCGGACAAGGCTGTGGGAATCGAACCCACAACCGAAGTGCGACTGGCCTTTATCGCCTACCACTGGCTTACAGTAAGTCCCTGTTTAGTAGAAACTAGTTTTATTATATTAAGCAGTATGATATACGAAGTATAAGTCTATTTTAGGAACTATATATGATTAATCTCACTATAGACAGACTTATGTATTTTTTTTTTTGATAACTTTTCTAACCTTTTGTTTGAGACAGATGGAATGACCCATCATTCTATCACATGATCTGCTAACACATCACGAATGACAAATTCAACTTCATTTCTTTAGGTGATGAAGTGGAAATTGTCCAAAGAACGAAAAACAGTGAGACTATACCAAAATCACGAAATTATTTCATCTAATTTCATCAACTTTAGGGAAATGATCTTGAAAACCAAAAATGTTGTCCTAGTGCTCTTATATCTGATGAATCAGATGGTACCTTAGATCGTCACAAATTTATTGCTTTTTGATTGCTGGCTTTTCCCTAGCCATGTTCTCTACCACTCTCCATCAGAACATGATGGTTAGATTTCTCTTCCATATCCATATTTTCACCTATGTGGAAACCCAGTGATTAGTTTATTTGGGTAATCGTTACATTTCATACTTTAGTTTTTAAATCCAGGTTTTGGTATTCCTTTTTACGATGTGGGTTTCTATTAAACAAACTTTCGAGTAGTAAACCATTTATAACCCCGACGAATTTCTAGGGCGAAATTCATTTTAAGGGGGGTAGAATGTAACAGCCCGAGATTTTACAAAAAAATATTCTTTTTAATTTCATTAATGTCTTGTGTTGTACGCTACACCAAAAGGAGCTTTCTCAACACGCATCCTTGCCTTGCCTTGCATTACATGCAATCACGACCTTCCTCGATAGTGTATGTAGTACGCAATACCGAGTTTCACTAAACAACGATATTCTATTAAAATATTATTAAAACTAGCCGTTAGGAATAGTAATAACCACCTTTTAAAATTTTAGAAATTTTAGCTCTCAAAATGGACTTCATTTTTGGATTCGGAGTATCGAATTTAGCCTAAGGTGAAATTTTGGTACTTTTCGGATAACTTTCATATTCTGATTAATAGTGAAAATTACTAAATTATAATTAAAAAAACGTTTTTAATCGAAATAATTAATAGTGATAAATTATTAATTTGAGTAGTTTTAAAGTATATTTAGAATATTTTTTTACAATTTAATACAATATTGGTCATTGGATGTAATTTCACATTTAAACCAGTTATAAACAAGTGTCAATCTTTTGATAGTTACTATCTCTTAAGAACACGCTATTTGTTTTGACGACGGAAATTAATTTTTAAATTAATTAATGCAACTGATATGTTTTTAATTTGATAAAATAGACATCATTTTTGAATTCATAATATCAAATATAGATTAGATCTAATTTTTGGAATTTTTCTGGAAACTGTAATTTTTTTATGAATAGTGAAACCACTAAGTGGTAGTTAAAAAACTGAATTTTTCATAAAACTTAATTTTACCGCTTCTGTGAGTGGAATTTAAATAATCTGAGAGACACGGTTGATGTCAGTAAGTAAAATGTGGTTCAATGAGATGAAAATAATTTTTTGGTGAATAGTAACTTTTTACTTTTTTTACCACGGTTAAAAGTAAAAAGTGTAATTAAGGGTAAAAATGATATTATTATTACCCTAACACATGTTATAATTCTATTGGACAAGTGTAATTACACCAAAATCAACCTTAGGAATAAAATATGACCATTTAGGCCCACTTGGATTAGATTAGGACATTTATTATTAATTTGTTTAAAGAAGGGTTAAAATAGTTAAAATCAATGTTTAATAAGTAAATAATTTTTAATATGGGTTTATAAATAATATAAATTCGACTATAAATATTAATTAGAAAGATAAAAATATTTCCTACATAATGGTATTTTATTTGTAATTTTTAAACATTAAATAATGTAATTTATTAATGACACAATGCTGATGCAGTAATTGTCTTATTAATTAAATATTGACATAATTGATGTTATAAATACCCAAATAAATATAATTTGAGACTTTTTATGAACTAAAAGAATTTTATAGGTTAATATGACATGTTAGGATTGATTTAATTAACTTTGGTCGAGGTAATTATTCTGTTATGAGTTTCAAAAAAATCAACTATTGAATAGTGTCAAAATTGACATAAAATAGTTTTTAAAACAAATATTATATTATTAATTGTTATATTATTCCTAAAAATCTATGGTTCGGCCAAATTACTTAGATCTGGTTATATATATTAATAAAACACAACTTGGGGATCTCTTGGATGTATATGGTAATTTTATTTACTATATAATATAAAATTACAAAGTGACATGGTAAATGTCAATCTAATTAACTAAGAGTTAAAACTAAAAGATAAGGTTAATATAATGCCCTAAACTTGTCTAAATTCTATTTTATGAGAGGATTTCGACCCATACCCACCTTATCTTCTAAATAAATTAATTTGGAGCTATTTAAAACCGAACATGACTTTATAATAAAATAATATATTTAGTTATTCCAAAGGTGCCCCTCTCCTCCCTTATAAAAGGGCACCTCCTCCCCCTGTTCTTCACACCACATTGAGCCTTCAAGCTCGGCCAACCCCTACCAATTTATTCTCTCCACTTCCCTAAAAACATCCTAGAGGTTCTGGTCTTCTTCAAAGACCTATTTTAGTGCCCTAAAAGGAGGTCTCAAAGAATCACTTCAAAGAAGAGGTAATGTCCATTACTGATTCTTTCATCTTTATTTATTCTTCCACTTCTTCTTCTTTAGTTGTTTCATTATGAAGTAATAACATCAGTATCACTCATATACTGATATGTTATTATAGGTATGAAACATCCTTATTTCACCATCTATCCATCCTACGGAAAAAGAAATCACCGCGCGTGCGTACGTACGGAATACCGTCTCCACGCCGTGGTGTAATCTATTTTCCATCACCACCTTACTTGGATGGGTATAATGGTGTAAATAATGACTATATATGACTATTATAAAGTGATAGTTATTCTGAAATAGTATACATACACTCCGATACAATTCCACAATCATAGGAATGATATCATCACTCGTGCGTACGTACGGAATACTGTCTCCACGATGTGATGCGACTCGTTATACATGATCTTCATTTCATAATGATTATATAAATGAATTGAATGAATGAATATGATATATATTACACTGATACCATTATGTAAATGAGGTATCTATAACCTAAAGAGATGAATAAGAATTTATTTGACAAAACACGCATAAGAACAAAAAGTAATAAACACCCGAATAACAAGTAGTAATGAAATATTACTGATAATAAGCTAAGAATATGACCATATATGATATCATAAAAATAAGTATGATTCTGTAATAAGTCAATAACATTATTTAAATCATTATACAGGAGGTTCAGACATGTACAAAGCATATCGGACCAAAGGTAAGGAAAATATCACAATCTCATTTTTATCCGAGATTTTTTATACTTTGAAATTTACTAGGGTGTATTTTATCATCCACATACATGTTTCCTCAATATGTAATATTTATATCCTTATAAAATAGTTTATATCCAATTTTACCCTTCAATGAGTCTTTAGTAAAAGATATGAAAGAAATATTTTGTCATTTTTCGTACGAGGTACTTTTTGACTTTTCCGACAAAAGTACGAAGAATGTTTTTTTAACTTATATGGCATGAATGGATTTTTTATTTCCAAGAATATTCCTTTACAAGTTTTCAATTTTATTTTTAATCAAATTCTTTTAGTTTAGAATTGTACGACATGTTATGAAATGAAAAGTGTTTTTGAAGCAGAAAGGATATTTTCCTCAAGAATGGAGTTCAACTGTTTTATCAAAATTATTTTCCATCTAAGATAATAAAGGGTTCTATTTTTATCCCTATTATTAAATTGATTTGATTATGTTGTGATGGAATTATATTTTTTCCTTTATCTTATATGAATTGTTTTATGATGTCATGATGTTTAAGATTCCCATGTTTATTACATGGAATATGCTATGATGTATGGTTTTCTGATTTTGTGGAACACATAAGAATGGTATCATTATGAGATGGGTGGGACCTATATCTCCCTCCAATGCATTGGGTAAAGATTTTATATCTCATGAGATAGACATGGCTGGAACGGTAGGTTATACCGGTTCAGTGAAACAGGACTGAAACGAGGGTGACTCGGTTCAGAAATGGACTTTGTCCACTAAGATAGTATTGGCAATGAGTCTTGACTAATAAGATATGATTCTCTATGATTATGTTTGTATGACACAAAGTTTGATGTTTAAAGATATGATTATTAGGATTTCATTTCACTACTATGATTTATCCCATGTTTTGAAATTATGCTCTTTTTTGCAGGTTAAGATTTCCAAAATGTTATGTTCTTATGAAAATGATGTGATTGATATTTCTTTTGTTTACCTGTACTGAGCATTTGAGCTCACGCTTCTATGTTTTTTTCCCCAAGAGATAAAGAAATGTTTTAGGAAAGAAAAAGGAAGATCATTATGGGAGATTTTTAAGATCTTTCACCATGATTAGAAGATTATATTCCGAGTTTCCAAAGACACTAAACTATTACGATCCTTGTGTGTGTGTTTTTGTTATATACTAAGAATTCCGAAAAAGTAATGTAATGTCCATTTACGTCAAGCTTCGGGTCTCTACATTTTATTCTAGATTGAGAACAAATAAAACAAATATAAAAAAATTAATAATTTTTCCCTTCTTCAAGGAGCCTTTTTATGTTCATAAAAAAAGACTTCCTATGATAGTTTAATTTACAAAAAAAAGGAATATAGTGTGTGTGAAGTGAATTAAGGAATGAATTTTTTTATTTTATTGGAATAACCAATGGTGTTTTGAAGTGTTAGGATGGGAGGATAGGTGGCGGCCTATTATAAGTGGGGAGAGTGCACACATAGAATTTTTTAAAAGATATAGTCATACCCAGGTTTTTATCATGAATAAATAAACATAAATGGGTTCCTAAAGATATATATAAATGTTATGAGGTCTAAATATGTCCACAAAATCGTAATTGGACATGTTTTAGGTTATTTATAATCCATATCATATTACATTAACCCCGAAAATTCCAATTTTCCTTAAACACGAGAATTGTATCATTATTATTTTCACAATTCATTATAATAAAAAACATTGTTGAACTTTTTTTATAATATAAATTATTATGATTGTAAATATTGAATAAATTTTATAAAATTCATTTCCTATAATTAGAAGGATTTAATTTTACTTATAACGCACAGACAATTTGAAAAAAATAGTTTTTTAAAATAAACACATTCCAAATATTAAAAAAAATTATATTATAAGTCAATAGGAAATGAATTGTATGGCCTATATTAGTTTTATATTACTATAATTTATATTATTTATCTTTTAAAAATATTAAATATATTTTACCCTTATAAATAATTTAAAAAAATGAAAGCATCAAATAAAAATCATTATTTTTACTATTCATCAAATAATTGATCTTTTAAAAAATCACCCAAATATAATTTTTAAATGTTTCATAAAATAAATTGTATAAATTTGGTAATAATTAGTACTAAATTGTGTGTTCACATCCGGATTTGACCAAATATTTTAAAAATAAAGTTTCTCTGAATAAACTTTTTTTTCATTCAATTTATATTTTTTTATTTCTAATCAATATGAAATGAATGAATTTATTTTACAAACATTTAAACCATATAAAATTCATGGTTTTTTATTACTAACCATTCCCAAAAACATAATTATTAGTTTATAATGGTAATGCTTTAATAATAATATTTTAATAGAGTTTCATAAATCATTCAAACCCGGTGTTGTGTGAATTTTAATATATCAAATATATTGAACTTATTAAAAAATAATTTATATCATAAAGTATTAGGTATTTTCATTATCTTATATTCATGGTTTATCATTTCAGGTATTCTATCAAACATAATTTTCCTATTATAAAATATATGTTTGTTACATGTAATTATGAACTCATAATATTTTTACTAGTCTTGTTCCCAATAGAAATATACAAATTTATAATTATTAAATAATTAAGATATCACCATTATTTATAGTTATATATATGTATGTATGTATGTATTCAATTAAAATATATGAAATTAAACATCTCATTCTGTTAATTTTCATTTTCTATTTTATAAAAAAAATCAGGTTCATTATATTTTTCCTCATTATGTGTCTACATCTACAAAATACGATTATAATGGGTTAAGATGATATGTGATATTTCATTTATATAAAAATATTATTCAACATTATTTATTTTAATAATTTACTTTACGAATCCTTAATATAATCATCCTAGTTATGTGATTATCATTGGTGTGAAATACTTTGTATCATGTATTTTTACGGTAATGTTCTTGTATAAGTGAATAAAGTGTTGCTGATTTGATTTATGTCATGTATTATTTACTTTCAACCCAAATTTTTTTGAATAATTAATAATAATACAACTATCACCAGAAATTACTATTAATATTTGAATTTGGGATGTCATAGCATCTACCATAACTACTAAAGGACATAAGAGGAAAATAAAATTAAATATTTTTATGCCCTGGACAACCATAGTTATAGAACACATAAGCATTTACATTTGAAGAATATAAGTATGAAAAATTGGTAGTACTTTTAATACAACCCCATTTCTAAATTGGTTTCTAAACCATCAACTATTCACAACTAAAATTCAATGTGACACATCATAGAAAGAAAGAAGCACCATATATCTCAAGATCCCCAACTATGATAGGTTCAACCACTATTGATTACTATAACACCTCCATGTGAGTGTTTAAGATGAATCTAGAAACTATAAATTGGTTTTATGGATAGAGGCCCATTCAAAGACACTAGGTTTTAATCACATAATTTGCAACTATTTTCATTTTTTAAATGTCACTTCAAAATGACGACCATACTACAACAACAACCAATCATTTACTAAAAACAAAATTATATTTTCAAAGGCCCCACTATAACATCCTGGTTTAGGGTGCTGCCCAAAGGTTATCCAAACCTCATAGGTCACATAACCTCAATCACATTTCCCTAAATTCCAGAGGCTATAGACTAGCAGCGAGGGACAATGTTTCATAATGGGAAAACCATGCCCATATTGGAAAAGTATACACGACTGCAAATAAATAGTAAATAGTAGAAGAAGAAGTAATACACAATAAAATAAGTAAATAGTGGAAGACTAATAGTAATAAAATAACTAAACCGTATATATAATCAACGATGCATATCACAATCATCTAGAAAAGTATCCAAACAAGTCACAATGATGGAATTAAAATACTGAAACCAAATTACAAAAAATTAGTAAACTCCCAAAACATTGCAATTCTCATATTGCTCTCATGCTCTCTATCTCCAACAACAATCAAGTACCTGAAGAAGAAGGGTGTTTGCCCTTATCTATACTTGAAACAATATAATCTGTTTAGGTCCTAATGAATGACCCAAACAGGGTGTGAGATAAATCATAGTAGGAAACCACAAAAATATCTATGCCAAACTGTTAGTGAATATATATAGCAGGAAATATGAAAATGAATCAATAAACTACTAAGTAATCAAAATTAGTCAATCCAAATGTTACCAATTACATTAATTTATTTTTATTAATTATCTCATCCATTGAAAAATGTTACCTCTTGATCTAGCCTAAGCTATATATCCCCTTGTATAATAATTACTAACATATGTCTCAAATGACTATCTAAAAAATCAAATAAGACTGAGTCCAAGATTGTTCTTTGTCTTGGAAGACTCATCACAATCAATTAATCATTCACAAGAAACCCTCTGGGAAAGATCTCAGAGTATAAACCCTTTGGTTTAACATATCTTTAATTCAATATATAATGACCCTCTCGAAAGCTCACACAGTATAACCCCTTTGGTCCCACATAGCACTAATCATTTACAACGACCACCCCGGTAGCTCCCATGGTCAATACCCCCTTTTTCTTCCGAGAAAAAATAATTTATAATGACCACCTGGCTGCTTTCACATTCTATGCCCTAAGGTCCAACATTCGTTTAATAATGACCCTCTAGGTAGCTCCCACAGTCTAACCCTTGTAGTCTATGACAACCCAAATGCTCTCACAATCAATAACTATGGGTAAACATAACAAAAAAATTGTACATAAATAACCCTACCTCACAAGATCTCATAGTCATATTCCCCTTGGTCACACTTTCACAATGTGAATCACATGAATCCCAATAAATGGTAATTCTATCATAATTACACAGGGCATAGAAAAAAAGTCTAGCCTAACAGGAATTCTAGACCAAATGGCCATAATCAATCAAACATGGGAAATTCACCCATAATCAAGGCATAAAACCTTTTTCATAATCAATAATCCTTTCTCAAACCAACACACAATAACATGTGTTAATCAAGGTTAAATTCTGAAACACACAATACCCTAGATATGGGTATTCGACACTTTTAGCATATATAATCCAAAGATAACCAAAGAGATCCACAAAGAACCTACCTTGATATTTTATAATGAACACTTTGGAATGTCGGCCCTTGAATTGGATTAAAAAGACATATATCTACCAAAAGGTTAAAATAGTTCAACCTAGAATAACCCACGAGAGAAGTGGAGTCATGATGAGAGGCTCTAGGGAAAGTGTGAACTCACTGGTGGGAATCCATCACACCCAGTAGTGTCTCAATCAGAGGCTGGATAGAGAACTAGGATGATCTAAAAGATTGCGGTCATCTCATAGCCCTCTTGAATAAAACATGAGAAGAAGAAGATGGTTATGGATGCGAGAAGCTACCATGCACCGACTCATAAATTAAAAAGAAATGTACATGGCATGTTCATTTAATGTACACACAATGGACTAGCCTCAACCAGCCCCCACATTAGGTGGTCTCCTAGGTCACCTACATGGCCCTTTACTCGGCTGTTACACAACCAGTATGCGGCTAAATAAAGAAACCAGGTACGTAAATTTTACTCAATAGTACACGGCGTGTACTTAGAAAAATTCCATTTGCTTAGTTTTCCATAAAAAACAACTAGAAAAAAAGATCCATACCTGAATAAAATATCTAGGTTCTTACAAATGTACTTTCAAAAATAAATTTATTCCTAAATTTCCCTTCCAAGGCTGAATAACTAGAATCATTAAACAATTATGTCCACTATGATCATACGCCGGCCTCCCTCTTCCAAGTATCGTCTTTTACTTTCTCGTGCTTCTATATAACTTGTACTAGAAGAACCTACCGGCCACATAGAACCTCATTTCTCTGATCCAAAATTGGAATATGGTGATCCTCTAAGGATGCATCCTCCTCTAACTAAACCTCCTCAGGTAGAGAATTTTGATATGGTTCTGAAATGTAACGACGTAACTGAGAAACATGAAATACATCGTTCATAGCCTCGTACCTCTTAGGAAACTGTAACTGATAAGAAACTATCCTAACTCTCTCTAATACCTCAAACGGCCTGATGTATCTCTATATTAATGCTTCCCCTTCCCCATAATCCTCTTGTTTCCCATCCTTAGTGTGACATGAAACAAAATATGATCTCTGACATCGAACTCTAGTGGTCATGTCTGTCGATTATCATAGGATTTCTGCCGAGACTATGCAGTAGTTGACAACATCAGAATTTACTCTACCTGCTCAATGATCTCTTGGACAAGATGAGGTCACACAATTTCAATCTCCATTACCTCTAGCCAACATAGGTATGATCAGCATGGCCTACCATACAAAGCCTCATAAGGTGCCATCTGTATCGTTGACTGGAATCTGTTATTGTAGGAAAACTCCACTTAGGGTAACTTTCTCTCCCAAGACCCCTTGAAATACAGGACGTATGCTCAAAGCATGTCAATAGAAACCTGAATCTTGCACTTAGAGTGGAAATCTATATGTGGATGGTACGTTTTACTTTGATGTACCTATGAACCCAAATCCCTTTATAGTCCATTCTAGACATGAAAAGTAAACCAGGTGTCCCTGTGTGAAAAGATAGTGTGAGGAAACCCATGTATACGTACAATCTCTCAGATATACAACCCTCCTTATTCATCATAACTGAAGGTTTCCTCAATCAAAAAAAAAAATTCAACCTTCATGAGTCTATCAATGACAACCAATACCGCTTCCTTTCCTCGAGGTGACCTTGGTAAACACGTCATGAAATCCATCACGAAATAATTCCACATCCTCTCGGGAATGGGTAACTACTTTAAAAGTCCCACTAATTGCCGAGGCTCATCCTTCATTTGATGATAGGTGGAACATCTCATAACAAAACCAAGAACATCCATCTTTATACCTAGCCACCAATATTGACGGTGTAGATAACGATACATCTTGGTTTCACCATGATGAACTACCCTAACTAATGAATGAAAATATTGCATAAACTCCTCACATATGTGTGGTGACACCCATATGCATCTATGAAAAACCAATTTCTCATCGTCGCCTATGGTGTATCTTAGAGTATGGTCCTCTCCAGACACACTCTCCCATGTGAATAGGCCATCTGAATCTGATAGTTTCTTCATTCGCACTCAGTCCAGTAGAGTAGAGGTAATAGCTATAGAAGAAATAAATTTCTCTCCCTGCCTATAGTGTCCCTCCAAATGCATCTCATAGAACTGAGCCATGACATTCCCCTCACTGCTATCCTCCAGAACTATGTGTATATGAGTCCTCCTACTCAATGCATCATCCATTGTGTTTCCTTTCCCACGTGTGTAGGAAAGATCAAAGTCAAAAGACTAATGGTGCTCAACCAACATTAATTGTCTCAAATTCATATCACTCTCAGTAAATATATACAAGAGACTTTTCTGGTCAGTGAATAACACTAAATTATCTCTCAAAAGAAAATGTCTCCAACAATGTAAAGCATGAACAACTACAGCTAACTCAAGATCCTAGGCCATGTAATTCCTCTCATGTGACCTCAACTACCGAGACCCATACGCAATGACTCTATCCCCTGTATATTCACTGCTTCCAGCCCAAAACCTAATACATCACAGTAAATGGTGTAACTCTTTCCCGGCTCCAGAAAAAATCAGTGCCGATGCTAATGTAAATCTCCCTTTCAGCTCTTTAATGGCTGAATTGTAGGAATCTATCCACAAATATGTTGAACCTTTCTATATTAGGTCTTTCATTGGCATTTCTCCACGTGAAAAGACCTGAATAAATTTCTTGTAGCCACCATCCATCCCCAGAAAACACCATACCTCAAAGATGTACTTTAGCATCTCCCTAGAAACTACTGATCTCAGTTTCTCTGGTTCTACTGATACTCTTGTATCTAAGATAACGTGACCCAAGAAGTGAATCTGGCCCATCCAAAAGTGGAATTTTTAGTACACTAAGATATCATCCACAAAGACAACCTCAAAAGAATCCATGTAAGGATTGAACACTCGGTTAATTAGTGCCATTAAAGATGTTAGTGCATTTTTGAGGCCTAAGGGTGAAACCAAAAACCCGTATAGACTATACCTACTCTGAAAGGTTTTCAGAAGTATATATGATGACCTAACATGCAACTGATGATAAGAGAATCTGAAGTCAATATTCGAGAACACCTGGGTTCCTCTAAGCTGATGATAGAGTTCATCAATCCTCGACCAAGGATATCAGTTCCTAAACGTAAATTGGTGCAGGTTATGATAGTCCACACAAAGTCTGAGGGTACCATTCACCTTCTTTTCAAAAAGAATCGGAGAACACCAAGGGGAATTATTGGTTTAGATGAAACCCTTTTCCAGATACCCCTCAAACTACCTCTTGAGCACTTGTAACACTAGTGTTTCTATCCTATATGGTGGAATGGACACCGGTGATACTGGTGGAACAAGCTCAATAGATAAATCTACCTCTCACTTTAGAGGTAAAACTGTAATGTTTTCTCAAAAGAAATCTATGAAATGATCTTCCACTAGAGTAAAGTCCATCCGTGAAGTCCCCTAGTCATCCAAAAATAAATGATAAATATGGGATGTAATTTTTCTCAATCCCTGATGCTTTGGTCTAGCTCTTCATGCTTGGACATCCCATTTTCCCTTGTATAGAAAATTCATTCCCTTTGGTGATGTGAAATTCACCCTATGATGATAACAGTAAAAAAAGTCTTGGAAAGAGACAAATAATTCAATTCTGAGAATGAAATAGAATCATGTCATCTCTAAGACATAGAGGTCTTGTAAGAAGTGTCATCCACCAACTTTAAGATGGATATCCTTGCATTAATTTACACTATCCATCCTAATCCTTAAAACAGTTTCTAGAGTCATAATATTTTTATGAGTAAAGATACATAGCTTGTCTCTATCCAAAATAGAAATAGATATGAAGCTATGGGAAACCCCTATATCAGAAATAGTAAAATCTAAAATAGAGGCAACTAGAATCGTACATATAACCATAGTGGGTTTGGGATCCTGCTCCTGCTGGGTCTACTCCACTTCAAAAGCATGACCTATACTACTACCCTGTGTCCCTTCCAGACTACCCAGAGCTGATCTACCCTACAGTCTCTGAAAACCTGTAACCTAACTACCACATCCATGACCACCTCTTCGGTCTGAGTTTACAGACGAACTCCAGTACCATAACTGGTGAGAATATTTTTGTCCTGCTCCATTACGTGGAGTCATAGTAGAACCCATATCACTCACTAATGGTGAGAACACCTGGAAAAAATGCTGAAGATGGGACATCAAGTTGCATGATTGGAACTCTACTGGGTCCTTCTGGTAATGTGGTCTCATATTCCAACTCTTCCCTCACTGGTAGCATACCACCTAGCTACCTGAAGAAACATCGTGTAAAAGCTCCCTGCAGTGTGTCCTCCTATCTGTCGAAGGATTACTAGCACGGGATGTCGAACTGCCTGGCTCTGATCTCCTAACTCCCTTACATTGCACTTGGTAATCAGTGCCTTGTCCACTATATCCATCACTGATGTCATACTAAAAAATTGACCTATAGTTGGATGTCATAAATGATACCATACTAAAATCGCCTCACCAAAGATAACACATCACCTCATAGAATAGGTTTGAATTGCTAGAGAATTGTAAAATGAGATGATCAATCCATCACTAAATGAGCGACATGCTACAAATGCATGATCTCTTAGGCTCTATCGGCCCCCAATGTATCGGGGTAGAAGTAATGAAAGAAGAACCTATGAATCTCTTCCTAAGCCATATCTGATGATGTCCCATGAGTGAGATAACATATCATCATCTCTTGGTGGAATCACATATCATGTACATTTTGAAATTCACCCTCATCTTTGAAAGATTCTCTAGATGCTCAAAGATAGCATGCATGGACTCCAACTTTGACTATGCAGCCTATGGTCCTCCATCCCCTAAAAAAAGTGGGAGGATGCTGCTACTGGAAAATCCTTGTTAACTCTACTACGGTCAAGGAAAGATGTGGTTCTCTCTTGAAAGTCTGTAACATCCTGAAAAATCCTTCACAGAACTTTACATCAGCACCTATGTCCGGTATAACAGTTGGATCCATGACGGTCACAACAGGATGATCTAATGGTAGTACTTGATGTAACATTGCTGGTTTTAGATTATTTACCTATATCTAGAGAAGAATTGGACTATGTATTGGTGGCATGACTCTTCAAGGTAAAGAACATAACTCAAGTCAAGATTATCATGGTCAACAATATAGATGATAAATAAAGGAAGAGGAGAAGAAACATTCATGTTTTACAGAACACGGTAACATGACATGTATATCTCATACACGTCATGTTCCCTTAAGATTTCAAAATGGTGTGTACCTCTTCCAAACCTAGTTGTGTAACACCCATATGCATGGCGTGTTGCTCTTGATACATGGTGTGTACTTGAATTTTCCCTCTTTCCCAGGTTCCTTTACACTGCTCAAACCACATAGTTCTCTCCTAGGTAACACTACATGGTGTGTTCACCCAACACATGACATGTACCACATAAGGCCCATCCAACTGTGTCTTTAGTCACATGGTTGAACACACAATCTACTCTACATGGTGTTAATAATTAAGACACGGTGTGTACGACCTATGTTTTATCCACATGTTTCGTTGGTCACACGGTCGGATACACGGTTCTCTATAACATGATGTTTACAATGCAAACATGGCTTGTTTAAAAAAAAGTTTCCCAACCCAATGGCTATTCTCAAACAATTAGTCACACGGTTAATGAAAACATGGCATGTATGCTTAGTACACGGTGTGTACTAAAGAAAAGTCACCTCTTCAAGAACATAAGAACACACATCACGTGTTCATAACATCACACATCATGTTGTCTGGGTTTCCAGATAATAGGCCTTTGAAACTCCACTAGAACCCTTAAAAACATAAAATATTTCCCAATGCATGAAATATTCTGACCCGTGAGAGACCATAATCCCATGAATCAATATTTGGCATCTTTATTCATCCCATATATTGACAAAACTAAATTAATGTTGAAACATGATCCCCCAATTTATGATCCTAGAGAGCCCATTACACCTCAGAAACCAAAGATTGGAATCCAACCAAATGAAACGTTAAAATTTCCAATACCCTTTAAAAAATATAGTATTCTATAAAGTAATATATCATTACAACATTCATATCTGGAACAATATCTATCACAATAACAAGAAATTGGTAATGCATCTTAAATGTCATGCCAAGAATGCCAGACATGAGTTCGCTAGAAGTGCATCTTTGGTGCCTGAGATGGAATACCCTTATCTCATCCAATTTCAATAGAAATAAAGCCTCAATAATGTCAGTGATAACCACACAATACTAGTGAATCACCCAATGGTGAAATCAAATCAACTCTAAAAATTGAGAAACCCAAAAAAAATTCTATATTCTAGTTAACATGGATTTTTATTGTACACAGCTTAGCTACTCCTAGGAAAAACTTATTACAAACTACCTATTTCTTCTTATACCTATCTAAAGGATCCAATAGTAACCGAAAGTAGAAAATAATCTATTATGATACCACTTTGTAATTTCCCTATTCCACATGCCGCCCAAAGGTTCCTCGAACCTAGTTGGTCACATAACCTCAAGCACATTTCCCCAAATGCCAGAGGCTGATGACTAAAAGCAAGGGCCAAGGTCTAATAGTGGGGAAACTATTCCCTCAGTGGAAAAGTATAGAAATAAAAAAATAAATAGTAAATAGTCGCTGAAGTAGCAATACAATAAAATAGAAGTAAACAGTGGAAGACTAATAGTAATAAAATAACTACAGCATATATATAATCAATGATCCATGTCACAAGTATCTAGAAAAGCATCAAAATAATTCAAAATGTTTGAAATACAATACCAAAACTAAAGTATAGAAAATCAGTAAACTCCAGCAGCATCGAAAACCTCATTTTTGTCCTATGCTCTCTAGATCCAACAACAATCATATACCCGATGAAGAATGGTGCTTTCCCTTATCTATACCTCCAACCATATAATATGTTTTTTTTCAAAATCATGAACCAAATAGGGTGTGAGACGAATCCCAGTAGGAAACCTCCAAATGTTCTTTGCCTAACTATGAGGGGATATTTATATCATAAAAAATGTAAAATTAATAATAAAATATGAATTACTCAAATGTATGCAGCCCTACCATTTTCAATTACACTCATTAACATTTAATAATTATTCAATCCATTGAATAATATAACCTTATGATCTATTCAAAGCACTCTATCCCCTAGTATAATAAAAACAAATAGACATCTCAAAAGACCATCTAAAAAATTATGTAAGACTGAGTCCAAGCTTGTGCTTAGTCTTGGTAGACTCATCACAATCAATCAATCATTCACAAGTAACCCTCTTGGAATGATATCAAGGTATAAACCATATAGTTTAACATATCATCAATTCAATAAATAATGACCCTCTTGAAATCTCACATACTATAACCCCTTTGGTCTCACATAGAACTAATCATTTACAATGACCACCTGGGTATATCTCAGGGTCAATACCCCCTTGGTCTGCATAGCAATAATAATTTATAATTACAACCTAACAGCTCTCACATCCTATGACCTAATATCCAACATTCATTTAATAATGACCCTCTACATAGCTCTCATGGTCTAACCCCTATGGTCTTTGACCACATGACATCTCTCATAGTCAATACCTCTAGTTCAACATACCAACAAAATTGAATTCAAATGACCCTACCTCTAAAAGCTCTCATAGTCAGATGCTCAATGGTCATACTGTCAAAATGAACATCACATGCATCTCAATAACTTGTAACTTTATCCTAACTACAGGATGAATGGAAAAAAAGAAAGCCTAAAAGGAATTCTAGACAAAATGGGCATAATCAATTAAACATGGAAAACACACCCATAATCAAGGCATAAAAACTTATTCATAATCAATGGAAACTTTATCAAACAAATACACTATAATAGGTCTTAAACAAGGTTAAATTCCAAAACCCGCAATACCTTAAACATGGGTATTTGAAACTTCTAGCATATATAATCAAAATACAACCAAAACAAGTCCCAAAACACCTACATTGATGTTGTACGATGATCACTCTTGAACATCGGCCCTTGAATTGGCCTTGAACGATGTACATCAGCAATAAAGATAAAATAGTTAAACCTTGAATAACCCATGAGAGAAGAGAAATCTGGAAGAGAGGATCTAAGGAGAGAGATAACACGCTGGTGGGAATCCAACACACTTGGAAGTGTCTCAATCGGAGTTCAGATAAAGAACTAGGAGGATCTTGAATTCTGTGACCATCTCATCACTTTCCTAACTGAAAAACATGAAGAATAAGATGGTTCTGGAAATAAGACATGACCCCACTCCGACTCATTAATTAAAAATATAAGTACATGGAATGTTCCTTTAATGTACACACTGTGTACTAGCCTCAACTGGACCCCAATTTTGGCGGTCTTCCAGGTCACCTACATGGCCTTGTACTTAGTCATTACTTGACCTGTACACACATGGGACAACCTGGTACACGGTGTGTACTCAAGAGTGCGCGGCATGTACTTAGAAAAATTCCCCTTTCCTCCTTTTCATTAAAAAACTACCTGAAACAATGATCCATACCTAAAAATAAGATTTATGTTCTTACTCCCATTATACTTATTTTATTATGTTTTCGAATGAAAATATCATGAAAACATTCCATTAATAAAGATTTAATTTATTATCTAGGATGATGGTCATTCCCTACTTCCAACTCAGGCCCTCAAAGTATAATTTGTAATACATGATCATGAGTCCATCAAAAAATCTAATAAAAAATCAATGATCCCACTAATATTATTGATCCATTATTATTATTAATGTGAACCTTGATCATATTTGATGATATAAGGATTTAGATTTAGATATTCATCAACCATTTACTCATGTTCACGTGGATTAAAAACAACTTTATATACTTTGAAATAATTAATATTCTTGAATTATGTGGGAACACTATGATCAGTTATAGGACTATCTTTTTCTGGGTCATTCATAATTACCTTTTGATATTTCATCAACACTTATATGAGAGGAGATACTAAAAAAATAACTCAAATCATAAAACAACATTAAAATATTCTTCAAAATCATTGTTCCCAAAAAAAAACAAATCAAACTACACTAATCACCATTTAAATTATATTTAATTTTAATATCTCATCATATATTCATCAAATAAAATTATAAAATTAATTCACTAAAATAATGCACTGATATGAAATAATGAAACTACACTCTTCTTATCAAACATTAGAATATAATAAAACAGTAGAAATCTTCTTAGAGAGAGACCATATGTACCATTTGGCCACACTAATAGTATATTGGAAATCCCCGTCAATTTTTTTCATAATTGAAATATAATTATGAAAATATTTATAATAGTTAATGATATTTAAAAGTCTCCATGGAAGTTAATAAAAATATAATATTCGCTTTAGAACAAAAAAATTAAAAAAAAATTAGTAAATGTTATGACTTTTAGATGATAAAATATAAAAATAAACACCAAAAAAATAATTTCAAATTAAATTACTCTAACATTTCTAGTCATTTATTTCAATTTAACAAAAATGATATATAAACAATAATGGGATCCATTAAAACCATTATAGTACATTAATTGTCTTTGTTACACAGAAATTCATGATTTATTACTTAATAATACACATTTTATGACCAATAATATTGATAATTATAGTTTCCTAGGGTAATTTGGATAATTAAATAACAACTGAAAACTAGGGGCACATCAGCATTATTGAAAACATCCTTAACATGCTCATAAAATTATATCATTCCTAAAACTGCATAGGATAACATGGGGAGATACAAAAGAAATGGGTGGGTTATAAATCCCATTAAAGGAATAAATAAAACATAAAATGATGAATTTATTACACTTTAGAAACAAGTAATTTAAATGGTATATAAAAGGGTTGAGAATCATGAATATGACCAATGAGGTATAAATCAGTTTAATAACATAAAGGCTATATGGAAATGTTGTAACCACATTAAACCTGACACCATAAGCTTATGTCAAGGTTAAACACCAAGATATGAAAACATAATGAGCTTATGTTAACCATATGTTCACCATGCATGATATAGATGAGTCTAAAACATTACCTAATGCATTTGGGGGATATCTGGACACCCTAGTCATAATCACATCATGTACAATCGTATGTGTTTCACATGGATCATAAAACATAATAACATATTCCATCAAATTAAATTCCAAAATTAAGTATATTGGGACACATATATGGAATTACCCAATAAGTTAACCATAGTTATGTCAAGGTGGATACCATTGTGTGTAAATAGTGATGGTATTCACAATACATATTTTTAGGATGCAACAATCATAGTTAAATATTGACAGCATAATGATAGTATAAAAACATTTACATAATGAAATAATGAGAGGGAAAAGTGGAAAGTCATAAATTATAAATAATATTGACAACAATATGGATGTGTACGAAAATCCAATAATTAGGAATTGGAAAAAAAGGCACAAACTGAAAAAGATTATTGAATGAAGAGGAGAAAGATGGGATACCTTACCTAGATTGGGTGATTCCAAAATCCATAGAGGAGATTCTTGAGATCATGGTGGAAACATAGGAGGACTCAATAGAGGGGAGGGAAGATTAATTATATTATCCATTATTTTTTAATGATGAGGAATGTTAGCAAGGGTGGATTTATAAAGGAAAAGAGAAGGGTGTTCTTTATTATTTCCCAAACATAGGATTGGGACTATATATAATAATAAAATCTAAACCAAAACACATCCAATGTTTTTAAGTCATTATTTCTACTAAATAGAGGTTAAATTCATTATTTTTTTATGTATGAGGTCCAAATTCATTAATATATAACCCCAGATGACGTCAAAGTGACTCATGTTCTTGAAAAAATGATTTTATAACCTTAAAAAATAATATACTTTTAGGATGATTCATAATTTTATTATAACAATAAAAAATACCATAAATCACATTCTTTTAATATTAAAACATATATTTTTTAATGTATACCTTTAGATAATTTATTAAATAACTTTTGGCTCATTATAAAGTCATAATAGACATTATATATTCATACAGTAATTAGGTTTTTACCTAAAATTTAGACTATCTGAAAAAATTATGAAAAAAACACTTTTGTATAATATTAACATTATTATTACAAATATAATAATTATCCCAAAAAAATAATTTTCTAAATATGTAAATTTTTACTTTTCTATCAAGAAGCGATCATTATTGAAAAAAGTTTGTCTTTCTATCAAAAACAGTTTTTAAGCCCTTAAACATTTACATTTAAAATAACAAAAAGTATATTATCATTTATATTTAATAAAAATTATTTAATAATAATATTTAATTAAAATATAATTTTTTTAAAAAAACTGGTAATTCATGAAAATCAATGACTTAATTGAAAATGTATATTACCCATTAATATAATTATTATTTTGTAGTATGAAAATAAAATTAATTTATATTTTGATAACAATAAGAATATAATATAACCATTATTATATTAAAAATAAAACTCACATATTCATATTAGAATAATCAGCATACATTTCCCATTATGACACAGGAAAAGGCCCTAAAGGTATGTTATGTGGTTGGGAGATTTTTATAGAGTGGTTTAAAATATGTGGTTTGCAATGTGATCTTGATAAACATAAACTTCACTCATAATTGGTTTAGTGCATTTTTGAGTTATTGGATAATGACATGGAATTGTTCAAGGTAAAATTAAATATATTATATCTCCCAATAAATCTCTAATAAATTGGATGCATAGGGTATGATCATGATAATTGAGGCCACTACATAAATTTTCTATGTCCATTGGATTTACCATAACCCTATATTTATACTAATCATATGACCATTTTTAAACATCTATTTTTACATACGTTATGAAGATTAATTATTATTTAAAACTGATAGGATATAATAAAGAAATAAGTGAATTTTTCTTCTATAACCATAATACAACATTTAATTCAACCACAATGGTAATTTAATTTATAAATTTTCAGGTCATAAAATTTGTCCCCCTTTAGAAATTTCTCCCTGAAAATTTTCCTTTCAGACACTAAAATAGATGATAGTAATTTCCTTTCATCACCTCTTCCAGTTCCCATGTTTATTATTCAAACAAAAGGTTTCTCTATTCCACTTTGACCAGGGGCATTGTCTTATTTCATTGGACTTTGCCTTTATGATTTAAGTTGTTCACTAGATTCACGTCATAAGAATGCTCATTCTACTATGGTTCTACATATTTTTTTTATTACATATAAGGGTGTTGGTATGTAATTCTTCAAGAATGATACATGTAACATATTATGTACTTTATATTGGTTAGTTGGGAGTGGTTGTCAATAATACACCACTTCAATACAATCAAGGATCTCAAAGGGATTGATGAATCTTAGACTAAGCTTCCCCTCCTCCCAAAATATCATTTCACTCATCCATGGATATGTGAAGAGGTATAACTTATCTCCAAACAGATACTCTAGTTCTCATTATTACTTTTCATCATGTATCTTTTTTTAACTTTGAGAAACACTGATGTGTTACATAATGTTCTTTACCTTTACCAACATTTACCTAACTATTTTAGGACCCATCAATTTTTTTTCCTAGCTTTATCCTAGATTACATGTGTGCTGCATCTCTTTAAAAATGTCTTCACATGGAACCATATGGATGATTGAGTAAAAAATATTTTTTGGGGAACTTGAGCATATGAAGATGTTGAACACATTCTCCTTTCAAGTCTATTGAGAATTTTTTCAACATTCCCTTTAGATTATTGAACTTCCACTCAAATTTTCTATCTATTTTAGGGGGATAAGTCATGCAGAATTTCAACTCCATATTTAAAGTATGTTGGAGACATTTCTAGATCATGGTGATAAATATTTTATCATTATTAGATATAATCAACAATGTTCTTCTATACATCTTCTCTACGTCTCTAATGTATATCAGAAGTGCTCTCAAATTTCAATTAAGAGAGAAGTATTTGTAAGACGATCGACCACTACCTATATAGAATATCCCCTATTTATGTTTTTATAATACCGCTGACAATGTCCATTGTTGTGTTTTATAATTTCAATGTCGGTATGGGTAATGTTTTCATCATCCCCTTGTATTTTTTTCATCATTCACATGATGAAAAAAATTACACCTTAATTTATATTCTATGATCTTCATTAATATATTTTCCTTCCATAAGTTATCTTTGAGATCTTGATATATATTTGTGCTTTGAGGATGTGTGGAGAAGTTCAATATGTGAGCATAATCCAACAACTTATTCATTATAACAGTATTTGTCGGTTCACATTTATGTGATCCAAATCATACAACTCATTATTCATTAATTTTGAACTCTATGTATTTCCATTTTCTTATAGCTTCCACCTTCTTCGAAATATCCACTTAATATTTTAAATATACATTATATTATCTAGAAAGGGTGATTTATAAATCATTTGGGAAGGATTTATTATGTCCCCTCTTTTTTGATTCCAATGTCCATACCTTTCATGTATAAAAAGATCATATCATCCTCAATACCATCAATGATAAAATTTATAAATTCATTCTACATAGATCATCATCCACTTTATATTTTTTCCATGATGGTATTGGATTGATCAGTCATATTCCTAAATCATCTATAAACTTTTTCATTGGTTTATCGTTAACACTTTCAGTGTGAATATATACATTATTCTCTTTTGATTGGTATATTTTTTACACAACACTAGAAATAGAGTATTTCCCATGATTTTAAATGTTATGACAATTGTGGCCAAATCCAGTTCATGTGATGGGTAGTTCTATTCATTACTATTCAATTGTCATGAGGTATACGCTATCACTCTGTCATTCTTCAATACTTCACATCCCAAGAACTACTTTGATATGTCATTGAATACCATGAAAAGTTCCCACATGAGGGTACCATAAGTAATAGTGTAGTGATAGGCCTCTTTTTTATATCATTAAAGAACTATTCACATTTATTATTCCAAACTATATTGACACCCTTAAGAGTTATCATTGTTATAGTGTTTTCAAATCATGATGAATTTTTCAAAAAATGACGATAGTGCACAAATTATCCTAGGAATCTACATAACTCCATAAAAATGGTTGATATTATCCATCCTTCGATTTATGATGTCATTTAAGGGTTTATAGATATTATATATCTTCTGATAATATTCCCCATGAATGAAACATCCTTAAATATGAAATCATATATGATGTAATTTTCTTAAATCTTCTCACATTGTAAGGTCTTTAGTATAGTTTTTAGATCCTCCGCCTTCTCCTCCTTTCTTTTGGAATTTATTTTAATATCATCTATATTGACTACCATAATTTTTTTGAGGTAATATCTGAAGAATATATTCATTATTTCCATTATGATTTCTAAATAATTAGTGATTTTGGATAGAAATACTATGAACATATAGTGCATGTACCTTGTGCAGAAAGTAATCAAGAGCATATCATCATTCGTCAAACTTACTTCATAATATCTAATCTGAATATCCACCATAGATAAGTATTATGATTCATTTACCTAGTAGAAGAAGTCATCAATCTGTGAAAGGGGATTCTTTTTCAATTTCATTATCATTTTGACCTCATGATAAATAATGAAATTGTACATAAATGTGTCCTTCTTTATGAAGAGGAAGTGTGGGGCACCACATGGTGAAGCACTTGGGTATGTGAACCCTTTATCTAGACTCTCCTATAGTAATTTCTTCAAATCCCTAGCTTCTAAAAAATCAATTCTATATAGAGTCTAGGTAATTTGAAAATACCATTGTATACTCTTGATTTATAATTCTTTCTCTCTGCTAGGTGGAGGACCCAAAAATTATTCACGAAACACATTAGTATATTCCATCTAAGTGGGAATGTATCTAAGGATGATATTATCCTTATAATCAAAAATTCATGCAATATATGGATGTTCATAGGTAAATATTAACCATACATTATATGTTGGTCCTAAATAATGTTCACCCTTCTCTAATAAATTGTACATAATCAGAGGATTTTTAATGAGACAAAGAGTGATTTCCTTCTCATGGAATTTTT
Organism: Viscum album; assembly: GCA_963277665.1. NCBI lineage: Eukaryota > Viridiplantae > Streptophyta > Magnoliopsida > Santalales > Viscaceae > Viscum > Viscum album. Next base: position 1,329,428,933 of record OY728165.1, on the reverse strand, counting down.
TTTGAATATACATAAGGAAAGCCTATTTTTACCATGAATTGCATCCAATACCACTAAAGAGATTACCATAATTTTCAATATGAATTTCAACCAAGAAATTATGAGAGGGGATGAATAATATACATTGGATTAAATAATTACCCCATTTTTCTTTTTCTCTGACAAAACTACTTCCAATCATTATGGGGGTGTTTGAATAGTTTTACAAAACATTAGTGATATAAATGAATTAGTAAAAATAGAATTGAAAGATATGTTCTATATTCATGAATTAATAAAAAAAATTACCTATTACCACATTATTTTTGAGACCCACCCCAGTGGTTGTGATGGAATATGCTCAACCTTGCTAACATGGAGGTTTTTGGTTTTCATTATCTTGAAACACCCATATCTTTGTGACTTTTTATCTCAAAGTGCCCATGTTTTTTAATATTGAAACATTTGACAAGAGACTGAGGGTTTACTAGAGTGTTCCTCTGTTAAATTACATTAGTGGGGTTCTACCATTGGTAATCATTGGATAGTTTCCCATCTATTACACACCTAAATCATTTCATCATCCCCTTTAGAAAATTTTTGGGCTTCTTCTTTCCGCGCCTCCGAAAAGAGGGATGTTGAAATTTCATACCATCATTAGAATTCTCTATCAAAATTCCATAATTAAACCCCACTTTATTCATATTATACTTGTGATACCCTTTACAATCACTAATCTCCATTTTGACTTTCAGGGTATAACAGACAATTTCCTCTAAGATATCAAAGTCTCGAATCAACAAGGCTTTTCATATACTTGTTTTTATTCCTCCAATTAAGTGATCAACTATGAATTTGTGGTAATGAAAATGCTGGGGTAATATAATGAATGTCTTTTGAGGATTTCCTCGGGCACCCCAAATGATTATTCTAATTTTTTCTCAAGGTAAAGGAAATCGATTTGCCTTTTAATTCAAATTGTATGAGTAAAATATTTGTCAAAAAATAATTTATGTTATTCATTACAACCCATTTATTTGATATATTCCTCAGGCTTTATATTCATGATCAATTCCATCCAATGATTACCTTTTACCTTCATTCAATAAATATCTAGTATAACCTTATCTTTCTTGAAACATTAAAGGATTGATATGTTAATCTCAATGGAGTAGATCCATTGTTCCATGATTAATGGATCTAATGATCAATTGATTATTTTATTCCTTTTTGACTTATAGGCATCGATTATATCTATTTATTTATTAGGGGGTTCATTATTTCCCATATTTACAGTTTTTATTTAATACCTAATTTAAATAAGAGAGTATCATCACAAATTTAAAGATTATTTCTACAATTAGGATGTGAATATTGTTTGGGAAGTCATCACATTGGACTTCACATTGGTTTTTTACTAGGTTCCTCCTACATCTAGCCACTGGAATGAATAAAGGGAAATTTATATATGATTAATTTTAAATTATAATCACATAAAAGGGTATCTGTTAAAATATAAGTGATAATTTATAAATGAAATGTATTTCATTAGATTATGAATTTCCAGGCACCAGTCTATGTTATTCATGATATATTTAGTAACAAAAACTTTTTTTCGAAATTTTATTACTTTAATAATGGTTTATAATTGGGTTACTAATTTACAAAAGAATACCCACTTGGAGTGTCCAATAATCTCTGTAGTATGAAAAGTTTTTTGCACTAGTTCCCAATTGAGTTTAGCTCAAAATGGTGTTTTTTAGTGTTATCCCTAGAAATATCTGTTCGACATCCACATCAACTTATATTATCAATAATTGTAATTATATTTAAAGAAAACACAAACTCTATACCTTAAAAAAAGTAAGAATTTATTCTTATGTTGAGTATGATCCATAATGATTTTACTAGGGTTTTATAATCTTAATCCAAATTTAGTTAAACATTACATTGATACCATCTGTGACACCCATAATATTTATTAAAAATTAATTCATTATTTATTACATAAGAATAAAAATAATTTATGCCAAATAATCAATAAGCCATTTTTACTTGGTTAGTTAGGTACATTACCTAAAAACACAAAATAGCGGTACATCAGCATTATTGAAAACTTACTTTACATGATCATAATATTCCATCATTCATAAAACTGTATCACATAACATGGGGAAAACCATATGAAAGGGGCGAGATAAGAATCCCATTAAGGAAATAATAAAATTATAAAATAAATAATTTATAACATTTTAGATAATAGTAATTTCAATGGGACCTAAAAGGTGTGATAATCTTAAACATGAAAAATGAGGTTTGATATATAAAGATAACATAAAGGAAACTTAAAAGTGTGGAAACAATATTAAATAGCAAATAAAACACATATGTATAAGTTAAATAGAAAGACATCATAACATAGTTTTCATAGGATAACCTGTGGTGCATAATACATAGAATCTCATGTTACTAAAACATTACTCAATACATTGCAGCACTATATGGGAACAAACATCATAATCATACTATGTACACGCTTAAGTGCACCGCATGGATCATATAAAATTACTATATATTTCATCAAATTTAATACCATGATTATGTATTATGTGTTATATACACTGACTACCCCAATCAAGGAAGTATGTGTATGTCATTGTGAGGACCCATGTGGGGAAATAACAATGGTATTCACATTATAATAATTTCGTATGGAAAAATCACAGTGAAATTTCCAGATCATAACTATTGTATAGAAGAATTCAAAATGGTTTAATGAGATTAAAATGTTTATCTTATCATTTGGATATGAAATCGATAGTAATAGAGATTTTTCAAAATATAATTGAACATTTTGAATAAGAATAAAGGCATATAATGAAGAATATTCTTGAATAAATAGGAGAAGTATTTGATCCTTTACTTTTAAAGGGTGATTCTAAAAGCTTTGCAGGAGCTTATTGAGAGCTTTACGGAAACATGGCAGGACTCTAGAGAGGGTATTCAAGATTAAGGACTTTCTCAATGGTTTTTGAATGAAAATTATGGGGATCATTGGTTCGTTTATATAGAAAAAGATAGGGGAGTTGTTTATTATTTCCCAAACACAAGTTTGGGGAACTATATAATAATGTAATCAAACCACAAACCATAGGGTCTTTTTCCATTGTTTTCTTCAATAGTGGGTTGGTTTTCAATATTTTATTTTCCAAAGGGTTAGAATCATTGAAATATTACCCTCGGCGATCTGTACGTGAGTAATGTTCTTAGTGATATTATTTTCAAAAATAAAATATAATATAAGTATTGGAGGATTAATAATGACTTTATAAATTGAATAAAATAAAATCAAAAATAAAATTTTCATAGGAAAAAATATATTTTTTTATTCATATACATTATATAATTTATTACATTAGTTTTTAGTCATTATGATATTATAATACACTCCATATTTCATTATAATATTTAATTTTTTACCTGAAAATTTTAATTTTTCATAAAATTATTATAAATTATATATTGGATAATTTTGAAATAATGATTCCAAAAAAAATTATTTTATAAAAATAATTTAACATTTAACTAAATTTTCACATTTAAAATAATAATTGACATTTATTGATATATATTGATGTTTTAACAATAATAGTTTTTAAACCACTATAAATATTACATTTGAAATGAAAAAATAATATTATCATTTATATATAAGAACCATTATTTATTAATAATATTTTTTTTTAAATTTAGTTTTTTAATAAAAATCAAATAATTCCCCAAAAGGAATTTTATAATTGAAATTGTATATTACCCAAAAATAAAATTTATGTTTTATGATATCAAAAATAAAATCATTTTCAAGGTGAATCAATAAAAAGAAAATGTAACCAATATTATATTGAAAATAAAATATTAATATTTATTTTATTAGGTTCATGATACATAACCCTTTATTACTCCAGCAAACGCCATGGTGGGTAAGGTGCACAATGGCGAGATTTTCATTGGGTGGTTCGACATACATGGTTTGGGTCATGATCTCAATGAGCTTTAAATTATCCCATAAATGGTTTTTATTATGCTTTAGTTGTGGGATCTATTCTTCATAATTGCCAAGCGAAAATCATTGTGATGTTTCCTCCCTTTAATACTCCGATAAATGGGCTTTATAGGGTATGATCATGCTGGTTGAGGTCGGTTCATATTTATTATATGATAGTAGGATTTATCATAACTCTATATTTATATTAATCACATCACCACTACACAACAGTTATATTATCAATTTTTATGAATAATGACATTAAATTAAATCCTTGATGATAAAGTAAAATTAAATATTTTAATTTGTTTTCTATAACTATAAAATGGAATTTAATTCAACCTCTTTGGGAATTTTATTTATAAATGATCAAGTAATTACACTATAAGGTAGAGAAAACATCACAAAATGACACATTTAATATGATGAAAAACATGTTTATGCAGTCTACAACTCTTGAAAACTTCTAGGGTAACTCATCAGTTACCCTTACATCCATCCTATTGGTTTAAATTTCACCAATCAAATATTTAATCTAACACTAATATAAAATTATGAAATCTATACATCTGTTAGAATGTAAATTCTACTCCCCAAAATTGTTATCTTGGATGTTTCTTATAATTTAACTCCTAATTTCTAATGATTTAATCTCAGTTTAATATTGTCTTCCAAAATATCATGAAACCAAACAAGGCTATAATAATTTTTTCACATGAAAAAAACTAGTTCATCTTTTGACATCACCAGAGATATCCCATCACAATTTTTGAAGTATATTCTCAATCAAAGTTTGTTAGAAACTAGTTTAGGGCATCATATCAAACAATAATGGGACATTTTTCAACCAATTAATAAATAACTAAAATAAAACATTGAACTAGATGTTTGTAATGGAATCACCCTAAGTCATTGAATCATACACAAAAAGTAAGAAGTTCAAAAATTAATACAATAAAAATATTAAATAATAATAATGAAAAAAAATTATATCAACTTTGCAGAGTAAAAAATTAATAATGAAGAAAACCACCACCAAAATATATATTTGGAGAAGGGGGACGATGTTGTATGATTAAAAAATAAAGAACTAAAATAAAAAAAAGAAACACAAGATCAAATTGTTACTCCAATATTCCTTCATTATGTGATAGGTGAAAAACCATACACATCACCTCCATAAAAATAAAACTAATGTCAAGACCATATGATTAACAAGAGTGTTACTTTTTTGAACCAACATTATAATTCATTGATCAATTTATATACCCAATAGGAATGCATGTATGATGTTAAACATAATTCCTAATTGGTATCCCACATCCCTCATGCATTAATATTAATGATCAAAACCTGAAATAATGTTTTAAACATAAATATATAAAAAAAATAGTAACATCATTTTTTTAAAATTAAGACATTTTCATTAAATTATCATGTTTTATATACCCTACTAAATATACAATGAATGCCTCACCTTGTAAGAAAATCATTAATATATTTTGTAATATTGTGTCAAGAATGAAATTAAAAACCAAAAATATTTTCAATGTATGTAAAACACCTCAATCTATTGAAAAATAAAACAAAATGAATGGAAATCGTGATTTTTAGAAGGAATATTATACACAGTAAAAACAAAATATACTAAAAATGTGTCCCTAATATAAAAAACCAATTACACCACCATAATGAAAACATACTCATTTTAGGAAGATCAACATACAATTAATAAATTACATGCCTTCTAATTTGATGAAAATATATTTGAAAATTCATCAATAATAGAGAAAATCCATAAAGAAATCATAAGTAATAATAAATAAAAACTATCATGGTATTTCCTAACATTAATAGTTAAATTCAAGTAATATAGAATAGAAAAATACAACTAATTGGAATTACATATGTGATCTAACTTCCCAATCACATGGTTTTACCCTTATAGCCTTACTTAGGGAAAAATACCCTAATCATAGAAAATTCCTATCATTGGAACAACTAATCAATGTCTAGTAATGAGTTGTGAAGACCTCATACCTAGATCATCAAACAAAAAAACCAAGGTTTCCCATGACATAATAATATAGGTGATCCATACAATATAACACATTTAAATATTTTAATCAATGAAATCAATAAATATAGAAAACATAAAATTTCCATTTCCTTGGAAAAAATAACAAAATAATAGCTTCTATAGTAAATAATATATTTGAAAATACTCACCAAAATAGATAACTAACCACATTTATCATTTTACATTAAATTTGGATTGATAAAAAATCCATATAGATTATATATTGGTGATATATAATGATTGATATCAAGAAACATTAAAAAATAAATCATATATTTTGTCAAATTATAACATACATAATGAAATAATTCAAATTATTCCATTAAATATTATCTAAAAAATCATATAAATAGATTAAACAATATATCAAAGTTTAATTCATATAACAATAACCCTTAAATATAGAAAAAAATAAGAAATGAAAAAGAATATATTTATAATAACACAATTTCAAATAATTATTGTTCAATTGAAACAATATGTATAAATTCCCTTTGATTTATTAATTAATAACCATTGTTTTGATTTTATACATCACCTTATGATAATGACTTTCATAATACTATTTTTGAGGTGTTTAAATATTAGAAATCAAATTTGAATGAAAAGGTTAGACTAATAAAAATTCATATATTTATTAAATAATGATATTATATAATTTTTTTAATAAAAAAATATTAAATCATCATAAAGGAAAGGTTTATTTAATAATATAAATTTTATTAAATGACATACTAGAAAATCATTTAATCCATAAAAAAAATTTATTTTTTCTAAAATAAGTGTATAATTAATCCCTAAATCAACCGTCAACTACTAAAAAGAAAATATATATAATATAATATATGTTAAATCTTGAAGAAAAATATGCCATTATTTAAATGGGTAACTATGTAAATTTTTCTATAAAACTCACTACCTCATTATAAAACCCTCTATTACATATAAAATGTTTCCAAAAATAAATCCAAGTACCAAGAATAATAAAAAAAATAAGTTTAAATACCAGAAAATTCGTTGTGATTTCTAATCAAATGTTTCTATAAATATGTGAATGTGTGTTAAATTAAATATCATAATTAACAACCAATGAAATTTTGAAAACACCTAATCAACATGACACGACACCAAAAATTATAAATCAATAATTTTACAAATTGATTCACACTGTATATATTTTATGGGATCTTAAAAAAATAGGTCCTTTCTATTTGTGATAACTCATACATGTTTTCCATCCTAAGGTTATCGATAAGTTACCTAAACATAATGGTGATTTCCTACAATCAACATTAAATTCAAAGAGATCCCCCTTACAACCCCATACATAAAAGGGATCCCTAAACCATTTTATCCCCTAACTAATTACACATATTACAACATCTATATAATTACATCAATACGGAATAAAATTATAATTAATACTATATAGATTAAACATGGATAGAAATTCACCCTCATATATTAACATATTCTATGTTTTTTAGAAAAAATTAGCACGCCTATAAAATTCACATCTAATTTTCTTGAAATTTACACATATGAAAACAAATTACATAATTAATCAATCAATTTTCATAAATGACTTTTAATATATTTATTAATATTCATTTACAAGGTCAATAAAATGTTTAGAATAATTTATCACTGAATATTGAGAATGAGTGGTCACCTACCACATATAATATTAATAAATTCATTACCATACCTATTATGACTTATAAAATAGATCTTAAAATATCCATGAATGAGTAATTGTTTTTCTATAATAGATTGTTTTATAAATCCCTTCGTTTTGGCTAAAATGGATAAATACACTCCGTGGAATGTACCAAAATTGATCGAAATTGAAAAAACATAGAAAAACATCTCATAATAATACCCTCGACTCCCAAATAGAAATAAATAAATTATTTAGTATTAAAATATAATTTTATTAATCTTTCACCTATTATGGTAACTTTTTTTGAACCATCACGGGATTCCCCATATTTGTGTACCTAATCCATCATGTGACGTGGCATGAAGCATGTTCCTGATCAACATAGGATTACTACTACTGGTTTGGAATTAATATATACAAAAGTTAGAATGATTTTTTTTGATGAAATGAGAGTAAAAAACAGAACTTTCAATCATAAGTCATTAATGAACACTTCATATATCATATGATCACACACTTATATAAAATAAATTATTCCATAACTCCAAAATCCAAATGAGTAATAAATATAAAATATAAGTCATTAAAAATAATGTGTGTGTGTGTGTCTGTGTGTCTGTGTGTGTGTGTGTGTGCCTTTGTAATATATCTCTACATTATCAAAAATGAAATATGAATAACTAATGACATGAAACTAAGGAATCTATGGAATAAGAAAAGAAAATATAGTCGATGTAGTAGATGGAAAGAACCAAAAACCGAAATAAGGACCACATTTGTCTATCGGTATGTGCATATGAATTATTGCCACATATTTTCTACAACATTCTCAGATAGGGATTCCCAAGGCCATAATCTACATCTAATAAGAACAAATACTAGTTCTATTATAAGATGTTCTTCAGAAAATAATGGCCAGTCGGTATCCTCCCCACGTACCAGAATAATGATTAAATGAAATACATTCATTGATACAATTAAATATAATTAATTGTTAATCATTTATGTTATTAAAATAGTAAGGATAACATATATCATGAGACTCATATATTCATGATTTTTAAATATTATGCATCACACAAAAAAACTTTTAAATTTTTTTGGAAATTAAAGTGTTTTATAATATGTAAAACTCTATTAGTGCCCACTTAGAAAATACCAAATTAAATAAAGTTAAAGAATAATTCCAAGAGTAATAAACCCAAAAATTTAAATTAATTGAACTAATGTAAAATATATGTTGGTTTTTAGAAGTGAAACATCAATGAAAACGAGTGAAAACATAATAATATCTATAAACATATAAGAAATATCCCTCAATAAACTACTAATTAGTAACCAAAAATCACCCATAATGCTATTATTAGAAACCATGGAGATAATCATGGAAAAATATTACATCCATATAATTTCTAAATAATTTTATTAAACAACATAACACATACTTTTACACCATCTGGCATGATAGGAATGAAATCAGCTAAGTGGAACATGGTTCATACCTGCGCCCATAGTCAGAGGTGAATAATATCTTAATGTAGTACTCCTATCCAAATTTACCACATATATACCCATGGTTTCACATTAAATAAAATATTTATGATCAATAAATATCAAAAATACATATACACACACACATATATATATATATATATTATGCAAGAATCACATAAAAATCTCCCCTCCAAACACCCATTATAGAATAATCCTCATTTAAATCGAGAAAATAAATATGTCCTACATCCAGGATAATTTATTCGACTTTACACAACACCAATATCACCTCAACTGTTAAAAAACAACCTAAAGGGGCTCTATTTTTGGGTATTCATCCATCAATAAATCCCTTTTTATCATGTTCTAACTAAGACATATGAATATCTATATAGATTTCCAGTTATTAAATTACTTTTATAAAATAAAATAATGGAATAATTGGAAAAAAAATTAAGCCTTTGGAAAAACCAAACACAACTATTAGTTATTGAAATTTCTCAAAAAGTTCCCCAAAGGAATGTAGTCTAACTCTATGTGTTTATAGTTATTATAAAAAATAAATCTAGGAAGTTAAATATGGAAAATAATTATTATTCCATGTCAAAACATTTAATGGGACCAAGATTATTTATTTATTATAAATAGGTACACATTATGTAAATTTTAGAAATTGAATGAATGTATTGTAAATAATCATGAACTTAAAGATTTAAATTTAATATTTTATGTATATACCAACCTATATAATTCCCATATAATAATATTATGCTAATAGAGAACCATTATCCATTCCTAAAAAGAATAAATGGATGAATTTAAAAAAAACCTAGAATAACCTATAATTGGACATATCTACAATGAGATTATTAAAGAGAAGGAATAATAAATAAATAATAGAATATGAATGATATGAATTCAATAAAATTATTAAATTGAACAAAAATCACTCAAATATGGAAAAAAATAGACAACCAACAATTGAAGTGAAAATACCAAAACTTAGTGAACGGGGTAAAGAATGTAACAATAGAAAAGTAATAACCATCATTTATTATTTTTTTGATAATAAACCCATTTATTTTATTAGATTATTATAAAAATAAACTTTTCATGTATCACGGTGTCACCATATAGGTCATTGAATAATTGATCTTTTAAGGCCCCACTCAATTTCATGTCCCCTTTAGTTATAGAATATTTGACCACCTCCATAAAGAACTGAGATTCATGTTCTCCATGATATAATTTTGAGGCCTTCCTATTTCATTACTTAGATCTCACCCATAACACCCCCATCCGGATGCAACAAAAATGTGTAACATCTGGATCTTCACCTCACTCAATTTTTCACAAAATATAGGACCATTATATATCTCATAACACTTATCTTTGTTCATGATGGGACCTCCACAGAGCATGGTGTGTATTATCAAATTAGAATCATATTTTCAAAAAGGGTCCTTACGCATTGTTAAATTCAGAGGTAACTGTAATAATTTAATAAACATTACCGTGACATTTGAGGGATATATCATTTTTATGACTTCCCAACACCCATTATGTTGTGATTACTCATTTCCATGGATTTCTATGCTTTGAGAACCAACTAAATATATCATCACCATCCCTCCAAATTATTATACTCTATAGCCATAGTATAGCCTACAGATAACCCATCTCTGATTTCCTCATTCAAGAACTCTCTACACTATATTACCTTGAGTCATTATGGAATTCTTTATATGCTACATAATTCAATACTACATTTGATTCATCTTACAAAACTGAATTTCATGTATATGATAACTCCCCCAATCACCATTAAAAGGTCTAAATCTACAAGGTTGATCTAAAATCTATCCTTACTAAACAATATAGTTAAAATTATGTAAATAATTTTTTTAGTACTAAAATGTATCTATGGGTGTTAAAATTCTCCCCTCTATAAAACATTCAACCATAATAAAATTATCATATAAACGTTGTAAATATTTCTCATTGGAAACACAACTCTATATCGTGGAACTCTATGAAAATCACCAAAATATGACTTCTAAAATAGAACTAATACAATTCTATATGATCATTAAAATATGCATCCAAATAAAATAGAATTTATCTTTATTATAGAGTAAAAGTTCCCATAAAAACATTACCATACATGGGTAATGTGATCATATTTAATATTATATGACTGAAAAAATTCTAAATAAAATACCTAACTAATCATCTATAGTGGTAAACAAGACATAGTATGAATACTGCTTACTGAAATGTTTTATAATGACAATTGATTACTATAAATGATATGAGAAAGAGAAAAATACCATCATAAAAAGAGAAAGTATTTAAAAAGGTTCCAGTAAAATCATAATAATATCAACTAGGGTAAATTCAATTATGTATTCAGATAATCCTCATATTTTATATCCACTTAATTAGAAATAATTAAATGTGGTACAATCAATAATTTTATTTAATTACTTCTTTGAAATTATGATTCTAGAAACACTACTTCCTCAAATACAAGTCAACAAAAGAAAAAATATATGGGAAGACAAATTATCCTTGAATGTGCCTTAATCATCTAATTTTTCATCATTTGGTTTTCTAGGATGAACATGGCTATTTTTGAAGGTATGAATCTTTTTTAACTCTTATATGCCTAAATCCCATTAAAAATTGTTACATATAACCCAAACATCAAAAAGTGTGATCGTTCTTGGATGTTTCACTATATGAATGTTCTTGTTTCCTAGATTATGAAACTATTTCATAAAAAGGACACTCCTCGTGGAAGATAACTAGGATAAATATGATATAATATTGATTCCACTATCCATATATAAATATTTATCTCTTTTACCATTTCTTATACTATTATTTCTCATATATTCTAGAGGATATATGAAAATTCATTCACTCTAAACATTCTAGCCAAGCCATCCTCTACTAAAATGGAATACCCTACCATATCTATATAAGAGACCCTTAAAATGGTTAAAAATTCAATTTAATACCCTCATTAAGACCTCTTAAAAAATAATTCTTCTATTAATTATATCTTAGCATAGGTATATAAGGAATTTTCTCATTAAAGTGATGAACATACAAAAATACTAGTTAATCACCCTACTCAATAACATGAAGATATCTAACACTTTCATATTCTCTATGACTTTTTTTATATAAACAATTTTTTAACACATTCCCATTAGTGTTCGTCACGTGAATTTTTCTAAACTATGGACATATAACACTTCCAACTCATACCATCACGCATAATGATAAACGAATTATATTTAAGAGGATTATGGAGTATGAGAAGATTGTTTATCCTCTCTACTTTGTCAAATTATTCTTTCACATCCTATGATTTGAGATATCGATGGGGGATAAGATGAAATCTATTCTAAAAGTATTGAATGACGTCCCTCTTCAAATGTAATATAAGGAAAACAATATACTCTATAGTTGGAATAGATAGAAAAAATAATAAAGATAAATATTTATCATATAGGGAATTAAATTTTCAAAAAACTCCAAAAAACTCCTATAAAATATAAAAAAGGACATGGTGGTGGCATAATATAAAATAATATGAAGAGATATTATAATCGATATAATTATGAAACCTTAATAATTAATAATTATAAGAACGTTATAATGATTCAAACATAAATTATAATGAAAAACCATCCATTTCAAACTTCCAAGTATTTACATACCCAAAAATGAAATATACTACAAAAATTGGTAGACTTAATCATATTAATTTCTATTTCATACTTTACTATAATAAAAAACATCACTTAAAAACACTGACAATCCCAAAATTCTCAAAAAACATATTGAACATTATGAAGAACATCATATGAATGTTTCTAAATTATTTAAAATTCCGAAATTGAAAACATTTTTTAAAACCCCGCTATAAAATCTATAAAAATACTGTTAAAAAATCGAAAATATTCATTAAATTCAACTCTATATAAATTAGTACAAATATACTCTATTGAAAAAACTATTATTCCAAAAAATATCATAAAATCCTCAAATATAAGATCAATTCATCTTGAATTAAAATGGAAAATAATACATATAATTAGAATTATATTAAACTAAATGTGGCTCTTTTTTAAAAAAATGGTTGACTATACAATGTGTTTCCACATTCTCTAGAGAATAATGTGCTAAAAATGTAATGTACAACATAATTTTCATTGAAAGGTTAATATGGCCATTGTAAAATTTTATTTCTTGTTTATAATAATTATGAGACTCTGATATTCTTACTATTTCCACTCTTTAACATTATGTTTCTCAAATAATACTTTTATAATATCAATATTAAAATTAAATAATAAATTAATGAAAAATAACTAGAATATATAATATGAAAATATAAAATTTTATGTATGCATTTGATAAACACCCCGAATAACTCAATGTCTGATAAAAACTTTTATTCTAGATACTCATATGTATATCTTAAACACTATATAGAGGCATATGTTTCTCTGAATCATGACATTTCAAAATTTTGATACTTGGGGTCACAATAACATCTCAAGGGTAAAAGAGTGTATTTACCAATGTTGAAAACCTAAAAAATATTTCAAATAGATTTCTTGATTGTGGGGAACAGTGTTAAATCACAGGCTAAGTCAGAGTATAATTTCAATTGTTTCTACTGTTTGTAAGATATATATTGAGTATAAAAATATTATTTTTATCTTTTTTTGGTGTTTTATGAAAGGGAATATATATATTAAATTAAGTATCTAATTGGGAAACTAACATGGTGGTTCATTCCAAAACACTTATTTTACCTTATTTATTATGTATGTTCTATTCTATTTGGTTCTTATGGTAGTTCTCAATAACAATAAATTTAAAATGAATTAATTTAACAATTAATTAACATTTTCCTTATTTTTAAAAATAAGTTTTTCTTAAAAACAGAATTTAACTAACCCCTAGTGTTATATATAAAAAATAAGGACCCAAGAGGGGCATTGTCACGACTTGTCCTTGGGGCCCGTGTCATGACTACACCATGCCTGCCTTCCATAGGTCAGGGGCTGGAAACTAGCACCAAAGGTGAGTCCATGATAAAAAGGGAAGGTGTTTCCTTTAAACATGTAACACACATAGTCTGAACACAAGAAGTAGAATCAACATGTACTAAAATAGAAAAGTAAGGTGTGATGAATGTAAGTGGTCCAGTATACAAACACAACTGAACAACAAGTACAAGTACAAGTAACAAGGAAAAGTAGGTTTTGGATCGTCCAATGGGAAATCCTACCTGAAGGGTAGGTATAGAACTTGAACAACTCATCCCTGTGGTACTTCCCATATTGTCCAGCTCCGAGCAGTCTCCCGTCCGTCACCCTCAGCCTCGATCACTGTCGTCTGTCATCTGCACAGAACACAACAAGGTGCGGGTGAAGCCCGTGCATGGGTGAGTATAACAATACTCAGTAGGGGACCCCGAGACCCCCGAAATTATCCCAGAATCCACTAAGGATAAACCACAGAAGAAATATACAAACACGAAGTATCAACCAGCCTTACATAGGTATATGCCCATACATATACCTAAGTTACCAGTCACAGTTGTGCTCTAACTCTCGAGCCCATGCACAACCAAGTCCACAAAGGAAGTAAAGTCAATAACTATGATATTAATGATTCAAATAGAAGACTTAGCTCACATAGGTATAAAACTTTTGTAGAGTGATAGAGATGATTAGATGTAGTCACTGATTCATCTAAGTTGTCGGACCCCCATAGGATACAGGACCAGCTCAGCTGTCAGACCCACACTGGATATAGGACCAGCTATTCTATTGGACCCACTAAGGATACAGGAACAGAAGTCAGAACTGTCATACCCATGGAGGATCCTGGTATAGTATAAATCATTTTCGAACCCACGGAGGATTCTGGTACAGTAGTAATCATTGTCAAACCCACGTAGGATTCTAGTGCAGTAGTCGTCGCTGCCAGCTCTAGGGTTCCCACACACAGCACACTCTATTCCAGGAGGTTCCTCCCCTCGAGCCAAGTTTCAATACATAAACTATCACTAAGTCTTGAGTTTATGTATCTTTTAGTTCCTTCTCATCAAAATAAACCCAACACGACAGACGGTGCGTCAATCGGATGCTCAGTCTGAGAGTTATTGGCATTTCCGTTCCAAGGGCCCTGTTGGGTTTTACGTTCGATCCAACACGGCCATTTTCAAAATTTATCTGAAACTCACTTAGAGTATTACAAGATGACCACCTCATCTTGAGAGTCTCAGTGTTGTAGACGGCGCATCAATCAGACGCGTGGTCTAGGAGTTATTCATATTTAAGCGAAGATGGGCACGACCCGTCAAGCCCATTGGGCTAGCAGGTCTGCCAGACCCGGCTCGGTGGGTCCGACCCTGCTGGGGGTTGGCCCGGCCCAATGGGGCGTAGCCCACCCATGGACCAAGTCCGTACTGTGGGCCTCTCCGATTTTCCAGGCACTGCCATGCGGCACCATCTCCTCCTCTGCCCGGCCGGCTGTAGCGGGCCGGTTCGGCCTGACGCATGAGCCCCGCACTGCGGGCCGCGGTTCTCCAGCACGGACGAAATGTGGTCGGCCAGTTCTCCCAACAAGGAAGCCCACAGATGCAGGTTGTTTTCTCCTACATGCGACGCCTGCGGGGGCCACGGTTCTCCAGCCCGACCGTCAAGCGGTCGGCAGGTTCTTCCAGACGAATGGTCCGTGGATGCGGGCGAGGGTCTCCATTTACGCGGCGCCTTTGTGCACCTCGGCTGCTACACATAGACTGGCCGGATCGGCCAGCCGGTTGCCTTATGGACCAGGCTGCCCGAGCGGCCGTCAGTCCCTCCACGCGTCTGGCACGCGGCCGCCGCTGCCGTCACCACCTCTGATCGCCGGAGCCGCTGCATCTTCTATCCACCACGGCCCGTTTTTCCGCGCCCCCCTTTCGTCCTCCACGGTTCTTCTTCGGCACGGTGCGACGGCATCTCGCCCTTTCGACTCCACCTCCGACGTTAATAAAATGAGAACAAAAAAAGTGGGGGAGGTTCGGACCACATTTGTTAGGTCTGAACCCTCCTCGTTACGTTGCTAACATTCGGCATCAAGAGCACAACACACGATGAGGAAAGAAGAGTATAACTCGTATGTAAAAACAATCCAATTCCCCCTACTTCAATTCGAAGTTTTTTCATTGATGATGGCATCATTTCATTGACATCGAGGTGCATCCGAGGAAGAATCATCATCGACGTTCTTCACGGGCATCTCTTTCTCTTTTAGCTTGGTCGAAGATCGAGAACGGTGTTCGTCGTTCTTTGAAGATGGGGTGCATTCTTCGTTGGGAGGATGTCGTTCTTCCGAGAGTTCTCCCAAAGCTCCACCATAGTGAAACGCTAAACACAATAAAATAATGGCTAATCCATTATTTTATTTGTTTCCATGCATGCTAAATAGAATTTAATCTTTTTCATATTAATTAATTGGAATTAATTAATTAGGTGTGATGGCACCATAACGAGGGAATGTGGGAATTGAAGATGCTACCAAATATTTATGGGGAGTTCCAAGAGTTAAAGGTGGTTCAAGGGGAGTTGAGTAGTTTAATGTTCATGTGGGCCCCACCTTATAACATCCTCCCAAGGGAGGTTCTGTGTGGGTGGCCCAACCACCAACCTCCCTTTGTAGGTTTTAACTTCTATCCAAATAAAAATATGCAATACATATTTTTATTTAAATTTTATTTAGAAACCCCAAAATTGACTTTCACTCTCGATAAAATGCAACTGGGGTAAAAGTCTCCTTAAGCGAATACTGAAACTGCGAGTTCATAGTTTTCCTTGTATTTCAATTTCGAGCACCGGTTCAAAAGATATTAAATCCTACACTTATGTTTACTGAACTTACCCGAACAAAAATTCAGAAATTGATTTCGGGCACACCGGGCCTCGGAATCCAGTTCCATCAGAAATTGCGGACTCATAAAATTCTCGTGTATTTAAAAAAAATCCACTAAATTTATGTGTCATTACATTCTCCCCACCTCAGGTCTTTACGTCACCGTAAGCTATAACACACACTGAGAGAACAAATGGGGGTATTGACCACGCATCTGAGCCCCCCGCTCCCATGTGCTCTCCTGCAGGTTCCCGTGCTGCCAGCGAATGCATACTAGAGGAATCGATGGTCCTTATAGGACCCACTCCTCTCGATCCTCAATATCCACTGAAACCTCCATGAATGTCACCCCATCATCGATGTCCAGATCCCCATGGTCAATAATGTGGGACAGGTCATGCATGTATCTCCTTAGCTAAGATACGTGGAAGACGTTGTGCACCCGGTGCAACTGAGGTGGAAGGGCCATGCGGTAAGCCACCTCGCCTACTCTACTGAGGACCTGGAATAGTCCAATAAATTGTGGATACAACTTGTTTCCTCAGACTAATCTTCACAGACCATGTCGAGGTGAGTCCCGTAGGAAGACGTGGTCGCCATCCTCAAACTCCCTTGGTCTTCGTCTCTTATCCGCATAACACTTTTGTCTGCTCTATGCAGTCTTGATCTGATCCTAGATGATCGGCACCTTCTCCATCATAGCATGCACCATCTCTGGTCATATAAGTGCTGACTCCCCTGGGTCAGTCCAGCATAGAGTTGATCTTCTAGGTCAGTCGTACAGTGCCTCGTAAGGTGACATTCCGATGGTAGAGTGGTAGATGTTGTTATACGCAAACTCTACCCAGGGCAGGTGATCCTCCCAGCTTCGACCAAAGTCGAGGACGCATGCATGGAGCATGTCCTCAAGATTCTGAATGGTCCTTTCAGTCTGGACATCCGTTCGAGGATGGAAGGTGGTGCTCAGGCGATGCTGCGTCCCAAAAGCATCCTGGAACCCCTTCCATATCCTGGATTTGAAATGGGCATCTCGATCAGATACGATCATCGATGGCACACCATAAAGCCATACGATCTTCTATACGTAGAGGCATCTCAGGCTCTCTATTGATCTCTGCTCTCTGATCAGTAGGAAGTGGGCCGACTTGGTGTGTCAGTTGACAATAACCCAAATAGAGTCATGTCCTTTAGATATAAGTGGATGTCCCGTCAAAAAATCAATGGATATACCATCCCACTTCCACTCTGGGACCTCTAAGGGATTGACCAAGCCTACTGAAACCTGGTGCTCCGCCTTCACTTGTAGACAAGTGAGGCATCGCGAGATAAACTTTACTACTGCCTTCTTCATACTGGGCCACCAGTGCTGTCGTCGGAGGTCCTGATACATCTTAGCCACTACTGGATGTACCGCTAGAGGGGATGTGTTGAACTCCCTTAACACTTCCTCCAAAAGAGAAACTGGTACCACGGTATGTCCTCTAAAGAGAATGATGTGCTCCCCACCTTCATAAAATCCATCAGGTGCGTGCCCTAGGGATATCTGAGCATGTCGCATCTCACAGTCAACGTCCTCACGTTGTGCCTCTCTGACTTGCTGAGGAAGTGGAGGAGTGACTGTGGGAGACTACCGAAATGATTATCCATCTATATCCACAAATGATATCTACCATGTGGCCAGCTGCTCTGTTGCCTCTCCTAGTAGCTGAATGCCTGATCTTCTACTGAGATAATCTGCTACAACATTCCCCTTCTTAAGAGTATAGACTATCTCGAAGTCATAGTCTTGGAGGAACTCGAGCCATCGTCGTTGTCTCAGGTTCAGGTCCTTCTACTAGAATATATACCTAAGACTTTGGTGGTCATATTAAACTATAAAACACTCTCCAATTAGATAGTGCTTCCACATCTTCAAGGTGAAGACCACTGCTTCTAACTCCAAGTCATGGGTAGTGTAGTTCTGCTCGTGATGTCTCAACTTCCGTGAACCATATGCGATCACTACTCGCTCCTGCATCAGAACACACTCGAGTCTGGTCCCTGATGTTTCGCAGTAAACTATGTACCCTACACCCTCCTATGGTAGCCTCATGATGGGTGCACTGGTCTACCTCTTCCTTAGCTCTTGAAAGCTCTACTGGCACCTATCTGACCACCCAAAGGGTTTCCCCTTCTTCGTCAATGCTAAAAGGGGTGATGCAACTCTGGAGAAGTCTGGCACAAATCTGTGATAGTACCCACCTAGTCCCAAATAACTTCATACCTCCGTCACACTCCTGGGTGGCTCCCAAGAAAGTATTGCCTCGATCTTTGCTAGATCCACTGCAACTTTAGTATCAGAGATGACGTGTCCCAGAAAGTGAACCTCTCAAATCCAGAACTGGCACTATGAGAGATTACCATAAAGCTGGTGCTCTCGGAGTGTGTCCAGTAGTACGTGCAAATGGTAGGCATGCTCATCCTTAGTAGTCGAGTAGATCAGTATGTCGTCAATGAAGACTAAGAAGAATTAATCAAGGAAAGGCTGGAAGATCCTATTCATGAGACTCATGAACACTTCTGGAGCATTGGTTATGCCGAAGGACATATCCAAAAACACGTAGTGGCCATTCCGACACCTGAAGGTTGTCTTCTTCAAATACTTGTCTCGAACTCAGAGCTTTTGATAGCCTGACCTGAGGTCTATCTTCAAGAACCATCGTTATACCTTGAGCTGGTCAAAGTGGTCGTCAATCCTCGAGAGTGGGTACTTGTTCTTCATGGTCACCTGATTCAGGCGACAGTACTCAACACACAGTCACAAGCTCCCATCCACCTTCTTGGAGAACAAAATCTGAGATGCCTAGGGTGAAACACTGGGTCAGATAAATCCATTCTCCTATAAGTCTTCCAGCTATACCCAAAGCTCACGAAGCTTGGCAGGATCCATCCGATATGATGGAGTATATATCAGTGTCATCTCGGGGTATAGGTCAATGTAGAAGTATACCTCTCTGTGAGGAGGTAGTCCTGGAACATCATCAGCGAAAACATCTACGTATTTATCCACCGTAACAGGAAAACTCATACTCTGTACATCAACCGCTCTGAGGATGAGACTATCCAACTGATGTGTGATCAGCTTCCCCCTCCTCTGTGTAAGTCCATCCTGTGGTGAAAAGGATCCCTTCTCGCTGGTGAAGGTGAACCTCATCCCATCCGTGCGAATACACCACACTTTATGCCAAATACAGTCAATCTGAGCATGAAAAATGGATAACCATTCCATACGCAAGATTACGTCATAAGGCCTTGACACCGCTACAGGAAGATCCTAGCCGAAGCTCTCGCCTCCTAGAGTAAGCTCACACTTCCAGCACCAGTACATAATCATCGAGTTTTCTCTCGTAGGAGTCTCTAACCGTAAGGATTGAGCCAATGGCTCTGTCTAAATCTCTGAGATCCGAATGAGGGTAGTGGAAATAAAATAATGACTCAAACATGTGTCTATAAGTACTTCAGAAAGGGTAGAGTATACACAGATAGTACCTTGAATCATCTAAGGTGTTCCTTGGTCGTAGGCCTTGATTGCTTGGAGCTGATCCCACCACTGTCTTCCAGCTCCCTGTGGTCGGGGTGGACCTTCTAGTGATAGTGGTGGTAGATCCTTGAAACGAAATCCACCACCCGCTGCTCGGCCAGCTCCTCTTCCACGTCCACCTGCTCCAGGTGGACCACCACGGTTGAACCTCTACCTATGCTAGGGTGGTCCCTCTACTGTCTACTTCTCATATTCATGGTGGTTCAGGCAGTCAAAAGCCATGTGGCCCTGCTCGCCGCATGCATAGCACTGCCTTGTCCTCATATAGTTGGCTCTATCTCGTGTGCCCTGCACAACCGAACCTGTATCCTGGGGTTGCCCACCTGATGGCCTAGTCCACTTGGACCTCTTCATCATCTATCTACTTCCATCTGTAGAATAATCTGCTACATGTCGCCCTGAGGTGGGTCTCGCTACTGGTGACTGCTCGATGAGAAAACACTCCACTAGAAGGGCGCGCTCCAGCACCCCCGCCTGCATCGAGATGCTGAAGGGAATCATCGAAACCCTGATATCATGCCTGATCCCCTGTTCGAAGGTCTGGGCCCTAAAGAATTGGTCACGTAACATATCTATGGAGTAGCGCGAGAGGTCGGTGAACCTCGCTGAGTACTGAGCTACTATCGTGCTGCCCTACTACAGATGAAGTAACTCTTGAATCCACACTGCACGAAGGGTGGCTGGAACAAACTATGAGAGAAAGAGAATATCAAAGTATTTCCAGAGTAATGATGTCTCATCATGGACCTAGGGAATCCGGCTCCACCATCTATTTGCTGCTGCATGTAAGAGATTCGTGTCAAGGATCACCATGAGGCCGTCCAGTGTCCCTACAAATCTGAAAACTTTCACGACAGCCTCCAGCTAATCCTTAGCTGGATGTGGATTCATCTCTACCTAAATCCTAGGTGGCCTCTAGAATTGGAACTCGTGCAATGCAATCAGGCGGTGTGCACTCTCTGCTTCTGGAGCTAGTGGTATCAGTGGCCCAGCGGGTAGTGATACTATTGGTACCTCATTGTGATGGGGCCCTGCACCAAGGCCTCATCGCTTGGTTGGCTACTATCTCGTACGAAACATGGGACCCTAGCTGGCTGCCATCATGGGGCTATCATTAAAATAAATAGGTGCACCCAGGTCAAAATAGTATACCTGGTGAGCTGACATAAATTAATCACGATAAATGTTTTTCAAAGTAAACACACACACAATCAGTGTTTTCGTGCACTGAGTCGGATATCAGAAGTCAGAGTCATATTGTATGGATACGTCAGCCGCCGCACCAACACTGATCTCCCTAAACTAATAACCATACCCAAAACACTCAACACTATTGTTGTTAAAAGAATCGGATTCCAAGTTCTATGGTAGAACCGACTCCTCTGATACAAATTTGTCACGACCCATCCTCGGGGCCCGTGCCATGACTACCCCATTACCGCCTTCCATAGGCCAGGGGCTGGAGACTTGCACCCAAGGTGAATCTCGGATAAAAAGTGAAGGTGTTTCCTTTAAACCTGTCACACACACAATCTAAACACAAGCAGTAGAGGCAAAAAGTAATAAAATAGAAAAGTAAGGTGTGCTAAAAGTAAGTGGGCCAGTATACAAACCCAACTGAACACCAAGTACAAGTACAAGTAAAATGTGAAAACAACTCCTTGGTCATCCACCAGGGAATCATACCTGAAGGGTAGGTACAGAACTCGAACAACTCATCCCTGCAGTACATCCCATCTTGTCCAGCTCTGAGCAGTCTCTCGTCCGTCACCTTCAACCTTGATCACGGTCGTTCGTCGTCTGCACAGAACACAATAAGGTGAGGGTCAAGCCCGTGTAGATGTGAGTATAACAATACACAATAGGGGACCCTGAGACCCCCGAAGGTCTCCCAGAATCCACTAAGGATAAACCACAGAAGAAAGATACAAACATGAAGTATCAACAAACCTTACTTAGGAATATGCCCATACATATACCTAAGTTACCGATCACAGTTCAACTCTAACTTTCGAGCCCAAGCCCAATCCAGTCAACAAAGGAAGTAAATTCAACCACTAGGATGATAATGACTGAAAGAAAAGACTCACCTCACACATGCATATAACTTTGGTTGAGTGATATAGATTCTCAGATGTAGTCACTAATTCATCTAAGCTGTTGGACCCACACAGGAAAAAGGACCAGCTCAGCTGTCAGACCGACACAGGATACAGGGCCAGCTATTCTGTAGGACCCATATAGGATACAGGAATAGAAGTCCAAAATGTCGGACCCATGGAGGATCCCGATATAGTAGTCATCATTGTCGATCCCATAAAGGATTCCAGTATAGTAGTCATTGCGGTCGAACCCACCTAGGATTCTGGTAAAGTAGTCGTCGCTGCCAGCTCTTGGGTTCCCGCACACAGGACGCTTGATTCCAAGATGGTCTGCTTCTCGAGCCAAGTGTTGATACATAAACTATCATGAAGTCCCAATTTTATGTATCCCATAGTTCCATCTCATCAAAAGGAACCCAACCCGACAGACGACGCGTCAATCAGACACCCAGTATGAGAGTTATTGGCATTTTCATTCTAGGGGCCCGGTTGGATTTTATGTTCGATCCAACATAGACATTTTCCAAATTCATCCAAAACTCACTTAGATTATCCCAAAAGGAACTCCTCATCACGAGGGTCCCAGTGCCACAGACGGCGCATCAATCGAATGCGTGATCTAGGTGTTATTCGTATTTATTTGAAGACGAGCCCGACCTGTCAAGCCCAGTGGGCTGGAGGGCAGCCCGACCCGACTCGGTGGGTCCGACCTAGATAGGGTTCGGCCCGGCTCAGTGGGGTGCGGCCCACCCACAGACTAGTATGGTTCACCCGGTAGTGCCAAGCGGCGCCGCCTCCTCCTCTTCCCTGACGGCCATAGCCGGCCGGTTCGGCCCTGCGCACGCGGCCTGCGCTGCGGACCATGGTTATTCCCACGTGATGTCTGTGGGAGCCGTAGTTCTCCAACCCAGCTGGAACGCGGCCAGCCAGTTCGGCCAACCGTGCGGCCCGTGGAAGCGGTCAGCGTCCTCCTCCGCACGGCACCTGCGGGTGGCGCGGTTCTCCAGCCCGGCCGGTTCTTCCAACCGAGCGGCCCACCGATGCGGGCCGCGGTCTCCCTCCTTGCAGCGCCTTAATGTGTTGCGGCTCGTACACATGGACCGACCAGATCGGCCAGCCGGATGTTCCATGGACCGGGCGGCCCAAGCGGCCACGGGTACCTCCACGCGGCCGGCGTGTGAACGCCGCTACCACCGCGGCCTCCGGCCGCCGTCTCTTCCGTCTGTCGTGGCCCACATTACCGCGGCCCCCTTTTGTCCACCACAGTTCTTCTTCGGTGTGGTGCGACGACACCGTGCCCTTTTGACTCCGCCTCTAATGTTAAGACAATGAGAACAAAAAAACAGGGGGAGGGTCAGACCGTGTTTGTGTAGTCTGAACCCTCCTCCTTACGTTGCTAACATTTGTCATCAAGATCACAACACACGATGAGGAAAGAAGAGTATAACTCATACGTAAAAACAGTACAACTTCCCCCTACCTCGATTCTAAGTTTGTTCATTGAAGACGTCGTCATTTCGTTGACGTTAGGGTGCTTCCAAGGAAGAAGCATCGTCGAAGTTCTTCACGGGCTTCTCTTTCTCTTTTAGCGTGGTCGAAGATCGATAACGGTGTTTGTCATTCTTCGAAGATGGGGTGTGTTCTTCGTTAGGAGGATGTCGTTCTTCCAAGAGTTCTCCCAAAGCTCCACCACAGAAAAACACCAACCACAATAAAATAATGGCTACTCAATTTTTTTATTTGTTTCCATGAAATTAAAATAGAATTCAAACTTTTTCAAATTAATTAACTAGAATTAATTAATTAGTTATGATGGCACCATAAATAGGGAAGGTGGGAAGTGACGAGGCTCCCAAATATTTATGTGGAGTTCCAATAGTCAAAGGGGTTCAAGGGGAGTTGAGGAGTATGATGTTCGTGTGGGCCCCACCTTATAACATCCTCCCAAGGGAGGTTATGTGCAGGTGGCCCCACCACCAACCTCCCTTTGGAGGTTTTAACTTCCATCCAAATAAAAAAATGCAACACATATTTTTATTTAAATTTTATTTAGAAACCCCAAAATTAACTTCCTCTCTCGATAAAACGCAACTGCGGTAAAGGTCTCCTTAAGTGATTATCGACTTTGTGAGTTCATCGGTGTCCTCAGAATTCAATTCCGAGTAGTGGTTCAAATGATATTAAATCCTGAATATACGTTTACGGAAAGTACCTGAACAAAACATCAGATATTGATTCCGGGCACACCGGGCCTTGGAATCAAGTTCCGTCAGAAACTGCTGACTCGTAAAATTCCCATGTATTTAAAAAAAGTTTCCATGGAATTTCCAGGTCTTTACAAATATCTCATGGGAGAAATAAGGATAGTGATCAAGAATATTCATAAGATCAGAGATAAAGCTGAATGTGATAAGCAATATCATTAGCGTGGATACATTATTCTCTAATGATTGGTCCTCTATTTAGGTAGAGTGTTTTTATTTCATGATTTTCTCCATTATTGATTGATTTTTTCTAGAATGATTAATATTTTTTATAATTGATTAATAATGGAATTGTCCGATCAAATTCTTAATTTCCTATTGTTCATCGAATAATTTTCTGTATTATATTGAATTTTTAATTTGATTTTTCTCATTTATGATTTATGTTTAAGTTTGCAACATCCATTGATGAAATTCGCAGTGTTTTTTATTTTATTTTCACCCAGATTTATTTATGTATTCATCATCATGTGGTTAAGATAGGGTTTCAATTTTCATGGTCCAATTAAAATGTGATTGAATTCATGTACAGTGTGTGATTATTGGATTTTTTATGGTGATTGAATCAAGTGGAATGATACTTAGATGGTGGAGGAACATGAAGAGGGTATGTTTGGTGTCTTCTCATGTAGTATTAAACATTTATGGGAGTCTTATAAGGTCGGAGGTGTATTTATTTCCTAATTTTTAAAGGCTTAATAATAACATCAGAGGATGTTACACCCTTTATTGATGTTATAGAAAAATATTTATGCATGAGTAGAGGAAAAATATATGGATAAAAGGATGATTTTGGATTAAATCTGGAGTTCGGTTTGAAACATCAAACAAAAATACATGTACATTAGAAGAACACATGACTTTTATCTCAAATGTAAAATATCTATGATGTTTTTGGAGTTAAATATCACATGATTTGTGATTTGACCCACAGAACATATACCCCTATCCTACGTATAGGGTGTGCGTGGGGTGTACACACCTAGCATTTCATTTAACCTTACATGTCATTTGGAATAGTATAACATTCTAGGAATCATGGTTTTTTGTGTCTCGTGTAGTGGGGGTACATGTGGAGTACCCCGTAATTCCTGATATTTCTTTTAGTCCATCCTACAAACTTTGTAAATAGAGCTTAAATTCCATGTGTAGCATCAGTACAAATCAGGGATTTATCATTGGGTATTAAAATGATTAACATATAGGCCCTCCATGTACATTCTCTTAATATAAATTCTAGTCTTATCTTGATGTTTTGGTTTATATTTGGACATATGAGTAGTCCATTTTGAGTGATTTCACAAGAATAATATATTATTGGTCTAATACTGATATTTGAGATAGTGTAAGGAGGTGTGTGCAGTATGTTCTCTTAATAATCCGGTAGACAATGACGAAAATTGTGAGAATAGTGGAATGGGTATTCTTATCCCATATGGAGAGTCATGTATATTGTCATGAACTTACCATATGAGGGCTAGACTATAACTCCCCAGCGCAACTCCAATAGGCAAGAGGCTTTTGAGTAGCCCTGAGTAGGAATATCACACTGTTTGTAGGATTTTTCTTAATTTACTCGTATGCATGCACCCACAGACACCTCGATGAAATAGTGAAAATATATATAAATATGGAAACTAAAAATTCATGCAAACAACTATAGAATAATACATTACAACAAAAGTATTGAAAGTGTAAAGTGAAAAAAAAATTCCACCAAAACAAAAATGAAAAAACATCCATCCTTTCTATATGGGATCATTTTTGAATAAAAATGATGGAAACCTCCTCATCCTAGCTCTTGTAAACACATCTATTGGTCAATATCAATAATCTATACTTGTGGTCGTTCGGGGCCTCTATAAAAAGGCTTATGGTCATCAAAAGACACAACACGTTTAGGAAAACACTGTGTAGGAGTAAGTATAAAAATACCCAGTAGGCGCCCATTAAAACGTAAAAAAATAGTAATTGAAAGGAAACCGTCATGTCTACCTAGCCAGAGGGAACCCAGTACAGAGAGAAAATCTATCTCAAACCATCTTCATCTATACATGACTATTCATCTCATTCTGCATGGGTTTCAACCAGACATGTGACAACACCTTATGGAATCCTATAAATACCCATATATAGTTGTCTCAAACTCCAATTCTTTTGAGGTTCTGACCTCCTGTCCACCAATAGGATTCTACTCATTTCTCTAATTATATAAAAAAACATGGAAAATACACTCTATGAGAATAGACATAAAATATGGATCCTAAAATAGAGGTGTTCCCTATTGGGAGACAACTTATTGGTTCCAACTCTAGTGTCTAGAACTAGATGTCATTTCATCACTAACATGCACCTTGTACATGTCTACAGGAACCTATGGGGGAGAGGCATGCCCCTCCACACTGTTCAAAATTGAGGGACCATAGCTCCGGACTATGCACCATGTGCATAATCTATAATGAGAGAGAATGATGTGTCCCACACCTCGCCACTGCCTTACAGTCGGGGGAGTACAAGATCATAACTAAACCATGATACCTCACTGCCTCTTGTATGGAGTGGAATGCACCTCAAACCATTTAGGGAGTTGTAACACATGACTAGATATCACAAATGACTAGTGGAGTGGCCATCACCTCAAAATGTACTCCAATGATGAGGGAGCATAACTCCAATAGAGGACCTGCTCCGCACTGCTACTCGAAGATGGGGTAGTACCACTCCACGGGTGAGGACCCACACCCTAGCACGATAGGGTAGCTAAAATCAATGGATAGAGGACCCGATACCTGGTATGATATAAGATTAAAAATAAAAATATATGGCTAGAGGACCCTCACCCTTGTCCAATAGGGGAGTTCTACTCTACCATATCAATTACTATTGGGGACCCACATCCTCTCATGATAGGGGAGTACCAACCACATGTTAGAAGACCCACTCCCATGTATGACATATGAGTATTGAATATGATGGAACAAAACGTATGGAGGACACCAAACCTTCACTTGATAGGGGAGTACCCACTCTATCAATATGTCACATATCAATGACCCACTCCCTGGAATTAAAGGGTAGTACTGACTCTACTAATAGAGGATCCCTTAGTACTACAATAGGAGAGTACCAACTCTATCTAGCAAAGATTATAGAGGGTATGAAACCTTATCTGTATGGGAGTGTTGTCTATAACTATACGAATAATACAGGGAACTCATTACTTAATCCATTAGGAGTGTACCCACCCCCTACAAACTACCTACAAGTATAGAACCCGCATCCAAAATTTGGGGAGCCCTTTTTCTACCAAATTAGAGAGGTAATGGAAACCCACACTCTAATTATATAAAGGGGTACCATTCCCAGTTTATCTCTTATAAAACCACATTGAACACCAACATCGGTTTAGAACCACTACACAATTTTCTTTCTCAATACACACTACCTCATAAAAAGTATGTTGTAATGGAAGCCACCATCGTGTTATACATAGAAAACAACTCAGGATTGGATCTGAAAAGCAAAAATCCATGTTCTAGATAAGGAGATATAAATGGTAGTTGAACTCAACACGATCCTATAAGATTACATCATGTGCACTAGGTCCACATGCCATGTGATATCACTCCAGCACCTGGTTGTGAGTCCTGTGTACATAGTTTTCCAACCCACATTGAGGTACACAACATGTAGAGTCAATACACTCAGTTTCCTACTTCACCATACACATGGCCTTCAATCCACTTACACATAGCCATGATAACCCTGTATCTTAAATTTTATTCATCCCATACTGCATGGCGAGTTTGCGAGAAATGACCACCTATCTATGTGGTTTTTCCATTCTCATGGCTGACACCCAGTGGCCCTGTACATTGTCCATGTACTTTTACATGGCCATATACTTTCACATGGGTTACCCTTTCTATGTCCTCTACCCACACAACATGGGGTCACTACATGGGGTGTAACCCTAATACTAGGTGTGTAGACCCAAAGATTCATCTTCCCCGGATAAGAAGGGATACATGAAAAGTAACATTTGAATACACACCATGAGTATGGTAATTCCAGTCTGGAATTACCTTTTAAAACACCCAATTCTCCCTGGTTTACCTATAAACCTGCTGATCAACCAAGGGGGACTCTCTAGAAACCGTAATAGGGATCAACACCCTTAAAAAATATGAATGAAGGAGATCATAACCGAAATTTAAAACACCAACCTCAAGGTAGAAACACTGAATATTTGGTTGAAAAACAACACATGAATCATGCTTGTCTTTGATTTGATGAAGACTTACACCATGATCGAAGATTGGAAGTTCTTCATTACTTCTATTTTTCATGGTTTTTATACATCTCCAAATAGGGAGAGAAGAGGAGGGATTCCCCTCATATTTCGTACACCCAATGTGATATGGATAGGTAAGATTGAGTTAGATTTTATTTATATTTTAATTTAATTAATTAATCCATATCATAATACCCTACTAACTCACCTTCAACCAAAACATCTTACTCAGATGATATTATGTCCCACCTTGGGTAAACACAATTTTCTGAACTCAACAAGTCTCAAAAATCCAATCCAAGACACTACATGGTAGTAATTCCATGTTTCAAGTAAAACTGTATGCACATGAGTAAATATATATATATATATATATATATTTAAAATCACTGCACTGAGTCTCCTCAAGCCTTGGAATCTCATTCCCACTCAGTGCATGTATTTGCAAATAATTTTAGAAACATTCCAACATCTTGAAGGTCAGTCTTGAGTAAAAATAATCTCCCCGCCTTAAGGATTTTCATCCCCGTGAAGTTAAAGCCTGTGCATAAGGGAATAAACTAAGATCTCTAGTGAAACTCTCATTCCAGCAAACTCTTCAGGGGTTCTTGTGCTGCTTCCAAGAAAGAACTCAGGGGGAAGACCACATAATCCAAACCACTCATATGTCCACCTCTAACCAGGAGATTTCATGAAACAAGTTAAATACATGCCTTCAAGTGTGATAGGTGAAGATCTCCAAGTACAACAGTCCATCTGTAGTCATATTTTCTAGTGTTATGACACCTCTCTAACAAAACATAGATACCAACGAAACCCCATAGTTTAAATCCATCCCTTGATGAACTCCACAACAACATCCTCAAGAATTGTGTGTTAAGGTTGTTTTTTATCCCATGGGGGTACCCAAAAAAGACATGACTACCCATGTGTAATCACTAGGTATTACCAGGACCTTCATCTGTGAACCTCCAGTTGAAACATAGATCTCAAAAAATAGAAACACCGCCAAACCCACTAGTGGATTCCCTATGAATTATGGATGGTAGGAAACCAATACACACAGCGGAAAAATAACATGGTCTAACTATGGAACTACAGAATTTTTCTAAGTAAGGCTCCCCCTATATTAGGGCCACCAAGCAGAAGGCTCAAGAAGAAAAACTACACTAGAAACTTTATAACCTACTCTGAAACTCCATCACACAAACTCATCTAGAAAATACAAGTCGAAGAGACTCATATACCACACCTCTACAATGTCTGCTTTAGGTGGCACTAACTCACCCACATGGTTTTGATGGCATCGCAAAAACAATTCTCAATGGGTAATGTGTCCATTTTCCTTATGATTCCAAATATACATCCTTATCGATCAACTTTCATACAAAGATGACACCAAGTGGATGAGGATAATAAAAAATAAAAAATGGATTTCTAAACACTCAAATGGTTCTTACTAGGACCTCTATCGCAACCATCAACACATCATCAATCCCTAACACACAAGTCATAGGAACTCGTCCACCACACCTTGATACTGTCATCTTTGGTATTCATCGACTAATACTCATAGTTTTTCATGAGTGATAAGAAAATACATATTGGTGGGGGAAGGACCCTTGTTGATTCATTTAGATATATGTCGAAAAATGCAAATAAAATGCTACATCGATACCCCATGTCAAACAGATTTAAAACTCATCCAATAAGTGGAATGAATGATAGTACATATTAACAGTTTAAATCAATATAAATTTAGAAGGTAAGATGGACATGGAGCATACCATAATTCATCCTCATAAAATCTTTGTCAAAGGCTTGTAAGGTCAGCATCTATCCTCACCCTTTACCTCCACCTCCCTGAGCCTAGATTGGTCCACCAGGGGGTGGTGGTGGCAACACATCGAACCTTATTCAACCCCTTTCTTCTATCTCAACTCCTTGCCACATCCTCCATATTATGGAACTCCCTACTCCAAAAACGTATTTTTCTAAGGAAGCACATCAGTTGGCCCCCTCTCAGTAGCATGATGGGTCATACAATCTCTACAAATATGTTCCCATTCATTGAAAACATTGAAATTCCTCTATTATGGATGACCTATTACTTGGCACGACTCATATACTACATTCCCATGATCCTGACCATGGAAATGGTTGTACCTCCTGTGACATGATCCTATCATATTTTATGTGCTAAATGTTGAAAATCCCTCATCCCCGTAACCACCACTATGAGCCACATCCTCCGACCAATACACTTAGAATTTCTCTATGACTATAGATCACTCCAACACCCCGACATAAGAGGGTAGGAACAAAGAGACCACACCTGCATGTATTTCTCTAGAGAGTCCATTCTCAGAGGTATAATCTCAAAATAGTAGGTCTTGAACCACATCCATTGTGTACTATGAAATGTCTATGAATCTCACTGAGCACTTTGGCGGAGTAATGCTACCATGTCGAAGGTGCAGAAGCTCATGGATACACACCAAACTCAACATGGTTAGGTAGAACTATTCCGTGAAGAGTATCTCAAACTCTACCCAAGTGAGAATCTCCACATCGTTGGAATATATCACTAGAAACCACCATATCCTGGATAAAGCATGCATAAGGTTCACCTCTATGACCACCATCTAATCACGAGGTTTACTAAATAGGATGAAAACTTGCATGACTAACTTGATTTAGTCATCAGCTACATGGGGCATCTGGATCACCCTAAAACCTCATAGGTCTCTACCTATGAATCCTTTAGTGTGTAGTAATCTAATGTGCATCCTCATACTAAACTTAATGAAAAACTAGTATCTCAATGGTTAGTGTCTCAACTGGAGGACCACTAAAAGGAACCACCTCAGAAAATGTTGCCTCAAGAGAAGCCTTGTTACATGGAATATCATCACAAAAAAACCACTTTGGAACCCTATTTGGATTTCATCATGATATAATCCTCAAAACAAATGAATATTCTCTATGGTCAGAGAGTATATATGGTGAGCTAACCCAAGAAGGACTTTGAGAAAACAAAAATTGGTACTATATGATTCAAGTTCCACAATTTACATATGACTAGTTTCCTAATGTAACGAGTCAAAAAGAAGGTTATTAAAGTCTTAGTGAATGGCTACGCCAGCTTCCACGCCCACACTAGAACATCTGGCTTGAGTGTCAAACTCAAAAAACCCTAACAAAATCCCTATAAAATCCAAACTGAGATCACGAAACCGTGGTCTTAATGTGGATCCATCTCTGATACCAAACTATAGAGAACCGAACCGATGGGTCCTGGGTCGCAACTCCCAAATCCCGCCTCAAATAGACCAAGTGATTTCGACTAGAGCTGAGTAGAAATATCCCAAAAATGGGATCCCATTGCCTAAGGTACATGTACACACACTCCCACAAACACCTCGATGCAACATTGTAGAGTTATAAAAAGATGGAAACTAAAAATTCTTGCATAAAACTATCCAAAAATAATGCAAAACCTAAGTACTAAAAGCCTATGGGTAAAAACACACATCCAACAAGAGAAAACTATAAACGTGTCCAAAGTGATCATTAGGAGTAGACCGTTATCGACTAAAACTACTTGAAATATCCTCATCATAGCCCTTTTGAACATCCTAGACCATTTAAACTCCTTGGTCAGTTAAAATAACTAATATCTTCCTACCTTAGGTCCCATAGGGACTCTGTTGAATGTCTGGTGGTCTTCACATAACAAAACATGTGTGGGGAAAGACCGTTCATGGGTGATTATAGAAATAATCTATAGGTTACCTAAAAACTAAAAGACAAAAAAGAAATTGGAATGAAATAGTTAACTGAACATATACATAGGAAACATAATTGAGAGAGAAACTCGATATAAAACCATCCTCGACTATTCATGAATAGTCAAATCTGTTGATACAAGTGTCAACCCAGACACGTGAAAATAGCATAAGGACTCCTAGAAATACCTAGATATACTCATCTTAGACTCCAAATATCATTAGGTTCTGACCTCATAGATAAAAATATTATTCTACGGGAGTATATAAAGATAAAAAAGAACTAGGATAACACAGTCCAGGAGATCATCTATCCTATATGGAACATATCTGAGAGATATTCTCCATCATGAAACAAATCACTAGGTCCAGCGACAATTTCTAGCACCATAGGTCCTACCGTTTCTAACATGTTCCAGGCACAATGATATAAGAGCACAAGTGGAGAGGCATGACTCTCACCAATATGAAATTTTGAGGGAGCACTACTCTAGATTATTCATAGAATGAATTCTCTCTAACAAGAGAGAACATAGGGACTCTCACCTCTCCCCTACCCTATAGTGGAGGGAGTATTATCCCCAAACTAACTAGAGAAACCTTAGTCCCTCCTATATAGATCATCCCACTCGTTAACTTGTTAATGGAGCACTAAATCCAAACTAGGAATCACATGCTACAAGTGGAGGGGCCAACCCCTTGTATTGTACACAACAGACAGGGGAGCACAACTCCAATGTAGGACCCGCTCTTCGCTACTACTCAGTGGCGGTGGTGTACTACTATATAGGTGAGGAACTACAGCCTGGAAGGACCAGGGAGTGAAACTCTATGGATAAGGGACTCTCACCCTATTATGATAGGATAGTACCACTTTGTTTCTATAGGACCCACAGCCTGTTTAAACATGAGAGTACTACTCTACCAACTCTATTACTATGGTGGACCCACACCATAACATGACAGGGGAGTATTGACCTCAGGATAGAGGACTTAATTCTTGGTATGAAAAGGGAGTACCGAATCTTTTAGAAAAACATATGGAGGACCAACATCCTAAATTTAAAGGGGTGTTTCGACTCCAAGGATATATGAACTACACCCTAACATGATAGGGGAGTTCGTAATCTATCGATATGTAAAATCTTGATGACCCATAACCTAGAATTATAGGTGATTACCAACTCAATTAATAAAATAATAAATCCCTAGTATGATAGGTTAGTACCATCTATATCTAGCTAGAGATTATGGAGGTTCCTCACCATGTCTTGGCATGTTACTATTCTCTCCAACTATACAAAGGATATGGGGAACCCACACCCTGATCCACTAGGGGAGTACCAACCCTAGAAGTACTATCAAAAGGTATAGAACCCTCACCCTTAATGTGGGGAGTCACATTTCTTCCAAATAATAGAGGTAATGGAAACTCTTACCCTGATTCCAGAAGGTATTACTAGTCCCAACATCTATCTTATAAAACCACACTATTCCTCAACATTTATTGATCACCGTTACACAATATTCATTCTCTAGAAACACAAAATCATATCTCATAGGCCTATAGAGAGGCCACTATTGCATTTTACATGTAATACGACTCAAGATAGGCTACTCACAGGCCTAAATATGAGTTCTATAGATGAATATATGGAAGATGGATGATCTCAAGAAGATCCTCAATGAGTAAATGACATGAACTAGGCTATTAACGACATCGAGGCCCACACAAGCATCTCATTTTGTATCATATATACACCATTTTGGAACCCATATAGAGGTACATGTCATGTAGAGTCAGTACACATCGTGTCCCTCTTCTCTCAGCCTCGGGCCATGTATCCTCTTTCACACGGCTCGACCAGCCATATACCTTACATGCCATGAATCCCATAGTACACTTCCAGTTCAGGATAAACAACAATGTATCCATGTGGTTTTTTGTGCCTGTTTCCATCACCCTATTTCCTTGTACTTTGGTCATTTACTTTTACATGGCTATATAATTGCACATGGCTTCCCCAGGCCATGTCCTATTGTTACATGACATGGGGTAACTACATGGCATGTAACCCTGATACACGACATGTAGACCCAAAAATTCATCTACCTCAAATAGTATGGGAAACATGACATGTCTTACTAGACTTCACATCTTTTTTACGGCAATTTCATTTGGGTATTACCCTAAAAAAATCTCATTTCACCTCATTTTACCCTAAAACCTATAGATCAACTAGGGAGGGACACCTATCATTAATAATAGGGAACTAAAGACAAAATATAATGAAAATGAAATTGGATGAGGACAAAAAATCAAAACACCAACCATGACATGGAAAAAAGAAGCATCAGGTTTAGAATGGTGTTCGGATTGTTCTTCTCCTTGATGTGATGATGATCAGTACAAAGCTTGAAAATCAACAATGATTTTTCACTTCGATATGGCTTGGTTTCGGTCCATTAGAAAATAGGGAGAGGAGATGGGAGATTATCCTCGTGTTTTTTTCTCCTAATGTGAGAGGGGGATAGAGAGATTTAGGTTATATTTTAATTAATCTTCTACTTATTAATTCATCAACTTCATAACACTATACCAAGTAACCTTTTACCAAAAAAAATTAGTGAAATTGACTTTATGTCGCACATAGGTTAAACATGAAATTCAGAACTGAACCGTCATCTCAGCAAATCCTCTTAATTACTAAGATCAGGAGTAATTCCATGATTCATTTGAAACTGCATGTGTGTGAAAAAATATATTTTATATTTTTAAAATCACTATGATGAGGCACCCCATGCCTTGAAATCCTGCATTGACTGAACTCAATGATTCAGAAATAATTTCTGGAATATTCCAAAGTCTTAGAGATCAAGCCCAAGTCACAACATATCATATGACATTACCTAGGTGCATGATCACATACAGCATGATCGATTGTGGATAGAGACATGTTTCCCACCATGATCTTTTGGTTAGATCTTGTATCTAATACCATGGGTATTGTCATGTATCCACCATCCTTACCCAGGTCTGTGATCCCACATCTGTAGGTTGGTATAGATATGGTCATGAATCCACCATGTCCTTTTAGGTGAGATACTTTTATGTGAGTAAAACTTCCTCAACTGAGATGTCTTTTAGAAAGGCCTTTATTTATTATGATTCAATAAAGGTTACATAGATTTCTATATTTGGTAGTTAGGGAGTGAAATTTATGATATAGTATTAATGGGATAGAGTATGTAGTATACCCTCAACTAGTTAGTGTGCCTCATTAGTGAGAAGGATCAATTCTATGTTATATAGTGGTGGTTTAATTATTGGAATGTCAGATTAAAATGAAATTATTTGAGACTAGGGAATCCTTAGTCACCCATTGTATCCATACATTTAAGTTGAATATCTTGTTATCTATATCAAACATCTAAACATTTATATAATATAATAATCCACAAGTACTAATGAGGATTATTACCCTCATGCGTCATAGTACTGATAGATTTGAATCCATTTTATTTCAAAAGGATGTCAAATGATGTAGATTATCTTATTTTATTCATCCCTATCAATCATATATATTGAAAATAGTGTCAAGATAATGTGATGACTCAGTGCCTAGTTTTCCTCTCATCTTCCTCAAAGTAACCTCTCAAACCATGACTTGAGATGACTTGTATTTTGTTTTTGTGTTTTTTGATATTTTTAGGATTCTTGAATGGAAATGTTAATACTCACCACTTTAACGGTCTTATTACAATGTGTATTATGTGAGTGAAGATCATACATGGGTTTATAAATGTTTTTTGTGGATATAATGTTGTTGTAGCATGTTTGGATCTTACACATGGTGATTT
This sequence comes from Viscum album, assembly GCA_963277665.1. NCBI lineage: Eukaryota > Viridiplantae > Streptophyta > Magnoliopsida > Santalales > Viscaceae > Viscum > Viscum album. The sequence goes on along the minus strand of OY728165.1, from coordinate 1,329,391,839 downwards.
GGGCTGACACATTGTGGAGCATGGATATTTATGAAGGTCGTCTTGACCATGGTGGATGGTGAATAACCCAAGAGTGCAAGTACTATGGATAATATTCATTGTAAATTGTCCTTGAGTATCATTTTTGATGTATTATTTCCCTTGTACTTACATTATGAGATGGAATTGTTTTTTGTCTCATTCATGCATTAAATAAAGTTTAGATGATCACTTATATATCTTTATATAATTTTGGTTTGCTTGTGTGTTAGAGATATGTATCTAATGTAGGTTGAATTATTCTATGGTCTATAATATTTTATAATATGAAAACACAGTGCTAGTAACCATCACATGGCCTGTTGGAAGATATCTTTGGGTTGCACTCTCAATTTATCATTAACCATAGAAGGACCTAGGTTTGTAGGTTTTTGTCACTCTGAAAATCCTATATCATGTTTCCATAAATCGCAAAATTAAAACGAGGCTGAGATAATATTTATTCATTAATCAACCCAAGATACCCATGATATTGGTACCATGAGCTATCCCATCACATTACCTCAATATAATGACCCCATTTTTAGTAAACTTTTCCTCACTGAATAAATATTGTATCTGATGGATTACTCCACACACAACACCAAAACCAAAAAATATATAAACCTTCATTTGATAGGTGAATAATTTAATGTTATAAATAGCTTTATCTAAATTATAATATATATATATAAAGAACAGAAAAATAATTTCAATTTAAATATCAACTGAACTAGTGGAAGTAAATAAAATAATATAATGCTTCTACAATTATATCATTTAATATATAATAAATTTTGATATACATGGAGTATTTACAATATATTAATTACTAGTTTATATGGGAAAAGAATATCTAATATACCAAAAGTCCTTTTCCTTAAAAACCAATGTTTATCAATAATTTTTGTTTTTAATTAAAAAAATTGATTGTAAATTCAACCAAAGTAACATGATGTTATGATTTATTATGGGAATATTAAGTAAAGATTATTTTTTATTAATTTTAAAATATAAATAATTTTTATCAGAATAGTGAAAATTTTCGTTTTTGCAAATTAGAAGAATTTTAGGCTATTATTATTATATATGTAAAAATTAAAAATTAATGGAACCCTTTTATTATAAAAAATAAGTATTCTATAGGTGACTTTATATTTTTTTAAATGATTCTTTTAATTTTTAAACCGAAATATGAAATTTTAAGAAATATGTTATATTATTAAAAAGTTAAGTTGAATACGTTATAGATTAATTATTTTCAATATTAGTTTTTATCTATTTTAGTCATTTAATTATATTAAATGGATTTCAAAATTTTCAACGGTGATTCCAGATTTTTTTAAAATAAAATATATATTTTCAGTAATAAAGAATGAATTAAATTGGTAAAAAATAGTTACCATACTAAAATCTAAAATAGTTAATATAAATATATAAGAGTAAATAAACTCAAACTTGTATAGAAAGTGTTTTCAGTTATGTGGTTGATTCTTGATTAACCCCATCTCACCCAACCATCCAATTTTCTACAATATTGGAACAATTGACCATTTATTTTTTTACTTTATATTATTAAAAAAAATTTCCCTTTATCTTAATTATAAAAGGAATCCTTCTCCCCTTTACTTCTCTACTCATTCAAAATTCATTGGTTCAACCAAATCATTTCTTAAACCTATCTTAAACACCATCATCATGTACTATAATCCTCTTCCTTATAAAATGTATCATATTGTGTTTCTTTAAGAGGTACTCAATGGATATCATCCATGGGAAAAAATATAGTATTCTCTACTAATCTCTCATAAATCATTCCTTTCTCCCCACACCTTTAAAATGAATTTCTATATTGTAATTTAATGACATATGTATTACATATAAATTTATATTTTTAATGATGATGGAATATTCATAAACTACATAACCCCTCTCACATAGAAGATTTAAACCATCACTATGTGTAAATAAGGATTACTAACTCCATGAATGATGTGTTTGATTATTTTTACTGACCACATGAATAACTTTAGAGGGGTAATTGTTGTATTATTATGACATTTAAAACACTATAAAGGAACTAAAATCATAATATGATTTCATAATTTCATTTAATTATATTTGAGATGGTCATGTCATTTGTGTGTATGTGTGGACTATCACATCCACGAGATGATGTACTTCAATTTCCATATATCCAAACATATTTAACTATAAAAAATATTTAAAGTATAAGTATGATTTTAATTAAACTATTAATATTCTAAAATATTAATATTATATATTTTATAATTGATGTAATCAAAAAAACTATCATAATAAATTAAATATCTTAAGATAAAAATGTGGTACATTTTCTTATATTTCTTTATTTTATACAAACCAATATAATTGTATTAATTTTTTAAAATGGAATAATAAAATAAATACCCCTATAAATGGAATATGTTAATAAATGATACATAGAAAATTAATTAAATTTTATTATGTTTCATTTAATGGTTTTTAATTTTTATAATTATGTTTCTAAGGATGTTATGGACAAGTGAAGAGTTTATTATTTCCCTGGTAAGAGTTTTACTAATCCAGTTTCTTATTCATTATGTTATAGTGTTTCATATTTGAATATATCATAAATATCTCCTTAATCCTATCATTTCACTATTTTAAATTGAATTCTCTATTTTTTATCTATGTCAATTAGTCTTTATCATCAGTAACAACTTCTTTTATAAATAGTGTAACAACATATTATAAATTTTTCAATAATAACATTGATTTAAACCAATGGATAATTTTCTTCTATATAATGGTTTTTCCTATGAAAAATATTTTATCTAATGAAATAAAATTATGTTTTGTTTTTTATATTGTCCATATTTTCCTCTACCTTTGGTGTGAAATGAGTCACTATTAAAATATATCCAGGTTTTTTCTCGATAAGATGATTTGAAAAGATTAAAATTGGAATTTCATAACATTATTTACTAGTCCAGATTTATTAATTTGATTCTATTTACATTTCATAAAGGATTAATTATTTTAATACCTTATTTATAACGTTTTCAAAATTATACAATTAAAATTTCAAAATATGTACTTAAATGTAATTTTAAATTTTTATATTAGAAAAATGTTTAAAAATTTTCTTGAAAACGTTTTTATTTGAAATTTAATTTTTTCTTCAATTTATAACTCCAAGGAAGTGATGTTTTGGTCATCCTTTATTTTTTATTCGAATATGGTTACTTTTGGAAGATGAGATTTTTTATATCCTAGGATTTATAAATTTCATGATTTTTGATATTTTTGAAATTTTTAAGAAAACCATAATTTCTAATGGTTGCATTAAGATATTATTATAGTTGATTTTAAGTTGGAGTTCTAATGAATGTATGTTAATGGGCGTGGTTTTGTATTTTACTCCAGCGAATTGGATTAATTTTATCTCTCATGAGAATGTCATACAGGTACATAATAAGTTTTTCACATAGTTATTGACATAATTATACTGACAAATACCACTCAAACATAGATATCTCATCTTACTATATGAATATTAAATATATAACATTTTGATCAATACCATAATCATATAGATCTTGTATCATTGGAAACATGTATTGATTCAAAAAATTGTTTATAAGAGATCTACATCATCTCCCACTAATTTATTCATATCTATCACCCTTCTTAGATATATCATACATAAGACCTTTCTTTATAACCTGGGGAATGGTAATAGTAGAAAGGGTGAGATCCGAATCTTACTAAGGGTAAAAAAGTGAGTATAAATTATCTATTATACTTAAATAATAACAAGGGTGTTACAACTTGAGGATAATATTTGAAAATAATACATTTTATATCATATATCATAATCATAGGTCATGGAATATGTATTTTTAGTTCATAAGACTTGAATTATAAAGAAAAATGAACAAGATTCATTTTAGCATAAAATTAGCAATTGAAAAAGTTTTTAGCCTATATAAAAGCATTGAAATAATTTCTTTAGTTAAGTATCTCTATAGAGAATATAAATTTTGTTTACATTATTCCCCCTCCCATTGCATCCTTTTTCAATCCTGACTCCCAATTCAATAATAGTTTATAGAGTCCCTTACGAAACATTTTTCACTCCCCATTCGAGTCCTTATTATCTCATGAGATATCCATATATTCATAATGAAACATATGACTATAAAACTATAGGACCACATATCATAATAATAAAATAAATCATATATTTTCCACAAGAACACAAAATATTCATCACATATCACATCACATGGAAATTATAATGGATCCATAAATATTTCAATAATTAATCATAGCATAGACCATGGAAAATAAATGGGTTTCATAAAAATATAATCATCATTATCTTAAATTATCCAAACAAATAATAAGGATTGAATCCTTGGATAATATCCCCATTAAATCATATGTAGCCTTAATAGATGTTAGCATAATTGAACATTTATTTAAAATACCACATTTAAATCTTTTCGAATAAAATAACGATTCTTTATTGGAATCATATATTTAAAATCTAAAAGTTTTCAAATTAATATGGAAATATTTTTATTTGAAAATAAATATGAAAACATGTGAAGGAATATTAAAGATATTGATAAGTCATGATTGCAAGGAACTCTATTCGTTTCAAATGAAGCTATTGTTTTGGAACTATCAAGGTCTTGCTAATATGGAAACCACAAGATCCATTCAGTTGTTCATCCAGAAGCACAAACTTGTTCTTATAGGTCTTTCCAAGCCTAAAAACATATTCCTTCTTAATAATTCCAATTTTCAAAAGTTGTTTTTCTCTTTAATTGACACTAATAGGTGTTCAACTGATGTCAAAAGGCTATGGATCTTGGCACATTCTTATATAACTAGTACATCCATGGCTGTTTCAAGTCAGCAGGATGTCACCTGCTCCTTCAATTATCTTGGCTCTAATTTTGTTTTCACCTTTATATATTCTAATAATAATTATCTGGATGATTAGACTCTATTGGTGGAAATTGGGTCCTCGAAATCAGGAATCTCTAGCCCCTAGATCATATTGTAGGGACATTAATTCAATTCATAATCAAAATGAAAAAATGGGAGCTATCAGCAATTCCATTTCTTCGAGATAATTCAGAACCTGAATTGAAAAAATGACTTGGTTGAGGTTAATTTGGTAGGTGCCAAATATACTTAGAATAGGAGGCATCCTAATAGCTCTATGGCTAGAAAAATTGACAGGGCTTTCATCAATGGTGCTTCTATGGATAAATGGGGTTCAATATCATGTTCAACACTTGTTAGAATTAATTCCGATCATCATCCAATTCTGTTGGACCTCATTGATAAAGAACCCAAGAACCCTCTCCCTTTTAAGATAAATAAAGCTTGGGTCACTCATCAGGATATTAGGATTATAATTCAACACACATGGGACTCTAGGAATTGTAGGAATGATGTTTTTGCTTGCATCACCAAGATCAAAATCCTCAAAAGTAATATGAAATTTTGAAGTAAGGATCAATTTATCCCTCTTGATTTACATATCTCTTATATGGAGGTATCTCTTTAGAATATCCAAGAGATCAATTCGATTAATGATTTCTCCTACGGGTGCTTTGACGAAACTGAGCTAATATTCAATTTCAACAACCTTCTCAATGTTATGGATTCCTTGCAAAAGGACTCCTTCAAGGCCAAATGGTTAAAATATGGTGATAAAAAACTCCAAATTTTTTAATATTCTTCAGAAAATTTGAATGATATCTAAGCCTCTTTCATTGATCCAAAATGGGGATAGCCTAATTGTTAATAGAAAGGACCTTGTGGAGAACATAATACCTTACTTCAAGGAACTCTTAAATGGGTCACATTCCACTATTAATCCTTCGGATGGGGTGATTCAAAGGCCTATGAATCAAAAGGATAACTCCAATCTCATTGCTATTCCACTTAAGCTAGAAATCAAGGAGGCTGTGTTCAGCCTCAACTCTGAGAGCTCTCTTGATCCGGATGGCTTTGGTAATTTATTTTTTCCAATTTTCTAGGATATAATTCATGAAGATGTTTTCAGGTTGGTTATAAACTTTTTCAAAGGTGGGACCCTCCCTAGTGGATTAAATTCTCAGTTCCTTGCCCTTATTCTAAAAGTGGATAATGCTAATGAAATTTATTTATTCAGGCTAGTATCCTTGGTCTACACTTTTCACAAAATCATTTTCAAAATTCTTACTAGTAGGTTATCATAAATTTCTATAAAGATTGTTTTTATCAATCAGTTTGGTTTTATCAAGGGGAGATCGATCTAGGATTTCCTTATTACTTCCTTAGAATGTGTGAATATTTACAAAAATCCCATCCGAGGTGGTAACATTTCCCTCAAACTGAACATCAGGAAGGCTTTGGATACAATAGACTTGGGCTTCATATACAAGATTCGTGTCATGTTTGGATTTGATGATGTTTTTATTAATTGGATCAAGTCTATTTTGAGATCATCTCACATTTTAGTTCTTATCAATGGATCTTTGGAATGTTATGTTGAGTGTTCAAGAGGTGTTTGGCAGGGTGACCCTTTATCTGCAATCATTTTCTCTATTTTCTAGGATTACCTCAATAGGTTCCTATCTATCATGGTTGGAAATAGAAAGATGAAAACTAATAATGTTGGAAGAGGGTTGGTTCCTCCATCACATCTTCTTTACGCTGATGACATCATCCTCTTCACTAGAAGGGACAAGGGACATATCAATAACATTAAAAATCTATTTTTTTAGATGTTTTCAAGATATGTGGTTAGTTGGAACCAATCCTTTGTATAATTTGGAAGGAATTTCCCATCCAACAGAACTGATGAAATCATTAGATAGATGGGTACTTGAGAAGGAGCTCTTACCTTCAATTATATGGGGGTGACTTTATTTTTGGGGAGACCGAAGGACTTATATTTTTTCAGTATTGATGGATTGATTCTAAGACAACAATATTCCTAGAATGGTAAATCTTTATCCATGGCCGGTAGAGTTGTCTTGTGAAGTCCATCATTGTCTCCAAATTCGTCTACTCGTTAATGGTTTATAAGTGGCTGATTTCCTTAATTAAGGGCACCAATGTCTCTATCGAGAACTTCATTTGGAGTGGAAGTATCACTAAAAAGAATCTTGCAACGGTCCCTTGGAATTTGTTTTGTAAGACTTATGATGATGGGGGATTGGCTATCAAAAATATGGATTGTTTTAATGATTCTATGCAGGCAGGATTTATATGGAGGCTTGTCAACATGAAATCCAATGCTCGCTCTTTTCTTAGAGATAGATTTATTCACAAACTCAAATCAGGAAATCTTAATTACTTTAATTCTTCAGTTTTTCCCTCTTTCAAGAACATATTTTCTAGAATTGATGTATATTATCGTTGGTTGGTTTCAAAGGAGTCCCCCTTTCATTTTTGTAAGTGTAATTGGACTGAAATTATTCTAGAAGACTTAGCCCTTGGTGATAATTCCAATCTTGAATTTGATCTGTCAATTAAAGATCAACTTGGCTGCATGGAAGGTCTTCCAAACGAGGTTATTTCTATTGTTATGAAGTACTAATTATATTCCAGGGGAGGCTTCTGGACATGGGAGACAGCTTCTAATGGGATCCTCTCCAATAAATATTTTTATAAACATTCTCTGGAAAATGTTTCTGGTTCTCAGTGGATGGGAATTTGGAACAGGGGTTTCTTAAAACCATCTCGGGTGAACTTTTTATGGTGATTAGCACACAGGAGGCTTCCAAAGGATGACCATATTCAAACATGTGGTATTTACCTCTATTCTAGGTGTGTCCTTTGTCATCAACATACGGATTATATTGGTCACCTTTCTCTCAGTTTCGAGGCAGCTTCAGCAATGAGGGTGGTGGTTTCCAATATTTTTGAAGTGCACCAACAGGGGATGATTTTGATGGATTCATTTATGAAAATTTGGCCTAATATCAACCTATAAGCGTAACTCTCCTCTATTTTTCTTTTTGTTGTGGGGGATTTTATATATCTTATTTGGTATTCTAGGAATAAATTCATTCATAATCTATAGTTTTTTTCTACAGGTGTGGTTATCTCAGGAATCCTCACTGCAATCAGTGAGGTTTCCATTCCGAAAGACAAATATTTTGGGAATTCATTTCATGAACTGTCTTTTTTAAATTGGGTTAGTGTCAAGGAAAATTTTCCTATACCTATTCTCACAATTGAAGTGTTTTTGTAGTCACCCTTTCATGGCTAGATCAAGTTGAATTTTGATGGTTCTTCACGTGGTAATCCAGGTGATTCAGGCTTTGGTACGGTTTTTAGAGATCACAAAGGGTGTATTGTTGGTTGCCTTTATGGATCGTGTGGATTTTCCTCTACTCCTGAAGAAGGTATGTGTGTAGTTATTGAGGCGGTTGAATAGGATGATCTTAGAGGTTGGAATAAGTTATGGACTGAATGTGATTCCATGCACTTGGTGTTAGCTCTCAGGATATGTTCTCTTCATCACTCTTGGATGCTGATAAATCTTTAGACTAAATGTTTAGATCTGATTTATACAAATGAAAAAATTATTACTCATGTGTATAGTGAAGAAAATGAGTTTTCAGATAGTCTTCCCAAAAAATGTGTTAGTGGTTCTGATTTTCATTGGGGAGATCAAGTGACAAGTGATATTCTACCAATTATGAGGAGGGATCAATGTAAATTTTCTACATTTAGACTGGTGTATGTTTTTTTTCTAATAATGAGATATTTCTTTTCTAGACAAGGTCTCAGTATATCATTAAAAACTTATAGAAACCATATACAAGGAATAATATGGTTATTGGACCGAAGGGAGTATTAATGTTGATTTCCAATAAAAACATTCCTTTTAAGATCTTGAGTTCATAAAAAGAGTACAATTAAAGGAAAAACATTTGATATAATGAAATGAACATAGGAGAGTAAAATTAAGTATATTATTGAGATATCTACCATGAAATTTCATAATGGGAAACATAATTATAAACACACTCGATAACCAATGATAATTTGACATAAATACCTTCTCACTTTGGTAACATTCAAATCAACACCTCATGAAAGAGAGAACCATATATGAACATATGTATCCCCATAATTCTTATGATAGTAATCAAAAATTAAATTTATTGAATTTATATACACCTCATATCATAATAAATTCATACATTTGGTATGTGTCTCATAGTTGTGAACATGAGATGAGAATCCCTTATATCAAGTCAGACTTTCTTATGAATCACTTTATCCTAATGTATTGTAAATGTAAATCTATTATAATTATATAAAATAATCATATTCATAATTATAATATCATATATGATCATTTTATTACATTTCAACCCCACATTATTAAAAATACCATTTTAAAATCATCATTTCACAGTGTTAAATATTTCATTTATCCTAAGAATTCTGGTTTAGTGGTTGTATCCCATGTACATTGATTATGATTTCATCATCTTCATAATTTTTACAATTATATAATGCTAATGTATATTAATTACCCACACACACACACACACATATATATATATATTCATCCACAAAGGGTAGAAATATAAAAATGAATTACACTATTCAGGGAGGTGGTAAGTCATACGTACATATGAACACTATTTTCACATTTTGATAAAATCATGGAAAGATAGTTAAATAATAATTCAAATTTTTAGATTTATTATCATATCAAATATATCATATAGATTAACTAAATATATAATTATTACCATCTATGTATTGAATAATTTAAAAACAATTCACATCACTTCATGAAGGTTGTAGTCCACTTGTACAAATGAGTGACGTTATAGTTTTACAACAAATTTGGAAGGTAAGAAGGTGGATATGAAATTATATTTATATAATAATAATAATATCATAGATACCATACATAGTTATTAAATCCATCATAATAATCATCCATGAATGATGGTAATGAAAAATGAATTGTCTCACTATATGGAAGTGTTAGTCCACATGTATGCCTGATTGATAATTTCTCTTTCAATTTGATACAATAGATGTGTATATTAATGGTTTCATAATTATAATATTTTATTTTATTTAGGATAATTAATTTTTTATTTAATTATGAATACCATATATTTATAAGAGTTATAAGAAAAAATAAATTGAAAGTTATAGGGTAAGATGATTATATCCTCATCGGTATTCCTCCTTTAGATCCTTTCATAAGAACCCTAGGAATGGAAATTTACGATGAAAATAACCTATAATTCATGGATAGGGAATTTTAATAGATAATCTGGTTGGTTTTATTCTATATATATGGATTAATTTAATTTAAATAAGTGAAATAATGGGTTCCCTTTTATAATTCGTATAGAGTACACCCATGGAATTTATTAAAAGAATAAAATATAATAGTAATTCTGAAGACAAGTTAATCTAAATAAAAAATATTATAGTTTTCTATAATATTAGGTATAAATATTTTCAGCCAATAGGATTTTTAAAAGTTTAATTGGCAATCATACACTTATAATTTGGTCCTCCCCCCACCTTAGTAAACCCGTATTAACCTAAACTCTGGTGAAATGTTTTTATTGTTTTGACTATTTACTATGAAAAAAAATTAATTTGTAATAATTATATAATTTTTACATTATGATCCTTAATATGTAAACAATTTTTCAAAATCAATATCTAAAAGTGTAAAAAATTGCTTTTAAAATAAACTCATAAAACATGATGAAAATAGATTAAAATAAAAAATGTTTTCTTATGTACAAAAAGTTAATATAATAGTATATATATATATATATATATATATTTATATTTAATGACCTTATTTTGACAATTTTGACATTTAAAAAATTATAAAACCAAAGGAATTTTTTTTCAATGCGTTAAAAGAAATGATATTTTTCAAAAGAAGACTATTTTTTCATTATTCATCAAAAAACAATCTATTAAATTAATCAAAATTCATTGTAAGATAATTTTGGAATCATATTCTCATAATTATCGAACACTATTGTTCAAATACATACTCTAAATGTGGAAAATAAATTTTATATTATTTGATCACAAAAGTAAAAAATATATTTTTTAGGAAAATTAATTTTCTGTGATGCATATAAACACATTATTAAATATTTATTTTACTTATCTAATATTTAGTTATATATTTTTTTAAACAAAATTATTATTATTCATACCTATAGTTTATCATATAGTTTTTCATGGTAAACTACATTGGGGTTCATTACAATCGGAGTTGCATATATTTCAAGGTATCAAAGATATTGAATTTTTCTAAAGAGAAATATACTCCCATTAAAATTAATGTCCCTCCAAAAAAATTTACATTATAAGAAAAAATTTAGATATATATAGTTAATAATAACCTCATGTTCCCATTTACTTCTTTAAATTTATTATTCCACCTGAAAACTATGACAATGTGAGCATACTTATTCTGAAGCATATAATCTCATCGATCCAATATTTTGACCGGTTTTTATCTATAGGAAATATCATTATCTATTGGTATGACCTATAAATCTTGTACGGGTGTGGTATTTTTTATATACATTTTAAATATATACATGGAACTCATCTGGAACTTGAGATAGGTTTGATGGAGGCTCCAAGTGAAAATCTATTTCCCCTTTGGAAAATGAATATATTAAGGGACTATATACCTAGGTCTCAAAATTACCTTCTTTATAAATATCATTACTTTATTCCATGGTGAAAATAAGAAAAATACAATCTTAGTAAATTCAATTTCTAGATATCTCTAAATATTTTCATCATGACTCTTCTTTTGACTCAGGGTTCTTTAAAGTGTTGTTGAATTAATCTAACATTTTCATTAAGTCCCTAAACTAACTTAGGAAGTAATGAATTTACTTCCACATATTCATCCTATATTTTTTTAGTTTCACACGTCTTTCCATGGATGTCTTTATTAAGAGGCATTTGAATTTTTGAGTGAAATAAATTATTCTATGAAATCATGACTAGGTGAATGTTTTGATCCCATCCTCAATTGAAATTCATATTACAAGGCCTCGTCATATCCTCCAAGGATTGAATAGTTCTCTTAGAAAGAAAATATATCAATGGATGATAATAAATACTAAAACACAACTTCGAATCAATGCCTTATTATATAATTTTCTAGAACAATGATCTAATCCTTGGATCCTGATTAGATATAATAGAATGTGTTACTATGTGAATCTTTAACACTTCTTTAATGTATATTCATACAAGTTTATTATGTGATAATATTCCTCAAATTGAAATGATATTTTATGACATCATATAAAAATTGACTACAACACAATGATTATTATGGACTTTAGATGTTTTAGGTAATATAGTGACAAAATATATTGTGTTTTTTTTAATTTCCATTTTTCTATATTTAATGGTGTTAAAATCCCCTTTGACTTATGTCTCTCAGCCTTAAGATGCTGACATACCAAGAACCCAGATATATAATCTATAGTATCTCACCTCATGTTGTGGCACAAGAAATACTATTTCATATCTCTAAACATATTCATACATCCATTATGAATATAAAGTGATTAACTATGAGATTTATACAATAGTTCCACTTTATATTATCTTGTAGAGTGGAAACATACAAGGTTTATAAACCTTATCATTCCATAATAATAAATGTTGTACATATGAACATTTCTCAATTTATTTTTATGTTTTATATCTTTCTTTTGGGAATCATTATTCATTACATGGATATATTTTTTAACATTAATTTGATCAAGAAAATATTTCCCTCCATACATAAATATTTTAACATATATACATTCTAAATATAGAAACTTTGGATCCTTATTTTCATCATAATCGATAATATACCATGATCCTTCCACCTCAAAGCATCTTCCACCTTATTTTCTTTCCTATGGTGGTAATTTATTGAGAATTCATAATATTAAATCAACTCTATCCATCTTATTTAGTGTATTTTAAACTTTTTTGATTGAATATATACTTATAAATTTTTTCCTCTATATATATGTCATAGCTTTAACTATAAATATATTACCTCAACACCATTAATTAAAAAAATGGAAAATCAAACACCAAATAAATAGTTGGATATTTTCTCTAATGAACAATTAATTTTCATGAGGTGTGAGCTAAAACAATATCATTTAGAAAAAGGATTCATCCTTGTCCTCTATTTTAGGAATAACTATAGATGATAAAAATTTATCCACTACATGGGAGTGTAATCAATTGCACATGAATTAGAAATCTCTCCAGTTCTTGACATTTTAATCACATTCACATGTCAAATAAAACTTCACTACCTTCTTATTTAACATTTTTAATGGATTATAGATACATGATAAAATCATTTAGAGAGCTTCAATAATACATATACATCATAAGAAAACTAAATATCTAATTCATGTTGGTTAGTCTATTAAAATGATCAATAAAATTTTTCTAGTATGGATTCACTAATATACCATTTATTGAGATTTTATGACAAATAATTAATGTTTTTATTACCAAAATTCACACTTGGTTTCATAGAAATTCTCCTTCCATGGTGTATTAAGTAAAATTCTAATTTTATCATTAGTCACGTCCTTAGTCTTGGAATATATAATAATTTAACGTATAATCAATACCATAAACTAAAAAATTTAATCTCTAAAGACTATTAATTAAATTCATAATGATAGAATGGGAATTATTAGAAAAAATAGAATCTATATAAATTTATATGTCTATAAATCAGTTGTAATATTATTTTTGGAATATCCACCATCATGAACCTAAATTAAATATATCAAAAATGATTTTCAATCATGGAAAAATATTGATCTCTACTTATTTGATTAATGAAATAATCAATATGGGGAGGAGGATACTCATTGATTATTCTAAACTTGTTTATTTGTTGATAATAAATGTAGAGTCACATTGATCCATTTTAATGTATAATGAAAAGAACTAGGGAACACCAATATGATTTACTAAAGGGAATGAATCCCATATCAATATTCTCATAGAGTTACTTCTTTAATTCCCATAACACAATTGAGGTAATTATATAAGGAGTCATTGAAATAGGTTTAGGACTAGGTATGAGATCATTTAAAAAATAAAACATCATGATTTGGATGAATATTGGGAAACTAATTCATAAAAACATAAAAATAAATTATAAAATATAAATATCGTCGATTTTGTGTTTCGCCCAATCCATTAAATATAAACAACAACTTCTAAAAGGAATAAATACCCTTAGAATGGGAGAAATTTCTTTGAAAAATTTTATTTTTATCATCTCCCTGATAAATGATCATAGGTTTGTTTGTAATATCCAATGTTACTTCCCTTCCTTAATAATTGATGTGATCTTTATTTAGTGAAAGACAATACATTAATAAGGTAAAATAAAATTCAACCAGATGGTGGGTTATAATATTTTTCAGAAGCGCATTACCAAAAAATTATACTTGTAGAAAATTCATACACTTGATATTTGATCATTATACCATCTGGGGGTATCCCTGTTAACTGTAAATATAATCATTATGGATTAGAATAAAAATTTCATGACACATTTCTCGATATATTGAAATTAAAATAGTTTTACTAATATAGGTTACTTAAATATTTTATAAAACATGTAACTACCAAACCATTATCATTCAATCTTGAACCCTATGTAAAACAAAATAATTAGCGTTATAGTCATCCATAATTAGTCATTGTGATTAATCAATAATAATCATTTATATGATGTCTAAGTCATTACACCATATTTTCAATATATGTGAGGTTATTAATAACTATGTCTGTCCATAATAATCATCTATTCAAATCCTATATAGTTGTTTTTATTAAAAAATTAAATTTAGCCAAATATGTCCCCCAATAGTTTCAAAATTTGTGTGCAAAATGGCACATTCACAATGAGCATGAATGATGGTTGAGACATACATGTTCGTTCCTTTTAAGGTTCTTACCCCTAAATTCATCTATGTAAATACCACATCCAATTTAAATATCTAAATAGTGGTTTTTTTTAAGAACTATGACCCTTTGATTACCATAACATATGATGATCTCCTATACAGAGGATTATCTGAAGGGATCTCAAAACAAATTAGTAGCCTTGTTTCTAAAGGTTACTAATACTTTCTCAAATTCTATCTATATTGAACCATACATTTCATACATAGATAAAAATTCATAATAGATGAATATTAAATACATTACATTATAATCAATGCCAAAAATATAAAGTAATAGTGTCCTTAGAATCATGGATACAAAAGAAATTTGTTCATAAGAGATGCACTTTATCTCACACATATATCTTTATAATGGGAACCCATAATTGAAATATAATACTTAAAACCTTCCTTCATAACATGGGGAAAGGAAACATACAAAAGGGAGACTTGTGAGGCCTAGTAAGGGTAAAAAATGGATAAATCAATTATCTCTTAAATATAACATGTGTATAATTGTATTAGTAGATAAGAATAATAGTTAAAAATCATACCTTATAAAACATAGATCATAATATTGAGTCATGGATTGAGGCTTGGTAGTTTATATGATATGAATCATCATGGGAAAATAAGAGCCCTGGGAATATAACATTTCATAATACATATGTCCATGGAATACACCTATGAATGAAAAATAATTTCCTTAGTCAATAATAACATCCAAAACTATCATAGTGGATTGGTTTCACTACCCATTCCATCATACCCTTAGTAACAGTTTCCCTGGACAGACTATACAAAAAAAGATCACCCCTAGGGGAGGATTCAGAGGAGGAGCACTCACCAGAGCAGAACCAATGGATTTGGAAGAATGAGAGGGTATGGATATTCCATTGGGACCATCCTATTCTTACAAGTTAAGCTTATCCAGATGGCCATGCAAAGGTGGGGAGTTACCATCATGATGTAGATGATGGGGGGTAGTTCTTTATAGTTATAGTCTAGTTGAATTCCCTAAGACCTTTGGGTCATGTAATGTCTCTTAGCCTATGGGTCATGTAGACAATAATCCTACGGGCCTTTTAAGAGATCCACCTCATCCCTTGAAAGAAGGGTTATAAAAAACAATAAAAATGAAGGCCTTCGGGCCATTCAGGTATAGAGTCCCATTGTTAATTGGGTTAACTCCCCATTCTAGTCCTTATTACCTCCTTATATATCTATATTTTCAGTTTTCATTGAGTGCAATATAATTATGATAAAACCCTTCAATTAATTAAAATTATTCTTATGTGTGCTATAATTTTATAAACCATTCGTCATATATCATTTCCCATAGAATATAAATTGGATTCTGTAACATTTCCGAAATTCGTCATAATATAAATTTTGGAAAATAAATGGGTTTCATAAACATATAATCATCATAATCATAAACCATCATGAGATATAAAAATAATTTCATCTTTGGACCATATCCCTAGTAAAACATAAATAACATCAAAAGATGTTTTTCATGAACAAAAAATTATATAAAATTTTCCTATGAATATTTCTTGAGAAAAATTTCGTTTTATGCTTTGTAATAACTAATTAAAAATATAAAAATTCCCCAAAAAAATAGGGAATACATTTTCATTCAAAAGATCCACTGAAACATATAAAAAAGATTTAAATCATTCAATATTCATTATTGGGGGAAATTATATTTGTCCCATGTACATTAAAACATGAATCTCATTAACATTTTTGATAAAAAGGTAAAAATTACATTATTTTAGTAAAAAAATATTCATTTTTATTTTTTTAAAAAATAAAAGCAATGGTAAAAATAATTAAATTATTCATATGATAATAGTAAAACATTCTTGAAATAAAATTTTTAAATCATGATAATTAGAAAGAAAGTATTTCGGATAAATGAGTAAGATAATGTCTATTTTCCTTGAAAGCATTCAATTTAGTCTGTTCCATTCTTAAAGGGTGGAAAGTGACATGAAAAAATGTAACTAAAGAAATAAATATAGAAGAATAAAATTTATTATATTATTAAGATCTATACCATCAATTTTCATCATCATGAACATAATAATAAAGAATCTCAATAAACAATGAAATTGTAACATAATTATCATACCACATTCATAACATTAAATGTTAAAAAATCATGTAAGATATAAAATTATATGGAAATTATTTTCAGGTTAATTTTCATAATAATAATCCTAAAAGTATTTCATAGAATGTATACACACCACATAAAATAAACTAGAGGTGAATATGACTTGTGCCTCGGAGAAGTTAAATTTAGATGGGAATCCATTATCTCTACATTGACATGCTTCAAATGTATATTATTATAATGAATAATAAATAAAAATTTATTATAATTTTATAGAATAATATTTTTATAATTATGATATCATATATTTCCCACATATAAAATTTCAACAACCATTTAGTAGTAATTCATTATTAAAAATCATTTTCAAGAGTTAATTATTCATTTCTTAGTGATAATTTTGGTTTTTTCAGGTCCTTATAAATTGATCATTTTTACATTCCCTACAAAATATTAATCATGATAAAAATATCATATATATTCCTAATATATATAATTAGAGTCATCCAAATTGGATATAGACAAAAAGATGGATTACATCATCCATGGATATTGTAAGCTGCATATATGCACGATCACTATTTTTGATTTCCAATGGATGGAAAGAAAGAAATTTAAATGATAATTTTCATTTATAAAATCATTATTATATTATAAATACCATATATATTAATTTAATATAACCTTATCATCATCAATGTCAAGAGAAATGAAAAACGATTTGCATCGTATTATAGAGGGGATTGTCCAGAAGTATGAATGAGCGATGTCATCAATTTATAATGGATTAGGAATGAATGATAGTAGATGTGATATTATAATTATAGAATAATAAATATATCATTAAAATCATATATAAACATTAAACCCAACATAATAACCTTCCATGGAATATGTTGATGGAAAATGAATAGTAATGCTACGTGCAGAAGGTACTCCACACATACTCATGAGAGGTAATTTCCTTTTTGGTTTGATAAAATATAGGTTTATATTGATGGTTAAAATATCATAATAAATTTAATGTATACTAAGGATACTAAATTTGTTATTTTATTATGAATACAATACATTTTTAACATGTATAAGATGATTGAAATGGAAAGAAGTTGGGTAATATGAATACCTCTTATTTGGTATGTCATGGACCCCTCTGCATAAAGTGTATCCCTCAGTGATGGAAATGTGATATGGGAGATAGTGACACCCGAGTCCCACCTCTAATTGGCCCCGCATTGGTGATTATGACCTTGGGTATAGTAAATCCATAAATAGGAGTCATTAACATGAGAGATAGGATAGAGACCAACCAAATCCAACTCAGAATTATATATAAATGAAATCCCAAGTACACATATTTAATGTCATGAAAACTACTACAACTAAAAAACAACACATCAAGTACCAAAACAAAGTAAAATGGTAGTGACCACAAAGCCTGAACAGCTCATGTAACCCCAATCTAGTAGTAACCAACCTAATCTCCAACCTAATCCATGTGACCTCAAATTTTTTATATATACGTATGGTGAGTATAAAAAAATACTTAGTAAGATCCTCCCCTGATCCTCTTGTGTAAAATTAAAGAAAGCTTTCTAAATCACATTGAAAACATGTGAAACTATCTCATCACCTAAATAGGTAAATTATGCTCCCATCCTCGCCAGGGCTACTCTCACTGAGTATATCATAAAAGAGTATAAAATACAATAATGAATATCAAGGTTAACTCGCTACCACCTCCACACTAGTTTTCCTCTTTTCCCCAATATCTCACATCCTAATCCAAATCTCTCCCAAAAGGGTTATTCAGAAGACATTGGGGCGAGCACCACTACCTACACCTCATGCAACACAAGTATTTCTCAAAGAAACATGGTCGAAGCACCACACCATCCTCAAAACCAAATGTAACCAGGTAATTTTCTAGAGACACCACATCTCGCATAACATGTGTCATACATCGGGTATTATACCTCAATCCATTACAGTCCATACATCGAGTAAGGATCCTCTAACTGTCACAACCTATATACATTACAACTATAGTATTCCATAGGAAACTATATCCAGAATATATGTGTGTGAATAACCAGAAGACATTACTTCCCTCTACACACATATATGAGGTAAACTAATAGTCATGCCTATTAGAAAAAGTATCTACCAATATATGAGAGTGGGGACAAAAGAGGTAGTCATCTAACCATCCTCCCACGAGGATGTTGGGGAAAACCCCACCAGGGACTAGAATCCCCTGGGTGTCAGTTTTCCTAACCAACAGGGTGGTGTAGCATATATAAACATAAAATGTACAGAGTATAATATATCCCACAACCACAATATTGGAAAAGCATAGTCTTAGACTCAACTGTAACTAACATCTACAAAAATTCCAGCCTCTACTACTAAGACTATATATCCAATTAGAACACAACCATTTAAAGAGATTAATGAAATCATATGTTCCCTTTTTATCAGTTTCCCTTTATGTTAATTAATTCCTTAACCATTAATTAACCATTTCAATTTTACATCACACAACATTAGAATCACAACAACATTCCCTGCCCTCTATAAAAACCAAACCAAAACCGTAGATTCTCAAAAGTAAAACCTCATCATTACATCCCAACATGCTCCAACACCATTGGTTCAACAACATTTATTCAATCATTTAGTTACAACATTATTACATTCCATAATTCCAAGCATTATAGAATCATATTCTAAGCTACCAAACACAAGGGTATCAACATTGTGGGTATATGGACTACCCATTGAGTCTTTTCCACCAATTGAAAGAACATAGACCCATTCATCCTCGGGAATCTATAAACAAATATCATGTGGCATACCCCATGTGTCTTTTCCTATTTTGGAGGTATAGTGAAAAATACTAGCTACCTCAAGTAGAGGGAAAATTAATGTAGATAAACAAACAATAAATTCAATAGAAACCACTTTCACATCAAGGGGTACTCTTAGATTTAAACCATTCCCTAATCTTCGTTGTCCTCCCTGACACCCACATGCATAAACTGGTACATCTTCCCTCTATAGGCATCAACTACTGCCACAACCACCAGGCCTCACTGCCCCACATATCATAATAGCCATCCTAGCTCACATCATATCACAACTAGTAGGAAACAAAAAGGTATCTGGGATCTTGGCCCCAAACAAGTCATTCATCCGTCACACATAATAAGAACTCACAAATCCAAAGCAAACATATCTTGGCATTTACATGTAAGAGAGTAACTCAGAAACCTACCAGGAATTATCCTTTATCAATAATCGGTTCTTTAATCCATCTTGAATTAACTGATTCATTATTATTGGGTTCCAATTATGGGAAACTTAACTAGAAAGCTACCATAGCTATCGAAAATTAATTAAACATAATTAATACATCAATTTTACTATCATCAAAATAAAACAACCAGATTCATTTACATTCCACTATATCTTTGGACAATTATTTTTCAATTAATTCTATCTTTACATTCCTTACCAACTTCCATCAAGAACAAAATGATAAACAAGAAAAGCATAGATAACACATTATCTAGAAAATCAAGATGCAATAACATCTCTAAGAAAAGAATACTTGTTCTCTTAATACAATTTTTATATTTATTATATCAATTCCATTGTGAACTGGTGTCCAAATAAAGCTAAACCTAAAGTTTCACATGAGGAGAATAGATAATCCAAAAATCCACTACATCAAAAGGTTTCCAACATTCTTACATGAGAATAGTCCAACACAACGGATCACGATCACCCCTCCAGCAAGGTCATAGTAAACCCAAAAATGGGAGGAATTACCCTCTAAGAGAACAAATGAGAATGATAGAGATATGGCAGACCCCACCCAACTCCAACATAGACTAAAATATATAAAAATACCAAGTACACATATGTAATTTAGGGAAAACTATTAAAGGTGAAAAAAATTGAACATGCCAAAAGAATGTAAAGCATTACTAACCATGAATCCCAAAAAACTCCTACAACCCCAAGCTATTTGTAACTTGCCTAACCCCCAACCTGCTGTTACTACCTTGGCTAAAACCTCCTCAATGGAGAAACCTAAATTGGAAGACCCAATGCACATTGGCTTCTCTAAAAGGTCATCCACTCTCACTCAGGATGACCTCTTACTCCACAAGAAACCCAAGAACAGGATCCCTTGACAAATATAAGATATCTATCGCCCCCAGAGATATGAGATATTGAGGGCTGGGACCTACCCTCAGCTGAATAGAAACTCTTTTACCCTGAAACATGGAACCCATAGACCATAACTCTACTTCATGTGGAATCACGATGACTCCCCTTTCATGACTAACCGGTTCTGGATAATGTGTTATCAATGACCTCTTCCCTCGCCATCACCTCCACATATCTCATTAGCATAAACAAGGTGACCTAGTTATGGATCTCTAGATGAAAATCCTCTTCAAAATTCCTCGCCCTGGACACCTCATATAGCTATAGGTCTGAATCATATCATATAAGGACCGTGAAATGGAACCCAAAATCTCACACACTAGAGCTTCCATGTTGAAGGGTAAGTAGATATTGTTGACTGGCCGCCTTCATAGTCTAAGAAATAAACTCATCTCCAAACTGATCTTGAAACTTCTACCATGAGACCGACAACTCCTTGTAATCTTTATAGAATAAGATCCACCACTTCCATGTAGCCCCATGCAACATCATCACAACCAACGATACCCAGTGCTTCTTCCGAGCATTGATCGAACTGAAATTTATCTCAACATCTTCCGAACATTATTCTTTGACTTCCTCTAAAACGGACCCATCATAATTATATTGAATTTCACATTGAAACTCTCAGAGTGACCTCCTCTATGTTTTTTCATCATTAACATCTACTCTGTAGGGATCTACTGGCACAACCCGCTGAACATCTTCTATGAAAATATGATGAGGACGTCGACCTAGAGACACGCCTACAAAAGGTAAAACATTTAGAGATCATAATTCTAGAATATGGAAGACTCAAAATTAATTATTTTTTTTATTTTTTTTTATTTTAGGTTAACCTTTTCAAAGGTCCTCCCATTCAATCACATGCGCAAATTAGAATGATACATGATCATTTCCTAGGTCTCTACCCTGCAACAAGTATCAAATTGTTTAGTATCCTCTATAAACATAAACATATGTGCATCAGATCATAGGGGGCCCAAAATACCCATGTCTCAGCCAATCTAGTGTTTATAGTGCCTAATAAACATAGGTTAAACCATTTCCCTAACAACCCATGAAATCTCACCTATTCTTAACTCTAAACTCCATCTTATCCCTCAACTAGGTCTCTAATACCACTTTGTTAGGACCCCCTCCCCACAAAGTGTACCCCTCATAGTCCAACAATGTAAGAAGAGATAGAGACACCTGAGTCCCACCTCCAGTAGGACCTGTCATGACGACCAACATCGAGGGTACAGTAAACCCATAAATGGGAGGCACTACCCTCTAAGAGAACACATACTAAATAGAGAGACAAGACAGACACCAACCAACTCCAAATCAGATTCAAATATAAAATAAATCACATGTATACCTATGTAATATCAGTAAAAACTACTACAAATGAAAAATAAACATCAAGTAGAAAAAGAAAGTAAAATGACAGTGACCAAAAAGCTCGAATATCTCTTGCAACCCCAAACTAGTAGTAACCAACCAGATCTCCAACCTTCTCAAACAGAACTAAAAAATATTTTATATATACAAAGGGTGAGTATAAAAATATACTCAGTAGGATCCTCCCCAGAGCCTCTCATGGAAAAGTAAAGAATACATGCTAAATAACAGTGAAAAAAAATTAAACTAACTCCTCTTCTAAATAGGAATACTATATTCTCAACCTCACCATATCCACTCTAACCAAGTATTCCATACAAGAGAATATAAAATAATAATGAATATTAAGGTTACCTTGCAACAACATCCCTAAAAGTTTTCTAATTTCCCTAATGTAGAATGTCCTAATCCCTCTCTCTCCAAAAAAAGGCTTGCCTGAAGGCACCTAGGAGAGCACCACAACCTACACCTCGTGCAACACAAGGCTTGTCCACAGACACCTGGGCAAAGAAACACACCACCATTGCAACCAGAAGTAAGAAGGTTGTTTTCAAGATCCATCACAGCTCGCATAACATATATCATATGGTGGGTATTATACCTCAAGACATTACATCACATATACAAAGTAAGGATCCTCAAAACATCATAGCATATACAGGTTACACCTATAGTAGTCCATAAAAAACTATATCCAAAATATATGTGTGTGAATAACCCCATGCCATTACAGCCCTGTACAAACATATATGGGGAAAACTAACCATCTTGACTACCATCACAAGTAACTACCAATAGAACAGAAAGGGTGAAAAGGGGGTAGTCAACCATCCATTATCCCAACACGATATTGGGAAAACACCCCCCCTAGGGATCAAAATCCTTAGGGTGTCAGTTTCCCTAACTGATTGGGTGGATTATTGTATAGAAACACAAAAAAATATTGAGTATAATATAGATCACAACCACACTATAGGAAAAACATCATCATTTATTGAACTATAGCTAATGTCTCTCAGAAACCTAGATACCACTTCTAGGACTAGATATAATATTATCAGGCATCTATTTAAATAGATTTATGAATCCATCTTTTCCATTTTTATCATTTTAACTTTATGTAAATTAATCATTTAACCATTAATTAAATATTTCTATTCTACATTACATTTCATTAGCATCACAAAAAGGTTCCCTACCCTCAAACAATAACCAAACTGATTTCACAACTTCTCAAAAGTATAACCTCATCATCCCATTAAGATTCAACCCCATTGGTTAAATATCATTAATTTAATCATTTAGTAACAAAATTATTACATTCCATAATTCCTTGAATTCTAGAAAAGAATTATTAGATATAAAACCCAAGGGGATCAACACAGTGGGTTGAGGGACTACTTGTAGAGTCTTTTCCACATATAGAAGTAGTGCAAACCCATCCATCCGTGAGAAGATATACACATAAAGCACATGGCATACTCGTGCATATTCACCTCATTTAGAAAAAGGGTCAGCAAGACTAGTTACCTTAAGCCGTGGGGAATGTAAATTTGATAAACAAAAAATATATTCAATGGAATCCACTTTTACATCAATGGGTAATCCCAACATCAACCTGTTCCATCATTTTTGGTTTCCTCCCAAACACCGACATACGTAAACCAATGCATATCGCCACTATAGGAATCTACCACTACCACATCCATTGGAACTCCCAACCGCACATATAACAACATCCACTAGTCTCACGTCATATTACAAGAAGTAGGAAGAAATAGATTAATTGGGCTCTTGGACCAATACAATGCATTCGTCCTTTACAAAAGACGACCCCACACGATGACAATGAATAAGTCTCTTATCCTTTACATGTAATAGGTTAACTCAAAAAGAGACAAGGATTTATAATTTTTCATCAAATAGTTCTCTAATACATCTTGAATCAACTGATTCATTATTATTAGGTTCTACCTATTGGAATCCTAACCAGTATGCTACCATAGCTCTCACAAATTAATTAAACATTCATACTGCATCAATTTTATTATCATCAATTTACAACTACAACCATATTCATGTACATGCCACTTTATCTTTGGACAATTAACTTAAAATTAATTCCATCCAAACATTCTTTACAAATTTCCATCAACAACAATATACTAACACATTGAAAGCATATATAACATACTATCTAGAAAATCAATAAGCAATAACATCTCTAACTCAAGAATACCAATTATTTAAATCCGGATTTATATATTTATTATGTCAATTACATTGTGATCCAGTATCAATATCATGCTAACTCTACAATTTCATGTGAAGAGAATAGAGAATCCATGAATCCCATACCTCAAATGGGTTCCAATGTTCTTGCACGAGAATGGGCCAACACAACAGATCACAATCACCCCTCCCACATGGGTATAGTAAACCCACAAATGGGAGGAAATACCCTCTAAGAAAACACATGTGAAAGGTAGAGATAAGACATACACCAACCAACTCCAAATCAGACTACAATATAAAATAAATACCTAGTACACATATGTAATGTCATGAAAAACTACTACAATTAAAAAAGAAAACTCCAAGTACATAAATAAAGTAAAATGGTAGTAAGCATGATGCCCGAGTAGCTCCTGCAACCCTATTATAGTAGTAATTGGCGTAATCTCCAACCTACTACTGCTGCGTCAGCTGAAACTGCCTCAAAAGAGGCACTTGAAGTGGAACCCCCAATGATCAATGATTTATTTAAAAGGTTCGGAACTATTTCTACTGATCACCTATTACTCTACAAGAAAACCAATAATATGATCCCTTATTATATGCTTGAGATCCTTCAACCCTAGATAAACAATATACTATGAGCTGGGACCTACCCCCAGCCAAACAGAAACTCTTCTTCTAAGAAAATCTGGAACCCTGGACCACCGCTCTGCTTCGTGAGGAATCCTGACGACTCCCCTCTCATGACAACCCGGTTCTGGAAAATTTTCTCTTGATGACCTCTGACCCCTCGATCTAATCAAGATATGTCATCAGCATAAACAAGGTGACATGGAACTCAATATCTAGATAAAAATCCACCTCAAAATGTCTAGTCATGGCCTCCTCAATAGGAAATAGTTCCGGAACATATCATAGAAGGTTCCTGAAATTGATCACGAACTCTCTTTCACTGGAGCTTCCCTGCAGAAGCTTAAGACGCTCCTTGATACAGTCCACCTCTGCAGGCGAAGAAAAAATTCATATATAAAATTCTATCAAAAAATAAACCACTATACTGCTAATTTATCGTAGTCCCATCGGAATAAGAACCACAAATCCATCACAGCCCCTGGAAATATCATCACAACCAACAATACTCGGTTCTCCATCCAAGAATAGAATAAACTAAAATCTATATCAACCATTTCTAACAAGTCTTATATGAATGAATCTGAAATGTAGTTTTTGTACATCTGTATACTCTGGCACTGACACTCTCTGAGTTTACTAATCTTATTGTTGTCGTCGTCAACATCTACTCTGCAACGATCTGTTAGTGCAACCTATTGGACATCTTCTATGAAAACCTGAGGATGACGTCAACCTAAAGCCACACATGAAAAAGGTAAAAGAGTTAGATATCCTAAACCGGGAATATGGAATACTCAACATTAATTAATTGTTTTATTATATTTATTTTTGGTTAACCTATACCTAGGTATACAAATTAAAACATAGGCATATTGAATAATGATTTGTGATCTATTCCTTGGTCTCTACCCTAAAACTGACATCACTTAATTTACTAGCCATTGTAAACATAATGTATTGTGCATTAGATCACAAGGGGTCCTAAATACTTGTGTCTCATCTAGTCTCTAGTTTTTACAGTTCTTGATAAACTTAGGTGACATCGTTACACTACCAACCCATTCACCCTCACCTATGCCTAACTCCAAACTCCATTATATCCTTCAACCAGAACTTTAATACCTCTTTTTCATGACCCCCCCCCCCCCCACAAAATGTACCCCTCCTCAGCCAAAAAAAGTGAGAGGGGAGATAGTGACACCAGAGTCCCACCTTCAGTAGGCCCCTGGTTGGAGACTAGAACCTAGGGTATTGTAAACCCACAAATGGGAGGCACTACCCACTAAGAGGACACATTCAAAAGAGAGAAACAATACAGAAACCAACCGAATTCAAATAATACTTTAATATTAAATAAATCCTAAGTAAATGTATGTAATTTCATGAAAAACTTTTACAAATGAAAAAGAAAACAACAAGTACCAAATGAAAGTAAAACAGAAGTGAAAACAAATCCCAAAAAGATCATGTAATCCCAAGCTAGTAGTAACTAGCCTGATTTCCAACCCTCTACAAGTAACTTTAATAAAATTTTATATATACATAGGGTGAGGATAAAATTAAACACAATAGTATCCTCCCCAAATCCTCTCATGAAAAAGTAAAAAAAGCATGCTAATGCATAGTGAACAAAAAGTGAAACTAACTAATCACCTGAACAGTTATATTATGTTCCCAGCCTCACCATGGATACACTCACGAAGTATCAAATACAGGAGTATATAATATAATAAATAATATCAAAGGTACCCCACTACCACATCCCTATTGATTTTCCTATTTTCCCCAACATCACACGTCCAAATCCATCTATCTACAAAAAGGGTTTTCCCAAAGACACATGGGCGAGCACCACAACCTACACGTTGTGCAAGACATTTATTTCCCAAAGACACCTAGGTTAATCCCCACACAATCCTCCCAACCAAAAGTAACCAGGTAGTTTCGCGTAGACACCATATCTCTCATAACATGTACCATTCATCAAGTATTATATTTCAAGCCATTACAGTTGATACACTGAGTAAAGATCCTCAAATAATCATATCCTATACAGGTTACACCTATAGTGTTTCTATAGGAAACTACATCGAGGATATATGTGTGTGAATAAACACAATCAATTACATCCCTCTACACACATATTTTGGGAAAATTAACTATTACTACAAGAATTATTTGTAATTATGATGGCCTATTTGTGATGGGATCCCATCACCAATAGGATTTAGCGACGGGGCCCCGTTGCAAATATCATGTTGCATAAAATGCTGTCATAATTAAAATTATTTGCGATGGGCCCGTCGCAACAAATCTTATTTGCGACGGGACACATCTCTGTTGAAAATAAGCTTCTGATTATATGTATTATATCTACATAAACGTTTTCACAACGGGCCCATCGCAAAAACTATTTGCGATGGGACATGATCCCATCACAAAAACTATATATATATATATATAACATTCTGCGATGGGCCTGTCACAACAAATTATTTGTGATGGGCTCGTCGCAAAAAATTATTTGCGACGAGCAAGTAGTCACGTCACAAATATGTTTTTAAAAATATTTAGTTAGACTATTTGCGATAGGACCTCATCGTAAATGGTCCCGTCGCAATTAATAAATTAAATTTTAAAAAATAAAATTTATTAAAATTATGATTAATGAAAAAACAATGTTACTATTATTAAAAAAATAATAAAATAAAAAATATTAAAATTATCAATATTCAAAAAAATATAAAAAAAATAAAAAAAATTAAAAATTAAATTATGTAATATTTGCACCAATATAAAAGACATAAAATGAAAATAATTCATATTAAAATGTTAAATTTAAATGTTTGTAACATAAAAAAATCACTGGGTGGTCTTCTTCTGGAGGAGGTGGAGGAGTTGAAGGAGCCGGTGGAGGAAACTCCATCCCTAAACTACGAGTCAGATGACACATGTACTCCATCTGCTCGTGGTTCTGTTGCTTCCATCAATGCATATGCTCCTCATAATACTGCTCCTGATACTATTGCTGCCAACACATCTCTTTTTGCTGCTTCTGCAAAGTCTCTATATGCTCAGCCTAAGCTCGCAGCTACTCCTGATACTGTGAGCCAGAAGATGGTGCCTCTCCACGAGCTCCTCTCAAGCTGGACGTCGACATCACAGAAGTACCATAATAAGTACCATAAGTAAAATGAGAGTCGATTCCAACTACTATGCCCCTCTCAAATCCATACCGAGTCGCATGCATCCATGCCGCCTCATCGAAGTGGTGAGCACAGGTCTGCTCAGTCATCTCATCCTAACCCTCAGCCTGTGTCTGAGAGGTCGCAGCCTCATATGACTCTTTCAATTCCAATTTAAAATTATAATTGTGAAAATATTATATGCAGTTAATTGTCAAACTGAAAAAATAATACTAACCACAATCTGACGCTGGCGATCACCTCTAATCTCTCCAGTGGCTGGATCACTGTACATCCTTTGATAAACATCGAATTCTGTAATATCGGGATGCTCGACTGCCTACAGAAATATAAAATAAACTATTTATATTAATATTTATATAAAATATTTAACAAATATACTTACCAAATGCTCTCTATGAGAACTGAATGTATGGCTACCAACTCGATGCATCACCTCCTTTATCCCCCAGTTTTTTTATCCCACTGAATATCTCCTCTAAAATCTACCACCCAACCAGTGCAAACATAATCCATCCCAAACGAGAGTTGAAATGTAATCTATTCGGTGGGCTCTGCATGACTCATCAAATTCTGTCACCCCTGCTTTCGTAATGGTTTTACTTCTCAAATTGTGCAAAAACTGATGGAATCGGTCATGCATAGAAACCTACCATGCCGCGTGGATAGCGGCACGCATGCTATCATTGATAGGATAACATAAACCATAAAAATAAATTGTAATATCAAGTTGTTAATAAAATAAATTTCAAAATAAATATTATTTATTTACATACCAGCCAATGATCGAATATGTCGCATCACACATCAACTGGAATCTATTCCCATGTGATCCATGGCTAAGAAAAATAATTGCGCAAGATAGAGCTCCCTTGTCCAATAGCTACATGGGAAAAAAATATGAAAAATGAATAAATAATCAAAAAATTAGTATATATATAAACAAATTAATGAAATCTTACTAATATATATAGGTTACCATACCTCCATGTGTGTGAATAGAAACCAAGATGTGTACGTCACTCGGGGATAGGGTTAGGAATCCTCAGTCATGCAAGACCGCACCCCCTCTGCGTATCACCTCAACTTTCAGTAGGCTGAGGGTCAGATGATCCAAAATCTCCCTCATCCAATGGTAGGTCAGCCTCTTGCAACTCGAGAAATAGCTCAGGGTCCATCTGAAACAAAAAATGATTGTTGTTAGAAGATAGTTAAAAATAACTATTATATATAGATATATATTAGTTATGAATATAATCAGCATTTAACTGTGTCAATGTTCATCTTCATCCTCTTCTCCATAGATTTCAATGTCAACGTCTTCATCTTCCTTCTCAGCATAATCAATATCCATATGAGTTTCATTTTCAGCATCTTTTATCATTTAAAATTCATTTGTAACATCATTAACATCTTCATCACCATCGATCCTTAATTGTGGCGTATCATGATCGATATTCACGTTTCTTTTTGAATCAGATGGATTTTGAGCAGTCTCTTGAAAAATTTTAATTCCTTCCACTTTAGCAGAACCATATTCATTTTGAGTAAACTGATTTTCCTAATGTTTAATTTTTTTATGCTCCACCATTCTCTCAAGTCTCTTGAAGTGGCATAATACTTGGCATAATACATTTTATGTACTTGTTGAGCTATTAAAAAATGTTCATTTACTGCAAGAAGACTTTTATATTTAACATCGATGATTCCATGAGTCGGATGAACACGCAAGCCTCTCTCAGTATCCAACCACTGACATTTAAACATTGTCATGTAATTCTGTCCTAGATAACACAACTCAATAATTTCACCCAAAATGCCATAAAAGTCAACTTCAGTTTCTCTCTTATGTGATCCTCTTAAGAAAACTCCACTGTTCATTTTTTTTTGATTCCCCATATGATTGTGTATGAAATCGAAAACCATTCACCACATATGAATTATAAGATTTTACCATTTTGGATGGTGGGTTACTCAATATACACAGTCGCTTATCGATTTTATCAGCATATTGAGTCACCTGAAAATTTTTAAAACAATTATCAATATAATAAATAATAAATGTAATTGATATTAAACCATCAATAATTTATGTTACCAGTTTTTGAAACCGTTGAGAAAAACAATTTGTCTACGTTCTTCAAGAGGAGATGTTGTAATTTGTGGAAGTTTTTTCTTGATATGATTATCATATAAACTACAAATAAAATATGTTTAAATAGTGTAACATAAATTATAGAATATGTGATGGAATCACTCATAGGAAAAATGTTGTCATTTTTTCACAGTTGAGCAGAACGTATGTATGAGCTCTGTGATGTTCTTCATCTGAAAGCCATCATTGTTGAACTCCACCGAAACCAAGATTTGGATGATTAAAAACTGTTAATTTATTGTCCATTTCGTCATTAACATTCCCCTTGTTTCGTTCCATGCAATTTTGTTTTGAGGGATATTAAGATTCAAAATAATGAGAGCAGAAAAAATCAATTTCCTCTTGAAAATAAGCTTCAGAAATTGAGCCTTCAAATGATGCTTTGTTATTTATTTTTTTTCTTCAATTTATGCATGCATCACTCGAATGGGTACATCCATCGAAACTGTACTGGACCTCCACATTTAGATTCATGTGGAAAATATAATATCAGATGTATCATTGAGTCAAAGAAAGCTGGCGGAAAGATTTTTTTCAGTTTCTATATAATTACAGCAACATCTTCTTCCTGTTTGCTTAGTGCATCGTAGTCTGTTGTCGCTGCACAAATGTCTTGAAAAAAATATGATATGTCTTTTATTTAATCCCAAATAATAGAATTCATCAAGCCTCCAAATCCAATCGGAATTAGTCATTCCATTATAACATGACAATCATGACTTTTTAATCCAGTAATATAACCATTCTTAACACATCTTCCCAAATTGGAGTCATAGCCATCTGGAAGTCTCAAATCATCAATTCACTGACAAAATAATAAGTGACTCTATTTGGACAATTTATAATCTGCTTTTCGCTTCATTAACCTCTGTGATCTGACATTTTCAAATAGTTCAAGTTCTAGTCACCTACAAATTTGGGAAAGATCTAATCGTGCCTTTACAGTATCACTGGTTGTACTTGGTGTATCCAAAAATGAATGAAATAAATTATCAAAACATTTCTTATCAATATGCATAACATCCAACATGTGGTGGACCTACAAATCATACGAATATTGAAGATCCCAAAAAATGCTCCATTTTATCCAATAATGTTCTTTCCCAAAGCCATGAATTTTTTGTTGGTTTAATGTGGGTCCAAATGTGATGGGGGTAATGAAAATACAACTGATTTTAACTTTGTACCTGATATCATCATTGTAGGTTCATACCTTTCAATTGTACCTTTTGTGAAATGAGATTTTTTCCTCCGAAAACGATTATCGGTTGGATGAAATCTATGGTGATAATAAAAATAGTAAGGTTTTTTTTTCATTGACGAGCATAAATTATTTTTTTTCTTTCATACAGTAAGGACATGATTTCGGTCCAAGTGTACTTCAACCAGATAACATTCCATATGCTGAAAAGTCACTAATTTTCCACATCAATGCAGCTTTTAATATGAAATTTTGTTTCCAAGCAACATCATATGTATTAACACCATCACTTCACAATGCATTTAACTCATCAATCAATGGTTTAAAATAAACATCAATATTCTTTTTCGGATGTCCTGGGATTAATAGAGTCAAAAATATAGAATACTCCTTCATCAACATCCATGGAGGAAAATTGTATAGAGTTATAAAGACAGGCCAACATTAATACTAACTACCATAAGAACAGAACAAACAGAAACCATCAGTAGAAATACCCAATCGCACTTTTCAGGCTTCTATAGCAAAAGACTGATGCATATGGTCAAAATGTTTCCATGAATCACCATAAAATGGATGATTCAAGCTTTTATCAGTTGAAATATTGTTTTTTTTCCATGACAACATTGACGATGTGTTCTGAGACATAAATAAATAATGCAACATGGGTGTAAGGGGGAAATATCTCAACTGTTTTACTATAATCGATCTAGAATTCCATGTTTGAGCTTCTTTACACCTCGATTTTCCACACGTGGGATAACTATCTAATGCCTCATTTTCACCAAAATATAAGATTCAATCATTTGGACATGCATGAATCTTCCGATAACTAAAGCCCAGATTACGAATCAGCCTCTTGATCTCATAGTAATTTATAGGTAACACATTTCCTTCAGGTAACAATGTTTTAACCAAATAAAATATCTGATCAAAACAGTTTTTTTGACATTGCATTATCTGATTTAATAGCCATAAATTTTGCAACCACTTATAATTTGATTATCTTGAAACCAGGATATAATGCATCCTCAGCAGACCTCAACAACTCATAAAATTCGGATGGTGCCAACTAAGGAGTTAAATCAATATCATCGTGAGTTTCAGTTTGTTGCACAGTTGGACCTGCAACATCATGTACTAAAGTTTGAAACTGTGATGTATCCAGAATCAAGTCATTAGGATCTTCTCTAGAACTGCGTTCACCGTGTTGATACCAAAAAACATAATCTGGTTGAAAACCAAACCGCAACAGATTTCCCCCAACCATGTCAAATGTTTCAAACATTCTCAGAGCACATTTTTTACAAGGACACTTAATTGTTCCTTCTAAAACATATTCTAGTTTTGATGACGCAAATTCTAAGAAAACTTCAACACCCTCAATACATATAGTATTTAAACCAGAACCATTTGTATTTATGCGCTGATTTACCCAAGCTCGATCATCTAATAATGACTGATGTTGACATCCTTGTTCCATATTATTCTACATAAAATATAAAATCATCATTGTTTTTGAATAATTTGAAATTATAAAAATGCTATCAGAAGAAAGAAGATAAATAATTACAAGTACTTAATAATTACCATTAATTAAGGGCGACACAATTTTCAGTGGATTGACAACTACTATTTTGTCTGACGTCTCATTTAATTGCATCTTTCTCACACTTAATATTGATAATTATTTCTAATTATTCATAATTATTCCTAATTATTTCTAATTATTACAAATTATTACAAATTGTTACTAATTGTTACTAATGTTTACTAATTATTACTAATTATTAGAATTTATTACTAATTTTTACAATTTATTACTAATTATTTCGAATTATTACTTTTTATTACTATTTTGAAATACATAACAATACTTATCAAAATGAAAACTACTTGAATAATGAAAGGAAATTTGGTAATCATCGTTGTGGAGATGATTACAAATTTTCCCTTCATCATCCAAGAATATTTCGTTTACTAATTATTATTAATAAAAAAAATTATATTATCAATATTTTAGAAAAAAAATATTAATATTATTAAAATAATAAAAAAATTACAAAATTTTAAAATATACAACATTCGCAGTAGACTTTTCTCTGTTCTTAACATGTTTAAATCTCAAAGGGTCGTCAATTTTCAAGTCATGCGCAATAAAAAGTTTGTGTCAGTCATGTCTAATGTAAACACTAAAATTGTACTTGAATGGTTGATCACCTCGCAAGTAGTGTTGCAATAGGACGACCAATGTAATGACATTCTTGTCTCTAAGAATCATCTCACATGACACATTACATAGATCATTCTTCTTAAAAATTTGAGGTGATATCATTATCTTTCACTTAAATTTTCAAGGATGAATAGTCTATAAAAAGGTTCATGTGAGATAATTCTTATAGATAAGAAGGGCATGACTTGAGTTGTCATATTGCAACACTACTTGCGAGGTGATCAACCATGCAAGGACAATTATAGTGTTTACATTGAACATGGATGACACAAACTTTTTATTGTGCATGACCTGACAATTGGCGACCCTTTGAGATATGAACATGTTAAGAATAGAGAAAATCATGTTGCGAATATTGATAATTTTAATATTTTATAAAATTTTTATTATTTTAATAATATTAATAAAATTTTTTCGTAAATATTGATAATATAATTTCGTTATTGATAATTATTCTTAATTATTCCTAATTATTGATAATTATTCATAATTTTTCTAATTATTCATAATTATTCATAATTATTCATATTTTATCATAATTATTCATAATTATTCATAATTATTCATAATTATTCATAATTATTCATAATTATTCTTATTTATTCTTATTTATTCTTAATTATTCCTAATTATTCTTAATTATTTTTAATTATTCATAATTATTCCTAATTATTCCTAATTATTCCTAATTATTCCTAATTATTCCTAATTATTCCAAATTATTCCAAATTATTCCTAATTATTCCTAATTATTCCAAATTATTCCAAATTATTCATAATTATAGCTAATTATTCCTAATTATAGTTAATTATTCCTTATTATTCCTAATTTTTCCTAATTATTATTAATTATTGCTAATTATTGATAATTATTGCTAATTATTGCTAATTATTCCTAGTTATTCCTAATTATTCCTAATTATTCCTAATTATTCCTAATTATTCCTAATTATTCCTAATTATTCCTATTTATTCCTATTTATTCCAATTTATTACTAATTACAACTAATTATTACTAATTTTTACTAATTATTACTAATTATTACTAACTATATCTAATTATATATAATTATATCATATTATATCTAATTATTACTAATTAATACTAATTTTATCTAATTATATCTAATTATTACTATTTATTATTAATTATTACTAACTATTACTAGTTATTACTAATTATTACTAATTACTACTAATTATTACTATTTACTACTAATTATTACTATTTACTACTAATTATTACTAATTACTACTAATTATTACTAATTACTACTAATTATTACTAATTACTACTCATTATTACTAATTACTACTAATTATTACTAATTACTACTAATTTTTAATAATTACTACTAATTATTACTAATTACTACTAATTATTACTAATTATTACTAATTATTTCTAATTATTACTAATTATTACTAATTATTACTAATTATTACTAATTATTACTAATTCTTACTAATTATATCTATTTGTTACTAATTATATCTAATTATTACTAATTATAGCTAATTATTACTAATTATAACAAATTATTACTATTTATTCCTAATTATATCTATTTATTACTAATTATATCTATTTATTACTAATTATAACTAATTATTCCTAATTATATCTAATTATTACTAATTATAGCTAATTATTACTAATTATTACTAATTATAGTTAATTATATCTAATTATTACTAATTATATCTAATTATTACTAATTATATCTAATTATTACTTATTATATCTAATTATTACTAATTATATCTAATTTTTACTAATTACCCCTAATTATTGCTAATTATATCTAGTTATTCCTAATTATATCTACTTATTGCTAATTATATCTACTAATTGCTAATTATATCTACTTATTGTTAATTATATCTATTTATTTCTAATTATATCTATTTATTGCTAATTATATCTATTTATTCCTAATTATATCTAATTATATCTAATTAATAATAATTATGACTAATTATTTATAATTATAACTAACAATATCAATTTCATAGTAAAAATAAATATAAAAAAAATCAATTGAAATCTAATTAAATTACAACTAATAAACAACAATTAACATTAACATAATAAAATAAAATAAATAAAAAATATATATTTAAATACCTTAAACTTTGATATTCTGAAGATATTGACGCCCTCTGATTGGCCTCGTATAAAAAATTTCAACTAAAACAAATTTTTTCTTTCAAACTGAAGAATGAAGAGAAAAAAGTGCAAGATCTGAATGATTTGGGAAAAACCGATGGTGTATATATAGGCTAGATTAGTTGCGATGAGTTATTAACGACAGGTTTCCCGTCGCAAATGGTGGTATTTGGGACGGGCCCCGTCGCAAATACCCTTGCCCGCATTAATTACAGTCGGTGGTTAAAATGTTATTTGTGACGGGTCCCGTCGCAAATAATTCTTGCCTATAGTCTTTTTACGACGGGATAACATCCCATCACAAAAAGTTATTAATTGCCGCAGGGTATTTGCAACGGGACCCGTCGCAAATACTCCTGCACGGTTTGGCGCGCAAGCCGCGCGGTTTGGCGTGCAAGTCGCGCCAAACTATTTGCGATAGAAGACATCTCCCCGTCACAAAAAAATTATTCACGCGGTTTGGCGCGCAACTCGTGCCAAACTATTTGTGATGGGAGACGAAATCTCATCGCCAATAACCAATTATTTGCAACAGGCAAATTTCCCCATCACAAATAGCTTCCTGGATAGGTTATTTGCGACGGGAAGAAATCGCGTCGCAAATAACCCGTCACAAATAGTGATTTTTTCTGTAGTGTATCATGCCTACCAGCACAAGTAACTACCATGAGAAGAGAGCAGGGTCAAAGTGGTTAGTCAACCATTCATCCTCCTGCCAGGATGTTGGTGAAAACACCACCATAGATATCAGAATACATAGAAATTCAGTTTCCCTAACTGACCGGGTGGATTAGCATACAGAAACACATAAATTACAAATTATAATATATCTCACAACAACACTATGGGAAAAACTAGTCTTAGTCTCAACATCCTCTAACGTCTCTCAGACACTTGGTCTTCACTACAAAGACTATATAATCTATTAGCACACAAACATTTAAAGAGATTTATGAAATCATATTTTCCCTTTTTATCTGATTCACATTTCGTTAATTAATTCTTTAACCATTAATTAACCATTTCAATTATATATTACATTCCATTAGCATCAGAACAAGGTTCCCTGCCCTTCAGGCATTACCAAACCGACTCTACATCATCTAAAAAGTATTACCTCATCGTTTAATTCAAGCAGGCTCCAACCCCATTGGTTCAACATTATTTATTCAATCATTTTGTTACAAAATTTTTACTTTCCATAATTCCATCCATTCTAAAAAATAATTCTAAGCTACAAAATAAATAGGGATCAACATGGTGGGTCGATGGACTACCCATCGAGTCTTTTACACCTATAGCAGGAGCATGCAATCCTCCATCCTCATGAAGCTATACATGGAAAGAATGTTGGATACCCTGCTTGTATTCACCTCTTTTAAAAGGAGGGTGAGTAAGACAAACTACTTTAAGAAGTGGGTAAATTAAATAAGATAAAAAATA
This sequence comes from Viscum album, assembly GCA_963277665.1. Taxonomy (NCBI): domain Eukaryota; kingdom Viridiplantae; phylum Streptophyta; class Magnoliopsida; order Santalales; family Viscaceae; genus Viscum; species Viscum album. Next base: position 1,329,353,751 of record OY728165.1, on the reverse strand, counting down.
ATAGATTCAAAAACAACCACTTTAACATCAATTGGTAAGCCTGGCTTCAACCCATTCCATCATCATTGGTTTCCTCCCAAATAACCGTATGTATAAACCAATGAATATTGCCACTCTAGGCATCAACTGCTACCATTACTATTGGCCCTTTCTACCCCACATATCAAAACCACCATCCAGGAACACATTATATCAGAAGCAATAGGAAACAACCAAGTAACTGGTCTCCTGGCCTCAAACCAGGCATTCATCCTTCACACATAACGAGCACTCATGGCTCTAAATCATATGGCTCTTGGCCTTTACATGTAACAGGGTAACTCAGAACCCTACTAGGAATTATCCTTTATCAACAGCCATTTCATTAATCTATATTGAATTAACTAATTTGTTATTAATAGGTTCCAACTACATTAAACCAAACCAGAAATCTACCATATCTATCACAAATTATTTAAACATGATTTCTGCATCAATTTTATTATCATCAAATTATAACAACAACAACCAGATTCAATTACATGCCTCTTCATTTGTGGATAATTAGTTTACAATTAATTCTATCATTATGTTCTTTAACGATTTACATCAATACGGACACGCTAAACAATAAAATCATTAATAACACACTATCTAGAAAATCAAGATGCAATAACATCACTAAGAAACAGATATCAATTCTTTTAATCTTGTATATATATTTATTATGTCTATTCAATTATGATTCAGGGTCTAAACCATACCAACTCTACAATTACACATGAAAAGAATAGAGAAGCTTCAAATCCCCTACAATAAAATGTTTCCAATGTTCTTACATGAGAACATGCCAAAACAACGGATCACAATCACCCCTCCTACAATGACTGCATCAACCCAATGATGCCAAGGAACAACAACCTCATAAAACAAAAAAGAAAGATCCATTAGAAACATGGACATCACATACCATCACATGGAAAGGAGAAAAAGTTAGAAACATATCCAGGAACCTAGAATAGAGATGGTAGCACATACCTTGCCGAAGACCAGTCGACACTTCCGGGTTACACCAAAACAAGGGGTGTGCATAAGAAGAGGAAAAAAATATGAGGTGAAACAATCCAAGGAAGTTTGATTGAACGAATCCTATAGGAAAGAAAAATGGTGGAAAATATCTCAGCCTTTTGAAAATATAAATGGAGCATTTTTTTAGATACAGTTTTAGATTTCCCATTGAAGGCAGTTCTAGTCCAGATTATGCGTTTTGACGGAGTAAAGGAACTGGGACCCTTAGGAATATTAATACAGGATTTATAGGCACAAAATCATCCATAAATCCTATAAAATATGGCTTTGAATGCATTTTATGTTAAAGGAAATTGTCAAAGGGGGGAAACTCTAGGGGTTTGAGAAAAAATGGAAATTTGGAAAAGGAAAATGACTCACCATTCCGGAAACACTATTCATGACACCATTAGTTTTCTCCCCTATTCTAGCTCACTGGTTCTGACTCAGCAGTTCTGCCTCACCAATTCTGACTCAATGGTTCTGACTAACTGATTCCAACTCACCGTTTCTTACTCACCAGTTCAGACTCAGCGGTTCTGACTCACCCATTCTGACTCACCTGTTCTGACTCACCGATCTTGACTCATCGATTCTCACTCACTGGTTTTGACTCACCAGTTATGACTCACTGATTTTGAATATCTGTTTCTAAAAATTTGATAAAGTAAATGAGATCGTTCTAGAAACACTATTGGTTGAACGGGAAATATTGCACTGTGTTGGTAATAAGTCACATTGACCTTCTAGAACACCTCCATCTCCAAATTTTAGAAATAGAATTGACCAGAGTGGTCAGGGTGATTACATGGTTTATCTCCGTTGGATTCTTTCATAAAGACCCTTGGAATAGTCATTTTAGATGGCTATATCTACTAATTAATTGATATGGGGGTTTATAATATTTTTTTATATTTTATATAAGATCTATAAGACTCAATGTGGTGTAAAAAAGATAAACTAGTCCAATACTTTTATATGTGAGGGAGAGGACACACATAGTTTTTCATAAATGAATGAAATATAAAAAAGTCATTATCAACAAAAGTACTTCCAAATTTATAAATAATTGAAGTTTCAGTATTATTAAGCTAAAATAATTAAATCTTATTTTATTTATATATGTTTAATCATAAAAAAGTTTTATATCATTTTGTATAACCTCCCCCACAGTAAACACACATTAACATTAATAATAGGGGATGTTTTTAATATTTTAACAATTATTCATGAAAAGATTAATGTTGCCACAATATCAAATCTAGACACGTTTATTCATAATTCATAATCCAATTTTTAAAATTTTAATATAGTAGTGATATAAATTAATTTAAAAATCATAAAATGTGATGAAAAACTGTTTCATGAAATAATGTTTTCAGATGAATTATAAGTTTTATACCAAATTACTCAATAAAATAATTTCAATGACCTTCACTGGAAAAAAAATCTTTTAAACCATATTTTTTAAATATATGTCTATAAATTCTTTAAAAAAATATTTATTAATAAGGACATTATTTTTTACTATTCATCTAAAAATTTATATTTCTAAAAGATAGAAAAATATAACACAATGATAATACTAATAGGTTATCCTTATAATTTATGTTCATTTCATCAATTCAACTGTCTAAAAGTTCCAAAAACAATTATTTTCTCACAAAAATCAATAAATATATTTCCTCAAGAATATTTTTTCTTAAGTATATAATGAATTTACTAAAAATCTAATTACTCTATCTAAATATATTATCATTTTTTTAATTGTTGATATTTGTATTCACACCTTCATTTTAGAGGCTAGGTTATAATAATATACTATATTATGGTTATATTAAAATTTAGGTTTTATGTGCTTAAATAAATCAAAGAAGTAAAATTTATTCGAATATAAGTATATCATAAAATAAAATTGTGTTACAATAATCATTTGCTAAAATTTTCAGGGGGGCGAATAATGTGTTTTTTTACGTACTAATGTTCATAATGGGTTTTCTCAAAACGTTTTCCTATTCATATGGTTTTCCCACATATCCATGTTTTTATCAGGTGATGATACATATTCAAGATTCTTTTTATGAGATTACATATTTTTAAGATTGCACATAACTATTGATTTGTTATAAATAGTTTATTTTTCTGAAGTTGTTTATGTTTAATAATATATATTTTGATCTGCAACATAGATTTTAGGATTCAACCATTATAATGTTATGATGTTATTGTTCTCTAACATGTTTTATGATTATCACCTGTGGTCTTAGGAACTTTTTTCAAGATATTAACTTTCTCATCATATTATATATCATGTTTATGATCTTATACGTTGCTATATGTTTTCCCTAGTTGATAGTATGAGATAAAACATTATTTTTTTATAATTCCCATGTAATAAATATGGATATATCTGGTGAGATTTCTATAAAAGGTTCTAGATGAGAAAATTTATGGATAATTATTTTATTTTAAAAAAAAATATTTATTTAGACAATCTATATGGAACTCTACCTTTATGTCCTTAGGTTCTATAAAATTTTTTGAGATGTATTATTTAAATATTGAGATTAATTTATTTTCTCAGAGATGTTTGTACTGGGTAAATATAGTTGTTATCAGAGGAGGGTTTTTTTTATATTGGGATATTACTTTAGTTACCATTAATATTAGGTTAAGATAATGTGCGTAAACACCATAGGGATAAGTGTGAGTAATATTTATAATTATAGGATAACATATTGATATTTTGGGCAAGTAGATATTTGTGTGGTTCTATAAGAAATTACATTTATGTGTAGATACTACCCGGGAATGTTGGCTCTGGAACATATGTACTAGGGTTTAATATCCTCGAAAAGGGAGAATTGGGTATTAAAATGATTATTTCCAATATTCATTTTGATATTTTTATTATGGAAACCTGAAATAACTATGTTAACAGTGGGTGAAATCACACAAACATTACCACACAATATCCCATTAGAACTCGAATGTTGAGGATGAATGCGTGATAGTAGTATTAGGGTTGGTGAATTTCTAGGAAGATACTAACTATGATTTTTTTTATAATTCCCATGGTATATTTTAATGTATTATTTGGGATGTATTGTATTTATCTACAAAAATGAGATGTTAAAGCTTGGGATAATTAAATCTCATGTCATATCCCAAATCACCCGAATATAATTTATCAACACATGGATGACTATGACCTCCATATAGAAAAAAAATATTATAAAAATGGACGTGATACCTACTAATGATGGATTATAGATTAAAATGATCTAGGAAGAAGTCAACATTGATGAAATTTCAATTTTAATATAATATACATATATATTTTCTGATGAATTTTTTAGTATTTCCCTACAACATAAGGTTGAGTTTTAAATGATATCATTTATAGATAGATGAGAATTTTGTGGAGTCTATATGAAAGTGTTCCAATTTGATTGTATGAATTAAAATTGAAACAATAAGTGAATTTGGAAATGGTTTTCATATTCCATAGTGAATAATTATGTGATGCACCGATCTTCTTTGCAAAAATATTGACGGATCGATACATATTTTAATTTTTTATCATGAGCCTATTAAGAATAATGATATAAATAAATTATCCTATACCACATTCCAATGATCTATTCGATCAACATCAAGGAGCATGATACTTCTAAAATGTTTACAATCTAATCTAGATATCATCATCTAATGGATAAAATAATGGATATCACTTGAACATCTTTCTAGATGAGGTATGGACACAATGAATTTATAGTGATTCAATTTGGAATTATGAATACTCATGTTATATTCATAGATATAATAAATAGATTATATAAAGACTACCTTTATCAATTTTTAGTTATCATTATAAAAAATATTTTATATATTCAATGAATTAGGAATATCATCAAGATCATTTTAAGATTGTGTTAAATATCATGAGAAATGATAAATTGTATAAAAAATGAACCATGTTTGAAATATAGCTACAGAAAATATCATTGTTGGGTTATACTATAATAAGAAATAGAATATTAATATATCCAACAATGATGGAATTTCTAAAGAAATTTCATAGCCAAAATATAATTATTAAGATCTGTAGTTTTCTTAAGATGGTGTGATATTATCGAGGATTTTTCAGAAATTTATAATGGCTACAAAATAAACCTTCCATGAAAATATATAAGGGAGTAAAATTCATTAGGATATAGGACTGAGAAGAAGGATTCAATGAATTAAAAAATCAGTTGTCCATCACTCCTTTTCATTAATTACCATGTAGAGGGGAATGGATTTTAATAAATAGTGATGCGCCACGAAAGGCTTGGGTTGCATCTACTTGAATAATTATAATTTAATTACATATTCAACCATTAAATGAAATAATCCTGATTAAAAAGTCTAAATTTAGGATATTTATATTCCCACAGTTGTATTTTCATTGAATATCTGAAGAATTTTTCTCTATGGAGAAATGTGTGAAATATATATATATTGATCAATAGTTCTTGAAATATATATTTACATGGATTGAATCAAATATCCTTAAATGTTGACGGATGTAATTAATAAAATATTATGACTACTATATTAGTTACCTCTATATGATGAAAAATATGGTGGCTAGTACACTATATAATGCATGCAATGCTATTATATCTATAATGTGGATTGAAACACACCAAATACTCAAAGATTTATTGAGTGTTAATTATAAATTCTTAATGGGATGAGATAAATCCTATTTTCCCTTAATGAATACTCAACCTTCCATTCACATAATCAAAATATAATTCTGGAAAGAAGATGTAGTTCTTTAAAAAGGTTTCAAATATAATGACCCATTGTTTTTATACATAGATATTACATCTCAATAGATGAATACTCAATAAATAACAAACAAAAATCCATGAAAAATTCATATAGGTATAGTGAAATTGGGAACATGGATACATACTAAACTAGTTTTTAACTGAAATATATCATCTATTAATATTTTGTTCATAACTACAACCCTTCTTATTTATATAATACATAATACATTTATTTAAAACCTAGTGAATAGAAACATAAGTAAGGGTGTGATTAGATGATAAATAAGGTTGGACAAGTGATATATCAACATGACATGCGAAAAAGATTACACGAACATGATAATAACATTCTAAAACCCATAAAATTCAACTAAAATAACATAAACATGATTCATAGAATATATCATGGAATTTCATAAGAAAGAAATAATAACATAATCAAAAAAATATATTATATAGGATCATAATATAAGAATAATTCATAGAAATTCCACACCCATGTGAGTATTGAAAATCATTTACGTTGTAGTAAACAATAATTTTAAAAACTATCATATTTGGATTGGTTCACTCCACAAACCACTATAGTAGTCATGGTTTACTTCCAAGACTATCATAGTGCAATATATTTTTTACTGGACTATATTTACTCCTAATTCCATTCTTGTTTATCTCTTAGGATATCAATCATTACCCAGTTTATTAGATGGAGATATTAGTCGCACATATCACATAATTAAAATCATATATACATGTACCAATAGATCATAAACCATTCATCACACCCATGGAAAGAAATGTGTTTCAAAAACATTTCTTCATAGAATAACATGTCGAAAATAAATTTATTACATTAACATTTCATCATTTCACAATAGTATATCTTTCAATAAATTCAATGGATTTCATAAAAATATTATATCATAAGAATAAATCATCCATAAAAATAATATGGATTGAATCATTGTAATATATCTGAGTTAAATATTTTGTAACATCAACGGATATCATCTAAGATAGAAACTTATTTTTGAAATAACTCATTGAACATTAAATGAGGAAAATCACCTTTTGACATTCAAATAACTTATTTTGAACCCAATAATTTAACAAATATATTTATTAAACCATTTTTTTATAATATATTTGGAAACTTAAAAATTATTCATTAAACCATTGAGAGGACATGATGGTGGAAAATACTTCTCATGTTGTCTATAGTAAAACGATGCTTTATTTCACATTTTTTATAAAAAGTAAAATGGGACATATTTAATAAACTAAAAAATATTACATTAAAAAATAATTGGAAAATTTCATTTAAATATTAATTTATTAAAATTTAAAACCTTTGTGAAAACATTTTTAAAACATGGACATGGATGAAATATTTTTTTTTGTCTTAGGAGTGAAATAAATTTGTTTTATATTACAAAATCTGTTCAGAGATATATTGTAAATAAAGAGAGGAAAATGAGTTTAAAACATTAAAATTAAACAAAAAACTATATAATAATAAAATTCAGTAATTTATTTATAGGTATATCACAATAGTTGATCATCTGAAGCATAATCATAAACAATCCTTATAAATAATGAAATAGTAAATTAGAACCCTTACCACATTTTAACTTTGGAATCATAATTGTAATGAAATAGATAACCATATATGGATATATATATATATATATATCCAATATATTCAATGAGAATAATAATAACATACATTCAAGGGAAGTATATACACCACACAAAAGTATGAGTGGCATATAAGGCATGTGTCTCACAGAAATAAAAGTGAGAACAAGATCCCTTACCTCAAGGCTTAGAACTCATCATACATGTTATAACCTATTTAATAATAAATATATGATTATTATGAATATATAATATAACCATATTCATATATATCATAACATAAATTATTTACATATGACTTTTTATTTCCCATTTATTAATAATAACTTGTTAAAATCACATTTTATGTCATTACTGTTTCATTTTTCATATAAGTTTTGGTTTAGTATTTTAGGTCCTTTTCCATTGATCATTTTTACATCATCTCATGAATTTTAATTGTGATATAAATATCATGTATATTAATTATTTTTTTATTTATTGTAATCCTTTAAATTCTGAGATAGAAAATGAATTACAATATTCAGAAAGATGGTAGGTGGTACGTATGCGTCAATGCTAATTCAATTTCTTCAAAAGATACATTAAATAAAAGAATATAATATAAAAAAATTAATAAAACATTTTTATATCATATATTTCATATTTATTCATTTAATCTCTCTAAATTAAAATCCATGATAAAATAGAAGGAAACACATATCACATCGCTTTGTTGAGGCGGTAGTCCACACGTATACACAAACGATATTGTCATTTTCCATTGGATTGGAAGGTAAGAAGGTATATGTGAATTTATAATTATTTAATTATAATAATTTCATAAATATCATATAATTATGTCAAATCCTTCATTATATCTATTTAATAGAGGTGTTCATGGAAGGTGGACTATATCAGTTCGCGAGGTGATGGTCTAACGTACACATGATCGATAGGTCTATTTCCCATTTGATGAAATAGGTTATGGGTATAGGTTATTACATTAAAATAACTAAATAATAATATATGGTTTATACCGGTGTTATTATTTAATCATATATGGAAAATATTTGAAGGATGTGGAAGAATAACTAAAATTTAAATGGTCAGTTAAGATCGATAATACTTCTTGAGAGAACTTCATAATCATAGCACCCAAATTCGTGATGTGATGGTTCTATAATAAAACTAAAACCACTATGACGTGGGAAGGTAGTTATTAAAATTAATTGGATAGGTATTGGCCAAAAAAATAGCTTTGGATGTGTGAAGAGGGGTGGATACTGGGTGCCCTTTTATATGTGGGGGAGCGAACACACTACAAAATTTTGAGAATATGATAATATATACCCATGTTTAAAATATGAAAAAAGGATCAAAAATGGGAAACTATAGAACCTTATATGAAATAAGGTCAATATATAGCAATAAATATCACTTTAGAAATTATTTTGAATCATTTTATCCATTATATTTTTAGATTAATTCCTGAGTACAATTTTAACCTTTACCATAGTAATTAATTTTTAATGTATTTTTATTCATTATAAAAAAATAAGTTCAAATAATTATATAATAGTAAATATTTTTATTTCAAATTTCTATTCCATTTTACCTAAATCAATTCAAATAAGTGGTTTAATTTAATTTCAAATTAAACCCTCAAAGGCGATGAAAAAATCGGTTTTTAAATGACTATGTTTTCATAAGTATATTATGTTTTCATATATAAATTAAATTTTAAATTGATTATAATGATCTGAATTGTTTTAATGATATTATAATTTAACAGTTTTTACTTTCATAACCATTCAAAAAAATTAACCTTATAAATTATTTAAAACAAACCCATGATTTTACACTTTTCATTGAATAATTAATCTTTTCAAAAACTTCTAAAAATTCACCCTTAGATTATTTTGACCCCTTGATTTAAAATATAATGGTTTATTCAAATAATTTTTTTGAAATTGTGATTAATTTATTTTACATAATTTTTTAAAAAAACTTACTAAAACATTATTTTTGTAAAAAAGTATATTTTTGACATATATAAGGTTTTTACTAAACAATATTTACTTTTTAATAAATATGTTATATTTATATAAAATAATAATACATAATGTTTAAAATGTGTTTACTTATATTCATACCATGACGATTAACATTAAGGGTATAACTATCATATTTATATTATAATATTTTTAGTATATTTTGTTTCATTAATACTTGTTGTTGCATGTTACCAAGATACAAAAGTGATTAAATTTATTTGAAACAAATATTTACTAAAATCATTGATTGATACATTATAACCACATAAAATGATTTTATCCCTTAAAATTCCAACAATAAAATAAAAATTACCACCAAATCATATCCTAAAGTTCCCACATAACTTCCCCAAGTTAGTGGGTTTTCCAAAAAAACATTAACCATGTTAGTGGAATTGCTTTATAGAACATTCTCTCAGAAATATATAAACACCATGGGTTGTTCTGTATAGGTAATATCATTTTCCAATAGTATGAAAAATTATTTCAATATATGTTTATGATAATTTATATATTTCCTTAGGAGAGATACATGGAACACATTGGGGACCTTAGAGTGGTTTGATGGAAGAGGAGAGGGATAAGCTACTAGCCCAACTTGATCATGAATCATGAAGGTACCAATTTACATAGTGCTTCGATTTAATTTAATACCAAAAAATATAAGTTTAATCCATTTATATATTCACAAGAAATATTTATCTATATCTTTAAACATGTTATCACACCAATGATTTTCATCATTACTTTTCAATTGACATTGATCTCCCTTGAGGTATTATTGAATGGATTTGATTTTCTCTTCCATTTTGTAAGATAGATCTGGTAACAATTTATTTATTTAACTAAAATCCCCATATATTTTTGGGTTATATACCAAATTCCATAGAGGTCTCTATAAGGATCCATCTGAAATCTTTAATGGAATATATTGTTGTATGAAATCTAAACTAGAGGAAGGTGTCAATCCCAACCACCAATGAAATATATAGATAAAAATATTATCATATCCTCTAAGGATTGATTTTTTCTCACATATATTTTATCTATTTTAGGATTATATATATTTAAGAAACTCATATCCATATCTAGACCATTCTATAAACATCAAAAAAACATTATGGTAAACCTCCGATCTGGAATGACACAACAGAATGTAGTACTTCAATAAACCATATAACTTCCTACATGTACACCCTAGAAAGAATATCTAGAGATAAATATTATCTAATAGATATTATGTGTGCTAAATTTTTATGTTAATTGACTAAAAACCATATATAATTTTTCACTATACATATTTTTGGGGCACTGATGACAAAATACATTGTGATGTTTTCCCATTTCTATTTTGGTATGGGTAATGTTTGTAAAATTACAATAAAATTTTATCTCTTAAACTTATCTTACATACATAACATGAAGTGATATGAAACATGAAAATATCACCCTTCATCCTAACCCCCACTTAAAATAATCATTAAAATATCAATACATATTTTTTACTTCCTGAATGAATAGTGAGTGCAGAACTATGATCTTCCTTTAACATTTCCTTCTTCAAATCAGGTGTGGATGGAACACACACATGGTCTATAGACTATATCATTACATCATAAGAATGTTTAAACTCAAGTATATTTCATACATTATTCTATATCTCTATATCATCTTTCTATCCCACTTTCCCCTTCACATAGATAACGACTGAAAACTTCTTTTAGAAAGATAATATTTTTCCAATCCAGTCATGTTTTTCTTACACATCCTTTAAAAATACAGAAATATTGTATATTTTATTATCATTATCATATTCAAGATAGAATGATTTCATTGACTCAAATCATTGGACATTTTTTTCTCTATACCATGATGGTAACTTTTTGGGCAATCATAACCTATTTTTAGCTCCAACCATTTTATATGGTGTGTGTTAAAATCCTTAAGTGTAAAGATGTAAATAAAATCCTCTGATATGTATATATATATATTATTTATGATAATATCTATATATCATTAATGAAAAGACACAACATCTATCTCTAAATCGAGATTTAGGTGATTTTTCTCATGAAACATCAATTTTAATGAGGCATAAGTTATAACCATTTTGTTATTCATGAGAAGGAATACAATTACACACTTTGATTTAAATAAATTTATTAAAATACCTTATCTACTATAAGGTTAGTTTCATATAATTTTAATTTACTAATATTATATTTAGTTCCATGAAATTTTCCTTACATTCATTTGTCCAATGTAACTTAGCTCCCTTCCGAGAAAACATGGTGAGTGGATTAAATAGTCCTGAAAAATCATCCATAAAACACTAATAATATCCTTCCAAAATAATAAAACATTATATCCTGTTCTTAGTGGTGGTTCTAGGCCAATACTTAATGGATTATGTCTCTGATGGATCTACTAATATACCATCTCTTGATATTATATATACCAAAAATGAATCTTTCTATAATCAAATTCAACACATTGAAAATTTTTCAACAACACCCTCCTTCCTTTAGGTATCCAATATAGTTATAATGTGATCTCCATGATTTATCTTGTGATTTGAATAGATAAAATATCATCTATAAAGACTACAATAAATTGATCATATTTATCCATAAAGACTATACTCCTCAAATTTGTGATGATATTTAGGCAATTATTAAAAACAAATGGAATCACTATATATTTATAGTGTTCAAAACATGTAAGATATTTTATTTTATGTATATCCACCTTCTTGTCCCTCAATTAATTATATAAATAATAGAGGTAAATCTTTTAAAATTGTTGAGTTCCATGGAGTTGATCAAACAAGTTATTAATACGGGGTAAAAGAAACATTTTCTGGGTTCTGATCAATTTCATTTCTAAACAATCAATGTAACGTCTCATAAATCCATCATTATTCTTGTATCAAATAAAATTTTCAACCCAATGTGATACACATGGCTAAATAAATTCTTTTCCAATATTCTTCCAGAGTTTCTTCTTTAATTTCTAGAACATAATCCGGGTTATTCTATATGAAGTATTTTAAATAGGTGTAGTTCAAAGTGTGAGTCGTATTTTGAACTAAAATTAATTATTAAATATAAAACTAGGAAACTCATCAATAAATATATCATAAATATCCCACAAAATAGTTATACCAATGGTTTTGAGTTTCTCCCCAAACATTTAAGATAAACACCCCAATTTAATGGGGATAAATAATGATACAATGGATGTAATTTTCATTTTTTTATAATATTTTTCATCACACAAATTGAAAATCAATGGATTGTATGGAGTATAAAACTTTAGATGACATCATCATACAATTACAGATTTTCATTAATTATTAAAAATCTATTTTTGGAGAAAATAAATAATATAATAAAAAACATTTTACTGTATAATGGAATAGATATAATATAGATAAAATAATATACTTAAATATTTGAGCATACATTTTAAAATCACAACTTCAATTCACATTTTTCAATCCCATAGTAATACCAAAATTGTCAACATGGCCATCTGGATTATTTTATTATATTGATCAATCATTCATATGATATCTAAATAATGACACATTATTTTCAATCGAGGACCCCTTTTGATTTACAGAGCCCATTAATGGTCATTATTCAAATCCTTTATTATAGTTCATTAATGGATTATTAATTTCCAAAGCATTTCCATGGTAGTGTTAAAAAAGGTTCCAAGAAATTCCCATTTTTAAAAACTAGGTGAAGGTGGTGTTAATATCAATGTGAACATTTTAGATTTATTACCCCTATGTACAACTATGGTAGTGCCACATACACTTGTAGTATCAAGACATGGGTGTAATTTCATGGAAACCAATCCTTTAGAAAAATTATAGGATATTATCTTATAAATCGACTTATACAGTTGGTTCCAACTAATGTTTTATCAACTATAATTTCAACTATTAATTAAACATTTATATGATAACAAATTTAACAACCCACACTTTTCATAAAAATAGATTACATTTTTGTATATGAATTATCCTAACATAACAAATAAACCACACTGTAATCATAAAAACCTTGTGAATTTTGGAACTTTGATATGTAACAACATGTTCATAAGTGATCTAAATAATCCCCCACATTGTTCTTATTAACTATCACCCTAGTTAGAAATATTATAAAAAATACCATTCATCATAAATGGGGGAATGGAAACATAATAATGGGTTATCCCGAAATTCCCAATAAGGGTTAACATTGGAGATATCAATATAACAATAGAATAAGGGTATGATAACATTATAATATCAATTGAAAAACCATACCATCCATATCATAAATCATAAACTTGAGTCGTATAAAAAATATTGGTATTTCATAATATGTGAATAATTACGGAATAAAATAAAATAATCCATAAAATCATAACATTATAATAAATAGAGCATTGTGGCACACACGTAAGTATAGAAAATCATTTCAATAACTGGCGGGGATCAGTTACAAAACAATCATAGTGGAATGGTTTCACTACCCAAACCATTGTAAAATCCAATGTTCAATCCTAATATGATCTTTGTGTAAAATTTCCTATACTAAATTGTGTTCACTTTCTAATATTTTCATGTTTATATCATTTGATATAAATTTTTATTCAATGCATTAGAGGGAGATATCGGTCCCACCTGCCACATAATAAAAATCATACATAACTATGCCAAAACATCATAAAATATTCAACATATTAGAAATCATGAAAATAAATGCGTTTCACAAAAATATCATCATAGTATAACCCATAAAAAATAAATGGATTTCAAACATAGTTCATCATTTCATTCTAGAAAAACCCATAAAAAATGGAACAAGTTTCAAAATCATTCATATATCATAAACATAAAAAATCTAGATAATGAATAAATATTATATCATTAGATTATATCCATAGTAAATATTACGAAATATAAAATTATTACATCCTAAATGGTAAATGATTTTAAAAGATCACTTGGAACATTTAATGTATAAAATAACCTAGTAAACTTCAAAAAACTTATTTAAAATCAAAAAAATACGAAATATTAAAGTGAATATTTTAACCTAAAATTTTAATGAATTATTTTAAGATAATTATTAAATAATTTAGTGGTAATGGTAGAGGAAAACATCATTTATGGAGAACAAGATAAAATGAAAATCAGTTTCATATTTTTAGAAAAAAGAGTCAAAAGGACCGTGTTCAAAAAATGACTTTGAGATTCATTTTAATAATTTTTCATTAAAATTAAATCATTGGTAAAAATTACATTAAATATTCATATAATTATTTTAATAACCTTCTTGAAAAAAATTTAAAATACATTTTCATGGAAGATAATAGTTTTTTTACCAAAGATGGATAGAATTTGGGTTTTTCCTAAAAGTCATTAGGACTATTTTTTACATAAATTGAGGAAAATGCAAGGAAAACATGTAATTTTCGTAATTAAAGTAATTATAAAATATTAAATGATGTTTTTTAGAGGAATATAATAACAGTTTTTCATCAAAATCAGAATCATAAAAAAAACTGATAAACAATGAGATTGTAACATCAAACATTTCCCACTTTGGTATATTTTGATTAATAATACCCATACAAGAGAGAGACATAAAAGGAAATGTTTATAAAATAATTTTATTTATAATAATTGTAAAATACCTTAATTTTATTCACATACCCTTCATAATAGAATAATATGTGTATAATTTATATATCCTAGATAAATAAAAGTGAGACGAAGATCTCTTACCCCATGTTTTTCAATCATCATGCATGATCAAAAATACATTTTCATGGTTATGGGTTTATTATAAATCTATTATAGAACCATATTAAATTATATAGTACCATAAATTATTTACATAATTCCTTTAATAATTCATTAACTAACATATCCTTATTAAAATATTTTTTTAGTTAATCAATAGTTCGGTTTCCATATATGATTTGGTTTGGTATTTGTGGTCCTTTTACTTTGATAATGGTTCCATGATATACATAATGTTACCCATGATATGAATTTCATTTTTATTCATTATTAATGTATTTATATTAGTCCATTAATTTTATTAATATAAAATGAATTGCATCATTCTGGGAGATGATACATCGTGGGTACACAAGAATATTGTTTCAATATTCTCAATGTGTGGAATTGAAGAAAGATAAATTATATATAATATTATACAACTAATTTTTATTTAATTTATTTTGTATAAATTTGATAAATCTATTATTATATAAATAAATTTAAAAATTAAAATAAAACCCTATCACATCATTTCATGAAGGTTGAAGTCTACAAGTATGCATGATAGATGTTCTCATTTTCCAATGGGATGGAATTTAAAATGGTATTTTTCATATTATCTGAAATAAAGTATAAATATTCCCTAAATATAATATAAATATGATATAACAATTATTATATCATGTCATGAGAGTATGTTAGGGGAAAGTAATTACATTAGTTTGCGAGGTGGAAGTCTGTTGTACACACAATTGTTAGTTTCGATTAACAATTGATAGAATCAAATATGGTTATAGGTTATTCCATTATCATTATAATATACTTGTATACAAGAGATGATACTATTATAATTTCCAAATATTTGGATAGGAATTTTATAAGGTGGAAGAAAAAAAATTGAAACGGTTATTTATGAATGATACATCTTCTTCAGACAACAACATTAGGTTAGGAAAAAATCATTCTTATGTGGGTTTATGAATAAAAATAATTCCTATAGTAAATGGATTGGGAATTAAGGGAATTAATTTCTTAGATATTATCTGATCCAAAGGGATTCATTGGTTTGAAGAGGTTAGTAGAGGGGTTCCAATTAATATATTGCAGAGATAACACACTTATATTTTTTGAAAAGAAAAAGGTATAAAAACTTTTTAAACATGATAAAAGTGTAAACATTTTATCATTAAAAAAATTTATATGTTTTGAGGATAAGATAGGATGATAAAATATAATTTTTAAAAGTTTTATGATCATTTTTTCCCACATATTGTTTGTTTTACCATAAGAAAACTTCTTTTAACTATTACCTCTATAATTAATTTAAATTATTTTTACTATTTATTGTGAAAAAATATTTTGTTTTGATTTTTAAATAATATTAATTATGATTATTAAAAAGACAAAATCAATTATACCAAATTAAAATCAATAATTTTGAATAATCTATATTCAAATTAAATATGCATATGCAATGAAAAAATGTTTTTCTTAAAAAAATGTGTTTGTAATAGTAAAAAAAGTTAATATCCAAATTCAATGTATAATTGATTAAAATGCCCGAAATTGGAATAATTATAATATAATTTAACTAACATTAATTTTTAAAAATTTAAAAATATTATCCATATAAATTCATTAATAAGAAAAGTTTAATAATACCCATTATTGTTTTATTCATTGAAAAATTAATCATTTTATAAAAATATAAAAACACAACCTATAACATTTTTATCTTTTTTATTTCACAAATTAAGTATATTTTTCCTAATAAATTTTTTTAAATGTGGATAAAATATACATTTAATATTTTTTCATGAAAATTAATAAATGAATATTGGGGAGAAAATTTTATTTTTGAAGTATATAAAAACACTAAAAAAAATTTAGTACTTTTTATCAATTTGATTTCATTATATAAAACAACTACGCCTAATTTCAAAAATCTATTAAATTCATTTTATAATGAAAATTTTAATAGTTAGGTTATAACATTCATGATTAAATAACAATATTAATTGTATTTTGTGGTTGGCTATAACTTGGATCCACATGTAACTGATGTTGTAAAAGACCTTAAATTTTATTAAGAAAAAAAATATTTCATAAAATTTCTATGTTTTACAAAAACTATTCCAATTATAAAATTTTAAAGTGAATTATTTATGTGGATTAGAACCTAGATATGTTCCCACTCAAAACCATAATTGAAGAAGTAACTTTTAAATAATATATATAGCTCATCCTTATCATCACATATGAGATGTAAAAATATATATAAATATTTAAAAAACATTTGGAAGGATAAAATGAAGAGATAAATTGTAGAAAACATATCATAATACTTATTATGAAATAAATTAATGGGTGATCAAGAAAAGTATGAGGGTTTATTAAACCCATTACTAAAACCGATATCAAAAAGGTAAAACATCACCACGGACTTCATCATCAAAATACACAAAATCTCTATAAACTATAATTCTTTTCTGTTATTTTAAATTACCTTATTAATATAGTTCTATTTATTTCCTCAGAAAGAAATTTCTCCCACATCCAACACACCAAGATATATATATGGGAAGTGGTAAGGCTGCATAGAATACCACTATCCATTGTATATGATCTAGACCTAAGGTTTTCCTATAGGTTTTGGAGAAGTCTTGAGAAATTAATTTTAGGAAAAACTATGTTTTATCATTTCTTATAATCCCTAGAGAGATGGTTAGGCTGAGATGAAAATTTAAACTATAATGGGTATGTAGAGATCTTGTTAGATGGATTTACAAGGATGTTGGGATCAGCTTTTCACCTTCTTATAGTTTTCATATAATAATAGATTATTTCATAGATTTCAAATGAAACAATATAAGTATACTTATATAAAGTGATATAGAACTCCAACATGTTGTTATGTAGTTATATAGAAAAAGCTAGTTGGTTAGGACCTTGTATATAAAACAATAGAGAGCGATCAGACCTTTCAATTGAATATGATGTATTAACAATGTTCAGATTACAGTTTTGTAGATAATATTCATCAAGATATTGAGTTTAATATTGGTGATATGGAGTTCCTTATAATTTCTCCATAGAAGCATGTGATGAGATTTCTGAGGAAAGGGAAGTTGAGAATAAGATAGATTCCTCCCTTCTAGATCCTTAATCGTAATAGGTTTGTAACCTACCTCTATAAAATCCATAAACCCATCTATTTAGTTCATTATGTGTTCCACGTATGACATTTCGATAATTACAAACCAGATCAATCAATTTCACTGAGCTCAAATGTTGTACAGCAGGAACAAGAAAATCCATATAAAAAATAATGTGTGGAAACCCTATATCTAAGGGACATGATTCGAAGAAATAAGACTACCCATCTAGTTAAAGATCATTTGAAAATTCCTATGTTTTACGATGAAACATGGGGACCTGATGATGTGATATGAGAAAAATACATTCATGTTTTTCCCCCAAGTAATAAAATATAAAATTATTTTTATGGCTGGTAGAATATAACAACCCTTGTTTCTATAAAATATTTTTCTCTAAATAAATAGTATGTTTGATAGCATTCACCACAAAAGATACTAAAAAAATAGAACATTGTTAGACATCCTTGTAATTGGCAGTTATGATAAGGGGTAATATAATTTGTAAACACACACACACACATAGATATATATATATATATATATATATATATAAATAGAAAACTACAGTTCCCTTTATATATATACTAAAATAGTTCAGTAAAGAAACTAATAAAATATTTTTCCAAAATTTGTTTTATTTCATGTATAATATATTTCAATAATAATTAAGGATTAACACTATATTAATTATTAATTTATAATATGAATAATATTTAATGTATGAAATGTATTTTTTCAATAATGAATTTTTTTGTATATTTTTTTATTTAATTAAAAATATAATTTTTAAATTTACAATTTCAATTTTAAAAAATATAACTCATTTTTTAATTCATACAGAAAATATTACCTGAGACTGAAATTTTATTATTTAAAAAAAATATTGATATTTTGTCGAATAGTGAAAAATACATTTATTCAAAATAACATGACTTTTATGATATTATTACTTTATAAGTATGAATTTGGAATTTATAATGCCATTTTATATGAATAAATATTCATTTTATATGTATAATTATTACATTAAATGTGTTTTTTTATTCATAAACCAATATATATATTTTTAACATTAGTTAAATATTTCAAAAAATAATTTCAATATAAAATAAAATATTAATATTAATATTAATTTTTCTAAATATTAGAATTTAATATTACAAAATGGATTTAAAATATATAATGAGTGTGTAATATTTATTTAAAAGTGATATTTTGTTTTTGGGAGACAAAGATAAATTACATTGTTAAAAGATATTCTCTATGGTAAATGCCAAAATGGTTGAAGTAATAATCCAACAGTAAATTACTATGAACATGTTTAAAACATGTCTTGAATTGGGTGGGTAATGATTTTTCAGACTAATATCACCCCAAAACCTATTGTTTTTCAATACACGAACCATTTTCAATTTTTTCGTTTTGTGAAAAAAAAAACCTATTATAAAATTCCTCATCCCCTCATATTAAAATAACATTTTAGACCTTCACTAACCCACTCTTTATATATTGGGCTCAACAAAAACTCAACCAATATTACATTTCAACACACTCACAATATAAAAAAAAATTCCTTACTAAAATACCATGTTTAATAACTTTCTCTACAGATCTCTAATAAATCATTCATTTCATTTTCCAATATTTTATTATCATTATTTGACATTATATTATAATTTATATAGTATTAATAATATACATAATTAATTATTTTTTTAAAATATTAAATAACTACCATATCCCTTTAACAATGAAAAATTAAAACATCGGCATGCATATGTGCAGACTACCACCTCCATGATTGTCCTATTCGATTTTTATTCAAATATATTATTGGTTGTTTAATAGGGTAATTAGTATTTTAATATTAAATTTAGAAATTAATTATGTATATAAAATAATATAACCATTTCCATCTTTATTTCTATTATATAGGAAATGAACATGTTTCTCATGCATATTTGTGGGCTACCATGTTTCAACCCAAAATACACAATTCTCAATCTGATGCTAAAGTGATAAACATTAGAATTGTGACCCAATTTTTCCATAGAAACATACAAAATAAAAAGGAAATAATGGATAAATTACTTACCCAAGGACCATTTAATTTTATATTATTATAGTTTTAAGACAAACTCATACATATCTTTGAAAAATAAACAACTGGCCCATAAAAAGAAAATATTAATATCTCCCAAAATTTCTTTATGTATAGACCACTTCTTATACAAATCCTACTTAATACCATTATTTATAATGTGGGCATAAGAAACATATAAAAAGGGTGTTCTTAGATGCTCTGTAAGGGTAAACATAATCCTAAAGCATAAGTAAATAAACAAAACTTTTAAAAATCATATCTTATATATCAAAGATCATGATATTGTATTATTAAATAAGTCATATAAGTCCTTAAAAGAAAACAAATCAAATATTCCATGAAAAATTAATATCCTACATGAAATTACTGCATACAAATAAGCACAAAAAAATCATTTCTATATTATTCAAGGCTTATTTGTAAGACCATCATAGTGGAAGAAGTGATTTATTAAACCAGGTTCACTCCTTATTCTAACCCTATGTTAATGAGAAAATATTATTTCCCATTTCATCCATATATTACTGAACAATGTAATTCCCCACTCTAGTACTATATTACTGAACCAAGATTATTTCACCTTCCACCCCTGTATTAATAAACTAATATCATTTCTCATTCTATTCATGGATACCTTATGAGATATTAATCTTTACCTAATGCATTGGAGGGATATATAACTACCACACATCTCAAAATTTTATCAATATATATTTTTTCCCCAATAACATAATTCATTCATCATATCATATCCCCAAAAATAAATGAGTTCATAAAAATTTCATCATAACATAACTCAAGGAAGTTAAAATTCATTCATCAACTTAAACATAAACTAATTCGAGAAAGAATAATAATATTATCATTCGATCATATCCCCCAGTTAAACATCATTAACATCAAATAATGTTATTTTCAATTGAAAATAAATTTGAGAGAATACTTGAAATCATTCTTGAGGAAAATATCATTTACATTTTAAAAATTATTTTTAAATAATAATACATATAGAAAATAATTTTCATCGAAAATAACCATGATATATTTTAATGGATTATTTGAAAAATATTTTAAAGAATCTTTTTAATCCTTTTTTTTAAAAATTCATTAAAATCATTTAAAACAATTTTAAATATTTTTTTGAAAACATTATTTTGACAGAACACAAATCACCAACCAAAAAGAGAATAACATTACCTGAAACTTGTAATATCATGAAAATAATTATATTAGTGATAAAAAAATTACAATGGATAATATATACACCACAAAAAATAAAATATGTTCATAATATAGCATGTGTCTCAAAAAATGAAATTTGAGACAATATTACATTTTTTATTTTGTATCTTTTTTCACCATGAACCCCTTGAAAGGAAAATAATAAAACTGATGTGTAAAAAACAATATATTTTCATTATCATATTAATAACATAAATTCAGTGGTAGTATATATGCAACATAAAAGAAATGAGTCATGTATAATACATATATCCAACATAAATAAATATGAGACAAAACTTCATCACCACTCTGTAATCAGTCAAATAATATTCATAGTGAGAGAAAAAAAATATATGGACATTCAAATACAACAATATTTTGTATAATACTCATAAAATACATACATGGTATATATATACACCTCGTGAAATGAATAAATATTGAACATGGATTGTATCTCATGGAATATAAAAGTGATATAGAAATACCATACTATAATTATTCAATTCTTTCATAAATTTGGAAGCATCCAGAATAATAAATATATGTATATTATTTATCTTACACATAATATAATTCATATATGATACATGATATGTGATTTAATTATGACATTATATTACTCACTTACTAGAAAATCCATGTCAAAGTTATGTTTTGTGTAATAACCACTATGTTTTTCATATTTGTTTTGACTTCTTGTCCTTATCCCTCTTACATTGACCATGATTTAATAATCTTCAGAATGATAACCATGGTATATATACGTATTCAATATATATTCATTCATAAATGTTAGAGGTGGAAAATAAAATACAATGTTCATAGAGAAAGTAGGTCGTACGTACGCTTGAACATTGTTTTCATTTTGTTATCATATTAAAATAATATGATATATTATAATTATAAAATAATTTTTATGTTTTCTATATAAAATATATTCATAAAACTAATTTATATTTCTATCCATGTGAAATATAGAAGAAAAACGAATTGTAATGATTCATGGAGATGGTAATCCATACATACACGCAACAGACATTATCATTTCCCAAAAGATTAGATAGTAACATGGTAGATATGATATTTTTATTAAATAAGTATAATTGTTTTATAAATATCATATATATATATATATCCCATCATATTTTCTACTCATAAAATATGTTTATGGAAAATGAATTATATCTCTATGGGGAGACAATAAGTTAAGAGTACGCAAGAATAATAAATTCACTTCTTGTTTGATGGGAATGGGGATGTATAATGGTGTGTTCATAATCATAACAAATTTATAGGATTTTTAGGATTATGATATTATTATTTTATGACATATATTTCATAGATATAGAAGAGGCATATAAGAGTAGTAATATTGAGTGATCGGTTAGAGTGATTAGTTATTTTTCAAAGTTGTAACTTTAGATCTCCTCTATTGGACTCTAGAGTTAGTCCTTTGGGAAGACCAAAACCTCTATAACATGTCTAGGGAAGCGGAGCAGAGAATTTGGCCGATTTTAGTAGAGATATAAGAATGATGTTGGTGATATGAGATGAGGGGTGATGTGTCCTTTTATAATGAAGGTGAGGGGAACTTCTAGAATCTACAAAAATATAAATTTATAATAAGTTAAATGATAATAAAAACATACAGAAAATATAATGGATTAGAATATAAGATGAGATAATGATGTAATATCAACAACCAATATTTTTTAGAAATGTTCTGGTGTATTTTTAATCATTATCATTTTAGATTAACCCTTAGTAAACCTATTTAAATTAAACTAATGTAAGAAATATTTATATATTAAAAGGCTTGAATTTTTAGTTATTATATATAAACTATATCATAAAAGATCTATTTATAACATTTTAGAAAATTTATTTTAAAGAATTTTTTATGATTTTTAATCAATTAAGGGATTTATTATTTTGATAAAATTAATTTGTGTCAATTTTGACACTATTCATTTTTTGGACTTTTAAAATTAACATTATAAAATTCTATCATCAAACAAAATATATTATTATATCCACAATAGGTCATGTTAATCTATAAAATTCATTTATCACATTAATTATGTCATTTAATCTTTACTTTAATATATTTAATTATATTTATTTGTTATTTTTATTGATAAAACAGTTACTACATTAGCATTTTCTATTTATTTAATATAATTTTTTATTTACTAAAAATGAAATATAAAATTCCATGATGGATAAAAATCATCTACATTTCAATATAATATTTATTGTAGAATATAACTCCTTTGTAACAATATAATAGATGATATATTATTATAAAAATTAATATGACATAATAAAATTTCTATTAAATAAAATGTTATAAATATGATAATATTATTTAAGTGACCCAAAAATTAAGAAATAAATTTATATCATGAAAATATATTTAAAATTTTATTTATTTACATTACTATTTATTTATTACATAAAATTCTTCCCTATGTGGACACATAAGTGATATTCAGTACAAATAAAATGTGGCATTTTGCGTATATCATTGATTTAAATATTATATAAGTAATTTTCATGGACATGTTTCCATTAAGTAACATAATATAGATCCTTATGTGTTGAGGGAATAATATTTTTCATAAAATGAAATTTTTTCATGTCTTAGAGTTATTTTATATTCTTTATAATTATATTTTTATCCTAAATTACTCAATTTACCTTTTTAAAATGGTATCAAAATTTTCCATAATTACAATTTATATTGGAAAAAATAAAAGGGGACTATTTAATAAATATGGATCTTCTGAATAAAAATCTAGAATCCATTTTTTGAAATTCAAATCATTGGATTGTTATCTCACGACACATCCTCTGTGGCCCGTGTTGTGACTACCCCTAGCCCACCTTCTGAAGGCCAGGAGCTGACAAATAGTGCCGAAGACGTTAACCTACAAGTGAGAGGAATTTTTCTGGGTACCTGTACACACACACCCAACCATGTACCATAAACTAAAAGGGGAAAACAAGTATACTGAAACAAGTTCTGAGTGAAATTACAAGTGAAAATAAGTGGGCCAAAATACAAACCCAACAAAAAGAACTAAAAATAGGAATGTACAAAGGGACATAGGTATCCATTCGCTGAAAACACCACCAGATGGTGAGAGTAGTGTAGCTACTCGAAGATGAAGTAGTACATCATGTCTTCCTTATCTTACTGGGGCACTTCTAGTCCTAAGCCACCTAGTCCTCTGTCGAGGTCTCGATCGTCTACACCAGACACAACATGTACAGGCGAAGCCCATGCATGGGTGAGTTACAAAATGCTATGTAGGGGACCCCAAAACAAAAAATAAAGACTACAAATAAATCCTCAAAGAAAAACATGAAGCCAGAGCATGAAGCACTAGCAAAAGCATAGGATAGCTCACACCACATATATATCTAGGGTAGTGATAGAAGAATCATCAGTCACATAATCGAACACCTAGACTACTGGAGAACTCCTATACTATAAGTACTATGGGAATGTCGATTCACATAGAAGATACTTCCCACTACCCGAGGACTGTTGAGGTACACCTCTGCATCACATACCAGGGGTTTTCCAAGTCACATAGTCTCGCTCCCACTGTGGGCCTACAAAGTCATACATAAGAGCTTCCTACCTTGGCCAACTGAGATACTCCTCTCCATCAGGTACTATGGGTCTATCGAGTTACACAGTCTCACTACTATTGTGGCCCTACAATGTCACACAGAGGTGCTTCCCACTGGGCCATAGTCGAGTCACACATAGTCTCTTGTCAACAGTCTTCAGGTCTGAGACAACTGCATGTTTTTGTAGGTAGCACTCTTGGGAGAACCACTCCTCAAGCCATTCGTTGCATCTCAAATTCAAGGAAAGTATCCATAGAGAATACCAAAAAATCATCCTCATCTAGAGAGTCCCAAATTATTCAAACGGATCGTCAATCATATGCCCTTCAAGTTATTGGAATTTTAGGAATCAGGGGTTGGTTGCATCTGGGCCTGGTCTCACCCAGTCAGACTGACCTGACCATCCTAGACCGGGGGTCCCACATACCCCGGTTTGATTCGACTAACCTGACCTAACCTGGTTTGGGTCTGGTTAGGTCTGGTTTGGCCTGGCCAGTGGGCGAGGCCAAATGGGCCTCATTGGACACGGCCAAGTTTGGATGAGGGTCCAGCCCACCAGGTCACTCGGTCTCATCTAGAATGATGGTGCGGGGTTGGCCCTATGGGCGTAGGTTCAGCCCACTGGAGTGTGTCCAGCCTAGACCACTATATGAGGTCGCATCCCAGCAGCAGATTCACGGTTTTCCAGGGTCGCACTAGTGGTGTGCACCTGGGATGTGGCAGCTGTCGTAGCTTCCCTACCCTACCCCACAGATCATCAAAGGAGCCTCTGTCTACCGTGGTTGAGCAACAATGGCTTAATGGGGCGGCCCGAATGCAGGTCTCCATCTTTACATGGCCCCAGCTAGCACTTCCTCTGTTGCGGCCTCCTCCACTACAGCATGCACGGGTGCACCATCTCCTCCAGCGCAGCCAGGGAGGGTCAGTTGCATCATCCAGCGAGTAGAAAACTATGTGGCACCGCCTCCTCCATGCCACTAAAGAGAGCCGGCCACCACTATTGTCAGTGGTTCCAGACCAGGAGCACCTTCCGTAGGCCACCAGGTCTGCTCTAGTGGTCTGATATCTGATTTGTATGCGCCTTCGGGCCTCTCAGTTTTCCACTATCATTGCCTTGGACCCATATTCCTCTTACCACTATTTATGGATACAAACACAAAGAATGCATGTGCCGAAGGACCCAAGCCGTATTCATGTTGGACCATGACATTTTTGTTAGTGGTTTAAAACATGGATAGGCTCGGGGATTGTAGTTCAATCAAACAAGTGATATTCTGAAAATGGAAAATGAATTCCCAAAAATTTACCCTCCAACATGAATTCATGTTCTAATGATCAACCAATATACGGATTGATATGTGTTCATCATTAAATTTAAGAACAATGAAAAACAACTTAAACCCAACCACTCATTGGATTGAGGATCTGTCTCTAATGAGGGTTGAAGCTCTGAGCCATCTTTGATCATCGATTTGTTAGCATTAATCATCACTTGTCATTGGTGTTCGTCACTATTGGTCAATAGAATTTCTCATTCTTCCTTGGAGAGGAAATTCATCGAGGGTTCATCAGAGAATTGTCCGTCGATTAATTTTTGTCTCTCCAAAGTGTCAAACAAATAAAAAGAAAACACTTCGCAGTATTTTAGTTACGTTGTGATGCTGCGTCATTAGGATATTTCATTTATGAAACAATGTAGCTATTACGTTTCATTTAATGTTTCATTGCACTATGGTTTTTGATCCATTAATGAGTTCCATTAATGCGCCTCATCATCAAATTTTATTGTCTCCATGTCGCTGCTCATTGGTTGAAGAAAATAAATAAAATATTTTTTTAATATTTTTTTGAAATGTGTGATATTTAACAATTCCATTCGACCCTTTCCAGCTGAAGATTAGTCTTTTCTACATGAATCTTAGTGTTTTGAGTTCAATGGTCCACTTGGATTTTTCAATCTGAACATGAGTTCAAAAGTTAGAAAAACCTGCTCGCACGTTTACTTAAGTGAACTAACAAAGTTCAAAATTCTATTCTGGGCTCATCGTGCCTCGGAATCACATGCCTTCAGAGCATGCAGTCTTGAAATAATTCCATATAATTAAAAAAATCATGGAAATTAAGAGACATTTCATTCTCCCCACCATAAAGCTTTACATCCCCAAAATACTAAACAACGGGAAATCAAGAAAATGGGGGTACGAAGCATGAATCTGAGCTTACTAATTCCATGTTCCCTCATAAAGATTCATGTTTTGCAACCGAATGAAAACCAGAGGAATTGACCACCCACACAGGACCCACTCATATCAATCCTCTATCTATAATGGGAACTCTGCAAATGTCACCCCCTCGTAAATGTCCAGCTCACCCATGTCGATGATGTGTGATGGATCACGAACGTATCTCCTCAGATACGACACGTGGAAAACATCATGCAACCAATGCATCTGTGGGGGAAGAGCTAAGTTGTACGCCACCATGCCAATACATTTCAGGATCTAAAAAGTTTTGATTAACCTTAGAGATAGCTTTCCACTATGGGAAAATATATAAAATCCCCATCAGGGTGAGGCCCGAAGTATCTCATGGTCTCCCTCCTCAAACTCCTAGGGTCTCTTCCTCCTCTCAGCATAAGATTTCAACCTTCTATGTGCAGTTCTCATCCACTCTTATATGATATGCACCTTCTAAGAGGTATCTCATACCATCTCTGAACCCATCAGTGCCAACTCCCCCGGGTCTGTCCAGCATAGGGGTGAACTGAAAAGCCTCTCATACATGGCCTCAAACAGTGTCGTGCCAATGGTGGAGTGGAAGCTGTTATTGTATGAAAATTCCACCATCTGTAGTCAATCCTCCCAACTATGACCAAAATCTAGGATGCAAGCACGAAGCATGTCCTCCAAGGTCTGTATGGTCTTCTCTATCTGACCATCCATCTTGGGATGAGAGGTAGTGCTTCGGTGCAGTTGTATCCCGAACACCTACTTTAATCCCTTCCACAACCGGGAAGTAAAGCATGGAACGTAGTTTCAAACGATCATTAAAGGAACCACACTAAGCCACACTATCTCATATATGTAGAGGCATCCCAAGCCCTCTACCGGTTCCTGCTACCAGATGGGTAAGAAGTTATCTGACATTGTGAGTCAGTGATCAATCACCCAAACAGAATCATGGACCCTGGATGTACATCGTAACCCCATCACAAATCCCATTAAGATACCATCCCATTTACACTATGGTACCTCAAGTGGGAAACCCAAACCTATGAGAAATTAATGCTCGACCATCACTTACTGAAAACTATTTTATCGTTAGACAAACTCATCCACTTCTTTCTTCATTCCAAGCCACCAGTAATGATATCAGAGGTCATGGTACATCTTCACCACTCCATGATGTACTGTAAAAGGGGATGTATGGAACTCCCTCAACACCTCCTCCCATAATACCACTGGTATTATGGTTCACATTATTAAAATAATGGCATTCTCCCCAACTATCGAAAATTCATCGGGAGCATGCCCTGAGGATAACTAAGAATTTAGAACCTCACAGTTAACATACACCAGTTGTGACACCCAAAATCATTGTTAGAGTGGGGGAGTAACTGTCATCGAATGAAGGTTAGTTTCTCTATAATCATCCATGAATGATGTCTATATCACGGCTAGCTACTCTGTCACCTAACTTTGCTACCGCAAACTGGTCCTCCTATTAAGTGTGTCTGGTACCATGTTTCCTTTCCGAGGAGTAAAGACTATCTCAAAGTCATAGTCCTGGAGGAACTCTATCCATCACTACTATATCAGGTTTAGATCCTTTTGGGAGAAGAAATACCTGAGACTCTTGTTGTTATAGTAAACTGTAAACTTCTCATCCACCAAGTAGTGCTACCACATCTTCAAGGGAATGACCAATGTTGCGAACTCTAGGTCATGGGTTAGATTTTCATTCTTATACTACCTAAACTAGTGTGAGCCTTAGGTGATCATTGATCACTCCTATATCCAGGCAGAACCTAGTCCGGTCCCTGATGCATCGCAGAAGACTACATAATTAATCTCCTCCTATGGTAGTCTCAATATGGGGGAACTAGTTAGTTTCTACCTCAGTTCTTGGAAACTCTACTGACATTTTTCAATCCACACAAAGGGTTTTCTCTTCCGTGTTGAAACCGATTACGGTGATTCCACTCTGGAAAAGTCAAGAATTAACCTCCAATAGTAACCAGCCAATCCCAAGAATCTCTACACCTCAGTTACACTCTTGGGTGGCTCCCGAGTGAGCATTTCCTCTATCTACTCCAGATCCACTTCAACTCTAGACTCTGATATGACATGTCCGAGAAAGTTGACCTCCCAAATCAAGAACTGGAACTTTGAGAAATTACAATAAATCTGGTGCTCTCTGTGTGTATCTAGGACTCTCTATAGGTGTGTAGTGTGCTCATCCTCCAACACCGAGTACACCAAGATATAATCAATGAATTCCATAAAAACCAATTCAAGGTAAGGATGGAAAATCATATTCATGAGTCCCATGAACACTGTTGGGTAGTTGGTCACACTGAAAGGTATCCCCAAGAACTCATTGTGTCCATATCGGCTCATGAAGGCTGTCTTCGGTACGTCCTCATCCCTTACCTGAATCTGGTGATAGCCTGATGTGAGCTCTATCTTAGAGAACCATGCCGTTTCCTTCAGCTAATCAAATAGGTCATCAATTCTCAAAAGTAGATACTTGTTCCTCAGGTTCACATGGTTCAGGCACTGAAAGTTCATGCACAACCTCAAACTCTTGTCTTCCTTTCCAGAAAACAGTAATGGGGCTGCCCATGAGGTAAAATTATGCCATATGAGCGCCTTCTCCTACATTTAATTTAGTTGTACAGTCATTTAGAAAAGCTATTTGGGATCCATCCACTAATCCAGTGTGGATAATTGTCGTATCGAGGTATAGGTCGATAAACAATTCTACCTCTCTATAAGAATGTAGCCCTGGAAAATCCTCAAGAAAATCATCATCATACATGACCACCACTACATGAAATCTTGGAATCCTCTCATCCACTACACTGAGGGTGAGGCTATCCAACTGGTGAGTGATCGGTTTCACCCTCCTCTGATAAAGTTTGTTCTGTGCTATAAGAGTTTCCTTCTCGTCGATGAAATAAAAAATTGGTCTCATCTCCACGGAAACACCAAATTGTATGCCTAAAACAGTCAATTAGAGCATGGACTATGCATAACCAATCCTTCCCAATATGGAATTGTAAGGGAATGACACCACAACTAGGATACCCCAGATGAAACTCTCGCCTCCTAGTGTATGCTCAAACTATTGGTACCATTGTGTAATCTTCAAATCCCATCTTGTAGAAGTCTCTAGAAAAAAGGATCGAGCCAATGGGTCCACCTGAATATCTGATATACGAACGAGAGTCATGGAAAGGAAAGAGTTAATAGAACACTTGTCTATAAGAACTAATACTAGTGTGGGGAAGAAACAGAATGTACCTCAGATCATCCCTGAAACACAATGGTCATAAGCCTTCACTACCTGAAGCAGAGATCTCCCCAGTACTTCTGCTTCTTGAGGTTGGGGTGGACCACCTCGGGGTGGTAGAACTAGTACCTCAAACCATCCCCCACCACCTGCTTCTCGACCTGCTCCCCTACCACATCTGCTACCCTGTGTACCTACTTGCTCAAACCTCTACCTATGACTCAGTGGCCCCTCGATCATTTTCTATTCATTTTAATAGAAGGTTAGACAGTCAGGTGTCATGAGTCAATTTCTTCCACGTGAGAATAAAATCCTGGCTCTTTACTAATGAACTCTGGTCTGAGAGCCCTACACTGTTGACCATGATTCATGAGGTCGGCCCTAGAAAGACCTAGCCTGCTTGGGCCCTCATGTCAGTTGACTGCAGCCTGCTGAAGACTCCACTGCCTGGGGTCTTCTGGTGGCTTTGACTGTCAGTACCACCTCAAACAAAGATCCCTCTACATGAGGGACTTTCTCTAGCACCTCGTTCTGGGTAGGGATGCTAAGAGAAAACATTGATACCCTGATCTCCCACATGAGTCACTACACAAAGACTCGAGCCCTAAAGAAAGGGTCATACATCATGTATGTGGAGTGAGGAAAGAGGCATATAAACCTTGTTCAGTACTCATCCACTTATAGTTTTCACTTTTGTTGGTGACGCAGCTCCAAGATGCACACAGAACACAATGTCATGAGAAAAAACTCCTCCCAAAAATACACTTGAAGCTAGACCAAGGGAGGGACACCACAACTTGAGTCTGAATCTTCATACTCCACAGTCTCCCAACCGAGCCTTGAATAAGGGTCACAGCTAAGATCGACATTTAATAAAGTGGTTTCCTCCCTAAGAGGAATACATGTGTCACTTCCTCCATCCAATCCTTAAAAAACTAGGGATCTATCTCTCCCCTGAAATAGGGAGGTCTCTGTCATTGGAACTCATGAAAGGCGCTAAGCATGCGCATGTCCTCTATCGGTATCGCAGGTAGTAACTGCTGATCAATGGGAGGTGGCGCCCTTGGTTCACCACCTGGTAGGGCCATCTCTAGAATTAGTCCCTAAACCGATTCCTCATATCTAGGCGGGTTTTCCACAAGATCATGTATTGGGATCCTGTCTGGTCGTCCATGTAGAGGCATCGTGAGATATATCAAGATGTACCACAGTCAGAAGGTTATACCTAGTGAGAATAGTCTTATTAAAAAAGTAAATTATGAGACACATATGAAAATAGTGTATTCATATTTAGAGATCAAATGTAGTTTACAAGGTCCTGGTGTAGGGATAGGTCGGTCGCCACACCCACACTAGACACCCAAAATCTGAAAGTCGGACTCGAAACAGTTACATGATTCCCTAAAAACAAAACAACAAAATCTCAATCTTTGAGTTAGAATCAACCTTCCTCTAATAAAATATTGTCATGACCCATCCCCCAGGGTTATGTTGTGACTATGAAAATCCCGTTTCCTGAGGGCCAGGGGATGGGGACTAGCAAAAAAGGTGTCAACCTGCAAGTGGGAGGAATTTTCCTAGGTAAATATTTTCACACACACCCAACCACATCCCACAAATTAAAAGGGAAGAAATTGTACCGAAACATGTGTTGATTACAAGTACAACTGAAAAAAGTGGGGTAGAATACAAACCCAACAAAAATAACAGAAAATAGTAATCTACAAAGGGACTCAGGAATCCATCTGGTGAAAACCCGCCTGGTGGTGAGAGTAGTGTAGCTACTAGAAGTCAAAGTAGTAGATCATTTCCACCTGATCCTACTGGTCCCCTCTTAGTCTTAGGCCACCAAATTCTCCATCGAAGTGTCGATATCCTGCACCACACACAACACATGCGGGCGAAGCTCGTGCTGGGGAGATTAACAAAATACTCGTTAGGGGACCCCAAAACACAAAGGAAAGACCAAAAATAAATACTCAAAGAAAATAAAGAAGCAAAATAACGTAGAAAAATAATTAATCACAACCACAAAGCAAAAGAATGATCACCCCAGATATAAATCTAGGGTAGTGATATAAGAATCATCAGTCACTTCATTAAACACCTCGGATGCTAGAGAACTACTCTACTATGAGTACAGTGGGCCTGTCGGGTCACACATAAGTTTCTTCCCACTAACCTTGTACTACTGAGGTACACCACCCCATCAGGTACCGTGTGTCTTCCAAGTCACACCATCTCATGCCCCCCATGGGCCTACAAAGCCACACAGAGGTGATATCAACCATGGCCAACTAAGGTATTCCTACTCATCACAAATTGTGGCTCTACCCAGTCACACAGTCTCGCTCCCACCATGGTCCTAAAAAGTCACACAAAGGTGATTCCCACCAGGTCATAATCACCTCACAGAAAGTCGATTGTCAGTAGTTTTCTGGTCTCAGCCAAATGCATGGTTCCTTACATAGTGTGCTTCAGAAAACTGATCCTAAAGCCATTCATCAAATCTCAAAATCCATGAAAGTCTCTTTAAAGAAAACCAAATGAACCATCTTGTCGAGAGGGTCCCAACAATGAAAATGTCTCATCAATCAGAAGCACGATTTTCTTGTTATTAGTGTTTTAGTAATCAGGGGCCCATTGTGCTTGGGCCCGGTATGAACCGATCAGACCAACCCAAAAAACCTATCCCAGGGGTCCCACATACTTCGGTTTGATCTGATTGACCAAACCTGACCTGGTTTGGGTCAAGGTAGGCTTGGTCTGGCCTGGCCCAATGGGACTCGCTGGACCTGGCTCAATTTGGTCAATGGTCTAGCCCACTGGGTCTCCTTATGATCTGGTCTTGTCCAGCCTGACCCAAAGGGCCTATGTCCGGCCAGTTGGGCATCGGTCCAGTCCGCCACTGTGGGTCTGTCCCAGCCCGCTGGCTGGGGGTGCGTCCCACCAATAAAAGGCAGTTCCGCCAGAGGCGGACCGGTGCAATGTACCCGAGACGCGGAAGCTGCCATCGCGTCCCCTCCATGCCCTAAAACTCATCCATGGGGCCTCTGTCAGCTGTGGTTTAGTGTCCATGGCTCTCCAGAATGCACTAGACATGGTCTACAACCTCCATGCAGCATTGCATGGCGCCGCCCATTCTGCGGCCGACTGGCCGAGCACACAGAGGTGTGCCACATCTTCCAGCACGACCTGTGAGGGGTGACCGCCTCATCTAGCACACAATGGATGAGGTGGTGATTCTTCCTCCACATGGCCGGCAATGATAGATCACCACTACCGGAACCTTTTGTGAGCCATCGGGTCTACTTCGGTGGTCCGATCTCTGATCCTTATGCGCCATCGGGCCTCTCAGGTCACCATTATCCTTACCTTATCCTCGAATTCCTCTTTCCTCCACTTGAGGATATGTCCAGGAAGAACGCACATGCGGAGTGACCCGGACCTTGTTCGTGTCGGTGCGTGCCTTTAGTGTTAGATGTTTAAAACATGGGGAGGCTGGGGATTGTAGTTCTACCAAAAAAGTTATCGTTTAAACCTAGATAATAAAATCCCAAAAAGTCACCCTCCCATTTGAACTCACGATCCGCAGATCAACATGTTCGTTAGTAAATATTTGTTCATAATTAAATTTATGATTTCTCAAAAACAACATAAACACAACCCCAACATGGATTAAGGATTTGTTGTTAATGAGGGGAGAATCTCCAAGCCGTCTTTGATCATCGATCTGTTATAGTTTTTCACTATTCATCTATGTTCTTTGGTTGAATTCATCTTTCATCATTGGAGTGGAAATGTGTTGTTGGTTCCTTAGAGAATCATCCACTGATTAATTTTTTTCCATCCAATGCGTCAAGAAAAAAAGGATAACACATCTCAGCGTTTTAGTTACGTTGTGACCCCACGTTGTTATGCTGTTTAATTTATGAAACAACATAAATGTTATCCATCATTTGATACATCGTTACACTATGGTTTTTCAAGACATTAATGAGCTCCATTAATGTGCTTCATTTTTGCATTCAAATCCATTGTTTCATCACTCGTTGGTTGATGAAAATAAATAAAATATCATTTTGAAATTAATTTATTTTTTTCCAAGAGGTATGAAATTTAACTTTTCTGTTAAACCCTTGCAAAGATAATTTAATTCCTTTCTAGGAAAATCCTAGCATTATGAGTTCAAAGGTGTCCTGGGATTCTCGATCTGAGCATCGATTCAAACATTAGAAAAAACTTCTCACACATTTACTTGAGTGAACTAAAAAAAGTTCAAAATTCAATTCTGGGCTCACCAGGCCTCGAAATCATATTCCTTTAATGTGTATAGTCTAAAAATAATTCCATTCAATTAAAAAAAATCACAGAAATTTGGATAAATTACATTTTATAATTTTCTTTTAAATAAAATTTTCCAAATTCCTTGAAAACTATTTTAAAAAAAACTCCATTTTAACACATAGAAAGGTTTTTATAATAATATCTGTTATAAAATACTTTTCAAAAAACATAATTTTTCTATTTTAAATTTTAATAAATTGATTATAATTTAAAACAGATTCAAAACAGAATTTCACCTTGAATATACATTAAAATAGAATAAGGTTTTAAAAAAAATCATTATTTCACGATTCAACAAAACATGAAGCTCCTCAGAAAAATCCAAAAATTCATCCAAAGTAAATTTTGATATCCTAAATCCAGATAATAAGTTTATTTATTAAAATATATTCACTTAAAGTTTTGAGAAACTATATTTTTAACAAATGCACCATCAGAATGTAATAAAAATGCTTTTTTAGAAAAATAATTCTTCTATTTCTAAATTTTTTTGTTTATATATCATGTCCAAAAAGCCCATAATATGAACAATAATTATTATATTTAATATAAAATATATATTTACTTAATATAATAAAAAAATAGTTATTAATTAATTTTTTTTATAAAACATTGTTGTGTACATTTAAATATTTTTTTATAAAAACATTTCATTTTATTTTTTAAAAAAAAAGTTTTACATTCATTTATAATTAATTTTTAAAGGAATTATGTGTAAATAACTAAAACATAATTCCAAAATTCAGTTAATCCTATTCATACACGTCATTCTGATGGATAGTTTATAATTATTTTATTGAAATATTTTAAAAAAATGATGTTTTGTAGAATCTCTGTATTTCGTGTAATGCAAGCTAAGAAGGTGTTGCATGTTGCAAATGGTTAACATAGTGTTTCATGCAAAACAAGCTATTAAATAAATAAAATTTTAAAAAAAAATATGTCATAAAAAATCTTGGGTTGTAACATTCTACCCCCCCTAAAATAAAATTCTCCCTTGAAATTCATCTAGGTTATCAAAGGTTTAATAATTTAATGTTTCTTTAATAGAAACCGGGATCATAAAAATTAATGATAAAAATACCTTCATAAAATGAAAGTTTTAAAAATAAAGGTTCTCCAAAGTAACTCATATCTATAGTTCCTCATTGAATGACATAAGTGGAAAGTGAAATGGTTGACATGGAAGAGAAATATGATTATCATGTTCTGATGGAGAGTGATAGAGAACATGATTAGGAGAAATTTAACAATCACAATGACATAAGTATATGATGATATAAGGGACCATTTGATTCATTGATATATAAGGTAATAGGATAAAAAATTGTTTCAACATCATTTCCCTAGAGATGAATAATTCCAATGAGAAGAAATACTTACTTGATTATATTACATTTCATAAGCACAGTCTCGTCCTTTAGTTATGCCTTGATCAATTTCCACTTAATCTCTTATTCTATGAAATAAAGGTGAATTTTTCACTTGTAATTTATTATAAGATCATGAGATTTATAAATATAATGATATGTTATTCCATCTATCATTATCATAACAAAATGATTAGTATATGTTGTCCAATATGCATAAATACTCATATAGCGAGATAATACATTAATTTATAAAACCTCATTTTAAGTTTAATATATTCTATTTCATAAATATTTAACCATGTAAACCTTTTGAATTATTAAATTATAGAGAAACAATAATATTTATCACTCATAAACCATGCGGTGTATCTTGTTTTTCACATATGAAACCTGTGAATACATTCATTATGTACTATCTTGAAACATGATAATAACCTGAATTACCATAAAT
The DNA here is from genome assembly GCA_963277665.1 of Viscum album. NCBI lineage: Eukaryota > Viridiplantae > Streptophyta > Magnoliopsida > Santalales > Viscaceae > Viscum > Viscum album. Next base: position 1,329,316,603 of record OY728165.1, on the reverse strand, counting down.
ACAAAATAAAATCAAATGTGCTTTAAAAAATAATTATACCTTTATTCCTCAAATATAATTCCATAGTTTTACGTTAAACTTAATCTTATAGGGTTTCCAAAATAGTGAACGTCTTCCGAAGTAACATTAAGCACTTAACAACAAATAAATTTTTAATCCCATGGTTATCAACATGATAAATTTTTTACTGAAATGAACATTACCAATATCCATCAGATCATTTAACTAAAAAAGAAAATTCAATAATAACATGTAATTCACATATAATAGTGTTAGGAGATGAACCATTTTAATCCTTTAGTTGTGGTTTCAATTTCAACGACCTTGTCGGATGTGATAGGTCATTACCCATCCAAGAGGTTTTCCTTTTTCAAAAATATATATTTATAAAATTCTAGAAAAGTGATAAAAATCCTAAAAAACAACTTTATCATATATCACATTAAATAAAAAATTTAACATTAAAGTTTACCTCATAACATTCATATTGAATCTCAAAATGTAATAACCCTCCATTACCACAAAAAATATCTACATGAATATGATTAGTCACATTGAAATTTTACATCTTAAACCATCAAAAGGGGTTTCTATTAATCTAAAAAAATATGGTCTTATATACACGTGATGGAGTCTATAACATCCTAATATTGAAATTTATCTAAATAATGCTCTTATACAAAATGTAACAACTTAAAATATACCATTCTAGATACTGAGCTAATGATATAAGCATTACAAATGTGACCCGATTTTGTTAATTAAAACACACAACATTAAAAGGAAATAAGGGATCACTTACCCACATAAGGTCCTTTTAGGGTTATATTTTTATTGTTTTAAGAATAAATATTACATATATTATAAAAATAAACAGTTGTTCCATAAAACGAAAGTATTTATATCTACCAAAATTTATTTATGTATATCAATCTTGTTGGACCTCCCCAACATAAAACCTTTATTTATGACTAGTGGAAAAGAAACATATGAAAATGGTGACCCCAGATACCAATTAAGGGTAAACATAATCATAAAGAATAATTACATAAGAAATTTTTTTAAATTCATATAATGTATATCAAATATCATGATATCATATTATGAAATAAATCATATATTTCCATAAAAGAAATTAAATAACATATTCCATGAGAGAATCACATAAGAAATTAAACTATATCATTCACATAAGCGCATAAAATCAGTTTTTTATTTTTTAAGGCTCATTTCCAAGAATATCATAGTGCAAGAAGTCCTTTACTGAACTAGTTTCTATCATCATTCCAACCCCATGTTACTAACCAAAGATTGTTTCACATTTTATCCATGTATTATTAAATTGAGATCATTTCCAGCTCCATTTTTTATTATGGAACATTGTTTATTTCCCATTCCATCCCTATATTGCTGAACTAAGATCATTTAATATTCATATCTCACATACCTCATGATATATCAATATTTACCCAAATAATTTGAGGTAGATATAGTTCCCACCTGTCACATATGTAAAACCATAAATATGTGTACCATAAGAACATAAATCAATCATTATATCTGATCCCCTAAAAATAAAAGAGTTTCATAAAAAATTTATCATGACATCAATCTTAGAAAAGAAACATGATTCACTAATATAAAACAACTTTTTCAGATAAAGAATAATAATAATTTCATTGAATCGTATCCCAAGTAAAACATAAGTAACATGAAACCATGTTTTCTCAGATAGAAATTAATTTTTAGGGATTACATAAAATCATTCTTGGGGAAAATATTTTTTCTATGTGAAAAGATATTTTTAAATCATAAAACATTTAAAAAAACATTTTTATTAAAAATAACATTTAATTTTTTTATATTTTTCTTTTAAAACTATTTTAAACATAATTTAAATCCAATTTATTCCAAATTCTTAATAATCATTTCAAACTCTTTTAAAGTATTTTTAGAATCATTTTTTAAGGAACTCAATTTTCCTACTAAAAAGAGACTAACATTACACAAAATATATAATATGATGAAAATATAAAGATTCCTAACACAACATGTCCAAGGGTATTATATACACCTCATAAAAGAATATAAGTTCATATTATAACATACGTCCCAAAGAAAGAATATTCAGCAATAATTACCTTACAGATTTGGTAAATTTTGAAATATAAACACTATAAAAGGGAGATCATAGAATGAATATGTAAATTGATATAAATTTTCAAAATAATACCCATAAAATAAATTCAATGGTTAGTATATAAACCAGATAAAAGAAATGATTCGTGTATAATACATGTGTCCCCCAAAAATGAAAGTGAGACAAAAATACATTACCAATTTTTTATTAGTCCAATTGTATTTCCCATAAAAAAATTAAAATTATATGGATATTTAGATACCATAATATTGAGGATAATAATAATAAAACCCATTAATTATAAATTTATATAAAACATATTATAAATATGTGATGAACCTGGCTTGTATATCATAGAAAATGAAAGTGAGACAGAAATTCCTTAACTGAAGTCTTCACTTCTTTCACACACATTGAAACCTTGTGTATAATAAATATAAATTTATGATACATCATCCATAAAATATTAATAATATTTTTAATACCATATATTATTTATTTATTAATTTTTATTACTCACTTATTAACAAATCCATGTTAAATTCAATTTTTGGGTAATAACGACTTTGTTTTCCATATATGTTTTGACATAATATACTTATTACTATTACATAGATCATGATTTTATCATCTCTAGATTGATAACCATGATGTATATTTATATATTCAGTATATAAGAACTTATTTTGAGTCATAAAAGTTTGATTTTGAAAATAAAATACACAATTCATGGAGACGGTAGTATGTACATACTAATTAATGTTGTTTTCATTTTCTTATCATATTAAAATAATATGATATATATTCTCATTCATTAATCATTTTTATTTTATATATATAATATATGTTATTATAATTCATCCTTATTTCCTTCCATGTGAAATATAGATGAAAAATTAATTAAATCACCTCGTGGAGACAGTAAGTCGTACGTATGGAAGAATGGAGTTATCATTTCCCAAAAGAATATATAGTAAAAATTTAGATAAGATATTATTATTAAATAAGTAATATTATGTCATAAATATCATATATATACATTTAACACTCATAATTCACACTGAAAAAATAAAGTTATGGAAAATGAATTGCATCCCTTCCTAGAGATGGTAAGACGTACGTACGCACAAACGATACATTCACTTAGTGTAAAATTAAAAAGGGGTGGTATAATGGTGTCTTAATAATAATTATAATACATCAGAATATTTAGGATGATGATGTTATTATTTTATTATATATATATATATATCGTATATATATGTGTTATATAAGAGTAGAAAAAGAGAGTGATCGATTTGGGTGATTACCTCTACATTGAAACTACTACTTCAGATCTCCACTAATGAATTATGGAGTTAGTCTTATGGGAAAAAAATAACCTCTAAAACATTCATATTTAATTGAAGAATAGAATTTGGCAGATTTTGGTTGCGATAGAATAACCATTGTGGTGAAATGAGATGATGGAGGAGGTGTTATTTTATAATTAATGTGAGATGCACTTTTCAAATATCAAAAAATATTGATTTATAATAAATTCAATCTAAATCCGAATAGATAAAAAATTATATGGATTAGAATCTAAGATGATATAATGTTGTAACATCATAAAAAATAGTTTTTATATAGGTTTTTGTATAGCATTAAATAGTATCATTTTGGAATAACCATTACTTAACTTATTCTAATTTAACAATGTTAACAAATCTTTCATTGATAAAAGGTTGTATTTTTACATCTTTGGTGTCAATTAGATCTTAAATTATGAGTTTAAAATTTTTTAGACCACATTATAATTTTTTTATTTTTTTATGATTTTTTAAAAAATTATGAAAATATTATTTTGAAAAAATATCAATAGTGTTAATTTTGACACTATTATTTATTTGGAATTTTATAAATATCAGAAAAACACGTTAAATTATAAAAAAATATAATATTATAACCCTAATAGCTATAGGTATTCTATAAAATTCATTTCTCACATTAATTATCAAAAATTATTTTTATTTTAATATTTTTAGAAAAATTTATTTTATATTTTCATAAATTAAATAATTACAACCTCGGTGTTGTATAATTATTTTATATATTTATTTCATTAAAAAATTAAAAAAAAATTCCAAGATGAATATAAATCTTATATATTTTAAAATATTATCTATATTATAATATATCATCTATATAACCCTATAAAAATGATATATTATTTTAAACATGCATGTGACATCTTCAAATTTTCATTTAATAAAATATTTTAAATATGATAATATTATTTAATTGACCAAAAAATTCTGAAATAAATTTATATCCTAAAAATATTTTTATTATGTTAAAAAAATCATAGTGATCCATTCATTACATAACATTTTCTCAATGTGGATATATAAGTGATATTATAGACAAAGAAGATCACATTTTGTGTGTTTCTTTGATTTAAAAATTATATAAGTCATTTTCATGGCCACGTGTCTATTAAATGACTTAATTAATATTCTCATGTGTTATGGGTAGAAGTTTACCCATACAATAAAATTTGGTCATATTATAGTGTCATTTTATAGTCTTTATAATTTTATTTTAAACATAATTTACATAATTTACCCTTTATTGTCGTAATAAAACTTACCATAGTTACTATTCATATTGGCCAAAATTTAAAGTGGTCTATTTAATAAATTTGGATATAATGAATAAAAAATTATCATCCATTTATAAATATTCATAATAAATAATTTTAAGAATTTAATTTAAAATAAAACTGCTAAAATTCTATTAGAACATTTTTTTCGAAAAAATGCCCTTTTAAAACATAAAATGTTTTTATAATAAATTCATGTATATAATCCCTTCAAAATAATTTTACAATTTTAAATTTAAATAAAATAATTAAAATTTAAATATAATTCAATGAAAAATTTTACTTTGTAAATACATTAAAATAAAATAGATTTTTGAATAGAAAACTATATTTCACTATTCATAAACACATGAAACATGTCAAAAAATATACAAAGTTCACCCAAGGAAAATTTTAATATTCCACATACAATTAAGAAATTTATTTCTTTCAAATAGAATCAATAAAAGTTTCAAAACTAGTTTTTTAATAAGTTTGTAATAAAATCCAGTAAAACTGGCTTTTTATAAAATTACTTCTTTTATGCATAATATTGGATTTTTTCTTATATCATATCACAAAAACACATAATTTGAATGATATAAATTATATTTAATATATTATATATATGCATATATATTTCATTAATATAATCCAAAGAGAGTTTTTTTTTATTTGTAAAAAACACACTTATGCATATTTAAATAGTTTTTCATTACAACATTTCATTTTATTTTTTTAAAACGAAATTTACATTAATTTATAATTAATTGGTCAAGGAATTATATATAAATTTTTAGAACATAAATTCATAATTCAATTAATCATGTTGTAACCCATTATTCTAATGGATATGTTATAATTATCGTATTAAAATAAATACAATATTAAAATGATGTTTCGTAGAATCTCAGTGTTCCGTGTAATACAATCTTGGTTAGTGATTCATATAGGAAAATTATAGCATGGTGTATCATTATATTGAAAATATTATAAAATAATATTATTTAAAAATCTATTTCTTAAAAAATATCAAGGTGTTACATACCACATCCCTGGGATAATGTACATTAGTTTCCAAAACCACCTAACATTGTTTACTATAAAAATATATTTAATGTATCAACATTATTCTTATGAAACTATTTAATTTATTTAAAATTAAATTATATAGATTCTATATTAGATTCTAATACAAAACTATAATAAAATTTTTAATAACCTAATATGAGAAATTCAGGGTATATTTCCCAATATTGGTTTATTTGATAAAAACATATATAATAGTATAAATTTATACAAACAGTTTACTAAATGGCATAAACATATAAAATTTGGGATATTATAAAGTTAATATTCAACACTATTGACAACAGTAAATATAAAAAAATCATAATAGATATTTTTATTGAACCACCTCAATTAACCAATTAAAATAGAAAATATATAATAAATAAATAAAATATTATAATAAAATAACCATAGGAAATAAAATAAATATGTATATGATTCCCAATAAGTGGTTTAAAAATTTTATGTTGGTTATTAAGGATAATTGGAAAATTTTAATTGTAAATTAGGGCCAAGATAGGGGTTTCTTTGACTCAATATATAATTCATTGGGTCATGGTATTTCTTATAAGAATATAGTCTTAATTTTTCATTTAATCCTTTAATTCCCCAATTTTATATGTTATTCCATATTTATCTCTACAGAAATTAATCATCATAATCAATAATACATTGTTTTAAAAAATTCTATAAAAAATCATAACAGTACTATGAATAACAACTATTATTACCCATGGAAATTTTTCTTTCTTATAGTGATTTTTACTATTTAATGTATTCAAAATATTTTTTTCTTTTATTGTCATAATATTTTCCTATACCTTTTTTTGAAGTGAATTTGTTACAATATTTTCCTGATGTGGGTTTTGATTAAAATGACCAATAAAACATAATAAAGTAAACTCTTTCCATTATTTACAACTTTTGATTTATTAAATTGACATTATATGATTCTCATCTAGGGTTAATTATTTAGAAGTCATTATAATATGTTATTCAAAAGTATTATCTTTCCTTTTTGATAATTTATTATGTTATTTTCACTTCGTCTTTTAAAACACTATTTAAATGGTTTTCTAAAAACATTTTTAATTTCCTATCTAGTTTTCATGCAATGGCATTCTCTCAGGATTATTATTTATTTTATATGGAAAACATATATAAGGATGCTAATTTGTGGGGTCCAATATAACCCCTTGATTCATTGTTTTAACTTAAAATATAATGAGATACATTGTATTATACATAACTTGTTTTTTCACATAGATGTGAGAATAATTTGTTTGCGCGCACTTTCATGCAGGGACATAATGAGTTTTTTCACATTATCAAATGAAAAAATGGGCTTTCTCCCACTATTTATCCTACGCATATTATTGTGCCACATTTTAATTTTTTTATGATCTGATTTCACATTTACATGATTCGTTTCATCATATGATATATTTCATTTATTACACCATATTTTTAAAGTATGATCCACTTTCATATCATGTTAATATGTTTTCTAATTATTTGTATGTATTTAGATCCACGTTACAACTTTTATTATTCCTTAATGATAATTTTTTGATCTTTTTTCTCTATTATGATTTATTATTATAATACATTTTTATGTGAGCTTTATTATGATATTTATTTCCTCCTCATGTTCTCTTTAATGTTAATGATCTGACACATTATGATAGTTTTTTACCTTACTGAGTATCTCATCTCACCCATTTATAATGGTTTTATTCCCCATGATATGAATATGATTATATCATGTGATATTTCTATAAATGGTTCTAGTGGATCATGATTATGGAGAAATGTTTTTATTATTTATAAAATAATTTGTTTATCTTGATAATCCCTAATGCAATAAAACTTTTCGTACTTGGGTTGTGGGTTAGTTTTTAAATTTATAATCTAATTCATTGCATTAATGGATTATTTATTTCATATTTTTTAGTGTTGAGAAATTTGGAGTTTTGCTAAATTGGGTTTTCTTAATTTTTGTAAATTAAAAATATACTCTCATTTTATTATTAAATTTTTATTAAATATTGTCTAATTTTATTACCTAAATTAAAATTGTTCTTTTTTTAAGATACTTAATTTTTATATAAATTTCAAAATTATGTTCATTATAAATTGGATATTTTAATTAAAATACATTTTGATGGAATCTTTTTGAAAAATTGAAATTAATTTCTTTGTATCATTAATATTAAATTGATCTAATTTAAATTATTATTACATGTGTTATTTTGTAGAGTAAATCATATTTCATAGGTTAATTGATTTATTTTTAAGAAAGTTTAATTGATTTTTAATATTTTTATATTGATTTTAATTATTATTTAATTGTTTATCATTTATACTATTAATCAATATTATTCTATATAATTATTTTTATATGAATCTTATGAAAATATAATTTTATAATGATTATTTTTAACTTTATATATGCCTAAAAATATCAGGTTACCCTTATATGACTTTGGTTTATATTAACCTAACCATTTTCAAACCATTACGTATGTTTTATAAATTATCCTTTATCATTACATGACTACTATATTTCCCTTACATAGCTTGGTTATACCCTTTCATATCTTGAATGTATCCATTTGAAGATTGGTATTTATCCTTACAAATGTAGTTTAATTTTTTTATAAATTTTTACAAGAATATTAATTTACTGTTAAACATTACATTAATTTTTTACTACCCTTATAGAATTGTAAGGAAATTCTTGTTATATATACATTTTCTCCGATGAACTTTACAAAGGTTATGGAAATTTTACATTATCCTGGTATAGGTCCTTTATGTTTACGTGAGTACAATTATTCAAGTTATTACCCTTATATGAAATACATGGTTACCCATATATAATCATTGATAATAATGGGATACCTTTAAAAGTATATATATATATATATATTAATTATTATTATTACATAGCTTTACATAATTCTTTCTACTCATATAAAATATTTTTTATTTTAGTGTTACCCTTAAGTTATTTACCCTTATGGGTTCTTAGCATTAAGTGCTCATTGAAAAATATAAGCTACCCTTTTTTAGGTATAGAGTTCCAAAATTTCCCACTCATAAAGAATCAAATTCTCTCTAATCCTAGGAATACAATGTCCTTGATGTTGCAATAGCAGGAATGAAGTGCGTATATTATGTTGATGACTTTGAATTTAGCATTTAAAATAGAGTAAAAAATATGTTTACATATTTAGTTTAAATCATCTGATTTTATACCTTGAAGAAATAAGATAGATCCACATGGAGATGGTTTATGATACTTTAAGAACTACCGGTTGAAGAATTTTTATAGAACTAAATTTTCAAGAAAAGATGTGAATGATATTAATTATTGGATATTATATGGACACAATCACATTGTTTATTTACTACGGAATTTTTGGTTTCCTGAGTTTCAATGTTCTACAACAATTTTTGAAGGATTGAATAACACTCCATCTCTCTATTATTTTTCATCAACATCTTTTGATAATAGAGTTTTATTTATTAATTTATATAAGTGTATATGTTTTTTATTTATTAGTTGAATATACCTTAATTTAAATTTTAGTATTTGGTTATACTCAACTAATCAAAAATCAAGAACATACATGTTCTTCTTTGTTATACCATGGTTGATATAATTCTATGTTTCTTTTAGGTTATTCTTTCTTATTCGTAAAAAGTTTGAAAGGGTTGTCAATGCTTAAATTAGAATTTGTCCTTTCTTTTCATGGAAAATGTAGGAATGGATTTGGTTAGTCAGTAATAGGATAGGATGAGTATTCACCTATAAAATATTCCTTCTCTCTTTTTATTTTTAATAACAAGTCCTATCGCTGAGTTAGTGACTAATGAAGAGTTGAGTGTGTTCTTTTTTAATAGAACTATAGTATTAATCCTAGAGTTATTATTCTTTATTTAAATTCAACTACACATCTATTTAAACACTAATGATAAAACTCTTATAAATTTTAAAGTAATTCTAATATTATAAAATTACAATTCACCACCCCATCTAGTAAAACTTGTAATATATAAATGTGGAAAAAATGGTATCATAAGTGGTACCTTAAATAATAGTTTATCTTCTTTTTTTTGATACACATTATCTATTTTCGGTAGGTTGAGTCCCATTTTTATAATTATTAAAACACGATATTATACCTAATAGTCTAATGAGAGATAAATTTTTTTAATGGAATGTTACTAAAAATTATTCATACATCCATTGTGACCGCCTCACTTCAATGGAAGTGAATATACATATGAGTAGTATCGTATGGAGTTATTTTTGAAGAGTTTAGGTATTGAATATTTTAATTTCATGATTAATCATCACAAATATCCTATAGATTATTTGGACACCTTAACTAGAAATTTTTCTTCCTAGAATTTTAAACATTACAATAACTGGAATTTTCCTTAGTTTGCTTTAAAAATAAATAATTATTTTATAAATTCATAATGAAAAAATGCTTATTAAATTTGGAGGCCTTTAAAATTCACTCATAATGGAACTAATGAGTTATATATAATTTATTTATAAATAAAAAATGAATAATTAAAGGAATTCATTATTTGTGATAAAGGTAGCATGAGTTAGATATACAAGTAATTTACAATGATAGAGAATATAATGGTTCATGTGAGGGAGACTATGAATAGTTACCTACTTATGCGATAATAAATCAAGCATTAAAATATTATTGACTTAAAAATAAGTTTTCAACTAAATAAATAAAACATTTCACTCAATATTCTGTGGAAGAATTAAATGGATCTCTTTCTCAATACGATCAATAAATAAAAATGCATGATATTGAAGCTGTTGACAAAAAGAATGGATTTTAATTTAAATATTCATAGTATATTACTTCTAACACTTATAATGAAAGTGAAATATCCTCTAATATTGAAAAAAGAAATGGCATGAATCAAAATTCTTAATTTTTAAAAGATCCAATGAAGATAAAAAAATGTTCAAAAGAATTTAAATTAAAAATTTATAATATATGATTAAAATAGAATGGTAATTCATGTAATTATAATAATAAATAAAAATTAACATACTTTGAATTTATAAATATATGACACATTAAATACGATTATCCAAAATTAAATATATAATGGAAATAAGAAATATTAGAAGAAGATAAAATAATATTATCATGTTGGTTGGAGTGGTACTGAGGATTTAGATTCAGAAAGTATTGAATTCAAAAGTGGAAAAGAAAACATACATTATTTCATTGAATTATACACATCATGATCTACATGAATAATTTTATCACCATTATTATATCCTAATATTTTTATATAACATTTAATAATGAAACAATTTTTGAATAAAACTCAAGTTCTATTAGAGAAAAAAACAATTAAAGTTACTATAGTTTAAAATTAAAAAAAGGTATGTGAATGATTATAAGAGGGTTCTTTGAAAGCTCTATATTTTTATGAAAAACTAAATGAGAAATATATTATGTATAAAATGGAAAATTAATGATTCATTAAATATATCATTAATTATAAAAATTACTCTACATGTTGAACTTTTATAGGGAGGATAAGACTTTGAAATAAAATTTATATGTTATAAAATGAGAATAAAAGACATGATTATTTTAACTCTATGATTGTTGATGATAAAGAAAGGAGATTCAAATTGATTTTATATGATATGTATAATGTTGAGAAAACATTCGAGAAAATAATGGTGGAAAATAATAAACTAAGGAATTTTACTTCATTCTCTATTGATAAAATCTAGTCATGTTTGGAAAAGGATCAAAAAGGTAATGAAAAATATAAAAATGATGTAATTGCTTTCAAAATAAGGGTTAATATTTCATAGATGGAAATAATAGTTTGATAATTTTATGTCTATGAATAAACCAAAGAATAAAAAATCTTTATTTAGATATAATAATAAGATTCCTAGGATGTGTAATAAAATTTATACAAAAAGGACTAATTAAAAGGGTTATAATGTTACATTTTTTATGTGTGGAACGTTTTCACACTAAGCTTCATATTTCAAAATAAATAATTTTCAATCATTATGAAAAAAGGTATTCCTTTCAGAAATATATTTCAAAGATAAGAGTACTTAAACTTGTATCACATGGGTTCCCAAAGGGTCATATTCAAAAACAATAGTTTCAAATCCATTCTACATTCCTATATATGCATTTTTCTTCTACCTCATATTTATTTTCTTTCATTATTTTAAAATATGGTGGGATGGCATGATATAAATTATTATTTTTCTTGATGGATATGAATCATGATATTATTTTATATATTATTGTTATATAGAATATAATTAATATTTTTTAATTTCATTTAAAATACATTTCAAATTCCATGATTATTTTTAATATATATGTTAATTCAAAAAGATCATATATGATTAAACTTTATTATAATACTCATTTCTTGTCTAATTGCATAAATTAGGGGGTTTCTTCTCTATAGTATTATATTTCATAACTTTTCGATTAATTTAAAACAAAAATAATAGTAAATTTAAAATATACTTTATATTTAAGGGTTTTCTAAAGATAACTCTAAATATTTGTGTGTTGATAGAGATTTGAATATTGATCCTCTATTTTTAACTCATTAGGATGATTAATTTTCTTTATGAAAGCTTTTTCCAAAATTGAAATCGTTTTCTTATATTTCTGCAATTAATTACATTTTTTTCAAATAATTATTATTAATAACACTTTTTATTAGTTTGTGATCAATAATTATTGATTTTTACATTTTTAGAAGAGAATATTGATTTAAAAAAGTTGTTTTTTTTTCAAAAAAGTGAACATTTTTATATTCAATAAATTTCAAGGGGGGATTATTTGTAATATTTTCATGAATTTTTTTTCTTCTAAATTTCAAAACATGGGTAGATTGTTAAAGGTGAGGAAATTAGAGTTTTGGTAAATTGAGTTTTAGTGTTTTGATAAACTGAATACGACCCCAATTTTGTTTATAAAATTTCAAAATATTACAATATAATTTTATTATAGGAATTAAAAAATTAATTTATTTTTGGAATCCAAATTTTAATATCCATTTCATTAATTTGGTCGATTATAAATTGGATATTTTAATTAAATTAAATTTGAATGAATTTTTTTATCAATTGAAATAGGTTTAATTATATCATTGATAATTAATTGATTTGATTAAATGATTTATTACATATATTATTTTGTGATAGAAATCTTATTCATGTGTTACTTATTATATTCTAAGCATGGATTATTGAGTTTTCTTAAATGATAAATTAAAATTTTCAACATTTAGTCCTTTTATTATTATAATTTTTTATAATTTTATTTTTTATAACATTATGAAATTTTTATTTAATAAATTTTATTTTTAACTTTATATAGGTATAAAAAATATCAAGTTACTCTTACATGATTTTGGTTTAAAATTACCTTACCATTTTCTTATGTAATATAAGTTTTTAAATTATTCTTTACCCTTTAATAATTGTTTTATTTCCCATATGTATCATGCTTAAACCAAAATGTATTTTTAATATACCCTTGTATTTCTTGTTTTTTACCCTTACATAAGAATTTTAATTATCTCTCAACCCTTACATATATAGCCAAATTTCTACACTATCATTACATGAATTATTAATTACCTTTAAAGAAGATTAATATTTTTCTTATTACCGTTATGTATGCTCGGTTAACTATTATATCAGTAATGAAAATTTAATTTTCCCCGGACATAAGTATTTTAACTTTCCACATATTCTCTTATGTGATATTTTTCACTTAAAAAATTATGGTAAACCTTACATAAGCTATCAAAATAATAGGTATACTTTAAACAATATTTTTATGTTACTGCTTACCATTACTCATATTTTCAAAATTCTTGTTACATTTATGAATTGTGTTTCATATCAAGGTTACCCTTACATATGTTAAACTTCTCCAAGCTTATCATTACATGTTAAATTCAAAATATGAACTAATATTATAAAATCTATATATTTTCCCTATTTTCTTCTCATATAGAAGAAGCTTCTCCCCAAATCTGAGGAATAAATGTCTATGGTGCAATGGTTCCATGAATAAAGAGTAGATATTAAATTATTGAGTTTGTTAAAGATATTAAAAATACAGGTAATAGAAATGTGTTTCAAATTTTATTTCTAACTGTTAGTTTTATATATAAATGAAATAGGAAACATACACATGGATATGGTTAATGGAGGTTTAAGAAAATATATATTTTATAATTTATATTTAGATAAATACGAAGGCGGGGAAAAAAATAAAAAAATGAGAGAAAATAGAGTCATAATATTATTGATGATTTTCTATGGCGTTATTGGTTTCTCGATATTCATTTTTATTCCTCGATTTTATAAGGTATGGATATCACTACTTAACTCCATCATTTTTCATAGTCATATTATAAGAGTATAGTTTGTTTTATAATTTTATTATATGTGTATGAATTCCATTTTTCACACATCCTTATACCTCTACATAAAAGATAGTGTTTAATTATACTCACCTATTTCAAAATATGGAATATTTTTTTTCTGTTTATACCTTGGTCTATGGAAAGAAATGATATGTTTAGGTCATTCATCTGCTTTTTGAATGGTAAAAAATGTTTCACCTATCGTTAAATTAGTCATGGTTCTCCCTATTCTCATATAAAGTTGGGAAGGATTGATTTTCCCAATCATAAGCCAGTTTTTATATTCAAATTTAAAATAATTATTACCTTTTTATTTAATTGATTATTAGTAATGTCACTATGTTATAGGGTATTTAATAGTAAATTATGTTCTCTTTTAACTGAACTATTTCAAAACTATTGGTTGTCTTATTCAATATTTTTATTCTACTTATCATTTGATTCGACACTTCAAAAAATAATTTTTTAGTTTTTTAGTTATGTATAAAATAATAAAATTAAAATACACCCCCCCCCCAATCAAAAAATTTGTAGATAACTTTGGAATAAATTTTTTTAGTTTGGGTGACTATAAAAAATAATATTCACAATTAACATAGGATTACAACTAGTTATTAGTCATAAAAATACGCACATAAAAGAAATATTACACCTATAGAAATGAGAATAATGATGGAACTCCCTTTTTTAATTTCTACCATGACCGCTAACTTGGTTGGATGATCAAAAAATTAAATGATATAAAATATTCCATTTCTAGAAAAACCAAATGATTTATATACATGTAACATAACTCAAAAAAATAATTAAAAACAACTAAAAATTTCTCACACATTCCAACATCACAGAAATAAAACCATAAATATAGAATAACATAAGAATAATATTTCCAATGTAGAAGAAATTTAAAGATTCATTGTACACTATAAAAAAATTAAAAACACAAGGTCCATATCCACTCATCTCTATTCTCCTTGTGAATCATCTTGAACAACTAGCTTCAATATACTTAAACATGAAATACCATGACCATACCCTACATATAGTAAGAATCTATACATTAGATGTAATATAATAGGTGTGGGACCATATGGACTAGTAATTATCCTACCCATATTCTGTATGTAACCATTAGTAGAAAATTATTTTCCTTTTAGATTAAAATATAATCGAATAATAAAATTTCCATTTTTGTGAGATAAGTCATGAAAGTCCATAATATGATACTTATGATTTCATTATATTTAAATTTCATATATATCCCAATAAAATAAGAATTGCATATTTTTAACAAAACATGTATTTTAAAAATAAATAAAAGAGTTTGAATTTCTTCTTTGGAAATAAATAATTAATGAAAATTAAAGAAATATCCTAGGATTTATAAGAATTTAAATTTAGATGAAGAGAACTTGAGTAAGATTATTTTATTTATCTAGAGGGAAAAAACCATAAAAATAATTGAAAATATAATAATCATAATAGTATCTATATGAAAACAAAATGAAATATCAATCAATTTATTAATATGGAATAACAAAAATAAGATCATTATAGGAATTACAAGGGAACCTAGAGACAATATATGACAACACAAGTATAGAATCCCCATAATCGACACATTATGTGATTCAAGTAATAACACTCAACTTTACCCTACCTTAAATGATGAATAGGTAAACCCCATAAGTGTAACATGGTCATAACATGGGGCTACTATCCAAAGTGGGATATTATCCAAGTTTTGTCCTCATTACAAGATCTCTCAGATAGCTACACATTGTATCCCAAAATTTAAATTAAAGGTGATCAATAAATATGTAATAAGTTATATAATATAATAAACTTTATTCATAACACACCCTCCCCAATGGACACACTTCATTGATAAAACCCCATTTATATCGAGAATAACAGTATAAAAAATGTGTCCCCCAACATTGAAAATTCAATCCTTGTTACCAAATACTAATAACACATCAAATTTTAAATAAATATATGAAAGGGATCACTTCATGGGTATAGTTATTGTCACATCCACGAATTCATTAAATGGTAATTTTCATTTAATTTTCATTATGGCTTTTTTGGGCGGGTTTCCCGTTCATTTTGGTGGAAATTGTGGTTTTTTCAAAATTTAGGCCAAATGGTGATCCCATTTCCAAATTTAAAAATAAATTGTTTTTTTATAAATCCTTAATTTTTCAACATTTTGTATCTATTACACTTCATAATAAGAATCCCTTAGTATACTAGAATAACCATATCAATTTGAACCCCATAAGAATCAATAATAATGATGGATTTTTGTTTTTTATTAAGGTGTTGAGCAAGCCCAAAATCCCATTTCATCCTTTAAAATAGTTCTCTAATTATTTAATATCTCATTCAGTTTGTATGGTTTTTGGTGATTCCAACTCTCACCTGATCCCACATACCCATGTCACGCTCTCAATCCCCCCCCCCTTTGGTTCTCAAATCCCCCTCAGATTAGGGTGATCTTTCTTAATCATTCTCAAATCCCCCAGATTTGAAGAGGTAAAATGTTTCTTTCATAACTCCTTCAATTTTCAATAATTTTCTCCAAATTTAGTCCCCACGTGACCTAATATTACTCATTAAATCCTCCCTATTAGTTTTGGTTACTTCAAGATTCAACTATTGGTGGATTTGGGATGATTTCATGATGATTTCTTCAAAAAAGTGTTTCTCTATTCATTTCCTTCCTTCTCCTTGGGGTTTCCTCCCTATTTAATGAAGTTATAAAATTTATTAATGTTAGGGTTCGAATCTAGGGTTTTATTTGGTGTCTTGTTTTCTAAATATTTAGGTTTTAGGTTCAATTTTACTTCCTTGAGGTGTTGCGGTGGTGCGGTTGATGTTTCACACAATGATTTGGGGGTTTGATTCAAATGGTAGGTGATTCCATGTGTAATATTTTTATGAGATATCATGCTTGATTTAATTATTTTGAATGTTCCTCATATTATTTTCACTGTTACAAAACCATTTTTTATGGAGTTTGTTAAGCGGTTAATTTTACAGTTTCACTTTGTTTCATATTGGGCGTTTTCCATGTGTAAACCTTGTGGTAATCATTGGGTTGATGTTATAATATTTGAAAGTGGGTTTTTAAATAATTTTTGGGCTTCCAAATATTCTTTGGTTGGGTATTGATGTGATTTTGGGTTTAAAATAGGGTTTTAAATAGTTTTTAGGCATAAAACATTGTTTAACTTATTGAAAGATTTTTTTGAAAATGTGTGTTTTTCATGTGTATCTTTGGTGGTGTAATTTGAGGTGATTTTATTATAATTGAGAATGGTTTAATAAATGTTTCAATGGATTATAATTCTATTTTTTTAGGGTCATGGTGTGATTTTGTCCTTAAAAGGGGGTTTTGAAATGGGTTTTTTGTGCAAGACATCCTTATACCATTCGGGATGTTTTGTGAAAATTGTGAATGTTTTATTTTATCAAAAAAAGTGGGAAAAAGGTGTATATATACTGTTTGGGTTAGTATGTTAACCTAATATGGGTTTTTAATGTTAAATTGGTGATTTAGGATTTCAAACATTCTCATAATGTTATATAAATTTCTGAAATGTTTTATCAAATGGAAAGAGATGGGAGAAACAAGATTGTGTGCTTTTTTGTGTGAGTGTGATGTGAAAAATAATTTTTTTTGAGGAATGAAGTATTATTTTTTGTCTATGTGGGATATTATGTGATTTGGAATATCATGGAATATTTTTATAAAAAAATTAAAGGATTTGTGAAGTGTTAAAGAAATGAGAAAAGTGTTGTGGGATATTTTGGTGGGAGTATGATTTCAACATGCATTTGAATGAAAAAGTGGATTATGTGACATTCATGATATACATGTGGGATTTTTGGTGAATATGTGATGTGGAAGTGGTATTTTCATGTTAAAATTATATTTCTTGATTTGTTGAACTTATTTGATCACAAGAGGAAAACATGGGTATCTAGGTGGGTGAATATGTACTAGTATGCTATTTATCTCGTGGGGTTTGGCCTCATATTCACATTGAATGTTTGATTCTTACATCACTAACTAAACTATGATGATGATGATGATTATGGGGGACTACTAGGTTATAGGTATTCTCCCTACTAGTTTCTTGTGTGCACATGAATGAATATTGTGATGGTTACTCTCATAGAGATACGAGGTACCTAGGACCCACAACGAGATAGTGCCTAGGTGTTACTTTCCCATTGCTTGTGCTCATTAGTTACTTTGTGCTTACAATTGGCATACGGTATAGTTGGATGAAAATTAAATAGTGTTTACATTATTCTTAAAAGGGTTCATTATTTAAAATATCCCACTTGAATACTTCTTTTATTTAATATGCATCTTTTAGAAATTGTTACTTGCATTTCATGTCTTGAAAACATGCATGATTTTTTGTCTTTGAATATTTATAACATAGAATATATTAGTGGTGATATCCTACTGGGCATTTTATCACACCCTACATACACCTTTGGCTGTAAGTAGACTTGGTTATTTTTTTGTAGGTTTGGGTACATCTTTTGTGCCAACGGTTCATATTTTTAGCAGTCCATCATGATGCGGTGTGGTGGAGATGGCTTGAGGGCAGTGCCTCTTTTCATGTAAAGGTTCATATGCTTTCCTTTTTTTATTATATTTATATAGTCTTTTAGAGTTTTTCTAAACCATGTAATTCAGTTCGTAAATTTTGTAAAAGATTGTTTTGTTTGAAAAATCCACACTGGTTTTATTGGACTTGTTTGTCATTATATGATTATAAACTCATGTAAATCGTTCAAATTTTTTGTTTTATGATACCTGGGAACTTGTGCTAGCCCTTTGAGTTTGGGAACTCCCTTTAGGATTTTTCATGGGCCATGTTTGGTGCTGGTATTGATAGAGAACATATTCATTTCGTGAAAAAATGGTATCAGAGGTAGGTTCATGTTAACTCTTTGGGTCATGTTATTTGGGGATGTCTCAGGATAGTATAGAGCTAGGACTATCAGGACTTGACATTTTTGTTATGGTTATTTTTCCTGGCCAGCACAACTCATGACAGAATTCAATTCACCATGGGATGTTGGGTTTTATCTGAGTCCTTTTGTTTTCTTGGTTTGATGATTATTTGGGGAAATGAAAAGATAGTTGGGATAACGGTCTCAGTGAGCTCACTGGGCCTTTAAAGACATGTGGGGCTTGGGATATTTCCCTATAATACTCTCTGTGATGGTGAATTGATTAGAATATGGATTCCAACTATATTTCCAAGTCACCCACCGAAACTACTTTCCACTCTCATTTTCTTGTGTCCTTTTGTTTTGAAATCTTGGAAATTTGGTTTTAAATAAAAAATAACATGGTTTTAAGAAGTGTAAAGTTTTTGTAATATGATTTTCTAATAAATAGGGAATTTTTTGATTTCTGAAATGGTGTAACTAAAATTTAAGAATTGTTTTGAAATAGAACATGGTGTGTTTACACCTTTTTTTAAAGCAATAACTATGTTAAAGTTGGTTTTGAAAAAGTGTTTCCAATTGTGTTTTCTAAACTACTGAAAGGTATTTTAATGGGATGATATGTTTTGAAATTGATGTGAATAGATTTAAATTGTGTTTTAATTTTAATGAATGTTCCTTTTAAAAAATTTTGTAAGCTTTAATTTGGGATTTTGATTTCATGGTTAGCAGTCTTGAGTAAAATGAAGTATTGGTTGATTGTATAGGTTTTGAAAAGTGGAAAGAACTTTTGTTTTTACCTTCTCTATTTTTATGATAGACCACATGAATGGGGTTATATGGGATGATATATGATTAAAGGCACAACTTGATTAGTGTCATCATGGATATGAGGAGGAAATATGGTGCGACACAGAAACAAGCATGTGTGAGGAACATGGGGTGCCATTAGTGGATACGCTAACCGCTGAACTATTTGTTTTCATAGAAATGTTTTTAATGGAAAACATGATATATTGATGAATGATCAAGGATAGTGTGTATTATCTATTTTTGAAAATTTTGATGTTGTGGGATGTTTTTAGTCCAAGAACCCCTCTTGTTTGAACCGTTTTTTGGGTTTGTGTTTGGTCGGTAAGCTGGGTTGCAGGGCCAGTTAGTGGTCTCTTTTCAAAAATGTTTTGGGATGCTTTTATGGTGGTTCCCTTATTGTGGTTGGATCTAGTTTTTGGCACATATTGACTAATGGACCAGCATGTTTGGGTCCTAGGTTTTTCTCATTGGATAAGTTACTCCCCCATTAAGGGTTACTGCACTGCTGAACAACAACCCAGATTGTTTCGCTGTTGGAAAATCATCCAGTTGATCAATATAAGAAATATTTTCTTGATATTTCTAGAATGAGACTACACACTTTTCTTTTTTGGTATTCTGGATCTTCTTGTATCAGTAGGGTGTTGGTGGAAGGGTGAAAGATACCTTAGTTTATTAACTTACCTAATTCCTCGAAGGTGGAAGTAGTCTGGGGTTTTTTGTGGGGATGAGTATTTGGATGGTGTCTAAGAGGACCTCTTTTTACTTCATATCTCTTAGAAGTAGGGGTTTTTATTAAACCACCAGTGTAGGAAATATGGTCATGAGAGGTTGTTAAGGACAATTTCTATAATTGTGTGATGTTTGGGGAAGTTTCATAAGCCCCCCCCCCCCTCTATATATTGTTTCTATTAATCACATTGGTCATGTTCAGTGACACGTTGTGATGTCACATTCTCATTTGACTATAACGGTGAAGTTGTACAATATTTTGTGGGGAATTTTTGTTAGAGGTGTGTCTCCTTTTAGTAAATATCGACATCCTTTATTTAGAGGAAGGTGTTTCTATATATCCTTTCCTCATTCTGTTTCTCATCCGAAGAAACAAGGGATAATGTGTGTGCATTTTTCAAGCCCTTGTTTTAGTGAAATGTCGGGTTAAGGAAAGAAGATTTTGGAGTGTGTTATTTCTTGGTAAAATTTTCTAAGATTGTGGTGCAGTTGTTTTTGGAATAGAAAGAAGATGTTTCATACAAGGTTTTGAAATCCTACCTGTGAGGTTACAGATGCTTTAATATTTTGGGTGACAGCCATGAGCTCTGGAGTGAAGCTGTCACATAGTCAGGGGAAGACCTAGGGTAGTTCAAACCCTTGTAAAAATTCCTATCATTAGTATGTAATATGTAAATAGTTTAAAACATTGGTGTCATTGTCTTTCCTCTGTTGTTGCCATTTGGTAGAAAAAGGTGGAGGGCCTTGGTCCCATGTTATCGCCCAATGTCATTATTTTCCCCTTTGGTTTTCATTGAGTTGTTAAAGTGTGGTTGGGAATATATCTTGTTGGGTTGAGCACACATTTTTTACCTGGATAGTAGTAACCATGCCCCAAAAAAATATTCAAGTAGAAGGATCCACATGATTAGTGTGCAGTTTCTCAAACTGTTCGGATTAACCATGTGGTCGTCCTAACTCTTTAAATTTGGGTTCTTCCTGTGTCGTCCCATGCTCTTAGGTTAAGATGGTTGGTTTTTATAGTGGGGATACCCACTATGATTATCATGTAAATTCCTTTGGAAATTCTGAATGGTGGTCTACCCCTTGTACCGGGGATTCCCTTTGGGCCTCCTCCTCTTAGTGTCCTGATCCTGTCTCGGGAAAATTTGTGTTGTATCTTATAGTGGGGAACCCATTTGTGTCTCCCCATACTAGTAACTCAGATTGGTACGTGGTCTTGTCATGGAAGTAAGCATTATTGTTTGGAGATATCTAACTACTTATATATTCTTTAGTTAAGCATTGGGAGTGAAGCTTTCCCAATAGTTTTATTAAAGAAAGGTAAGTGTAACCTTGTTCGTTGTTGTTGTTTATTTGGGAAAATTGTTGGAATCTTGTTCGGATAGTGTTTAAGGAATTTTATTTTGGGATAAAATATTAATATGCATGATCATTTTAGGAAGTTTTGTGTCTTTTTGTTTCTGAGATTATACCTTTCTTGATTGATCAATTAAAGGTGTTTTGGCCTTTTGGGGGCGGTTGAAACTTGGGAAAGGAGACTATTTTGAACTTTTTGGTTGGGTTTGGTTTTTTCTTTTCGCCTTGCTGCAGATTTCCGAGGGCGGAAAGTTTTATGTTGGAGAGAATTTCACATCCATGACTTCTTTTAAAGTTAATTTTCATTTAATTTCCATTCTTTCTTCATTTTGCTGGTTTCCCATTCATTTTGGTGGAAATGGTGTGTTTTTCAAAATTTTGGCTTTAAAAATAAATGGTGTTTCTTTTATAACTCCTTCATTTTTCAACATTTTACATCCAATCCACTTTCCAATTTTCATCCCTTGGTATATTAAAACAACCATATCAATTTGGACCCCATAGGAATCTATAATAAGGATGGATCTGGGTTTTTCATTAAGGTGTGGAGTAAGCCCAAAATCCAATTTCCTTCTTTAATATATTTTTTTTAATTATTTAGTATCTCATTAAATTTTTGTGGTTTTTTTTTGTGATTACAACTCTCACCCGATCCCATTTACCCAAGTCATTCTCTCATTCTCTCCTCCCCCTCTTCGGTGTTCATCTCATCCTCAGATTCGGGTGATCTTCCTTAATCATTCTCAAATATCCCATATTTGAAGAGGTATATTGTTTATTTAATAGAACCTTCAATATTCACTCTTTTCCCCCAAATTCAGTCCCCACTTAACCTACTATGACTCATTAGATCCTCCCTACCATTTTTTTGTTACTTCAAGATTCAACTATTAGTTGATTTGGTCCGATTTCTTCAAAATTTATTTAATTAAGGGTTTCTCTCTTCATTTCCTTCCTTATCCTTAGGGTTTCCTCCCAATTTCATGAAGTTATAAAATGTATAGAATTTAGGGTTAAAATATTGGGTTTTATTTGGTGTCTTTTTGGTAAAATATTTGGATTTTGGTTGGATTTTACGTTATTTAGGTGCGGCGGTGATGCAGTTGATGTTTCGCACCAAGATTTGGGGGTTTGATTCAAAAGGAAGGTGATTTATTGTGTAATATTTTTTGATGAGTTATCATGCTTGATTTAATTATTTTTAATGTTCTTCATATGTTGTTCATTGTTATGAAACCATTTTTTATGGAGTTTGTTAAGTGGTTAATTTTAGAGTTTCACTTTGTTTAAAATTGGGTGTTTTCCATGTGTAAACCTTGTGGTAATCTTTGGTTTGATGTTATAACATATTAAAGTGGTTTATTAAATATTTTTTGGGCTTCCAATTCTATTTTTGCAATGTATTTTTGTGATTTTGGGTTTAAAAGATGGTTTTTGAATGGGTTTTATGTTTAAAACCTTGTTTCACTCCTTGAAAGTGTTTTATGAAAATGTGTGTTTTTCATGTGTATCCTTTGTGGTATAATTTAATGTGATTTTATGGTAATTGATAGTGGTATAATAAATTTTCTTGGGGATTCCAATTCATCTTTGGTAGGGTCTTGGTGTAATTTTGGCCTCGAAATGGGGTTTTGAAATGGTTTTTGGGTGCAATACAAACTTATACCATTTGGGATTATTTTTTGAAAATTGTAAACGTTTTATTTGGTCAAAAAACTAGGAAAGGGGTGTATATGTACTGTTTGGGAGACAGTGTTCACCTAATAAGGGTTTTTTAAAGGTAAAGTGGTGATTTATGATGTCAAACATTTTCAAGTTTTTTTATAAATCACTTAAATGATTTATCAAATGATAAGAGAGGGGATCAACACTTTTGTGGGATTTTTTGTGTGAGTGTGATGGTAAAATGAGTTTTGTTTATGAAAAAAGTATTTTTTGATGTTTATGTGGGATATTATGTGACTTGGACTATCTTGAAAATGTTTTATAAATTTTTTTTAAGTATTTGCGGAAGTGTTAAAGAAATGTGAAAAGTGTTGTGGGATTTTTTGGTGTGAGTATGATTTCAAAATGCATTTGATTGAAAAAGTAGATTATATGACTTGCGTGATATACATGTGGGATTTTTGGTGAATTTGTGATGTAAAAGTGTTATTTTCATGCGAAAATTTTATTTCTTCACTTTTTGAAATGGTTTGATCACAACAAGGAAACCTGGGTATCTAGGTGGGTGGACGTGTACTAGTATGCTAGTGATCTCATGGGGTTTGGCCTAAGTTTCATGTTGAATATTTGATGATTACAATAGTAACTAAACTATTATGATTATTATTATGGGGGTCCACAAGTTTATTGGTATTCTCCATACAAGTGGATTGTGTTCCAAAGAAAAAATATTGTGACGGTTACTCTCACCGAGATATGAGGTACCTGGGACCCACAGCGAGCTAGTGCCTTGGGGTTACATTCCCATTGCTAGTTCTTATTAGTTACTTTGTGCTTACCATAAGCATATGGTATGGTTATCTATAAAAATAAATAGCATTGATTTTATTTTTAATAGTGTTGATTCTGTAAAATATCCCACCTGAAAAATTCTTTTATTTAAGTTACAACGTTTAAAAATTGTGACTAGCATTTCATGTCTTGAAAACTTTCATGATTTTCATCTTTGAATTATTATCACATAGAATCTATTAGTGGTGGTATCCTATAGGGATTTTTATGAAACCATACTTACACCTTTGTGTGTTAGTAGACTTGGTTATTTTTTCTATAGGTTTGGGTAGAGCTTTTGTGCCAACGGTTCATGTTTTTAGCGATCCATCATTATGTGTTGTTGTGGAGATGGCTTGAGGGTAGTGCCTCCTACCATGTAGAGGTTTTTGGTCTGTCCTTTTTGGTTTTGTTAATATGTCATAGTCTTTGAGATTTTCTTAAAACCATGTAATTCAGTTATGAAATTTTATAAAAGGTGGTTTTGTTTGAAAAATCCAAATAGGTTTTATTGGACATGTTTGTAATTGTATGTTTATTAAATTAGATAAATAATTACCAATTTTTGTTTTATGATACTCGAGAACTTGTTCCAGACCATGGGGATCGGTAAAACCCATTGGGAAATTTCACGGGATGTGTTTGGTGCCAGTTTTGTTGGAGACCAGATTCATTTCGTGATACTTATGACATGAAATGGTGTCTTATCAATTTTAGCATGGACATTGAAAAATAATTAGAGAAAGATATATATAAAATCATATTGGAAAATAATTCCAAGGAAACATCTTTATAACCAATAAAATAATTTATCAAAAAAAACAACCATTATTTGATAAAATCCTTTCAAATGATACCCTTAATAGAATTTAAATAATAACTATGTTTTCATAAAATGTTAGGAAATATATATTTCTTAATTTAAACATGAGGGTATAGTTTTATAAATACTAAACTCTTGGAGAAGAACAATGATTATTTTTGAAGCATAAATATGTACACATAGTAAAAGTTTTAACAACTCTAAAGCACGGATTAGAGATAACAAATAAATCATGGATTCAGATTTAATTGTATATTTATTGAGAAACTCACCTAATTCTCATAAAACTCCTCTTATCATATTTTTATGGCTAATATGATATAACATGGAT
The DNA here is from genome assembly GCA_963277665.1 of Viscum album. Taxonomy (NCBI): domain Eukaryota; kingdom Viridiplantae; phylum Streptophyta; class Magnoliopsida; order Santalales; family Viscaceae; genus Viscum; species Viscum album. Next base: position 1,329,290,748 of record OY728165.1, on the reverse strand, counting down.
GAATTATATGGGTCTAATGAAAATAATTAAATAGTGTATAAATGGTCATAATTGGTGCAATACAATGAAACCTTAAGAGGAAGTGAGAAACAGTAGAAGTGGAATTATTTACATTCCACTAGTTATCAGGTGCCTCAAAATTGTAAGGAAATTTGGAAAATAACAATAGGGAATCCACATCTAATGAGAACAAAGATCAAGAAGAAGTATTATAGATAATATATGTAACGATAGAGAATGAGAACCAAAATTTTCTAAATTTTAATGTAAAAATATTTATTTAATTATTTATTTACCAAAAGTATTATGGTTATTAATTTTAGTGTAACCATACTATTCATTGAATAATTTAAGATTTAGGTTATCACCCCATAGTGTGGACCTTTTCGTAATGTCATTCCTTACCTTATCTGTGATGAATTAAGGATTAAAAACTCTACGACATCTAGAAAATACCATCTTCAGTGGCATTTCTCTTTCCAATGAATCAACCAACACAGTGCAATACACATCCACCATGCACTGATCTTCCCCAAACATGTTTTCTTAATATCTAAGAAACCTTATATATCACCAAACACTTATGTACAAACAAAAAAAGAACAAACCTCATAATTAAACTATATATTCATTCATACCCAACTTCTAACAATTTTTTGAACCCCTTCACATGAGTTACATAATTACATAAGAGTAACATATTCATAAGATACACCCATACATATGGGTACATTCCAATTTTTATACCTTCTTGAAACACATCATTCTATGATTCTACTTGAACATGGTGTTATCATCAAACATCCCAAAATTAATAACTCACCAGTATCTCTCTATATAATAATACCCCATACCAATGTTTAGACTAAGAAGAAATCCAACTCCTGATTATTCATGTATCCCCTCAAAATGTCTTGTATCCAAGAATCATGGTTTTCTATTTTTCATTATTTTGATTTCTATCCCCAATCCTAGTTCAACTCTTTAATCTTTATTACAGACCAAAAATAACACCCACATCACCATAAATGGTCAAAAATCACATCGTTGATTTATAATTTGACCGAAAAAACAATTGGAGATAAGAATAACTAAATAGTATAATTCAAAACCAAAATGAAACTATAGGTGCTATATTTCCCCCAAAAAATATTATTAACAGTACAATGAGAGATCTATAAGTCACTTCACATAAATCTACCACTAAAAAAGCTCTTCATCCTCTTAAGAACAGGTCGTAGGTAATAAATTTACTCATAATATCCCTAAAAAAATCTAACCTGAAATATATCACGAGGAAGAGATTATATAATAAATTTATTGAAAGTTTAGTTAAATGAGAAAAAGTTAAAAATGTGTTTTAGTATGTCATATGGTCAAATAGGTGTTCTTTTGTGAGGTCTATCAAACTATGGGTTAAAAATTGTCCCATTATTATTCCCCTCTCTAATATTATGTGGTTGGTGGTATGGTTCCCTAGTCCATGCATTAAATTGTGTCTCATGAACTACATTCTAGTTATCCTCTTTATCTCGAAATATATTTTTTAAAATTATTTAAAACACTTACTAATATTCATTATTATATTTCTATTTACTAAAATATCACTTTCACAATCATCAATACTATCCCATAAATATATAATACAAGAAAACTATAATAGTTTCATTTTTATTCAATAATTCAGGTCACACAATTCCCCTAATTAAGATTTTTTTCCCTAAACAATTTCTATAGGATAATCCAAAAAAAAGTTACTAAAAATATTGAATCTAAACTCTCCCCAATATCATGCTTTTCATCCCTGTAAATATTCCAAAAATATATTGGTTGTAATTTCAACTGTTAGGAACCAAAATGGTCTACATTGTCCCTATATGTAAAATTTATTATTCACTAAATAGGATTAACCAGTATTTAAAATCCATGTTTTTTGCATTATTTATTTTTATAATATTCCAACACTAATATACTAATTATTATGATACAAATTACACTATAGTGATGATATATAAAAAATTAGAGAACAATATATAAATTACCCTATATTTTAATTTTTAAAAAATATATTTTAAACTGGTCATATCATTTCTTATGGATAAACTTGTTTAAAAATCATAATTCATCTTGACATATATTTGAATACTAATTTTGAAAAAAAATAAATCTCACTATAACTATTTTTCTGATGAATTTTTTAAAATTAATGTCTTTAATACCTGAAACCCTCATAAATGTTTTAAAATGTAATCTTCCTCAAAATTATTTAAAACAGAAAAATATAATCTATATCATAAATAAAATTTTCTAGTATAAATTTTTTGAAAAAATAGATAATAAATTTGGAAGTGTAATGGATACACAACATCGTACTTAAGGAAAAAACAAATTATTATTATTTAAATTTCACCATTATAACCTCACCATTAAATTGGTGGGAATGAATTGTTTTTACTACATTATAAAATATATCATGTTTCTACTCATTTATAATGTATTAATAATTTATTTTCATATAAGAACACATTTTTTAGTCCTATTTTATTATTCAAAAATATGTTTTCCTCAAAACATGATTTGTTTTATTTTATGAATGAATATTATAATTTGTTATCCTAAATTATTTAATTTTTTTGAAATATTTATTATGTTTTAAAATCATCATGCTAATATTATCATAGGATGAATTATTGATAATTTTATAAAATGATTAATTTTTAATGATTAGTTAAAATAATAATATTTATAAAAAATTTATTTAACTTTATGTCATTACGAATTCAAATTACATTTTGGATTATTTTAAAAAAATTATTATGTTCATTTTTTTAAAAAAATGGTTTGTGAATTTTAAATGGATTTTATTCATGGATTTAGTATAATGATATTTTGTATTTTAAAAATGTCATTTTTCTAAAAACAAGTTTCACATTGTATTTTTTCAGTTTGATTTTGAATTATATTCATAAGTTCATATGATTTGAATTTTTAAAAAATATATTCCATATTAGGGATTACTAGGTAAAAAATTTGAATGTATGTCCATTTTAGTTTTAGTCAAAATGAATAGTAGTCTTAATAATTTTGGTTTCCCCTTTCAATGGTAAATTGATTAATTAAGGCTAAAACTAAAATGAAAATGAAAATAATTTGACCTAAAAACATTAAAAAACATTACTTTATGAATATAATTCATCCATATTCATCAAATATTAGGTTAGATAAACATTTTTTCATTTTAATATGACTAGGACCCTTATAATATTTTATCTCAAAAATAGTAAAAAAAATCAAACATTTATTTTTAATAACATTAGAATTTTTTACATGGGGATAACTAGAGGGTATATCTCATTCAGAACATTAGTATTAAAGATAAATACATTATAAATATCATCTAAATATATTTGTAAATTTTATTTAAGAAATTAGTTACTAATATTCTTATAAAACATTGATGGGGTAATTATTCAGTTTATGGTAACATAAAATTAATGATATTAATGTTATTAATTTTTTTTTAATTTTAGATATTTAATATGATCAATGAATTTATTATGTTAAAATAATATTATTGGGATGTATGAAAATATTTTTACATGTTTTTTTGGTGTTATTATTTTCAATTTAATGAGTTGTTCTATAAATTAAAATTATTGATTTTTATAATAAATAATATAAAATTCATAAAATTAAAATATTCAGAAAAGTGATTATTATATGAATGAAAATATCAATTATGGTCTAATTATATTCTATTTATATGTATATATAGTAACTATCTTGGTTGTCAAAGTGTAAAAATCTATGTTTCCATTGTAGGTGTGAAAGGGGTTGACGAGTGGTTAAAACCAAATAATAAAGGTAAGAACAATGTCAAAATATTTCTAATTTATTATGAGTATACTTCAAAACATATTCATCCTATATTAAATGAAACATTTTGGGTCTATTTTGAATTAAAATTTAATTTCTATTAATTAAATATTTTGGGAAATTCCTAGAGTACCCCTCCTCTCTTTTATAAATGTAGGCCTCTCCTTTTTATTATTACATCACACTGAAATAATATTTTAGTTTGGAAAATACATACCCAAATACCTTATTATATTCCCTCAACTCTTTCTATATTTACTATATTAGGAATAATTCTATCCTTATAGGGATTAAGGTTTTAATCAAAGTAGACTTTTAGAAGAAGATTCATTGTTTTAAGAGAAAGTTTTAGTTTTATATCTTATTACACCTCCTTAAAAAATTCATAATATGAGATAAAATAATAAAATTATTATCCTTCATATATATATACTTTATAATGTTAAATTAATATACTATATTCTTCTCCAACATCTATCAAATGGGAGGGGAGTCCATCGTTCATGTGTACAGAAAACTATGGCCTCAAAAACCATTGTAATTCATTTTCCATCCATGTTTCTCATGACATATAATGATAATGGAATTAACATTTATATATATTATTAATTACATATTATTAATTATAAAATTTTAATATATCATTTACCTTCCTACAATTCCATTCACTGGAAAATGATAACATCATTCGTCTCTACGTGTGGACCACCACCTCTACAAAGTAACGTGGGGTTTTTCTTCTCTACATTGCATGGATGATATATATGTAAATTTACGTAATGGATATGATATTTATTATATTATTATCTATATTTATAGGAAAAAAAATACTTACCTTCTTTTCTTAATGACCATTGAAAAATGGAAAAGTTATTCATACATATGTACAATGTGCCATATCCATGATCATAACATAGTTCATTTTCCATATCCACATTTTATAGATGGATTTAAATTTAAAATTGATTTTAAAAAGTGATAATATTTTAAAAATTATTATTATTATTTCGGTGGATGATTGATGGCCACTTTGACCATAATTAGTATAACAGAGTCATATTGGACCAATGATCCAAATATCATCACAACCTCTAACATGAATTTAATTGATTACGTAATTAAATATATAATTTTAAAAGATAAAATAATAGGAAAAATAAACATGAAAAATGTTCTCAATCGAGTAAATAATTAAAATATGTTTATTATTTATGATGAAAAATAATGTACGTGATGATTTAGACTCATGGTATGACATCAGCTCAATTTCCTTTCATTGATGAAAATATTATTTTCTTGCACTTGGATTTTTTAATGTATTGTATGTATTATCCAATTACATGTTACATGAGAAATCCTTCATATTTGATGGTATTTTAAGATTAAATTAGAAATTTTTTCATCCAAGTGGATTTGAATTGAATGTTACTATGTTGTAAAAGGATTCTTAACACAATTTTCATTCATTGGTTTGTAACTATTCTTTATTGACATTGTTATCCATTTATTATGCGTGAATATATATATAAATTAATAAATTATGTATTAAAAAATTATTGGATTTACTTTTTCAAAAATTATATCTTCATTGATTAATTCCCAATTCAATAATATAATATTTTATGGTTTATCCATCTCAAATTCCCTTTTGTTGGGAGATACATTAATGATACGCACATATATTATTTTATGAGGTATATATACAGAAATTTTAACGTTTTGTATCATGAATATTCTTTTTTATATCTTATTTAAAGTTTCATATGATGTTATTATTTCATGTATCTTATGATTGAATAGTTAACAAATAGGAAAAATAATTATGTAATAATATATTTAACTTTTAGGATTCTTATTATTCAAGGATCCATTTTGGATGAAATTATAAGATATTTTTTATTGAAAATAATATGTTTTCTTAAACTATGTATATTAGTGTGGTTCATAATTTTAATTTCCATTTCCTCTAATATTTATTGAATTAACATCATGAAATGATTTTGTAAGAGTTATCAATCTAGTATTTTCCTTTTAGTCGGGATTCACTACCATCCATATCAATGTTTTCCAAAATGATTTCAAAAATATTCTTTCCTAAAAATAAAATATTCCCAAATTATATTTTAAATTATATTTTTCAATTATTTTAAAATTATATAAAATGAAATTTCTTAATGTTTTCTAAATGGTTAAATTTAAACTCCCTTAAAAAAATTTAAAATAATTTTTATTTTGAACATTTAGGACATGAATTGATTTTCCCATCAACTTGAACATTATTATTTTCAAAAATTCCTTCATATTTTTCATGTTTATTTTTATATAAAATTATTTAACTAATATTTTTTGAATTCTTAGTATTTAAAAGTGATTTTCTAACTGAAACATTTATATTCCTTTACGATGATTTTAATAGTATTTTAATGGTATTTCCATTAATCTACATCCACAAACCTGGATGTTACTTATGATCCACATTGGGAATTTTTTATTGATACTATCATCATTATTTTAGTGGAAGGATTATTATTTTTTAATATATTTTCAGCTAACTAATTTATTTTCCCTGGGTTAATCATGTAATGAAAGGAATAATTGACGTTTTATTGAGTTTTTTTATAAAATGTAATATTTATGTACTTTATTTATGTTTTTTTTTCTAGGGAAATAATTAGGATGATAGTTCGTTCTGTTAAAACCATGGTCGTTTAGGCTCACTATTTCTCTCTGATGTTTTACGTAAAGCATTGGATTTACAGAATTAGATTTCTTAAAAGAGATTATGAGAGTATACTATGATGGTTATTCAAATTACTTACTTCATTTTTATTAAAAGTGTAATTATAAAGGTTAATCCATGTATAATTGTGTTCTTTATTCCATGTGTAACCATGAGCATTACTTTAAATATAATATTGATGTGAAAATTATTCCCTAGTTTTTCTAAATGTTTTATCTATACTTTTTGTCGGTTTCAAAATTTTGCATTGAGAAAAAAGTTTTTTTTCATATGAAAATGATTTGATTCATTATATTTAATAATAATATGATAAAGGTAAATATTTTATGGGTTTTCAAGATTTTCAATGGAATCATATATCTCTTTCACTTATGTACCTTATTAATTTTTTTGTGATCAACCCACATTTTCATATGTTTTTAGTAGGTTTTATTGATTTGTATGAAAAGGTAAGAATTAAAGTTGGAACCCGCAAATATTTTTCATAAATAATAATTCATGGATTATTTTGAATGTTTATATTTTGGAGAAAATGAATATTAATCAAATGTTTTCAATTTTTAAAATATAGTTTTTTATGTATGATTAATGGAATTGGTATCTAAAACTCTAAACCTAAAATATATTTTTGAATTAAGGAAATTTAATTATAGTAAAAATACATTATATTAGGTCATTTTTAAGGATATGACCTTACTTTTGGTATTAGAGTATCCTTTAGATAACTTTATAGGATAAGAATGTATTTTAGAAAAATTTGGTACTCTTTAATCAAAATGTTTAGTATACTATGGTGAATACTATTTATTTTTTTTAGATAAAAAGTGTATAGATAACCCAAATAATTATGTTTTATGTTTTATATATCTCATAAGATTGTATATTATGATTTTATTGATGTTATCACACTATCTATTTTGTTTTTAGTTAATGGAAAGATCATATAAAAAGTAAAGTATCAATGGATGCGAAGGAAAATGTGGGGGTTATCTGAATGATAACCCAAGCAGAATAATATCTGAAATAATAAATCCTTAAGTAATTCTAAAATACCCAACATGATATGTTATTAATAACCTAAAACTCGGTGAGTATCCAAACTCATCAAATACATGAGAAATGAATCATTAAGTATGTTTAGGTAAAAATGATCGTAAATTTCAATATATTCAATAACCTAATGTCAGAAATGTGGAATGAAGAACACCATAAAATGTATTAAAAATGGGAAAATGATTTATATATGTAAAATTCTGTCATAAATAATTAATCATCATATGGAAAATGGATCATTCAATTAACTCATTAAAGCAGATATAAGATCGTTCCATGGTATTAATAAAAAATTTTAAATTTGGTCACAATAGTCTTTATGAGAAACTATATACCAGGGGAAAAGATCGTAGATGGGATTAGTAATATTATATAGATATATGTTTAGTAATACCAAATTCCACTACAGTTGAAGATTATGAAACTAAAAATGGCATATGAATGGTGGGGATTATTTATTGGATTCTGTTTTGATATATATGATTCTAATGAAATGATTCATATATTGTAAAGACCTTGAATTTCCATGTAATTTTTTTTAAATATATGGGAATATTACGAGTCATTGAAATCTAACGGCACGCGATTCGGAGGCCCGGAGTTCCCGAAATGATCTGTCGAAGTTTTGTTAAGCTTAAGTTATAAGCAGTTTTCCTTAAAAAAGTGGAATCACTATTAAACGGTTACTCGAATCAAAACATTGAGGCCACCATTATGCTCAAGATGGAGGGTTTACCCTGGGTGAGACTTAAGATTAGTTAGCATGGGCCTCCTGTGAGAGAACCCAAAAATGGAAAAATCGTAAATAAAATAATTAAATAAATTATTTTATTTTTCAAATGATTATAACTCACAAATGGTAACTCAGATTAAAAATCCAAGACCACCGCTGAACTCGTGAGGGTATTATTTCTTTAAGAATATATTATATTTAGATGGCACGGGCCACCAGAAAAAGAAAGTTTTTGGCCGCAAATAAAATAATTAAGTGACAATTATTTTATTGTAAAATTCATAACATCTAAAAGGTAACTAAGATTGAAAATCCGAGAGTACCGTTGGATTCTTTGGGGTGTGTTTCACCTAGGTAGAGCCTAACCTTGACCTGTGTTGGTTGATAGTGACTGATAATAATCTTCTGAAATTTTTTTCAGGTACGTTCAGTAAACGTGTGAGCAGTATTTTATAACTTTTGAACCAGTGCTTAGAATTGAAATCTGAGGGCACCGTTGAACTCACATCACTGGTATTCTTTTAATGATAATTTCACCTCGACTACAGTGGGTTGAGAATGAAATTTTGTTTTTTTTGTTTTTCGTGGAAAATAATAATATAAAATGATCTTCACTTTATTTTATTTTGAGCTTTCATGTGGATATTTCAGATGGGGTCCACCAGAACTAAACCTCCACATGGAAGATGGATGTGGGGACCACCACACCTTAACCTCTCATGAGAGGTTATGGAGGTGGGGACCACTCGAGTTTTTAAAACCCTTTGAATCCTCCCATTTATTGGGAGAAACCTCTAAAGTCCCTATTAATTGTGGGGGGAGCCTATTGGTATCCTCCCAATAATTATAACCAACACACCTCTTAATTTATGCCAGCATAATTTAATTATCTTGCTCCTTTTAAATTTAAATAACTACGTCGTTTGAATTTAGGAAGGTTCCTAATAAATGAACCACCATAAATTCCAACGATCGTTACCTACCTCCCCCCCTCTCCTATATATAGTAAACTGGGTAGGAGGCTTTGGGATGTCTTCACTAAGCGATGAAGCACTGGAAAAGTGACGCGATTCCCAACACTTGGAGGATTACGCTTCCTCCACGAAGAACACATTATTCCAATGAAGAACACCGGTGAGGAGCGACTTTGCCTTCCTTCCTCGGAACCTACTCCGACGTAGGATGTCTTTGACTACGACGAGCCGATGCACAAACAGAAGATCGAGGAAAACTCCGACGACACCGACATCCGTCTTTCCCCAACGATATGTCTTCTTACCCGCACCAACAACGAAAAACATTGAACAAAGTTAGGGGTTAAATTCATTTAAGTGCCACATTCTTCCATTCCATTAAAATGAATAATGAGAGTGTTTTCCTTTTTGTGGGTGGGTTGTTGAGCTTCGTTTTTATGAACTGATTTCTATCACCATAAACGTGGAGGGTGCAGGGCAACCTAACATAGCCCGACTCCCTCCATCGATCTCTCTTTTGTGATGTTCTTCAGTGGGGCGATGAAATGATGAGGTGTCGAAGATGAAAGGAATCGACCGCACTACCCATAGTCTTCGCAACCAGTGTTGCCCGCTAGCCTCCCGTGCGCCCTGGCCGAACCGCACCGTCCCGAGCCGTGCTGGTCCGGCCTCCCGGCCTCCCCTGCGCCCCGACCAAACCGCATCGGCCCGAGCCGCACCGGCCCATGCCTCCTGGCCACCCGGCCTTCTGACCTCCCAGCTTCCCGCGCGCCTTGGCCGAACCGGCCCACGGCCGACCCACGGCCGCCTGGCCGAACCGGCCCCCGGCTGACTCGTGGCCGCCTGGCCGCCCCGGCCCCCGGCTGCCCCGGGGCGACCTGGCCGAAACGGCCTTGGCGGCGCCACTTCGGCCTCCGGGCTGAGCCGCCCCGAACCACGCCCTTGTGGTGCCCTTCAGTCTGAGCCACTCTCACACCGAAACGAGACCTGTCCGCGTCCTAACGACCGATTAGCACCCTAGCGGCCCTCCACGGCCCCTCTCAGCCTACTAGGCAGGGCCCAGCAGGCGGGGAGAAACCCAAAAAGATGGCCCACTCTATGGGCCAGGACGGATCCAACGGATCAAGATGGGTCGACCTAAACTGGGTCATCCCAAACTAAGACGGGCTGAGTCGGTCCGACTGTGTCGGACCGTACTCGGACCTATTACCGACCCTTTACTTTCTTTTGACTATATCTTTTACACCGGATGTCCGTTTGAAAAACGGTCAGTGGCTCTTCTTTTCGTGGAGTGTGATGGTCCCTTTGAGTATACCCCATTGGAGTTCAGGATATAGTTGAGTTATAGTCAGGTTGGATCGTGCACGAATCCAACCGGGCCCCTGAGACTAAAAGACTAATAACGCACAGACCGAGTGTCTGATTGACGCGTTGTCTGTTGCGTTGTGACCCCTATAACATGGCGGACCTTTGGGATACTTCTTTGTGGAAATTCATGGATGATGATGTATTGACACTTGGCTTGAGGATTTGACCCTCCTGGAATCAAGCATGCTTATGCAGAAACCCTATGGTTGGATGCTCTCTAACCGTTGTTCCAAGATCCTGTGTGGGTTCAACAGCTCTAACTACTATTCTTGGATCATGTGTGGGTTCGAATGTTCTAACAACTGTTCCTGGATCATGTGTGGGTTCGACAGCTCTAACTTTTTTTCATGTATCCTGTGTGGGTTTGACAGTTCTAACTACTGTTCCAGGATCCTGTGTGGGTTCGACAGCTCTTACTCTTGTTCTTGGATACTGTATGGGTTCGACAGTTCTAACCGCTATTCCTGGATCCTGTGTGGGTTCAATATCTCTGACTACTATTCTCATATCCTATGTGGGTTTGACATTACTAACCATTGTTCCGGGATCATTTGTGGGTTCAACAGATCTGACTTCTATTCCTGGATCCTGTGTGGTTTTGACAATTCAAACCGCTGTTCCTGAATCCTGTGTGGGTTCGACAGTTCTAAACGTTGTTCCTAGATCTTGTGTCAGTTCGACAGCTCTGACTACTATTCCTAGATCCTATGTGGGTTTGACAGTTCTAACTGCTGTTACTTGATCTTGTGTGGGTTTGACAGCTCTAACTACTGTTCCTGGATCCTGTATGGGTTCGATAGTTCTTATTTCTATTCCTGGATCCTGTGTGGGTTCTACAGAATAGAAGATTCATTGGCTACATCTAATCATCTCTAACTCTCTACATAAGTTGTATACATGTGTGATTTGAGTTAGTAACTTTTGTGTTTACCTCATGATTGGGATAGATTACTTGATAACTTAGGTATATGTATGGGAATATACCTAACCGGGGTTATCAGTTAATTCCATACTTTGTGGTTTATCCTTGTTGGATTCTGTGAGACCTTGAGGGTCTCAGGGTCCCTACCGAGTATCGTTATACTCAGCTGTGCATGGGATACGCCCACACCTCATTGTGTTGCATGCAGACGACGGACAATGCTGACCGAGGATGAGAGTATCAGGACTGGACGGTACCTGAAGATGGACCTTACGATGAATCGGTACATGGAGGATACTGAAGGATGTGGAGTGCAGAGGAGGATATCTGTACCTACCCTTCAGGTAGAAATCACAGAGAACGACCCCAAAACTATTTTTCCTTTCATCAGTTGTACATTTATTTCCAATTTCCTTGTACTTTACAGTTGGGCTTTTATTTCCTGCCCCTTTACTTTTGAGTACTCTTTTGTTATACAGTTTTACTTAGTGTTTCGTATCCATCTGTGTGCTCTATTGTGTTTCTTTACAGTTTATAAAGGAAATTCCTTCCTAGTTTTAGGGAATTACGCCTTTGGGGCTAGTCTCTAACCCATGGCCTATAGAAGGCGGGCATCTGGTAGTCACAACATGGGCCCTAGGGGATGGGCCCTGACAAATTGGTATCATAGGAGTCGATTCTACCGTAGAACATTAGACTCTGATATATCTTTTTTATGAAGAAATATTGTTGAGGGTATTTAGTGTGGTTCTCAGTTCAGGGAGTCCAGTGTTGGTGCAGTGGCTGACATATCCATACACCAGGACCCTGACTTCTAATTTCCGACTCAGTGCATGAAAACACCGATTGCATGTGTGTTTTCTTTGTGATTTCTTAAGTCATCTCACTAGCTCAACTAAACAGGTATAATCTTTTGACTGTTTCACATCTGTTTCATTCAATATTCCTCCACACAGACAGCCAGTTAGAGTTCTGATATTTGTACACACAGATAGCCCACCGAGCAACGAGGCTCCGGTGTAGGGTCCTCTTACTATGTTGGCACCTTTGGGTGGTGTACTAGCAACACCACCACCACTTGGGCAGTAGATACCACCAGTCACACTAGCGTACAATGCACGATGACTATGTGAATTTAATGAGTTCCAGTAGCATAGGTCTCTGAGGTTTCAAGGTGAGACTGATTCTTACGCAGCTGAGGGTTGGTTGGAGGCGATTTCAGGAGTTTCTTGTCTAGTTGAGACACCAGTAGAACAGATGGTGATCTTAGCTGCTTGTCTTTTTCAATGAGTGACCATAAGGATGGTCCGCTTAGTGATGAGGATTCGGTATGTGGACCGTTTCCCGAGATAGTACCTTCGGGTAGTGTGCCAGCAATATCAGTACTCTTTGGTCAGCAGTTACAACTGGCGGTACAGGTAGAGGACACATGTTGGCTTAGTACCTTACGCGTGATTTAGCATCAGATACCCCTCATGTTTCGAGGTGAGCTGACTCAGAGGTGGATGAGTACTGTCTTGAGAAGGTGGCTGAGAGTTCTCTATAATTTCTACATCTTCCTCAGGATGACATGTCGGTCACTAAGTATTCATCAAGGCGTACTGATCTTTCCTGTTACTCGATGAATATGATTTGATCAGTGCTTAAGGGCTCGAACTTCTGAGTGAGGTGTGTTTAATGGAAATCCAATCCATCACTATTCATCTATGCATTCATACTTATTCTAAAATTCTAGAGAGAACCTTTGTGGTTGAATGTTCTTTGGATAAACAGATACATCCAGTGAATATTAGTAGTGGGAAAGAAGAGAACTAGCGCCTATCTCAGAAACTTGGGCATGTAATATTTTTTGGGAATAAGAAATGTTAGGGGAAGATGAGTTTTCAGGGTAGCATACGTGGAATCAGAGCTAGGAGAGCAGCATGTGTTGGTGTACTTTTCAACATGTTACAACCACCCCCTTTTTGTGGACCCCGCTAGGCTCAGAGAGCTGGAGGACAGGGAAAGAGAGTTTTCGCATGTGGTCAAGGAATGTGACCCAAGCGCTCTAGGAATGATTTGAGGTATGGTATTTGTCTACTAATAGTTTTTATATCAATAGACATTGGTACCAATCATCCCTTCCTTCCACAAATCTTGTCTAGGACCTAGATTTTCTGGTTAAATCGTTGACTTGAACCTCGCATATGGAGATACCTTTGGGAGGATACTCGATAATCACACTTACACTGACAGTGTGATATGACCCTTGAGGAGAGAGTTTCGGTTGGAACCTCTTGGTGGCAGCTTCGTGGACTTAAGATGTTAGTTTGGGTTTGGACTTGAAATCTATAGTTCACACCCAGATTAACTATATTAGTGAAATAGGTTGTGGTTTATCTACAAAATTAGGATGGGGTTTTCCTTGGTTGGAGAAAAAGGAAACCCGGGAAGAAGAGGATTAACTCATGTATAGGAGGGTGCATCAAATCACTCGTGAGTTGGACAACCTCACCCTCATGGTAGCATAAGTTGACTTTGAGATAGTTTATATTGCTGGGAAGGGGAACATGGTAGCAGACACACTCAGTAGGAGGTCTGTCCTGCATCTGCTGAGTGAAGAAATAGAGCAGCTAGCCGCTTTGTAGATACCCTTTCTAGATCGAGAAGGTGCATCTTTTCTTCAGTCTCTTGCAGTCACTCCCCCACTCCATTAGCAAGTTAGGGAGGTGCATCACGAAGACGCTGACTGCGAGACACGATGTGCTCAGATATCCATAGGACAAGCACCTGATGGATTTTCTGAAGGTGGGGATCACATCATTCTCTTCAGGGAACGTACCATGGTACCAGTGTCAATTTAAGAGGAAGTGTTGAGGGAGTTACACACATCCCCTCTAGCGGTACATCCAGAAGTGGAAAAAATGTACTAGGACCATTGAAAGCAGCACTGGTGGCTAGGAATAAAGAAAGCAGTGGTAGAGTTTATCACTCGATGCCTTACTTGTAAGCAAGTGAATGTGGATCCTAAGGAACCGGAAGGCTTGGTTCATCCTTTAGAGATCCTAGAGTGGTAGTTAGATGGGATATCCATGGACTTCATGACAGGACTTCCACGTACATCTAGGTTTCTTGACTCAATTTGGGTGATCATCGACTGACTCACAATGTCGTCCCACTTCCTACCGATCAAAGAACAGGGTTTAGTAGAGAGCTTTGGACTCCGCTATGTGAAAGAGATTGTTCGGTTACATGTAGTACCCTCGACGATAGTTTCTGAGTGTGATGAACTTATTAATTTCCTAGTATGGAAGGGGTTACAGGATCCCTTCAGGACGCAACTTCGTTTTAGAATCGTCTTCCATCCTCAGATGGATGGTCTGACAAAGTGGACCATTTAGACCCTTGAGGACATGTTTTGTGCTTGTTTCATCAACTTTATTCATAGCTGGGAGGATCAATTACCATTGGTGGAGTTTGAATATTAGAACAATTATCACTCCACCATAGGGATGTCACCTTTTGAGGCGTTGTACGAGCGACCTTGGAGATCACCATTGTGCTGGACTGACCCAGGGGTGTCAGTACTCGTGCGACCGGAGATGGTAAGGGCTACCATAGAGAAATTATAGATCATCCAGGAGAGGATGAATACTGCAAAGAGCAGGCATAAGTCATACGATAGGAGACGAAGACCTATGGAGTTCTAGGATGGTGACCACGTCTTTCTACGAGTCTCACCTTGATGAGGTTTGTGGAGATTTGGCTGAGGCAGAAAGTTATCTCAGAGATTCATAGGACCCTTTTTGGTCCCCAGCAGAGTTTTCTAGGTGGCTTACTACTTAGCTCTTCCACATCAGTTGCACCGGGTGCATGAGGTCTTCCACGTATCTCAGCTGAGGAGATATGTGCACGACCCTTCTCAAATCATCGACCATGGTGAGTTGGATGTCGACGATGGGGAAACTTTTATAGAGGTTCCAGTAGATATTTAGGATCGACATGAGCTGGTCCTTCATGGATGGTCGATACCTCTAGTGCACATTCGCTGGAATCACAAGAACCTCCTGGAAAGCACATGGGAGCAGGAGGCTCTAATGTGTGCTCAGTACCCCCACTTGTTCTCTTAGTTATGAGTTGTGGCTTACAGGGACGTAAAGCCTTGAGGTGGGGAGAAGTTAGAGACATGAAATTTTCATATAGTTTTTTAAAATATATGATAATTTTACAAGTCTGCAAAATCTGATGGCACGCGATTCCGAGGCCCGGAGTGCCGGGAATGATTCGTCGAACTTTTTTTAAGCTTCAGTTAACGCGCATAAGCCGTTTTCCTAAAAAGGTGAAATAACTCTTAAACGGTTACTCGAATCAGAAATCTGAGGGAACCGTTGCACTCAGGATGGAGGGTTTAACCTAGTAACGACTTAAGATTAGTCGGTGTGGGCCTCCTGTGAAAGAACCCAAAAATTGAATAATAGTAAATAAAATAATTAAATAAATTATTTTATTTTTCAAATGCTTATAACTCACAAACTCTAACTCAGATTAAAAATCTGAGAACAATGCTGAATTTGTGATGGTATGATTTTATTAAGTAGAAACTAACTTTGGCTGGTGTGGGCCACCAGAAAAAGTTAGTTTTTGGCCGCAAAGAAAATAATTAAGTGAAAATTGTTTTATTGTAAAATTCATAACTTCTAAACGGTAACTCATATTGAAAATCTGAGAGTACCCTTGGGTTCCTTGGGGTGTGTTTCTCCTTGTAAGAGCCTAACTTCTACTGGCGTTGGTCGAGCGTGACTGATTATAATTTTCTGAACTTTTTTTCGGGTAGGTTCAGTAAACGCGCGAGCGGCGTTTTATAACTTTTTAACCGATGCTCAGAATTGAAATCTAAGGGCAGTGTTGAAATCGCAGTGTTGGTATTAACATAAGGAGACATTCATCTCAAAGGAAGTAGGTCGATAATGAAAGATAGTTTTTGGGTTTTTCGTGGAAAATAATAAAATAAAATGTTCTTCACTTTATTATATTTTGAGCTTCCATGTTGATATTATAGGTGGGGTCCACCGGAACTAAACCTCCATATGGAAGTTTGAAGTGGGGACCACCACACCTTAACCTCCCATGAGAGGTTATGGTGGTGGGGACCACCTTGGTTTTAAAACCCCATTGAAACCTCCCATTAATTGGTAGAAACCTCTCAAGTCCCTATTAAATGTGGGGGGATCCGATTGTTATCCAGCCAATAATTATAGCCAAAACACCTCTTAATTTTTGCCAGCATAATTTAATTAGCTTGTTCCTTTTAAATTTAAATAACGGAATCATTGTAATTTAGTAAGGTTCCTTATAAATGAACCATCATAAATTCTAGCGATCGTTACCTACCTCACCCCCCCCCCCCCCCCACTCTCCTATATATATGAAGCTTGGGAGGAGGTTTTGGGACGACTTCACCAAGTGACGAAGCACTGGTAAAGTGACGTGATGCCCAACATTTAGGGGATTATGCTTCTTCCATGAAGAACACATTCTTCTAATGAAGAACGCTGGTGAGGAGCGACTTTGAATTCCTTGGAAAATACTCTGATGTAGGACATCTTCGACTACGACGAGCTAGTGCACAAACCGAAGATTGAGGAAAACGCTGATGACACTGACATCCGTATTTTCCCAATGATCCATCTTATTCCCCGCGCCAATGTTGACAAACATCAAACAAAGGTAGGTGGTTAAATTCATTTAAGTTCTATGTTATTCCATTATTTTAAAATGTAGAATGAGAGTGTATTCCTCTTTGCGGGTGGGTTGTTTGATTTTTGTTCTTATGAACAGATTGCTATCACCCTAAACACGGAGGGTATGGGACAACCTAACATGGCCAAACTCCCTCCATCGATATCTATTTTGTGATGTTCTTTGTTTTGGTGATGAACCGATGAGGCAAAAAAGGCGACAGGCATCGACCACAGTACCCATGGTCTCCACAAACCACGATGCCCACCGGCCTCCCCTACACCCCGGATAAACTACACCGGCCCACGCAACGCCAGCCCAGCCTCCCGGCCTCCCAGCCTCTCGGCCTCCCATGCGCCCTAGCTGAACTGCATCGGCCCGAGCTGCACCGTCCCACACCTCCCAACCGCCCAGCCTCCTGGCCACCCTACCGACCACGCCTCCCATGCACCCTGGCCGAACCGGACCCCGGGCGACCCACGCCCGCCCGGCCAACCCACGACCCCCCAACCGAACCATCCCCAGTCGCGCCACCTCATTATATAGGCTGATCCGCCCTGAACCGTACCCCCTTGGCCTCCAGGGTGATCCACCCCGAACTGCTCCCTCTTGGTGCCCTTTGGGCTGAGCCACCCTCACACCGAACTGTGTCTCGTCCGCACCCTCGCGGCTGGTCCGCACCTGAGTGGCCCTTCGCGTCCCCTTGTATCCTGCTAGGTTGGGCCCAACATATGGGGCCGAACCCAACGGGTTAGGAGGGTTCGACCCGAGCTGGGTCGGCCCAGACTAATACAGGCTGAGTCGGTCCGACTGAGTCGGACCAGACCCAGATCTATTAACAACTATTTACTTTCTTTTGGCCATATCTTTGGCACCAGACGTCTATTTCACAAACCATTAGTGGCACTGGTTTTCTTGGAGCATGAAGGTCCCTTTGAGTATTCCCCACAAGATTTCGGGGTATAGTTGATTTACAGTCAGTTTGGATCGTTCATTAATCCAACTGGTCCCTCGGGACTCAAAGTCTAATAAATCACAGACTGGGCGTCCGATTGACGTGTCGTATGTTGCGTTGAGACCCTTATGACATGGTAGACCTTTGAGATACTTATTCGTGGGACTTTGTGGAAGTTTATGTATCGACATTTTTCTTGAGGTGTGGACCCTCCTGGAATCATGCGTGCTTGTGCGGAAACCCTATGGTTGGCTGCTCTCTAACCGTTGTTCCTAGATCCTATGTGGGTTCGACAGCTCTTACTACTGTTCTTGGATCCTGTGTGGGTTTGATAGTTCTAACTACTGTTCTTGGATCTTGTGTGGGTTTGACAGCTCTGACAACTATTCCGGGATCCTGTGTGGGTTCGACAATTCTAACTACTGTTCCTGGATCCAGTGTGGGTTCGACCGCTCTGACTACTATTCCTGGATCCTATGTGGGTTTGACAGTTCTAACCGATGTTCCTGGATCTTGTGTGGGGTCAACAGCTCTAACTATTGTTCCTAGATCCTCTGTGGGTTCAACATTTCTAACCATTGTTCCAGGATCCTATGTCGGTTCGACAACTCTGACTACTGATCCTGGATCCTGTGTGGGTTCGACAGCTCTGACTATTGTTCCTAGATCCTATGTGGGTTCCACAGTTCTAACCATTGTTCCTGGATCCTGTGTGGGTTTGACACCTCTGACTACTATTCTTGGATCCTGTGGGGGTTCGATGGTTCTAACCACTGTTCCTAGATCCTGTGTGGGTTCGACATCTCTGAGTACTATTCCTGGATCCTGTGTGGGTTTGACAGTTCAGATTTATGTTCCTAGATCCTATGTGGGATCGAAATAATAGATGATTTAGTTTCTACATCTAATCATATCTAACTCTCTACATAATTTGTATACAAGTGTGAGCTATGTCATTAACTTTTGTGTTTGACTCATTATTGAGATGGATTACTTGATAACTTAGGTATATGTATGGGCATACACCTATGTGGGGTTATCTATGTATTTTATACTTTGGGGTTTATCCTTGTTGGATTTTGTGAGACCCTGAGGGTATTGAGGTCCCTGGTGAGTATCATTATACTCACCCTTTCACCAGCTATGCCCACACCTCGTTGTGTTGGATGCAGACGACGGACAGTGCTGACCGAGGACGAGAGTTCCAGGACTGCCCGGTACCTAGAGGTGGACCTTACGACGAATCGGTACATGGAGGAGACTGATGTACGTGGAGTACTAAGGACGTTATTTGTACCTACCCTTCATGTAGGAATCCAGGAGGATGACCCAAAAACTGTTTTCCTTTCTTCTATTGTACATGTATTTCATGTTTCCTTGTACTTTTCAGTTGGGCTTGTATTTCTGACCCCTTTACTTTTCAGTACTCTTTTATTATATAGTTTTATATAGTGTTTCGTATCCAGCTTTGTGCTCTATTGTGATTGTTTACAGTTTATAAAGTCAATGTCGTCCCATTTTTAGTGAATTACGCCTTTGGTGTTAGTCGCCATCCCCTGGCATCTGGAAGGCGGGCTTGGGGTAGTCACGGCACGGGCCCCAGGGGATGGGCCATGACATATATTGTTTGTAAGGAAGATATATCAAGGAATAATACTAAAAAGTAGGGTTAATGGATTATAAATAAATTTGGATAAGTAGTATTTCAATGTATAAGATATTCAAGTGTTATAGTATATATTAGGAATATAATTAGTTTCAAATAATTAAAACACTTTAGATTATGGGAGTAATTCGGGAGGCTTTTAAATATTTTTGAAAGATTTTTGAGGTATATATAACCAATAAGTTTATCATGTGAAAAAAATATATAAGGAAGAATGATATTTTAATTTTCTTGGAAATATTTATAATGTAATGTACAACTTTTATGATTTATATGGTCTTTATTTTGAGTTACTTATTGGTTATTGCAATTTTGGGGAAGCAAATTCAAAGGAATGAGATATTCTTGGAAGTTTAAACATACCTTTAATGATTATTATATTATTTATATTTTTTTGTATTTTTATCAAAACATAGGAATATTTCTAGTAATATATTAATATATTTTTAGAAAAAGGACAACCCATTGGAAACCTGACAACTCATCGCATCTGAAAAGACCATGTCATCTGAATCCACAACCGATGGGTGACGATGGTGAAATTCTTACCACTTGCCTACGTGGTGTCCTGGATAATATTAAATTTTCTTCCTTTATTTAAATTATCTAAAAGATGAAAATTAAATTCATTTTTAGAAAAAAAAATGTTTTATTTTATAGAGAATCATTAGATTGGCAGTGATATGGTGATTATTTGGTTAATGTTGTTATAGAAAAAGTTCACTATTTTGGGAATTGTATATGATTAATGTAAATATAATACAATAGGTTTTTATTTATGGAATAATGTTTGAATTTTAATTTGGAATAATACATTATTTCAATGTATATTTTTTGAATCAGATTATTTATGGAAATTATATTCATATATTTGATATTTTATGCTAAGGGAGTATAATTTTTTGGAATGATACATTAAGAGTGATCAATTTTACTTATAGAGAATCATAGATTATTCATGTAATAATGTGTAAAAAATCCATATATGTTTTGGGTTTCAATCTTATTTTACAATATATTTAATAATTTTAAGTTTAATTATCTATATTAGTATCTATTTCAAAATTTTTGTATTACTGTTTAATTTTTGAAATTATAGTATTTTTTCTTAATCTGAAGGTTTATTAATTTTGGGAAGTCTCTAATCATGTCATAAAAATATTGATTTGGTTAATGATTAATGATAGTTGGAATATATTTTTTAACATTTTTGAATTATATGATCCATTAGAATTTTTTCTAGTGCATTAGGCATGAAAAAATCATCATTAATACTTATCATTTGGAGTAAAAAAGTTGTGTTAGTGGTTGAAATTGATTAAAAGATGAAATTATTCTTTAAATGTAAGTATATTTACTTATTTTTTATTTTAAGATATACAATAATTCATAAATAATATGAAATGATTTTCAAAAAAAAACATTGTCTGTTTACTATTATGACAGATAAATAAATAGACTTTTAACCCATTAGTGATTTATAGTTTGTTATGGTTATATTTATCTAAACAATTTTCTCTATCACTATTCATCATTATATGTTATTTAGGTTTTTCATTTACATCGTTTTTTACACATACCACTAATTTTCATCTTTTTAGAAACCTAATTTTTGTTATTCCAGAGGACATTCCAACTTCCCTTCCTCTGGTTTAAAGTTTAATTTTTATTTATCATATTTAGGATGTGGGTTTTCATCAAATGTATTTTGAAAACCCAATACCTAGTAACTAAAATGTGTTCATATTATGAGGGAAAAATTATTTAAATGGTGGATATTGTATTATCCTGTGATTTTAAGAATAAAAATTATATTTGATAGAGTACATGATTAAAAACACCAAATATAAACAATCAACAAATTATAATTATTTAAATGTGACTGTTAAGACATAAACATTAAATTAGAGAGATTAATAATATGAGATAAATTATGAATTATATACTGATATGATTAATTAATAATTTATTTTTTAATTCTTTGTAAATAAGAACTATATTTTTATTTAATCTATTATATTAATAAAAAATAAGCTTTCTAAAAAATAGGTTTTCATTATTTTTCGAGTAAATAAAATAAATATAATTTAGAAATTTAAGAACAAAAAATTGGAAAAAAATTCATTCTCGAATTCAGAAATCCGTTATATTCATTCGATGATTTTTAAATAATTTTCATAAGATACTGATTTTTCAATGAATAGTAAAAAATACAGATTTTGATTTAAAATTGAATTTTCATTTAATTATTTAAAAATATAAAATATATTTTTTATTTGTTACAAAATTTAATTATTTACTTTTTTAATAATTTAATTATGGGGTATTAAATATTTATAGATAAGAATTTAGTATCAAATGAATTTGTATTTTTGAAAGGTCATTTTTCTAAAAACCCATTTTTATCATGTTTTTATGGTTCATTTTTAAATTAAATTTTAAAACATATATATTAATAATTTTAAAAATGGATTCCATATTTAGGATCATAAGATCCAAATTTGTTGAATTGGTCAATTGTTTTAGTCAAAATTACTATTAAATTATATTTTACAATGTTAATTTTTTCTTGATGTCATTATAGTCAATGTAATGAATTGATCTACAAATTGACATAATTTATATTTTGTAATTAAAAATAAATTATTAAATAGAATAAAATTCCAAAAAATCATATACTAGGAAATATTATTAGTAAATGGTTTATAACATCATCCATGGACTATTTATTTGGAGTTTTTCCATTTATAGTAACAATCATGACCATCACAAAGTAAAAAATCCTTATTGTCAAGGTAATTGTCAAAATGTTTAATGAGGGGTTAAAACCAACTAATGAGGGTAAAAACATAGTCAAACCAAGTGTAATTTTTATTGTATTAGTATATTCCAACAAATAATCATCTTATATTTTAAATAAGAAAACTTTTTTTCATTACGAGTTAAAAATTAATTTTTCTTTATCTAATATTTTTGGAAATTCCAAGCGTTCCCCTCCCCTATCTTATAAAAAGACTTATGTACATCTATTTATATCATCCATCAATAACCTTTTTGATTTTAAAAGAACTAATATGATACTTAAATTCATTATATATTAATATGTAGGCATAAAACCTTCTTTATAAGGATTAAGGTGTTAATGAACATAATCGTTCCAAATATATGGTATAGTTTTAACTGCATGTATAAGTTTTATTTATTATTCAAACTCCATAAAATATTATTAAAAAATGATAAAATAATAAAAATATTAACCGAAATGTTTTAATATTATATTTTGCTATTGTAATAACATATATCTATCTCCATCCTTCATAAAATGTGATTTTAATTCATCGTTTGTTTGTACGAAGGACTACCACCTCAAGAACCGATGTAATTTATTTTCCTTCACTCCATATCAAGATTGGTTATAATGATGGAATTAATATTTAAATATTATATAAATTTCAAATTTTTCAGTATAAAAATATAAAAAGTCATTTTACTTTTTACATTTTCATTCAGTGAAAAATGATAACATCGTAAATTTGTGTGTATGGAGTACCACCTTTGCGAAGTTATGTGATTATTTTTTCATCACCACATCACATGGATGATTTATATAGGTATATTTAAAAAATTAATATGATAATTATGACATGAATAACATTATGTTAAGTTTAAATAAAACTTAATTTTTTTCTATAATGATCATTGAAAATTGGAGATGTTACTCATGTGTTTGTACGACCTATCGTCTCCATGATTGTAATGTAATTCATTTTTATTAACTATATTAAATGGTTGTATTTTAAATTATAATTTTAATATATAAATGATAATTATTTCATTATTATTATTATTTATATGATTTATAAAGGAACACTTCGAACATTTTCATCAAACATAAGTCATTTTGGACTTATGTACAAAATCTCGTCAAAACGTCAGGCATATATTTAATTAATAATGTAAAAAATATAGCAGGGTAATAAATAAAATAAAATAAATCAAAAACATTAAAAATTCTCTTAATAAGATAAAAAATTTACTTAATTTAATTATTCAAGAACATAACGAACATACGTGATAAGTTGAACTCAATGTAAACCATTTCATAACAATTTTAATCCATTGGGGAATATTTTATTGTTTTTCGATTGATTTATTTTATATGATGTATATAAAAAAATCATGAAATGTGACATCTTAAGTCCTTCATAATTCATGGTATTTTATGTTTCAATTTGAATAATTTCATCATAGGAATTTGACATGAATGATACCATTTAGTAAAAGTTTTTTTTTCTTAATTTCCTTTAATTTTGTTACAACTATTGCTAATTAACATTATTATGGATTGTGTATGTGTAAATTGACCTTTAATTTTATTTATTATGTAAAAACCAAGGTAGTTATGAAATAATTTGTTTTTAATTTTGAATTAAATAGTTGTATTCATTATAAATGTATTCTGAAATAAGTAGTATTTATTGAAATTATGAAATCTACAATAATGGAATAGTAACATGACGATTGGAAGAGTAATGTGACAACTAGGAATAGTAATATGGACATTATAATAATTACCTCAACTATGAATATATAAATATAATTTTTTTATCTTATAAATGAAATATGATATATTAATATCATGGAATAAGTAAATAATTTTTCTAAAAATGATACATTAATTGTTGGTATTTTCGTGAAGCATAAAAATTTATTTACAATTTTATAATTAATATAATTATTTATAAGAATATTTATTTTCATAAAATATAATCATAAAATAATGTTTTTTTATTTTAATTTATATATAATTTTGTGAGACCAGAATTAAATTTTCAAAGTGTACTAAATGTGGTTATAACATAAAAATTTATATTTTTTAAATAAATGAAGACTTTAAATAAAAATTAAATTAATAATATTTGGGTAATTAATGATGTAATAAACCATTAGTTATAAATAACTTGAAATATTTATATTAAATAATCAAAATAATAAATTCAATTGATAGTCTTGAGAAAAAATAATAATCAAATGAATAAAATAATAAAAAACACCCCTATCCACTCTCTATAAATACCACCCCTCACCACCCATTTTTCTCACTCATACAAATCCTTTTATTCTTAATAAATTCTTCTATATTCCCTTCCTAATAAAATTTTTCATGTTCATGAATAGATATTATAATCAAAAGAGAAAAAACAAGTTCTTTAAAGAGGTTCTCAAGGCGACAATAATGAAAAGGTAAAATCCTACTAATTTATATTTTAAATTCATTCCTTATTTTTTTCCTTATACCTTATACTCACCCCATATTGAATGTGACATTTTAAATCTAGTATAATTCATATACTATAAATTTTTATGTTAATAGAATATACATCATCTGACCACTTCTGTTCTCCTCTTATTCTAAGAATAATAACATCGTCTATGATGTGTTGATTCAGCGCCTTTATTGATGACTTATTTTTGTTTTATATTACCACCATAAAGGCATGTTATAAAAAAATTATTATGGTTAAGAATTTTAATTTTTTAAATTATTTTAATGATTTGAATATAATTTTTAATAATATTAAGAAATATAATGAAACAGGTTTGTGATGGTCGGAAAATATACTAAAAATATTCCAAAAATTTATCATTAATGTTTTATTTTATATATCATCCTCATATCATAAAAAATGATATATGAGATAATTTAATAATATATAAACATAATAATACCAATTTTATAAACTTATGGAGTTTTTCTTCAATTTTACGAGAACACCCATAATTTTATTCAAGGGAACCAACCCTAAATCTGTTAAATGAATGCTCATGTAATAATAACTCTGATATATATAACCCATAGAAATGGCCATTAATGTACTTAATAAAATGTTAGTAAATAAAATATATCTGGAAGTGGTTCTAAATTATTTAATTATTGATTCTAATTTGATTATCTAGGAAATTAAGTACAAGTGCATAATGCTTTCAAACATAAGGTAACTGACTTTTTAAAAAAAAAATCCACTTTTAAAGATACATCTATTTTTATTAAAGAAATAACTTTATTTGTGTATGGAATAAATATAATTTCCATATTTTATGAAACATTATTGATTTCATGTATACATTACATGTTTATATGTTTATTTTCAAATAAAATGTTTTCATTTATAAGCACATAACTTTATAAAAATGAAAAGTGATTTCCAAATGGAACAATAGTTTTCCTCAAAAATGTTCCATTAACGCAAAATTTATTTTTTATGGTAATGATTAGGTTATTATTCATTTTTATAATTATGGGTGGTCCATGATAAATCATGGGATAGTGTTTAATTTATAGCTCTCTGGTGCCTTGGTTAATGGGATGGAGCTAACCAGTTTGGATTATCCTAAGAGATTGTGGGAATATACATTGATTGTTATTCCAAGCATAACAATGTTTATTACAGCATATATAGGAGGGATAGATACTTTATATGTTGGAGTGATATTAAAATGAATCCAAAAGTTTCTATTTTTATTTAGGTATTCTTGGTATGGTTTTACATGAATCTTATTATTTCATGAGGTAAGATAATGAGATTATGTCTTATTTAAAAAAATAAAAAAATATGCATACATTTTCACTCAAGGACTAAAGGTTTCTTTATTCCTTTCAATGTCCCTTACTATGATTTTTGTGCTCATCCATAGTTTTTTAAAATATAGTGTTTATGGATAGGTAAAGGAAATGATGAGTTCATTTTTAAATTCATTAACTTTTAGTATGGAAAGAAAACATTTTTTATTTTAAAAGTTTCATATTGTGGAAAAATGGATATTGAGTATAAGTTTCTACATTATAATATAAGAGTTTCTATATATAATGTTATGACATAATTCTCTAAAATATTTAACATAATAGTAATTTGGGAATTTAAGAAAGTGATTTATAGTTTAATTAACTAAATATGTAATGTTTAATTATAAGTCCTCACCATTGGGATCAGAGGTTGTTTTAGAAAACATTAGGGGTAGGATAATGTTAAAAATACACATAAAATATTTTTACATTATGGTTATGTAGAAGAAATATATCATTTAAATGTTTTTATGTCACCTCATCTAAGATAAATCTGTTCAGAATAGTTTTTCATAGAAGAAATAGGGAAACTAAAATGGGAAGGAACTAAGAGGAAAATATCCTTTTGAATCTATAACCTAGAATAGTGGGAATGGGAACCAAGTAGTTTTTCATAGTAGTGGATTATTTGATGCTTGCTATAAATGGTGGTGGCATCCATGCATGATATCAGCTACATCACGGATAACATGGATAAATATGCATTGTAGAGGGATGAATTTACAAATTTTTTTCTTGAAAAAACTATCAAAATGAAATTTGAATTTGGATAGAAAACTAATTATTAGAATTGGGATAAGAGGAGGATTCCCTAGGTACTATTGAAATAAAATTCACTCAATTAGAAATGTGGAATATTAATTTTATCAGGAATATTTATTGTAAAATAAAACATTTTTACTCATGAATAAAGACAAAATATCAAAGGGCATTATATTCTCATTAATTAAAATTTTAGGAAACTCTTGTTCGATGGGAAGAGAACGTTGATGTGATGATTTCTGATGATAATTTTTTATTTTAAAACTAGAATAAAAAGAGTTCAAGGTGGAAGGAAAGAGGAAATAATGCATTAAAGAAGTTTTAAGGTATGAAAATTATATTTTTTGTGAGAATTTTGGTGAAAACACATTAGGGAATTCCTTTTGATATCAAGTAATTTTTTCTATGTGGAATGTTTAGGAATATGGATCATAATTCCAATGAAAAATATCATGGTATTAGTAAAAACAATTAATATATATATATATATGGTAAACATTTTAAAATATAATGAGATGGGTCATTATGCATACAATTATTTGAAGATGAACAAAAATAATGGTAAGAAACCAAACTATAAACATACAGATGTGGTGAAATTATTTGAAAATACTTCAACAGATGTTTGAAACTTAAATGAAGTTTTCTCATATACATTTTTTCTTTATTATGATTATGTTAATCTTTTTTTTGATATATGGTCTACACATTTTATCCTTTCTAAGAAATTTTTTGGTAAATTTGAAATACCACCTCAAGAAATTAATATATAACTTATGGTAAAATAAACTATGGTAAATAACAATGGAAAAAAAATAAGAACCTTTCATTTAGTGTGTGTGAAAAGAATTTACCAGAAAACCTTATTGTATTTCCATGATAGAGTTTTATATTTTTATTTTTATGGATTAGTTTTCTATTCACCTTGTCAAGACTGATTATAGAGCTAAGGATGTTGTTTTTCATGAAGGGCTTCTATTTGTATACAAGAATAAACCCGTACAATTTATAGATTATCAGGAATCTAATAAAATTTTAAAAATAAATAATTGAATTTTATCATCCATATATAATTCAAAACAAGGAATATATTCAGATTAATGATTTTCCAATGTCAAATGAGAATCCATAAATTTTTTCTCATGAGTTTCCTAGTATTATACCTAATCGAGATATATACAATTTACAACTAATTTAGTCACTGATTCTAACCCTATATCAAGTACCCCTTATTGAATAGTCAATAAGAACTTCTAGAATTGAATATTCAGTTACATGAGTTTCAAGATAATTGTTTTATTATACCCAATAATTCATATTGGGTGCACCCAGTTTTTAAAAAAAATAAAGATAGTTTCTTAAGGATTTTCAAAAAACATAGAGAATTTCATATAATTAATGTTATGAATAAGTATTGACTTCCTCATATAGACTTTTTTTTATTATCTTCAAGGATCACAATACTTTTCAAAATTTTATCTCATGACATGGTATAATAATTTGATGTTTAAAGCAGATTAATTTCTGAAAATTTCTTTCCAAATTAGATATTGGCATTATGAGTTTGTATTTATTCCATTTGGGTTAAAAAATTATCATGATGTATTTATGGATCTTATAAAAATAATATTCAATGAATATTTGGATTTCTCTTTTTTCTTTTTTAATTTATTATATTTTGGTTTATTCAAAAAGTTATGAGGATCATGAAAGACAACTAAAGATTGTTCTAAAAAATCATAAGTAAAATAATTTATATGGGAAATTTATAGAATTTGATTTTTGGTTACAAAAAAATTCATTTCAATGGAACATTGTAAATAAAGATGGATTAAATGATAATCCTACCAAAAAAGTGTTTAATTAATGTAAAATATCAACAAATGTTACAAAGATTTATAGTTTTCATTTATTTGCATCCTATTACCAATGGTTTGATAAATATTTTTCAAGGTTATATTTCCCACTAACTAAGTTAACACGAAAAGGGGATATGTTTATTTAGACTGTTGATTGTGTTGTTTGTTTTTATCAACTAAAAGGAATATTGGTTAACACTCTAGTTTAGATGGTGCATTCTTAAAATGGATAGTTTTTCATCTGTAGTGATTCTTCATTAATGGGATGTGGTTGGGTATTGATGTTTAACGATCTGGTAATTTATTATGCTTCATGGTAACTAAATTCTCATGAGTAAAATTTTCCCACACATGATTTGGAATTACCATCTTTGGTTTCTAAATTAAAATATTGGAGACATCATTTATATGGATCCAAATGTGATATTTATACTAATGCTAAAATTTTGTAATATATATATAATCAAAATGAATTGAACATGAGGAAAATAATATAAATTAAACTGATAAATAATTATTATTACTTGATTTATTTGTATCCATGGAAAATAAAATAAAATGGCTGACTCTTTGAGACTAAATATTAATGGAACATTAATAAAGATATGTTTGGAATATGAACACTTGGTAAATGATTTGATGATTTTTGGCTTGGATTTTATTGGTGGAGGAAATTTATCTATTTTTTAAGTCTTAGTTAAATGTTCTCTATCAAATAGAATTAAACCAGCATGCAAGGAAGATTATTAGTTATAGAAAAAGGAATAATTGCTTAAAAAACATAGTTTTCCAGAATTTATGATTGAAAAATTATTTTCACTGATATTTAGGAAGAGATCATGTGTTCCATGTGATTCACAATGGGCGAAAAAGTAATTAAAAGAAGCGCATATCACCCTACTTTCATTTCATCCAAGAAGCACTGAGATGTTAAGAGACTCATGAGGGTATTACTAGTGGGATAGGATAAAATAGATATTTTTTACTTCACCATGAGTTATTCGACTAATCAATTTGTAAATGTAGAATAATAATTTTTGAAGGGGATGCTTCAGCCTTTTTCCATGCCAGAGTGAAAATGGGAAAACATATCCTTGGATTTCATAGTGGGATTACCAAAAACATCTCAAAGCAACGATGTGATTTGGGTTATTATTGATATGGTGGCCAAATATATGCATTGTTTCCTATTCGATTAAATCTTTCTCTAGATCAACATTCTTATCTATATATTAATGATATATTATGGTTATATGAACTTCCTCTCTCTATTTTATATGTTCTTGATCTCAGGTTCACTTCTAAATTTTCGAAATTCCGTAAAAATTAATTGGGAACTGAATTAAATTTCATTACTTCTTTTCATCCTCAGTCCAATGGATTGACATAGAAAATAATTTAGATATTAGAGGATTTGCTTCGATATTTTTCAATAGATTACTAGAGAATTTGGGATCAAAAACATTATTTAGTTAAGTTTTCTTATAAAAATAGTTTTCATCCTTATATACACATGGAACCTTTTGAAGAAATATATAGAAATCCATGTCATTAACAACCCCCTCCCTATAATGATTAACCTATTCTGATGGTAAGGAAGAAAGGAAGATAATAACCCTAGATTCCAACCTCTAGTAAGCCCCGGGGTGGAAACCAGCATCAAGGGTAGACAGTTTTGTAAAAATGGAGGCATTTATCTTTTTAAAGAAAACATGATTGGGAGATAAGATTCTCCACCCTAAAATAACTCCATGTTATACATATATATATATATAAGAAATCAAAAATTCATACCACATGTTGGTTTGAAATAAAACATTTATGAATACAATGAAAATTCAAAGTAAATACAAAAAACAAGGCTAAGTAGCAACATGAAAACTTTCCCAATGTCCAAAGTAATATGGTCCTTCATGGTCCATGTAATCCTCCTAGAAACCTGAAACCATTTTTATATACATAGGGTGATAATAAAAGTATACTCAAGAGTAAAACCCAAATTCTCACATGCACAAGTTATAGAAGCATACTAATGCTATCATGAGAAAATAGAAAAACCCTACCACACCAAACATGGTATACTAACCATCCCAACCACACCAAGCCACACTCACTTAGTAAAGGAAGTCAAGTAATGTAATATATTAATCACATCAATGATTTGGGTACCATCACTACTTCCAAATGGATTATCTTCTCTTTCCTAATGGAAAATGTCCTCGTGATCCCACCTCTTCAAAAATAACCACATCACAACCCTCCCACACATGCCTGGGCCTCACTTATAATCCCATCACCTATGAAAACAAAGAACATCACATCACACATACACACACATGGGACACATAACTAGTCCAAAAATCTATAAAAACGAACCACATCACATCAATCCCATACACACCTCGGACACGCTAACGATGCCACATCCCACCAGAAGAAACCTGGTCCACAAACCACATCATATCTTCAAAACATCTAGGAATGAATAGAACATGTCATCCCAAAAAAACCTAGAAAACCATAACTTATATAATCTTGAATATTCTAGGGGAAAAAACCACTCACACACACCCATCCCCACAAACTATAACTTGTCTAAAGAGTTTGGGGCTACTACTTCTTGGAAGGAGTTTTCGTGAGAGTGTGGTCAGGCATCTATCCTCCCATTGGGATGATTGGTAAATACAACCTCCCCCGTGACAATGGGGGTGTTCGACACATAGTGATCAACTTGGGTTGGGTGGGTATAGAAATCACATAGAAAATACAAGTAAGAAATATATATAATTGAAACACTCATGCCCAACCATTGGGTTCTCAAACAATCTACCATATCACAATACCACCATTGTTGTTACCTCTAAATTCACCACCAAAAAAAAATCCACAACTCAAATCATACCCTTGTTCAATTAATTTAACCTATCCTCATTCATTATTAAGAAATCCTTTATTAATTACATCACTTCTTTGGAAACTAATAGGCACAACACACAACAAGCCACACATCAAAAGTCAAACAGATGGGGAAGAATCATGGAAAATTTACCCACTTCATGTTCCTCTTAATTTAACATTATTTCATAATATAACATATAGGTCCCAAGATACATGAAATCATTCTATAGGTTATTAATGGAGAATCAAAAATTCCAACCACAAAATTCATCATTATTCAATGTCATTGCACCCAATTCATCCTCTCACCAAATCGAACCCTTGAATCAAAACGCCACCAAACAAAACATCTCATAACAAACATTCTTGGATGCCCTGATATATAGCCACACCACACCTATCATATCAATCAGCAAAAACACAGCACAAACCGATCACATCCCTATTAAACAACACTTCCCATCCATTCCATGATCAATCGATATATCAATCTAAGATAGCACTACACCTTCTTAATCATACCACAACACATAATAATTCTCACAATCATACCACCACACAAACCAAAAAAATGTATTCAAATTAAACAAGTCATCCATTATTTAAGTACACTTGTTAACTTCTGGGTTTAGCATAGAAGGTATGATCATGTGGAATCCATTTATCCATTGGGTATATGTGTTTAGTAAATTTTTTATATAATTGTACAACTAAAAACAAACAAACAAAACTCATTCCATAGACCATCCCATTCCCAGAAAAATATCTCCAATGACCATGATTCTTAACAGGTCCTTTAGCCTGTATAATTCACAAAATTAATCAAAATATAAACAAGATAATATGATCATATGCCACTTTCCCCAGTCCATACAGATTGAACATATCGTATTTAATTATCACCTTTTTCTAAATTCAACTCTGTTATCAAGAAACATTGATACTCCCACCCCACATGATGAAAAAAATAAAAGGGAGGAAAATTAAAACACACTCAAAATAATATGTTATTAGAACTTTTTTAATTTTCCAAAGTATAGGGCATGCATGTAGCATGGAAAGTCTCCAGGGAAGACTATCTGAAAGCTTCATCACAATGCACGACTCCTCTAGGATGAAATGTTTGGGGCATCTAGTACCCAGAGAAATAGAATCACACAAGGAATAGAAGATCTTGTCTTTAGAAAGGATACATCCTAAATCAATGGGAGAAACAATTTTTAAAATCCATTAAATCCATATCCCATAAAAACCATGAGGTTTGACAAAATGAAATACCGTAGACTCTTAGGTATTTAAATATGTGACTCATATCCCTCAAAATGGCTTAAACCCCACTTAAATATGGTATTAAACTCATTTCATGTCAAAAATGTTGTCCCAAAACTATTGGAAATGAGTCAACAATAGGTGAGTCACTACTGTGAGACACTAGTGCAAGTCATCGGTGAGACCTACCAGTGCGAGTCACCATCATGAGTCACCAGCACAAGTCACTATCATGACTCACCATTCAGAATCACTGTTCTGAATGACCATTCCAAGCTATTGATGTGAGCCACCATTGTGACTCTTTTTCACAACCTACCAGTGAAATTCACTAAAGTGAATCACCATCATGACCTTCTAGTGTGAGTCACCATTTCTAATCACTATACTGACCTACTTGTACGAGTCCCCATTGGGACCCACCGTCGCGACCAACCATCAGCGACCTACTATTAGAAAACTATAATTTTTTTAAATAATTGAAATTAGTCACTATGAACTCCCATAACACTCCAAACCCTAGATTTTCACAAAGTATAGACATGATAGGTCAAGGACATTACATCAGATACATATCAAACTATTCTCACCATCCAGAATTCAAAATCAAACCCAAAAGGAAAAGAGGGGTCTGAACAACCACCCTATGAGATACCTCTCAAGGATCCCACAACACATGAAACACCGCTCTAAACAAAACATATCAACATCCCATGATAAACCACACAACATTGTTCAAAAGATGGAGTGGAAACCTCATCGTCAAAGAACACCACCTCTAACATCCACTAACCCAAAGTAACACAATATCAACCGCACAAGCACAAATACCAAACTCTCCCACCAAGAGAACCATATAATATCATCCTCTATGCCAAGATATTATCAACTCTGGGTGGAACTGACTCACCCACATGAGTTTAATTGTATCAATGTTAATGCATCCCGATTAGTTATCTTGTCTTCCCCTTTTCACATGTCAGTACTTTATTTCACATTACACCTCACACATCTCAACCCAAGGGAAAAAAATTATCTCATAAAAAAATAAGGTTTAATGAAATCATTGTAAAGAAAATAGAACCAGAAAAAAACATAGAAAAACTATGGGTACTGGTCATGCATCTTCATTTTTTACTCCCAAGTACTCTCCTCAAGGCCGCCATGCCTCCATAACACATGAACCAAAGGAATTGTTCATCCACAAAACACCTTCTCTCAATGATCTTCGATCTCAATCAATCATTCCATGTATGTTGCATCATCCTTCATGTCCAAATCTCCCCAGTCAGGGATATGAGAGTTATTGTGAGGATACCAATGAATTTGAAAGAAGTTTAAGATGTCATAGATCATCTCCAACTATAGTGGAAATAGAAATTATTATCCCACTTCGCCATCTTGTCCCAACACTGAGAAGGGTCCAACCAACCTAGGAGAAATAATTCTCCCTCTGCCAAACCTCTGATTCCCACGTTGATGGGAAACATTCAAGAATACGTGGTCCCCATCCTTGAACTCATTGGGACTCCTCCTATGATCGACATATGACTTATGTCAGTCTTTTTCTACATTCGTACTCTCAAAAATGAGATAAAACTTCTCTTTGATGCTCCATACTACCTCAGGATAAGAAATAATTGTCTCTCCATCCTCTCTCTAATACAATGGATAACAACATGGTGTCTCATAAAATGAAATAGACAATGTCATGCTAATGGTATATTTATTTCTATTATTATAAGAAAACTCTACCAAGGGCGGGTGTTATACCCAAGATCCGCTAAATTCTAAGACACCAGATCACTACATATCCTCCAATGTTTGGATGTCTGTTCTGTCTGTCCATCTGTCTATGGGTGGAAGGTAGTGTTGTGGTGTAATTGAGTTCCAAAACATGTTTCATTCATTTCCAGACTCATTAGGTAAAATATTAATCTAAATACAAGATAATAGGTCTCAAAACTCTAGGCAGTCATACCACCTCATCCACAAACCTCTTTGACAAGTCATCCACTACGCCTGACAGCTTGATAACTAAGAATTGAGTTGATTTCATCATCTAAACCACTATTACCTAGATAGTATCACAAACTCCCTGAGAACTGGGGTAACCCTGTAATGAAATACATTGAGTTTTTATCCCACTTATACTAGGAGAAATCTAAGTGCTGCAATAATCCACCATGAACATCATGTTCACCATTCACCTGCTGGCACACTACGCACTTTGCCACAAACTCTAACATTGTTTGTTTCATCCCGGGAAACCAAAACTACATCATTGAGATATAGTATATCTTGGAAACTCCTGGGTGTATTTCTAAGGGTTATATATGAAACTCTCTTAGGACACCCTTACGCATCACTACTAGAATAAACATCCTTTCATGTAACATCATCTGATTCTGACAATCCTCTGACCATCCCTCCAAAGCATCACCATGGTCAACACAATCATAGATCACCTCAGCCTCTGAGTCTCCCCACTAATACTCCTACACCTCCTACATCAAATAATATTATATCATCATCTGAAACAAGTAGCCACTATCACCATCCATTCGTGCATCTAATTTCAAGGTTGTAAATTCCTCCATCTCTTTCCAAATGACTTCAGATTCCCTAACAACCTCCTTCAATGAATTCCTAGTTAAAGAATCATCCACAAAATTTCACTTTAATGAGTTGTAAGATATCTAAAAATCATAGTCCTGATGAAACTCTATCCCCCTCCACTATCACATATTTAGATCATGAATGGAAAATATGCAACTTCTTTTATTATGGCCCATGAAGACCATAATGTGATCCCTAATGAGGTAATGTTGCCACAACGTTAGAAAAAAACCAACTAATTCTTACCCCATATCATAGGTGGCATAGTTACATTTGTGGGGACAAAACTACCTATACACATAATATATCACTGCATGTTTATACATCGAGATGAATCCCAAGACCAAACAGGAAGAATCACAAAACACCTCGAACATCACCATTCCACTAGAAACCAGATCACTTGAGAATTGACCAACTTCACTTTTAGAGAGAATAATTCTATCTAACACTAATATCTCTACACAATAGATTTCTCCTTTCTAGTCTGAATTATCAATGAAGATTAAACTCAAGAGAAATATGGTATAATGTTCCGGTAATAGCTTGCAAGACTATGAAAACTGTGAACTTCTGTCAATTTCATGGGTGCTTCCCCAGAAAAAGTTGTTTCATCCTTTAACATGTCCACTACTACACCTTTATAAGACACCACATGCCCAATGAAATGAACCTCTTAGTTCCATAACTATCACTTTGACAACTTTCAGTAAATATGTCTCTTTATAATAAATGATAAGTCAATTTTGAGATGCTCAACATTATCCTATTAGGATATTGAGTAGATCAAGATATCATCGATGAATATGATGACCTATTGGTCAATGAACTCACAAAAAAAAATAGAGTTCATAAGCCCCATGAACATGGCTGGTGTGTTCATAACACAGAAAAACATGACTATGATCTCAAAGTTCTCATACCTACATCTGATGGATGTCTCTAGGATATCACCTCTTTCACCCTCAAATGATGATATAAAGAGTACATATTGATCTTAGAAAACCAACATTCCCCTCTCATTTGGCCAAAAAGATCGTTTATCCATAGAAGAGTGTAACGGTTCTTAACTGTCACTAGATTCAGCCTCTTGTAATCTATCGACAACCGCATACCATTGTTCACCTTCTTGGTGAACAACACTAGGGAACCCCATGGAAATGAATTGGGATGAATAAAGTCCTTATTCATCAGGTCATAAATATGAATCCTCATCACCTTCAACTCAGAATGTTCCATCCAATAAGGAGCCATCGAAATTGGGCAAGCACCAGGCTAGAGTATTATCTGAAACTCAACATCACATTGAGGAGGTAGCACTACAATATCCTTAGGGAAAACATACCGAAACATACCAATGACTCTCAGAACCTCCATCATCCTGACATCTACCAATTCCATGGATAGCTTTGCCAACAAGGAAAGAAGAGTATCTCTACACTGACTTTTCACTTAAAGATTCCACTCACCAATGAAAACCACATGTCGACCATCAACGCCTAAAAAACTCCTCTCTATATGTATTTGATAATGGAATGCATGGAATACAACCAATTGATGTTCATAATGACATCATATGTTTTCATCTATAGGAATAAGATATCTCCATGGGACTGATGTGGTCCCATCATTAGTCTGCTTCCCAAACACGAATTAAATATGCTAGTATAGCCTCTGATAGGAATACTCAACACCAGTGGAATAGGAAATATCTCTATACCTTTCTGAAATAATGGGATAGACTATGTACTACAAAGGAGTGTGAAGCCCCTGGATCAAAAAAAGAACAACCAAGGGTATAAAAATATCTAATACTACCTATAACGATCGATGATCCTATAGAAACTTCTACCTCTACTACGTAAAACATAACTTACCCAAATCCAATTCCCCTCTTCTAATGACCACCTCTATGACCTTCTTGGTTTGAGGTCCCTAAGGAACACCCTAAGGTCATCCTCTACCTACTACATCTCCCCTCGGTGGAGCATGAGCCTACTTTCCCTACTGTAGAAACGGTCTAGCTGAAAACCACTATTGAGGCTGGCACAGAACCTATCCACCTCCACCATAATAAGCCCAAATGGACTTTAGGTATTGGTTCTAAATATGAACAAGGAATCAACTAATGAAAAACCTTGGTACTAAGTTCATGGTAAACACTTGAGGACCATAAGGTTGAAACGGAAACTCCTAAGGTCGAATCCCCAATGGTTAGTCCCTTGAAGTCCCTAGAGCCCAAGGTCTATTTCTAGTAACATTTCCTCTTAAAGAACCATACTTGATCCCCTCTCATGGTAGACTTCCTCATGAGTGAATCACCTCAATCCCTTTTACCTTCTTCTGAACCTCCATGTACGTTGGCAATGTAATTGGAGTAACCACGTAATAGATCAAAGGATAAAGCTCCTCCACTAGGTATATCACAGGAGACTCCTCATCTAAAAAGAGATTCTGAAGAAAAAAAAAGAGATCCTTGAACATAATCCCCATCTCTCGTATAAAATTACACCCCTACTAATGGGATAGTAACAACTTCCTCTTCTCATACTTCATGCTCGATGAATGGAATTATGCTCGGAACTCTTTCTCGAAATCAACCCATAGAACATCATCCCCCTTCCTCTCCCCAAGTACAGTGTCCACCATTGACATGAAGCTCCCCACATATGGTTCACTTCCAATGAAACCAAGTACTCCATTGGATATCCAATCATACTGAAGGATATCTCAAGATCCTCATGCCAATTCCTTATATTCAGGTTCAAAACAATTCCCTCAGTCATTCCCAAGGTCTACTTTTAGAAATCGTATAACATTATCTGGCACTGATCATCCTCTCCCACCAGATTAACCCTTCTCCAATCAACCGGATCAACCTATTGATCCTAAACTGCCCATGCCAAAGGCATATGATGACTAGGTTCTATAGCTAAAAATTTAAACAAGGAATCCTTAATCCTCAGTAGTAAAGTATTTTATTTAAGATTCATTTTAACTAAATTAACTCCTTTTTTATCCATTTAAAATTCCCCAAAAAATCCCAAATCATGTAAAAACACAAGTTCTTATAATGCATGTACCTTTCTTGGGGTCTCTACCTTGCTAACGATTTAGTCTCACTTGGTAATTCAGTATACCCAAAGTCCTTGCATCAGATCATAGGGGGGCCTAAAATCCTATGCCCTAGCCAGTCTTCCCTGGCCTATGTCATGCACCGAAGTCACCTGACACTATTTCCCTACAAACGCATGCAATAATCGCTATTATTTACTCTAAACAACATCCTATATCTCAACCATATCCAATGATACCATTCTATCACAACCAACACCCTCCAAAGATGCCCCTGTTGGGTTGGTAATGATAAAAGGGAGATAATAACCCTTGAGTCCTGCCTCCAGTAAGCCTCAAGGTCATGACCATAACCAAGGGAATATAATCACACAAAATGGGAGGATTTCATTTTTTAAAGAAAATAGTATCAGGAGATAAGATGGTACATCCCCAAACTACCCCAAGTACTATATGTAATGACACAATGTTTTGTCAATGGAATTCCATTCTTATAATCATGACTTGTAGTATAATCGCATTAGGAAACACAATTTAATATCATGATAATAAATACTATGTGACCATTAGACATATTTTTTCAACTTTTGTGTTTAGGATTTCCAAAATCTGTCATACACGGTTGCGTTAAGAGTTATTTTTGGGGTTTGATGGAACAAACATAATTTTTTGGTGAATAGTAACTTAACCTTAATAATACTAACCTACCCTTAAGAATAGTGACCTACCATTATGAATAGTAATATGACCCTTTTGAATAGTAAATCGACCAAGAAAATAGTACCCTTACCAATGAAATTATAATTAAAATTTATTCATCTAATAAGAGACAATAGGATTGTGTTGGTATTTTTAAAAGCCATAAATATTTAATTTATTAATAATTAAATAATAAAAAAATAAAATTTATTTTCATAAAATATATTTATAAATTATTTTTTCAATGTCTAATTATTATAGGATAATTTTCTGAGACCCTAGTTAATTTTTTAATGTATTAAAAAATCTGTTGTAATTTTAAAATATGTATTTTTCATGTAAATGATGATTTTATTTAAAAGTTAAATTTCCTATATTTAGAATATTATTTTCATAAAATGGAGTTATTTTTTTATTCTAAAAATCGTAAAATATTTAGGGTGAATTTTTGGGATTTTTCTAATATACATGAATTTTTTATGAATAGTTAGATATGATAGTTTACAATTAGTGCTAAAACAGGAATTTCAACATCATGTATGAGTCATGGATGATGTAAATTACCATTGGATCGAAAAAATAGAAATTAATACTGTTTTTGTTCATGTAAT
This sequence comes from Viscum album, assembly GCA_963277665.1. Classification (NCBI taxonomy): domain Eukaryota; kingdom Viridiplantae; phylum Streptophyta; class Magnoliopsida; order Santalales; family Viscaceae; genus Viscum; species Viscum album. Next base: position 1,329,250,326 of record OY728165.1, on the reverse strand, counting down.
CATAACTATTTGTTGTCTTATGGAGAAATAATAAACTAATGATTAATATATTAAGAAGGCCATTATCCCCTCCAGTATAAAACCCACCCACATTCCCCTCTTATATTCACTCATATCAAGCCTTATTCTTTCCCTTATTTCTGCTCAAATATCTCCCCAAAATCCTCCCCAATGTCCAAAATCCCTTTATCTCTTCAACGGACCAAATCCTATCCCATTAAGAGGCTCTCAAGGAAGATTAATTTAAGATGTAAATTCCTCTTTTCAATTCTTTTACATTTCATTCAAGTTCCTTTGTTTTATTTTCTATCCTTAACTCTTATCATCCAAATGTTATGAAAACTCTAGTCCCTTATATTTACTAAAATATTTTTATGGTAATGGAAAAAGTTATTATCATATCTTCTTTACCCATATTTTATACTAGTGGTAAAAACACCATCTGAGGTGTGTTAATTTTTCACATTCAAGGACAATGGGTTTTTAATTTCCATTACCATATTTAATTACTGTCATGATATCATTATTATGGTTCAACCAGACTATAATATATGTATTATGTCTCATCTTTTGTTCTGGAATCTTTATTTACTCATGGTTTTTATTTATAAATCATAATGTGTTCATTGTGATCAAAAACCACCAATTAAAGCTTGAATGGCCTAAAGGCCTTCATTTTTTGTTGATTTTTGATAACTAGCCATTTAAGGGATGAGGGGGAACCCCTAAAAGGCCCATGGTCTTTTTTATTGCATGGAAAATATTCTTAATATACATTACATGACCTGAAGGTCTTATGGAATTCAAACAGACTATAACTATAAGGAACTGCCCCTCCCCAGTATCTGCATCGTGATGTAGCTCTCCACCTTCACATGGTCGTCTGACTAAGCATCCCATGCAAGCACAGCCTGGTCCTGATGGAATAGTCATACCCTCTGATTCTTCCAAATCCATTTTTTCTATTCTGGTGAGTGCGCCTTCTCTAAACCATCTTCTATGGCTGCTTCTTTTTGTAGAGTCTGTATGGGGCAACTGCATGTGGCCTAAAGGCCATGAGGTGGCCCAAAGGCCTTAAAGTTGGCCCAAAAGCCCTACCGACACGAAGGACTAGGTGGACCGAAGGCCTTATGGAATCTAATACCAAGTAACTAAATAGAATTTACCACCATGTAACCTTTTATATGACCAACAATAAAATATAACTCCAATTCTATACAAACATCCACATTTTATATGATTATCTATTCATGTGTATAAGTAAACCGATAATGAAACAAACAAACCCTAACAATGAAATTGAAACCATAACCAATAAAAATGGATATGAATGAACTAAAAAAGGTTATAAAAAATATATTTAAAGATATTTTCTATTATTATTTATTAATTAAAATAATTTGATGATTTCGGCCATTATTATCAAGTGGAGAACACCATCGGACCTAAGGTAAGAAATTCTACCAGAACCTCCATTATTCCATTAGTTTATTCTTACTCTATTTTTACCCAAATGAAATAATATATTCTCTATATTTACATATTCTAATTTTTTTTATTTATTCAAACTCATATATGAATATCCCTTAGTCATTCGATTTTTGGGATATACGTTCTTTTAAGTGATTCCATTCATAATACTTCCCGATAAGAAAACCTATTTTAAAGGAATATCCCGAATTCGTACCCAATCTCATGTGAGTTATATAATCTATTTTAATCCACTATTGTATTTATAAAATCTCTATTTTTTTATGATAACCTTATTGGTTCACTTCTTGTTTAATATAAAATATAAAACCCTTTTCTATTTTAAAGGCTCTTTAGTATTATCCTTAAAATAGCACTAAAATGTTTTAATGCTAAAATTTCTTAACTACTATTCTTACATATTTTCACATTTGATCAACATCACTTACCATGATATATGCCTATTTTTCCTTATCAATATGCATTTATATTTTAATTACTTTCTTTCATGGACACCTGTTTGATATGCCCGTCTATTACTCTTTATGACATGATTATGATACCCATTTCATTCCATGGGTACCCTTATGATTATGTATGATTGATTATGTATGATTATATATGTGACAAGCATATTTATGAACATGTTATGATGGGTTTGTCATGATAGTGCTTCAATTCATTGGGTAAAGTTGAGTCTCATGAGATGTTATGTGCAACGGTCTTGGTAGTTAGCCTTGATGCATCTTACCATAAGAAATAGTATTGGTGGTTAACCTTAACTTGTGATACTCTATTTGAAATGAGACTTTACTGGTGCTAAATTCATGTTTTAAATTTCATCCACATAACCATGAATCCATGTTTATATGATACTATGTTTATATTTTATGATTCTATATGATCTATGGCTTTTATTTTCATTATGAAATGCCTTCTAACCCATGTTCTAAAGCTCTTTTCATAAACTTATTCCCTTACTGGAATTTCAGCTCACCCATTCATTAATGTTATCCCCAAGTTATCCTATTCTGATATATGAGATTAATGGAATATAAGATCTCATTATTATTATTAAATAAATAAATGTTTTATGTTTTCCATTTTATGTACCTAGTCTTCAAAGACACTAGAATTCCTGTTCCTTGGCGTGTATTCCAATTTTTAATTACACATAAAATCATGTAATGTTATGTATAAAAGGATATAGTTTCTATAATATATATATATATATATAATAAATCCCAAATCCATCCCACACACATGTTTAAAATACAACTATTTTGAATAAATTGAAACTGCAAAGTAAATACCAAAAACAAGGCTAAGCAATGACAAAACAATTGTCCTATTGTCTGAGCAAGTAAGGTCCAGAACAGTCTATGTAATCCTCCTGGAAACTGGAAAATAGTTTTATATACATAGGGTGACTATACAAGTATACTCGGTAGGAAAAACCTAAGTCTCTTGTGCACAAGTGATGGAATAATAGTAATTCTACCATGACAAAACTACCTAACAAAAAAGCACCTAATAAGTTATACTAGCCATCCCAAACTAACCAAGGTAGCCTTAACAAGTAACAAAAGTCATCTCTAGTTATATAGTAATAACATAGATGATGTGGGTACCCCAAACCACTTCCCACTAGTTTATATTCTCTTACCTAACGGAAAATCACACCTCCTTTGGAAGAACCACATCACAACCTTCTTACAAACACCTGGGCCTCACATCTAGTCCAATAAAATTGGAAAATGAAGCACATAAAATCTATCCCGTACACACCTGGGCCTCAGAGATAGTCCTATCACCTGAGAAAATGAAGCACATCACATCATGGTCGTAGAAACTTGTGCCTCATAGCTAGTCCAATCACCTAAGAAAATGAAGAACATCAAATCTTTCCTGCACACACCTAGGACTCACAAACCACACCACATCCCACCCACAGACACCTATTCCACAAGCCATGTCATATCTTAAAAACACTAGGTAAAGAACATCATATATCATATTGAAGACACCTGGGAAATCATGACTCATCACATGTTGAAGACACCAAAAAAACACAACTTTCCATCACACACCAAGGCCCCACAAACCACAACATGACCGATGAATATAGGGATACCACTTCTTAGAAGAAGGATCATGGAAGAGTGGGTTTCTAGAAATCCATCCTCCCACTAGGATGTTTGGGAAATATAGCCCCCCCCCCATGACGATGGGGTGTTTGGAACATAGTTATAATAAAGGGTGGGTTCATATATAAACAATAAATAAAATAAAACTAAAATATATAGACATATATATATATTTCCAAATACTCATTCCTAAACTATGGGTTCTCAAAAAATCAACCAGCTTACAACACTACCTTTTCTCTTACCACAAAATGCACCACTACATGAAAACCACAAGTCAAATCATACCCCCATTACATTAATTTAACCAATTATCATTAATTGTTGAAAAATAATTTATTCATTCTATCACTACCCATGAAAATAATGGCATCATGCCTTTTTATTACATAACTTTTCATTACATTTTACATACAGAGGATCTATAAAGTCAAGTGTCTTGGAAATCTATAACATAACACATTAAAACAACATAAAAAATCCTTATAATATACTTTTAAGGATTCATCATAGGTTCATAAAATGTAAATTTACTACATCACATAACTTGGAGATATGCATCAAACGAAAGTGTGAGCAGAAGGCTCAGTAAGGAAAACAGGTGAAAGAGTTGACATGTGATCTAGAGCAATATTTATAAGAACATTATAAAAATTATAAATGCATGAGAAATGGAAGAATAGGAATATCATAATAAAAATAACCTGAATAATATCTTGAATATATGGCTAAAACATTTGTTTTATACATTCATGAACATATCACCAAGGTTTATCCCTGAGGTGTCATAAAAATTACCAAGGTTATTCACCAAGGAATCGTGAAACTTTTCATCTCTAGAGATTAATTCTATACACAATGCATTGGAGCACTATCAGGGTGCACCCTCAATATGTATTTACTTTCATGTGATCCACATGGATAATAATCAAACATTTCATAAATAACCCATTGAGAATAAAATAAATCAGTATCATTTCAAGATCACGACTTTTTAAAAGTTCGTAAAAATAAGATCATTAGGTCATTTATAACCCATGGAAAAGAGGTGAGGGATATATCTATGTCAATTCCAGAATACAATATGTCATTTTTGTGTATTTATTAACACCCATATAAACTAAATAGTTCTGGTTATTCACATAAAAAAACAAGATAATTTCATTAGAGAAATAGAGAGAAATTTTGAGATGAAAATTCTACAGCATAACGGCTACAAAACATCCTTTTAGAAAACATTAAAAAGAGAGGGTACAAGGGTAACCCACTCATATATAATTCATAATAAATTTTAAAGGAATAATACAATGGAGATAAGAACATGGTATGGATATTTTAATGAAATACCACATGAAAAGGAAACTAGAAAGAAAATAGAAAATGTGATTTCTTTGACGAAAAATTTGACAGCCTAATGACATCACTTAAAAATTTAGAAAATAAATTGATGAGAGTGGAAAGGTTCTCCCATAATATGGAAATAAATTTTAATGTAATAAGGATATTCAAGAACATACCCCAAAATAATAATATGGAAACTAGAATACATAACATAAAGGAAGTAATGACGTAAAAGAGGAGGGTGAAAGTTTCCCTTACCTTGAAGAGTAACTTCAAAAAATTGCAAGTCAGGACCTTGGGAGGCTTTAGGGAACCTTTTAAGGACTCTTAAGAAGGTAATGAGACCATAAAATCGTTGATGAGGATTTTGGAATGAAATGAATGAGGAAATGGCTTGGTATTTATATGAAAAGTGAGGGAATAAATTATTAATTTCCATGGGACACCTCATCAGTGGTATTTGCCAAACCATGGTCTTTTCCATGGTATTTTCCCATGGTATTGGCCACATCAGACACCTTATATAATATCTAACTATTCATAAGTCAACTAGAAATCTTACATCATTATTACATCATTAAGGATGTCATTAAACACCTAAAACTCAAAAAATGTATTTTTACTATTCCCCAAAAATTCGACTATTTCAGAAAAATCCCAAAAATTAACCCTAAGCTAATATTGATACTATAAATTCAAAAATGAACTACATTTTATCAAAATATTTTTCTAAATATTTTTAATTTAATTTTCAAATACAATCATTATTTATTCAAAAAAACAACTATAAAATTATAACTTGTTTTGTAACTCCTTAAGAAAGTAATCAAGGTCCCATAAAATTATAATATAACCATAATAAAATAAAGTAAAAATTTATGATTACATTTTATGAAAATATATTTCTATTTTAAATTATTAAACTAATTATAAAAATTTAAATAAAATATTTATGACATAGAAAAATACCAAACTTTTTCTAATGGTCATATTGACCAATGGATATATAATATTTGAAAACCAATAGTCTCATTTAATTAAACTCACTTCATTAATTAAAGTATATAGTTTTTTTGAGTATAAAAGAAAATAACTCACAAATTTAGGATATAAATATTATTAAAAAGTTTGGGTCGTTACATTTCTTCCCCCTTAAGAAATTTTGTCCCAGAAATTTTAACTTGTGCCCTAAGAAGAGATAAGGTGTGGGTACTTCGGCCTCATAGACTCCTCTAGTTCCCATGTGGCTTTCTTACATTTTTGGTTCCTACAAAACACTTTAAAAAGATGAGTAGTCTTGTTGCGTAGAACCTTGTCCCTATGATACAAGATCTGCACCGGCTGCTCTCATAAGAGAGGTCATGTTCCAGTTGTACCACATCTGGGTTTAGTACATATGAAGGGTCAGGTATGTACTTCATCAAGAGGGATACATGAAATAAATCCTGAACTTATGATAGATTTAGAGGAAGTGCATCCCAATAGGCCACTGTTCCAACGCGATCAAGGATTTCATAGGGGCCAATGTACCTAGGGCTTAGCATCCATTTCTTCCCAAACCTCATGAATCTATTCCAAGGAGAAGTACGAAGAAAGAATTTGTCACTGACATCAAACTCCAAGTCCCTTCGATGGTTGTGAGCAAAGCTCTTTTTCTAACATTTAGCAGCCTTAAGGTGTTGCGGGATGGCGTGAACTCTTTATGTCATCTCCCGCACAAGATCAGTCCCAAGAATCTTTCTCTCACCAACTTCATTCCAACCCATAAGAGATCTACATCACATCCCATATAGAGCTTCATGGGGTTCCATTTGAATGCTCGAGTGTAATTTGTTGTTGTAAGAGAACTCGTATAAAGGGAGATGTTGATCCATTCCACATTTAAATTCAATTGATCATGTACACAGTATGTCCTCAAGTGTTTGAATAGTCTTTTCAGATTGGCCATCAGTTTGGGGGTGATAGGTCATACTAAAATTCAATTATGTTCTCAGATCATGTTGATGACTTCTCCAGAATTTTAATGTGAACCTTGGATCAAGATCAGATACAATATAAAGTGGAACTCCATGCAGCCTTACCACTTCCTTTACGTAAATCCAGGAAATTTAATCAAGAGAGAAATCTTCCCGAATGGAGATAAAATGGGCAGTCTTGGTGAGACAGTCCACAATAACCCATATCACATCGTTTTCTTTGTATATTATCAGGAGACGAGTAACGAATTCCATAATGATATTGTGTAACTTCCATGGTAGTTTGAGTAGTGGTTTCAATACCCCTTTTTGAATTTGTCACTCTGCCTTCACTTACTGACATAACAGGCACCTTGAAGTGTAGTCAACAATCTCCATTTTCATATTATCCCACTAATAATGATCAAGAAGGTGCCTATACATTTTCATGCCACCAGGATTTATAGAGAAAGTAGAGTTATGAGCTTCATCCATCATCTACTTCTTTATTTCTGGAATAGATGTAACACATATTCTTGTGGGATATTTCAGCACACCTTCTTGATCAGTATTGAACTCAGGAAAATTTCCATCCTTCACAACCTCAAACTTCTTCTGTAACAAAGGATCTTATTTCTGAGCTTTCTGGATCTTCTCTAGTATTGATGATTGAGAAATGATTTTGGATAGGGTTGATAATATCCCTTCCCTTGTAATTCCCATGTCCATATTCACTAGGTCATTGATCAAAGGATCACTTTGAATCCTCATCATGGAAAGAACGACTGGGTATTTCCTACTTAATGCATCAGAAACCTTGTTTGCTCTTTCAGTATGATAATGAATTGAACAATCATAGTCTTTATGAAGTTCTAACCATCTCCTATGTCTCATGTTCAATTCCTTTTATGTGAAAATATACTTCAAACTTTGATGGTCTCTGTATATGTCACATTTCTCCCCATAAATAAAGTGCCTCCATATCATTAGAGAAAAAATGACCGTAGCCAACTCTAGATTATGTGTAGGATAGTTCTTCTCACGAGTCTTCAACTGTCGAGATGCATAAGCAGTGACTTTGTTATTTTGCATGAGGATGCACCCAAGACCTTTTATAGATTCATCGCTAAAAATAATGAATCCTTCTCTACTTGAGGGAAGAGTTAACATGGGTGTAGTAATCAATCTCTTCTTCAACTCGTGGAAACTTTCCTCACACTCCTTTGTCCAGATAAACATGACCCATTTTGAGTTAACTTGGTTAATGGATTAGAAAGTCATGAAACTTTTTTCACAAACCCCCTATAATATCCCACTAAACCAAGGAAACTACGAATCTTAGTTATTTTTGTAGGATGAGGACACTCTTATACAACTTTTGTCTTTATAGGGTAAACTGTCATTCCTTCATTGGTTATAATGTGCCCCAAGAATGCAACTTTTTGAAACTAGAATTCACATTTACTGAACTTTCAAAAAAGCCTCTCCTTCTATAGAGTTTGTAAAATAACCCTTAGATGATCTTCACACACCTCACGAATTCAGAATATATTAGAAGATCGTTAATTAAAACTACCACAAAGATATCAAGGTAGCCCTTAAAGACTCTACTAATCCGATCCATAAAAATAGTAGGTGAATTAGTTTGTCCAAAAGGCCTAAAAACAAACTCATAATGTCCATATCTTGATCAGAAGGTAGTTTTTTTAGTATCTTCTTTCTTCACCCGCAATTGATGATAACCAGATCGAAGATCAATCTTAGAGAAGAATTGAGCCCCATGAAGTTGGTCAAATAAGTCATCAATTCTTTGAAGAGGGTATTTGTTCTTTACTGTGATCCCATTCAATTATCTATAATCAATTCATAGCCACATCGATCCATTCTTCTTCTTCACAAAGAGAATATGTTCTCCCCAAGGAGACACACTCGGTCGGATAAACCCCTTCTCTAAAATATATTAGAGTTGTTTCTTTAATTCCTCCAGCTCTACATTTTCCATCCTATACAGGGTCTTTGATATTAAATGAGATCCAAGTATGAGTTCAATAGAGAACTCTACCTCTCTTTTCGGAGGTGGTCCATGAAACTCCCCAAGAAATACGTCAAAGTATTCTTGGGAGATGGGGACATTTTCTATCCTCAAACTCTCTTTTTCTTATTCTTCTTCACCAATAAACTCTATAAATAAGGATATAGAAGGTTGTTCTAGATAAATATTAGGTTGAGATATCTCTCCTTGGAATATAACTGTAGATTCTCCATTCAATACTAATGAGATTTCCTTACTTATGCATTTCATCTTAGCATTATACTTTGAGAGTCAATCCATCCCTAGTATAATGTCGAATTCTAGCATGGGAATGACTACTATATTTTTTAAAAATATTGTGCTCACTAATGTAAATACTGGAGTTTTTAGACACTGATGATTCTTGGATAATCCCTTCAGGATTATTTAATGATAACTCTACTTTTGGAAAATCGGGAGTTGATTCTGAATTCATTGCAAACTTGGAAGAAATAAAGGAATGTGTAGAACCAAAATCAAACAAAGTAAGTGATTGATTTAAGAGAACAACAAGTGTACCTGCTACCACATCATTTATAACTTCAACTTCGGCTGTCGTGATAACAAAAGCATGACCTTGATCTCTTGGCCCTTGTTGAGGCTGATGGTGGTTCCCCTCCACTACCCTCAGATTTGGACAATGATTAGAGAAGTTCCCAAGTTTTCCACACTTAAAACACTGGACATCAAGTAGGGAATGTACAATCTTCCCCTTGTCTTTAGTGTTTAGAATTTGAGTTTTCACCTCACTATGACAATTCCTTGCAATATGGTCATCTCTTCCACACTTGTAGCATTTCCATCTCCCAAGAAGGTTGTTCCTCGAATGCTTCTTCCCACATTTCTTACACGTGGGATGTTGCACTTGATTTCCTATTCTTTCTTGATTAAAATTCCTCCCTAGGCTGGGCTCCATCGATCTCTTCTTGTCGTCGGATTTATGAGACCATTTCCCCTCAAAAACTCGAGCTCGACTTTCATCGCACTCTGCACGATCTTATCATAGCTATCATAGTCTCGGTTGGCTAGATTCGAAGATGACGTCTTAGTCCAGCGAAGAATCTATCAACCTTACCACTTGGATCCATGAAGTTAATAGAGTTGTAATGTGAAAGCCTTGTAAAGTTCATCTCGTAGCTTCCCACAGATTCATTCTCCTTCTGATTCAGCTCGAGAAACTCCTTCTCCATTCTTTTTCTCATGGAATGAGGGAAATACTTACTGAAGAAGATCCCTCTAAACTCTTCCCACTCCATAGCTTCAACCACCACTCTTGGAATAATTTTTTTAATCAGTTCGCACCACTGTTCAGTGTCTCCCTCTCAACAATAGACAGCCAAGGTGACCTTCTCAAGCTCGGAATAGCGGAGTACAGAAAATAACTTCTTTATAAAGACGATCCACTATTCAGAAATCAATGGGTTAGTCAATCCACTGAAGGTTGCTGGTCATTGATGCATGAAGGACTCAAAATAATGTTTTTGCCTTCGCAGTGATATCGGTCTCTCAGCTTGATTCAATTTATTTCCCATAACATGAGTCATTTTGTTCATCATTCGCATGAAAGTTTCCATTTTGGCTTCCATCAGAGGGTCGTCAGTGCATGGTCCATTGCGGTATCTATTTGCACGGTTCCTCCTATTTCCTGCCATTTCCAAAAGAATAAAACGTTAGTGAGAAGATTATTTTATTTATGAATATTTTAACTGTAAAGGATTTTATGTCTTAAAAATTCATGCTTAAATGATTACATTTCTCTATAATTATTTCATAATAATTCATAAAATTCTTGTGATTAACCAAACATATCCCCCAGGAGTGTCATAACCAAGAGTGTTGCAAGGCAGGTTGTCATGAACCAGTTCTCATTGGAGTCTAGCTCAAAGTGGTGTTTTTGGGTTTTAAACCTATGTACATCTGTACCAGAGCCGCCTCTACCTACTCGTATTTAGAAAGAGATGTATTTTATTGATAAACCAATTACTCAATACTCACCGAAATAATAAGAAGTTTTCTAATATTTATAATTTTCTATAGGGATATTCCTAAAGTTTTTATAGCCTAATTTCTGTAAATAAATAAACTATCCTTTGATACCAACTATAGAAGCCCACATTTTTACTACATAATTTTTCATTACATTTTACATACAGAGGATCTTTAGAGTCTAGTGTCTTGGAAATCAGGAACATAATACATGAAAACAACATAAAACATCCTTCTAATACACTTGTAAGGATTCATCTTAGGTTCATAATATGTAAAATTACTGCATCTCATAACATGGAGACATACATAAAAGGAATGGCTTAGGAGAAGGCACATTAAGGAGAACAAGTGAAACATTAGACATGTGATCTTGAGCATTATTAATAAGAACATGATAAAAATCATAGAGGAATGAGAAATGGAAGAATAAGAATATCATAACAAAATGAATTGAATCATAACATGAATATGTGGCTACAAAAATTCATTTAGACATTCATGAACATATCACCAAGGTAGGTGTCATAAAAATTACCAAGGTTACTCACCAAGGTATCGTGAAACTTATCATCTTTAGAGATTAATTATTTACCAAATGCATTGAATAACTATTAGGGTGCACCCTTAATATTTATTTATTTTCATGTGAGACAAAAATATCATAATCAAAATTTCCTAAATAACCCATGGATAATAAAAGAAATGGGTTTCATTTTAAGATCGTAACGTTTTAAAAGTTCTTAAAAATAAGATCATTAGGACATTAATAACCCGTTGAATGGGAGTGAGGGTTATAAGTATGTAAATTATAGAATCATATATATGTCTTTTTTTTATTTATGAACACCCATATAAACAAAATAGTTTTTTTTATTCACATAAATAAACAAGAGAATTTCATGAGAGAAAGAGAGAGAAATTTTCAGATGAAAATTCTGCAGCATAACGACTACATAACATCCATTTAGAAAACATTAAAAAGAGATGGTACAAGGGTAACCCACTCATAAATAATTAATATTATGGTATAAAGGAATAATAACAAGGATATAAGAACATGGTATAGATATTTTATTGAAATTTGACATTAAAAGGAAACTTGAAAGAAGATAGAAAATACACTTTCTTTGACGAAAAAATCAGCAGCCTAACAACGTCACTTAAAAATTCAGAAAATAAATTGATGAGAGTGGAAAGGGTCTCTAATAATTTGGACCTTAATTTTATAATAATGTGTATATTCAATAACATGCCCCTAAATAATAATATGGAAACTAGAATACATAACATAAAGGAATCATGACTTAAAAGATAAGGGTGAAAGATTCCCTTACCTGGATAAGTAACTTCGAAATATTGAATGTCGGGACCTTCGGAAAATTGATGGCACCTTGGAAGGACTAATTGGAAGGTAAGGAGACCATAACTTTTTATAGAATGATTTTGGAATTAAATTAATTAGTAAATGTCTTGGTATTTATAGGAAAAGTGAGGGGATAAATTATTAATTTCCAAGGGACTCCTCATCTGTGGTATTTTCAAAACCATGGGCTTTCCCATGGAATTTTCCCATGGTATTGGCCGATTGGTACAAATAATATAATATCTCACTATTAATAAGTCTACCATAAATCTTACATCATTATTACATCGTTAATTATGTCATTAAACACTGAAAACTCAAAACTGTATTTTTATTATTCACAAAAAATTCAACTGTTTCACAAAAATCCAAAAAAGTCACCCTAACCTAATACCGATTCTATGAATTCAAAAATGAAATATTTGTTATGAAAATAATTTTCTAAATATTTTTATTTAATTTTCAAATTAAATCATTATTTATTAAAAAAACAACTCTAAAACTATAACTTGTTTTGTAACTCCTTAAAAAGTAATCAAGGTCCCATAAAATAATCGTATAAACATAATACAATAGAGTAACAATTTATGATAACAATTTATCATAATAATTTAGGAAAATATATTTCCATTTTAAATTATAAAATTAATTATAAAATTGTAAATAAAATATTTATGATATACAAAAATACCAAAACTTATACTATGAACGTTTTTTCACTTTTAAGATGTTTAAGTTGTATTTATACATTCATGGGTGAAGTTTATATTTTTTGTCCAATTTACTATACATTACTATTTATTACTATTCATATTGGTATGTTACTATTCATACATTACTATTCACAAATAATAAAGTTGACCTTATTAGACTCTAAATTTATCACTGATCACAATTGTAGAAGACTATTTTTTGAAAATCATTAAACATTATTAATTATTTTAAGTTTAAATAATACATTGAAATACCCTATCTTCTCAAAATTCATTAATAATATGGAACTATAAATTCATCTTATATTTATTTGGATATTTTAAATTTAGAAACATTATTATAAGAAGAAAAAAGAATTTTATTAATATAAAAGGATTATAAAAAGTAGCTAAGGTCATGTTACATAGCCCCTTATATCGCCTGCATAGGACCTAAGTGTATGGTGTGCTATGTGATAGAATCTTGGGGCAGCTCAGACAACATTTCCTGAGTGGCGATTTCTATCATCTTGAAATTCTCCCTTTGGTGATTCTGGTCAAGCTTCACATGATGAAGTTCAACTTGGGCTTGGTCTAGAGTAATGCCCAGTGAGGCTACCTTCTTCCCATGCTCCGACAGATAGGCTTCATATGGCACGAGTCAACTGAATGATTCCATCAACTCTTCTTTCTGTATTAATTAACCAAGATCATCTGAATTTATAAAAAATAATTGTAACATTAATAATTTAGTCTACAATGGTCATATTGACCAATGGACATATAAGAGCCGAAACCCAATAGTCTTATTTAATTATAATCAGTTCATTAATTAAAGGATATAGTTTTGTAGAGTATAAAATAAAATAACGCACAAATTTAGGAAAAAAGTATTTTTAAAAAATTCAGGTCGTTACAAAGATTATTGGAATAACACACTACAATCCACATAGAAAAAATCACACATAGGGATAAGAACCATTCCAAATTAAACCACTTCATGTTCCACTTCGTTTAACACCCATTCGTGACATAAAATATCGATCTTGATATATGGGAAATAATTCTACAGGTTCTTAATATTGAATCACTCGAGACAACTACTACCATTATCATTCATCAAAGTCATTTTTTCTAATTCGTCCTCTCAGCAAAGAAAACACCTGACTCACAGCAGCACCCAAAAACACTTCTTATAACAAAAAAAATTGTCATTCCTCATGAATAAACACACCACACAAATCACATCCATCAACAAAAACATTACACTACCTGATCATATCCCTTATTCACAACATTACCCATCCATTCCTAGATCAATCAGTCTCTCAACCAGAGATTCCATTATACCTTCCCGGCCACCATACAACACATAACTGTTGTCATCACCTTACCACTGCAAAACCACAAAAGAACATGTTCATACATAACAATTCATCTGTAATTTAATTCCACTTGTTAACATTTGGGGTTATTAGAGAAGGTATAATCCTAGGGCCTCCATTTATTGGCTAGGTATATGTGGTTAGTAAATTTCATATATAATTGTTCAATGAAAAATAAATTAACATCATTCATTGCATAGAACATCCCATTAAAATAAAAAGTCCCCCAATGTCTATAATATTCATTGGGGAATTTAGCCCATATAATTCAGATCATTGATCAAAATATCAGTAAAATATTATGATCAAACATCACTTTCCACATACCCCATAGAATTATCTTATAAAATTTAATTATCTTTGTTATTTTGAATTCAATTGTGTTCTCATGAAAAATTGGTACTCCCATGCCAAATGATGCACAGATTAAATAAATATGAAGGAAAACATACTTGGAAAAAGATGCAATCATCACTTCCTTAATGAGATAAAGCTAAAAGCATGAATGTGGCAGTAAAAGACTCCATGTAAAACTATATATGAAAGCTTCAACACAATGCATGAATCCTCAAGGAATAATGGTTTAGGAAATCTCTTACCATGATAATGGAAAGTTCACAAAGAACAGAAGATATTATCTTTATAAAGTTCAAATCCTAAATCAATTGGAGAAACAGTTTTTAAAATCTATTAAAGCCAGATCTCAATAAAAAACCATGCAGTTTGACCAAATAAAATCCCCCAAACTCTTAAAGATTTAAATATATGACTCATAGACCTTGAAAAGGCTTCAAATCCAATAAATTACTATATTAAACTCATTTCACATCAAAAAAGGTGATAAAAAGTCAAAAATGGAAAAAATGGAAAAACAAAAAACTATTGAAAATGAGTCACTGTTAGGTGAGTCACCGATGTGATTCAATCATGCGAGCTACTAGTGCAAGTAACTATTCAGAAAGCTACCAGTGTGAGCTACCGATGCGAGTAACCATTAAACAAGATACCAGTTTGAGCTACATATGCGAGTCACTGGTGTGATTAAACGATTGGAGAGATACCGGTGTGATTCACCATCGTGAGTCACTATCACGACTCACTATCATGACTCACCATTCTAACTCGCCATTATGACTCACCATTCCGACCTACTAGTGTGTGTCACCACTGTGACTCACCTTCATGACCAATTGGTGTGAGTCACTATTGAGATTCACTATCATGACTTATGGGTGTGATTCACCAATGTGACTCACCATCACAACCTACCATCAATGACCTAACTTTGGGAAAATGGAATTTTGGAAAACTATTGAAATGAGTCACCATGACCTCCCATAACACTTAAACAACTAGATATTTACATTGTAGTAGACTAGTGAGTCCCAATCCATTACGGTTTCTAACATTTCAATTTTGGGATGTACTTGGTGAATGAATGGTGATGCAACCAGAATTGGTAGTGGAAACTATATATAAAGTTTTGTTGATTCTGTGACACTTGATCATAGCTCCGAGAATGAAGAAATTTTTTTTGGATAACAGGATGAAGGATATTTCTTTCTAGGTAAGTGATCATGTGTTTATTAATGCTTCAATATGAAATGTTGTGATGTTTTTTAGTAAGAACTCAAAACTGATTCCATGTTTAATTGGACCCTATGAAATCCAATAGAAAGTTTGATCAGTTTTTTAAAAAGTGAATTTGCCTCTGATTTTTCCCCAAGTACACAATATTTTTCATGTTTCATTTTTAATAGAGTATATTCTAGATTTATCAAATGTTTTGAACCCAATGATTATATATTTATAAGATAGCCTTTGATATGAGGAAATTCACGTTCAAATTCTTGACCTTAGATAGGAACTACAATAGAATTGGGTAATTCACCAAATTAATGTTTTTGAAGAAATGGTATGGTTGATGATACAACATGGTAATCTAAAAATGATATAGGGGAACATATCATCACTTGTTTAATAAGTGAATAAAATTGTGAGACTGAAACTCACATAATGGGGAAGAATTTAAACAAAAATTAATTATAAAATTATATGTTTTTTATTTTGAATTAAATAGTTAAATTCATTATAAATATATAATGAAATAATTGGTATTTATAGTAATGTGACTGTGAAGAATAGTAATTTATCCATTTGAATAATATCTTAATATATGAATCTATAAATAAAATTTATGTATCCTATAAATGAAAATATGAAACATTTATTTCATTGAATAAGTAAATAAATGTTATAAATTTTATAAAATTATGTGTTTTAATTTTTGTAAAATGTAAAAGTATATTTACAATTTTAAAATTAATATAATTATTTATAAAAAATTATTTTCATTAAATAGATTCATAAATTAGTATTTTATTTTATTATAATTATAATATAACTTTTAAAGAATATAATTAATTTTTAAAAGAGTCATAAAATTGGTTATTATATTAAAATTTGTATTTTTTGAATAAATAATGGTTTTAAATAAAAATTAAACATATCATTTTAATAAAATTATTTTCAAAAAAACTGAATCCATTTTTTAAATCTACACATTGAAAAATGGTTAGCATTAATTTTTGAGATTTTTTTATAATAGATGAATTTTTTTAGTAGTGAAATAAGATAATTTGTGGTATGTAACACTATAAGTTAAAAACATGAATTTTTTAGTCATGAATGACGTAAGAAAAAGTTAGTCGAAACTCACATTCATTAGTTAATATACATAGTCACATGAATCAATACTGTAGATATGCTTGAAAAAAATAAGAAAAAAATTAATAATATAATCAAACACATCCCTCTGCTCTCCCTATAAATACCACCCCACAACATGCCTTCTCCTCACTCCTCACTCCTCAAAAGCCTTGTATAGTGTCTATGGTCAGCCCAATTCCCTTCCCAGTCCACTTGACTATGTCCTATACCTATTTTTATAACCAAAAGAGAAAAACAAGTTTCTTAAGGAGGTTCTAAAGGAGACGATATTCAAGAGGTAAAATCCTCATTCTTTCTCTTTTAAATTATTTAATTATTTACTTTTATGTTATCCTATACATCCCTATACAAATTTACATGATAAATCTTGTATAATACATATACTATATATTTTTATTAACGGAATATACAACATCAAACCTCTTCTCATCTCCTCTTATTTTAAATAAAAACATCATCAGTGATGTGTTGATTCACCTCCTTCATGGATGATGGGGCTTCAAAAAATATTATCACCATCAAGGCCTATCATAAAAAAAATATTAATGTTAATTAATAATTTAATATGTATATTAAAACTCTTTTGGTGTTATTTAACTAATTTCAAGACATAATATTAAATAAAATTAAACTAGTTTGTTATGGTCGGAAAATGACCACAAATAAACCACCCATTTACCATTAATGTTTTATATATTCAATATTGCTCATATAAATAAATGATATATGGAATAATTTGAAACTAAGAAAATATATTAATACCATTTCATTCCACTTCTTGTGTTTTTCTTCTTTTATACCAGAAATCCTATACTTATTCTCAATGGAGCCGACCATAAATCTGTGAAACAAAAACTCCAAGAACAATGATTATGATATTTATAACTCATAGAAATGGCCAAAAATGAACATACTAAATTTGTATTAAATAAAATATATGTGGTAAAGGTTCTAAATAACGTAATTAATTATTCCAATTTTATTATCCATGATATTTAGTACAATTTAATAATGCTTTCTGACATAAGTTATGGGAGTTTATTTTAAAAAAGACTCTTTTCTAGTTACAACATTTTTATAAAATAAATTTTATTTACTTATAAGGCATAAGTTAATTTTTTTTAAATTCATAATTATTTATTTATTTTATGTTTCCATTAAATTTTTACAAGATTATTTTTAAATATTCTATTTTATTTATAAGTTTTTAGCTTCCTAAAAATGAAATGTGATTTCAAAATGGAAAATTTATTTTCCTTAAAAAAAATTCTTTTGTGTGAGATTAATGTGTTATGTTCATGGTGTGGTTATTTGGTATTGTTATAATTATAGTTTGTTATATGATAAAATAAGTTTATGTGATCATGTTATGGCTCTCAAACGCATTGGGTAATGGGATGGAGTTAATTAGTTTGGTTCATCCTAAGTGGTCATGGGAATATATTGTGATGTGTATTCTAATTCTAACCGGGATGGTTACTCCCCATATAATCAGGATATCTACATTATATGTAAGGTTGATAAGAAAAAGATGTGAAAAGTTATATTTTTTATTTATATACGCTTTCAATGGTATTACATGAAACTTTTGATTTCATAACAAATGAAAAATATGTTATGTTTTATGAGTAAATGTAATACCCTTGTGAAAATGTTTTCATTAATAGAATAATGGTTTATTTCTTCTATTCTATACCCCTTACTGAACTTTTTCTTCTCATCCCACGTTTTAAAATGTTATTCAAAGTTCTTATGGATGGGTAAAGGGAAGTAATAATTCATGTTTAGTATGGTGATGCTTTGTTATGTAAATAAATCATGTTTTATTTTAAAAGTTTCATATTGTGGAAAAGTGGATATTCAGTAGAGGTGTTTACTTTGTAATATAAGTGTTTCTATGTATAAGGTTATGACCTAATTCTACAAAACTCTAAACCTAAAAGATCATTAGGAATATACGATAGTGAAATATAGTTGAATTGAAAAGATTATATAATTTATAAGGTCGGGTCCTTACATATTATGTATTTACAATTGTAATATAATAATTCACATTTGTTACAAATAATTTCTTCATTGATTAATTCAAAATTCAATGATATAATTTTTGTAATGGTTACTTATCTAAAATTCCCTCTTATTGGGATGTACATTTAGGATATGTAGCATAATTCCTTTACGATATGTATATAATATCACATTAACATTTTATATCATTAATGTCCTTATATTAATTATATTTAATTTCTCATTTTAAATTATTATTTTATGGGGATATTGATTTAAAAGTTAGAGAAGTAAAAAGGGATTTATGTTACAATCACTATTTCTTTTAGGATTCCAAATGTTCAGAGTTCCTTTTTTGGAGGAAATTATGTGTTCTTATATTATTTTATAAAATATATTTTCATCAAATCTATTTTAGAATTTTGTTCACATGTTTAATTTTTGTTTCTTTAATTATTGATTCAATGAATATAAAGAAATCATTTTGTAAAAGTTATTGATCTTTTATTTTCTGATGGTTTGGAATCTTTATACTCCATATCCATGTTTCCAAAAGAAAATAGAAAATATCTTATTCTAAAAAATATGTGATTTCGTAAAGCTATTCTGTATGATCTGTGTAATTAATTTAAATGGGTTTAAAATAAAATTTGTTATCTTTTTCCTATTAGTTCACTTTATAATCCATTTAAAAAATGTTTCAATTTTTTTTTAATATTTACAACATGAATGGATTATCTTGACGACAAGATTATTATTTTATTTCAATAATTCTTCATAGTTTTGTAATTTTATTTTCAATGAAAATTAATCTATAAATATTTTTTGAATTTTTATTTTTAAAATTGGTTTGTGATGTGAAATATTTATTTTCCACAAGAATTTTTTTTATTATCATTTAATGTTATTTCTATTCATTAATGTCAACAGCCCTTGATGGTAATTATCCTCCATATGGGATATTTTGTATTTACACCATCCTCAATATATAATTATATTTACTATGATTATTTTAATTGGTTTTCATGGAACCTATTTCAATTCCACCATTTAATCATGTTATTAAAGAAATAATTGATTTTTCTAAGAGTTTAATAATGTAATATAAGATCAATGAAAATTATTTATTTTATGGTTCTTAGTAATTATTTATGTTGATGGATGGTCCTATTATTAACCAAGGTTGTGTGATATCGTTATAAATTTCCAACACATTGGGTAAAGGGATAGAGTTAACCCATTACTTTTCTCTTTGATATTATGGGAATATACTAAAATGATTATTCCATGTACAACCATGATGGATAATTCAAGTGTAACTGATATGGTTAAACCTTGTA
The DNA here is from genome assembly GCA_963277665.1 of Viscum album. Classification (NCBI taxonomy): domain Eukaryota; kingdom Viridiplantae; phylum Streptophyta; class Magnoliopsida; order Santalales; family Viscaceae; genus Viscum; species Viscum album. The sequence goes on along the minus strand of OY728165.1, from coordinate 1,329,229,836 downwards.
TAATTTTTATAGGAATTACACATATATCCTTGACGATTAATCTTTATAAATGAATAATAGGAAAATTATGATCCACATTTCCCACATGTTCTAACTATTCTTTCTTTGTGTCTTAAAAGATTCATTTCTGAAAAAAAAACATTTTTTATTCACAAGGATATTATTTATTTCTTAATATCAAAGTAAAATATGATAATTCTACCTATTCTAGGGGATTTCATGTTTTTCAAGGGATCAACACTTTTCATTCTTTTTTTCCCCTTATTGATATTTTTGTCCTCATCCCACATTTTGAAATTTTTTTTAAAGGGTATAATAATGGGTAATGGTAATTAATAAGTCAACTTGAAAGTTATGATGATTTTTTATGAAATGAAATAATGGGTTATTTTAATGGTTTAAAATTTTAGGGATAAAGGATACTGATTAAAAGTTTACACTTTGTAAAATATGATTTATTATGTAAGATTTGTAACTTAATTATCCAAAACTCTAAACCAAAAAAGATATTTGGGATTGATTTAAAAATAATTTTAGTCTAATGAAACTAGATTATGTGACTTTTAAAATCATGTCCTATATAATTCTACTTTTAATAATTTCCATTTTCAAACACTTAATTTAGATTCTAAAAATCAAAAAAACTAATACACATTACAAAAATTATATACTTTTATCCAAGACCACGTTACTAGGAAATACTTATGAATTAACTCGTTTTTTGAGAAATTCTTTTTTATGAAATTCTAATTATTAGAGTAACCAATTTATTTAAGTGCATATTCCAAGATCTAACCTAAATTTAAGACAAAATGAATCTATTTATCAATTTTTCATTTTATAATGATTTTGATGAAAAGTTTATTAGACATGAACTAGATCATGAATAGTATACTTATATTATTTTTCTTAGTCACAATTTTCACCCACACCATCCACTATGTCATTCTTGTGCAATAATATCTATGTGTATTTTTAAATTCCACCAACTTATGACAAATTACTATAAAACTTTTTACGAATCCCTTAATAAGTTTTTAATACCTTAAATGGCTTTATTAGTAAATTATAAAAACATCAAACCAAATTAATGTTCAATATCTCGGTTATATGATATATAATTACATTCAAAGGTATTAATTTATCAAAAATTACATATTAAAAACCAACTTGTCCACTGGTAATTTATCAAATTCAGAATTCATCTTATAATTCTAAAAAATGATACACTAACACTAAATATTTTTCCTGGAAAATATCCTACATATTAACACCTCATCATTCAGCCTATACAAACAAAACCATTGAATTAAAAAATGAAAAAAGAGTTCATTTCTCCTTTAACTGTTAAATATATCCAAAAGATCTCTTAATTTAAATCTATATGAAATCCTCAATTTATAACGATATTAAATCCCAAAAATCCTTAAAATACATAATGTAACAACTCAGGATTATAGAATGTATATTACCTTAAATAATGTTATTCCCTTTACAACTTGTGAATAAAAGACACATGAAAATATGTAATTAATCCCTACATGTTTTAATATGACTAAAATTATTTGGAATTTCAATAAAATTTAATTTTCAAGAATAATTTATAATTCAATTTTCAAATAATATCGATCCTAAAGAAATTTTTTGATATATTTTTTGTATGAATATCATTTTTCTAATACATGATTATTTTAAAAATTTAATGATATTATTATGCTAATGAAATTTTTTTTATACATATAGAAAAAAATATTATCAAATTTTAATAAATGGGAAAAAACATTTGAAGGAAATAAGTGTGGTTTTCCTAAAAAAACTATTATATAAGAAATTTTTTTCCTAAAAAATTAAATTTATAGAGATATATGAATGATTTTAATTGAATTATAAAATAATACATTTTTTCAATTATGTTTTAATTTATATAATTTTTTTTACTAGGCATGGAATTAGATTAAATTTATATTTATGTCTAATAGTGATTTCTTCTAAAAACTAGATTTTATTTATTTTTTGGAGGTTATATTATAATAAATTTATAAGACATATATAAATATAATTTGATAAAAAATTACATATTTAGAATCATATTTTTTAATAGTTTTTAATGATGAAACACTCGTTTCTAGCCTTAATAAATAGTATATTTGAAAAAACAGTTTCACTTGGTTCATGTTAAAAAGGGTTAATGAGTGGATTAAACTAAAAATAAGGATTAAAAAGTCTATAAAAATTTACTATATATTATTTATTTAAGGGATTTAAATTCAACCATATATTAGTTTTACATTTGGGTGAATAGGTCTTGCATAGACTTCAATATGACATTATTATATTTAATGAAATTTAGTCTTTATACCTTTTCCACCCACACAACTTAAAAAAGGGATCCTCATATATACTTGTATCTAAACAATTTTATCCATATAGATAAGACAATACCTAATCAAATACCTTTTAAACATCTTGCCTTAAGTCCTAGAGAATATTTACTTCCCAAAATACACACCATTAATGGATTAAGTTGTATAAAAAATAAGGATTTTTAAAGAACTGTTAATTGGAATTATCAAACTACTTTGAGTTTAATTATTACATGGAATCATGAAAATATTATATATCCATATTTAAATTATAAAATGAGTATGATTTGTATAAAAAAATATTTTTATTTCAATGTTACAAACATTTTCTATGTAATTCATATCCTATTATAAATGATAATGTCAGTTATGAAAATGGGTGGACTACTACCTCCACAAAGTGGTGTAAATTGTTTTTCATGTATTCTATAAAGGAATTTAAATGTGGATTTATATCAATAATATATAAATTATTTATGATATTATTATGATTTATGAAATAAGGAATATTATTTACCATTTTTCTTTTCAATTGTTGGAAAATGAAAATATTACACGTGTGCACGTAAAAACAATTGTCTCCACAAAGTTGCATAATTAATTTATCATTAACACCATATGTGATTGATTATAAAATTTTATATAATGAATTATAATGATACACATATCATTATTAATATTCTGGATAATATGAAACCATGGTCATGGTGTAAGGACCAGAACTATTAAACCAAAACATACATTGTAAATGGAACAATTACCACCCAAATGTTGATTTCATGAATTTTATTTTATTGTATCTGATTATTCATTAAAATAATTTTAAAAAATATTTCAATTTACTTTAAAATTATTGAAAATTAATTTTTACAATGTTTTCGAAATGTATTATTTATGACTTTTTACAAAAAATAGTGAAATGAAAAAAAAAATAGTGCTTATTATAAGAATATAATTTCATTATATAATGACCATTATTTGATTTCAATATTCCATTACAAGAATCCATGGTTATATGAAAAGAAATTATTTTTCCTAATACACTGGATTTTTATATAAATTTTTTCAACAAAAAAGAGTATTTTTCTTAGCTTTCCAAACAATTATATAAATATATCTTTATAAATGTATTTATCATCAATGTAATCATCCTTTATCTAAGACTTATTAGAAATATTGTCTGATGGTTATAGCATTTTAAGGATGATTATATGAAACATGTTTCTTTACCATGGTTTTATTTAATAATGGATTAGCCTTTATAAACCCATTTCATTTCCATGAGAATGTTGTGATAAATATTTTCATGATATTAGAAATATAAATTAATAGTTTTAATTATGATATAGGTGGGAATAAAATTAAATATCACCCCAATGTATTAGGTAATGATTGATATCCCATTAGACAATATGATAGTGGATGTGTAGCTAACACATTACATGAATGAAAATAGACTGTAGAGTGAACCCATTCCATTATAGGACCCTTTCCACAATATTATGATGGTATATGAAGTGAGTCTTGAATAATGAAATTATTTTCTATGATTATTATTTTTCTAAATTTATAGATACATGTTCCTATGGATATGATATTCTCTCATGGATCATTATTGACTAATGATGATTCCTCACTCTTATGATTAATGTCTTTTGAAATTCTAAGGTTTTATGTTATGACTCTTGATTTATGATATATGAATGATTTGGTGTCAAATTTATAAGTTATGATCATGTTATCATACCTTTATATTTACCTCATGTTCAAAATTGATGATCCATTGATATCTCTCTTGTTTACCCTTACCAAACATTTATGTTCACACTTTCTTATTTTCAAAATTTCCATTGTTATGATGAATTGGTCTATATTAGATATTTCTAAGAAGGTTACTTTGTGTGACCAATATTATGGGGTATTTTGAAGATTGTAAATGAAATATGATGATTATATGTCTATTTTTATAAGAAACAATCCCATTATGGTTCATGGGATATAATTTTTATGAAATGTGTATTTTTTCATCTAAGATAATGAAATATGTATGTACGTTTTTCTTGAGTCTCCTCATTCATTATCCGAATACGGTTTATTTAATTATGGAAATATGTATTAGAAAACATTAGTGAAACCACTGAGGATAATTATTTGTATATGATAGTATCTCTATGTTTTGGTAAGATAGAGATCCATTGATTTCCCTGGAATGAAATAATTTTTCTGATATCCATAAGTAGTTGGGGACTCTGGAATAGATCAATCTCATGGTAATAAAACATAAACTATTGGTTAGGATTTAACTCATTATCCACATAGTGCATAATAAATATATCTATATATATCTATATATCTATTTTGACACATTCACGTTATATGATTTAGTTAATTCACATTCTCTTTATTAAACACTATAAATAATGTGAACATATAATAAATGAAATCCTATAATGTATCAAAATTGATATTTGGTAGACCAAAAATTGTCATAGGTTTATAAGAAGGTGTCATAATTTAAGACATCAATGAAATTATATTAATTATTATTTGATGGTTTACTCAGATTAATTATTATTAATACTTACAATATTCTTTTTGGTTTCAATAAATTACTGAATCTTGGATAATCCAAGAAAATAATGTATGAGAATGAAAATTTTATGTTTAATTGAATTATAAACCCTTCCGAATAGAATAAATATTACAAATAGTGTTGTTATGTTTAACATGATAAATTTATTTATCATTTAAAACATGATCCTATGTGAGTTTTTCGAAAGTTCTAATAATAGAAATTTTGAGTTTCATGGGTTTAAATTTCATGAAGACTATAGAGGAATGATGATTCAATTTCATGAATGCCAAAATTATAGGGAAAACACCCAAAACAATGCATTAATGGAATGTGAAAAAATATCAATTTTAAAAATGGATGGAATATAGAAAATAATTTCTAATGAGAAATGATTATTTCTATGTATATATTTAAATATCATCATAAATAAATAGTCATATTTCAAATTAATAAGTGTTGGGAACATGGGAATTATTCGAGTAAATGTCCTAATTCAAGGGATAACTCCCATAAAACAAACTAGGTGATACACATATTTTAAATAATCCTTATATAATAGTCTCAATTTTATTTCATGAATTGAAGAAGGAACTCCAAGATATTATAGCAAATAATTTCATATTCTTGAGCACATCACCATAGAGTTAACCTCATTTTTTAAGAATAAATACGAGTCAGTGTATATTTTCAATGATTACTGAGAACGTAAAAATAAAAATTAAGAAAATATATCATCAAACTTATATTGAAAAATATTTAAATCAATTAAAAAGAGTAGTATACATTTCTGATACTGTTATTCAATTTGAATACCATCATTTGAGGCTCAAAAAAGAATATATATGAAGATTTACATCTTTTTGAGGTGTGGGAAAGAAGAATTTATAGTGATTCTACATTATGTGAATTCATATAAAATTATAAATAATGAATAAAATTAAATTTTTTATATTTTTAAACCATGAAAAAAGTACAAGGACCAGAACTGTAAAATAAAACATATATGGGAAACAAAATATCTAACACCCAAAGGTTGATATTAATTAATAATTAGAATTAAATGGGTAATTAGAATTTATAAGGGAATAAAATTTTGTAATAAAATTAAGAATATTGTTTTGGTATATATGTATAATAATTATAAATTTATTATAAAAGTTCATAAGAGCTTAAATAATGAAATTCAGGACCTAAGGTGAGGATTTACATCACAATCCCATTTTTAATCACAATTGTTTAAGAATAAATCCATTTTGGGGGTATTGTATGCAGTTTATCTCTTAAAAAATCTATTCTATTATACCATGAAAGATGATTGTGAGTGAACCCATTCTAAAAATAAAATTTTTTATTTGTTTGATTCCAATACATTAGGAAATTATTTCTCTTATGTGATTAGGGTAATAGAAATGATCCTTGACTAATGGAATAATATTTGATACTAATGATTATTCCACAGTTCCTAAAAAATGATCTCAGGATTTTGATATACACTTAGGTCTCTTGATTGATTAGTGATGATTCATCACTCTTATGGTTAATTTCTTTTAAAATGGTAAAGAGTTATTCCATTACTCATGATTTATGAACTATGACTAATTATGTATGAACATGATATGATATATTCATTCTCTCATACCATTATATTTATATTATTATTTTATATAATCATAGATAAATATCTCACTTGTTTTACCTTAATCAGAAAATTATCTCACCCTTACTTATGTTTCTATTTCCCCCTGTTATGAAGAAAGGTTATAAGTAGTTCATTTCTAATAAAAGAACCCTGAGATATGAACATTAAGGAAGATGTTGAAGATATTACATGAAATAGTTGATTATATATATAGTCTTTAAATACACAAATCCATTATAGTTTTGGGGTATGATTTACTATGTATTATAATTTTTAAAAATCTAAAATGAAGAAATTTATTTTTATGTTTTACTTGGGTTACCTATAATTTACCATGTTATACCACCATTATATACAAAACATTCAAAAACCTTATAAATTTTTATTTATGGACTAAACCAAATGAAATTCCATGACATAAAATATATTTATTATAATACCCTTAAACTGAACCACTCTCTCATAGTTACAACATTAATTCGTATATTAGGATATCTATCACCATGAATACCTCAAATGCACTAGATCACCTCACTCAATCCAATTTTTCGTGCAAGGATGCCGATTCCCATGATCCCATTTGATCTGTACCACCGCATTTCCATGGAAAGAAATGTCATGGTTGAAAACAAATACATTAAACTTATTAAAAACAATATCTATATAATATCCACCAACATAGTAGTCATATGAAATTTAAAAATCGTAAATATATAAATTAATATTTTTTTAATTTCATAAAATCATTCATGAAGGGTTCCATAATAATATAATCCATTTAAATTCATGGAAGGTTAATAGATATATACCATGTAATTTATAACCTAATCATAGGTTGATTGATTCTAATACACAATATATTACCATGTTATTCCCCACAAAAATACAAATACGATTGCATTATTTCATTTTCTATAACGAAACCATATCCCATGGATTCAACACCCTGTCATATTAGGATGTTTTTTTCTTTTATATTTGAAAAAAAATCATATTACCTATTGTGTATGATAACACACTGAACCATAACCAAGACAACCTCACAAGTTATATAACCCAATATTCTATAAAAATATGTAAATATTTCATAATAATAATATTAACAACATATATGTTATTTAAGGATATATTTGTAGTAAAATATAAACTTGAGAGTCAAATTCACTACAATAGAAACACATTGATCTATAAAATAACTAAAAATATATTCAATTGAAAAAAAATCCAAAACTATAGAGGATTATGTTATATTAAGATAACCATAGTAAAATATATATTGGTATTATGATGAAAACAATAATAAATTTCGTTTACATAATATATAGACTAATATAATGAAATTATTGATTTTGGACGAGAGGTTGAAGTGTATTTATAATGGGTAATTTGGAAATAAGAAGGGTAAGACGAACTTTTGAAAAATAAATATGTAATATGACTCTTGGATAGTAATTTGACCTTTATGAATAACATAAAAGTATTAATGTAAAATATATAATATCATATTGTAATTTTAAAAGTTATAAATATCAACAATGTATATTAATTGATTAATTAAAATATTCCTATATATTATAATGGTAAATATTTATTAAAATGGGTTTCCCACAATTTTGGTGATAAATTCATGACATTAGAATAAACTAAGAATTTTTATTTAAAAATTAAATTTATCAAGTTTAGAAAAAAAAATTATAAAAATATCATTAAATTTATTTTAGGGATATTGAAATTAGATAATGGTGTACTATTATAATTTTTAAAGGTAGTTGAAGTTTTACATGAATACTAAAATAGGGTATGTATAGAAGATATTTACTATGATATCATTTTTATATAAAAATAATATAATAAATAATATAATTTTTTACATCACAAGAAATAAGTTTATTTATTAAGAAAGTATTTTTAAAAATTATTTAATTTATTTTCCAAAATCTATAATGATTTTTCAAAATCATAAAATATATTATCAGATTTTAAATTTAATTCTTTATAGAAAAATGAAATTTTCCTGGCCCAACTAATATAACTAAATTTTGTTAAATTCAAAATATATATATATAACAATTGTCTAATTTTTAAATATAATACTTTTAATTGATGATTAAGTTTTTTGTATTCAATTTTACAGAACCGGACATTCTATTGATTATGGAACAATATTATTAACAAATTGTCCCCCAATTTATAAATGTACTCAATCATCCTCCCATTCCCCTTAACTCTAAAACCATAGATCATTTAATCGATGTTTTTACCCTCTTAGGAGTCCTCCCAAGAGGCATTTAAAACACTAATGTGTTCTTTTCCAAGTTTTAGGAAGAAATTTACCTTGACAAGGGCTCATAATCTGTTATCTTCATTTATATTTTATAATTATTTTGAATTTATTTACATTTCTCTGTGAAAATTTTTAGTTATTTTCATTATATCTACTTTATAGTGATTTTAATGATAAATTAATTTTCCCTCCCATTATACCGTCATTCTAAGTCATTAAAATGTCAAAATATTTCTATATCATTATACTCTATTATACGTAAAGCACTGATCCAAACCACTAGGTCTGATCTAGAGAACCAAAAGTCTTCAGGTTCACCCTCCCCATGCATAGGTGGCTTCTGAATACCAATAATGATATGAATTCATTCATTGGGGAGACTATAAACTCATTATCATATATTTTCAATATATATATATATATATATAATTAGTTTAATAAGGCATCATTATGGAATTTAAAATTTCTTACATATAATATAATAATATACTAACATCCCTTTGTGGAATTAAAAACTAGAGAAAATGACCATCTAGATAAATAAATAAAAATTGGTGATATCCTTCATAGTACATACCATTAAAACTCCTCGATCCATGATCCATGGAACAACCATCTACCATGGGCCCATTTCACATTCCTATATCCATATACACTAATTTTTCACATGAATCCTTATTTTCTTGTAGGGTGTGAGTAATAAATATTGTAGTACACAACCAATGAATCTATAAAAATGGAGAATATGTATAAGAGATTTTGACATGGTAATAAATAAAATGGAAGATATTCAAAAAACCAAATGGTTTTCATGTGATATAACCAAGCCCTAATGTAACCCAATAGTACCATCTTCGAATTATTATCTGAAAATATTTTGGTTAAATTCAAAATTTCACAATCATATGATTCATACTGAATCAACTCAACAGTAATATAGGCCCGAGGACAACAATCCATACCATAACAGGTAATCATCCCCTATTTTTCACTCTGTTTGGGTAAAAACTTATATCATTCCACACTATTTCTTCATGGTTCATAAAACATAGTCCAACATTCCCCTAGGTCATACCACATTGGAAATCATACCCCATTATCTGACACAGTCTCAAAATTATGTCACATGCAGTATCTGACCACACCCCACCTCTATGACCACCAAACTTGGATGGTTCCACCTATCACTTTGATACTACTAATTGAATAACTATACAATATATTCCACATAAAACACATGGAAATTTGGTAGATCATATCTAGGAAGACATATCATATCAAGTGTGGGAAACAATAACTGAAACACTAACACATGTAATCAACTCAGCAATGTCTGATCATGCCTAAACACAATATCATATCTTTCTAATGATCAAATACATAGCCTATTCATGATAATGATCTTCCAATATCAATTTTGGTAATTTAAATTTCATGGTACACCATGTTTTAGATCTCAAAAAACACATTTGTACATAAACTAGAAATCTCTCACATAACGAGGACTCATGGAACTGTTTCCAAACCAACATGAAATGAGTGCCTAAATAAGGCTGTTAAGAATAGAAATAAATGGGTATCTTCTAAACATACCCCATAATCAATTAACATTTATATTAGTCTTAATTTATGGTTTTTTGGATACAAGAAGCTTTTATTCTTGGATAACATCGAGATAATAAGTCAACAAGAGAACAACATTGATGCTCAATCAAGTCTTGGGTGCACCAGTGATTAAATTATATCACTCTGAAACACAAGGAATCATCATCTAATCTATAATAACCTTATTCTGTGATAAAAAAAATAAGGTATAGTGAAAATTCAATCAAACAATAATAATCTCCCGAATACTTTGTTGAATCGCCTCAAATCCCGAAGAACCAACATGGAAGAAGAACCAATGACTATTTTTACCCAGGGGATTCTGTAATCAAAACAAACAACAAAATAATATGAGGATCATGAATGCATCACTAGGAAAACACTTAGTTCTTCCATGGGTTGAAAAAATCATAAGATTGATGGAATTCTCAATGAGATAGGGGTAAAATGATTAACAAATATTGGAATCAATTAAACAGCACATTTAAACTCTACAATTATTCTTTGAGAAAACACCATTTTATTAATTCATGATTTGAGAGTAAAAGGTGTTAAATTAGAACATTTTAAAATTTCATTAATTCAAAAAACTTGTACAACAACTTAGACAAGGAAGTGGTGGTTCATGAAAACTCTGAGACAAAAAAATTGGGTATATCATATTTCCATCCATCATGTTGTTTTTCCCTCACCAAAGATTCCAATACACCTCAGTGAGTCATCCTAATCCTTTTATCAGTATGGAATGGTGGTCCTTCATCTGAACATCCCATCTTGTCCATGTTTTGTCCATGAAATTTCACTTATGTCATTTTACATGAAGGGAACACCAAAACTGGCACTACGGTAGTGGTTTTGGCTATTTCAGACAAAATAAATAGCTATAACTCCCACATTAAGACTCAATAATCAACCCAAGATCCCAACTATTTACTAAATCAAGGCTCATCTAAAAACAGTTAGGATAATAAGGGAAATGAGAATTCAAAAAAAGTTCTAGGACTTTAAAACATCCCCATATTATCATTTATCGTCATTGAGAAGCATCTCAAGAGTTATTTCATGAAAAAGTCAGTCCACTAAGATCTAATTTCTGACACCCACTCCCACATAGCCATTTGGAACCACCGATGATTACATTATAAATGAATAAATTGTATCTTATTCCCTCACAAAATCATCTATATTTGGTCTATAACTCACACTTGGAACCCCTCATAAGATTCATTTCGTTCTAACTCAATGACCTTGATGTTTATAACATTCTCAAAATTGGGCATGTATCTATGAAGCCAATAAATATGAAATGCATCAAGCCGACCATGATAACATGAAGGAATTTCCCTATGTTAGTCTATTTTACCACCCTATTTAGTTAACTTGAATAACCCAAGAACCTATTTTGGAAGCTTACCTTACATTTGTAATTGAAGATTCCCCAACTGAGGTAACACTCACAAGAGATCCTAGATTCCTTCATTGAACTCCAATTGTTATCTTAGTTGTTCTGTATACAATTTTTCTTAAACTGTAAATTCACTAACAATAGATGGGTCAAATACACCACATTATAGGTCTCATATACCATGTTAATCCTAACAACTTTTACATAACCTTCCAAATTACAAGAGAGTGTAGAGTGTAATATACATCACTAGAGATACCTAATCAGTTCAATCGAAATATAATCCTACAAACTATATTTTTTTGGAATCTCCAGTATCAAAAGGTGATCATACCATGAGGAAAAAATGCTCAAATATAATCTTGAGGAATATCCTCAAGGATCTAAATTTCCTCTTTAACTATCTTTCTATCTGGGGGTGGTATATTATGATCGGACTCATCTTTTCCCAAGGGCCTTTTGTAATCCTAGCCAAAATCATGATATAAAACTTTCAAACATTTTAGATACAATTATCAAGGGTAACTAAATGAAAATATATTATCTCATGGTCATACAGATTCCCTATATCATATATTGAGTAGGTCTCATGGATTAGTGAGAAATGAGAAACATTCCTTAGTTAATCAATAATCAACCAAAAAGTTTCAAAGATTCTGAAGGTCTTGTGTAAACTTGTTACAATGTCCAATATTAAATCCTCCCACTTTACATGGGAAATACAATTATTGGACTTATTCCTCTTAAAAGTAAGGAATTTCAGAAAAATCAGAAATGACCCTCTGATACCTATCCATCAGAACTACTACATGAAGTCGTGGTATATCATTGTTTCCAAAGAATAATTCACCTTGTTAATGGAATGGATATACAACATTTTTTATTCCTTGAATAAATAATGGGATAAAGATACCATGTATTAGGATCACATCAATGTCCTCCAATATCTATCTAGGTATCAGGTAACCTCCTTCTAGTTATTCCCACATCCTGGAATACTCAATGTTAATCTATTATCCATCCTTTACCTAGTATTCTAGAGAAGATTTCATGACTAGTGGGGAACAAGTCATTGATCCATTTCCCATATAATTAACCATCCATAAATCATCCAAAATAACATAAGGTGCCACTACTCCTCTAAAGTTTTTTCACCATACTCCTTAGGTAATAGTGTCTAAAAACTACGAGAATCATAAAGGAAGTTACCCATATCATGTGTATAAGAATTCTCAAAAAAATTCATTTGTTGGTACTATAACTAGTAAATTTAATATAGATTGAGGTTTTTTTGGGTGATTATATCATGAAGTCTCATATATTATCTCTATAAAAAACAACTCGCAGAAGAGATAGTGATATCAACATTTCCAAGAACTGACCAATGTTTTTAACCACAATTAATGGGTAGGATAGTTCCACTCATGGGGTCACAACTGAAGTAACATATAAACTACTTCTTACTCCTTAAGTATTAGTAATGCTCTAAAAAAATTAGACACATTTTAGTAAATATAATAACTGATCTTAGTCTCATAAAGTATCAACATTGTAGTTATAGTTATCCTCATCTTTGAATTAGGAAATATCTCTTTATAACGGTCTGACAACTAGAACATCACTCCCTTCCTCATCAGTTTAGTAATTTTTGATGGTTAATAGAAATTTTCCATGACAAAATTTCATTAGTATCCTATTAAATCAAGAAAAAAAATGGTCTCAAACACATTCTAGGGATATTTCCATGAAATCACTACCTAGACTTTATCTAGGTCCAATGTTTTACAGATATCAAATAACACATGTCTTAATAACTTCACCTCTTTAATCCACAAGTTATTCTTTGATAACTTTTCATAAATCCACTATACTCGAAGTTTACTTAACATTATATCCATATGTTTGGGAAGATTTTCTAGGTATTTTGGGTAGAAAATGATGTTTTCAGTGAACACCAGGAAGAATGAGTAAATATATTGGTGGAGGATATTGTTCATGAGATCCATGAACATTTCCATCCCATTTTATAATCCAAAAGGAATCATCATGTACTCGTATATCCTATACCATCTCCAAAGTTATCTTTTCAGAATTTACTCCTCTCTAACCTATAATTGGTGATATCCTGATCAAATATCAATAATATTGAACCATTAAGATCTCATTAATTGGTCTAGATATCATTGATCCTGTGAAGATGATAGTTATTCTTCACCATAAAATTATTTATCTTCTGGTATTCCTTGCACATTCAAAGACTACTATCCACCTTCTTTAAAAAAAACTGGTTCACCCCATTGTGACGTACTCATCTAGATAAAATCATTCTACTCCAAATCCACTATCATCATGTCTATACCCTTCTACTCCATAAATTTCGAATGATAAGGTGGTATAGAATTGTGTTGTGAACCAAGAATAAACACTTTATCAAAGTCATCTCCTTGTTTAGGTTTATTCCTTTTGATTTTTTCTTCAAATACATCCTGATAGGGATTGAATATTATATGATATATTGAGGGTTCTACCACTAATCCTGTCAAAAGAGACAATCCCATAATCTACATTATGATCACCCCAAGCTAACATAAGTATAGAATATGTCTAACTAATCCTAGTTCCAATTCATTGGTTATTAATTACTTCTCTACCTTGGGTGATGTAAATGATACTCATCTAAGATATTAGTAGATGTGGACTTTAAATATGGTAATCTAGTTTATGTAATGATTATCATTGAAACTATTAATCTTTAGAATCTTGAAATCCCATAGATTTACATTATCTGATAAAATTATTGGACACCCTAAGAATCACTGATGAATATCCACAATACTTCCAATATTGTTTCAATGGAAGAAAACTTAGAATACAACTTGACTAGTATGTCATGTATAGAAACATGTTGTGTAGATTTAAAGGAATTTGAAGTACATGTATCAAAAAGGGAAATTTTAAATGTATAAGTAAGGAAGAAAGGACCTTGACAAATAGGTGGTCCCTCACCAAAATCTTCCGATGTTTGATCGAGTACATAAAATATAATTTCTTTATCTTTATAGACCTCACCCAGATAAGCATCACTCTCTATATTCATCATTCTTTGGGTCTGCTACTAAGGACCTCACTTATCCCAAGTCTCAATTGATGTCTCTAAATCAAACCCCTTTGAGACCTAGTTCATGATTCCTTTTAAGGGAAATGATATATATGCCATATATTGTAGCATAAATGACACTTGATATTATATTTTGGTCATAAAGTGGAAAAAATCCCCCATTGTCCACAATTGATTCACTAATGACCATTTTCCTCCATAGAAGCTATTGAAGAGACACTTCTCAACTATATCTATCATTCATATCTCTAATGTGAATCAGAAATATTATTATACCTACCCATGGAAGTATTATTAGGAAGTTCACAAATGGATGGAAGAATAAATATAGCTTCATCCACCACTGGACCCTTATCTATAATCAGGACCTTATAGAGAACCTGAGTATATGTTTTCGAGTAACAGATCATGACCTAGTGTCTATACTCTAGTTGAATTCCAATATTAAACATCATGTATTTCTATTCTTCAAACCTATACTAGATATTACTAAATCACATAACATGTTTGAATAATATTGAACAATCAATCACCATTATCATCCCCTAACAAACCTCAATGAACACTTATTATTTTTAAAGATTCAATATACATAGGAATAAATCCTCAAAAAAATATCACTGAATTTCATCCACATGATACTCTGATTCCACCCAACCTAAATGATAATGTCCCACTAGTCGATATAAGTTTCTTAAAGAATAAAGTTTTCTAGAATAACCATCTGAACATCTAAGGTATTTACCAAGATGAAGGTCCTCTCGATAATCTATATCAATCAATGTGCATCTTATGGGAATCTAGTTCCTTAGAAATATGGAGGATGTTACAGCAGAAAATATAAATCATAGTTGATGATAGTCTTGGTAACATCCCCTTCTTGGATAGTCCCTAGGTAGAATACTCTTGGATGATGTTGTCCTTCCACTAGAAAAACTAGGGCAGTTGTGGGTGCATTATATTTCCAAATTGATGGTAGGACATGGTATCCTCCATAATAAAGTCATACTAGCCTACTAAATCAAGTGGTACCGTCAATTTTCCTCGATATTTCATTTTTTGAAATGTAGAATAAAAAATTTAGTAATTTGAAGTCAATAATGAGCATAATTAGTCTTTACGATAAAAAAAATGATCTTCTATGTGTTTACCCTCAAACCAAGGAATATCCCTTCTAGAAATATAAAATATATACATCCCTTAATGTTATTCACACTCAAATATATACAAAACAAATGATAACATGCTCATTTTTAGATAATTAATCCCAACATAGATATATCACATGACAATAAATACAATTCTATCTCGAATTGATAACAAAAATAAGATAATTAAATTAAATAACTTCTACGGAACATAAAAACAGGTATATATATGGAATGTGATCCAACATTCCATGTCATGATGCTTGAACACACCCAATTACCCAAAAAACTGTTATATTTATCCTATTAGTGGTAAATCATAATTTCCTTAACCAAGTCCCACACAACCTATCTCGTTTCTATTATATCCCATAATAGTGAAAAGAAAAAAAATAAAATTTAGATATCATATAATTTTTAAATTCTCTAACTCAACCAACTGGTTCTAATCTAGATATCCACAAGACATCATGTACTCCCTCCCATTAGGAAAGAGGCTACCAAATGGAAGTGTTGGTAAGGATTCCATTAGTAGGGAGAATATTCCTTACATAACACAACATTGAACCAATAATATACAAAATATATCAACTTACTAATATTGTTGTAGTAAATAATATCAAATGGAATATATTTCATGCAACAAAAATATTTGATCCCTAAGTAGTGCACCAAACAATAGTAAATGAGCATGAAGATAAATGTGTTAAACCATGATATCATTTGCAGTACATCATGGTACTTCTAGTTCCTTGATCCTTGACTCAACCATCTCTCATGGCCCCATTAAATTTTCAATATCCCAATACATGATGTTTACACACACATTGGGATTCCCATGGAGGGTGTCTGCAGTAAACCTTGTAAAACACCACCAATTCATCATTAACATGAGTGTGCATGCATAAGACTGTACGACATTATAATAAATAAACCATCAAAAAAGTTAAACCAAATAACGTTCTTATACACTAAATATTCACCATGAACCTCATTAGTATCTTATTCAGATTTACGATAGAAAACATCAACGTTGTTGTGGAAATGTTGCAAATATAGTAGCCAGTCTAAAGTCGCTCAATATGATATAGGCCATAGGCCAATAGGTCATAACACAATAAGTTATAATTACACATTTATATCTCTCGGGTTAGGATCAATGATAATAAATACCTTATATTTCCTTATGATTTAGATCTCATAGATTACTATTCCCCTAGGTCTGGTGTAACGACCCAAAGTTTTTCAATGGAAATTCCCTTCTTATAATTATGTCATAAAATAACATGAAACCACAAAATAATGAACTACTAAGTGATAAATCACCTTTAATCATATGTTTGTCACTTCTGTGTTTGGAATTTTGAAAATCTAACATACACAGTTGTGTTCAAGATGATTTTTGGAGTCTAATGAAACAAAAATAATTTTTGGTGAATAGCAACCTACCCTTATGAATAGTAACATACCCTTATGAAAAGTGATATACCCTAATTAATAGTAACCTTACCCATGATAGTATAAAAATAATATTCAAGTGAAAGTATGATGTACCTATATTTTAGAATAAGTAAATGAATCTTTTAAAAACTGTTTTTTAGTAGTAATCCAGGATTTTAACTAAATATTAAATTAATCGTATTTAAAAAATTATTTTTCAAAAATGGACTTCATTTTTAGATTCTACACGTCGAAAAATGGTTGGGGTGAATTTTTGGGATTTTTCTGAAATACTTGAATTTTTATGAATAGTGAAATACCATAATTTACAAAAAATAAGCTAAATAAGAAAATTATAGTGCCATGTGTGATGTTCTGCTGATGTAAGCCTACTTAGTTTGGGATCACATGATAAAATTACTGTTCTTGGGTCGCTATAGTTTGTATCAGAGGGAGGTTTAGTTAATTTGGGAATTAGGATTAGTGAACCCTAGGGAAAACCTACAGCATGAGACTAAGTACAAATATGCACACAAGAATATTTATATAGGGATCCCATATGTTGTGTTTTAGGTATATATTATTTAAATTAATAATTTATTCATGACTTGTTTACTTATGTTTTGTTCTAACCTTTTCTATTTTAGAAAATGGTGGGAACCAGGAGACATTAGGCCAACAACTCGTGCAACGGCCAATGCACCGATTGCCCGAACGACATCCCCAATGATTTGGGAGGTGGAGTTCAAAACTTTATGGCTATTCCTACCCAATTATCTCAGGTTATGAACAATAAACATAATAATTGGCAACTTCCTCCTTCACAAAATAGGGATCAACTGGATATCGAATGTTTTTTGCGGCAATGACCACCGACATTTTGTTGATCTTCTGATCCACTAGTTGTGGAATAGGGGGTCAAATCCATGGAGAAGATCATTTATGTGCTTCACTGTTCTGAGACAGAGAAGGTGACTATAGTCATTTATCGTCTAGATGGAGAAGCCGATCAATGGTGGGATTTGATTAAGAACACCAAACCACGGGAGGAAATTAAAGAGATGGAATGGGAGGACTTTAAGATAATGTTTCATAATAATTATTTCCCACAAAGTCTTCTCACGAAGATGGAGAGAGAATTCATAGAGCTCAAGAAAAAAGAATTAGAATCTGTCACAACCTACAAAGCAAATTTTACAAGGCTTTCAAGGTACACTTCGGGTTTTTTTATCAACAATGATAGCAAAATTGATGGATTCTTTAGTGGATTAAAACCACACCTTCGAAAGGCTCTTGCAATTAGAGACTTTGGGAGTTATGAAGAAGTTGTTAGATGTGTTTTCAAAGTGGAGATAGAGTTTTGAGAATGTTCTCATTGCTATGGTGATAAGAAACAAAAGATGGGGTTTCATGTTGGAGGATCTAATGACAAAAGTGGGAAGAAAACTAAACGACCCACATGCCAAAAATGTGGGATGTTGCACCATGGGAACTGCCTCAAAAGGATGGGGAAGTGCTTTAAGTGTGGGAAATAAGGACATCATGATCAAGAGTGTTGAAAATACACAAAAAGTAAGGATAATGTATCCAATGAAAGGATAGAACCACTCATGGTTCAATGCTACAATTGTAGGGGGCTAGGGAACTATGCAAACCAATGTACTAAACCTTGAGTTCTCAAGGGTAATCAGCATGAGAAGCCACCAAAGCCAAAGGAACAAGGTAAGGCTTATGCCATCACTACTCTGTAGTTGGATCATGATAATAAAGTCATACAAGGTACACTTCTTATACACCGAAGAATGGAAAAAGTCTTATTTGATTCTGGTTCTACGCATTCCTTTATATAGGGAAAGTTTGCTAGAACTATAGAATCGAAGCCCCGAAACCTTGAAGTAGAGATATCTGTAAAAACACCAAGTGGTGCAGTCATTGAAACCCAAGTTTTCGACTCTTCTCATGTTGGAATATGTGAGAATATTCTTTCAAAAAATCTCGTAATGCTTCCCTTGGTGGAATTTGACGCTATAATGCGAATGGATTGGATCTCGTTATATAGAGCACATATCAACTGTAGGGAAAAGGAAATATCTTTTCATATTCCAAAATATCCCATGCTCCTCTACAAATTAAAGGAAGATCATGAATCTCCTTTGAAAAATCTTTAAATTTTGTGGGTGTATATTCCCTATGAAGAAGCATACCTCGCACAAATGGTTGAGTTGAAGGAAAGTGCTAACCTTGAGGAAATGCCCATCGTGAGGGAATACAGTGATGTATTTACCAAAGAGTTACCCGGAATTCCCCCGGATAGTAAGGTAGAGTTCTCAATTGAACTCACACCTGGAGCTACTCCTATCTCAATGTGTCCCTATAGGATAGATCCTATCGAACTGGAGGAGTTAAAGAAGCAGCTACAATAGCATCTGGACAAAGGGTTCATACTCCCTAGTGCATCACCTTGGGGTGCACCAGTGCTCTTTGTGAAGGAGAAGATGGATGGAACAATGCGGTTGTTTATCGATTATTGGAAACTAAACAAGATCACCATAAGGAATAAGTATCCTCTTCCAAGGATTGACGACCTGTTTGATCAGTTAATAAGTTCTCAATACTTCTCAAAGGTGGATCTTTGTTCGGGATATCATCAGGTAAAGGTGAAGAAGGAAGATATTCTGAAGACTGCCTTCCGTACAAGGTATGGGGACTATGAGTTTTTGGTGATTCCTTTCGGACTTATTAATGCCCCTGCAATCAACATGGATTTGATTAATAGAGTTTTTAGACATTACCTCAACAAATTATTTGTAGTGTTTATCGATGATATTCTCATCTACTCCAAGAGAAAGGAGGAACAAGAAGAACATCTAAGACTCCTGTAGGAGACATTGAGAAAGGAGAAGTTGTACACCAAGTTCAGAAAGTGTGACTTTTGGATGAATCAAGTAACGTTCTTCGGACATGTGATCACAAGTGATGGAATTTATGTGGATCCTTCAAATAAAAAGGTGATTGAGGAATGGTCCAGGCCCTATAGTGTCACAGAAATCCTTATTTTTCTTGGATTAGCTAGGTACTACCGACGTTTTTTGAGAATCTTCTCACGATTGTCAAGTCTACTAACTAAGTTAACAAGGAAATGGGTAAAGTATGTCTAGACAGAAGAATGTGAGGGAAGCTTCAAGGTGCTAAAGAGAAGGCTAATCAGATCACCTGTACTCACACTACCAAAAAGTGGAGAAAGTTTTGTGATATACAGTGATGCTTCAAAGAAAGTCTTGGGTTGTGTACTCATGAAAAATGATAATGTGATAGCTTATTCCTCACGACAATTGAATATCCATGAGCAGAACTACCCGACACATGATTTAGAGCTGGCAGCCATGATTTTTTCCTTAATAATCTGGCGGCACTACCTTTATGGCGAGAAGTGTGACATATAAACCGACAACAAGAGCCTAAAGTATATATTCACACAAAAGGAGCTCAACATGCATCAAATGAGGTGGTTAAAACTAATCAAGGATTAAAATTTCCCTATTCACTACCATACTGGAAAGGCGAACAAGGTAGCTAATGCTCTAAGAAAAAAAGAACCTTCTACTCTATCCATGTTACGGATTGATAAAGACCCTATCTTCTTAGATATGAAAAGGATGGATTTGGAAATCATAAGGGCAGGGGATACATCCTACCTTTCCCAAATTATTGCACAACCATCTATCTAGGAGAAGATTATAGAAGAATAAAGGGATGATGTGGAGATAAAAAAGAGGGTGAATGCAGTAAAGGAAGGGAAGATACAAGAGTTCCATATCGACAATAATGGTGTGAATCAGGTTGGAACACGGCTTTGTGTGCCTTCATCACTTGGGATAAAGAAGGATCTATTGGATAATGCACATAGCTCAACAATCTCTATCCATCCTGGGAGTACCAAGATGTACCGTGATCTCCAAGAATACTTCTGGTGTGATAACATGAAGAAGGAGATTTTGGAATATATATCAAGGTGTTTGGTTTGTCAGCAAGTTAAAGCTGAGCTACAAAAGTCCAAAGTTATGATGCAGTCATTTCCTATACCCATGTGGAAATGGGAAAATCTTACTATGGACTTTGTCATGGGTCTCACGAAGACGTCAAAGGGAAATAATGTGATATAAGTTGTGGTTGACCGACTCACCAACACTGCCCATTTTATTGATATTCATAAATATCTCTCACTTGAACAACTTGAAAAGATATATGTGAAGGAAGTGGTGAGACTACACGGTGTTCCACTCTCAATTGTCTCTGACCTTGATCTAAGGTTCACATCTAATTTCTGGAGGAGCCTTTAACCTTCTTTGAGTACTGAATTAAATTTCAACACGGCCTATCACCCCCAAACTAATGGCCAATCTAAAAGTACTATCAAACGCTTGAAGATACGCTAAGAGCCTACTCTCTTGAATTAAAAGGTGGTTGGGATCCGCATCTCCCATTTTTTGATTTCTCATACAACAATAGCTTCCACTCGAGTATTCAGATGGATCTGTATGAAGATCTTTATGGGAAGCGGTGTAGAACTCCAACATATTAATATGAATTTGGAGAAATAAAGCTACTTGGACCTGATCTTGTTCAAGATATGACGAAGAAGGTTCAAGTCATCCAAAAACACATCAAAGCTTCTCAAAGTCAGCAAAAGAGCTATGCTGACAACCGTCGAAGGGACTTGGAGTTCAACATTGGAGATAAAGTGTTCCTTTGAATATTTCCATGGAAGAGATTCATGTGATTCGGGAAGAAAGGGAAGCTAATCCCAAGGTATATTGGCCCCTTTGAGATCCTTGACCGCATAGGATCCTTAGCCTATCACCTTACACTTTCACCAAATATGGCTCAAGTTCATGATGTGTTTCATGTATCACTACTGGGGAAGTACATACCAGACCCCTCACATGTACTAAACTCAGAGGTGGTGCAGCTGGATGATGATCTCTCCTATGAGGAGCATCCAGTAATGATTCTGGATCGGAGGGATAAGTTTCTACACAACAAGACAACCCATCTTGTCAAAGTGTTTTGGAAGAACCATAAGTTTGAGGAAGCAACATGGGAACTAGAAGATGCAATGAAGGAAAAACACCCTCACCTGTTTGTGTAATGTTAAATTTAGGGGGCGAAATTTCTTAAGGAGGGAAGAATGTAACGACCCAAAGTTTTTCAATGGAAATTGCCTTCTAATAATTATGTCATAAAATAACATGAAAACACAACCTAATGAACTAATAATTGATAAGTGACCTTTAAACATAAGTTTGTCACTTCTGTGTTTGGAATATTGAAAATCTGACATACATGATTGTGTTCAAGATGATTTTTGGAGTCTAACGAATCAAAAATAATTTTTAGTGAATAGTAACCTACCCTTATGAATAGTAACATACCCTTATGAATAGATATATACCCTAATTAATAGTAACATTACCTATCATAGTATAAAAATAATATTCAAGTGAAAGTATGATGTACCTATATTTTAGAATAAGTAAATTAATGTTTTAAAAACTGTTTTTTAGTAGTAAACCACGATTTTAATTAAATATTAAATTATTCATATTTAGAAAATTATTTTTGAAAAATGGACTTCAATTTTGGATTCTACACATCGAAAAATGGTGGGGGTAAATTTTTGGGATTTTTCTGAAATACTTGAATTTTTTATGAATAGTGAAATACCGTAATTTACAATAATAAGCTAAATAAGCTAATTACAGTGTCATGTGTGATGTTCTACTGATGTAATCACACTTGGTTCGGTATTACATGATAAATTTACTATTCTTGGGTAGCTATATCTATCCACATAGGTCACCATACCATATCATCTAATCTATTCCTATCATCATGTCACACCAAATGTTTAACCATGATACACCTTTAGGGACACTAACAAATTATTGGTCTGCATGTCACTATAATAATATGCATAGAATAAAAATACAACATATAAAAAGTAAAACACTTGGAAAAAGGGAATAAAATATCACCTAACATATAACATATCTTGAGTTTAAAATAATTTCCAAAACACACACACATGTGATTAACTCAACAAGGTCCTTTAATACTAACACACAATGGCATACCATTCCAATGATGATATAAAAAGCATCTCTATGATAAGTAAATTACTATTTAATGTTGTAAATAAAAATGAAAAGTTTCATCAGGGGTATCCCCATGTTAACCACATTCACACCCCAACGAGAATAATCCATCTCATCAATGAATCATATAACAATTTTAAAAAATAAAAATGATTATGGGTCAAGAATGGAAAAAATAAAAATACAATGGTATATTTAACACATTCCTTGTATTCAATTATAATAAATGGTAAACATTGAGTCTATTTTTAAGAAAAAATAAACTCTATCTCTATTATAGAGAAAAGAGAAGTAGTTTCCATGATAATGTAATAGATCATCAAGAAGGTTTTTTATGAACTAATACCAGAATTACATTAGTTGGAAACAGAACAATAATATTCTATACCATTTCAACATTATTCCATGCTTTAATAATAAGTAAAGGAAAATATATCGAACAAGATGACTCGTCAAAGTTATTCATTGAATTACCTCAAAAATGGAAGCACCAACAGGTTAGAAAAATGAGGCCTCAACTTGATCCAGGTAATGAAACAATTGATCCAAATAAGGTAGGAATCCAATAATGAAGAAATTTAAAAAATTATAATATGTATTTATATCTTGCATCAAAAAATTCTTCTGATTAATGAAATCATAAAGGAAAAGGGAGTCTAAATCGACTTATTGGGAATGGAATCAATTAAAAAATGCTTTAAAAACTCTATATTTAATATATCTGAAAATGAATTTTGTTTTTTCAGGCTCCAAATGTAAATAGAATTAAATTAATCCATTTATACAATTCATGATACTAAATCTGCTTACACCATGACCTATAAATGGTTATAGTGGTTCTTTAATACACCATGCTGAAACATCATGGCCTATGATGTGTTTCCATACTATATTCCATTTTACCCTCACCACTACTTCCACTAAACCATGGTGAGTTTTACTAAAATTATTTTCACTAAAAAAATTTAAGACTTACCCAAATACCATAGATTTCTAATTCATTACCCGTAGGTTATTTTATTCTCCTAGAACAGCATGTCTAGCACTACAGATGTGTTGTTTCCAGTATTTGCCCAAAAAAGTAACAAAAATCATTTTTTAATAATTTAGAAGAATCACATGATTTCAATACATTAACATTGTGTCACTCAGATAAAAAAAAGGATTATAAAGGAATTAATGAATAATACAAAAGAAATAAATGATTTTGGACATTAAATTATCTAAATCCCAATTTAGTACATATATTTGTGGTTTTATTGATTTATAATTTCTATGTGGAAATTATATTTGTAATAATTATTTTTATATATATGGTTTATCCATTTTCGGTATCCTATAGTAACAAGCCTTTTTTGGCACATGTGAACCTTAATGTCAATGAATCTCATCAAACATGTTTCTCCTTAATGAGATTTTGTACCCCTTATACATTCATAATTAGTATGTTTCATATTTTTAATTACTAAAGGATATATCCCTACAATTGATTTGTTATCATACCAATTAAAAAATTATATTCATTGATTTATAATTATAAAATTGATAGAGCCTGCCCTATTACCCCCTCTTCATTCTTTCAGAAAAAGGTATTTTTATCACCTATTTAATATTATAGTTGTTGTTATGTTAATATATTGGTAATTATAAGAAATTAAATATTATTTCAATGGTTGGTGGATAATTTTTATTCCATGTATAGAGTTCCAAGAATTTCAATGTTGTATACTATATATTTAGGATGAATATTTAGTATATTATAGAATCATATTCCTGAAGACTATAATAGTTTAGTGTCGTTGGATACTAGGTTCATAATCTTTAATTTGTGAAAGATCTTCAATATGTCCCATAATGATCATCTTCTTTAATACTATTAAAAAAAATACCCTACATAATCCCATTCTTCATTAAATAGGGAATGGAAACTTACGAATGGTTTTATTAGTTTCTCTGTAATGATAAACAATAGAGATATGTTACAATAACATGAACCCAAGGGTATGAGAACCCAAGAATAGAATATTAGAACCATACCCTATATATCAAAGATCATAATCTAGATTCATGGATAAATATTGGAAATTTAGGAAATGAATCCTAAGTAAATTAAAGAACATATTTTATGAGAGAATAACACTGGCTTAAGTCATGTAATTTTAGAATACACATAACATAAAAAATCATTTCCATATTAATAAAGGATCACTACCAAGGCAACTATAGTGGAGTGGGTTCACTTCATAAACCAAAATAGTAGTCATGGAAAACTCCCAATACCATCATATCTGGAAATTTCCCATACATATTCAGTTTCACTCTCCATTATAGTACTCTCTTTCTCACGGGATATAAATATTTACATAATGCATTTTAGAGATATAGGTCCCACCAATAACATAACGAAAATATTATTTATGTTTTATAGAAGATCATGAAACATTAATCATATCATAACCTATTAAATTAAATTGGTTTCATTATAATTTTATCACATAATAAACTATAGAAGAGAGGCAGGTTTCATAATCTTTTAATCTTTTCATCATTGAATAACCGGTGGAAAAATAAGCAAGGTTTAGAATAATTCTTCCATGGTATAACCCATGGAAGAGATAGAGTTTTCATAAGAATCATGACATCATAAAAACAGACCATTCAAATAAATAATAAGAATAGGATCCATGGTATATATCCCTACAAAATCATAGCTCATACAAAAGGATGTTTTCTTAGATAGTGAACCATTTTCCAAGATAAACCATTTGTAATGATTCTTTTGGAAGATAAAATTTTATTTAAAATAATATTTTAAAACTAAAAATTTAAAATAACAGTTTTTAAATCCTAATATTTTACAATAAAATTAAAATCATATAAAGGAAGAGTTAAAAATTATTTGATACATTTCTTGAGAAAAACAAAATTTTCCCGTTGAAACACATTTTTTTTAATACAGAAAACATTTTTAAAATTGTTTTATTTTAAAATACCCTTATGAAATAAATAAATTAGAATATAGAATAAATACTATGATGGTTAGAAATTTTATTCATTCCAGACATGTTAAAACAAATATTTCTTTCACATTTTTAGTATAGGACAAAAGGGGATTGTTTGGAAAAATAAATAAAGATTCCTTTGAAAAAAATGTATCAAGATTAAAAAATTGTTAAAATATCTTCAATGAATAATTTTTAATAATGTTAAAACAATTTAATTTATTTTTATAAAACATTGTTTTGGAATAAAAAATTTTTTTGACAAAAGAGTGAAATGAACTAGTATTCTACTAAAACTTTGAGAACAATTTTAAGTACCATGTAATAGAATAACTGTAAAATTATTTGAATATAAAATTAATAACCAGATGATAATAAATTTCATGATAATTATTGAGAGGTGTTTTATAATATTTTGATATCATATACTTAATCCTAAAGAATCCCGACAAATTATGATATAGTTAAATAACTCAATTACCACTTTGGTAATACTGAATTGTAATCCCCATGGTATAATAAAATTAAATTAAACATAGAATAACATATGAATAAATTAATTCATGATATTAAATGTAAATGGGTATTTTTAAACTCCTTATAAAAGAAGGTAGGTTCATAAAATAACATTTCTCTCAAGGAAAGAAAATTGAGACAGGAATCTCTTACAACTTTGGTAAATTTTTAATTGTAACACCCATTAATAATAGATACTTTAATAGATATGTAAATCATAATTATTTTTAGGATTATAATAATATAAAACATTAATGGGTATTATATACAACACATAAATGTAATAGGTGGTGAATTTGGATTGTTTTATCATAGAAGTAGAAAAGTTAGAAGTAAATCCCTTTACTTAAGTCTCAACTTCCATCGTACACATTCAAACCTCAAGTATAGTAAATATAAGTTGATTATACATATATTATTGAACCATGATTATATTTATTATAACATTTATTATTAACTTATGCCTATTTATTACCCATTTATTACCAATTCCTCGTTAATCTTACATTTCGGTTAATAAAAGATTTTATTTCATATATGTTCTGATATGTTACATTAAGTCCTCTAACAATGATCATGGTTCCACCATCTCCATAATAATAATAATGAAATAATTATCATATTTATATATTAATTACACTTTAATTCCAATCAAGAAATATGATTTTTAAAAATGAAGTGTGTTACAATTATGGATATTGTATGATGTACATACAAATGTGTATCATTTATATTTTCAATGATCGATATAGAAAAGAGTTATGTAATATTTAATATTTTATGAATAATAATAATATCATAAATAAAATAAATTATATAAAAATTCTTATACATATAAACCATGTGGTGCGGTGATGAAAAGTGTGAGTCACATCGCTTCATGAAGGCGGTACTCCACATGTACATGAATAACGTTATCATTATTTACTAAGTGGAAAGAAAGAAATAAAATGATATTTTATCATCTTAGAATGATAAATATTTCATAATTATCATAATTATGTCATTTATATCCCATAAATTAGTTAAATTTATCTTTATTATCTTCAATTTAAAGTGATAATGAAAAACAAATCACATCGCCTCCTGAGACGGTAGTTCATTGTACACGTGAGTGACTTTATTTTATCCCCTATGGAATGAAAAGTAAAAACACACACACACACACACATATATATATATATATATGATATAATTAATTTAAATGTATAAATATTTTAATAATATAATATGTTAATATATTCTTTAAATCCATCATTATACCTAAACATGGGAGGTTGTAATCTAAAATGAACGACAACGGTTCGTGAGGCGGGGGTCTACAATACACACGACTGAGGATTTTGTAACTCATTTGATGAGAGTGGATATGGTTTAAGGTAATTTCCATAACATTAAAAAATTTAATTATATTTATTAAACATATTTTATTATCAAAATTTTTTAATGATAATTTACAATGGTGTAAAAAGAAATACATTAAATATTATCATTGATAAATGTTACCTCATCTTTAGGTATGATCCGTAGAATTTCCCTAAATTCATTCTAAGGTTATTTTTCTCTCAAAAATATTGATTTTAAAAAATAAAAACGATTTTGGGAAGGTATTTACGTAGTTATTTTTCTATATAAAAGGGTTTTATGGTGTGAATAATAGATGATAGGTTGTTGGCTTTTATAAGTGAGGTAAGTATCACACATGTAATTTTTTGAAAAGAAAAATGATTACCCAGGTTTATATAATTCCACAAGGCACCAAAATGGTGTATTAATGAGACATAGACACTTTAGGGTTTACATATGTCCAAGAAATATATTTTAGATAGGTTATTAGGTCATTTTAACTCATATGTTTTTTGTTTAACACCCTAATAAACAAATTTTTACCATAACCATGGTAAATAATTTTAATATAATAATTATACATTATGGTAAAAAAATTATGTTCACATTTTTGATAATATAAATTATGATGATTCCAAATATAAAATAAATTTTTAAAAAATTGATTAACATAATTGGAAAATTTTAATTTTTAAATTAATCTCTCTCGCACGATAAGAAAGTATGTTTTCCAACAGAAAACATTTAGATGTTTACAAGGTTTTTACATGATTATTTATTATGAAAATGCTTCAAATGACCTAAATTGGATTAATATATATATTATATTACTAATTTAAGTTTAAAACTAGTTAAAAAATTAATTTAATTTTAAAAATAATTTAAATGAAAAATCAGCCTTCAATTAAAATTTAGTATTTTTCAGTAATAATCAAAAAATTAATCGTTTCAGAAAATTAACAAGAAATAAATCAATGGAAATTTTGGAATGTTGATTAAAAAATTATTTTATTTTTTATGATAAATTTTTTATCAATTTTAATAATTATTTCTAATACAAGTGTGTAAGAAATAACGAGAACTGGTTTTAATAAAAATACACTATTTAAGTGTAAAATGGGATCTATTATGGTATCTTATCTAGAAAACACTAAATATTAATTATTAAGTTAAAATTTAATATATGACATTTAAATTTGTAAAATCCATTCACTGATAGTGTTTTCGTTAGTTTTTTATAAGTAAAAACATGATTCTTTTCATAAAAAATTGATTTTTCAGTGAGAGGTTTCATTTATTTTGAAATAGTTTTTTCATTTTATATAATATATTATGAAATAATTTATTTTATATACATTTTTAAACCATGTATTTTAATAATTTTGTTAATCATGGTTATACCATCCATTAAAATGGCTAAGTGATGACTATAAGATAATAATATATTAATAATACGACATGTTTCATTTAAACACATGGTTTCATATAACACAATCTAAAATCAGTGTTTTTTGTAATCAAAAATATCAAAAAAACTAAATTTATATAAAAAAATACATTCCAAAAAATCTCAGGGTGTTACACTATGTATATAATTTTTTAATGTCACTAACTATTGATTACATTTTCATGTTTATGTAAAAGGACACAAAGATAAAATTATAGATTTTCTTTATTATCTATTATTTTCATATAATTAACACATTAGACCATTTATTTAATGGGTGGATCTGGATTCTATATCTCCCATTAATGATTTTTTATATTTTTCAGAGAACTTAGTATAGGGTAGGGGGATAATCCTTACACATTCTCTATTAATTATTAGAATAAGGCATTGATGGTATGGATACGATGTTAAACATTATTTGTTATGAAATTATGAAATATTTCATTATTATCTTACTGATGATTTATTTCCAATATTACATCATCAATGGATTTATTATAATTATTTTTTCATTCATATGGAATCATTTTATTTTTATTCCTTCTATATTAGTTATTATATGATAATGTCATGTTTTATTTCATTGTACGATATCCCTAACTGAGTGTCTAATCCCATGAATTATATTGTATTCCCATTTACCTTGGAAATAATGACGAATAATATATGTAAATTAGGGATATTCATGTAAGAATAAGAATGTTAGATGTAATTTTTTTAATATAATTTATGTTTCTCGTCTAATATAATTTTAATGTATGTATCGGGTCACATGAGATTACTAAATTTTTGAATCCTAATATTTTTATGTGAGTTATACTATTAAAATTATTATAAATTACTACTATCAATGGGATATGGATATTGGGATTTAAAAATTTGGTATTATAGGAAACTTATATGAATCATTATGAAAAAATTTAAATTCACATAGTTTTATAAAAAACTGTTTTTGAAAACCCATTAGCAAATTATTGAAATTTCCTTGAAATTATAGAATACAAAATGTGCCTTTGTTATAATATAATTTGAATAATTCACTGTAACACAAAATTCATAGTTTTATTAAATAACTAGTATTTATATTCAGTTATTTATAAATAGATCCTAAAAAAATAATAGACAAAATTTAAACACTTGTAATTAGTTTAGGGATTTACCAATTGGTAAAAACAATAAATATAGTGTTATAATTTACTATATGATCACTATATTAAGTAAATTGGCATATAATATTTCATAAAATCCTTGATCGTATTTAATAAATAAAATCATCTCAATAAGGTGAAATATTTTTATATCATTTAATAAAATAAAAACCACTATCTTAAAATGGAACCATTAATACAATAGTGCAAGGGAAAAGGATCATGTTTGTGGTGAATATATTCATTGTATTATGATATAATTTAATACATAATATTATCATTTTGATAAATAATATACATTTATAATTTTATTAGTAGTGTTTATTTATTTGTATCACTAAGAACGTGTAAGAAATATAAAGGATGGAATTGAATTAATTTATGCATATATTAATTAAAAATATTATCATTTAGAGAAATGGGATGATATGGATGGGAAATAATTTAAATAATGGTAATAATATGGGGAAATAATTTTTTAGTATAAGGATAATTTGACCATGAAAAAAGTAAAATTTTGAAATATATATACAATAAAAAATAGAGATTGGTTGGTTATTTGAAGAAATAATTTCGTAAACTTGATGAGAATTTGTCAGCCAATTATTTTCCCCATATGAGGATATATTGAAAATTCCCCTCAAGACTAATAATGGAATCTCTGAGATTTGTATTATCAATGTAGTGTTAGAGAATTAGAGGATAAATGATTATTATATTTAATTAAAATTACTGAAGAAGAATAAACTAATGGTGGAATTTATAACATTTATTAATTAAATTAACAGACTCCATGGGTATTTCTTGAATTTATTTGGATTTAATTTCTGATATGTAAATAAATTCAATCATTATTATGAGTTTAAAGGAAATATAAAGACTATTGATATCAAGTTATTCAATTACACAGATATTAGAAACTATTAAATGAAATTCCCTAAGAATGATGGAAATATACATAGAAAAATCCAATTACTAAGATAGATATTTAATTCATAAATGTTGTGAACATTGATACATTTATCATAAACTTAAGGATAGCTATTACACTATTTAAATTTCTATAGTTGAACTATTTCATATAACATAGGTTTTCTACGAACATTCAATCCTCCATTGATATATTATGAATAATTTATTGGATGAGACACCTAGTGAAGTTCTTTTTACAAATAGAATATATTAGGCTATCCTTACTAGATTTAATAGGGTTTTAATATTTCAAATATGGTTTTTATAAAAAAAATATCATGTTCATGCTTCTTGGGATAGATTGGCAGTAAATTTAAAATGAAAAAGTTTACTACTAATAGATAGAGAGATTAAAACATCTATGTCTATTAATATACTCACTAATTTTTATATTTTATAATTCATTAGATGATTATATTATAGAAAAAACTCAATTAAATCATCTTAATGATATTATTAGG
Organism: Viscum album; assembly: GCA_963277665.1. Classification (NCBI taxonomy): domain Eukaryota; kingdom Viridiplantae; phylum Streptophyta; class Magnoliopsida; order Santalales; family Viscaceae; genus Viscum; species Viscum album. The sequence goes on along the minus strand of OY728165.1, from coordinate 1,329,197,208 downwards.
CAACAATATTATGAAATGATGTATATAGTATAGAATCATATTCAATGAATGTATGATATATAAATTTTACAAGATTGAATTAATGTTTTTTCTAAGTAATTATCAATTTATCTACTTGATCATGAAATAGAATTCTCTACTACCCTCATCCATAATGTAATATCAAACTCTAAACCACACTATAAAATAAAACTGGTGAAATTGCTTTTATTAAGGTAGAAAATAAAATATATGTGTAATAATGGATTCATATGTAGTGGTGTCTCACATTGTGGATCACCCATCCTATTTATAAAAAATAAATATTAGACTGTGTGGTTGTAAAATATTTATAGGAAAATAATTTTCATCATTATTTAAAATATTTATATTTTAACACACATGAATGTTTTATTTGATAAACCACAGGGGGATTCAAAATTCAATAAGATTAATACGAATTTTTATTATCACTAATTGAACACTAAGAAGGATGATATACCAAATAATGGATTTTCATATATGGTTTTGTAATAATGAACAATAATCTAGATTAGATTAATTATTATCAACTCAGTTTTTATATATATGAGGAATTTAGTTTTAAAGTAATTTCTTAACAATTTTTCAATGTATTTTTGGATTATATATTGGTATACACTAAGACTTATGAATTTAATGTGAACCATTTATAAAATTATTCTATATTCACTTAGAGAAAAGGGGTTATATGATAAATTTATTAGTTCTAGTCTTTTTCTTTTAAAAATAATTTTTATGATAAATATTTTCTCTAAAGATAGAATATTATTGAATCATTAATGTCCAATGTGGTCAAATAATGGTTGAAACCAATGAATATATCTGAAAATACATTAATTTATCAATAAGGTTGGTTAATATTAACACCTTATTCAAAAAACAACAAAATTATCTAACGTATTTTATTAGTTCACATGTAAAGGGATAAAATTTAAATAATTCAAGAAATGTGAAGATTTTTTAGAATAACTAATGAACATATTAATCAATTAAAAACACTTCAAAAATATTGAATTTTTTATAAGGGTTATTTGTGTTGTATTTTCATTGAAAAATATTATTTATAACAGAATTATTCCCCAAATAACCCTTCATGGAAAATAATGATTCAAATAATACTGTTTTCAATGGGAAAATATAATGTTATTAGAGACATACTATTTTTGATTGAATTATAAATATATCACAAATACTTGTCACAAATAAATATTTTTCACTGAATTCTAATTCCATCACAAATATTCATAAATAAAGAATAAAACCACTTAATTTATTTTAAATAATTTTTTAATTATTTTCCAAATAAATAAATTTATAATATTAGTAACTATTATAAAAACAAAGATATATAATTAATAACTATTATAAAAATAATTAAATAAGAATAATAACTATTTAAAAAAATATTTACATATAGTAAATATTATAAAGTAAAAACATTAAAAACTCCAAATATTTAATGTGGTTTTTGGAGTGTTTATGGGGGTAGGAAATGAATGATTGGATAAGAGGAGTGTTATTTTATTTATTTATTATTTTTTATTACACAATTTTTTTTAATTTACTATTCCACCATAAAACTCTACCATTTTAAAGTAATTCTGATAAATATTTACAAAAGAACGAGTTATTAATTATAGTTAACTACATTAAAATTAAAAAAATCTAAAAAATGTGTCCATAATAAATAATTTTCCTATTCAACTAAAAATTATTTGTGATGGATTATACCAATAAAAAATAATTTTTTTCTACCATATTTGAGATGATGTATCAAAAATAACCCCATAAAAATTATTAATTTTTACAAACACAAAAATCATATATAAGTAATCCTTATCCATGGGGATATTTTCTACAAAATGATAAACCCTTTTCAAATAACCTCATTGAAAATTATTATTCGAAATAGGTTCTATAATCAACCCTAAATGATCCTTGGTTCAAAAAATTATTTTTATATACCATAAAATCTATAAAAAAACTATTTGATAGGGTTTATCTTCTATAGATACTGATTTCCATCATAAATAACAATTTCCAATAGTTTTATCTTTAATTTATTTTAATATTCATTACACAAAAGTGACTCCCATTAATACACACATTAATTCCAAAATAATAAGTGACGGAAAAAATTCAATCCAATATGATGGTCACTAATGTTATTATTTGTAATAGACTTATAATTACATCATATATTTTCATCTATATAATTAGTATTTGAGAGGAATATAGAATTACATCATAATAAAATTCATTTAGAACAAAAATTTGTGATTATATAAGAGTCTATCAAAAATAATCCATAATAAAAAGTGGAATTACCATTATTTAAATATAAACCTTATCAATTGGGATGAAATGAAAAATTAAATATATATATATGCATAAAATAAAGTATTGTGGGGTGTCCTTATATAAAGTAATATATATTTTTATATCTATAATGTGAATTAAAGTTCTAAAAAACCAATTAACAAATATTAAATCATGTATTGGTGGTATTAATCATTTACAACATGATGTAAACATATCTTTATATATTGAAATATATTTCGTATATACTAATTATAATAATGTGATGTATAAATTCACATATAATATGGTTAATATGAGATAATAAAATTTTTGGAACATTTCATGGGCTATAAATATGGTGTAAATTACCACACTAGGCAGGAAAACTCAGTGGATAATTAATTTATTTTTGAACGATTGTATATTTCTATCCATGATGAGGGTGGAAAATAATCCAAAATTCCGGAATGTTTTAATGTTATACAAAAATACAATTATGTAACGGTAACCATCATTTCATTACATAGTAATTCTCTAATAATTTTTATTAAAGAAGATAAATAAATATTAACATCATATAAAGTTTTTATACAATAATATTTAAGTAAGAAAATAATTTATATTTATAGAACCCAAAAATGAATGTGGGTTTTAATGTTTGAAAAATGATAATGTGTGTCATTTATATTAGACATGATAAATGAAATTATTTATTAATCTAATAGAATAAATATATGTCTGCACTATGTTAAAAAATAAACTTATAGGGATTTAAGAAAACACTTATAGATTACTGAAAGGAATTAATTAATTTATAACAGTATTTCATAGTTTATAGAATGAAAAATACTAAATATTGAGAGATACCTTTCAAAGGATTTAATACAAGATCTCTTTATAACTAGGTGGAAGGGAAACATTTTCGTAATAATCATTTTCATTATACTTCATAAGGCATCGAAGAGGAATTACAGAATATGGGTTATCAGGAATCACTTTAAAACAAATTATATTACAAAAAAATAATTTAGGATTTATCCCTTTATAAAATGTCATTAAATTATATTATTAAATTTATGAGGCTTCATGGTTCATCAATAAGAATAATATTTAATCGTATCCATCATTTTAGATGAAAATTTTGGATGAGTGTTTAAAAATGATTAAATAATAAGATACATTTTGAGTGCCACCTATCATCCTCAAACTGATTATTAGTTTGAAAAGATCACTAAAAAATTAGAGGAAATATGAATGTAATGATCTCTCAACATAAAAGTATCACTATACAAGTATATATCTCTAGAGAAATTTTTTATAGATAAATATTCAAACCAAAATTCAATTGGAATCTTGTGAAAAAAATTGGGAAAATATATTATATTTTATCCTACTAAATAAAATCCTCAAAGCATGGTATAGTATATCTAGAAATATTTTTGGCAATAATTTAGAAAGTTCAAGCTATCTAAAATCATATCAAAATAGCTCAAAATAGGGAAAAATTACAAATAATCTAAGAATGGAAATATAATTTAAAAAATAGAAACATTCTTATAGAAAATTTCACTATATAATGGTTTCATATTCATTATCAAGAATGGGATTCCATGTATAATATATATTATGAATTTTTAATTTTTTTTAAAAAAATTAGTTATGCTTTTTCATTTTAATATACCACCCAACCTCATTAAAGTTCATGATTACTTTTATATCCTATTATTCATTAATTACACACAATATCCAATAGATATACTCAGAATTGATGAAATATAGTTAGATACTTAGTATTTGTATGATAATTATCAATAAAAAATTATTCATAATTGAGAGAATATTTTGTAGACTCAAAAAACATAGGTGGAAAAGGGAATTTTGATAAATCGCAACTTCGAGGAATCAAAATAAGAGACAATAGAAGAAGTGATTTATAGTTACTGTATTTTTTTTATTTATTAATTTATTCCAAAAAAATGATAAAATTATTCCAGGTGGGGGGAATGTGAGAACCATGATTTTAAAAAAAAATCTTAATTAAAATCACATAATACATGTTCTTTTTTGATCATAAAGGTATAATATAAACTAAATAGTTGTCTTCACTTTAATAACTACAACTATATCAATATAAATAATAATAATATATTGTACCTCTAGAATCCCATCCATTAGATAATCATATTTTATAATAAATATAAAGAATAAAAATTGTATTTCTATTAAAAATAAAACTATAAAAAAATTGGTCATTATTTAGAAACAAAGATAATGAAATTATTGACATTAGAAGATTTAATAAATTGTATATATAATAGTTAATATGGTCATTGTAAGGGTATGGTAACCATTAGAATAATAACATATAAAACATTACAATAGAATAGTAATTTGACTACATTTTGTATCAAACAAGTGTCTAGTAAAATAAATTATAACATATAGAAAATATTACCAAATTTATATATGAAATCTTTATATCAAATAATGAATGATAATTAAATAAAATATAAATTTATATATATTAGAATAATAAACGTGTTTATAAATCTAGTTGTTACATGAAACTCATGATTTTATAGTACTCTACGGTTTTTTATTTTATAATTAAATTTCTTATTTATAAAAAAATTATTTTATTATGTTGGACACAAAATTTACAAACAGAACATCTCTATGAGCCTATTTTTATTTTTATTTTTATTTTTAATGAATATTTCATTTTTACATGAATAATAATGTACAATATGTGTATATGTTATGTATTACGATATAATTTGGATTTCGACATGATTTAATAAATAATATAAGTAATTCCATGAATTAAGATAAGATTATTTATTAAAATAATTAATTTTAAAATATAAAACAACTCCAATTTTGATAAATAATTTTATAGGGTCAAAGATGTATTTTATTATTAATAGAAAAATTATTTATTAAAAAATGGATTTTCCATGGGAAAATTAAAATAAAGTGGGTTAAGTTATATAGAAAATAAATATCAAACCACATGGATCAAATTCTAATACTGTAATTTTATTACATGGTTAAACCCACTGTAATATTTTTTTCCACCTTGGATTCCAAATCTTATGTCCCAAAATTTTTTAATAACTATCCCTCATTAACAATAAATACCCACATATCCCCTAACCTATCCTCAATATAAAACTATATGGCATGGTTATACTCTCATTTTCCTTCTTATGAGTCCTTCTATGAAGACCCTATACAACTATAGTATTCTTTGTCATGTATTATGATGTTATTTCATCAACATAAGGGTTTCTATTCATTTATCTTCATTTATCTTTTGTAATCTTATTTAATTTCATTACATTAATATATAAAATATTTTTATGATTATTTATTTTAAACCCTTTATTGAAATATAAATGGGACATTACCATTCCCACTCAATAACCACCTTCATAAATCATTAAAAAGTAACACCATTTCCCTAGTCTTAAATATAATTACCAAAATCTCTATATATACCTTGTATTTAATCTATTATAAATGTATAATTTCTAAAAGTTTATATTTGATTATTGAATAATGTTTTTTGTATATATAGTTTTTCCTTTACTGAGTCCCTAGTATTTAAAGCCTTATTTTTACCCAAGTGAACATTTGGTATCAATGATTTTGAAAATAAATGGTTTTACTAAAGGGAATTTTATAAACCTAAATTCTATCATATGTGTCTATGACAGATTCAAAATTTTTAAAGGGGTTTTTTTATAAAATATTACGTCTCCCACTAGTGAAAACTATTTCATTCAATAATTAATACATGTTGATATCCTTAAATATTGAACGTCTCTTACCATATTACTCCCTTATCATTGCATTGATTAGGGAAATTTCCATTGATTATTAAATGTTTTATTAGTTTATAATTTTAAGGATGGATATTCACCAATATTGGAATATTACTCAATATGCTTTTGAAACCTTGGTAATCCGTATATCAGTTTTTTTAATATAGATAAGTAATTATAACGTAGCCAAATTTTTATAAGTTTTCCCTTATAAAACATTAAATATTTTATTGATTGGGAAGTCTTTTCAAATAATAGATACATTGGAAATATCATGTAATAGGTGGATCCAGAAATTATTCCACCACTTTATGGTTTGGTAGGTCTCTTGATATAAACTATCGTTGGGTAAGTGGAACACCCATCCCATTTATTTGTTATTGTTTTTCATAATATAATGTATCGTGATATTATTACTATGAAATATACAGGAAGATATTTTTTAATTGGTTTCTATGTATGTTAAATTTTAAGAACATTGAAATTGAAATATTTTTTATGTTTGTCCATTCCATGATGGTGTTTTGTGATGGGGTTCAAGGCTTGAGTGATGACATTAGGGGTCTAGAAGATTATCATAGGAGTGGTGAGTGGCCCAGAATTATAGAATAGTTGAGGAATCATTTCCATTTTTTTAGTATTGTATTCATGATGTGATTTGGGTTCAAGGGGTTTCCTAAGGGGTTATAAGATTTTTAAATGGGGGAATTAGGTGGATTATGAGAAATCATTATGTGAAAAATACATTTATGTCGTGATATATGTTAGATAAGATATAGATATTTTTTTAACAAAATGATATGATACATGTGTTCACAACATGAAATTATCTTAAGATAATTTATAAATGATTAAAATTAAATTTCATACTGTAAATCCCTCAAATTCCATTTCCCTAAAAACCTTATAAAAATAAGGAAATGAATGGTGTGTTTTATCCCTCAGTTGATTATCTGATCTTTTTAATTCCTTGATTGATGCTTCATTTCATGCAATGGATGCCTTTTTCTAAGTCTCCATCCTTAAAATACAATGATTTATATTTGTAATAAAATACCTATTGATCATGACATGTTTTTTTTAGAAATCAGATGGAAACTTAGAAAGATCTTGAATGGGATTTCCCAGTAATGATGATACTTTGGATTTCATGGAAAAATGATGTCTTGTGATGATGAATATGTTCCATTTGCGGGATTTTTGATGATTTTATGTCACATGATTATAACTTTATTGTTTTTTTGGTCAATTATATTGAATTTTCTATACAAACATATAATTAATGTGGGGTATTTTATTTTCATAGAATCTAGTGTGTGTAGTGAGTGCTCGAACTCAATTGGAAGACATTTTTTCTAATTTATATGGCCTCATTAGTTTTCTTATAAGGATACAATGTAAAAATATTTAATTTTTTATGTCTCATTTTTTATGATATATATTTTTCTCAGAATGGTGTATGAAGAATGAGATAGAAATTCCATGGGTTATTGGTTAGGGATATGTCCAAATAGTGATATCCAATATCTTGGAATTGTAGGAGGATGGAGGGAAAATGATTTATTGGACAATTAAACCTTACCTGGATGATTGGGGGTTGAATCCATTTGTGGTAGGTGTTTTAGTTTACACAAACATGTGTTATATGGTTATTTTATTAGAATATGATAAAAAGTCATTCCATCAATAGTATTTTGAAATTTATTATCATGTAATGCATGGAAAAATTAACTATCATTCCTAATAGGATATTACAATTTTTTATCTAATCAGTTAAAATAGGATACTCAGTTTCATTAATAATTAATTAATAAATACATTTCTTTAACTAATTAATTGGATTTACTCAATAAACTGACAAGGTTCCATGTCAACTTTGTAACTTCTATTCTATATTTCATTCTAGTTGTCTATGGTTAATGGTTTAATAGTTTTTTTTCTACTTATTTTAAAACTTCTCATATATTTATGTTTGATCATATGGTATGTGTGTGTATCCTATGAGACTTACATTAATTTTTGGCCACATGGATTTAGTGTGTTTCCCATGAGACATATTTTATATTTTTATCACAAGGTGTTTCCATGTGTGTTTGTGTGTATATTATAATGAATATGTTAATGATTGATCATATAAAGTTCATGTGTAGACTTGAGAACCATTTTTATGTTTTATAACAAGGTGTGTGTCTAATTCTATTTGACCAAACCTTGATATTATATGCATGTGGATTTTTATGACTATGATACCTCCTAAATTGATGTGATGTTAAATATATCATTTTCATTTTTTATTGTATGTTTTTTAATTTGTCTTCTATAATTCACTATGTATAGATCCTAGTAGAGATCCTCTTAGAAGAATGTCTTATAAGTGAGATCAGTATGAATTGGACTATACCATTAAGAGGGATGTGTCAGAAATGCCTGGGGATATCTCTATTAGGTGGATGTGTTATCCATTGATATAGTGTTCTTTCTAGAAAAGATCTAAAGGATGTACATGAGGTGTTCATAGTGGCTTATTGAGCACATGGTTTCTCAAGATAGGGGAATTTATATACTTGTGAACTATTTATTATTTTCTATGAATACATATTTTATTAATTTCATGTTTACCATATATTGAGCTACTCTTACCACATTCACATATACTATATATAATGGTCGTGTACTAAACTTCATTGGTGGTGTTCTTCTGAGTTGTACTCTCACCATTCTTGGGTGGCCCTAGTAATTGGGTTCCTAGGAATCCCTCACTTGTTTCAGTTATAAAATGGGATGAGGAAAAGGTAAGATCATTGAGAAAGATATATTTTTAAGAGTATAAAAACTAGGATGAGGTTAGTATGGACTTTCATAGCCTCTTTTACTTTTAATCTCCTCTTTGTTTTTATATGTGATGAGCCCAGTGGGTGATCAACTTCTGCATTCGTATGACTATTGAGTCTTCATACTGCTCTATCTCATTATATTCATGACATTTCTAATATTTATATATATTTTGAATATATAATTGTCAAATATTTTGTTATTTATTGTTATTTCATACTTAGGTTGAGTTTATATAGTCCTAGTTACTTTATTTACACCCTCACTCCTATTCGGTATCCACTATCGTATCGGTAGTCATGCTTGAGGTATTGTGGAATTCCTTCAGGAACCTGGTGTTTTGGGTCAAGGTGTTACAAAGTTTTATTGGAGGACATAAAATATTGTTTTCTAATTTTTTGAAGTTGGTAGATAGGTGACATATGAATGTGTTAGAGTGTGTTATGAAACCCGGTCTTATCTATCTTCAAAACATTTCTTGAGGGATTTCCATGTTACTAGGGAATAATTAAGATGTTCTTGTTAAGATAAATAATAATCATATAATTTTTTCCTTGTGTGATACACATGGTTTTAATGTTTGTGATTATATATATATTTTTCTCATTATGGATATCGTCAAGAGGAGTCACATTCATCATAATGAACAAGTATGGTTTTACATGAATTGTTAGCTTCTAGTGTTTCATTGGACTGATGACAAACAAATAAGATTTTTGGTATCAAAAACATGTATATTTTCTTCAGATATAATCTATTGATAAAATATATTTGGAAAAACCCATGTGCATGTGTACTTGTTATATATTTTCTAGTGAGACAATGGTGTGGTGAATTTGGAAAATAACGACGATGGAAATGGGAATAAGGATGAAGTGTATCTCTATACATGTGTGGTGTAGTGTACCATGTTGGATCAATATTGGTAATTAATTTACTTAATGATCAATAACATATTACTGGATAGTAGGTAGGTCGAATTAATTAATATACCTATTATAGTATGTATATAAATATAAATATATATATATATATACTTATTTCCTCAAATGGTATCTTTTTTATCCAAATTAAGAATCATTGACTCTTTCTGATATTGGTCAAATAATCAATACATGTTTTCAAATATTGATACATGTATCTAGATGAATTTACATTAATTGTAACCCTTAATTAAACTTCATGTATGTTTTTTTATGTCTTTCAGTCACTAAATATGACTCTTACTACTAACGATCTGTTGATTTTTTCTACATGATTGAAACTGAGTAGGATTATTATTTTTGAATGGGATAGTCAAAGTTTTGTTTGTGGGGAATCTTTAATTGAAGAATGTTATCTTCATATGTGAGAAAAATTTAAAAGGAATAAATTATGTTCTTCAAAATTATATTGTACCTTGAGAGTATAAATCACCTTGAATTGAAGTACTCGTTATCCAAGGTGAGGTCATCGAGTTATTTGATGTTATATGCATCAAGTGAAGGACCACGAATTTTCTAACCTATTGGTTAAAAATGTAACTCTCATGTAGTGATGAGAAAGGATACCACATGGTTGGAAAATGAAATGATATATCATGGCAGAATTTTATAAACTTTTATGAAGACCCATGTGGAGAGTGGGGTGTTGGGAATATATGTAGAAAGGAGAGTTCACTTCCTAAAAAGTTTATTTGGAGTTCTCATGTTTTATTGACCTAGTTCCTTGATATGTGGAAAACTAAAAAGGAGAGTTAGTATAGTTCCATAGGTCCTTCAATCTTTGTAATCACTCTATTAAGAGTAATAAGTGATGTTTCCTTAACATATTTTGAAATTAATAATGTGTTGTTGTTTGTTTAGGGGTCTTATAAGAGGATGGATAAACTAGTTGAAGTGGTGTGTTGTGATGAAAAATTAGTATTCTCATATTTCTATTGATGAACCCAAAAGAGGCAATGATGTTTTGTCACAAATTATTATGTTACAAGTTCATCCCTAGTATTTAGAAACCAACATGTTCAAATGAAGATCCCTTGTTTTGGAGCCTATTTATAAATAGTTAACAGTTTTTATCAATAGTGTAAGATAAAATTAGTAGTGTAATACGATACCATTTTATATTCAACCTAATAATTTTGTTGATGTAGATTTCATGATTTCATATTTCATATTTTGTAAGGGAATACGACCTATCTGTGTCAATATTTACAACCTATACCAAGGATATTGGAGAATGTTTTCAACTTTGAGATAGAAAATTTTATGTTGTGTAATATGTTAGAAGAAATAAAGGAATATGCAATTCATGGTGATTTATTTGTAAATTAGTTGAATGTTTGATTGTTTCTAGTCATTTTGTTTGGGGAGGACTACTCCTTGGTAGGGAAAACCTATGTGAGTGTTGAAAAGTGAGGAAACTGATACTCTTATAGTGGGGAGAATCATCCTAATCATGTGTGTTATGACTCTCTTATAGGAAGGGTTGTGTTATGTGATATATAGACCAATGACTGATCATGAGACTTCAAAATACCACTGTGTAGTGGAACCAAGAGTATATGGATCAATATTGAAGTCTCATATTTGATTTTCATGTAGTAATGGATGGTGACTAGATGTTATCCTTGGAATTGGGATAAAATTATTTTTACCTGAGACTGAGTCATTTTTTTGCTACATTGAAACATGGAATGGAGCCTTATGGCTAGACCAAGAGGTTTCAAAACCAACTCTGGAGACACCATTAACACCAGTTAAAACAAAAATTGGGATGTTGTAATGATTTATTGATTCCTATGAGGATTAAAGAATTGTGATTGGTGGGTTAATGTAGTTTTAGTTTTTTAGGTTAGGTACCATTGTATGTTGTCAGCTAGGAATTTATCATCCTATATTTCCATCTGAACCAAAATGTCATGGGTTGAAATCACGTTGATCCTGTCGTATCGGGTAAGACTCGATTGTAATGAAATTTTCAATATTTTATTGAAATTTTTTCTATTTCAGGTTTTTTAATAGACTCATTGGTTTGTATTATAATTATCAAAGAGGTTTTTGTATTGACATGTACCTTAAATCTTATGCTGATTGAGTGTGTTGTAATTCAACTCCACCATGAGTATTTTTTGACTCCATAAATCCTATTATATATGATGAATCTTATTTTGGTGAGAATCTCGATTATTTTTTAGGAGTTTTTGGAAGCTGATGTATTGTGTAGAGTTAGGAGGTTGTGGTGATCATGGTCTTGATGTAGGGAAATAATGAGCTTTTAACACAACTTTTGGTGTTCATACTTGGAGGAGGAAAGTGGGAGCGTGATGTACTTCTAATTATGAGCCTTTATTTGGGAAATTGAGTTGTATTTTGGGGTTGTAATTTCAAAAATCCTTTTTTAAGAATCTTATAAAATATTTGAATTTTTTTCACATTGTACCATAACTTATAGAGGATGAGAAGGGATATAGTGGGGTGATTTTTATGGAACAAGATTATATGGTTGACAAATCCAGTTGAAGTCCATTTTCGATTGGTTTTTATAGATGGTAAGTTTTAGGAAATTGAAAATCAGAAAGGTTTTTTTTATAGTTCACACATTCCAATATAGTTTTTTTGTATTGGTTTCAAGGCTATATTGATGACTCAGTGGTCAAATAATTAGTTAGAGGAGTTTAATGGGGCCTAGAACTACCGAATACTATAGAGACCTCCTATTAAAATGGTGAATAGTCTATTCAAAATGTGAGGTGGGTTCATGGGATTTATTTATGGGGTTTAGTAAATAAAATTATGCTTATAGGAGAATCATAGGAAATAACATCATGACGTATATTATCGCACCATGGAATATTTTGGACAGGCCCCGAATAGTGTCTTGTCCCAAAATCACATGAAGTGAAACATAGTTTTACGTTTTTAACTTATATTCTGTATTTTTATTTGTGTTTCAATGTGTTGGCCTCTATTTGGAACCCTAATATTATATTACTCCAACATAAATTAGGCTAATTAGAATCAGAATAGTGGGTTCTAGCCTCAAAGTGATCCTCTAATCTTCTTCCTTATCCAATTAAGTGTAATTTTATTTGATGAATCACTATTGGTATGTCTTAATCATTAAAATACATTAATGTTACATTTTAATGTATTTCAAATTGATCAATATATGTATCTAATTAGATAAATTTAATGACAATTATGACTTATCTAGAATGGAATAGACCATGAATGATGATACTTTGGATCACATGGAAAGTTGATGTCATATGACCTTGAACCTAAATCATTGGCTAGTGTTTTTATGAAGTTACGTACCTTGGTGATATCTTATTTTGTTTTTCGTAAATTTTGTTGTATTGAACATAAAAACATGGAATTTATTTTGGGTTTCAATTGTCTTAGATTCTGGAGTTTGTAGGGAGTGGCTTAAACTCCGTTAAACAATGTCGCAACTATGGTATATCCCTTGGTTGGTTTTCTTATAAGGATCCAAATAAATTAAATTATATTATTTATCATTTTTAAGTGATGTGGATTTTTCCTATATTGACTTTATATGCATGATATGGAATATACATGGGTGGTTGGTCATGGTTTTGGATTTGTGATGATATTATAACCTCATGGCATTATTGAAGGTCGAATAAATATAGATAGCTTGAGTAAAGTACCTGGATTTTGTTATTGGGATTTTTCACCATATAAGGTAAGTTGTTATATCTAAAAACCCTAAGTTTTATGCTTGGTTTATGGGAATGTGATATGTTTCTATGCCATCATGGGTGGTTGATAATAATATTCATGTAATTATTTGGAAAAAATGGACCATGCATCATGATATTTGAATTTATTGATCTGATCAAATAAAATAGAAGATCGAGTAAATTACCAAATTAGTTAATTAATTCCTTATATTATCTATTTAAATTTATATGCCTAATAAATTGAAAGTATAATAAATCTCCATTGGACCTTGTTTTCTATATTTTTTTCATATCCACCGATTATTGACACTTGAGTGGTTATTCTTCTCTACTAGAACTTAATATTGATCCTATGTTGATGTTTGGTCATATAGTTTGAGTGTATAGCCTATGATAAATATATATTTTTTAATCACATGGTGCATATTTTCTGTATATCTTATTATACCTATGTCGGTGTTTTTTCACATATTGTATATGTGCATCCCATGAGGCCTATGTTGATGTTTCATCACATGCTGTACATTTTTATTAGTGAGACCAACTATTGATGTTTGGTCACTTGGTGTGTGTGTGTGTGTGACATAGGACTACATATGATATTCAATTCATATTTATTGGTATGAATATGATACATCTTGACTTGATGTCAGAATTTATGAGTAATTTCAATCCTCCAATGTATGTGTTATCTCCTATCCTATGTAATTTAGTATATATATTGAGCTTGATATAAATCCCATTAGAGGGGCGTGTTTGGAATGGGATCTACATATACTAGATTACCCCTTCAAGAGGGACTATTCATACATATTCTGGGAAATATATATAGGGGATGTATGAGGCTTTAGGATGATGTTCTTCCTAGAATTGATCTGAATGAGGAACAACTAAAATACGTGGAGTATTCTTTAGAAAATAACCACTTGACACATGGGTTTTTAGTTACATACATGTGAATTATTGTTAGATTCAAATTATTTCAGAGATTAGGTAATGAATTTTTACATTATTCAAAACTATGATTATCACATTCATGTAGAATGTATATAATATGCATGTATGGACTGTGTTTTTGGTTTCCTATTATGTTTTATTGATATCCTACTCGGGCATCCGTGGACATTGGGTACCCAAGAATCACACATATATTGCAGCTATAGAAAGGCATTAGGTCCTTATTTGATCACTGAGCAGGATATATTGCTATAATTTTGGAGACTAGGATGAGGTGAGGTTAGAGATATATGGCCTCTTATACTATTTTACTTCTCTTTATTTGTATATGTGATTGTATCAAAGGGAGATATGATATTGTATTTGTATGAATATTGATTTTATATAATATTAAATCTCATTCATATAGATGACATGTTTATTATTTTCATGTATTATAATTGTATAATGTTTACTTATTTTGTTATTTATTATCATTAAATACTATGATTGAGGGTACATTCTCCCCACAACTTCACAGAGACCTTCACTACTAGTTGGAAGCCTCTTGCATATGTGTAGGAAAGCTTCAATTCATGTGAAATAAGGGATAATACCTGGTGATTCGTTTCATGGGATTACACATAATATATTGGTTTTATGACTATGAAGTCAAGAATTATGAATTACATTATTATTTGATTAGTTATTTTTATCAATGTCATTAATTATTTTCATTATTTCTCCATCCATGTATTTTGTGTGATTATATATTCATTTATAAGTAAACATATGATTATTTATTATTTTCATATTAATTATTCTATGATTATATCAATGTTATATTTTGTTATACACTACCCCTTACTAAGAATATTAAATTAACCATTGTATTTTTTCCAATTTTCCTTGGATCTCATGAAGGATATTACATATAAACTAAGGTTGAGCATGGAGAAGTAATCAAGTTTCATTTATTTTCTAGTGAAATTTTACTACCATATATAACGCCACAATATTTTTTGTATCTTATTTCCTTTGATTATTAGACTTTTTAATCATGTTAATTTTCATCATATGAATTCTATTAAAATTTAAATTAACGAAAACTAATATTGGGTTATAAAATTTAGAGTTGTTATAGAGGTCTTGATCCATAAGTTCCTACCACCACCCACTATGTCATCTAAATTGGGGAATATCTCACCTAACCACCCATCCATTAAAAAATGGTGTTACATTAACAAAATTAATGTTTCAGGATCCCATTTATCTCATATAAATTTTAGGTTTCATCACCCAATAGATAAATCACGGTTTCTGTATCCTTTATCTATTCATGGTGTTATAATAAAAAATAAATAACTCCTTATGAATCTTATTCCTTCCCCAAATCTCTTCATCATGGAAACTACGATGAAACCAACAAAATAAAGTGACCTCTCTATGCATCTAACCTATTAAACCATATACCATCCCCCAACCATAAACTATACCATGCATCGAATAACATAATTAGAACCAAAACCAAATTCAAATGATTTACTTATTAAATAAATACAATCCTACGAAAAAACATTCAAAATATATCTTTCATAAAAACATATAATTCAAAAAAAACATCCATATAATTTTCAAGGATACTTATAAATATTAAAATGGCACTAAAAATCTCCATACATGCATTAAAAAATTTTATTTTAACCAATTTCAAAACCTTATAATTGTGAAAAAATTAACTTAAAAAAAATAAATGATACTTTTATTAACAAAAGTAATTACTCTTAGAACATCATATTTTATTAGAAATAAATTAATTTCTCATAAAAATGAAAAATAATTATGGGAAATTTTATTTATGTTAATCCCAAATAATTGATAATGTTTCCATACATTACATTCAAGGTAAAAATTATAATTTAAAATTTTCAAACCCATAAAAATAAAAGTTCCTTATAAACCACCCTTAATATACCAAAAATAAACAATTCTAGGAAATAATTTTATCCATGAAAAAAAATAATATTCTTAAAAAAAACTTGTTTTGGGTAAACATTTTAAAAACAAGAAAAGAAACACAATAATAAAATAAATGTTTTCAAAAAATTCTTAATGATACATATGGATAAAAATCAAATTCCCTTTATTGGAATTCAAAGTATCCAATAAATACTTTAAAATACACGGAAAAACATTTTTATTTTGAATAATTTTTATTACATTTTTTAAAACATATATAAACCACAAAACCATTAATAAAATAAATATCATATACCCAAAATACCAATCAACACAACATAAAAGAATCATTCCCAAACCCCTATTTTTTGTATAGAATCCTTATTGAACCAATTTAAGTCTAATGATTACTATTACAAAATAGAAAAGAAAATATTATATGTTATTAACAAAAATAAATAAAAAAAATCACTTTAATCATATGTAATATAAAAACAGTATATAACTGACCAGTTTTAAACCAAACAATCCATTTTCCACATCTACTTGATTTTATTATGAATTTAAATTGTGTTTAATGTTTTTTATATTTTAGAGTATCCTATAATTAATCAATGAAACTCGATATTACAGATCAAGATAACATATTGTGGAATGAAAAATAATATTTAATATACTAAATAGAGTAACCAGTAACTCATAATAGTAACACTGTGAATACCATGTAAATTATCATAAGAATACCATATTCAATATTCTGATTTAAAGTCTTTCTTTTTTAAAATATGGTAACAATGAAATAACCATTTATTTTCCATATTTTCATGTTCATTTATAGCCATGTGAATCAAAGAAAATATCCAAAAATTATATCATGAAATAACTATTAGTATATTATATATTATATGATATGTTATGTTATTTTCTTTCCATGTGCCATAGAACATCATTCGGGAACAATGAAAGGAAATGATTCATTATGAAGCAATTAATTATTAATATTATTATACTTCTCTATAAACATAAATATATTCATTAAAATAGTTATATACTATATTTATATACTACCATTCATGTTCTAACACATTCTATCATTGTGCCACTAGACTAAAACTTATCAAAATTAATACCATTTATAACATTCTCACCTAATCCAAAGGTGAAAACCTTGAAGTCTTGAAGAACATAAATGTTACTTATTTTAGAGAAATGTACCCCATTCTATATAATTTGTGTGAGAATAATACATTCACCAACACAATATATGGTGAAATATTTATTAACCTAGAATATATATTAGTCACATTATTCCAAACATAGTATTCAATAAAACCTTATATAAATATGAAAATAATAAATCATACGACTACAATATTAAATCTATAATAAAATACAACTACATTTAAGTAAAGTAAAGAAAGGAGACCCAACCACCTAAAATAGTCATAACATGGTTTCCTCTTATAATATATCTAATTCAATGAAGACATTTATTCATAATCCTATAACTCCATCCATAGAATATAATTTTATTTATTGTGATGTACTTATCGAGGGTGATTATTGAAACATAGTAGGATTACCTTATTAAATTCTGAAGAACCCCATCCATGATAAAATGGTGCATCTCATCTGCATTTTATAGAAAACATACCAAACAAATGGAAATTTATATGATCCAATAAACATATATCCATCATTATTAACAAATAAATATTTTTATAAAGCACTTACAAAACATGATGCAACACTACCAATTAGAAATCCATTAATTACCACACTAATAAAGACATCATATATCAATAAAAACTCTAAAAACATAATCCAAAACCTATTGGGGTAACTCTTAACTAAATTATATCATTTTCATCTCATTATAACCCACAAATTTAATCAATATTCCCTACCATCATTGTTAAACAATAAGATATTTCCCATAAACCTGAATATTAATAAAGATACCATAACCTTTTTTATAAAATAGATATTATTCCACTTAGGTATAATTACATTTATATAAAAACAATGTATGAAAACATGGAATTTTTTATAATGAAATTTCTATAAAATACCC
Organism: Viscum album; assembly: GCA_963277665.1. Classification (NCBI taxonomy): domain Eukaryota; kingdom Viridiplantae; phylum Streptophyta; class Magnoliopsida; order Santalales; family Viscaceae; genus Viscum; species Viscum album. The sequence continues at coordinate 1,329,178,571 of OY728165.1, read as the reverse complement.
TAAAATAGTTTAAAATAGGGAATTTCACACCTTTTATCATTAAAATATCATTTGAAAATTACATGGCAGAAATACACCTCCATTATTCATCATCTGACCTATCATGGGAAATGATAAATTCATCCAATAAATATCCTTCAATTCCATCACACCCTCACCATTTTTGGATTCCTTAATAACAAAATAATATTAACACCAAGAGGGGAGATCACAAAGTCTCCAAACATGGATCTGACAAAAAACCCATTATCTAAGGGATAAGATATATAATGGAACAAATAAATCCAAAATTTAAATAAAATTTTAATATACATTGATATCCCATGTGGAAGATAATAAATGAGGGATGTGTATTCATTTTTTTGAAATATTATAATGTTACATGTTCCTATTATATGGTAACATGATTTAACTAAATGTTCTACCAAACAATGTGATGGAATATTCTTTGAAAACTATCCCCATATACTTTAACACACACTTGACAAAAAATTTACCAAGGATTGTGTACCAAACTATGTTAAATCAATTTCACCCAAAGAATCTTCAAAACATCAACAAACACATACTAACCTTTTTATTGTCTTTCCTCACACTAAAGTGTCAGTTTGAAAATCACTAAAACCATCCCATAAATGTTCATTCTAACTAACCTAGAATCCCCTATTTTATTCTAATATATGGTTCCTCTTCTATGTCAATCGGTTGTGAAGTTCAAAAGTAAATAGTAAATTGACCATATAATACCAATTTGTTTTAAATTAATTTTTATAAATAAAATATTCATCAATGCATAATTTTTTATCTGTGATAATTCCTTATTATTTTGAATGAATGAAAATATCTAATAACTTTAAATGATGAATTTTTTTTTTAAAAAAAGGGTTTATCATTACAAGGAGATTAAAGGAAATATGTAGTGAATATTTTTAATCAAATAACTCTAGAAGGAAGAATATAAATATTAAAAATATTCCAAAAAAAATTCGTTCATGTAATAATAAATAGAAATTATCAATAAAGTGTAATATTTATATTTAAATATCAAATATTAAAAGTCATCAGTCTCTAGTCTTTATTTACAAGCTCATGAATAGATGTTTGAAACTCTACTCATTGTGTGTGTGCTACTTGATACTTGAAGAAATTCTATATGATTTTCATAATTAATGATATAAAAATTACAGTATATTATAATATAACTACTCTTATTAAAATTATCTATTCTTCTTTTTTATTTCATTGTATTCACTTTTAGGATATATGTTTTATTTTAATTTTTTAATTTTTGAGTCTATATAATTTAATCCATATATTAGTGGGTGTAAAAAAAATATATATTCATTTTTTCACTTCTTAAACCAATAATAAGCTTGTAAGAGTTTATGTGGAGAGAAAATTGGTGGGTTAGGCATCTAATATTCTATATACATATTTTTTATTTCAAACTCAGATTTGGAAATTTTTTGTTTTTCAAAGAATTGTTTATTTTCGTTGTTGGTTTAGTTGGTTTCAGGGGGTTAGGATCTTTTAAAAAACAAAATGACATATATATTTTTGATTTCCAATTTTTTCATTTTTTAAATAATTTCATATCTATGATTATATTAATTTGTAATCAATTTTCAAGACAATACCTATATTTTTTACAAATAAATAATAAATATTTTATTTTTTTTAAAAGTATATAACTATTATAAAAATTGTTTTATAGTGTTAAATATGTTTTAATATTTCCATACTAATAATTTTTTGTTTTTTATCATTTTGTTTTAATAATTACTCATCAGGTATTTAATAAAATAATTCAAATTTATTTTAATTCATTTATATTACAATTTTATTATTTGAAATGTTTTAACATGGGGTGATTTAAATTTTTTAAAATAGTTTTTAATTTTATATTTAAATTTGGTAGTCAATTCACTAACTCTTATGATAATATTTTCAAAACATTTAGTATAGTTAGAAACATGTTTTTTTATATAATCATTATCCCATATCATGTCCAAAGTAAAAAATATTTTTTTTCCACTTTTATAAAATAGTCTATATAGTAATTCCATGATTATAATGGAAATAACATTGTTTTGTAGATGATCAATAATTAAAAACCGCATATAAATATTAGGAATTGGTGTTTTTCACAACCCATCCCCAGGGACCCATGCCTTGACTACCCCAAACCCGCCTCCCAAAGGGAAAGGGTTGGAGACTAGTGTTTAATGCTTTATCTTGCAAGTGGGAGGCATTTTCCGAGTACCTATACACATGCACACTCCAAACCCCATCCTGAAACATTGAAGATAAAAAAAATTTATGCCACTAAGATAACAAGTTAATGTAGAAGTAAAAGATCTAAGTAAAAAGATCTATAAAACAAACACGACAAAAGAAAACCTGTAAAAAAGGTAGTATAAGGTCTCTAATAATCTGATTACAGAAAGCCCTACCTGAATGGTAGGTGTAATGTATCTGCCAGAAGTTGTAGGAGTATACCTCGCCTGTCCAATCTCACTGGGCACTTCCAGGTCCTAGACTACCATGGTCTCTGTCAAAACATCGGTCATCTGCAAAATACATGACATGTTTGGGAAAATCATGTGTAGTGGTGGGTAACACAATAATCAGTAGGGACTCTGAACCCCAAAGAAAGAGAACAAAATAAAAGTACACACTTAAAATTTTCATCAAACATGGTTATAACCCAAAGTATAGAAATCAATATTATCAGTCGTAAAGTTGATCATTTTTTACAGCTGAGGGACTCATCCCTGATGGGTCACTAATGTCTGCTCGTCTGTTGCGATACTGAGGTCTCCTCAGATACTAGGAGACTGAGGTCCCCTTTTATACTAGACTTCTGAGGTCTACTCGGCCATTGGGCCACTGAGGTCTACTCGTCTGTCGAGCCACTAAGGTCTGCTCGGCTACCTGGTAATTGATGCATACTTGTCTTTCATAACACTAAGGTCCGCTAAAATACCATTCCATTGAGGTCCACTTTTCAATTCCTTCTCATCACAGTCAATCATAGGATTTATGCTCATATCATTATTGATTTCAGGAGAATGTAATTATCAAGACATTATTTATAACTCAACCTCCATGGAAACTCACTTGGATTAGGCCAAAAGGGTTGCCTCATCGTGAGGGTCCCAAATCATCAAATGGATTGTCAATTGGATGTATGTTTTGGAATTTATGTATGTTTTACTGATAAGGGGATGGTTGGGTCTGGGTCCCGTCTGACCTGGCTGGACCGACCTGAACTAACCTGGTTGGGGGTCCACTGACCCGACCTGGATCCTCCATCCCGACTTTGTTCTAACCCTACCTAGATATGATCTATTCCGGGTCAAACCCAGGCCACTGGAAGCAGCCTGGACAAGCTGGACTATGGGTCCGGCCCGCTGGCCTTCCCCGGGTCCAGCTCGCTGGGCTAACCTGGGCGGCTCACCTCCTTCTACCCAGCCTGATGTGATAGGTATGGCCTGCGCTGGTCAAAATGTGGTCGGTGCACCGCATCTCCCTACAACATGAGGGTCTCCATGGGTTCCCTCACCATGGTCTAGGTTGACGGCAGTCCTCCAACCACATGATGTGGCATGGCACACCACGTCTGCTAATGCTTCCATCTGTGGCCATTTTCAGCTACCCGATCCATCGCACGTGGCAGATATTGTAGGCCCCTTCACAATCGTAACACACCACCTTCCCTCATTTCCACAGTCGTTGATCCTCAGCCTCTAGGAACTACCTATGGACCCATTATGTGATCCTTTTCATCCACTACATCACACCGTTGGTGTGCGCCACCTCACGTATATGGTCGGCCTAGCATGTCAGTGATCTCTTCCACGGGACACAATGTATGATATGTTTTACCATTTTCAGATCTCTGAGTGTATATGGGATCCTCAGATCCTATCAGTCACTACTACAAGGTCAAATTTATCTTCCTGTCAATCTGGGAGTTCATTCATGAATAACGCAAGAATGGGCACAATGGAGGCATATGGCCTTTGTTTGTATCTTCCTTATTCCACTAGGTTAGACTTTAGTATAAGATGGGGGATGTTATAAGATTCTATCAAGTATAACCCTAAATCAAAACCCCAAGATCAAGTAACTCTCTCGCATGAATAAATGGCCAACATATCAACTAGTTAGTTGATCAATCGGCATTTTTTGTTTATAAATAAATTACAGTGAAATAATTTCATCATGAAAAACCCCCTACCATGACATTGTATCGTTCTTTGGTGAAGCTCGCACCACTGCAATCGTCTCTCTAGAATCATTCGTTGGCAGTCGTTCATCGATCATCACTAATCAATGCCAAATATACAAGGGTTCTGAGGGGTCCTGGATCAGGCTAATAATCAGTCCTCGGCTAAATCATTAACATCATAAAATGTGTTTCAGCATTTCTGTTACATTGCGTTGCATTTTCATTACGCTTTTTTATTTATGAAATAGTTATTTGGTTACACTCGGGTTATAACTTCGTTACGTTGAAATAAAATTTGAATTTTAAATAAAATAAACATTAAGGTTTGTTTTATTTCTCTTAAGACACTTATTTTATTTTATTTTTCTTAAAAAGTACAAAAACAAAAAATTTCCCATGACCCATGACGGTTGAGGTTAAGTCCTTTCCATGGTCAAGTCGTCATTCTAAATTCAACAGTTCCCTTAAATTTTTAATCTGGGCACCTGTATATATGTTTAAAAAATCGTACACACGTTCTATTTTAAATAAACATAAATAAAAGTTAAAACACTTATTTTGGGCTCACTAGGCCTCAGAATCAAGTGTCGTCAAAATTCTTGGCCTCGAAGTAATATCTTATACTTTTAAAAAATTACATGGAATTCAGGTACATTACATTATCCCTAATTTTAGGTATCTACATCATCACAATCCTAAACAAGGGAAAAATAAATAAATGGGGGTACTGAGTTAATATTTGAGCCTCCCGCTCCCATTTTCTTTCCTGGAGATTCCCGTTCCACCACCGAACATACTCCAATGGAATCGACCATCCCTGAAGGATCTGCTCCTATCAATCCTCAATCTCTATCAGAGTCTCTGCAAATGTTTCCCCATCATCGACTTATAACTCACCCCAGTCGATGAAATGTGATGGATCATGCACGTACCTCCTCTGATGTGATACATTGAAGACATTATGTGCCCTATAGATATGTGGGGGAAGAGCTAAGTAGTTCCCTACCTTACCGACTTTTCTCAGAATCAGTAAAGGGCCCATGAATCTCATAGAAGACTTTCTGCCCTAGCAAAATCTATACAATACACTTTGGGGTGAGACCTATAGGAACACATGATCTCCCTTCTCAAAATCCAAGGTCCTATGTATCCTACCATCATAATATTTATTTTTACTCTGTGTAGTCCTTATCATCCCCTGGATGACCTGCACATTCTCAGTGGTAGCCCGTACCTACTCTGGATCCATGAGTGCTGACTCCCCTAGGTCTATCAAGAATAACAATGATCTACATGGTCTCCCATACAACACCTAGAATAGATTCATACCAACAGTGGAGTGGTAGTTGGTTTTGTGCATGAACTCCACCAGTGGTAGGTTATTGTCCCAACACTGATCGAAGTCCACGATGTAACCAGGAAGCATGTACTCCAAAACCAAGACAGTACTCCCCATCTAACCATCTATCTGGGAGAAGAAGGCTATGCTCATGCAAAGTTGAGTCTCGAACACCTCTTGTAATCACTACCACAACCAGGATGTAAATTTTCTGTCTCTATCTGATACTATCGTCAATGGGACCCCATGGACTAAAACTATCTCTTATATGTAGAGGAATCCCAAGGACTCTACTAAACCATGATCTCGGATGGTTTGGATGTGGGACGACTTGGTTAGTTGGTCAATAATCACCTACATGGAATCGTGCACCCTGGATGTGTGGGGTAAAATTTTCATGAGGTCCATCGTGATACCATAACACTTCCACTCCGACACCACTTGTGTTTGAGTCATGCTTGGTAGAACATGGTGCTCTTCCTACACTTGCTGAAAAGTGAGGCACTAGGAAACAAACTTTGCCGCTCCCTTCTTCATCCATGGCCACCAGTATTGACGTCGGAGGTCTCAGTACATCTTTTCCACTCCTGGGTGTAACACCAAAGGGGCGGTCTGGAACTCCCTCAGAACCTCCGCACACAACTCTATAATCACAATAGTGCACTATATGGGAAGGATGAAATGATCCCTACATATGAAATATTCATTAGGAGAATGTCCTAAAGATAAATAAGAATGTAGGGCCTCTCATTCAACATCCACAAGTTTTTACTCTCTAACTCTTTGTAAGAGTGGGGGAGTGGCATCCATCAATGGAAGATTATCTGCTCCATCCCCATCCAAAAAGGATACCTACATCATGACTAACTTCTCTAATTCCTCACTATAAAACTGAAAACTAGATATCCTTCTAAGAACATCTTCTACCATGTTTCCATTCCCAGGAGTATAGACTATCTCAAAGTCATAGTCCTGGAGGAACTCTATCCACCATTGCTGCCACAAGTTCAGGTCCTTCTTGGAGAAGATATACCTAAGACTTATGTGGTTGAAGTATATGATAGAACTCTCACCCATAAAGTAGTGATGCCACCTATTCAAATTAAATACCATTTCTACTAGCTCTAGGTCATGGGTAACATATCTATTCTCGAGCCACCCAAACTGTCATGATCCGTAGGCAATCACTATTTCCCCTACATCAGGACACAACCCAGTATGGTCTCTGATGCATCGCAGAATACTACATACCCAAATCCCTCATCTTGTAGTCTTAAGATGGAGGCACTCTTCATTCTCTACCTCAGCTCCTGGAAACTCGATTGGAACTTATCTTTCCACAAAAATGGTTGTCCCTTCCATGTCAAAGATGATAATGGTGCTACTACCCAAGAAAATTTGGGCATGAACTTTTAGATAGTATCCAGCCAAACCCAAGAAACTCCAAACCTTAGTCATGCTCCTGGGTGGATCCTAACCAATCATTGCCCTTATCTTTGCTAGATCCACTACAACTCCATCCTCTGAAATGACGTGTCCCAGAAAGTGGAATTTCCAAATCCAAAACTGAATCTTCAAGATCTTCCCATAAATATGGTGCTCTCGAAGTGTATCTGGGACTATATAGAGGTTTGTATTGTACTCCTACTCGAGCACCATGTACCCTAGAATGTCATCAATGATTAACATAATGAACCGGTCATGGTAAGGCTGGAAGATCCTATTCATGAGTCCCATAAGCACTACTAGGTCATTGGTTACACTGAAAGGAATCACCAAGAACTCATAGGGTCCATACCAAAATATGAAGGTTGTCTTCTGAACATCCTCATCATATACACGAAGCTGATGATAGCCTGATCTGAGGTCTAACTTAGAAAACCAAATCACTCCCTTCAGTTGATCGAAGAGGTCAAAAATCATCATCAGTGGATACTTCTTCTTCAAAGAGATCTAGTATAGGAACTGAAACTCCATGCAAAACCTCGAACTCACATCTGAATTCTTAACAAACAATATTACGGCTTCCCATGGTGAAACCCCGGGCCTCACAAATCTATTCCATAAAAAATACTCCATCTTTACCCTAAACTCATGAATCTCCATAGGGAGCCACCTGATATGTTTCTGTGGATATATGTGTTGTCTCGGGGTACGTATTAATTTTGAATTCAACCTTCCTATGAGGGGATAATCCCAGAATGTCCTCAGGAAAGATGTTTTCATACTCATCCACCACTAGAGGAAAGTGAGGACTCTTATTTTCAACCACACTGAGGGAGAGGCTAGCTAACTGGTGAGTTATTAGTTTCACCCTCCTTTGAGAAATTCTGTTATATGCTGCAAGGGCTCCCTTCTTGCTGATGAAGGAAAACATGGTCCCATCCTCGTGGACACGCCACACTTTGTGCCTAATACAGTCGATCTGATCATGAACTATGGATAACCAGTCCATACCCAAGATGATGTCGTACGAACTTTACACCGCTACTAGGAGATCCCAGCTGAAGCTCTCACTTCCTAAAGTAATATCACACTACCATCATCGATGTGCAATCATCGAATCCCATCCAATATTAGTCCTTAATTGTAAGAATCGAGCCAACGAATCCCCTAGAATCTCTGCGCTCCAAACTAGGTATGTGGCAAGGAAAGAGTGAATAACCCATGCATCTATAAGAACATAAGATAAGTTATAAAAGACAAATATCGTACCTATAATCATCTCTAGAGAGCCATGGTCGTAGTCCTCTATTGCTTGGAGCTGGCCTCACCCCTAACCTCCTGCTCTTGTAGCCCGAGGTGGACCACCTGGGGACGGTTTTTGTGGCACATAAGACCTCTGCCCACCACTTTCGTCTCATTCTAATCCCCTTCCATGTCTACCACCCAATCTAAAACCCCGATCAAACCTCTTCCACTGCCTTAGAGGTCCCTCGACCGCCTATAGATCTTTTGCGCAGAGAGTCGGGAAATCATGAGTCATGTACCCCTGCCCTCCGCGTGAGTATCACAACCTACCCATTTGAGGACTCCCTCCTTCCTAGTGGTCTTATACCACTGATCCTACATCCTGGGGTTGTCCCTAAAAATTCCTATCCTTCTTGGGCCTCTGTGTCTTCTTCCTGCTACCCACTTCTAAAGACTCTGTAACCTGGGGTTTACTAGTAGCCCCTACAGCTGGCACATGTTCTGCCAGGACACTCTCCATGAGTAGGGATCACTCCAGCACCACAGCCTGAGTAGGGATGCTAAGTGATACCATGTATTCCATAATATCCTAGCATAGTCCCCACTCCATAGCTAAATCCCTTAAAAGCAGGACTCTCACCATGTTTTTGGTGTAGCCAGAAAGATTGATGAATCTCACTAAGTACTCTATAACTATTATTCCACTCTACTTTCAGTGCAGTAACTCTTATATGTGCACTGAGTGCAACGTTCCAAGAAAGAAATCCTCTTTTAATAGGTTTTCATAGTCTTTCTATGTGATGGTCACCTCATCGTGTGTCTGGATCTTCAACATCCACCATCTCCCCACTGATCCTATAAAAAGGCTCATGGCTAAGATTTTCATCTAGTGGAGAGGCATCCTCACCAGATGGGCGACTTACATTACCACCTCAAGCCAATCCTCTTCTATCTTGGTGTCATTATCACCCTTGAACCTAGGTGGAATCTACTTTTGGAACTCATGTAAGGTACTAAGCCTACGTGAATCCTCTACTAGTAGCACCGGTAGAAAATACAGACCAATGGGTAGTGGAAACGTCAGTGTGCCTTCCGGTGGGGACATCTCCAATACTGGTCCCTATACTGATGCCTCGTTGTTAGGTGTACCATCCTTGTGGTCACTCATTGGAATCCTCACTAGCTGTCTACATGGTGGAATCCTAAAAAAGATAAAGATGAACCACGATCAATAGGTTATACCTGGTGAGATGAATCAAGAAGGAAATAAAGAAATACTCAAAATAATATATGATTCATACAACCAATTGTTTCATGTACTGAGTCAAAAAGAAGAATTCAGGATCCTTTTGAATGGATATGTCTACCGCTGCACCAACACTGCACTCCCCTAGCCTGAAAGTTGAAATCAAAACATTCAACACTATTACCCCAAAACAAAAACACAAAATATCATTCTCTAAGGTAGAACAGACCACCTCTGATACCAATTTCTCAGGATCCATCCCCTGGGGCCTTTTTCATGACTACCCCAAGCCAGAATCCCGAAGGATATAGGCTAGTGATAAGCGTCGAAGACTTTATCCTAGATGTGGGAGGAAATTAGCGAGTACCTATGCACACACACACCCATAATCCCAGCATGAAATGCTGTAAAGGAAGACATGAAATCCATAAAGAAATCCACTAAATGTATAAGTAAAAGATGTATGTAAAGTGTGCCAAAATACCAACTCATCAAAAGGAAATATGTAAAAAAAGAGAGTATAAAGTATCTGATAATCCATCCATAGAAACCCTAACCTAGATGTTAGTTGTAGAGTAGCTACCAAATGTCATAGGAGTATGCCCTTCCCATCCGATCTCACTAGGCACTTCCTGGTCCAGGACCACCAATGTCTCTATCAAAGACTGGTTCTTCTACACAAGATATGATATGTGCGGGAAAATCCCGTCCAGGTGTGAGTAACACAAAACATAGTAGGGACCCCAAACCACAATGAAAGAACAAAAAGGAAAATTACAAACTTAGAATTTATAGCTCACACGGGTATAACCTAAAGTATAGAAAGTAATATTATTAGTCGTAAAGGTGAACATATTTTACAGTTGTGGGACTCTTCCCCGATGAGTCACTATATTCAGTTGGGCCATTGAGGTTAGCTCATCTACCATGCCACTAAGGTCTGCTCAGTTACCAATCCATTGAGGTCCCCTCATTTATTAGGCCACTGAGTTCTGCTCAGATACTTGGCCACTAAGGTTCATGTGTATTTTGGGGCACTAAGTTATGCTTAACTTACGAGCCAATGAGGTTCACTCATTTATCGGTCCACTGAGTTCTGCTTAGCTACCAGTCCACTGAGCTTTTCTCATCATTCACTTCTCTTCACAGCCAGCCAAAGGATTTCTGCTCATAGCATGATTGATTTTGGAATAATATACTCCTCAATCCATTATTAATAAATCAACCTCCATGTAAACACTTGTAGAGTAGCTCAAAAGGGCTACCTCGTCGCGAGGTTCCCTTCGCCACAAATGGCTTGACAATCAGATGTACGGTTTGCATGTTATGTCTATTTTACTAAAAAGGTGCCGATTGTGTTTGGATATGGGCCAACTCGGATGAATCAACCCGACCCTATTCTGGGTCCACCAACCTGACCCGATTTGGCATCCACCGACCAAACTCGGGTCTACCATCCCAACCCAGGTCTGACAAGACTAGGATCTAACCCGGTTTGGGTCTGACCCAACCCGAACAAGTTGGATCGTGTGTCTGGGTTGCTGGTCTACGAGTTTGGGCCACTAGGCCATGGGTTCAGCCTGCTAGGTTGTCTTACGTCTGTCCCACTAGGCCACCCAGGGCATCCCACCACCTCACGACCGACCCGATATCAGCGGGTTGGCCTACTCTGGCCGAGACACTGCCTGCGCGCCACATCTCCCTCCAGGACACGGGTCACTATCGTGTCCACCAACACTTTCCAAGTGGATCTTGTCATGGGTTTCCATGTCCTCTCATGAAACCACCACCGACCATTTCCAACGGCCCGATCTACCACCTATGGTCGATGTCACAGGTCATTTTTCTGATTTGAAAATGTATTCGGGTCCTTAGATCATCAGCGTTAATAGTAAGGGCACAAAGTTTTCTTTCCATCACTTCAGGAGTTCGATCGTGAAGAATGCAAGAATTCCCACAACAGAGAGATTTGGGACACTTTCTTGTTGGAATGATCCCTCCATGTTAGTGTTTAAAATAGGTTGGGGAGGTTTTAAGATTCTATCATGTATAAACCCTAATGACGAACCCTGAGATCATGTAACCATCCTGCAAGAACAAACGACCAACAGATAAACTTGTGGATGGGTTGATCTTCATCTGTTGTTTATAAAGAAAGAATGGGGAAATAATATCATCAAGAACAAAACCCTACCTCAAAGTTGGATCATTCATTGGTGAATATCCCATCGTTGTGTCTGTTTCTCCACAATCTATCGTTAGAATCCATTTGTCGATCGTCACTCACCAAATCCAAATCTTTAAGGTTTCATAGCAGTCTTGGATCGTTCCGATGATTTGTCCGCGACTGAATCATTAAAAGAAAAAAAGTGTTTCAAAGATTTTGTTACGTTTCGTTGTAGTGTTGTTACGTTGTTTCATTTATGAAACACCATTTTAGCTGTGCTCAGTTTGTGACACCATTACATTGCAACGAAATTTGAATTTCAAATAAAATAAACTTTATTTTTAATTTTATTTCCCTTAAGAAAAATCTTTTATTTATTTTTTAAAAATTCCAAAAAATAAATTTTTCCCTCATCCCACATCGGTCGAGGTTAATACCTTTCATAGGTAAAGTCATCATTCTGAATGCAAATATTTCCTCAAATTTTATATCAGGGCACCCATTTAAAAGTTTGAAAAAGTCTGTAGGAACTCTAAGTTAAATAAAATTAAATAAAATTTCAAACACTTGTATTGGGAACACTGGGCCTTAGAATCATGTGTTTTCTGAGCGTGTGGCCTTGAAATAGTCCCATATAAATTTAAAAAAATACATGAAATTCTGAGACAATATAGTATTTTGGATATTGTTAATGAAAATTTTAAGAAACTTAATAGTCCTATAATTGATAGTATAGATGATACTAAATTAATTTGTCCAAATAACTAAACATCCATGAATGGAATTATATATTTTCTTGTTGGGATTTATTATATTTCCTTCATGTTTTACAACTTTTGAGAAGTTAGATACTAATTAAATATACCAAAATAAGTCTGATAATGAAAAAAAAATTATATTTAATAACTATAATATGATTAATAACAGATTTAAGATAAATTGTGATGAATCTATTTTGGAAATGTACTTCATGTTCAATGATATCATAAATAAAATTATTTTAATTTTTAAAAAAATGATACAAATTAAATATGTGATAACAGTTTTTATATTCCTCCCAGATAAGTGGATCATTACTAATATTGAAAAATGAGAATAATTTTATTTAAATTCTCTAAAAATAAAGTCACTTATAGGAAATCATATATTTTATGATGAATAATTAAAAACTAAATATATTTATCATGAGTATATAAATAAGAATACAATGAATTTATAATCTCATTATAAATGAAAATAACTTACGATGTGATTCTATTAATTATAATATGAATAAATATGATATAAATTTTAATAATGTTATAAAAATAAGATCCCATTCAAAATGTTTTTCAGTGGATACATCAAAAAAAATTATATAATACATATGATTGGGAAATTTATTGTAATAAAATATATGGAAACCCAATGATTTTAAGATGAAATACTATTTAAATTATTAATTCGATAAATTAAAGTATAAGAAGAATTGTGATAAGTGAAAACTTCCTAATAATTTTATATAGGATAATAATTAGAGTTGTAATATAAAAAACTACAATGAGTTTGGATCTAATAGTAGTAAAGAGAATATGGAGATTTCAAAAAAATTAATTTAAAATTATAATATTATGATAAATATATTTTTAACTTATATTGAGAATGATATTATAGATGTTAAATTTATAACTCATGAGGAATTAAAATATTTTTTTTGTTGAAGAAACAATGAATGAAATTAAAAATAATACAAGTCTATTAAAATGACTCATAAAATTAGGGTTAATAAAAAAAGTTCTATGTTCTAAAACTACCATTAAGAATACTCTACTAAAATAAAATCAATAAATTAAGGAGGGTAATGAAAAGTTAAATAATGAACTATATAAATTTATTTTGGGTGATAAATTCATAATAATAAGTTATGATCTCAAAGGCCTCTTAAATCTATGAATGAATTGGGATATAAACCATGAAAATAGAACAAAATTTATACAACTTATTATGTTCCTGGGAATATCTATAAACATTCTATAATTTTTTTAAATAAATATAAGAATATTGGACTTGGTGAAATCTAGTTTGTTATGAATAAATCTGGTTTTTATGAACATAATAATGATTTTACCCCTTAAATACTTTAATATAATTAAGATAAACTATTTAATAAATCTTGGATACTTTTTTTCCAACATCTTTGGATAAAAAGAAATATTTGTACCAAAATAATAATTTGTTTGACATTGTTTTTTATAAATGTTTTAGAAGTTTTATTATAAAATTATTGTGTATCTATAGTTAATACATTAGATATATAAATGGAGACTACAAAATATTTATATTTATTGTGATGGTAATGGTATATATTTTAAAATTAATCAAAATATAAAATGTAATATTATTTAGCTTGTTCAAATAGTCATCTAAAACAACATTTTTTTAAAAATATTTTGAAATGAAAATTATCATATAATATATTTATGAAATATTTAATATTATATAATTATATGATGATGGTTAGTATAACATATTTTATATTTATTCTAGCATTATTTTTAATTCTAATAATAGTATTTCTATTATTCAGCATAAAATTTATAATGTTTAATATGTTAATTTAAATTTTACTATTTTTAGGTGTATTAAATTTATAAATTATTTATATATATATATATATATTCATATATAAAAGAAATAATTTTTAATTGTAATGTTAAATCATATATAATGATGAAAATAATGTTAACATTTAAGGAATATGCTAATATTGTGCAATAAAAATATAATGTGTTAAATACTTGTCAAAATAGAAAACAACACTTAAGTTTTTTTAACTAATTCAATATTTTTATGCATCACATTCATTATAGTTTTATTAATTAATTTAGCCAATACATATTTTCAGTTTTTTATTATAGAAAATTTTTGAGTTATGTTTTAACTGTAAAAAACATCAATATTAAATTACATAGCCCCCAAATAGAAAAAACAACCACCTTGAATGAACAGATAAAAAATTTGAAAATGAAAAATTCCATGAAATTGGAGATCTATCTATGCTTACCATTAAAAAAAATTTAAAAATTAAATAATTCCAAAAAATAATGATGTGATGTCCAATGAGAAAACCCATATTCCATCATGGAACTATTTTACTAATGACGTCAATAGGTAGAACTTTGAAAATTTGAAATTAAAACTTATCCTTGTATTAAACCCACTACATATAAAAACATGGTTCATGAGAACATGATTGGTTATCCACCCCAAGAAATGCTCCCTTGATCTAGACGTCATCATCTTCACCTCATTAATGAAAACCCTATCATTTTTCTAACATATCATAATTCCCATGGGTTTAATTTTTAAATAAAAAATGGTAAAATTTCATCAAATTTGAAATGATTGATAAGTTTCTTATAAATCAATGTGTTCTTACACAAAAAAAAACATAGCAAGTAAATATAGTGGGATTTTCAAAATATTTTTTTTTTAATCTATGTTCTCTTATAATGGATAAATACAAAATTTTTCTTCCCTAATAATGAGAGGAATAAATTATTAAATGAATATATAATATGTCATTTTTATATAATATCCATTAAATATCATTAAAATAACACCCTAGAACCTATATGATTATTATATTTAGAGATTAAATATATAAAATAATTTTTTTATAAAACTCTGAAAATTTACACATATTTTTAGAACACTTTAACCCCTTAAAAACATTTCTTATTTTATACTCTTCCTCATATATTGGGGGATATAATCATAGGAAATAATTATCTTGGATGCTCAACAAATGGGGGCATAATTGGTATCAATAAAAGACCATAAGTTGTCATAACATGAACATTTGGTAATGAGAACATAATTATGGTATATAAAAAATGATAAGGAAATCATATCTGACATATCATCAGTTGTAAAACCTAAATTGTGACAAAAGGATTGTTTTATAGCCTATGAAAAGAGATATATGAATGTTAAAACATGGGACAGTAATTATAAACCAAGATTAATAGAATATAAATATGGAATAACATATAAATGAGGTATATAAATAGAGAAACATTAGAAAATAGTCATGAACCATTAATTTTTATATAGTAATGTTGAATAACTATGAAATATGGTAAGAAAATAAGTATTGAACAAAATTCTTTATGTCACATCTCACTAGTAAGACCATCATCACATAAAGGAAAAAGCCTCATAACACAGTCATTTGGGATGATTCTTAATTCTAAAAAATGTAAAAAAAAATTTACTCCTAAATATATTACGTGTCACTTTAGGGGAATTATAACATTAACCCATGAATTAGAGGAATATATAACTCTATTCCCACTTGTTTCATATTAAAAAATATTTTTTTTTTACTATATGAAAAAAAATGTTCCTAATTTGAACATAGTATAATTAACCCCGAAGAAAGAAATGGGATTTCTGAAAATTTCTTAAAATAATAAATAAATCATTCAATGAAATAAATTGGACAATTTCATTAAACTAATATCCCAAGTGGAATATATAAACATTTAAGGATACAAACATTTATGAAAAAAACATTAAATAGACATTAAAAATTTGAATAAAAAAAGTTATGTCCTTTACATTTTGAAAAAATTTAATTTTAAAAATAAATAAATCATAAATAAACTATGTTATAAAAACAATATTGATGTAAATAAAAATTACATCCAATAACACTAAAAACAATGATAGGGGTCATCATAATGAAAATCGAAAAAAATGAAATAAATAATTTTTAAATTATTCATAATGATTACAATAACACTATTATAATGTATGTACAATTAAATATAAAAATAAAAAAACAAATTATATAATTAAGTGTAATGGTATCCATAAAATATTATAACAGTCATGGATTTGGAAAAGAAAGTTTCCTGATAGAAAATAAATGCTAATGTTGGTTCAGGATACAATAGTTATTTCAAATGAATTATACATCAAAGGTAAGGAAAATTGTAAGAAATAATATTATACCCAAAATACTAGAGGAGAAGAAACATTATCATATTTTAGTGAAAAAAATCAACAATTCTGCATAATGGGAATTTAGAAAAAAATTGATTTCAAAGTCAGATTACAAATAAACTAATAGCTTTACTAATGAATTCCATGAATGTGATTTAAAATAATAAATTATAAAATTATAAATTATAAATAACATTGTATAGGAACATGATAATATATATTACATTTTATAATACACAATTATAATCAGAAATTTCTCTCATCATAGTTAGTTATTTTTTTCTTCATGAGAGGTTAGTTATTATGGTTTTCTTATAAATGTGTTGGTATAATGTTCTAAACTACCGTAGTTTTATAAAACATTAATCATTTAAATAATATTAAAATTAATAGAATAATTATGTTGATATTGTTTTTGAATTACACCATTCATTTTATGGAATATAAGGGTATGTTTTAAAATAATGGGATCTATAACTAGTGTATTCCAATTTATTCACAAATAATAATGAGTTCCATTATATTGAGAAATTGTTTTTTTTTCATTCTTAAAAAACCTATTCATAAGATAAATTACTCATAAATATATTAAATATCCAATATTAATTTCTTGATAAACATCCATGATACAAAAAAAATAATGGTACTATAATATCATATTTTATTTAGATAATTGAACAAATGAAATCATGAACATGCTACACCAATGAATGAGTATAATTATCGGGTTATATAATAGTAATATCATCATAATAGAATTATAATGAAACTAATATATCATCATAAAACTAGAGAACTGTCTTTTCAAAGAGTTTAGAAGAGTATATATTTGAAAAAGCTAAAATAAGAACCAAATGTTTACATGTATGGAATAGCTCATTCTCATAACATGTTTCGTTGAAATGAAGCATTTATGCCTCCATATTAGGATCAAAAGATAACAAAAATATATTTAAATAAAATAAAATATAAAATATGGTATGTAATAATGTTATAATTGAATTATATGAGTTTTTTGGATATAGTAATTTAGATATCATTTTATAGGAGAAAATGAAAGGCATTTCCATCGAAACATGAGTTAAGGGATGTGTAATGATATAATCACAATTGAGTTAGGTAACATTGGTATGATATTGTTTTTTATAAATGTAGGATTAACTACAATACCTAAAATATAACATATATATTGTCTAAATATTATATTAATTACATAAAAGTTATTTCATGTTAATTTACCTCTTTTTACCTTCATTAATTGTTTATGATGGTAAATATTTTTTATTAAAAATTATTGACGGCCCCTAATGGTTAATTCTAATCTTTTTATTCATATTTTTTACTGAAATTATTCTCATTTAGTTTCTACAAATGATAATTTTTTCTTTTAAATGAAAACATAAAATATTTTTAAAAAAATTAAAATAAATTCACATTTTAATCATTAATTATTATTGATAAGAAGAATAAACATTAAAGTTAATATAAACCTTAAATTTAACATTTTAATCATTAATCATTAAAATTAAAATTTTAATCATTAATTATTCTTAATCATTCAATGCGTTATAATTATTCTTTCATACATATAAACATTAAATTTAACTATATTCATACATTAAAATAGATCATTGTCAGATATTATGATAATAAATACATAACACATAGTGAAATGATTCATTAAAAAAATACATTTTATAATTTACTAGTTTTCATCACATTAGATTAAAATTATTTATTTACAAACTAAAAATTAATTTTTTTAATATATTGATAGTATAATTTTTTGAACAATTTTATAAAAAAAATATAGTTTGAATAAAAATATATAGTCTTATATTAATGAAAACTAATTAATTATATTTTTATTTCATTCACAATTTATTTATTATATGATAATTTTATTATTTTAAATTAATTAATATCATTGAAAATAAATCAACATTAATATACATATGTGATAGAATTATATATTAGGAATATATTAATCCAATTGATATGTATTGAATGAACATATTTCCAATGACCATATATGTAATGAATATATAACCGAAAACTATATATATACCGATCAAATGAAATTCCAAAAAATAATCTCAGATACTCCTCTAAAATCATTCATGTAGTGAACCATCAGGGGGTACCACCAAATCAATACCCGAGTCAATCTACCACAATTCCCAAAGTAATTTCCCAGTTTCCACAAATTAGATACTATAACCACTATTTTGGGCATCTGTATAAGGGAATGATTTCACCCCCACCCCCAAATAAATATATTTAAAAATAAAAGAAAAAATATGGAATCCTAAATTACCTTTCAAGACATTAGAAATCATGAAAGTAAATTAAGAATAAAATAAAAAATAAACTTAATAAATATATAAAAATAAAAATTCAACCAATGAATTTAATTGAATCCAAAAAAATTAAATTATGAATGAAAATAAACTACATTGGGATGAATTAGATGAAAAAAACCTCTAGAAAAAAATGATACCCGGAAATCTCCATCAGAATCTCCATGTAGAACAAAATCACTCACTACATCCAAACATAGTCATAAAAGTCCCAATGAACCACATCAAACTGAAACAAGAACAATGAACTTAAGAAAAATCATAAAATATACAAATATACACAGAGATTTGTATATAATATTTGTGACCGAAACATTCTCTATAGGATTCCACCAAAGATTCTATAAAACTCATTTCATAACACATTACATAAATTAAAATTTTATTATAATTTATAAAAATAGTATTTATATATATATGTATAAAGAAACTAAATAAATTTTCATAATAAATTTTTATAATACATTCACCCTTTGAATATATTATAATGTTGAAATGAATATTTTTGAGTAATCATATTCATAATCCTAGGAAGAGAAAATTTTAATCCATAAAATCAATGAAAATATCTTTTAATTCCACTTTCCTAAAACATTTATTAAATTATTTTTATAAAAACCCATGTTTTCTATTTAAACCACACATTTCAAAACATCATAAAAATATAATTGAATATAATTGAAAACCATGAGTGAAAAAGTGAACCAGAATAACAAACACCAAATCCTCAAAAAATAATAAAAAATATAAGAATTAGTCATTTATATCCTGTAATAAATCATGAACTATTAAGTAAAACAATAAAGATGATGGTATATATTAAATAATCTTAAATATAATCAATAAGTAATGGGAAATCCTTAAAATCAAATAATATGTAACTAAACCTAGTGACTAATACTTGAGTCCGACACTAAAGAATAATTATTTTCAGATAGAATAAGTGGATTATTCAGGATATACAATCCATCTTGGTAATTCTCATCATCCACAAACACAATTCATCCTTGGAGTTCTTAACATCCATGGGAATAACCCATTTCAATATAACATTCTACATAAGGGTTCTAGCTAGACTATAATCTAAACTAGTGATACACTCAACCACACTATTTACTAATTCCTAATATATCAATGACATTTCAAGGTGTATGTGTGAAAAATAAAATATTATAATGATCAAAACATATGTAAATATAGCATGAGAAATAAACCTCATTTCACCTCCAATTATATCATAAAAAACAACATCAATAGGATACATTCTCAGCATTGTGTCTGAATCAAAATAAAGTATCTTATAATAAAGGAGAATAACCTAGAGAAAACATAATTTATATGAATAATATATTAAAATGTATTAACCATAAATTTTAAAACAATCATTTTATTTCAATAAATTTTATCAACTTTTAAGACAATTATATTAAAAATTCATCATCCAAAGCCACAAATCTAAAAAGTACCACCTAATTTTGAATAAAAAAAAGAAATCCATGGAAAAATATTTTCATGATGATCAAAAATTTATTGGAAACCATTTTAAAACCCATCATGGGTATTAAATTTGTATATAATTTTATAATAAATCATTTAAAACAAGCTAGTATTCTATAGAATTTAATATAGTTGAATTTCATAAAAAACCTACCTAAATCGAAGTAGTGATGAAACACAACATATCATGTTCAATGGGAGAAGGAAAAATAATCCGGGGAACTGCCTCTCCAGTTCCTAGAAATAAAAATCCATAAATAAAACCACATCCAACCCATAAAATAATTTAATATTGGTATTAGTTTCTTTTACTTCAGTAGAGATTGATAGGATGGAATAAAGAAAGATAAGAGGAGAAGAAAGGGATCAAAATACCTTAGAAATCTACATCAATCTAAAGGATGAGTATCCAATAGAAAATTAACAAGGAGTAATATGTCATAGGAACACCATGAGACCTTAAATAGTTTGAATCATTAGGGAGAGGGGAAAAATTGTTTAAAACCCCCTTAAATTCAATAGGGGTTAAAATGATAAAACTAAAAAAAATACCAACTTGGGTAGGATGATCCATAGTATAGTGAAATCCACCAAGGTATGATATTTTATTAATATCACCTAATATTATGTACTCTATCATTCATGATAAATGGTGTTTACCTCTGGACACTCACCATGACAAAACTTTAGGTATGAAGTATGGTGCACCCTCACTGGGTAGAACCCAAAAACTCAAGTCATGGAAACTATAGAAGGGCCTTATATGTTACAACAAGGATGACCTAAATTAAGAAGAAAAATGCACCCCAAGCCTTAGGATACCATATAGTAGTAATAACCTCACTGACACAAGGACCAACCAAATTGAACTCCATGGTTCAACCTTATCCTACAACGTGTCCAATCACCTTTCAAAAAATTCACTCATATGAACAAAAACAACCCTACATAGAATAACATTGGTTATATATTATAGAATCTAGGCCACAAAAAAATTAAAAATGAAAATGTTTTATCAATTATAATGATTCTAGATTTTGTAGTTTGATTCATAAGATATTTCAATAAAGATCTCTAGATTTTTCTTCAAATTCATCAATGTGTTTGGGAGTTGTAAGAACTTAAAATTAGTATATTAATAATATTAATATCTATTAAAATCACACAAGAATACATTTTAGACTAAATAGTTTTATAATTTATTGGGACCTCAGATGAAAAATTTGAGACCATTATTGTTTCAAAAATGGGTTTTACCCAAGTAACAACATAAATGTTTTCAGTGTCAAGAATTTAGTTGAAGGAAATAAGTGGTGGGAGTTTTAGGCGGATTAAAAAATTTATTTTTTAAATTTATTTAACTATCAAAAATCTCATTTTTCTTCTTTATGTATTGAATTATGGAAAATCTCTAGGATTACCCACATTACACTATGTTATTAGAGAGTAGGAGGAGTAAATCATTATTTCCATTGGTGACTTGAGAACATGGATCGATGGTGAATGATTGATGAGAATCCTTAGACAAATGATAAATGAAGCAGAATCATCATCATCTTCTCTAGAATTTTATTTCTTCCCCAAGAATTTATTTATTCCTAGGGTATTCAACATTATTTCATAGATTTCAACAATATTAGATTTAGTTAATGAGGATGTATTATTTATATTCTTATTTCATGTTATTTATGTTCTTTATAAGAAACCCTATTTTAATATAATTCTTGAACTTATAGATTTATCATCTTCTTCTTCAATTTCACCCTTCCTTTCCACAATTATGAATCATTGGATGGGATTGTACCATCCAATGATGTTTTTTCACTTAATTATTCTGCTCCCCCATGCCCTTCTTTATGTTCTACATCATTCTCCAATGATATCAGTGATTTTAAATTTCTAGGGTAGATCCAAGCATGATTGAACCCCAAATTTATGGAAGTTTAACAAATGACATGAAATATTTTTTTAGAAGGAGTGAGGAATGTTACGAAATGGGGGTGAAGTAATATAGTATCAAGATGCCCATAATATTAAAAGAGATATAGTGGGTCCCCCATAAGTAATCATAGATCTAAATTCCTTCCAACAAAGGATGGAATTTGATGATCGGAGGCTTCTCCCTTTGATTTATTTTTTTAGGTGGGTAATCAGTGAGGGAGGAAGTAGAATAGGAGGATCTATGAATCTATTTATATATAGTAGAACTCTAGAAAATCCCGAATACACCATTTTTAATTCAGAGAACACTAATTGGGTAGTCTAATTTCTATGAAAACTAAGGTTCCTTATAGAGTTAAATATATCATTCAAATGGGACTCCCACATGTTTTGTTTCCTCGTTATAGTGGCTCTCTATATACCCCATGGGTACAATGAAATGGATATGGATAGGTTCATGATCATGGCTTAGTATATATACATGACTACTTTACCAAAACACATACATGGCTATAGAATCTTATTATAACCAATGTACCTGGGCATGGGCTGGGGAGAATCAATATACTTGAACTAGCCATAATAATTTTTCTACTAAATATATGCACCGTATACATTTATTATGACTTCAACCATGTGTATATTCTTCTTTAAGACTCAGAAGTGGGAAAAATAGAAAACATATATTGAGTAGTTTTCCAGATAGGATTCAATGGTAGCATTAATATGGGAGGCATAGATATGACATGTTGTGTAATGAGTGGGATGATTCTTATAATAACACTTGGATGATGTAATTGATTGCTTTATTTATTTGAAGGATGATGGGGTTATTATTCCCCTTTCTCCCTATGGTGTGGGTCCCCATACTTTTTATATAGGTATAGTCTATACTCCCCGTATTTTATAGATGGTGTAGGTCATCTATCTATAGAATCTTACTCCCTCGTCTTCGAGCTTCGGTGGGACGTGGGACCACCACTAGAGCTAACTTCTCCCTTGACTATGGAGTCTGTTAGAGAGGTGTGGGCCATCCTAGAAAATTATATTTATGTTTTTAATGGTTATATCAATTTGACTATGTCAGATAGGTGTGGTCCATCAATTATAAATTGATAACTTCTAGTTCAAATGATTAACTAAAATCAAAACACATAGCCTAAGGAACACTAATCATATTAGAGAATGAAATCATAAGGAAAATCACTTATAGGATGTCTATATCATGATAACATCATTTTAATCTTATAAACCAAAGTATTTTCCTTTTTAATTTAGAGATAATAATATATCAAAATCATTAATGA
Source organism: Viscum album (assembly GCA_963277665.1). Lineage (NCBI taxonomy): Eukaryota > Viridiplantae > Streptophyta > Magnoliopsida > Santalales > Viscaceae > Viscum > Viscum album. The sequence goes on along the minus strand of OY728165.1, from coordinate 1,329,154,800 downwards.
AGGTTGATAAAGAGTTTATGAATTTTGAAATTCTATCACCCAATAGTGTTAAACTAAGTGCGTGTGAAGGATCATTTTTAGGTATCAGGTGGTGATCGAGTATAACATAATGATACCTATTCAAATTTATTACCCATGGGTACCTATATGAAAGAGAAACATCCAATTTTAGTGTCTAAAAATGTGTGTAACCACTTAGAAATCACCCCCTAAATTCATTACCAAAATTTAATGAAATTTCTCTATACATTGACTCATTTCTAGACTTACCCATAGACATTTCCTTAGGGATATCACTATGATATTCTCAAAAAAGAATAAAAAGGATAAATAAACCTCCCTATGATACCAACTATTGTGATCAAAGCTTTTAATACAAAAATATTAATACCTTTTACATGAATATTCAATACATTAAAAAAACACATGCTTGATAATCATAAAAAAATGGTTCCTTTAGAAAATTGAAACAAAATAATTATATTTTGGTGAAGGATTAAATGTCTCCCAATATTTTCTTACCTTCTATTACTTTTCACAAAAATAAACTAAATAAACAATTCTTCATAACCTTGGGAAAATAAAAATAAGAAATGGTGAGCTCAAATTCTTCGTAAGGTTAATGGAGGGAGATACTTAAGTATAACCTGAAAATATGAGTTTGAGAATAAGAGAATAATGTATAAAAACCAAACCCTATATATCAAAGATCAAAATATTGAGTCATGGAATGAATATTAGTAGTTCATAAGACCTAATCATAAGGAATTCAAAGAAAATGATCCAAAATAGAATAACATTGGCATAAGAAATGGAATTGTGGAATACAAATAAGTATAAAAAATATTATTTCTTGGAAACTAAAAGAGACATTCATAACATGTTATTATTGGTTCAATAACCCATGTACCTTCTTCAAGCTTTATATAACCACCCATGTACCTATTTTTAGGATTTGGAAAACCTTATGTATACCTTTTGACTATGTATATCTTTAATCGTTACCCAATGACTTGGATGGAGATATCGATCCCACCCATCTCTTAATTAGAATAATACATATGTGTTCTATAATATTATAACACATTTATCATATCATTACCCATGAAATGGAATGGGTTTCATAAAAATTTCATCATATCATATCCAGATGAACATATGTGGGTTTCATAATCATTTCATCATAGTGTAACCGATTAAAAAAAAAGAAGGTTTAATTGTAAAATTATCAGGGTATAACCAGTCAAAGAGAGACGAGCTTCATAAACATCTTGTCATCTTAAAAAATTCAGATAAAGTTGAAGAATTGTATCATTGGTTTTATACAAATAAAATTTTATATTACATTAAATTTTGTTATATTAGATGTGGAATTATTTTGAAATATAAATCAATATGAATGTTTCTTTAGGAAAAAAATTTATTTTAAAGTTTATTAACATAAATCCTTTTTAAAATCCTTTTATTTTTAAATAATCATGTAAAATTATGAAGGATTATTTAAAATCATTTAAAATGTTTCTGGAGAAAAATATCCTTTATTATTTAAAAATTAATATTTTTAAACAGAAAATATTTTGAAAATATTTTTCATTGAAAATATCCTTAAAAACATATATTTTATTATTTAATAATCATTTAAAAAATTTCATGTGTAAAATAACATTTCTAATTTGGAAAATACTTTTAATAATATAACACATTTCAAAAATAATTTTTCATTTTGAAATAATTTATTTAAAAAATAAAAATTTACCAACTATTTTAGAAAAAAATTCATCCAATTTAACATTCAAAACATTTTAGAGAATATTTAAATCATTGAGAGTTCATGACAGTGGTAAATACTATTCCTTCCATGAATGTTAAAAAAATATGATTTCCATATTTTCAGTGACATCTAAATGGGAAATTTTTAGAAAATGATAGGGATATTATTTTCAAAAAAAATTAAAAAGTAAAACATGTGTAAAAATTTCTTTGATTAACTATTTTAATAATGATAAAAACAATTTATAAATGATTTTTAGAAAACATGGTTTTGTAAGAAAAAAATTCTATCAAAGTAATAAATAATGATGATTTTTTATAAAGAATATAATTTACAGATATTGAGTTTATAAAGAGAGTAAAATTAATGGAAAATGATTATTCTAAATAAAAACTAAATGATATGACTATTATTGTGTTTCATGAGTGATATGTCATAATATTTTATCATTGGAAGCATAATCATGATTAATCCCAATAAACGATGAGATTGTAACACAAAAATATTTCTGATTTGGTAAAATTGAATTAAAAGACCCATGAAATAAAAAAATGAAACAAATAATATAATTATAATAAATAAATTCATTATATTACTTTCTAATTTGTCTTTATATACACCTCATATAAAATATAGTTCATAATATAATATAAGTCTCAATGAAGTTAAATTGAGACAAAAATCCATTACATATTTAGTAATACTTTTAATTGTAATCACCAATAAAAAATAAAACCATTTAAAACACTAAATATCATGAAAATAATGGGATTTATAAAAATAATTTTAAATTGGGGAACTATACACACAATACAAAATAAATTACTGGTGAATTTTTATATGCCTCCTAAAAATTACAGAGTGACTAGAAATCCCCTGTGGGTTTAGTATTCATTTGAATCATATCCAAAATAAAAAATAACAACAAATAAAAAATTAAATATCATGAAAAAATAATATATTTATGATATAAAATTTATTTTTAATTATATAAATAATAAAAAAGAAACAAGTTGTGATTTTTTATATGTATACCTAAAATAAAAGAGATACAAGAAATCCCTTTCCAAAAGTCTCTACGTCCATCTTACTTGTTCAAACCTATGGTATAATTGTTATTATTTTATTATAAATATATTACATAAAAATACATAAATATATCCTAATATATTTGATTTAATTATGACATTTTATTACCCATTTATTAACAATTGCATGATAAAGTCACATTTCTGGAAACAATTTCTTTGTTTTCGTGTTAGTTTTAAAATGTTATTTTTGGTGCACTGACTTTGATTGTGGTTTCATATTATCCAGAATGTTATAAATTTATATAAATTTATTATATATTTATCTATATTAATCCATTAAATTTAGTTGTAGAAAATTAAATATGTCTTTCATGGAAATGGTAAGACGTACGTACGCATAAACATTACGTCTATTTTCTTATAGGATTGAAATAAAGAAAGATAAATAATATATTATTTTATGAGAATAATTTTTCAATCATAAATATCATAAATATTCTTTTAATCCATAATTATCACCTTCCTTTTAAAGTGTAAATGAATCACATCGCTTTGTGAGGTGGTAGTCTGTCGTACACACGAGTGATGTGATCATATTCTCACAAACTACAGAGTATCAATTTAAGGGTGATATATTAATTAAATAAATAATATAATATAATAAATATAATATATAAATAATAAATCCATCATTATTTCTTTCCATGATTGGCATTATTGGAAAAAATGAATGATCTCGATTCGTGGGCTGGTAGTCCTCCGTACACACGAACAATGATTTTGTGACACATTTTATAGAAGTTGAGATGGTTATAGGTAATTATATTAATATAAAAACATATAATAATTATGTAATATTATTATATTATTATATAATCATGGTATAATAATTATTTAATAAGTTTGTGGATGAAATAAAAACAGAAACAGTTATTGATGAATGATACCTCTTCTAAGGGTATCCTCCTAAGGTTTTCTCCAAAATCTGTCCTATGATGGCTTTATATTAAGACAATGTATTCTATAATGGGATGAGATAAATTGGTAATTTATTTGGGTAGGTAAGGGATGATAAACAAGTGTTTTAATGTGTTAAAAATATGGTATAGTGGGTGTCCTTTAATAAGTGAGGTGTGTGGCACAACTTTAATTTTTTGAAAATATAAATTTTCTCAACATTTTTACAAGAAACAAGGGTAAATATAAATAAAATAAAAATATTAGACATTATATGATAAATTTTTTCCATAAAATATATTTTAGACATTTATATAGGCCATTTTAACCCTTATCGATTATGATTAACACTCATTAAACACATTTTTACACTAACTACAGTAAATAATTTAATCTGTAATTACTATTCATTTAGGTAAAAAATAAGTAGAAATATTATATAATACAAGTTATTAAGATTCGTAAAATTATATCCACTTTTTCATACTCATTTCACAAAAGTGGATAAATTTAAATTGAAATTAATCCCATATATGCGATGAGAAATCGAGTTTTTAAAGAAAAACTTTTCGAATGTTGTAAATATTTTTATATCTAAATTCATATTTAAATTGATTAAAATTACCAAAATTGTATTAATTTATGAATAATTGAAATAATTTTACTTTAATACCAATTTAAAATAAAAATTATCTTTACAAATAAATTAAATTTAAAGGCATTTTTCTTTTAAAATTCATTATTCATCAAAAAAATGATTCTTTTCAGAAAAATCCCAAAACATTACCCTCATATAATTTTTATAAAATTATTTTAAAAATGAATTTTATTTTATAAAATTAATTTTATAAAAGTGTTAAAAATATAATTATTACAAAAATGAGTGACAAAAATAATTTTTAGAAAAATCAATTTCTTTTAATATAAAATTGTATTAAATATAATCTCTTGTCTACAAAACACATAAGATAAATATTAATAATGTTATATAATATATAATATATTAATTTGGATAAAATTATTCACCAAGATATACTTTTTAAATTTATTGAGGTAAAAAATATATGTGTTCATCAAAATTGTTTTCTAAGAAAAATATTTTTTTATTTTCAAAGAGTTTTAATTTTAATTTTTAATTAATTGGTCACAAAATAATTAATTTTAGACACATGTTTCAACCATATACTTTCATAATTTAGTTAATAATATTCATCTTCACTATTCCAATTTTTATTTCATAATTATCATTTAATAATATTTTAATAATATGATACGTTTTGTTTAAACACGATGTTGTGTGTAACACAATACAAAATTAATGTCATGTATAATGAAATAAAAACATAGTATTTCATGTAGCACTAGATAATAATAGTTTTGTGTGTAATGGATAATATCTAAAACATTAAATATATTTGAAAAAAAATATTTCAAAAAAACTTGGGGTGTTATAAGTTGTCCTAAATTAGGACAACTTTAATGAAACCTCGGTTATTTTTGTTTCAAAAAATATTATTTTTTGTATAAAAAAATGTAACACACCAACATAGAATAATGTATTTCTTTTATAATCAATTTAATTTCTTTGATAGCTTTCTATGCATACAATACAATGTTTAAAAGAAAATTGATACTCTATCAAAATATTATTTTAACAAGACTATTTCAACCTGGCAATTAAATTAGTGGGCATGAATATAACTAAATAAATTTTAAAAAAAATATATTTTACTGAATTAAATTTTTTATCTTTTAACATGATAGAAAAATAAGATTCATTTTAAAGAAAAAAAGAACTTTTTCTGGAAAAACTGTATGTTTTTCTAAACGACGGTTTAGATGTGTTTCATACATGTAATTTAAAATTAAATATTTACAATTTTAAAAAATTTATATAAAAATATTAAAAAAATTAATTTATAATATAATAATTATATTTGGTTTTTTTTGGATTTTTCTGAAGTATTTCATTTTTTGATGATTACTAAAAATACACAGTTTATATTGAAAACTGCATTTTTTAATAAATTATTTGTCTAAAAATTATATTTATAAGTTTTATTATAAAATTAGTTTAATTATATATATATTAATTGGATTTGGGTCATTGGAATAATTTTCATGTTTAATTTTGACATATAAACTTTAAATATTTTTTAATATTTCTTCTTTGAAAACTATATTTCTCATCACTTCTGTGTGATTAATTTTAAATTTATGCTTTCCATTTATGTGAATGGAATTTGGAAAAAAGGTATTGAATTTTTTGAATCATAATAATTTCTATTATCTGAAAATGTAAACTTAATTTTTTTACCATAATTAATGGAAAAATAAAAAATATATTTACTATGATTAAGGTAGAAATGGATTTATCATATGTTAAACTAAAACGTTAATGGCTAAAATGAACAAAATAATTTTATAAAATATATTTTATTGATGTATTTCAATCTTCTAAATTACATGGTTCTATAATAGTCTATTTTTTACCCATTAATAAATTTAGAAACATGGTTATACTTTTTTCATTTAAAAAATTAGAAGTGTGCCACCCACCTCACTTATAAAAAGCCACCCACTATTCTCTCATCATCACACAATAAAACCCAATTGGGGTGAGAACATAATACCAAAATCACATCAAAACATTTATTCCCTCATATTATAATACAATATTTTATAAATCCATTATTGGAATACAATGGGTAAAATCATGAAGAGGTGTTCTTAGAAGAGGTATAATTCCTAACTCTATGTTTTTGGTATTATTTAATCTTATGCCTACTTAAAATATTATTCATTTATGATTTTATAATAACACCAATATCCCTCATATAATTTGTTTTTATTATTTTATGTTAATTTTCTATATCCATTTCCACTTCCCTTTAATGGAAATCAACAATGTAAATTGTGTGTATGGTTGACTATCATCGCACGAACTAATGTGACCCATTTTCTAGAAACACCTCTCAAGATTATGTCTTATAATGGATATAAAGAATATATGTGATATTAATAATTTAATTATACTTATTGAGTCTATATATCATATATATACCTTTTTAAATTTCCATTACATAGTGGATACGATAACATAACTCTTTTGTATGGATAACTACCACCTCATGAAGGGATGCGAGACATTTTTTAACTAACACATTACATAGAAGGTAATATGGATAAATTTAATGAATATATGTCATATAAATGAAATAATAAAGATGTTAATGCAATATTTATCATTATTAAAATATAATATGTCATTTTCATTCTTACCTTTTCACTCACTGAAAGAATATAACATAGTTCGTGTAAGTTTGGACTACCGCCTTAATAAAGAGATGTGTCTCTCTTATAATATTTAAAACACATGGCTAGTATATAAAAATATATTAAAAGAAATAATATATTACTTTTGATATTATAATCATTCTATAATGTTCAATTATTTCTTACCTCCTTTCTATAATTATCATTGACAATCAGAAACGTTACTCATGTGTACTTACGTCCTACCATCTCCATGATCATAACATACTTCATTTCTCAAAAACATATTTAATGGGGGTTATTAATAGTATAATAGATGTATAACTATGATAATTATTTCCTGAATATTATTCTTTAGATGCTAAAATAATGACCTAATACGCAAATATACACCATATGAAGTCATTTTTGACACATATATAAAATATTGTCCAATCACTAGGTGTAGACATAATTGAATAATAAATTTTATATAACATGGTAATAAGTAAAATAAAATGAATAATAAATTTAAAAACTGATCTTAGTAAGGTAAATAATTATCATCAATTTATTATTCTAGATCATAATGAATGTGTGTGATGAGTCACGCTCAATGTAAGGGACATCATCTCAATTTCTCTTCATTGAGGCATATTTATTAATTATGCACCAAATTTCATATATATGGAGTCTATAAAACCCATTTTAAATGTAATGAAATTATTACTTAATAATTAATGGTATATTATTCTTTAATTCTAATGATTTAATCCATAGTATTTTACATGAAACTTACTAAATGGTAAATATTATTGTACAATCTCACATTCTTTTGTTTTTTTAACATTATCCTAAAACAATAACATTATTTTGATTATTTTTCATTAGGATTAAATTTTCTATTAAATATAAATATTATTTTATTATGTGTTGGTCGGAGTGGATACTCAAGAGGGGGTGAATTGAGTTCCAATTAAAATTTTCTGTTAAAAACAATGTTTATTAAAATCCCCCTATTTCAAAAACAGATTAAACTGTAGTGAATTTATACATATTATAAAGGTTCAATTAGTTTCTCAAAGATTTATTAGTTCTCAGTTAACTTAATCTTATGATTAAATTAACTTTTGAAACTAACTTACTGTTTTATAATAAATATAAACACTTGCGAGTTTAACTATCAAAGTAGCTTTGAAAATAATTTATATTTCAAAGTAATAGCAGCGGAATATGAAATAAATATGTAGTATGGATATAGTATGTAGCTACAAACACAAAGAATTAACCAAGAGGTTCAGTCTCAAGCCGAGACTTAGTCCTCTCAAAAGTTTATATAAAAATTATCCACACCCTGGATCGGGGTTAACAACAGTGAACACATTGTCCAGGTCACAAGACCTCTACCGCAATTCTGCGTGGGAAAACAAACAACAACTTAGAGCTGTCCAGGTCTCATATGACCTCTACCACTATCCACAGTGGGAAATGAAGTGTAAAAAGGTTTTCTAAGGATTTACAGATCCTCCAGTGAAAGTACAGGAGTCAGTGTGTGTGTTTAATACAGCAGATAACACACATTGCTCAAAATGTAAAACAAATGTATCACAGAGCAGAGATGTAGAGTTTAGAAATGGATCTGGTGATTTCAGTGTAGCTCTGGACTCTTTGGTATTTGGTCAGAATTTATTCTGAGTCCTCTTCTCGTTTTTGTTTGAGAAGAAGAGTGTCGTATGCTTCAGGTTCAAAGGTAGTGAGATGTAGTCGATGAAGTTCTTAAATATTCTTTTGTATGCACAGAACTCTTCTTGAGTAGGCATGATTGTGTATGAGGTTCTCTCTTTCTTGGTTCTTCCTCTTCTTTCTTTCCTCTATATTCTTCTTGTGTTCTTCTGTCCACTCTTTTCTTCAGTAGAGTCTTCTTGTATTTATGTCACGTGCTTTGGAAGACAGAAAAAGTTTCCTTTCCGCAGGTACGAGGTACGGTTTCCTGACATCAGACAACCTTTATTAATTAATTGACAGAGCATTAAAATATACCTAATATGACCGTTGGTTAGATAAAATAAAAATAAAGATAAAGAAATTCATACAGTTGTTTATGACTATTGAAGAATCAAGTGATCGGTAGGTCATCAGCATTAGTGAGTAATGATCGGTGACTCAGATAGATCAGCATCAGTGGATCAGACTGATCAGCATCGGTCTATCATCTGATCGGTGAGACAGTTTAATCAGCATCAGTGAGTCATTTGATCGGTGGCTCATTTTGATCAGCATCGGTGAGTCGTTTGCATCGGTGATTCATTTGCATCGGTGAGTCATTTTCATCGGTGAGTCATTTGCATCGGTGAGTCATTTGCATCGGTGAGTCATTTGCATCGGTGAGTCAGATGATCGGTGGCTCATTTTGATATCAGATCGGTGTGACCGTTGTCCTTTGATATTGGATCGGTGCTTCCAATGTTTGGATCGGTGCTTCCGATGTCTGTTGATATTGGATCGGTGCTTCCGATGTCTGTTGATATTGGATCGGTGCTTCCGATGTCTGCTGATATTGGATCAGTGCTTCCGATGTCTGTTGATATTGGATCGGTGCTTCCGATGTCTGTTGATATTGGATCGGTGCTTCCGATGTCTGTTGAATCCAGAAGACATCCAAAATACTTTGTAAGTCAATAAGTATAGACAAAAACATGATAACAGATTCATTCACAGATTGTAATTAAGTTTATGAGAAATCAAACCAGATTAAGCATTAATGGTATGTGATGATTTGTGATTATTGAAACATCAATCATAGACATGAAATCAACAATCTTCCAGAGGGCTCAACAATCTCCTCCTTTTTGATAATCACAAATATTTATCATAAAATTTAAATAATATGATATATCATTAATAAGAACATAATGAGAATTAAAGCATAAAGAGAATAAATATAAAGAGATATATAAATCTCCCCCTTAATTTAAATTTACCATATATATTATACAGATTTCTCCCCCTGAGATATATACATCTTTTCTCCCATATATCATTCTTTTTCTTCTCCCCCTTTGGGATAATCAAAAAGGAGGGAAAACATATAAGTGAAAGTGAAAGTGAAATTAAAAGCAGTCAGCATAGAGTATAGAGAGAAAAATATTTTATAAAGTACAGATTATTACAAGAATCACATTGTTCACCCTATCAAAAACAATACACAACTATTTGTCGGGATACAAAGGGGATTTGCCTTTGTCTTTGGGATCAATAGTGGGTATGTTTGTAGGCTTGGAGGTAGGCTGGACTTGGCAAATCTGAAGTGGTGGTAGGACAACTCGGGCAGGTGTAGGAGCAGGTGCCATAGAGAGTTGTTGTTGAGAAACAGGAGCTGGTTGAGAAGCTTGCTGAGGGACTGGTCGTAACTGAGATAGAGCTTGAGCAACAGATAGCTGATTTGGAGCTACATCAGAGTCACTGAGAGGTTCAGAAGTAGGAACTATTATTGCAGTGGCTTGTGCATTCAAATAGGGCTTTAAAAGATGAATGAAGTCTTGAATGACTTCTGGTCCATACTTCATAGCTTTTTCCAAATCATCTTTATTTTCCACGAACTGGGCCAAGGAAGGGGTAAAATCTTGCAACTGATGGACTTGAGTTTTGAAGGCCTGAGTGAATGGAGGTAATTTTAGATTCTCTGCCAACACCTTGAATTTTGCATCCATTTCATGCTTTGTATAAATCTTGGAAAAGTAATTATCAACTTTCTCTTTGATCTCTTGCAGAGCTTTCTTATCATCTACTGAATACACCAATGCCATCTTATGACTATTATCACAGAGCTCTTTCATCTTCCTCAAAGATTCTAATTCAAGAATTTGTCTAACAGCAGCTAACTCATCATGCACAACTTCTCGTAGAGCTTCTAGCTCACGGGTAGTGATCTTGGTTACCTTGCCTGTACTGGCTTGTCCAACTATGTGAGTTAACTCAGCTTTCAACTTCCTCAGGTCAGACTTGTTGAGATGTTCAATCAAATTTCTCAAAACTTCCATCATACCAGAGATGGTTGATCGGAATTCGCTTGATGGAGATACCAAGCTGGTGTGAAGATCCTTCATAGTCTGATTCAGAAAGGCTATGTGCCTGCCAATAAGTTCACCAGTATTGGCCAGGTCTGGCTTCACAGCATTAGATACTCTTTGTGAGAAGGATTCCAATGAATTTTCAGAAACTTGTAGAGACACTTGAGTAAGAGCATTAGAAAATTCTTCTCTAACTGTGGCTCTCACAGCGGTTAGCAATTCAATCTTAAACTTATCAAGATCAGCTTGAGAGATTCCAGAACCAGGTAAATTAACATTTGTAGGATCAACAGCAGGAACAGACCTTGCTTCTCTTGGGAGGTTCCTCTTCACAGCTGCAGCAGATTTTGGCATTGCTTCTTCTTCTTCAGAATATTCTAAGCCCAACACAGCATAACCAGGGTAGTCATCCCAAACAGCAGCACACAGGGTGTATTTTGGTTTCTCATAGCTTGTTGTTCCACTGATTTTTGGTGAATCAACCTTGCCACTGATATGTATTTCTTGTACTGACTGAGGTGATTCTATTTGATCTTCAGAAAGACCATCCACTGGTCTGTTATCACCATCAACAGCAGCCTCAGCATCATCCGCATGTCCATCATCACTCTTCTCAGAAGCTTCACTGTGATATTCTTCAGTATCAGAATCTTCTTCATCACCAAGAATAGGTTCTGATTCTGGTAGGGCTAAGGGTGGACTAGCAGGTCCAAATTCTATTCTTCTTTTGGGACTAGCAGTGTCAGGATCACTCCTATCATCAGGAGATGATATACTTCCTTCCTCAATCGCAGCTTCTTCTTACTCTTGGGCTTTTGTGGCCTCATCCTTTCCTTCTTCTTGCTCATCATCATCAGAATAAACTGGTTCCTCATCTGGTTTCAAGCCAGGGTCTCTCAAATCCTTTGGCCTCTTGCTATGATCTATGGGATTGTAGGCTTCATACAATTTATCTTCATCTGCAACCCAGCACTTCTTCCATGGATTCCAATTGATTTTCATCCTCTTGAAGATCTCTTTGTTGAGACAGAAGGTATGATCTGTTTCATGAAACTTCATCATCTTCATCAACACATTCTAGATTCTTGAGCATGGTAGATATCATCTTTGAATAAAACAAGGCAGTGGATTTCTTGGACAGTTTTACCATTCCATCTATGCGAACCATTACATATCTACACAAATTGATCTTCTCATGTGTTTTCAGAAGAAATAACAGGAAAACATCCTGGTACATTACAGCAGCAAAATATCCTCTCCTAGGGAAAAGTTGGTGCTGAATAAACTTGAAAAGAAGTCTGCATTCACCATCTAATTCTGAAGCTGTGATTCTCCGTGACTCTCTGTTTCCAGTCAGAAGCTCTAGAGCTAATTCATAAGAGATGTAATCAGATGTTGGAGGAATATTCCCAGCATAATCCTCATACCGACCTTTATGAGGTACATTCAAGCACTCAGCCCACTACTTAGATGAGAAGGATATTTTCTTTCCTTTTACCACAGACGACATCTTGGAAGCCTCCACACCATCTAGAGTGATTTTCAGATTCATGTAGAACTCATGTACCAGCTTCGGGTAGTCTATTCGAGAGTTGTCTGAAAACCAGTCTATCCATCCTAGCAATTCAAGAACTTGCAGCAATAGTGACTTACTTGATAAAGGCCACGCAGAGCTGACTTCTCTTTCTACAGCAACAATCCGAGTTTCAAGGTTCGGATTTACTGATCGTTGAGAGGTACTACTCGGCTCTCCTCGAGCACGCTTTGAAGGTACAGGGCTATCTGGTCCTTTTCTCGGTCTCTTTTGCTTAGTCATTCGAAGATTTTGGGAAGGCAGAAGTTCGAAGGTTCGAAGTAGAGGGGAAGAGAGGATGAAAGGTTCGGCGGGAAATGAAAGGTCAAAGGTTTAGAGAAGATAAATAGTCGCGTATCATTTATTTTATCATTTAGGGTTCCCATAAAAAGTATAAAAGAAATTTACTAATTAATTACCATATATATAAAAAAAGAAAAAAAAGATCGGTATGACATATCGGTTGCACAGATCAGTTTCACAGATCGGTTTCACAGATCAGTTTCACAGATCAGTTTCACATATCAGTTTCACAGATCAGTTTCACAGATCAGTTTCACAGATCGGTTTCACAGATCGGTTTCACAGATCGGTTTCACAGATCGGTTTCACAGATCGGTTTCACAGATTCGTTTCACAGATCGGTTTCACAGATCAGTTTCACAGATCAATCATACACAATTCTTGTTTAATAAATTTCATTCTTTCAGAGCATAAAGGCTTTGTGAAGATATCAGCTAATTGATGTTCAGAACTAATAAATTTTAAAGAAATATCACCTTTTTGATAATGATCTCTTAGAAAGTGATGTCTGACATCAATGTGCTTAGTTCTAGAGTGAGACACAGGGTTATTAGATATATTGATTGCACTAGTATTGTCACAGTTAATTGAAACATGTTTAAGATCAAATCCATAATCCAATAAAGTGTGTTTCATCCACATAATTTGTGCACAGCAACTACCAGCAGCTATGTATTCTGCCTCGGCAGTAGACAATGCAATTGAGTTCTGTTTCTTACTACACCATGATACTAGGGATTTTCAAAGCAAATGACATGTTCCAGATGTGCTCTTCCTATCTAACTTACATCCAGAAAAGTCAGCATCTGAATAGCTAGTTAAGTTAAATGATTGTCATTTTGGATAAAACAAACCTAAATTTACAGTATACTTAAGATACTTAAAAATCCTTTTAACAGCCAATAAGTGTGATTCTTTAGGATTAGCTTGAAATCTAGCACACATACATACACTGAACATAATGTCTGGTCAACTAGCAGTAAGATAAAGTAAGATACCAATCATACCTCTGTAATTGGTTTGATCCACTGGTTTCCCAGCTTCATCTGTATCCAATTTACAGGTAGTACTCATAGGTGTATCACTTTCCTTAATACTATCCAATCCAAAACATTTTAAAAGATCCTTTGTATATTTACTTTGATTTAAAATAATTCCATCTTTAGTTTGAAAAATTTGAAAACCAAGAAAATACTTAAGCTCTCCCATTAAGCTCATTTCAAATTTCTTTTGCATAATCTTTGAAAAATCAGTACATAAGGAATTTTTAGAAGATCCAAAAATAATATCATCAATATAGATTTGTACTATTAATAAATCTTTTGAAATCCTTTTTCTAAAAAGAGTGGGATCAGCAACTCCTTTTGTAAATCCTTTTGAGATAAGAAAGTTTGAAAGCCTTTCATACCAAGCTCTTGGAGCTTGTTTTAAACCATATAAAGCTTTAGAAAGTTTAAAAACATGATTTGGAAAATGAGGATTTAAAAAACCAGGTGGTTGTTCTACAAAAACATCTTCAACAATAAAACTATTTAGAAAAGCACTTTTGACATCCATTTGATATATCTTGAAATTCAGATGTGATGCATAGGCAAGTAAGATCCTAATAGCCTCTAATCTAGCTACAGGTGCAAAGGTTTCCTCATAGTAAATTCCTTCTTCTTGATTGTAACCTTGTGAAACTAGCCTAGCTTTATTTCTAATGATGTTTCCAGATTCATCAACTTTGTTTCTAAACACCCATTTTGTGCCTATGGTCAAAATTTCCTTAGATCTTTCTACTAATTTCCAGACATTGTTTCTTTCAAATTGATTTAGTTCTTCTTGCATAGCCATTACCCAAAATTCATCATTGATAGCATCATTGATATTTTTAGGTTCTAACTGTGAATGAAAAGCTTGATGTTCAACCTGATTTCTTAGAGAAGCTCTAGTCTGTGTTCCTCTATCTAGATTTCCTACAACAGCATCTAAAGGATGGTTCTTTAGAGTCCTAGATGGTCTTGAAAAGATAGGGCTAGAGATTTCAGATTCATCTACAGATTGAGGTTCAACAGAAGCAGGTTCTGGAGAATTTCCAGAGCTGGATGTTTTAACTATAGGTTCATTGTCTTTATCATTGAGATTCAAACCAGAGAGATCATCTTCAAGAGAGATTTTAGGTTCATGTGGATCAGTTTCATCAAATTTGATGTGAACAGATTCTTCCACACATTTGGTTCTTTTATTGAAAACTCTATAGGATTTACTAGAGATAGAGTAACCTAGGAAAATTCCTTCATCACTCTTGGATTCAAATTTTTCAAGATTGTATTTAGTATTGAGAATGAAGACTTTGCAGCCAAAAACTTTGAAGTAGTTAACCTTAGGTTTCCTATGGTTACACAACTCATAAGGGGTCCTCTTAAGAACTGGTCTGATCAAGACTCTATTAATGACATAACAAGCTGTATTTACAGCTTCAGCCCAAAAGTAAATAGGTAGTTCATATTCATTGAGCATAGTTCAAGCTATTTCTTGCAGGGTTCTATTCCTTCTCTCTACTACACCATTTTGTTGGGGTGTCCTAGGGGCAGAGAAATTGTGACTATAGCCATTGTGTGAGTAGTAAGAATCAAACTCATGATTTTCAAACTCACGACCATGATCACTTCTCAGGGTCTTAATCTTGAGTCCACTAAGATTTTCTATAGACTTGGGGTATTTAACAAAGTAAGAACAAGATTCACTTTTGTGAGCTAGAAAATATACCCAAGTATATCTAGAAAAGTCATCTACAAGAACATAAACATAGTGCTTCCCATTCAAACTAGAAACTCTAGAAGGTCCAAATAAATCTATTTGAACCAACTCGAGAGGTTGAGAAGTTGACACTTCTTTCTTTGATTTAAAAGAAACTTTATGTTTCTTTCCTTTTTGACAGGGATTACGAACTTTGTCTGCTGGAAATTAAAGTTTGGGTAGGTCTCTAACTAAGTTCTTCCTAGAAAGTTTTCTAAGTGAGTGTACATTGCAGTGTCCTAATCTTCTATGCCAAATCCAAGACTCTTTATGAAAATAATTTAAACAAGGAATATTCTGCTTAGCTAAAGAATCTAAATCAACAGCATAAACATTTTCATTTCTTAAAGCAGAAAATACTAAAACATTTTTAGAGTTAAAAACATTGCAAGAATCATTTTTAAATTTCACATAAAAACCATCATCACACAACTGAGAAATGCTTAACAATTTATATTTAAGTCCATCGACAAATAAAACATTAGAAACCAAGATTGAATCAGTTTTACCAATCTGGCCTAAGCCGGTGATTTTTCCTTTTGAATTATCACCAAAAGTGACAAAGCCTCCATCAACTTTTACTAAGCTCTTGAAACATGAAAAGTCTCCTGACATATGTCTTGAACATCCACTGTCTAAGTATCATATCTTCTTGTGACAGCTCTTCAAGAAGCTCTCCTACAAAACAGATTTAGATGGAAGATGATTTTGGTACCCAGATCTTCTTGGGTCCAGACATGTTAGCCAATGATACTTTAGGTATCCATATTTGTCTAATGGGTCTCATATAATTTTTATAATTAACATTCTTTGAAAGATAAACCTTATTAGATCCATAACTATGAATATAACTGGTTGAGGCATATGAAGTTCCATAATTAACAATCTTCTATCCAGATTTAGGAATGAATCTAGTTTTGGCAACTTTTCTTTGTCCAGGTTGGTATCCTATACCAGTAGTGTATCTAGGTGCAACTTGCTTTCCTAGCATTTGTATTAGAGCATTTTTGCCATTTTTGAACTTCTCTAAGTCTTTTTTGATTTGCTCATTAGACAATTTTAGTTCAGTATTCTCTTTAAGCAACTGAGCATTCTTTTCTACTTCTATATCCAGATCAGATTTATGCTTAACACTTAAAGCATACTGTTTCTTTAAACCTTTATATTTATCTTTAAGCTCATTACAGGTTTCTTCAAGCATATCACAATATTCAAACAGTTCATATTTAGACATGTTATCACATTCAGAATCATCCCCAGAATAATATGAATTTAAAGCAGGAGTTTCTGATGTTACCTCAGAGGTGTTTGTCATGAAACACATGTTGGCTCGATTCCTTTCAGAGTCTGAAGATTCAGCTTCACTTGTGTTGTCTTCTGAAGCACTCCAAGTAGCCTTCATGGATTTCTTGTACTTGTTATCCTTGTATTCATACTTCTTTCTGTATTTCATCCTTGGATAGTCACCTTTTATGTGTCCTTTTCTTTTACATTCATAACAGACAACTTCATCTGATTTATCAGACTTCTTCCAATCCTTTTTCCAGTGTCCTTTGTTATCATACTTTCCTTTGTAGTTTGACTTTCTGAAAAAATTCTTCTTCCTATATAATTTCTTAAATCTTCTAGCAATGTGAGCCATCTCAGCATCACTGTCAGAATCATTCTCACTTTCCTCACTGCTTGAACTTTCATCGATAGCTTGAGACTTTTCCTTATCCTTATTCTTTGAGGTTGTAGTCTTTAAGGTAATAGACTTCCTTTTAGGTTCATCATCTTCTTCTTTGTTTACCTTGAGTACTTCTTCATACATCATCAACTTACCAATTAGTTCCTTGACAGGCATTTCTCCAATGTCACACGATTCTCTAATGGAGATAGAGGTTTCTCTCCATCTTTCAGGTAGACATCTCAAAATTCTCCTGATTTGTTCCTTTGCTGGAACATCCTTTCCCAGAGAAGTCATTGTGTTGACAATTTCATTGAACCTGAGATACATATCAGAAATGGGTTCATCAGGCTTCATCTTAAAATTATCATACTTAATAGTATAGGTATTCAATCTCATCTCCTTAACATTAGTTGTTCCTTCATGAGAAACAGCTAAGGTATCCCAAATTTCATATGCAGTTTTACATGCAGAAATTCTATTAAATTTCTCATCTCCTAGAGCACAGTACAAGGCATTCATAGCTTTACAATTATTATTGTAAGCAGTCTTTGTAGGTTCATCCCAAGTAGATCTATAAGTACTGGGAATTTTGTATTCAGCTTCAATGGCAGTCCAAATATCAAAGCTCATACTTTCTAAGTGAATTTTTATTTTTAGCTTCCATTGAGCATAGTTGTGTCCATTAAAGAAAGGTGGTCGGTTAGTAGCAGCACCCTCAAGTCTATTATCCATGATATCACAAAAAGAATTTTAAAGAGATAAAAATTTAGAAATAATTGAAATTTTAAGAACTTTAAAATACAACTAAAATCGCAGTTGAAAAACAGAGTACTTTTAGAAAAATATTTTCCAACCTTTGATACCAAATGTTGGTCGGAGTGGATACTCAAGAGGGGGGGTGAATTGAGTTCCAATTAAAATTTTCTGTTAAAAAAAATGTTTATTAAAATCCCCCTATTTCAAAAACAGATTAAACTGTAGTGAATTTATACAGATTATAAAGGTTCAATTAGTTTCTCAAATATTGATTAGTTCTCAGTTAACTTAATCTTATGATTAAATTAACTTTTGAAACTAACTTACTGTTTTATAATAAATATAAACACTTGCGATTTTAACTATCAAAGTAGCTTTGAAAATAAATTATATTTCAAAGTAATAGTAGCGGAATATGAAATAAATATGTAGTATGGATATAGTATGTAGCTACAAACATAGGGAATTAACCAAGAGGTTCAGTCTCAAGCCGAGACTTAGTCCTCTCAAAAGTTTATATAAAAATGATCCACACCCTGGATCGGGGTTAACAATAGTGAACACACTGTCCAGGTCACAAGACCTCTACCACAGTTCTGCGTGGGAAAACAAACAACATCTTAGAGCTGTCCAGGTCTCATACGACCTCTACCACTATCCACAGTGGGAAATGAAGTGTAAAAAGGTTTCTTGAGGATTTACAGATCCTCCAGTGAAAGTAAAGGAGTCAGTGTGTGTGTTTAATACAGCAGATAACACACACTGCTCAAAATGTAAAACAAATGTATCACAGAGCAGAGATGTAGAGTTTAGAAATGGCTCTGGTGATTTCAATGTAGCTCTGGACTCTTTGGTATTTTGTCAGAATTTATTCTGATTCCTCTTCTCGTTTTTGTTTGAGAAGAAGAGTGTCGTATGCTTTAGGTTCAAAGGTAGTGAGATGTAGTCGATGAAGTTATTCAATGTTATTTTGTATGCACAGAACTCTTCTTGAGTAGGCTTGATTGTGTATGAGGTTCTGTCTTGCTTGGTTTTTCCTCTTCTTTCTTTCCTCTATATTCTTCTTGTGTTCTTCTGTCCACTCTTTTCTTCAGCAGAATCTTCTTGTATTTATGGCACGTGCTTCGGAAGACAAGAAAAGTTTCCTTTCCGCAGGTACGAGGTACGGTTTCCTGACATCCGACAACCTTTATTAATTAATTGACAGAGCATTAAAATATACCTAATATGACCGTTGGTTAGATAAAATAAAGATAAAGATAGAGAAATTCAAACAGTTGTTTATGACTATTGAAGAATCAAGTGATTGGTAGGTCATCAGCATTAGTGAGTAATGATCGGTGACTCAGATAGATCAGCATCGGTGGATCATACTGATCAGCATCGGTCTGTCATCTGATCAGTGAGTCAGTTTGATCAGCATCAGTGAGTCATTTGATCGGTGGCTCATTTTGATCAGCATCGGTGAGTCATTTTCATCGGTGAGTCATTTGAATCGGTGAGTCATTTGCATAAGTGAGTCATTTGCATCGGTGAGTCATTTGCATCGGTGAGTCAGATGATCGGTGGCTCATTTTGATATCGGATCGGTGCGACCGTTGTCCTTTGATATTGGATCGGTGCTTCCGATGTTTGGATCGGTGCTTCCGATGTCTGTTGATATTGGATCGGTGCTTCCGATGTCTGTTGATATTGGATCGGTGCTTCCGATGTCTGTTGATATTGGATCAGTGCTTCCGATGTCTGTTGATATTGGATCGGTGCTTCCGATATCTGTTGATATTGGATTGGTGCTTCCGATTTCTGTTGAATCCAGAAGACTTCCAAATACTTTGTAAGTCAATAAGCATAGACAAAAACATGATAACAGATTCATTCACAGATTTTAATTAAGTTTATGAGAAATCAAACCAGATTAAGCATTAATGGTATGTGATGATTTGTGATTATTAAAACATCAATCATAGACATGAAATCAACAATCTTTGAGAGGGCTCAACATTATGGATTTGATTATTTTATAAAAAAGTTACCATTTTTACATTTAGTGATTACTTTGAAAGTTATTTAATTAACTAGGAAAATATCGATAACTTTGTATCTATTACTCAATACAGATATTTGACAACAATAAATATTGTAAATAAATTAAATAAATCATTAGATATGTGGGTAATGCTTTTGAAATTTAGATATGGGAGGATAATAGTTATAGATATCCCCTTGGTGCATCAGTGTTCTGATGAGATGAATCGTTTTTCTAAATCCGATGGGGTTTACCTAGAAGTTTTATTTTGTATTAAGGATTGTCATGATAAAGAGGTTTTTATGATGCTAGATATCCTAAAGTACATTAATTAAGAATTTACATCATTGTTAATTTTATTATTATTATTTTCCATTATATTTTATATATGATATTATATGTGGATTAATTTCATTCAAAGTATATTGATTAAACTTAGTGTGTTTTCATATATTTACCTTACCATATTGATTATTCCTCATCTAATTTGGATAGTATAGTTATTCATTAAATGGAATTTATTATAAGTTCTTAACCATTACATATTGATTAAGAATTATTGATTCATGATATCATCAATTGTATATAACCCTTACTAGGAATTTGATCTCAACCTTGTTTTTTTTCTTTTCCATAGATTATAAAGATGAGTCATTGGAATGGGTATCAAGGGTACTGAAGTCTAGTTCATTACAATTTTTATTATAGGATGTTTAGTACAAACCACGTGAAATAGATTTTGGAAAACATAGATTAGGGATGATAAACCTATAAAATATATCGAGTAAAGGTACAAAAGAACATTCTAATATTTTATTAAGGAAGGTATTACGTGGTTTTTATTTTTATTACATCCCTATATGGATACTACAAGTGGATGTGGTTCTGACATAGATGTACCTAGGGGTAATAACTCTGAAAAGGTTGCATTTTTTTTAACATGATCATAACATAGTGTATAAAATGGGCCTTATTACAGACATGTTTTGATAATCCCAAGGTATATTCTTATTATAGTTTACATTTTCATTACAAATCATTATGAAGTATATTAAAATAAAGATATCCTAAAAGAGTCGATGTTTCTAATTATGCGGTTAACTATTCATAATTTTTTTTTATGTAATGTCTTACACCATATATAGAATTATAAATTATTATATAAAATTCATAATTTTATGAGTTAATAATATATATTTCATTTTTTAGAAATGGTGCCTAGAATGATGAAGGATATCAATACTCATTGCCAATGTAGTGATTTCCCTGTGGCAGAAACCAATGAAGTTGGTTTTGGAACTGAGAAAAATCTTGCTAAATTGGGGTAGCTTAAACAGATTGTGGAAAATAACATTTACCAAATGTATTAATGTGTTCCATATAATGATTCTCTTATGCTTGATTACATAATTCGATAGAAGACTCTATAATTTGGTTGGACTACTAATTCATCGGTAGCTGGGAAAGGGATTAATTCTCCTAAAATGATATTTATAACTTTTTAATGTTGTGAAAAGGAAAAGGGTAATTTTGTATTGTATTTTCTCATAGTAAATGGTGATCAATGGTGGTTTTTGATCTTGAATACTAGGTAGGAAGATAAAATAAAACTCCTAGAATAGAAATATTTTAAGGAGACATTATTTGATAATTCCTTCGTTATTAGCAAAAATGAATGCAATAGAATGTACCTCATCTTAATGAAAAATGATTAATGTATTGTCACAAAGTATTAGGTTATCATTACATGGTATTCTAGGTATTCCATAAGTTACAAACATGTACAATATTTACCATCTCTATGAAAGGCATAAGACAAGTCTCTGAAGGGCACTATTCTATCAACAATTTTCATTATATAATTCATTAGTTTTATATTCCATTAAAATTAAGATAGATTTATTTAGATTGTTAATATTCATGGAAATCAATAGAAAAAAAATCATTTAAACACCATTAAAAAGTGAATCTATCCTATATAAGGAAAATAATGTTGTTATTTCCACCTTGTGAAAATTGAAAAATAATCACGCTAAGAAGTGCTTGAAGGGATTGGGAATTTTTTATAAGTGCATAGATAAGGGTCATCAGGATAAATAATAAAAATTGAATAAATAAAACACATCTATTAAGTGTTTCAACTATAGAGATATGGGGATCTTCACACAAAAAATCACAAAATGTTAAGGGAATCCACCACATAAGAGGCCAAGGAGAGAGTTCTGAGTTTATATGATCAATAATGCATATTTTTAAGCCCCAATTGATGTGTTGGTGATACTTTAATCATATATTAAAATTTATAAAATTAACTATTTTCTTTTGGATCCTCACACTTTTAATATATAACTATATTTCCATGAAAATTAGATATTTTTTTTCAATTTAAGGGACTTGTTAGTCAAAACTCATAGGAGAATTATTAAATAAATAATTTTTTTAGGAATTCCCCATTTATACACATAAAAATTATTTATTCTCTGACATTATTATCTTACATATGGTTTAATTTGATATAATCCTTATTGAATATTTAATTTCAACATATTATGAAAAAAAAAATTAAAATAAGAAATAAATTATAAATTATGATGAATATGTATAATTCCTTATATTTATAGATGACACATATTCATTTGAGACATTCATAGATAAACACCCAGTAGCTTTACCAAATGTGATTATTTTTGAAGAATAAAAAAAATCTTAGGATGGAGAAGGTAGTTATCAAATTTAAGGTGTACTTATTATACATGAATACATTTCTTTATTTCATATATAATTACTTAAACATTCCCCAGATTATGAATTTGAGTTTTATATTTATTTGAACCATGATTTATATCAATATCAAATAATTACATGATAATGGACACTATTTAATTAATGTATTTGAATAAAATTCTTGCGGAGTTGGGGGATAAGGGATTAATTCTCCCTAGTGTTTCACCCTAGGGAGATTTTATTCTCTTTTTTCAATGATAGAATAATCCCAGAGAATTTGAATTCACAATAAGTTAATAAATGATATTAAGATAAAGAAAAAGTATCACATGCCTCACATTGATTACTTATTTGATAAATTTTGGGAGCCAAATATTTTTCAATGATTTACCTTCATTATGTGGATCATATATTTATAATAAAGTAGGAATAAATCTTTAAGAGAACATTCCAAATTAGGTTTTGGTATTGTGGCTTCATATTAATTCTTTTTGAATTGAATAATTCACTCTCTATTTTTATTTATTTAATGAATAGGTTATTCAAGGAATATCTTGAAAGTTTTGTTTTGGTACTCATTTATGATATTTCAGTAAATTCTAAAATATATGTGGACCATGAGAATCACTTTCTGATAATTCCTAAGTCTCTTAGATAGAATTATTTATATGGTAAATTTATTATTTTTGATTTCTAGCATCATGAAGTTTCTTTTCTAGGAAATATTTTCTTCA
The DNA here is from genome assembly GCA_963277665.1 of Viscum album. Lineage (NCBI taxonomy): Eukaryota > Viridiplantae > Streptophyta > Magnoliopsida > Santalales > Viscaceae > Viscum > Viscum album. The sequence goes on along the minus strand of OY728165.1, from coordinate 1,329,131,147 downwards.
AGGGTAAATTATAAGTTTATGCTACAATGAATAATGCAGTTATAGAATGGCCAACATCAATGAACATAATGGAGCTATACAGTTTCATTATTTTGAAAGGTTACCATAGGTGATTCCTTTAGAATTTTTCCTAATTGGATAACCTATTAACCATGCTTAAATTTTAATGGTTTTTGTTTTTTTTTGGAAAAAGAATTGTGAAGAATGTTTTGATGAAATAAAGAGGATATTGGTCAATGGTCCAATATTAATACTACTATCTGAAAATGATGGGTTTTTTATATGAATTAATGCAACTCAAAATTGACATGGTTATGTTCTAAAAATAATAATAAAGTAAATTCCTATGAATCAATGAAATTAAAGATGCATTAATAAAACTATCATACCAATTATCTTTAGTTGAAATATTTAATCTTTTCAATGAAGATAAGGATACATTATCTCTATGGTGAAATATGTGCGATATATATGAATTATAAAATCCAAAAATGAATCTTTTCAAAGAAATATATTAACATGTGAAAAAAGAGATGTCTTGAGATAGTTATGGATTAGGGTTCCTTAATATATATCCACCCAGGGAATAAAAATAACACAGTGGATGCATTGAGTAGGAAATATCGTGGAGTTATGAGAAAAATGGGTATTTAGAGAGATCATATGTTCATAGATATATTAAATATAGATATAATAATTATTATGGAAGAAAATAGATCAAACAAAATTCAAATTATTGAGAACCAATCATTATTAGAAAAGATAAAAAGTTATATATCTTGTGATGATAACTTTTAAAAGAAAATTATATCTACAAATGATGGTAAATTGGATGGATTCATTTGTGAAGATGGTATTATGAAATTTTTATTGTGATTATGTGTTCTATATATACACGAGATGAAAATTTAATTTTTTTACGAAGCTAATATATCAATTTTCTCTTTACACCCTAGTATAAAAAATATTTATTTATATTAAAGGGAACATTTTTACTGGGATAACATGATTCCAAAAATTGATGATTATGTGTCCAGCTGTTTAGTTGGTCAACATGTTAAATCTATGAGGTATAATCAAAGAGGAGTCATGAAACATATTCATATTCCTATGTAGAAATATGATGACATTATTATGATCTTATTCACAAGACTACTAATGATACTGAGAAAGAATGGTGTAATGTTAGTTTTTGTTATCCGGCTAACCATATTTATACATTTCCTACCTATAAGAGAAGATTTAACTCTTGGTCTCCTTGAAAGGATATCTATAAATGATGTTTAAAGACATCATGGAACACTTATTTCAGTTTATTTTAATTGAGATCCTCATTTTACATCAAAATTATATACCTATTTTTAGAAGGGTCTTCATACTGATCTTCAATTGAGTAATGCCTACAATCCTCAAACCGATTGACAATACAAAAGAAATATTTATTCAATGGAATACGTGTTTAGGTCAAGATAAAATGAAATTAATGGTATGTATAATTTGTACCTAAATTTACTAGATTTTTCCATTAACAAAAGTTTCCATTAATGTATTCAAAAGTCATCATATGAAGCATTATACGAGAATAGTTTTCATACTCCAACTTTTTATGATGATGTTGGTTAAAGGAATATTTTATGCCTATATAATTTTCAAGAGATGAAAATAATGTTAATAGATATTCAGGCTAAATATTAAATACTATCAAAGTAGGACAAATAGTTATGTTGATAATTAGATGAAGGGTTTATAATTCTATATGAGAGATGGTGTTTTCAACAAAGTGTCTTCATAGAAGGGTGTTATTGGTTTCAGAAATAATGGTAAACTATTCTCCATGTACATGATACCCTTTTGAGATCCTTGAAATAATTCAGGTGGTTTCTTATCACTTAGTAATGCCACTAAGTCTCTCAAAAGTACATGAAATGTATCATATTTCATTCTTAATGAAGCACATGCCCGACCTAATTCATTTTATCACCTGTGATAAAATAGAATTGGAACCTGATATATCTTACTATGAGGAATCCATAATGATTATTGATAATATAGACAAATTTTTGATGAATTGAGTGACACCTCTAGTAAAGGTACATTGGGGAAATAAAAAATGGAGGAAGAGACATGGTAACCAGATCATGTTCTGAAGAGGAACTACCTACATCAGTTTAGAAGGTAATACCCATGAAATTTACTAAATTAAGTTTTGTAGGAGGGAAGAATGTGACAGCCCAAGATATAATGATTCATTTCATTTAGAATAAATTTATTTTATTTTATTTCTTTTGATTCACTCAACACCATGTTTAAATGAAACATGATGCTCTATTAAAATATTATTTAAACAGACCATTATAACCTCACTATTAAATTAGAGGGTATATATTGGACTAAATATATTATGGAACATATTTAGTCAACATGAGTTCATTTTTAATCTACTAATTAGAAATAAAAACAAGAATCATTAAAAAGAAAAAAAATCTAAAAACAAATATTTGTTCAAAAAATGGTTTAGTCTCACTTCTTGATCATAATTTAAAATTATTTTTACCTATTTTAGAACATTTATTTCATTAAATGAACATATTAATTGAAATTATATTATTATAATTTGCTCCAAGTAGATTTTTTGTTATTTTTCTGATATGTTTCTATTTCTGATAAAAAGAGATAAACACTGAATATTACTTGAAAAGTTCCTTTTTTGATAAAATTATTTTTAAAGATAATTTATATAAATGATTAATTTTAAATTATAATTATTTAAATTATATATCTATTAATCCAATTTAGGTCATTTCCATCATTTTTATACTGAATTTTTATTTAAAAAGTTTATAAATATTTGAAAATTTTCTCATAAATAACCTTCCATCTCATTGTGTTTCCATGATTCATTTCATATTAAATTTGACCACTAATATGAATAAAATTTAGAAAAATGGATTCCATATTTGAAATTATCATAATTTATCATATGTAAAAATGAAAACATAATTTTTGGAAATAATCAATAGTAAAAAAATTAAAAATTATTTACCACAGTTAATATATAAAAATGGGTTTACTGGGGGTAAACTAAAATTATAATCATTAAAATGGTCTCTTAGAAGAATGACCACCTTACAAAATAATTTTTGACTAACGTAAAAACAAACAAAGTAAAATTAATTGATTATGTAATTGTATATAACATGGTAATAATGAATTAAAAGGAATAATAGAAATAGAAAATTACTTATGTAATTAAATTGTTTACATAAGTTTATTATTCTGGAAGATAAATAATGTACATGATGATTTGGAATCTTGGTAAGGTATATCAACTCAATTTCCCTTCATTAAGGCGTATATTATTATTGTGCACTTAATTTTATATATATGTAGTACATACTTCCCCTTTTACATGTAATGTAATTTTTCCTTGCTAAATTATTGTATTTTATGATTCAATTTGAATTATTTCATCCAAAGGGATTTCACTCAAAAATTACCAAGTGGTAAAAGTTATTATACAATCTCACATTTTTTTTTGATTATTAGCTTACTCCTGAAACAATAACTTTCTTGTGATAATATTTCATTAGAAATTACATTTCCCATATATATATTATTCTTGAATAATGGATTTAATTATTTCCTAAATCATATAATATTTTTACATACAGTGTTTGCTTAGAATATTATTTTATTAACATGGGAAATATTTATAAATATTTCCTTTGATCAATATAGATATTTATTGATAAGGAATATCATTCATATATTAAATCATTTATTTGATATACAAGGAAAGATTTGGACATGCATATTCAAGTGGGGATAAGTTATAGATAACCCCTCAATGAATTATTAGAATCATAAGGTGAGACTACTGGCCAAATCAATGGATTTTTTACGTATTCATGTTAAATTTTATTTAGCATATTTTTTACATTATGGTTTTTCATGATGCTTGAGATCATGATGTCAAATAATAAATAATTTCATTCATTGAGATTTTAATTATTAATATTATCCATGATATTTTCACTATGATATTATCTCTAGATTTATTTAATTATCATTTTATTTATTAAAAGAATTTTTTTCTATTATTTAATTTTCCATATTTATTATTCATTATATAGTATTGATAGTCATGTTTTCAATAAAATGGTATATGCTTCCTACTTTTTACACTTCCATATTGATTATTCTTTATTTATTCATGACATATTCCACTATTTGTAACCCTTAATAATAATTTTATCTCATCCTTATTTTGTGTCATTTTTCTAGGTTATAAAGATGAATCCTTTGAATGAGTTTCAAGGAGGCGGAGAATTTTTTTTGTTATGTTTTATTTTCTATTAGCAATATAAAATTGGTATCATGTGTGTAACATGTTCTCTAAAACTAATTACTTGATCAGTTTTTAAGATTTGACCCATTGTATCTATTACAATTTAATAAAGGATGCATCGGGTCAAGGTTACTAGAGTCGAGGTCATTACACCTATAATACTCACTACTAGTTCCAACTTGGTTTCATTCATATTCAACAATATATTCTTCACAACCAAAAACAAAAAAATTAAACAAATCCCACCCTAATACAAACTAATGTAGCCTAACCATAACATTCCTACATAATATAACAGTTTTTTAAATATTCATTATATATAATACAATATTTGATAACGAAAAAAACATATATTTGTTTTCCACATAAACAAGAAATCATTCCAAATTCTATCATAGTGAAATTTACCGTCGTTGAAAATATCATTTTCATTAAACATTTCCACCAATTAGATATAATTAATATCTAGATATAATGTACATGATTTTGTTAAAAAAAATTCCCTAGTTATATATAGGTAAAAATAATTAAAATTGATATAGATGTAAAACTCTTTAGAAGAAAATTAGAAAAAAAATAAGAAATTTAAAATTATATCATTTAGATTTTTGATAAATATTATTTGAATATCAATGTATATATAAAAAATTACACATTAAATTAAAATTATTTTCATGATTTAAGAAAAAAATGAAATGATTAATAATAAATAAAACTGATGAAAACATTGGGTGAATCCAACCCTTTAAAAATGTGAAAAAATATTACATTCATACTTACTTAAACATAACTTTTAATTAAAATTGTTCTAGAAGTACATCGACAAAACCCTCTGAAGGAGGAAGGAAATGGAGAAGGCCCATAGCATCCCCTTGGATCACCTTCTTATACTCTAAAGGAAGGGAACCTAAGCTATCATAAATCACCAGAGTATTAGTATGGTTCCCAAACCGAGCAAGAAAATGAGCTGCAAAATTACCTTCCCTCTTAATATGATGAAGATTTTTTTCCAAGCTAGAACTCTGTGGTGCACCTCTGAAGCAGATAAATCTAGTGCCAAGGGGCCTCCCTCCATTTCTGAATAGAAAACATCAGAATTTCAGAATTGGACTCAATCACCTCCACCTAGATCTTCTGCACCCTACAAATCTCAATTCCAGTGACAAGCACATGCACCCCTGTTGCCAAAGAAGACCCCATACCATAGAATGCATTGAACCCAATGAGAACCAAGACCCTATGATCCTGAATCAGCCCTCCTCCTCCCATTAATCCCCCCATACAGGACCCATCCACGTTTAACTTTCGGCCCCTCAAAGGTGGTATCCACCAAATCCAAACACCCTCCTTTTCCCAGAGACTACCTGGTCGATGTGTAATTCCACAGAGTGGCACCATTAGCTGGTTCCCCGGGAACAATGATCCCAGCTCCAGTATCAGTGACCTTAATTGAACCTTCAAGAGCAAGGACGACCCCTTGATGCCTCCTCTATCTAGATTTTGTGCTTCCCAGTTGACCCAACACACTGAGGCAAGAATGACCGCCATCACCTTGCAGCCTTCAGCCCAACCTTCGACTCCAAAAATCCATGTATCGATGACCCCAAGCATCGTCAAATGATCCTCCACATGGCATAGTTGAGGGGAGAAAAGCGACCGCAGATGTTGCACCCAGCTGCTTCGCAAGAAAAGATGAGCAATTGTTTCAACCTACGGATGCTCACAGCAAAAGCACCGCGATTCCAATTCAATCCCTCTCCAGTGTACATTCTCATCCATAGGTAGCGCCTTGTTTCTTACCCGCGACATAAGAAAATTCATCTTTATTGGAATCTCCTTACACCACACCTTACTTGCACCTGACTCCTATTGTCCTTCCGAGAACATCCTTCTTCTATAGTCCTTAGCACAGAACCATCCTGAAGATGACCCCATGTAGCAACACTTATCTGGATCCTCATTCAAGATGATGCCTTCTAGCACCCTCCGTTGTTCTAGGTTGAGAAAGTTCGATAGCAAGTCTGGTTCAAGGCAGGCCTCCATGTACAAGATGTCTGAGTAGGGCCAGCCAAGAAACACCAGTTTCTCCCCCACCCAATTGACCTTCCGGAAACTTAAATTCTCCTTCCCAACAATCCACCTGGCTAAATCTGAGGGAGCCTTGATATCGGACACCATGCTCTGAGCGAGCCGTGTGAACCGAGATCCAGTGGTCGACACCCCCTGAAGCTCTCCATACCTTTCTATAAACAATAATATAATATTTGATATTTATAACTATTATATTATATTAAAAATATGTACATTGAAATAAAAAAATTGGTTAAAAGGTATAGATAAGGTCAGTTATAATTATATTAACCATATTGCGTAAATTTTAAACCAAAGGGGGTAGAATGGTAAGATTGAATATAAAACTCAAAAATAACCAAAGGATAATAAATTTTGGGTGTTTTATAGTGAAATATTATATATTATCTTCCCATTGGATCTATATGTACAAAATCTTGATTTCCAAATGATATTGGAAATTAAACCCTTACTTTCCCTCCAAACTACTAGAAATATCTAAAACCATAGGTATAATATATACAACCATCTAAAAACGTTTTTTAAAACCATATTCATGTTTATTTCATTTTCTAAACTATAATTACAATAAATTATGACATATTTATTACTTAGTTACTATTTATTTTTATCATCATATGTTAGTAGTTTTTATCTTCACTGAAAAGTTCTTTGATGGAAATTCTAACTCCCATTCGTTGATAAAAATTTCACCATTCCAAGAATGTTCAAGGTAATTTAATAATCAATTTATAATGAAATACATAGTCCCATAGTCATTTTATGAAAGTTATAAGTTTCTTTCATGAGAATGGAATCCACAACAAGCGTGTTCTAATTAATTCACAAATAACAATGAGTTTCATTATAATCACTATTCATTTTTTCACCAATCCAAAACAATAATCATAACAATAATTTCACTATAATATAATATATTTATAATATTAATCTCTTGATACTCATCAATGATAAAAATAGAGATGTTGGTATAACATGGTTAATGTAGATGGTTGAACTGGATCAAATTAGAACATCTTATACTAATGAATTAGTAAGTGTATATTGTTACATAATAGTAATAATATTTTCAAAAAAATAATGATTTTAATATTACATGATTTTTAGGATAATGATATTTTTAAATATTTAATATGATAAAGTAATTGAAATGTATAACGAGAAACTAGATACATACTTAGATAGAATTTTTCATTCTCGAAATGCGTACCTTGGAAATGAATTATTTAGGCCTTTTTATTGGGGCCAAATGATACCGAATGAATAATAAGACATTAACAAATGGAAGATGTGTGGGGATTAAATATGTAACATAATTATATGTGTTTTCTAAAAGGGGTTTTTGAGAATCCCATTTATTGGCGAAAATGAGGGTCAATTTATTGGAAATGTAATTTTGGTGAAGGGTAAAGTTGATTCACTATATATTTTGGTTTTCTAGGTTGACAAATATTTCTAAAAATATATTATTGAATCCCATAAAAAACATTCATCTATAATTTCTAAATGTTATGTTAATTATAAACCAAATCATCTATGTTAATTTACCTATTTGAAAATTATATTATAAACCAATTACCGTTTAACAAAAACTATAAAATGGTCCCTCTTAACTAATTTCAAAATTATGATATTTTAAATAATTTAGTATAATTAAGATTATATTTATAATAAATTTAACTTTTAAATGATAACATTAAACATTTTGAAAAAAAAATTATAGAAAAATTACTTCATAAACATCATGTGTTCTTAATATAATTTTATATTAATTAATAATTAAATAATTGTTCATGAATTTGTTAATATATAAAAAAATTATTTTTTAAGTCCATTAAAATTTATCAATTAAATCTTTATAAGATTAAATTAAATTACACATAGAAATAAATCATTTTAAAAGTATAATTTTTTAACATTATGTTATTTTAATCACATCCCATTAAAATTAGTTATTTATTTGTAGAAAATTTGATTTTATCAAAAAATATGTATTATATTTTAGAATTTTATTTCATAAAAACATAAAATCTTTTGAATAAAATGCATATTTTTATAAAACAATATTTTAATTAATTTTTATCATTTGTTAATTATATAATTATATGTTATATGTGAATTATATTTTTCAAAGTTGTTTATTATCTATGATTATTACTAAACTACAATATACCGATTGTATATAAGTATATGTAATTACCGTATATCAAACATACATATATAGAATGAACATGTGTCTACCAATAATATAATGAAATAGATATATATATATATATAATGAGCATACATTATAAGAAAATTTATATTTATCAGTAATTATATAGAGACAGTTTCCAAAATGTATTCTATATATTCAATTCCACTCTTTATATATGATTTTCAAAAGAATCAATAAATTATTTATTTAGTAACTTTTTTAATTAAAAACATATGGTAAATAATATTTAGTATGATTTTTTTTTCAAACCTACGATTATGGTTTTTTTAAATACCCACTCTACATCCCTCCTCGACTCTCCCATGTACGCAAAACCTAAACCCCCCCCCCCCCCTCATAGACTCAGATTCAATGTCTACCCACCCGCCCCCCCTTGGACTAAATTCATCCTCCACTCCCATCTTCCACTAACATGATTTGAACCTCAACATTAATACACCCAGACTTGTTCAACCCATGCTCCTTAAATAGGTACCTCCAATTCTCTTCTAGAACCATTACAAAACTAGTAATTCTCCCATTATCATGATCCACTATGAACCCAAATATGTGTGAACTCCTCCAATAATGACCACAATTGGTGTTATTTAGTTTCTTAGGTATCAATATTTCCAAAATTTCTATCCCATTTTATTATTTTTTTATTTTATTACTATTGATTCATTATTTCATCTTCAATAACTTCATTATTTATATTTCTATAAATTATATTTAATATAATTTTATAAGACTTTCCATGGATTATTCTATTAAAATATTTTAGTTTTTAATTATAGGTTATCTTTTCTTGGATGAATATTTATAATAAACCTATAAAAATAACCATTTTTCCTATGGGAACAACATTAAATATTGCATAATTGTAGGAAAAGTCATATATTTATAGTTTTTTATGACAAAAGAATCATCGATGCAGTTTAATCAAAATCTATTTAGTCACCCAAGATCCCTATTAAAAAAAGAGTTTTTGTATCCGAAAACCAAAAATGAATTTTTATATCTCTTAATAACCAATTTTGATATTCTAAAATATAAAATATATGTTTACCCATAAAAACATGTGTGGATTTATATAATTAATTGTATTTTATATCTCTAAGTCCCAAATATAACCGAAATGAAATTTCACATTAAGTTAAATCTATCTAATATTTGTGGGGATTAGAAATTCATTTGTATTATATATTATGTATGATATTGTTCATATGATTAGGAATTATTTCCATTAAAACGTCGATAAAAATTATTACATCCTATGGAAGAAATTAATATTTAGAAATTTTTTATACCACTACCATTACCAATAGTTCCAATATTTAAATTATATATTTATATGGTTGACCCACATTGAACACTCATAATCTTGTTGTAATTTATTTATATAATTATTAAATCAAACACCATCTTGTCTAGATTATATTATATTAGAGGATTAGTGAAATATTTTTTCTTAACCAATAATAAAATTTAACTGTGATTTATGTCCCATGAATTTTATTTTAGTTTCAAATTTCCATTATTTAACATGATCATAATTAGAAAATTATTAAATATAAAAACAGAAGGCGGACATATGGAATTCAGATTTATTATGTGTTATTTATTTTCAGATGTATTTTTTTGTAAAGTGTTTGGTTTTGCTATCATGATTGTTACGGATTGATTTTCGTTGTTACTTGTATAGTCTAAAATATTACTTTTTTATATTTTTTTCTCTTTTGGATTGACTATTTGGTTGTTGTATCTATATATGCCTTGTTATTTTTCTCAAAGTTATTCTCTATTTCAAAATATTTTTATTACTATAATTTCTATTTTACTATGTTGGAAATAAATTATGAAAGGGAAATGCTAGATTACATTACCATAAAACACCTCTTATGTCAAGGATTTAGATATTTTTCTATATTTTGTAATTGATAATTGATCATGGGATGGAAAAATAAAATATCCATCAACTAAATGGAAATTAAAATGATAGTTGAAGTGAGATAAATTTTTTTCATAATATATATTTAAATAATTTGTTCCTTAATATATCTTGGAGAACATTCATGGAGAATCAAATGCAATATAACTTTTGTGTGGTTATTTCAGGCATCTAAAAGGATAGGTTATGTAACAGCCCAGGTAAATAAAGAATATGAAATTTTCATATTTATCCATATTTTTGAATAAAATATTAATAATAATTTAAATGGAATGATATGCTCGAGGGTATACCCAATACGCAACAACGAGTTTCGTTGAAATCTTACGTTGCACTCTAAAAATAAAATAATATTATTTTAAAAGGTAGTTAACACCTAGCCATTGTAATGGAAGAAATGAACGGAACTAAATAAAAAATGAATATATAGGTTTTTCAAATATTTTTACTTTTATCCAATAAATGTTGGAGGCTCAAAATGCAAATGAATCCAATTTTAAGCATAAATCTTCTAATATTCTTTAAAAGACGATTAATCGCCTTTTGATGGAGAACCCTTTTTAAATATACTTTTGACAATTTTATATGTTGTATTTGAAAAAATAAAATCCTTCTTTATAATCTAGACATCAAAATTTACTTTGTGTAAAAAAATTTATTTTTCCGATAAAGATCATTTTTATTGAAAATGTTGCATTTTAATTCAAAACCACCTTTTAATCTGATTTATTTATATGCATAGTTTATATTTTTAATTTATATTAGAGTGTATTTAGAATATATTTTTACCATTTAATATAATTGTGGTCATGGGAATTAATTTCACTTTGAAATTGGACTTAAACTAGTGTCAAACTTTTAATAGATATTGTTTCTTAAAAACACGCTATTTGTTTTGACAGCGGGAATTAATTATTAAACTAATTAATGCAAAATATATTATTTGAATTTTGTAAAATAGACATCATTTTTGAATTCGGAATATCAAATATAGATTAGGGTTAATTTTTGGTAATTTTTTGAAAAACTTCAATTTTTTATGAATAGTGAAACCACTAAGTGGTAGTTTAAAAACTGATTTTTCGTTTAAATGAAAATTTACCACCTCTGTGTTTTGAATTTCAAAAATCTGACATACATGGTTGTCATTAATAATTAAAATTTGGTTCAATGGGATTAAAATAATTTTTTGGTGAATAGTAACTTTTAAGTTTTTAATCGCGATTAGAGGTAATTAATGTAATTTAAGGTAAGAATAATGTTTTAATAATATGAAATGAACTTGACACATGTCCTACCCTTATTTGATGTATCATGGCCGACCATTAAAACCCATGGGTCGATTTATGGGACACCATGGAGCCACTTGGGTAAGATAATGACATTAATGCCTTTTATTTAAAGTAGAAGTAAAAATGACACAAACATGTATTGTTTTATTAAAACAATTTTTACATGGGTTTATACAAGTTATATTTTTTACTATAAATATTCATTGGAAAGATAAAAATATTTAATACATCATGATATTTCTCTTTCTAATTTTTATACATTAATAAATTAAATTATTTATGACACCATGATGATGCGCGATGACCTCATTATTTAACGATTTAAATAAAATGAAACTATAATGTAAAATCTAAGACCTACACTTGTCAAAAACCTATTGGATGGGTGGATTTCGAACCCTTATCACCGTATCCTCGAAATTTATAATTGTGGGACCTTTTTTATCTGAAAATCATTTTATAACAAAGTATCTTTTCTTAACTTTCCAAGAGTGCCCCTCCTCTCCTCTTATAAAAGGCCCCCACCTCTACCACCTTACCCACACTTCCCAAGCCTTTGGATCGTCCAAACCCAGCCCATTTTGTCTCTCCACATCCCTCTCTAACTCTTAGAAGCCTCACTTTAGGCAGAAGTCTTCCCAAGGAAGCCTTTGAGCTCAAATCAAAAAGAGTTACCCGTTTTAAAGGTAGTGTTTTCTCTTGTGTTTTTATGTTTTATTTTGCTTCCCCAACCCTCTAAACTCTTTTTATTCATTTCTTTTATAAAAAATCCAGTATCTTAAATATACTACGATGTTGTTATAAGAATAATTCTAGCTACACTTACACACACCTACATATAATGGTTAAAGAACATACTGTTTCTGTGGATGGCGAATATCTGCCTCACGAAACGATGATTGTTCAATATTCTTTAAACACCTTAAAAGGTGGCCATTAATATGACACTATATTTATATATTGTATATAATATGTTTATGTTTTACTTAATCTTATGTATTTTTAATTTATGGCATACCTTTATGGTTTCCATTATTGTTAAATGTGATATCTTCATTTTAGGAAGTGCGGACTACCGCCCCCTCAAAGTGATTTGATTCGTTAATACCATATGTGGTACGTATAAAGGATATATTTAACGATATTATATATGATACCATACTGGAATTATAATACAATTATGTATCATTATGTTTTAATTCCATTAAATAAGAAATAGAAATGGAAGTAGCGTTCATGCGTACGTACGGCTTACCGTCTCTATGAACGGTGCATTTCATTTCTTACCTCTAAATGTTATGTAATATTATAAATGAATGTATATAATGGATATATATGATATATATGATATCTAAATAATTAATATAATTCTGGATATAATATATATTTTACCACATGAACAACTGGTAGTTATAAAGAGTTTATTTTTGACTCAAGTAGAAATGATCTACAAAACGACCATTATTAACTTAAATAATTACATAGTGTTCATAGCATGGTAGTAAGTGATATAAAAGGAATAATGAACTTGAAAAATGTTCTTAAGAAAGTAGAAATTAACTCATGTTTATTATTCAGGAGGTTAAAGAACGATCGAGTCAAGTCGGACCCATGGTAAGGGATCCTACCTCTCTCTTTCTTTTTAAGTACACTCTTTTATGTCATTCCTTTTAAGCTCATCTTTCTTATGATTTGGATGTTATTTTATATTACTATTACTGTACTTTTAATGTTCATTTGATGAGAGACCCTATTTTCTCTCATCAGTCCATTTTGGAAGTTTTAATTGGCGCTGTTAGGCTGCCGAAATTTCGTAAGGGGCTTTTTATCTCACTTTGTGTTTTCGTGAGATTCATGCTAAATTTTCCAATATTTCCTTTTGAGTGGTGTATATACTGTCCATTATTCTACTCTTTCTATAACAATATTTTTCTTATGAGTATTTACATCAATGTTGTATAGTCCTTCTTTCATGGGGTGTACATTTCGAAAGTTACCCAAATCAGTAAGGGAACCTTTCACCCTCCTCTTTTTAAAAGACTTATTTTGTTATGTCTTTTAATTTTCATCTTATTATGTGGGGATATGTTCTTATATATCCTTATTTCCGTAAATTTTATGTCCAATAGATGAGATACCCTTTTCTCTCTCATCAACTCTTTTTCTAAAATTTGATGTGACGACGTTAGGCTTTCAAGGGAACTTCTTAACCCAATTTCGATATCTTTGTGTTCAACATGTAGTTATTGAATATGTCATCCTTTGAATATGTTTGAATGACCTTTGATTATTTTACACCTAATATCCACTTATAATGGGTGTATTTATATTTGTCTCACATAATTATGAGATTGATTTATCCTTAATTTAAGGATACCATCTTTATAATGGATTTCATCTCAATTTACATTTCCATTGATACTTCATTGTTGTTATGCACCAATTCACTCTTATATGGTGTATATACTGTCCTTTGGAATATTATAACATGAATCCCTATATTCTCATGATATTATAAAGTTTTAATTAAATATTATTCCTCAATTATTGAATTCAAGTGTCTCTCATTTTGTTAAAAAACCCTTTAACTAAAATATCGTTTTAAATGTTTTAATTATTTAATCTTATAAATATTTCTCATTAATATCCAAGTTTTCAAAATGGTTTTAAGGACTTATTTATATGGATATTAATGGTTTAAAATGTTAGAATCTTTAATGTGTTATGGGACACTTTGATTTAAAAATCTCTTTAATAAATGTTTTAAATGGTTTTGAAAATGGTTTTTAGAATGGATTCATTATTTCAATATCTTAAAATGTTATATAGTTATTGCAATGTGGGAATGTTATCTTTCCTTTATGATTAAGTTATGTGATATGATTATGTTATGTTTCTTGGGCATTGTTATGAAGACGGGTGGTTCCGTGATAAACTAAGGGTGGGTGAGCCCGAAATAGATCTCCAATGCATTGGTTAACGCGAAGGAGTTAAACGTTAAGGTTTCTTCGAAGAGATTTAGAGAATATACTTTGATGGGTATTCCAAACATAACCAAGAGGGTTACTACCTACGTAAAAATGTTATTAATGCCTAAGTTACCTTTATGTCTTGTGATTTCTATGATTTATTCATGATTTTATGAGGTATGTTAAAGTTCTTATGTTTTATGGGTAAAGTATGATTTCATTCTTATGTATATATGTACTCATGTTTCCTTTCCATACTCTTTATAAACCTTACTGAGCTTTTTATGATCATCCCAAGTTTTTGAAATGTTTTTCACAGGTCAAGGGAATGGTACATGGTATAATGATAGTGTCAAGGAAGTGTCAAGATTGAATCCATGTTTTATTTTAAATATTTTTTCGTTGATGGGAAAAAATGAATACTATATTTTATGTAACCACTTTGTTTAAATGTGGAATGTAATGCAAGTTTTATGATCTAATTCTCTAAAACTCTAAACCTGAAAAGATCCTCAATGTGTAATCTTGTAATAACTCAAGATTAAGTAAGGTTTAAGGCTGGGGCCTTATAGTTGGTATTAGAGGTCGGTTTAGATAACTTTAGAGGTTAGAGTGTTGTTTAAGAAAAAGTGACAAGTTGTGTATAACCACAATAGTTAGTATATTAGATGGAGTCATCGTTTTTTTTTTGAAAGTTAGAATTAGTTTGAGATAACTTGGATAAGTATATCTTGGTGTTCATCTTCCTCTTTTTTATTTGATGATTTTACTGATATACTCACACTAACTATTTTGGTTTTAGCAATTGGCTGGATCTAGAAGGAACCAAAGTAACAGTGGATTTGAAGAAAACTGTGACGGTTTTATGAAAGAACAACAAAATGATATGGGAGCTGCAATGAGAACTCTTGTGGTTCTCCTCAACCAACTATCTGGATTCATGATTGACCACCTGAACCTTAGTGATTTTTATAAGGCATCATATATGCGAGAAACAAATCCATATAGAAGATTAGGTAATAATCATAAAGGTAAGTATGTTCAAAAACCTATGTGTCAAATATGTGGAAAGAAACACATAGGAAAATTTTTCAAAGGGACAGAAAGATGCTATAGATTTGGAAATGAAGGTCATAAGGCAAGAACCTACCATGGAAAAAGGAAGCATCTAGTTGTCTCTAGAAAAGGGAAAGAAGTTCTTTCTGAAGGATCAATTGAATGTTTTAAATGTGGTGTGCATGGTCATTATGAAAACACTTGTCCTACAAAGAAGTTTTAGGAATGGGGTCACCAAAATTGTACAAATATTCATTTACCAATACCTAATTCCATTCCGATTGAGGATGGAGAAACTAACAATGAATAATGAAAGGTATGGAATATTTCTTAACTTATGTTTTCCTATTATTAGAATCTTAGGATATAATTCATGATTATTTTGAGGAAAGAAGTATTTCAGAATAAGTTGAAAAGTAATGGCTAATGGATCATGAAGAATGTTGAATGAGTAAGAAGTCATTATATAAGGGATTCAAGAGTTGTGGTAGATTTTAGGATGGTGAAATTCTTAGATGTATTAAGTCTCTTTTGATGATGGGGTTACATTAGAAGACTTTTTATAGTAACCCTGATATTTGATATACGAAAATTTTATTCAAGGAATAATTGTCCTTTATTTTGTAGATATGGTTGTAAAGAACCATTTGGGTTTATATGATCTTTGAATTTGAGGAAATTACTGGTTAATACATTTTGGGTTGCAAAATGGAAGTTATCAGATAACCTTTGTGGTTAAAATATGTTATGGTTATTTTTGATGAATTTCTCTCTTTTTTAGGAATGTTATAAAATTATATAGTTTTTGAAAAGGGACAACACGCAGACCGTGTGACAACCCATCGCATCAGACAAAGCTGTGGGAATCGAACCCACAACCAAATTGCAACTGGTATTTATCGCCTACCACTAGACTATATGAAGTCCCTGGTTAGTTTGAATGATTATTTTTAGTTACATGATTTCATGAATTAAGATTAAGTTGTTTTTTTATCAATGGAAATAATTATCCTATCATGGAGGATATATGATTAGGTTAATTACTATTTAGTATGAGACTGTAAGAGTAACTGTTGTTGTTTTGTAGAAAAATGTTAAAATTTATCTTAGGAGACTATGTGATTAAATCCTTCAGAGAAGTGGGTTTCAATATTAGTTTGGTTTACTTTGTAGAATTTTAAGGATAGATGTTTATTGAATGGTCTTTGTTGAACTTTGGGTTTTAGTTTTGGTTAAGGTCTAAAGACATGGGAAGTATATAGTTCTATTTTATGGATTAGGTGATTCTCTAGAAGTTGATTATAGCTCTCTTAATGTGAACAAGTCATCCTAAATACTCGTCTTTTGGAGAAAATATGAGTTCATGTAAGAAATCTAGTAAAAATTGAAAGTCAACATGACAATTAAGTATTCTTCCTTATGTTTTAGTTAAGCTCTTAAAAAAATTCCTCAATGAACAGTAACTTAAAACAAAAATGTTGTCTGTTAATTTTTCCTACCGGGGAATCAAATACCGTTTAACCCATCACAAGTTTATGATTTTTTTGTTGTTAAATTTCTCCTAGACATGTTTACTATCACTCTCCATCAGAACATGACCCTTTTTTCCTACATATCCATATTTTCATACTTTGAATTCTAGTATGGGTTAACTCAGGTGACATTTGTACTTCTCTCCCATTATTTTAAAGTGATAGTTTTACTGACTCTTATTCCAATGTGGGATTTTCAATGAATCTTCCAATCCCAATTTTAAAATTTCGAGGACGCAATTCCCAAAAGGTGGGAAGGATGTAACAACCCAGGTAAATAAAGAATATGACATTTTCATATTTATCCATATTTTTGAATAAAATATTAATAATACTTTAAATGGAATGTTATTCTCGAGGGTGTACCCAATACTCAACAACGAGTTTCTTTGAAATTTTACATTGCACTCTAATAATAAAATAATATTATTTTAAAAGGTAGTTAACTCCTAGCCGTTGTAATGGCGGAAAGGAACAGAACTAACTACAAAATGATTATATATATTTGTCAAATATTTTTACTTTTATCCAATAAATGTTGGAGGCTCAAAATGAAAATGAATCCAATTTTAAGCCTAAATCTTCTAATATTCTTTAAAAGGTCGATTAGCCTCCTTTTGATGGAGAACCCTTTTTAAATATACTTTTGAAAATTTTATATGTTTTATTTGACAAAATAAAATCCTTCTTTAGAATATATACATCAAAATTTACTTTGTGTAAAATTTTGTTATTTTTCAGATAGAGATCATTTTTATTGAAAATGTTGCATTTTAATTCAAAACCTCCTTTTAATCTGATTTATTTATATGGATAGATTATATTTTTAATTTATATAAGAGTTTATTTATAATATATTTTTACCATTTAATCTAATTGTGGTCATTGGAATTAATTTCACTTTGAAATTGGACTTAAACTAGTGTCAATCTTTTAATAGATATTGTTTCTTAAAAACACGCTATTTGTTTTGACAGTGGAAATTAATTATTAAATTAATTAATTCAACATATATTTTTTTAGTTTTGTAAAATAGACATCATTTTTGAATTTGTAATATTAAATATAGCTTAGGGTGAATTTTTTGTATTTTTCTGAAAAACTTCAATTTTTGATGAATAGTGAAACCACTAAGTGGTAGTTTAAAAACTGATTTTTCATTTAAATGAAATGTTACCACCTCTGTGTTTTGAATTTAAAAAATCTGACATACATGGTTGTAATTAAGAAGTAAAATGTGGTTCAATGGGATTAAAATAATTTTTTGTGAATAGTAACTTTTAAGTTTTTAATCACGATTTGAGGTAATTAGTGTAATTTAAGGTAAGAATAATGTTTTAATAATATGAAATGAACATGAAACATGTCCTACCATTATTGGATGTGTCATGTCTAACCATGACAACCCATGGGTTGATTTTTGGGACCCCATGGAGCCACTTGGGTAAGATAATGACATTAATGCCTTTTATTTAAAGTAAAAGTAAAAATGACACAAACATGTATTGTTTTATTAAAACAATTTTTACATGGGATTATACAAGTCATATTTTTTACTATAAATAGTCATTGGTAAGCTAAAAGGATTTACTACATGATGACATTTTTTATAATTTTTAAACATTAAATAAATTAAATTATTTATGACACCATGATGATGCAGCGATGACCTCATTATTTATTGATTTAAATAAAATGAAAATATAATGTGAGATCTAAGACCTACACTTGTCAAAAAACTTTTTGATGGGTGTATTTCGAACCCATATCACCTTATCCTCGAAATTTATAATTGTGGGACCTTTTTTATTCGAAAATCATTTTATAACAAAGTATCATTTCTTAACTTTCCAAGAGTGCCCCTCCTCTCCTCTTAGAAAAGGCCCCCACCTCTACCACCTTACCCACACTTCCAAAGCATTTAGCTCGGCCAACCCTGGCCCATTTTGTCTCTCCAAATCACTCTATAACTCTTATAATCCTCACTTTGGGCAGAAGGCTTCCCATAGAATCCTTTGAGCTCAAATCAAAAAGAGTTACCCGTTTTAAAGGTATTGTTTTCTCTTGTGTTCTTATGTTTTATTTTGATTCTCCAACCCTCTAAACTCTTTTTATTCATTTATTTTGTAACAAGTCCAGTATATTAAATATACTAGTATGTTTTTATAATAAGAATTCGAGCTACACTTACACACACCTACATCTAATGGTTAAAGAACATATTGTTTCTGTGGATGGCGAATTTATGCCTCACGAAACGATGATTGTTCAATATTCTTTTAACACCTTAAAAGGTGGCCATTAAGATGTTACTATATTTATATATGGTATATAATATGTTTATGTTTTACTTAATCTTATGTGTTTTTCATTTATGGCATACCTTTATTGTTTCCAATATGGTTAAACGTGATATCTTCATTTTAGGAAGTGCAGACTACCGCCCCCTCAAAGTGATTTGATTCGTTAATATTAGATGTGGTGCGTATAAAGGATAGATTTAATGATATTATATATGATACCATACTGTAATTATAATACTATTATGTATCATTATGTTTTAATTCTATTAAATAAGAAATAGAAATGGAAGTAGCGTTAATGCGTACGTACGGCTTACCGTCTCCATGAACGGTGCATTTCATTTCTTACCTCTAAATGTTATGTAATATTATAAATGCATGTATATAATGGATATATATGATATATATTATATCTACATAATGAATATAATTCTGGATATAATATATATTTTACCACATGAACAACTTGTAGTTATAAATAGTTTATTTTTTACTCAAGTAGCAGTGATCTACAAAACGACCATTATTAACTTAAATAATTACATAGTGTTCATAGCATGGTATTAAGTGATATAAATGGAATAATGAACATGAAAAAGGTTCTTAATAATTTTTAAATTAACTCAAGTTTATTATTCAGGAGGTTAAAGAACGATCGAGTCAAGTCGGACCCGAGGTAAGGGATCCTACCTCTCTCTTTCTTTTTAAGTACACTTTTTTATGTCATTCCTTTTAAGCTCATCTTTCTTATGATTGGGATGTTCTTTTATATTAATATTACAGTAATTTTTATGTTCATTTTATGAGATACCCTATTTTCTCTCATCAATCCATTTTGGAAGTTTTAATTGGCGTTGTTAGGCTGCTGAAATTTCGTAAGGGGCTTTTTATCTCACTTTGTGTTTTCATGAGATTCATGCTACATTTGTCAATATTTCTGTTTGAGTGGTGTATGTACTGTACATTATTCTACTCTTTGTGTAACATACTTTAGTTTATGAGTATTTACATCAATGTTTTATAGTCATTCTTTCATGGGGTGTACGTTTCGAAAGTTACCCAAATCGGTAAGGGAACCTTTCACCCTCCTCTTTTTAAAAGACTTCTTTTGTTATGTCTTTTAATTTTCATCATATTATGTGGGGATATGTTCTTATATATCCTTATTGCCGTAAATTCTATGTCCAAGAGATGAGATACCCTTTATCTCTCTCATCAACTCTTTTTCTAAAATTTTATGTGACGTCGTTAGGCTGTCAAGGGAACTTCTTAACCGAATTTCGATTTCTTTGGGTTCAACATGTAGTTATTGAATATGTCATCCTTTGAATATGTGTGAATGACCTTTTATTATTTTACACTTAATACCCACTTATATTTGGTGTATTTATATTTGCCTCACATAATTATGATATTGATTTATCCTTAATTTAAGGATACCATCTTTATAATGGATTTCATCTCGATTTATATTTCCATTGAGAATTCATTGTTGTTATGCACCAATTCACTCTTATATGGTGTATATACTGTCCTTTGGAATATTATATCATGAATACCTTTATTCTCATGATATTATAAAGTTTTTATTAAATATTATTCTTCAATTATTGTATTCAAGTGTCTCTTATTTTGTTAAAAACCCTTTAACTAAAATATCATTTTAAATGTTTTAATGATTTAATCTTATAAATATTTCTCATTAATATCCAAGTTTTCAAAATGGTTTTAAGGATTTATTTATATGGATATTAATGGTTTAAAATGTTAAAAACTTCAATGTGGTATGGGACATTTTTATTTAAAAATCTCTTTATTAAATGTTTTAAATGGTTTTGAAAATGGTTTTTAGAATGGATTAATTATTTCAATATCTTAAAATGTTATATTGTTATTGCAATGTGGGAATGTTATCTTTCCTTTATTCTTAAGTTATGTGCTATGATTATGTTATGGTTCTTGGGAATTGTTATGAAGACGGGTGGTTCCATGATAATTAAGGGCGGGTGAGCCCGATATAGCTCTCCAATGCATTGGGTAACATGAAGGAGTTAAACGTTAAGGTTTCTCCGAAGAGATTTAGGGAATATACTGTGATGGGTATTCCAAACGTAACCAAGAGGGTTACTCCCTACGTAAGAATGTTATGAGTGCCTCAAGTTACCTTTATGTCTTATGATTTCTATGATTTATTCATGATTTTATGAGGTATGTTAAAGTTCTTATGTTTTATGGGTAAAGTATGATTTCATTCTTATGTATATATGTACTCATATTTCCTTTCCATACTTTTTATAACCCATACTGAGCTTTTTATGCTCATCCCAAGTTTTTGAAATGTTTTTCACAGGACAAGGGAATGGTACATGATATGATTATAGTGTCAAGGAAGTGTCAAGAAATAATCCATGTTTTATTTTAAATATTTTTCTGTTGATGGGAAAAAATGAATACTATCTTTTATGTAACCACTTTGTTTAAATGCGGAATGTAATGCAAGTTTTATGATCTAATTCTCTAAAACTCTAAAACTGAAAAGATCCTCAATGTGTAATCTTGTAATAACTCAAGATTATGTAAGGTTTAAGGCTGGGGCCTTATACGTTACCTTCCCCTTGGTGGATAGTGAAACTCGAAACATGAAAATGATTATTTTTTTATAATAGGAAACACCATGAAGAGATTAACACGTTAATTAATTCAGATACTAATTATGAAAATATTAATAATAAATCAAAAAATATAATAAATCAGGATCAAGATGATAAAAAATTACTTGGTGATGTTTTTTTGACTAATAAAATTATAAACATAACTAAGAAAAAAATATACTTAAAAATTTTATTAGGTATAGAAATTGTGATTTATATGATGGTTGCGCCAATATTCAAAACCATCTTCTCTACAAAAGGTGTACACTATCAAGAGTATATGTTTAATTAAAAATAATTAAATGTCCCTGATATTTAAATTGTTTCATGGTGATTTTAATGAATCTAAAATCCATATATCATTTAAGGAGATGAAATTTGTTATCATAAATATTAGAATTTATTATATAAATATGTATACATGTTTAAATGTTTTTTACACGGTGGTGATTATTTTTATAGATAATAGTGAAGAATATTTTTTATTACTTGGTGGAAGAGAATATATAATGATGTTAGTCTTAGTCATTGTAATAAAACAAAGAAGAAGAAAAATTAAATTGTTGTGAAGTATTTACAATATATTCTTTTACAACCATGACATAGAGGATTGTTTTTTTAAAATGAAATTATTTAACATATACTTTTTCAAAAATAGGAAAATGAAAATGTGGAGTAGATGAAATTTCTATGGGAATCAAAATAATTTAAAACCTTTGATTAACTATATAATTGTAGAGACCCAAAGCTTGACGTACATAGACATTAAATTACTTTTTTGGAATACTTAATACATGACAAAAACAGATGCCCAAAGACCGTATTAGTTTAGTGTCTTTGGAAACTCGGAACATAATCTTCTAATCATGGTGATAGATCTTCAACATATCCTATAAAGATCTTCCACTTTGGAATTACTACCTAAACCTTTATTTATAACCTAGGGAAAAGAAAACATAAAAATGGTGATCTCAAATTCTTATTAAGGGTAAACATGGAGAACATAAAACAATCCTTAAACATTTGAACGTAAGAACGTGAAAATAAAACATCAAAATCATGAGTAATGACCTAAATCTTGGAAGTGCATAAGGCATAGATCATAAAGGAACATTAATCATGATAAAATAGCATGGGAAAAAAACATGTAATAGTGGAATCCATTAATCACATGATATGATTTCCATATTAGCCAAGGCATTGCAGCCAAGACCATCATAGTGGACAAAGTCCATTACTGACCCGGTTTTACTTGCTGTTCCAGCCCTGTATTACTAAACCGGGTTCACTTTATGTTCCATCCATGTCTATCTAATGAGATATAAATCTTCACCCAATGCATTGGATGGATATATAGGTCCCAGCCATATCATATTAAAATTATTCTAACTTTTTCCAAAAAATAAACATAAAACATTCATCATAACCCAAAGAATAAAATGGGTTTCATAAACATCATCCCATTATAACATAATCCATATAAAACAAATGGATATCATTTAATCATAAGAAGAGTAAAAACATGTAAGTAATAGATACATTATACCTGAAACATAATCATACTAAATAATTTCATATTATATGGAAAATAGTTTTGAAAAAACACTGTAAATGAATTATTGAGGAAAATATCATTTCTTCTTCAAAATCATTTTCTTTTCTCAAAATGTCGTGAGATTTTAAAAGAAAAGAAATTTGTTCAAAATAATCATGAAATCTAATTTAGGAAGAATCATGTAAATAAGGCATTATGAAACCGTAAAAATTCATTCATGCCATATAAGTTAAAAAAACATTCTTCTCGTACTTTTGTAGGAAAAGTCAAAAAGTCCCTTATATGGTAAATAAATGAAAGATTCCTTCAATAAAATGTGGTAAAAGTCAAAAAAGGGTAAAAATGACTTTAAACATACATGGAAGAATAGTAAACATTTTATGATAACATTTTTAGAAAACAATGACATGGATGATAAAAATAACCCCAGAAAATACTTATGAATAAACAATCTCGGATAACAATGAGATTGGAATAATTATCCCCTACCTTAGGTCCAATTTCATCCGTACATGTCTAAAACTCTTGTATAGTGGGATTAAACATATTATTAAGTTGTAAAAGAACCATAATAGTATTTGTGATATCATATATGATTCACTTATGACTTTATATTACCCATTCTTTTGTCAATTCCATGTTAAATCAGCGTTTTGGGTAAAATTGTTTCATTTATCGTACGTGTTTTGACTTGTTGTTCTTGATATTATTTTTACTTATATCATTATTTTATTAATTCTAGAATTTAAAACATGATTTATATATCATATATATTCAGTATTTATATATATATAATAGATAGATAAATGAAACGAAACACATCGTTCATGGAGACGGTAGGCCGTACGTACGCATTAACGTTGTTTTCCTTTCCTTATTGACTTGAATGGAAGTAAGCAAATGACATATATATATATATATATACATAAATCCAGTAGAATTATAATGTCATATATATCATTATTATTCATTCTATATACTTTACAATCATTCTTGAATGGTTAACATGGAGAATGAATCTAATCGCGTCGTGGAGACGGTAATTCGTACGTACGCACGAGCAATGATATCATTCCCATAATTATTGAATGGAATTGGAGTGGATGATATAATATTTGAGAATCAGTATGATGTTATAATAATCATATATAGTTATTTTTTACACCATTATACACTTCCAAGTAAGGTGGTGGTGGAAAAATTGATTACACCACGGCGTGGAGACGGTATTCTGTACGTACGCACGTGTGGTGATTTCATTTTCCATATGATGGATAGAAGGTGAAATACGGTTGTTTCATATTTATAATAACATATCAGTATATACTTAATACTTAATTTATTACTTTATAATGAAAAAAATAAAGAATAGGAAGTAGAAGAAGAAACAAACTTGAAAGAGTCAGTAAAAGAGATTACCTTTTTCAGAATACTTAACACATGACAGAAAAAGATTCCCAAAGATCATATTAGTTCAGTGTATTTGGAAACTCGGAATATAATCATCTAATAATGGTGGAAGATCTTCAACATCTCCCATAAATATCTTCCCCTTTGGTTTTCTTACCTGAAACATTTCTTTATATTTTGGGGAAAAGAAAACCTAATAAGGTTGAGCTTAAATGCTCAGTAAGGGTAAACATGGAGAACATAAAACCATCCTTAAACATTTGAACGTAAGAACATGAACATAAAACATCAAAATCATGAGTAATGACATAAATCTTGGCATTGCTTAAGGCATAGATCATAGAGGAACATTAATCATGATAAAATAGCATGGGAATAAAACATGTAATAGTGGAATCCAGTAAGCACATGATATTATTTCCATAGTAGACAAGGCATTGCTGCCAAGACCATCATAGTGGAAAAAGTCCATTACTGAACCGGGTTTACTTTCCATTCCAGCCCTGTATTACTGAACCAGATTGAATTTCCATTCCAGCCATGTCTATCTCATGAGATATAAATCTTTAGCCAATGCATTGGAGGGAGATATAGGTCCCACCCATCTCATATTGAAATAATTCTTACATTTTCCACAAAATAAACATAAATCATTCATCGTTACCCAAAGAATAAAATGGGTTTCATAAACATCATCCCATCATAACATAATGCATATAAAACATATGGATATCATTTCATTATAAGAATAATCAAACCATGTAAATAATAGATACATTATACTTTAAACATAATCATACTAAAAAATTTCATCTTAGATGGAAATAATTTTGACAAAACACTTGAAATGAATTCTTGAGGAAAATATCCTTTTTTCTTCAAAATCATTTTATTTTCTCAAAATGTCGTGAAATTTTAAAATAAATGAATTTTTTTGAAAATAATCATCAAATATTGTATAGTAAGATTCATGTAAATAAGTTATTATGGAACTGTAAGGATCCATTCACACCGTATATGTTAAAAAACATTCTTCTCGTACTTTTGCCAAAAAAGTCAAAAAGTACCTTATATGGAAAACAAAGGAATGATTCCTTCAATACAATGTGGTATAAGTCAAAAAAAGGTAAAAATGACTTTAAACATTCACGGAATAATATTAAACATTTTATAAAAACATTTTTAGAAAACATGGACATTGATGATAAACATAACCCTAGTAAATACTTACGAATAAGAAATCTCGTATAAGAACAAGATTGGAATAATTATCCCTTACCTTAGGTCCAATTTCTTCCATAAGTGTCTGAAACACCTGTATAGTGGGTTTAAACATATTATTAACTTGTAATATAACCATAATAATATTTATGATATCATATATGATTCACTTATGACTTTATATTACCTATTCTTTTGTCAATTCCATGTTAAAGTAGTGTTTTCGGTAAAATAGTTTCATTTATCGTACGTGTTTGGACTTTTTTTCTTGATATTATTATTACTTATATCATTATTTACTTACTTAAAAAATTTAAAACATGATTTATAAATCATATATATTATGTATATATATATATATAATAGATATATAAATGAAATGAAACACACCGTTCATGGAGACGCTAGGTCGTACGTACGCATGAACGTTGTTTTCCTTTTCTTATTGACTTGAATGGAAGTAATTTGATGACATATATATATATATATTCATAAATAAAGTAGAATTATTATGTCATATATATCATTATGATTCATTATATATACTTTATAATCATTCTCGAATGGTTAACATGGAGAATGAATCTAATCGCGTCATGGAGACGGTAATTCGTACGTACGCACGAGCAATGATATCATTCCCATAATTATTTAATGGAATTGGAGTGGAGGATATAATATCTCAGAATCATTATTATGTTATAATAACCATATATAGTTATTATTTACACCATTATACCCATCCTAGTAAGGTGGTGTTTGAAAAACATATTACACCACGGCGTGGAGACGTTATTCCGTACATACGCACGCGCGGTGATTTCATTTTCCGTAGGATGGATAGAAGGTGAAATAGGGTTGTTTCATATTTATAATATCATATCAGTATATTTTTTATACTGATTTCATTACTTTATAATGAAACAACTATATAAGGGGAAGTTGAAGAAGAAAGAAACATGAATGAATCGGTAGAAGAGATTGCCTCTTCTTCGACGCGCATCTTTTAAACCCCACCATAGGGCACTAAAGTTGGTGTTTGAAGAAGTCCAGGACATCTAGTATGTTTCTAGGTAAGTTTAGAATATAATTTTTCAGGGTTTGGCCGAGCTTGAAGGCACAAATTGTTGTGAAGAGGAGAGGGAATGGGTGCCCTTTTATAAGAGAGGAGAGGGGCACTTTTGGAAAAACTTAAAATATTATTTTATAATAAATTCATATTTGGTTTATAATGGCTCCAAAGTGACTTAGTTCAAGGATAGGGTGGGGATGGGTCGAGATAATCTCAACAAATAGGTTTTAGACAAGTTTAGGTTACCATTTTAACCTTATCATTTAGATTTAACTCTAAGTTAAATAATTTAACTTTTACGGTGTCTTCTTGTATTCTTACATTATATTCTTAATAAACTTACTATAAACTACCAATCGAACCTCAATTGGTTCATTAATGTCAAATTTATATTATTATTTAAGTCTTTTGGCAGAACTGTAGATTTTTAGGAATATAATATCAATTAATAATTTAATATTTTTTTTAAAAACTCTTTTATGTCAATTTTGACACTAGTTGGTATTTTGTTTTTTCTAAATTTATAACAGCATTATTACTTCGTTCAAAATTCATCTAACCAACCCTAATATGCTATATTAACCTATAAAATTAGTTTAATTCATAAAAATTCTCAAATTACATTTATTTGGGTATTTATAATATCACTTATGTTAATATTTAATTAATAAGGTAATTACGGCATCATCATTGTGTCAAAATAAATTAAATTATTTAATGTCTTAAAATTATATATAAAATAATATTATGTAGGAAATATTTTTATCTTTATAATGAATATTTATAGTCGAATTTATCTTATGTATTACCCTATATTAAAAAATGTTTTATTTATTAAACATTGATTTAAACTCTTTTAACTCTTCTTTGAATTAAATAATAATAAATGTCATAATATAATACAAGTGGACCTAAAGGGTCATATTTTATTCCAAATTTTGTTTTTTGTAGAATTCAACTTTTCCAATAGAATTAGGACAAGTTTTAGGGTAATAATAATATCATTTTTACCCTTAATTTCCTTATTTACCTTTAATCGTGGTAAATAAAAGATAAAAGTTACTATTCACCAAAAATTATTTTCATCTCATTGAACCAAATTTTACTTATTAATATCAACTGTGTCTCTCGGATTTTATAAATTCAACTCACAGAAGCGTTAAAATTATGTTTTATGTATATTTGCAAATGCTCCTAGGAGGTGGGTAAAAGACGGTAAAAAGTTCAATAAAATTTTTATATATATAAAATTATTATTAAATGACTCCAATGAATTACATTGAACTTATATAGGTATTATGTATCTATTTTGACCTAAAATATATTTAAATAAAATAAATTATTGTTTAAATAAAAAGTCGGTTTTAACCAATAACTCAATGTTTTCACTATTCATCTAAAATTGAAAGTTTTCAGAAAAATACAAAAAATTCACCCTAAGCTAATTTCGATATTCCAAATCCAAAAATGAAGTCCATTTTGAAAGATAAAATTCATAAAATTTCAAAAAGTGGGTATTACTATTCATAATGGCAAGTTTATATAATATTTTAATAACATATTGTTGATCAGTGAAACTCGGTACTGAGTACAACACAAGCTATCAAGGAAGGTTACTCTTGTGTATAACGCAAGCCAAAAATAGTGTTGCGTATACTACCAGCTAATACGGTGTTGCATATAGAAAATGATAATTTTGGTGTACTGTACAACACAAGACATCAATGAAATTAAAAGAATATTTATCATAAAATCTCAGGGTGTTACATTCTACCCCCCTTAAAATGATTTTTTCCCTCAAAATTCGTTGGGGTTATAAATGGTTTACTACTTGAAAGTTTCTTTAATAGAAACCCACATCGTAAAAAGGAATACCAAAACATAACTTTATAAACTAAAGTATGGAATGTAATGGTTACCCAAATTAACTAATCAATGGGTTTCTATATAGGAGAACATAGGTGAAAATATTGATATGGAAGAGAAATCTAACCATCAAGTTCTGATGGAGAGTGGTATAGAACATGGCTATTAAAAATCCAACAATCACAAATCCATAAATTTGTGATGATTTAAGGTACCATCTGATTCATCAGATATGAGGTAAGTAGGACAACATTTTTGGTTTTCACGATCAATTCCCTAATGTTGAAGAATTATTTAATTAAAATAAATACTTACTTGATTTTGGTACAATATCACTATTTTTCATGCCTTGAACAATTTCAACTTCATCTCTTAAAGAAATGAATTTGAATTTGTCTTTTGTGATGCGTTACTGGATCATGCCATAGAATGATAGGTAATTCCATCTGTATCAAACATAAGGTTAGAAAAATTTATATAAATAAGTCCATATTATGGTGATATTTATCGTATATGGTTCCAAAAATGGACTTATACTTAATCTATCATACCAGTTAATAAAATAAAATTAGTTTATACTAACAAGAGACTTCATGTAGGCTAGTGGTAGGCGATAAAGGTATGTCGCACTTCGGTTGTGGGTTCGATTCCCACAACCTTGTCCGATGTGATGGGTTATCGCATATCCTATGGGTTGTCCTTTTTCTAAAACTATACTATTATAACGTTCTAGAAATAATATCGAAAAAAAGTTCTAGCCTTAAAAAATATTATCTTATTTCCAACTTAATCCATTTCAATCTTTAGGCTTATCCAAAATACTTCTATCTAATCTCATAGTATAATGAAAAGTATTACTAGAGAGGTCATCTACCAAGAATGTAAATACCATCATTTATCCTCCATATATCATAAAATATATCATTTTGGTCACATTCAAGACATGTGAATACCTTAACTATGTATTCTCTTGAAACATGAATAATCATATAACCTTAGTGAAAACATGAATTCTGTTAAAAGTTAACTCTTTACACATACCAAAATCCCAAAATATCTATATACTCAATCCATGATATAACATTGTCCTTATATCAGTCATGAGCTCATTAATACTATCAAACATCTCATTATCTTCTTATCACTTCATTATGTGCATATCATCTACTTTCCAAAAATATCTGAATAACCTTTCATGGTTACCGGTACCATTCAACATATACTTTCAAATAATTTAGGGAAAACAATAGTGTAACAATCCTTAGATGTTTCTTTATTCCATAGTACCATTAAATTACCAAGACAACATAACTCTTGATAAACATACAATCATTACACTACCTTCTTAAACCATTGAACAAGCTTCATCTTTTTATTCCTCAACACTTCTTTCATATCATATATCAATTATAGTCTCATCATCATCATCAATATAAATAATACCCAAATGACCATGTTGATTCTCTTCATGAGATTTTCCCTTAGGGAATTGGTTTTCATAATGCCCGTATGGTCCACATTTAAATCATTTAACCATTGTTGATGTCTTAGCAATACTGTTATCCTTGGACAATGTGTTAACTAAACATTTTCCTTTGAATTTACTGGCTTTGTGTCCTTCTTTTCCACACCCAAAACATCTTCTAGTTCCTTTTAAACATTCTCCCTGATGCCTCTCCCCACATGATTTACATGAGGGAAATTGAACTTTCTTTCCTCTACTATCATCATGAAACTCCATCTTTCTCTTATTAACTGAGTCGAGAAACTTACCAATGTTGAGATTATTGATCATATTATGATATTTCTAATTAGGCATAATAACAATTTTGGGACTTCCAAATCCCGTTTCATTTTGTTTCTCATGAATAATATTATTCAATTGTCCATTATATCCTCCATTATCATGAATCTTCTTGTTTCCAGCCATTTTCTAAAACCCAAAAAGAATAGTGTGAGAGGCAAAAATCATGCTAGGAAAACAACATAATAAAGGGGGAGTACCTTTAATAAATAACATCTTAGGTTTAATTATAATATCATTACCATAATTCTAGGACTATAACCTATACTTATACTTAATCATAGATACATCCTTAGACATACCTTAGAAATATCCCTAGGGATTTCACTAAATTTTTCGCATCCTAGTTTCCAAAGGTTAACTAAACCATTCCTCTGATACCAATTGTAGAGACCCAAATCTTGACATACATAGACATTAAATTACTTTTGCGGAATACTTAATACATGAAAAAAATAGATGCCCAAAGACCGTATTAGTTTAGTGTCTTTGGAAGCTCGGAACATAATCTTCTAATCATGGTGAAAGATATTCAACATCTCCCATAAAGATCTTACCGTTTGGATTTCTTACCTAAAACCTATCTTTATATCCTGGGGAAAAGAAAACACAAAAAAGGTGATCTCAAATGCTTATTAAGGGTAAACATGGAGAACATAAAACAATCCTTAAACATTTGAACGTAAGAACATGAACATAAAACATCAAAATCATGAGTAATGACATAAATCTTGGCAGTGCATAAGCCATAGATCATAAAGGAAAATTAATCCTGATAAAATAGCATGGGAATAAAACATGTAATAGTGTAATACATTAAGAACATGATCTAATTTCCATAGTATCCAAGGCATTGCGGCCAAGACCATCATAGTGTACGAAGTCCATTACTGAATTGGGTTTACTTGTCGTTCCAACCCTGTATTACTAAACCGGATTCACTTTCTGTTCCATCCATGTCTATCTCATGAGATGTAAATCTTTACCCAATGCATTGGAGGGAGATATAGGTCCCACCCATCTCATATTTAAGTCATTCTTACGAGATCCACAAAATAAACATAAATCATTCATCATAACCCAAATAATAAAATGGGTTTCATAAACATCATCTCATCATAACGTAATCCATATAAAACAAATGGATATCATTTCATCATAAAAATAATAAAACCATGTAAATAATAGATACATTATACTTGAAACATAATAATACTAAATAATGTCATCTTATATGGAAAATAGTTTTGACAAAACACTTGAAATGAATTCTTGAGGAAAATATCCTTTCTTCTTCAAAATCATTTTCTTTTCTCAAAATGTCGTGCGATTTTAAAAGAAAATAAATTTGTTGAAAATAATCATGAAATATTTTATAGGAATATTCATGGAAATAAAGCATTATGAAACCGTAAAAATCCATTCACGCCGTATAAGTTGAAAAAACATTTTTCTCGTACTTTTTCTAGAAAAGTCAACAAGTAACTTATATGGTAAACAAAAGAAATATTCCTTCAACGCAATGTGGAAAAAGTCAAAAAAAGGGTAAAAATGACTCTAAAAATACATGAAAGAATAGTAACCATTTTATGAAAACATTTATAGAAAACATGAACATGGATAATTAACATAACCCCAGTAAATACTTACGAATAAACAATCTCGGATAAGAATGAGATTGGAATAATTATCCCTTACCTTAGGTCCAATTTATTCCGTACGTGTCTAAAACTCATGTATATTGTGTTTAAACATATTATTAACTTGTAAAGGAACTATAATAATATTTATGATATCATATATGATTCAATTAGGACTTTATATTACCCATTCTTTTGTCAATTCCATGTTAAATCTTCCTTTTGGGTAAAATCGTTTCATTTATCGTACATGTTTGGACTTGTTGTTCTTGATATTATTTTTAATTATATCATTATTTAATTACTTATAGAATGCAAAACATGATTTATATATCATATATATTCAGTATATGTATATATATATATATAATATATAGATAAATGAAATGAAACACACCGTTCATGGAGACGGTAGGCCATACGTACGCATAAACGTTGTTTTCCTTTCCTTATTAACTTGAATGGAAGTAAGTAGATGAAATATATATATATATATATATACATAAATCCAGAAGCATTATTATGTCATATATATCATTATTATTCATTATATATACTTTATAATCATTCATGAATGGTTAACATGGAGAATGAATCTCATCACGTCGTGGAGACGGTAATCCGTACGTATGCACGAGCATTGATATCGTTCCCATAATTATTGAATGGAATTAAAGTGGATGATATAATATCTCATAATTAGTATGATTTTATAATAACAATATATATTTATTCTTTACACCATTATACCCATCCAAGTAAGGTGGTGGTGGAAAAATAGATTACACCACAGCGTAGAGACGGTATTCTGTATGTATGCACGCGCGGTGATTTCGTTTTCCGTAGGATGGATAGAAGGTGAATTGGGTTTGTTTTGATATTTATAATATCAAATCAGTATATTAGTGATACTTATTGTATTACTTTATAATGAAACAACTAAATAAGAGGAAGTTGGAGATGAAAGAAACATAATCGGTAGAAGAGATTACCTCTTCTTCGACGCGCCTCTTCTAAACCTCCTCTTTGGGCACTAAATTAGGTCTTTGAAGAATACCAGGACCTCTAGTATGTTTCTAGGTAAGTGGATAAGATAAATGGGTGGGGGTTTTCTGAGCATGAAGGCTCAAATTTTTGAGAAGAGGAGAGGGAAGGGGTGCCCTTTTATAAGAGAAGAGAGGGGCACTTTTGGAAAAACTTAAAATATTATTTTATAATAAATTCATATTCGGTCTATAATGGCCCTAAAGTGACTTATTTAGATTATAGGGTAGGTATGGGTTGAAATCCTCTCAAACAATAGGTTTTATACAAGTTTAAGTTACCATTTTAACCTTATTATTTATATTTAACTCTAAGTTAAATAATTTAACTTTTACCATGTCTTCTTGTATTCTTACACTATATGGTTAATCAACTTACAATAAACGGTCAATAGAACCCCAATTGGTTCATTAATGTCATATATATTATTATATAAGTATTTTTGCCTAACCTTATATTTTTAGGAATAGAATATCAATTAATAATTTAATATTTGTTTTAAAAACTCTTTTACATCAATTTTGACACTATTTGGTATTTTGTTTTTTCTAAATTCATAACAGCATTATTACTTCAAAAACAATTCATCTAACCAACCCAAATACGTTATATTAACCTATAAAATTATTTTAATTCATAAAAAGTCTCAATTTACATTTATTTGTGTATTTATAATATCAATTATGTTATTATTTTATTAATAAGGTAATTACTGCATCATTATTGTTCCATTAATAAATTATATTATTTAATGTCTAAAAATTAAAAATAAAATACCATTATGTAAGAAATATTTTTATCTTTATAATTAATATTTATAGTCGAATTTATATTATGTATAACCCTATATGAAAAAATGTTTTAGTTATTAAACTTTGATTTTAACTCTTTTAACTCTTCTTTGAATTAAATAATAATAAATGTAATAATCTAATCCAAGTAGACAAAAAGGGTCATATTTTATTCCTAAGGTTGTTTTCGGTCGAAATACACTTAACCAATTGAATTAGTACATGTGTTAGGGTAATAATAATATCATTTTTACCCTTAATTACCTTATTTACTTTTAACCGTGGTAAATAAAAGTTAAAAGTTATTATTCACCAAAAATTATTTTCATCTCACTG
Organism: Viscum album; assembly: GCA_963277665.1. Lineage (NCBI taxonomy): Eukaryota > Viridiplantae > Streptophyta > Magnoliopsida > Santalales > Viscaceae > Viscum > Viscum album. The sequence continues at coordinate 1,329,096,018 of OY728165.1, read as the reverse complement.
AACCACATTTTATGTACTGATATCATCTATGTCTCTCATATTTTTGAAATTCAACTCACAGAAGTGGTAAAATTAAGTTTTATGTAAATTTGCAAATGCTCCTAGGAGGTGGGTAAAAGACGGTAAAAAAGTTCAATAAAATTTTTATATATCTAAAATTATTATAAAATGACTCCAATTAATTACATTGAACTTATATATGTATTATTTATCTATTTTGACCAAAAATAAATTTAAATAAAAATATGATTATTTAAATAAAAATTCGGTTTTAACCAACAACTCAGTGTTTTCACTATTCATCAAAAATTGAAAGTTTTCATAAAAATACCAAAAATTCACCCTAGGCTAATTTCGATATTCTGAATCCAAAAATAAAGTCCATTTTGAAAGTTAAAATTTATAAAATTTCAAAAATTCTGTATTACTATTCATAACGGCTAGTTTATATAATATTTCAATAACATATTTTTTTTGTGAAACTCGGTATTGCATTCAACGCAAGCTATCAAGGAAGGTTTCTCTTGCGTGTAACACAAGCTAAGAATAGTTTTGCGTATACTACAAGATAATACAGTGTTGCGTATAGCACAAGCTAATTTTTGTGTAGGGTACAACACAAGACCTCAATGAAATTAAAATAATATTTTTCCTAAAATCTTGGGGTGTTACATTCTACCCCCATTAAAATGAATTTCACCATCGAAATTCGTCGGGGTTATAAATGGTTTACTACTTGAAAGTTTCTTTAATAGAAACCCACATCGTATAAAGGAATACCAAAACTTAACTTTAAAAACTAAAGTATGAAACGTAGCGGTTACGCAAATTAACTAATCATTGGGTTTCCACATAGGAGAACATAGGTGAAAATATGGATATGTAAGAGAAATATAACCATCAAGTTCTGATGGATAGTGGTAGAGAACATGGCTATAAAAAAATCCAACAATCACAAAGCCATAAATTTGTGATGATCTAAGGTATCATCTGATTCATCAGATATGAGGGCAATAAGACAACATTTTTGGTTTTCACGATCATTTCCCTAATGTTGAAGAATTTTTGAATTAAAAGAAATACTTACTTAAATTTTTGTATAATCTCACTGTTGTTCATGCCTTGAACAATTTCCACTTCATATCTTAAATAAATGAAGTTTATTTTGTCTTCCGTGAAGTGTTAGTGGATCATGCGATAGAATGATTGGTCATTCCATCTGTCTTAAACATAAGGTTAGCAAAAGTTATATAAATAAGTCCATATAATGGTGAGATTAATAATATATGGTTCCAAAAATGGATTTATACTTCATCTATCATACTACCTAATAAAATAAAACTAGTTTCTACTGACCAGGGACTTCCTGTAGTCTAGAGGTCGGCGATAAAGGCCTATCTCACTTCGATTGTGGGTTCAATTCCCACGACCTTTTCCGACATGACGGGTTGTCACCCGTCCTACAAGTTGTCCTTTTTCTAAAACTATACTATTATAACATTACAGAAATAATATCAAAAAAATATTTCTGTCCTTAAAAAATATTATCTTATGTCTAACATAATCCATTCCAATCTTTAGGCTTATCCAAAATACTTCTTTCCAATCTCATAGTATAATGAAATGGATTACTAGAGAGGTCATCTACCAAGCATGTAAATACCATCATTTATCCACCATATATCATAAAATATATAATGTTGGTCACATTTCAGACATGAGAATACCTTAATTATATATTCTCTTGAAACATGAATAACCATAGAACCTTAGTGAAAACATGAATTTTGTCAAAAGTAAACTCTTTCCATATACCAAAATCCCAAAATTTCTATATACTCAAACTGTGATATCACATTATCCTTATATCAGTCATGATCTCATTGATATTATCAAACATCGCATTATCTCTTTATCCCTTCATTATGTGCATATCATCTACTTTCCAAAAATATCTGAATGACCATTCATGGTTACCGGTACCATTCAACATATATATTCAAATAATTTATGAAAAACTATAGTGTAACAATCCTCTGATGTTTCTTTATTCCATAGTACCATTAAATTACCTAGACAACATAACTCTTGATATACATACAATCATTCCACTACCTTCTTAAACCATTGACCAAGCTTCATCATTTTATTCCTCAACACTTCTTTCATCTCATATAACATTTGTAGTCTCATCATCATCATAAACATAAATACTACCCATAAGACCATGATGATTCTATTCATGAGATTTTCCCTTAGGGAACTTGATGGCATAATGCCCATATGTTCCACATTTAAAACATTTAACCGTTGTTTATGTCTTAGCAATACCGTTATACTTGTACAATGTGTTAACTGAACTTTTTCATTTGCATTTACTGGCTTTATGTCCATATTTTCCACACCCAAAACATCTTCCAGTTCCATTGAAACATTCTCCCCAATGCCTCTTCCCATATGATTTACATGAGAGAAATTTAAATTTCTTTCCACTATGATCATCATGAAACTCCATCTTTCTCTTGTTAGCTGAGTCGGGAAACTTACCAAAGTTGAGATTATTGATCATATTATGATATTGTTGATTAGGAATAATAACAATTTCTGGACTTCCAAATCCCATTTCATTTTTTTTCTCATGAAAAATATCATTCCATTTTCCATCATATCCTTCATTATCATGAATCTTCATATTTCCATCCATTTTCTAAAACCCAAAAAGAATGGTGTGAGAGGAAAAAAGCACGCAAGGAAAACAACATAATAAAGGGGGATTACCTTCAATATATAACATCTTAGTTTTAATTCTATGATCATTAACATAATTCTAGGACTATAACCTATACGTATACTTAATCATAGAGACATCCCTAGACATACCATAGAAATATCTCTAGGGATTTCAATAAAGTTTTCGCATCATAGTTTCCAAAGGTTAACTAAACCTTTCCTCTGATACCAACTGTAGAGACCTAAATATTGATGTATATAGATATTACATTACTTTTTCAGAATAATTAATACATGACAAAAAAATATTCCCAAAGACCATATTTGTTTAGTTTCTTTGGAAACTCCTAATATAATCTTCTAATCACGGTGTAAAATCTTCAACATCTCCTATAAATATCTTCCCATTTGGTTTTCTTACCTGAAACCTTTTTTTATATTCTGGGGAAAAGAAAACATAAAAAGGTTGATCTCAAATTCTCAGTAAGGGTAAACATGGAGAACATAAAACCATCCTTCAACATTTGAGCGTAAGAACAGGAACATAAAACATCAAAATCATGAGTAATGACATAAATCATGGAATTTCTTAAGGCATATATCATAAAGAAACATTAATCATGATAAAATAGCATTGGAATAAAACATGTAATAGTGGAATCCAGTAAGCACATGATATGATTTCCATAGTATCCAAGGCATTGCTTCTAAGACCATCATAGTGGACAAAGTCCATTACTAAACCGGGTTTACTTTCCATTCCAGCCCTATATTACTGAACTAGATTCACTTTCCATTTCGGCCATGTCTATCTCATGAGATATAAATCTTTAACCAATGCATTATATGGAGATATAGGTCCCACCAATTTCATATTGAAATCATTCTTACTTGTGCCACAAAATAAACATAAATCATTCATCATTACCCAAAGAATAAAATGGGTTTCATAAACACCATCCCATCATAACATAATGCATATAAAAAATATGGATATAATTTCATCATAAGAATAATCAAACCATGTAAATAATAGATAAATTATACTTTAAACATAATCATACTAAATAATGTCATCTTATATGGAAATAGTTTTGACAAAATAGTTTAAATGAATTCTTGAGGAAAATATCATTTCTTCTTCAAAATAATTTTATTTTTTCAAAATGTGGTTCGATTTTAAAAGAAATGAATTTTTTTGAAAATAATCATGAAATATTGTATAGTAAGATTCATGAAAATAAGTCATTATGGAACTGTAAATATCCATTCACACCGTATAAGTTAAAAAACATTCTTCTCGTACTTTTGCCGGAAAAGTCAAAAAGTACCTTACATAGAAAACAAAGGAAAGATTCCTTCAATACAATGTTGTAAAAGTCAAAAAAAAGGGTAAAAATGACTTTAAAAATTCAGGGAAGAATATTAAAAATTTTATGAAAACATTTTTAGAAAACATGGACATGGATGATAAACATAACCCGAGTAAATACTTACGAATAAGAAATCTCGGATAAGAACAAGATTGAAATAATTATCCCTTACCTTAGGTCCAATTTCTTCCATAAGTTTATGAAACACCTGTATAGTGGGTTTAAACATATTATTAACTTGTAATAGAACCATAATAATATTTATTATATCATATATGATTCACTTATGACTTTATATTATGCATTCTTTTGTCAATTCCATGTTAAAGCGGTGTATTGGGTAAAATTGTTTCATTTATCGTACGTGTTTGGACTTGTTGTTCTTGATATTATTATTACTTATATCATTATTTAATTACTTAAAAAATCTAAAACATGGTTTGTATATCATATATATTCAGTATATATATATATATATAATAGATAGATAAATGAAATGACACACACCGTTCATAGAGACGGTAGGTCGTACGTACGCATGAAGGTTGTTTTCCTTTCCTTATTGACTTGAATGGAAGTAATTTGATGACATATATATATATATACATAAATCCAATAGAATTATTATGTCATATATATCATTATTATTCATTATATATACTTTAAAATCATTCTTGAATGGTTAACATGGAGAATGAATCTCATCATGTCGTGGAGACGGTAATTCGTACGTACGCACGAGCAATGATATCGCTCCCATATTTATTGAATGGAATTGGAGTGGAGGATATAATATCTCAGAATAATTATGAAGTTATAATAACCATATATAGTTATTATTTACACCATTATACCCATCCAAAAAAGGTGGTGGTAGAAAAACAGATTACACCATGGCGTGGAGACGGTATTCCGTACATACGCACGTGCGGTGATTTCGTTTTCCGTAGGATGGATAGAAGGTGGAATTGGGTTGTTTCATATTTATAATATCATATCAGTATATTATTGATACATATTGTATTACTTTATAATGAAACAACTAAAGAAGAGGAAGTTGAAGAAGAAAGAAACATGAATGAATCGGTAGAAGAGATTACCTCTTCTTCGATGCACCTCTTCAAAACCTCCTCTTAGGGCACTAAAGTTGGTCTTTGAAGAAGACCAGGACTTCTAGTATGTTTCTAGGTAAGTGTATAAGAGCATTGGTCTGGGGTTTTCTGATCTTGAAGGATAAAATTTGTGTGAAGAGGAGAGGGAATGGGTTCCCTTTTATAAGAGAAGAGAGGTGCACTTTTGGAAAAACTTAGAATATTATTTTATAATAAATTCATATTCTGTTTATAATGGCTCCAAAGTGACTTATCTCGAGGATAGGGTGGGTAGGGGTCGAAATCCTCTCATCCAATAGGTTTTATACAAGTTTAGGTTACCATTTTAACCTTATAATTTAGATTTAACTATAAGCTAAATAATTTAACTTTTATCGTGTCTTCTTGTATTCTTACACTATATAGTTAATAAACTTCTTATAAACTTCCCATATAACCCCAATTGGTTCATTAATATAATATATATTATTATATAAGTATTTTTTCTGAACCATAGATTTTTAGGAATATAATATAAATTAATAATTTAATATTTTTTTTAAACTCTTTTATGTCAATTTTGACACTATTTGGTATTTTGGTTTTTCTAAATTTATAACAGCATTATTACTTCAAAAAAAATTCATCTAACAAACCATAATATGTTATATTAACCTATAAAGTTAGTTTAATTCATTAAAAGTCTCAAATTAAATTTATTTGGGTATTTATAATATCAATTATGTTAACATTTCATTAATAAGGTAATTACTGTATCATCATTGTGTCATAAATAAATTAAATTATATAATGTCAAAAAATTATAAATAAAATACCATTATGTAGGAAATATTTTTATCTTTCTAAGGAAGATTTATAGTTGAATTTATCTTATGTATAACTATATAATAAAAATGTTTTAGTTATTAAACTTTGATTTTAACTCTTTTAACTCTTCTTTTAATTAAATAATAATAAATGTCATAATCTAATACAAGTGGACCTAAAGGGTCATATTTTAATCCAATGGTTTTTTTGGTTGAATTAAACTTATACAATAGAATTAGGACATGTTTTAGGGTAATAATAATATCATTTTTACCCTTAATTACCTTATTTACATTTAACCGTGGTAAATAAAGGTTAAATGTTACTATTCATCAAAAATTATTTTCATCTTATTGAACGAAATTTTTCTTATAGATATCAACTGTGTCTCTCAGATTTTTGAAATTCAACTCACAGATACGGTAAAATTATGTTTTATGTAAATCTTCAAATGCTCCTACGAGGTGGGTAAAAGACGGTAAAAAGTTCAATAAAATTTTTATATATCTTAAATTATTATCAAATGACTCCAATTAATTAAATTGAACTTATATAGGTATTATGTATCTATTTTTATCCAAAATAAATTTAAATAAAATAAATGATTATTTAAATGAAAATTCGGTTTTAACCGATAACTCAGTGTTTTCACCATTCATCAAAAATTGAAAGTTTTCAGAAAAATACCAAAAAATTAACCCTAGGCTAATTTCGATATTCCGAATCCAAAAATGAAGTCCATTTTGAAAGATAAAATTTATAAAATTTCAAAAATTGGATAGTACTATTCATAACGGCTAGTTTATATAATATTTTAATAACATATTGTTGTTTAGTAAAACTCGGTATTGCGTACAACGCAAGCTATCAAGGAAGGTTCCTCTTGCGTGTAACGCAAGCCAAGAATAGTTTTTCATATACTATAAGATAATAGGGTGTTGCGTATAGCACAATCTAATTCTGGTGTAGCATACAACACAAGACATGAATGAAATTAAAAGAATATTTTTCATAAAATCTCAGGGTGTTGTAATAACTATTTCCCTTCTATTATTACAAATGTGTTCTTGGGATTAATAGTTGATGGAATCAATATTTTTCAAATTTCAGTAAAACATATATCATATAAATTGTTATTTTTATCACATATAATTTAAATGAATTTATTTTAATAAAACAATCTTCAACAATATTATTAGTGAATATTCCCAAAAAAATCCTAAAAATTACAATGATATATATTTTTATCCTCTTATTTAAGAATGATAGAAATTATGGAATGATGTTGTATAAAAAAATGATTCATCCAAAAATAAAACTTTTAATATTCATATTTTTAAAATAGACCATTATTGAACTAACAAGAGTAATAAAGATTTTTTATAAACACACAATCATTTTAGTTAACCAGTTTGTTACATTGATTATGAGTGTCAATAAAAAGATATAGAAAAAAGTGGTATAGAAACATAGGTATTTTAAAGATAAATCATTTTATGTTTTTTAATATTTATTAATTTTATATTATATTATTATATCCATTATAAAAATATTATGTAATTTTTCATTCAAAAAAACATTATTTCTTACCAGATTGGGTTCTCCTACATTAAATGGTTTTATTTAAAATAATGATTTCTAAATTTTAGAATTTTAATATGAATAAATTAATTGTATTTTTAATTCATCATTTAAACATTACATTCGAATGAATTTTAAAAAAAATCAAGAACGTATGATTTTTAAATGCATTGTGAAAAATATTGGTTTTTATTGAAAGTTATATCCATATTAAGAATTTAAAATGTAACGCCCCGACCCTAGATACCCAGAGTCGGTGCATTATCACATAACATTGGCATGATCACAAAGGATCAAGTCTCGAAAGACCGATTAGTTTAGTAGTCTTGGAAACACTAGATATATCCATAAGTCTTACATTACATCAAAGGGTAAAAAAACTACAACAACATCTTGTCTTCATATCCCCTCATACTGTACTTGCAGGTCATTCATAAATTACTTCTTCTCATCCTAGGAAAAATAAAACAATGAGAGGGGTGAGCTCAGATGCTCAGTAAGGATAACAATATAGCAGAAGCTTTAATAGATAAGCATAAACACTTAAAGCAATTTATAACTAAAACAAAAGCCTTTTAAACTTGAACTTCAGAATAATATGGAAAAGATAAAATGAAATAATTCCATTTACTTATTCACATGGATATTATACTAGTCGAACAATCACATGCAATATCAATAACCACTTTCATAATGATGGAATGCATAATGTCAGACTATCATTACAACATAGCCAAGGCCTCGTGCTAAGACTACAAATAAGATTTTGGCAAGGCCTTGTGCCAAGACACTAGTTTGTCTCATGAGACCTACTGATGCATCGAGGAGCTATATCGGGCTCCACCCGTCACTTACTAAGTCCAATGCATTCCTCATATGAACATGTTTAAACATAACATAACCATTCGTATTAAAACTAGCATACAAAATGTCAATACATTAACCACAAACCATGAATGGTATAAAAATAGCACATCCACAGTCAAACATAACTCATTCGATACAATATGGAAGCTTGTATTGTACCATATTAACCTCAATCGATAATAATGAATGATATTGACATAGATGAAAATAACCATCAAAACTATTTGAGAGAAATATCCCCCTTTTCTGGAAAACATTTTAAAGTCACACTATTTGTCAAGAAGCCATTTAAAATAGATTTTTGAATCAAAGTGTCCCATACCACTTTGAAACTTTTAAAAGGATTTTTAATTTTAAAAAATTTATGTCCACATAAATAAATCCTTAAAAATATTTTTAAAACATGGACATTAATGAGAACGATTTAGAATAATAAATCATTAAAACATTTAAAATGATATTTTACTTAGATTTATCAACAAAAATAGAGACACATGAATACAAATAATTGAGGTAATAAATACTTAATAATATCATGAGAATAAAGGGATTCATGATATACAATGTCAAAGTACATTATATACACCACATAAAAGTGATTTGGTGTATAACGACAAAGAAGTCTCAATGGAATGTAAATTGAGATGAATTCTATTATATAGACCATATCCTTAGGTTAAGGATAAATAAAGGACATAATTATGTGTGAAAAATAAAAATGCACTCAATATGATTGGATATTCAGTGTAAATTAATCAGAGGACATTCACACATATTCTTCTAAAAACAACACCAATGAATTGGATATTTATCTCAACAAATAGAGATTGAGTTAAAAATTACTCTTATCAAGTTCATACCGTTCACTTGAGAATTTATCAATGGAGTGATTAAGTGTATCAAAAGTATATCCACAGAAAGTGTAGTGTAATTTATGACATAATCAAATTAATATTGATTCTATACATAATCTTGTAGTAAAATAATCAATGAAGTAAGTGTAAAGCTGAATGAGTGGAAATTGAAATTTCAAATTCCCTTATCGATTTGGTAACTTATGAAACACGAACCCTTGAAAGAAGGATAATACAATGATGATGTAAATATCCATAAATTAAAGTATATTACACAATTAATACAATCATGGGTAGTACACACACCACATGCAATAAATAAGTGGTGAACAATGGAAATATCACGGAATTAAAAGTGAGATAAGAAACCCCTTACTTTGAAGTTTTTCCCTGGTAGAAAGTAGATTAACCTCCTTTATAATGGTGAAATAATTTTTATTGAATTATACAAGAATAATTTACATTAATATGATATCATATATGATCTTTTAACATTGATTTGTTAATAATATCTTAATATTATCGTTGTTTCGGGTGTTAACTTACTCATTTTATTTTATTTGTTTTGTTACGTAATCCATGTTTTTTATTGATAAGTTGTATATTATTCATATCCAGAATGATATCATGTCCTTAAAAATTATTTTTAAATAATAAAATGATAATTATACTTTAATGGATACGATTGATAATGAATCTCATCGCGTTCGTGGAGACAGTAGTCCGTACGTACGCACGAGCAACAATATCATTCTTTTGATGTTAAAATAATATATAATTGGATGGTATATAATATATACAGAATAATTATCATGTTATATTTATTATTTACATGAATTACACATCATTATTATACCCATCCATATAATAATTTATTGAATGACAATTACATCACGACGTGGAGACGGTAAGCCGTACGTACGCACGTATGGTGACAGGTCATTCAAAGGATGGATAGAATATTGAATATGGTTGTACTATATTTATAAGAATATTACAGTCTATAGGATACACTAGATTAATTAATTTATAATGGGAATAACAAAGAAAGATTAAGTTGAAGAAGAAAAGAATTTGAAAAAAGGGTGGTAAAAACATTACCTCTTCTTCGGATTCTTCCTTTTGATTTGATCAAAAGGGCTCCTTAAGTTGGATTTATGACTAAAGGAAGGAATATAGGATGAATTGATGGAAGTTGAGAGAGTATTTGGGCATAGTTTGGCCGAACCAAAAGGCTTTTAAGGTGTGAAGTAATGAGAAGGGGGAGTGCCCTTTTTATAAGAGGGGTGAGGGGCACCTTTGGAAAAGCTAGAAATATTAATTTATAATAAATTCATATTAGGTTTCTAATGGCGCCAAAGTAGATTACTTAAATTATAATGTGGTTATATGTCGAAAAACACTCAACCAATATAATTTATACAGTTTTGGATCGTTATATTAACCTTATCTTTAAGTATTAACTCTTAGTTAATTAGTTTCACTTTTACAATGTCTCTTTGTATTTTTATATTATATGGTTAATAAACATACTATATACATCCAAGAGACCCCCAAGTGGTCCATTAATGATACACATATCATGATATAAGTCTCTTTTCCGAACCTTAGATTTTTGGGAATTTAATATCAATTAATAATATAATATTTGTTTTAAAAACTCTTTTATGTCAATTTTGACACTATTCAATAATTGATTTTTAAAAAATTCATAACAGAATGATTACTTCGAAAAACGTTAATTAAATCAATCCTAACATATCATATTATCCTATAAAATTATTGTTATTTATAAAAAGTCTCAAATTACATTTATTTGGGTATTTATAATATCAATTATTCTAATTTTTCATTAATTTAGTAATTACTTTATCACCATTGTTTCATAAATAAATTAAATTATATAATGTCTAAAAATTATAAATAAAATACAATTATGTAGGAACTATTTTTATATTTCTAATTAATATTTATAGTCTAAAATCCAACATATATAACCCTATGTAAAAATTGTTTTTCTAAAAGATATATTCTTGTGTCATTTTTGTATTCATTTTAACTTAATTAAAATAAAGTGTCCCTATCACTTACAAGTGGCTCCATGAGGTCCAAAAATCGACCCAAAGATGCCCATGGTCGGACATTTATCAACCAATAATGTTAGGACACGTTTTAGGGTAATTTTATATTATTATAATATTATGTTTTAACCCTTATTTACCGGATTTACCCTTTAACCATAGTAAATAAAATATTTACCGAAGTAATTATTCAAAATGTCTAAAAATAAAAGTTACATATTTACATAATTTTAACATCCTAATTCCAAATATGGAATCCATTTTTCCAAATTCAAAACACATAAGTGGCAGAAATTAATTTAAAATTAATTCCCGTTGTTAAAATAAAAAGCGTATTTTTAAGAGATAATAACTATCAAAAGATTGGCACTTGTTTATGTCTGGTTTAATTGTAGAATTATGTCCAATGAAAAACATTGAATTAAATGGTAAAAATATATTCTAAATATACTTTAAAACCACTCAAATTCATAATTTATCAATATTAATTATTTCGATTAAAAAAGTTGTTTTTAATTAAAATTTAGTAATTTTCACTATTCATCAAAATATGAAAGTTATCCGAAAAGTACCAAAATTTCACCCTAGTCTAATTTCGATATTCCAAATCAAAAAATGAAGTCCATTTTGAGAGATAGCATTTATAAAATTTCAAAAAGTAGGTATTACTATTCATAACAGCTAATTTGATTGGCTGTGGTGTGTTCGAATCTCAAAGTTGCGTACAATGCACGCCATTGCATTATTCAAAGGGAAATGTACCGTGGAAGTTTGGGGTGTTACATTCTACCCTCCTTCAATAAATTGTGTCCTCGCAATTTTTTTAAAATTGGTCTTGAGAATATAATGGAAAGTCCCACATCGGAAAAAGAGTCAATAAAACTATCACTTTAAAAGAAAGGAAGAGAGGTATAAGGGTCACCCAAGATAAACCATACTAGGATTCCATGTAGGAAAACATGGATATGGATGATAAATTAAGTGTTCAGTTCTGATGGAGAGGGATAGAAAACATGATCAGGAGAAAGTTAACAATAAGAAAATCACAAACTTGTGTTGGGACAAACGATCCTTAGTCTCCCAGTAGGAAAAGTAAATAGACAACATTTTTTTTGTTTTAAGTTACATTACATAAGGACGAGGAATTCATTTATGATATTGAATAAGAACATAAATAGACACACTTACCTTTTAAGTAGAGTTTCATTATTTAATAATTTTTTACCACTAACTCATTTTTTTGAACAATGAGTATTCAACAAGACTTGGTCACACTGGAAGAGCTAGAATAAACTTCTATAGAATCACATGATCCATATAGGATAAACTATATATTTACATTGTCTTTAGAGATTAATCAAAACCAAAATGGTTAGTACAAGATCTAATGATCCCCCAAAAGGATATTCCTTGAGAGAAATAAACACTAATCTTAATTTCTAAAATTAAACCAATAATACCCCAAAGTTAAATAAATACCATTCAATAATCAATTGTCCTTAAAATCCTTCAATATAATCCAAACTTATATTGAAACCCAAAACATAGAAGAATTTGATTATGTAGTCTCCCATGTTAAATTGTATCTCCAAATGACATCAAATACTCTTAAAGTCACATACTTAAAAGTAATTAACCTCATCACATATTCTCTATTATAGGTTAATCATTTCCATAAATAACCCAAATCACTATAAATCCACAATAAAAATGTAGATAAAAATCCACCATTACTCCTCAAATGAAATCCCATAATATTCTATTTTCCTTGGGCATATAGTGTTCACTAAAAAGAGAACAACTTCCAAAATAACATTTATCAATTAATCACAAAATCATTTTCCTATACTAAGGGTATTAATTTGATAAGACACAAGATCCAAAATCAAATTATTATTGTTAAATAAAATCATTTAACTAAAAATAATAGTCACACTAACCAGGGACTTCACGTAGTCCAGTGTTAGGTGATAAATCCCAATCGCACTTTGGTTGTGGGTTCGATTCCTATAGCTTTGTCCGACGCGACGGGTTTTCACACGGTCTGCGTGTTGTCCTTTTTCAAAAACTATATTTTATAACATTACCAAAATGAGATAAATTCATTAAAATAACCATAACATAATTTAACCACAAATCTTATCTCATACCATGCATTTTCATCCCAAATTATAATAACTTATAATTGCCTCAAACCCAACGATCATATAAAACCAAATGGTTATTTATAACTATATCTGCAAGAGAAAAGATAATTCTTCCTCAAATATCATTCTCACATGGAAAACTGCAGGGTTACAAATACAAGAGAAAATTATTCCAAAGTAAACCCATCAACAAGGAGCACTAATAATTTCTAAACATTTCTCCAACCATTTATTTCCACATAGCTTCTTCTTTGACCAAGAAAATATCCTATAGAATAGGGCATTCACTAGAGTAATGGCCAGGTCCCCTACATTTACGGAAAATGACTATAAATGGACTCTTGGGACCATTTTTATCTTCTTCCATAGTACTATTCATTTTTCTTCCACAATTCTTCACTTTATGTCCTTCCTTCCCACACGTAAATCATTTCTTTATCCCATTGAGACACTTTCCTGGGTGTCTCCTTCCACATTTCCTGCATGATGGAAATTGAGGATTCCTTTATCCATGGTCTCCACTGTTGGAGCTCTTATCATTCATCCCATTTCTCTTCTTTATTGAGTTCGGAAATTGGTTAATATATATATTGTTGATAATATTTTTGGAAAATTTATTTGGCATAAAGATGATATCTTTTACGCCTATCAACATTCCATTTTTTTGCTCGTTTCCACCACTGTTCCCCACCTTGTGCATCATTCTCAAAGTCACTATGACTTCCTTGTAATCCAGCCATTGACTAAAACTAGAAAGAATTTTGTGATTAATAGTAATCATAAAATCATTTAGAGATTGAAATGTCACCATATTCCCAATTTGAAACATATTAGGATTAACCAAGGTCATTTACTCTCATCTTATATATATATTACTTCAAATTGGTTTGTAAATAAAATGTAAATTATCCTAAACATATCCCCTGGGAGTGTCGTAACCAAGAGTGCATCAAGGCCCGTTGTCGTGCACCAGTTCCCGTTCGAGTCTAGCTCAAAGCGGTGTTTTCGGGTTTTACCCCTAGGTACATCTGTGCCAGAGCCGCCTCTTCCTGCTCGTATCTAGACAGGGATGTATTGCTTGAAAAACTCACAAAATCTCTACAATACCAAAATTCTAGAAAGTTCTTCTATACTAATCCTCAAAGTTCATCTTAGGTCTACGTGCTCTAATCAGAGTTTATCTAAATATATCTCCCAAGGCTTGTACTAAACTTCCTCTGATACCAACTGTAAAACCCCGACCCTAGATACCGAGAGTCGGTGCATTATTACATAACATTGGCATGATAACAAAGGGTCAAGTCTTGAAAGACCAATTAGTTTAGTAGTCTTGGAAACACTAGATATATTCATAAGTCTTACATTACATCATAAGGTAAAAAAACTACAACAACATCTTGTCTTCATATCCCCTCATACTATCCTTGCTGGTCATTTATAAATTACTTCTTCTCATCATGGTAAAAATAAAACACTGAGAGGGGTGAGATCAGATGCTCAGTAAGGATAACAATATAGCAGAAGCTTTCATAGATAACCATAAACACTTAAAGAAATTTATAACTAAAACAAAAGCCTTTTAAACTTGAACTTTAGCATAATATGGCAAAGATAAAATGAAATAATATCATTTACTTATTCACATGGATATTCTACTAGTCAAACAATCACATGAAATATCAATAACCACTTTCATAATGATGGAATGCATAATGCCAGACTATCATAACCACATACCCAAGGCCTTCTGCCAAGACTACAAATAACATTTTTCCAAGGGCTTATGCCAAGACACTAGTTTGTCTCATGAGACCTACCGATGCATCGAGGATCTATAGAGGGCTCCACCCGTCACTTACTAAGTCCAATTCATTCCTCATATGAACATGTTTAAACATAACATAAACATTCGTATTAAAACTAGCATACAAAATGTCAATACTTTAACCACAAACCATGAATCGTATAAAAATAGCACATCCACAGTCAAACATAACTCATTCGATACAATATGGAAGATTGTATTGTATCATATTAACCTCAATCAATAATAATGAATGATATTGACATAGATAAAAATAACCATCAAAACTAGTTTAGAGAAATATCCTCCTTTTCTGGAAAACATTTAAAAGTCACACTATTTGTCAAGAAGCCATTTAAAATAGATTTTTGAATCAAAGTGTCCCATACAACTTTGAAACTTTTAAAAGGAGTTTTAATTTTAAAAAACTAATGTCCATATAAATAAATCCTTAAAAATATTTTTAAAACATGGACATTAATGAGAACGATTTAGAATAATAAATCATTAAAACATTTAAAATGATATTTTACTTAGAGTTCTCAACAAAAATAGAGACACATGAATACAAATAATTGAGGTAATCAATACTTAATAATATCATGAGAATAAAGGGATTCATGATATACCATGTCAATTTACATTATATACACCACATAAAAGTGATTTGGTGTATAACAACAAATAAGTCTCAATGGAATGTAAATTGAGATGAATTTTATTATATAGACCATATCCTTAGGTTAAGGATAAATCAACGACATAATTATGTGTGAAAAATATAAATACACTCAATATGATTGGATATTCAGTGTAAATTAATCAGAGGACATTCACACATATTCTTGTAAAAACAACACCAATGAATTGGATATTTAACTCAACAAATAGAGATTGAGTTAAAAATTACTCTTATCAAGTTCATACCGTTCACTTGAAAATTTATCAATGGAGTGATTAAGTGTATCAAAAGTATATCCACAGAAAGGGGAATGGAATTTATGACATAAACAAATGAATAGTTATTTTACACATAATCTTGGAGTAAAATAATCAATGAAGTATGCGTAAAGCTGAATGAGTGGAAATTGAAATTTCAAATTCCCTTATCGATTTGGTAACTTATGAAACATGAACCCATGAAAGAAGGATAATACAATTATGATGTAAATATCTATAAATTAATGTATATTACACAATGAATACAATCATGGGTAGTACACACATCACATGCAATAAATAAGTGGTGAACAATAGAAATCTCACGGAATTAAAAGTGATATAAGAAACCCCTTACTTTGTACTTTTTCCTTGGTCGACAGTAGGTTAACCTCCGGTATAATGGTGAAATAATTTCTATTTAATTATACATGAATAATTTACATTAATATGTTATCATATATGATCTTTTAACATTGATTTGTTAATAATATCTTAGTATTATCGTTGTTTCGGGTGTTAACTTACTCATTTTCTTTTATATGTTTTGTTACGTAAGCCATGTTTTTCCTTGATTGGTTGTATCTTATTCATATCTAGAATTATATCAGGTCCTTAAAAATTATTTTTAAATAATAAAATGATAATTATACTTGAATGGATACGATGGAGAATGAATCTAATCACGTTCGTGGAGACGGTAGTCCGTACGTACGCACGAGCGACAATATCATTCTTTTGATGTTAAAATAATATATAATTAGATGGTATATCATATAGAAAGAATAATTATCATGTTATATTTATTATTTACATGAATTAAACATCATTATTATACCCATCCAAATAATAATTTATTGAATGACAATTACACCACGACGTGGAGATGGTAAGCCGTACGTACGCACGTATGGTGACATGTCATTCAAAGGATGGATTGAATACTAAATATGGTTGTACTATATTTATAATAATATTAAAGTATATAGGAGACACTTTATTAATATATTTATAATGGGAATAACAAATAAAGAAGAAGTTGAAGAAGAAAAGAATTTGAAAAAAGGGTGGTAAAAACATTACCTCTTCTTCGGGTTCTTCCTTTTGATTTGATCAAAAGGGCTCCTTAAGTTGGATTTCTGACTAAAGGAAGGACTCTAGGATGAAGTGATGGAATTTTAGAGAGTATTTGGGCAGATTTTGGCTGAACCAAAAGGATTTTAAGGTGTGAAGTAATGAGAAGGGGGAGTTCCCTTTTTATAAGAGGGGTGAGGGGCACCTTTGGAAAAGCTAGAAATATTAATTTATAATAAATTGATATTCGGTTTCTAATGGATCAAATGTAGATTATTTAAATGTTAATGTGGTTATAGGTCGAAAACCACTCAACCAATAGAATTTATATAGGTTTGGGTCATTATATTAACCTTATCTTTAAGTATTAACTCTTATTTAATTAGTTGCACATTTACAATGTCTCTGTAATTTTATATTATATTGTTAATAAACTTACCATATACATCCAAGAGATCCCAAAGTGGTCCATTAATGATACACCTATCATGATATAAGTCTCTTGGCCGAACCATATATTTTTAGGAATTTAATATCAATTAATAATATAATATTTGTTTTAAAAACTCTTTTATGTCAATTTTGACACTATTCAATAATTGATTTTTGTAAAAATCATAACAGAATGATTACTTCGAAAAAAGATAAACATGTCATATTATCCTATAAAATTATTTTTAATTATAAAAAGTCTCAAATTACATTTATTTGGGTTTTTATAATATCAATTATTCTAATTTTTCATTAATTTAGTAATTACTGCATCACCATTTTTTCATAAATAAATTAAATTATATAATGTCTAAAAATTATAAATAAAATATAATTATGTAGGAAATATTTTTATCTTTCTAATAAATTATTATAGTCGATAATAAAACATATATAACCCTATGTGAAAATTGTTTTTCTAAAAGATATATGCTTGTGTCATTTTTGTATTCATTTTAACTTAATTAAAATAAAGTGTCCCTATCACTTACAAGTGGCTCCATGGAGTCCCAAAATCGACCCAAAGATGCCCATGGTCGGACATGTATCAACCAATAAGGTTAGGACACGTTTTAGGGTAATTTTTTATTATTATAATATTATGTTTTAACCCTTATTTACCGGATTTACCCTTTAACCATGGTAAATAAAATATTTACTGAAGTAATTATTCAAAATGTCTAAAAATAAAAGTTACCTATTTACATAATTTGAACATACTGATTCCAAATATAGAATACATTTTTCCAAATTCAAAACACAGAAGTGGCAGAAATTAATTTAAAATTAATTCCCGTTGTTAAAACAAAAAGCGTGTTTTTAAGAGATAATAACTATCAAAAGATTGGCACTTGTTTATGTCTGGTTTAATTCTGAAATTATGTCCAATGATGAAAATTGAATTAAATGGTAAAAATATATTCTAAATATACTTTAAAACCACTCAAATTCATAATTTATCAATATTAATTATTTTTATTAAAAAAGTTGTTTTTAATTAAAATTTAGTAATTTTCACTATTCATCAAAATATGAAAGTTATCCGAAAAGTACCAAAATTTTATCCTAGGCTAATTTCGATATTCCAAATCCAAAAATGAAGTCCATTTTGACAGATAAAATTTATAAAATTTTAAAAAGTAGGTATTACTATTCATAACGGCTAGTTTGATTGGTTGTGGTGTGTTAGAATCTCAAAGGTGTGTACAATGCACGCCATTGCATTATTCAAAGGGAAACGTACCGTGGAAGTTTGGGGTGTTACATAAAAGGTTAAATTTAATTTTAAAATTGTTTCAAAGTAGGATTATTTTATTTAATCTATAAATAATCCAATTAATTTCATTTTAATCATCATTAATGTTGAGTTTGGTATAAAAAATTTATACATAAAAAGAATTTCTTATAAAAAATTGTTTTTGATCACATATTTTGTGTTTAAAATTAAATTAAATTATGAATATTTTTGTGAAATGGAATTGATAAAATATATTAAATATTTTGAATCATAATAATTAATATTAAGAGATAATTTTAACAAAATTGTTTCATAATGAATAGTAAAAACAGTTCAAATCAGTTACCACAGTTATGGTTAAAACATGTTTACTAGAGGTTAAACAAAATAGATAGGGGTTAAGTTGACATAAACACATATATAAGTTAATTTTTATAGGAAAATTTATACAATATATCAACTATTATTCAGAAAGTTTCCACTTTTTATCTATTTGGGTTTGTAAGATATTAATAAATTTTATTCATTTTAAAATTTCCAAGTGTGTTCTCCCAAACTTATAAAATGGAGTCATCTACCCTCACCTCTCCAAAATTAAAGATCATTTGGGTTAACTAATACCCAACCCAAATACCATAATAAAATATCTTCCAATTTCCTAGGTTAAATGGTTTTATGATGAAACTGTCCTGGTAATTTCTTATCTATAAACCTAAATAGGTTCTGTGAGTAATAGGTATAGTTCTTAACCGATCATTTTTTTATTTCATTTTAAACCTACATCAAATATAATTAAATAATAATGAATTAATAACATATGCATCTTTCATATAAAATTTGTTTTTCATTTTTATGTAAAAACCTCTATCTGTCAGATATTCCATCAAATGGGAAATGAAGTGATTGTTCATGTATTCAGTGAACAACTACCTCATGAACAAATGTAATTCTTTTTCTATTATTTCCTCCCACAAGCTGTTATATTTTTGTATTTAATATATATATAAAATATTAATTACATAGATATAATTTTATAAAGCTAATATATAACTTATTTTCCTACCTTTCCATCCATTAAAAAAATCATAACATTGTTCATGTGTGTGTGTTGATTACCACCTCTACGAAGAAATGTGATTCATTTTTCATCGTCGTATAAAGTGGATGGTATATATAAGTGTAATGAATCATATACTATGGTATTTATGGTATAATAATCATTATTTAATGATAAAATGAAACTTATCATCTTTCATATGAGCTCTTTGTCAAATGATAATGTTACTCATGCCTGTTTAAAACCTTCCATATCTACAATTATAGCATATTACATTCTTCATAAATAGCTTGTATTGTTGTTTTTTATAGTACAATTGACTTTTAAAAGTTATAATTATAAAAATTTTATTATTATGAGTATTATTCAATAATTTCCTCCTTGTTTATAGTCAACCTACCAAAGTTATTTTGGAAAAATGAGCCAAATTTCTTCAAAACATGTGACATAAAACTTTTTTATGTAATTCAAGATGTTTACCTAATTGTATATAATGAATTGATCACTAATTTGGAAATGTTATTTGATGTCATTGGATGTTTATAATGTTTAAATATAAACCTTTCCATTAACTGTTTTGAAATTGAATCAAACCAATAGTGGTAAATAGTTAACAATACCCAAGAGAGAGAGAACAGATTCATTTCAATAAATAATATATATTTATGAATATTTTATGAGAGAAATATTTCACTGAGTTTTTTCAAATTAGGATGGAGAAATAACTTTTTTGATTTAGTAAATATGAATATTAATTGTCCATATATGAAGTTAGTTTTACAATATTGGTCATGTACTCACTAAATTGTATTAGATATCTTGATATTAAAATTAAAATAATTTACTCATCATTAAAACCATGAATAAGAAGAGCATTGGACTAATCAAAATATAATAGTTATAATAATTTTATTTGTTTTAATAATAATGTTGACATGGATTTTTTGACACTATTATTCCTAGATATAAAAGTAGTACTAAGTGGTCAACATGTCAAGTAATTTAGAATAATTCAACTATTAAATTTAGATGTAACCCCCAAATATTTTTCAAGTGTTGTAAAAAATTTCAAGGAATTTATGAAAGTATTTAGATAGTGTTATTGGTGTAGTAAGTTGGGTAATAAGGCTCATGACTGAAAGATATTATTTATAAACATTCCTTGAATTGGTTATTATATATACATCCAACAATGAGGTATTTTACAATAAATGGGTTTTGAAGATTATTCTAACTTCTCTCTAAAGATAGTTACTCAGGATGTAAATCCGGAAGATCAAAACCAAAAAAAATTGGAATAATAATTTGATAATATTATCATTGATTTTGGTCCATTTAATGATGTGGTGAGAATAGAATTAGTTATTTATAGGAATTATACCAATACCTTATCTAACTCTATATCTTCACATTCCCTCATTTATGAAAAAATTTACAAAAAATTAGAACATCACCTCATCAGTAGAATATAAGACATATGATGAAATAAAATATTGCAATTTTAATGTAACCATGTTTTAAAAGAATATTACTTTTATTATTAGTCCAATTTTATTTCCTAAAAATCTTATTATACATTCCATAATAGAGTTTGATATTATTTTTTATATGGGTTAGAATTCAGTTTATCATGCTAAGATAGATTCAGAGATAATAAATTTATAATCAGTGATTTCATATCATTGATATAATATTATGAGTCTCAAAATTTATTTAGATAAGGAAGTGAATGTTAATTAGAACATGTTGCTGAAATTATTTAAATTGTTCATATTAATGATGTTCCTATAGTGAATGAATATACTGATATATTCCATCATAATTTTCTTAGTGACATTCCTATTGGGTGGTAGAATTTACTATTTACTTAGTGAATGATTATAATCAAATTTAAAAAACCATTTATTGAATGGATCAAATAGATCCTTTTGAATTTAAAAATAATTTACAAGAATGTATAGAAAATGGTTTCATTCAACTGATCATTTCACCAGGGGTAATTCAATTTTATTTGTTAAAAAATATGTTTCAATAATGAAATTCATTTAAATAGACCCTTCAATATAATAACTCTTAAGATAAAGTATAATTTTCTTCATATCAATTGTTTGTTTGAACAGCATCATGGAGAGTAGAGTTTTTTGAATATTGATCTTGGGTTAAGATAACATTAATTAAGGGTGGAGGCTGAAGATATCTAAAAGATGGTGTTTGGAACTAGATATAGTGATTATGAGTATTTTATTACTCTCTTTAGGTTTTCTAATGATCCATATATATTTATGGATCATATAAATAGTGGTTTTCATAAGTATTTAGATATGTTTGTGGTTTCTTTTTTTGATGATATATAGGTATATTATAAAATTTATAATGGCCTTGAAAGTCACCTGTATTTTTTTTTGCAAACACTAAAAGCAAACAAGCTATGTGGACAATTTAGTCAGTGTAAATTTAGGTTTCAACAAATTTTTTACCTCAAACATATTGTTTATAATAATGGAATAATTGTTGATATTTCTAAAACAAAAGTTATTGAATAATAATGATGAATTATAAATTTCAAATGTATTCCTTTTTTTCTTCAATTATCTATTTACATCTTTCAGTTTTTGAAAATTTTTATTATTTATCTATCCCACTAAAAATGTCAACTCAAAAAAAATTATTCAACTGGATGAAAGATTATGATGATTATTTTCAAGAACTAAAAATAAGATTCATGAATGATTATATTGTTTACCTTCCCTATAGAAATGGTATTTTTTTCTTATATATTGATGTTTAATTTAAAGGAATTAGTTTATTTAAGATGTGGAATGATCATTTAATTTCTTGTGATCCACTATCACGACCCCCTCCCACCAAAGATGCCCCTCCTGAGCTAGCAATGTTGAAAGGGAGATAATGACCCCCGATTCCCACCTCCAGTAGGCCCCAGAGTGGCAACTAGTACCAAGGGTATGAGTTTTCACAAATATGGGAGGCATTACCATTTCATTATTTTAAGATCGGTAAATTCGACAATTCAACCACCAAAAAGGAAAAGAACAAGTGTATATAAATAAACCTAAACCAATCCCACATGCATGTTTAAATAGTTCTAAAAAAAGGTACAAGTAAAAGAAAGCTCAAAAGTACAAGACCAAAAGAAGCAAGTGTGCAGCAACTGCAACAACTCCAACTGTCCCGACTAGTAGGGTCCCGCATTGCCCTGGTAGTCCTCCTAGAAACCTGAAAGTAAATTTAGGCTGAGCATACAAGTATACTCAATAGGGAAACCTAAAGCTCTCGTGCACAGGTGGGGAGACATCCAAATGTCCCGTGAGAAAAACAGAAGAAACCTATCAGGGAAATCTATCCACCCAACCTCACCAGCCACACTCACCAAAAACAAAATCACAACAGGTAGTTGTAGTATATAAGAACAAGAGTATTTGGTACCCCACACCATTTCCCATTAGTTATCTGCTCTTCCTAAAGTCAAACATCCTGACGTTGCCACACTCTCCTCTCCCACACACACCTGGGCCTTACAAACCACACATCCCGCCCGCACAGACCTGGGCCTCATAACCACATATCCCGCCCGCACACACCGGGGCCTCATCCTGAAGATTCTTGTGAAACAGTAAAACCTGCCTGAAGAGACTTGGGCTAAAACCACCCCAAAAGAAACCTACCTGAAGGGTCTTAGGTGTAAGGTCGCCTCAAGGCATCACAGCCTAGGGAAGAAGGAGCAGGAAGAAGCTAGTAACTAAGTGGAAAACACCCTCTCCCATGAAATGGAAGTGTTCGGCACTAAGTGCTCAACATGGGTGTGGTGTGATAAAACACAAAAGTTACAGATATATAT
The DNA here is from genome assembly GCA_963277665.1 of Viscum album. Taxonomy (NCBI): domain Eukaryota; kingdom Viridiplantae; phylum Streptophyta; class Magnoliopsida; order Santalales; family Viscaceae; genus Viscum; species Viscum album. Next base: position 1,329,072,007 of record OY728165.1, on the reverse strand, counting down.
ATATATGTATACCAAACACACAGCCCAACCTATGGCTTCTAAACAGAGAAACTGAGCACGGGCCTCGGTACTTCTACTACGAAGAATGCATCCAACAAACAACCCCAACCCCAACCCCATTTAGTTTTTCACGTTTCAGCATAATTAGTTTATTTAGTTCCTTATCTACTGGGAAACCACCCACAACCAACCATATCAATCATTCGTGAAAAATATTTCTGCCATCCACAAATCAAGTTAGGAAAACACAAGAAGCACAAAAAATCCCTTCTTATTAACCATCCAACCCATTGATTATTAATCTTGTTCCATTACCATGACCCACCATTCATTAACTCTTCCACTTTTTATTTATTATTCACAACCCATATTTCGTTCACATTCATGCTCATCCCTGTAGCCCCGCTGCCAACCACCATAACCACAACCATACCGTACATCATCATCCCTTGATACAACTTATCACAGCCCCACTTCCTAGCACCAACATAGCATTCAAACCAACCCACAACCAAGAAAACCACAGCCCCGCTGCTCACCCGATCCACAACAACCTACAAAACACCCCCCCCCCCCCCCCCCTTCACATAAACAAACCCCATCACATTCCACGTATCCAATCCAACATCCATATGTTCATTATTCCATTTTGTTCAACCGGGGTGATCACACAAGGGTCCCAGATTTTTAATCAGCCAACTTTACATGATTAACCAAATTTCCACATTCAACGAAGGTTCCATCCACAAAAATGGTCTAGAAAGATAGGGAAACATTTAATTGCACAAGAAAATTCCCCCAACGACCGTGATTTTCAGTAGGAATATGCCTATTCAATTCACAACCTAATATTACAGGATATAAAGATAAAAATAACAACTTCCCCATCCCCATTCTTTAACCAGTTATTATCTTCATTTATTGGTTCAACCGTTTCTCATGAAAACAATAGGATACCCACCCCACATGATGCAAAATTTAGAGAGACGAAGGTAATATCCTTACCTCAATAGGTTCTGATCACAACGCTCCCCCGGATAAACATTAGAAGAAGTCCATCGGCGTCTGTCACTTCTATCGAGTCCCGGATAAACCTCCTTGGGTGGAGGTTGGAAAGGAAAGGTCGAAGGAAAGACAACGGATCCAAGCTCAGAAGTTCTGCCTCGTCGTTACGATCTTGTGGCCACTGACAGATCATAAATCAGAGCTCGGACGAAGAAGTTATGGAAGAAAAGGATCCTTCGAGTCTCTTGGGAGAGCTCTGCTCAGAGGAATGGGGAGGAGATGTGTGAGTTGAAAAGGAGGTGGGGACCCCTCCTTTTATAGGTGATAAAAACAAAAGTACACGGCATGTACTTTATGGTACACGGTGTGTACTCAGCTTCCAACATGGCCTTTAACGCGGCACACGACCATTGACTGGTCAAAACACGGTTTGAGGGTAACGCGTACGTGGGGAAGGACTACACGGTGTGTAGTATGGGGTACACGGCATGTACCCCTTTATTTCAAATGGCAAGGACACAGCTCCAACATGGCATATGGTCGTTGACTGGTCAACACACGGTATGAGGGTAATGCGTACACGGGGAGGGACTACACAGCGTGTAGTATGGGGTACACTGTGTGTACCCATTTATTTCACACAGCAAAGACATGGCCTTCAACACGGGGTACACCCGGCAAGGTGGTACATGGTGTGTACTCACACTACACGGCGTGTACTTACAAAATTCTGGAAAGTGTTGGAAAAGTCCATTTTACCCTCCAGAACACTTCGTAACCTTCTTTTTGACAAAGTAATGGGCCGGAGAGGTCCGGGCCATTACATCAGATACCTCTTAAAACATTATCGTCCCCGAGAATTCAAAAACCAACCTAGAAGAACCCAAAAAGATACCTCATAGGGTTCTCTTTATAACAGGAACCCAACCAACAACCCTAATCATAGGTGTTAGGAATTCCCTCTCCTATGTCAATATATTATCCACTTTAGGCGGCACTGACTCACCTGCATAGGTTTAATCGCATCCGCATTAACATGTCTCAATTAAGTATTGGGCCTTCCAACATCCATTTATTAGGATTTTCCAACTTACACTACCCCCAACACCACACAACCAACACACTGCCCGAACATGTGGTTTGGGGAAAATTACTTCTCCTATATAGAGATATTATCCACTTTAGGCAGCACTAACTCGCCTGCATAGGTTTAATCACATCCTCATTAATGTATCTCGATTAAGAGTCAGGTTTTTTTCCTTTTCCCTCACATCCGGACATGCTGCACACTTCCAGAGAAATAAGGAAACAAAAGGTCTCATAACCGACAAGCCAAGCATTCCATATCAAAGGTACAGAGTATAACATCAAAACAAATCTCATAAGAACAAGGGAAAACACAAGTCAAAACAAATCTAGGTACTGAGTGTGAATTTGGGCCTCCCTCTCCCAAGTTCTCTCCTCAAGACCGCCATGCCTCCACAACACACGAACCAGCGGAATGGTTCATCCACGGAGCACCTTCTCCTTACGATACTCGATTTTGACGGGTCATTCCTCAAAGGTCGTGTCGTCTCCCATAACTAACTCTCCCCAGTCGATAAAGTGACAGTCATCATGTATGTATCAACGTAGCTCGGAGACATGGAAGTCTCCATGAACCTTCTCCAACTGAGGTGGCAGGGCTAGCTGATATGCTACCTCGCCGACTCGCCTCAGCACCTCAAAAGGTCCGATGAACCTAGGTGAGTGCTTTCTCCCTTTCCCAAACCTCTGCTACCCCCGTAGAGGGGAAACCTTCAAGAACACATGATCTCCCACCTCGAACTCCAAGGGCCTCCTCTGAAAAATAGCATAAGACTTCTGTCGGCCCTGAGTCGCTTTCATCCTCTCACGTACAAGCTGGACTTTCTCTGTGGTGCTCTGCACTACCTCTGGCCCAAGAGAACCTATCTCACCAACCTCTACCCAGCAAATGGGTGAACGACATGGTATTCTATACAAAGCCTCAAACGGTGCCATGTCAATAGTAGAGTGGAAGATGTTGTTGTAGGAAAACTCTACTAAAGGAAAGTGTCATACCCATGATCCTCCGAAATCCAGAATGCATGCTTGCAGCATGTCCTCCAACGTCTGGACAGTCCGCTCCATCTGTCCATTGGTCTGGGGGTGGAAAGGATTTCTAAGGTGTAGCTGGGTTCCAAAAGCATGTTGTAACCCCCTCCAAACTCGTGAGGTAAACCGAGTATCCCGATCCGAGATGATATTCTTTGTAACTCCATGCAAACGGACCACCTCATCTATGTACCTCTGTGCTAAGGTACTCACCGGGCCTGACTCCTTAATTTATAAGAAGTGAGATAATTTTTTCAGTTGATCCACCACTACCCAGATAGCATCATAGCCACCCTGAGCTCTGGGTAGTCCTGTGACAATGTCCATTCAGATTTCATCCCACTTCCAGTCGGAGACATCTAAAGGATGCAACAAACCACTGGGAACACGGTTTTCAGCCTTCACTTGCTGACACAAAAGGAATTTAGCCACAAACTCTACCACTGCCCATTTCACACCGGGCCACCCAAACTATTACCTTAGGCCTCGGTACATTTTTGAAACTTCTGGACATACCACCAAGGCTGAGCTATGGAACACACGGAGAAATACCTCACGCATCACCTTCGGAACAAACAACCTTCCATGGAAAAGCATCTGAAGTCGGCTGTCCTCTGACCATCCTTTTGGAGGGTCTCCCTGATCGGCACGATCCCGCATTACTTCGGCCTCGGAGTCCCCCCACTGAGAATCTTCCACCTGCTGCAACAAGGAGGACTGCACCTTTATCTGAAACAAACAGCCTCTAACACCTTCTACCCTTGAATCCAAGTGCAATGCGGCCAAATCTCCCATTGCTTTCCAAGCATCAGTGGATTCCCGAACCACTTCCTTATGCGACTTCCTGCTCAGGGCATCAGCCACAACGTTTCCCTTACCTTTAGTGTAAGAGATCTCGAAGTCATAGTCTCTGAGGAACTCGACCCATCTCCACTGTTGTAAGTCCAGGTCACGCTGAGAGAAGATATAACGTAGGATCTTGTGGTCTGAGAAGACCAAAAAGCGCTCCCCATAGAGGAAATGTCGCCACAACTTCAGTGGGAACACTACTGCTGCAAGCTCTAGGTCATGGGTGTCATAGTTACGATCGTGAGGGTGTAACTGTCTAGACCCATAACAGATCACTCCCTTCTTCTGCATCAGCACGCACCCCAGACCAAAGTCAGAAGCATCACAAAACACCTCATACAATAACCCTTCCTCAGGGAACCTGAGTACGGGAGCACTGACCAGCTTCTCCTTCAGGTAGTCGAAAGCCTTCTGGCACTGCTCGCTCCATAGGAAGACCTGGTTCTTCCTAGTCAAAGCTGTTAATGGGGCAGCAACTCGAGAGAAGTTTGAAACGATCCTCTGATAGTAACATGCTAACCCCTAGAAAAACTACAAACTTCTGCCATGATCTTGGGTGCTGCCCAAGAAACAACTGCCTCCACCTTCGACGGGTCCACTGACACTCCATGCTGAGACACTACGTGCCTAAGGAAGTGTACTTCTTGTGTCAAGAACTTACACTTCGACAATTTCCCATAATGATGGTGGTGTCGAAGGACTTCAAAGACTTCCCTGAGATGCTCAATGTGCTCCTCCTCTGATCTTGAGTAGATCAGGATGTCATCGATAAACACAACGACGAAACGGTCCAGAAACTCTCGTAAGACAAAGTTAATAAGTCCCATGAACATAGCTGGTGCATTCGTAACTCCAAACAGCATCACTATAAACTCGAAGTGCCCATACCTGGACCTGAAATCCGTCTTCGAGATGTCACTTTCCTTTACCCTTAGTTTATGATATCGAGATCGTAGATCAATCTTAGAAAAATAACCTTCTCCCCTCAGTTGGTTGAAGAGATCATCTATCCTTGGAAGGGGTTAACGGTTCTTGACCGTTACCTAGTTCAACCATCGGTAGTCCTATGCATAGCCTGAGACCACCATCTTCCTTCTTCACGAACAAAACTGGAGCACCCCATGGCGATACGCTGGGTTGAACAAAACCCTTCCCCATCAGATTTTCAATCTGAATCCGCAACTCCCGCAACTCTGAAGGTTCCATCCGATAAGGGGCCATAAAAATAGGACGGGCACCAGGCTGTAAGTCTATCCCGAACTCAACATCACATCAGGGGGGTATAGTCACAACCTCCTTGGTAAAAACATCTAGGTATTCCCCAACAACCTTCGGGACATCCATCATCTCTGTATCAGCTGGAACCACTGATAGCCCTCCTAACAAGGAAAGGAAAGGCTCCACATGCCGGATTCCCACCTGATAGCTCATCTCGCTAACAAAAGCTACATGTTGCCCATCCACGTCGGAGAACATGACCCTTCTTCGGAAGCAGTCGATAACGGCACTAACGGAAAACAACCAATCGATGCCTATGTTGACATTGTATGGATGCATCTGTAATAGGAGAAGGTCCCCACTAGATCGATGTCGTACCAACGTCAGCCTACATCCCCGGAAAACACAAGATATGATGGTTTGTCCTCCAACTAGTGTACTCAGCACCAGTAGTATGGAAAGTATTTCCACTTCTAGTCCCAAAGCTTGGGCTAGACCAGGTGCAACAAAGGAGTGTGAAGCTCCCGAATCGAACAAGGCAGAAATTAGAGAGTTTAACAAACAAATTGTACCTCGCACCACCTCTGGTCCTGCCAGAGCTGTCAACTCTGTTGCATGCAACTGTCCACACCCAGCTCCTCGACCTCTGTAAAGTTTTCCACCTCCCCGACCACGCCCTTTTAGAGGTCCCTGAGGAGAACCCTGAGGTCGGCCCCTCCCGCAAAGTCTGCCCTCGGAGGAGCATGGTCCTGCTGCTGCTAGAAGGGTCTTGCCGGCAACTGGTGGTGCTGAGGTGGGCACTAAACCTGCCCACCTCCACCGTACTGAGCTCGGGTCGGGCACCGACTCAGAATGTGCCCGAAACCTCCACAATAAAAACACATCGGTCCTGGGCTCGTGAAAAAGGGACGAGGACCTGAAGATCTTAACTGAAAATGTTGGGGCCTGCTCCCCACTAGCCTGAACCTGGAAGGTCCCGTCGCAGGAGACCTGCTACTGACTGCCTTCCCCTTCGACGAACCAGGCTGGATCCCCTCACATGGTGCACCTCCCTGTGAGTTAATCCTCTCTACAACCTCTACCTTCTTCTATACTGCCATGCATGTTGGAAGGGTGAAGGGGGTGACAGAATACTGGAGTGAAGGACCAAGAGCTTCCTCCAAACATCTCTCCTGAGACTCCTCATCTGGAAAGAGATCCGGAGCAAAGCGCAAGAGATCCTTGAACTTGATCCCCAACTCTCATACTGACATACTCCCCTTCTGAAGGGAGAGTAACTCATGCCGCTTCTCCGCCTTGATCATGGAAGAAAGGAATTCCTCTCGAAATTCCTTCTCAAAGTCATCCCATGAAACCTCTGCATCTATCCTCTCCCCAAGGTAGATCGTCCACCACTGTCGCACCGCACCTCTCAGCTGACTGACTGCTAGGGGAACCCAGTACTCCCTCGGAGCACGAATCAAGGTAAAAGCGATCCCTAGCTCCTCAAGCCACCCCTCTATCTCCGTATCTGATGTATTACCCTTGTACTTCTTGATGGTTTTCCGCCGGAAAGAATAGAGAGTCTTCTACCACTGGCTATCTTCCTCCTCTCGGTCAATCCTCAACTGATCGACCACCTGAATTTGATGGGCCTCAGTCGTCTGAGCCACCCGGGGACAACGTCCAGGTGCCATAGTTGTACGGTAAACAAAGATCGCCTAAGCCCAAGTAGTAAGGAAATTTCTCAAGGTTTTATTTTATCATTTTTATTTCAATTTCTTTCCCATAACACCCAAATCAAGTAAAACACAATCAAGTTGATGCATGTACCTTCCCTAGGGTATCTACCATGAAATCAATATAGTCTCACTTGGTCGTTCGATAGGCTCAGAGTCCTTACATCGAATCACGGGGGGACCTAAAATCCCATGTCCTAGCTGGTCCTCCCTGGCCTATGTCACACACCAAGATTAAACAACACTGTTTCCCTACCATCTCATGCAATCATCACTATTCCTAACTCCAGACTCCACCCTATCTCTCAACCATCACTTTTGATGCCATTCTTTCATGACCCCCACCCACCAAAGATGCCCCTTTTGAGCTGGCAATGGTGAAAGGGAGATAATGACCCCCGAGTCCCGCTTCCAGTAGGCCCCGGAGTGGCGACTAGCACCAAGGGTATGAGTTTTCACAAATATGGGAGGCATTACACTTTTATTATTTTAAGATCGGGAAATAGGACAAGTCAACCACCAAAAAGGAAAAGAACAAGTGTATAGAAAAAAACCCAAACAAATCCCACATACATGTTTAAATAGTTATGAAACAAGGTACAAATAAAAGAAAGATCAAAAGTACAACCCCAAAAGAAACAAGTGTTCAGAAACTGCAACAACTCCAACTGTCCTGACTAGTAGGGTCACGCACGGCCCTGGTAGTCCTCCTGGAAACCTGAAAGTAAACTTAGGGTGAGCATACAAGTATACTCAATAGGGAAACCTGAAGCTCTCATGCATAGGTGGGGAGACATCCTAATGACCCGTGAGAACAACAAAAGAAACCAATCTAGGAAATCTATCCACCCAACCTCACCAGCCACACTCACCAAAAACACAATCACAACAGGTAGTAGTAGTATATAAGAACAAGAGTATTTGGAACCCCGCACCATTTCCCATTAGTTAGCTGCTCTTCCTAATAGAGAACGTCTTGATGCTGCCACACTCTCCCCGCCCGCACACACCTAGGCATTAAAAACCACACATCCTGCCCGCACACACCTGGGCCTCAAAACCACGTATCCCGCCCGCACACACCTGGTCCTCACAACCACGTATCTCGCCCGCACACACCTGGGCCTCATCCCTAAGATTCCTAGGAAATCGTAAAACCTGGCCGAAGAGTCTTGGGATAAAACCACCCCAATCGAAACCTACCTGATGGTTCATAGGTGTAAGGTCACCTCAAGCCATAACATCCTAGGGAAGAAGGAGCAGGAAGGAGCTTGTAACTAAGGGGAAAACACCCTCTCCCATGAAATGGGAGTGTTCGGCACTAAGTGCTCAACATGGGTGGGGTGCGATAAGAAACAAAAGTTACGTATACATATATGTATTCCAAACACACAGCCCAACCTATGGCTTCTAAACAGAGAAACTGAGAATGTGCCTTGGCACTACTACTACGAAGCATGCATCGAATAAACAACCCCAACCCCAACCCCATTTAGGTTTTCATGTTTCAGCAGAATTAGTTTATTTAGTTTCTTATCTACTGGGAAACCAGCCGCAACCAACCATATCAATAATTCATGAAACATATCCCTGCCATCCACAAATCAATTTAGGAAAACACAAGCAGCACAAAAAATCCATTCTTATTAACCAACCAACCCATTGATTATTAATCTTGTTCCATTACCATGACCCACCATTCATTAACTCTCCCACTTTTTATTTATTATTCACAACCCATAGTTCGTTCACATTCAAGCCCATCCCTGAATCCCCACTTCCAACCACCACAACCACAGCCACACAGTACATCATCATCCCTTGATACAACTTATCGCAGCCCCACTGCCCAGCACCAACATAGCATTCACACCAACCCACAACCAAGCCAACCACAGCCGCACTGCTCCCCCGATCCACAACAACCTACAAAACACACCCCCCCCCCCCCTTTCACATAAACAAACCCTGTCACATTCCACGTAAACAAGACAACATCCATATGTTCATTATTCCATTTTGTTCAACCGGGGTGATCACACAAGGGTCCCAGATTTTAAATCAACCAACTTTACATGATTAACCAAATTTCCACATTCAACGAAGGTTCCATCCAGAAAAATGGTCTAGAAAGATAGGGAAACATTTAACTGCGCAAGAAAAGGCCCCCAACAACCATTATTTTTAGTTTTCATATGCCTATTCAATTCACAACATAATATCACAAGATATAAAGATAAACGTAACAACTTCCCCATTCCCGTTCTGTAACCAGTTATTATATTTGTTTATTGGTTCAACTATTTCTCATGAAAACAAGAGGATACCCACCCCACATGATGAAAAATTTAGAGAGACGAAGGTAAGATCCCTACCTCAACAGGTTCTGATCACAACTCTCCCCTGGATCAACTTTAGAAGGAGTCTGTCAGCGTTCGTCACTTCTGTCGAGTCCCGGAAAAACCTCCTTGGGTCGAGGTTGGAAAGGAAAGGCCGAAGGAAAGACAACGGATCCAAGGTCAGAAGTTCCACCTCGTCGTTACGATCCCATGGCCACTAAAAGATCGTAAATCGGATCTCAGACAAAGAAGTTATGGAAGAAAAGGAGCCTCCAAGTCTCTTGGGAGAGCTCTGCTCAGGGGAATGGGGAGGAGAGGGGTGAGTTGAAAAGGAGGAGGGGAACCCTCCTTTTATAGGTGAGAAAAAAAAAGTACACAGCGTGTACTTTATAGTACATGGCATGTACTCGGCCATTTCACACGGTCACCACACGGCTTCCAACACGGCCTTTAATGCAGCACGCGGCCATTGACTGGTCAACACATGGTTTGAGGGTAACGCGTATGTGGAGAGGGACTACACGGCGTGTATCCATTTATTTCACACGGTAAGGAAACGGATCCAACATGGAACATGGTCTTTGACTGGTCAACACATGGTTTGAGGGTAAGGCGTACGTGGGGAGGGACTACACGGCGTGTAGTTTGGGGTACACGGCGTGTACCCATTTATTTCACACGGCAATAACACAGCCTTCAACATGGGGTATACTCGGAAAGGTGGTACACGGCGTGTACTCACACTACACGGCGTGTACTTACAAAATTCTGGAAAGTGTGGGAAAAGTCCATTTTACCCTCCAGAACACTTCGTGGCCTTCTTTTGGACAAATGAATGGGCCGGAGAGGTCCGAGCCATTACATCCATGTCAACTAAAACCTCCTTAGATAAATTATCATACACCTGATCTGGAATTAGCTTCTATGGTTTTTTTCTTTAAAACTCTCAATTCATAATTTATATGAAGTAAATTTTAATGTTTTTATTGATCATAAAATATGGATATATATATATATATATATTCAATAGGAAATAGTTGAACATGATCTAGAAAATATGATAAGAACTAATTAAGGATTATGAATGTATGATTCGTTACTCTCCTAGAAAGAAAGTATCATATTCTTTGATTCAAAATTATAATGTTACATTAACCCTATAATTCTTGGAAAATAACCATTTTATTAATGATATGATTAATTTTTTCCTAGAAATTGTGCATGAATGAACTTTGTCTCCTTTTTATTAGATATTAGTATTATCGTATCTCTTATAAAGAATTAATAATTCTAAGAAGAAGGATCATGTTTCACATGAAATGATAGAATCCATTGTGATGGGTATGTTTCTCAAGATTAATTATGATTAAATGGTGTTTCATATTTTGAAAGATATCATTTGTACCTTGTGATTCTAATTTTGAAGAGATACTTGTTTAAAAAAGCTCATTATTCCTAATTCTCAGTTTATAATTGGAGAACTGAGATGTATGGAAACTATCATGATTATTACTAGTGGGAAGATATGAAAATAGATAATGTTGAATTATCCATGAAATTATTGACCTATCAACTTAAAAGGTATAATGATAATTACCAGAGGGGACATTTCATCCATTTCCAATGCTGGAGTTGAAATGGGAAAATATATCCAATCATTTCATGGTGATATTTCTAATGAAATATCAAGGAAATAATTTTATTTGGGTTATATATTTATCTTCTAAAAATATTTTCGCATTTCCTTTCCATTCGTGAAAATATTCCTCTATATCAACTTTATCAAATATATATCATGATTATAATATTATCACATTGAATTCCTCACTCATTTTCATTTGACTATGATCCTAATTATACTTATAATGTTTTTAAATTATTTCATGTCATTGGTTTTTGAATTAATGTTATGTACGTCACTTCTCACTCAATTTATTATATAGTACAACCAAAAGATTTAGAACATGGAAGACATGATTCATTCTTATGTAATATATTACTTGGTAGATTGAGATTAGTAACATTAATTAGTTGATTCTTCTTATAATAAAAGTTTCCATTCTAGTATACAAATAGAATCTTTGAGCCATTTTATGGGGAAAAATAGGAATATATATTATTAGGATAAAGTTGGAGAATGGAAGTTGTTGGGGAAAAATTTTATAGATGAAATGGTTGAGATGGTGAAAGTGAATTAGAAATTTATTTATATTTATTACATAATTTATATATATTATTTTGAAAATTGGAAGAAGTATCCTTCTTTTGAGATAGGTTATCATGTTTTTATTAAATTATACCCATGTAATTGTGTTATGATTTTTACGAAAAAATATTTTGGTACATTTTTCGTTGGACCATATTAAATACTATAAAAATATGGATCAGTATCCATTTAAGTGGCCATAACTCATGTCTTGTCTCAAATAAATGATTTATTTTATATTTAGTTAGAATATATTATATATGAACCCCATGTTTTGTTCCTTGAAGTAGTTTAGATGGAAGGAAAACATTCTTATGAGGAATAAACAATAAACATTATTGAACATAGAGATAAAATATTATGTAATAAGTTCATTAATAAATTTTTAATATTTCTTAAATACCATGTGGTTGAAGAATCACCATGGGAATCATATAATGGTATTTAGGAAAAACATACACACATATTTATGTAAAAAATAATATTATGAGTATTCAATTTCCAAAAGGGGGAAGAATGTAAAAACCCATTTAATGTTAAGATAAATAATTTTAATTTTTTTTAATAATATTTAACTATATTTTGTAGAATCATATTCATTATTACAATATTATTTACCTTTTCATTCAAAAGGAAAATAATTTATTTGCAAAAAAATTTGATTATCATTCATTATGAGGCTTTATATAAAAATGAATGAATTAAAAATTATTGAATTTTACATCATAAAAATGAAATTAATTTTTTTAATTCATCATTTATAAATTATATAAGGTTAATGTTTATATAATTTTCAAAAAAGTATAAATTTTCAATGAATAAATAAAAATTATTATATTTATTAAAAATTGTCGTTATGTTTCAAGAATATAAAATTTTTCATTTTTTCATAAAATGGATTCAATATAAAATTTGTTCAATTATATTATTAATAATAAAATAAATTTCATCTTAACCAAAATTATACATGAATTGGATATGAAAAAAAATTTATACTTATAATTTTATTTTTCTAAAAAATATTTTTATCATGTTCTGTGTGTGTAATATTAAATAAAATTCAAACTCATTTATAAATATGATTTTATATAATTGATTCAAAATTTTGAATTATAATACTTAATATATTTTAATAAATAAAAATTATTTTTTGGTCATAATTAATAGTGTAAATAAAAAATACCAATGTTAAGGTTAAAACAAGTTTACTAGGGGTTAACAATGGAGATAAGGGATACAATGACATAAAAACTTGTTAAAAAATATATTAAATTTCCATATCAATACACCATAACATATAATATTTGTAAATAGTCTATTTTAGAGATATTTATCTTGAGTAAGATATTAATATATGTTAATATTTTTAAAAATTCCATGTGTTTCCTCTCCCCCACATATAAAAGTGCACTACCTATCATCTCTAATCCACACATTAGAAGACCTTTTGTTATGAAAATTCATAGAAAAATTTATTAATAACATCACCTCATGTCATATAGTGCCTATTTTGATCAGAAAACTATCCTAGTAATGATTTAGGTATAATACTAATGAGGTTGTCTGAGGAACATGTATAGTTATTAATAGAGAGTTTTTATCTTATTTATTTTTGTTCCTCCTTAAAATTTTCTTCATATAGAAACCAAGGATTTTCATACATATATATTACATCTTATTAGATGAATATTCAATAAACTACAGAAACACAATCCCGAGGACCATAATATATTAGTGTCTTTGGAGACTGGGTACACAATATTTTAATTCAGTGAATGTTTTTCAAAATATTCTATAAATGTCTTCCACTTTATTACTCTTCACATAAATACCCAACATAAATCAATTCATAAAACCCTTGGTAAAGGAAACATAAGAAAGGGTGATCTTAGATTCTTAGTATGGATAAAAAAGGAGATAAATAATCATGACGTTAATATAATTTTATTAGAACATGAACACAACATCTAAAAACCATACCCTTCTTATCAGAGAACATAATCACGGGTTATGGAATCATGATTGGTATATATCAAGATATTAGTCATAAATAAATAAAATAACATAATCCATGAAAACTAAACGTTTTTTATAATATATGGAATTTTTGTATACACATAAGCATAGAAAATCACTTCCATAGTTTTCTAGGATCATTATCAGTGATATCATAGTGAAATGGGTTCACTAAAGAAACCATCATAGTTTTCATAGTTTAATCCAAAGACCATCATTATAGAAATATCCCCTTACTGAGTTTATTTCACTACCTATTCCAATCCTATATATCTCATGAGATATAAATCTTTACCCAATGCATTGGAGAGATATATAGGTCCCACTTGTCACATAATGAATATATATGTGTGTGTGTCCCACAATAACAAAAAACATTAATCATATCATAAAATTTTTACAAAAATGATTTTAATAAACATTCATTATATCATAGCATGTGGAAAAGAGATAGGAATCATAATAAATTCATGCTTTTATCCTATCGTAACCCATAGAAAAAGGATCGGGTTTCATAATAATTTTATCACAATGTAAAACATGTAAGAGAAATGAGTTTCACAAACATCTTATCAATATAAAACATTTAGAAAAATAATAAAAATGGTATCATTGGTTCATATCCTGAAAAAATAATAAGTTATATCCAAGGATTTCATCTTATATGGATAATGATTTTGAAAGATCAATTGGAAATTTTCTCAAGGAAAATAAAATTTCTTTAAAAATCACATTTTAATAAAGAAAATTCATAAAATACTTTGCTAATACTTTTATTTTAAAATAATCTGGAAAACATGTAATGGATTATTTAAAAATAATTTACAATAATTATTGAGGAAAATACAATTTCCACATTAAAAACACTTTTTAAAATCTTAAACATTCGGAAAATCCTTTTATTTGAGAAAAAACTTGATAAAATATAAAGTAAGTTTCACATAAACAATCTGGAATACCATCCAAACTAAAACTTGACCCAGTTCGAGACACATCCCAAAGTTAATTTTTGATCCCCACAGGATGGAAACAGGTTTCATGCACCAAATTAAAACCAAGTGGGAATGATTTCATCCCAATAAATACGGATCAATAAATAAAAAATTGAACAAGATGAAGAACCAAAAACTAAATCCCAGATAAATATATAAATAGATTCGGTAACAATAAATCAACAAGAAGAAAACTAAATAAAAAACTAAAAAACTAATACTAAACCACACAACCATGATCTTCATATGACCTCTAGGTCACCACCAACCATAGGTCCAAACCGCTCTGACAATGAGCACACGAACCAAGGACCTGAACCTGAAAAAATAACTTGAGTCTAAAAACATTGATTGGTGTATGTAGGGTGTGAGATAAATAGATTAGAAGTCAACAACCAAAAAATCCATACTTTTCCTTTCTTGAAAACTATTGATAAACACTAGTTTGAAATAAAAATATAAAAATAGGGTTTCCACATTTAGTAAATAAATACATCCTTACTTTTTCAAAATAGAATGAAATACCATTAATTTTCAATGAGGCTATCATTTTAGAAACCAATACCCAAACCAATTACCCAAGAAGGAAATACCAGGTTGTACTGAAAATAAGTGGGAAATATAAAAAGGAATGAAAGTGCATTAAAAAATAATCAAGAAAATATAAATAGAAAACAATGGTAATTTCCTAAATATATTTAGAGAGATGCCTATATATACTCTGTTTGGAACCACCTGGTAGAGTATGGTGAAGCACCCTAGTCAATAACAAACAGGACACCCTAAACTGACTAATCTAAAAGAACATCCCACCTGGCCTCTTGGAAAATCCAGGGGTACCAACCGGTCTAATTGGATCTGATCAGCAACTGTCAGTTGGCCCTCTAAAATATGCCTAGGAAACCCATGGTAATTTTATATTTTGTAAGTAATAGTCCTTCACACATGTGACACGCCTTATCTACTATCACCGCAATTACCTACCTCGAACACGGACACCACCTATATGATAACCCATATAGGGAAATCCCCATATAAGAGTTCCCATCATAAAATAATCACTCATAAGTTACAAATGGGTATTCACATCAAATTATCCTTAAAATCATTTCTTAAAACGTTTAAGGATTCCAATCAGGAATTTTTTCTTCAATAACCACAAATGACCTTCAAAACATAAAAAGGGGCCAACCAAACCTTATGTTGAGTCAACTTCGAAAAAACAGTCAAGGTATTTCAGAACCATTTCCCAAAATGATATAAAGAACCCTTTTCAAATATGCAATTCCAAACAGACCTTCACCTTCAAAGATCAATGTCATTTAAAACCACAGTGAAATAACATAATATAATTAAAGATTCCAACTGGGATTTGACTCTATTTTGAAACCAACCATCCTTTCTAAAGTTCTAAATGGTCCATAATATTGAATATAAATTTATAAACATGTTATGTTCACTTGATATAAATAGGTATTTTGGGAAAGACCACGAGTTTGAAAGAGAGATAGAAGGAGGGGTAAGTGTTTTTAAATCAGGGTTTTTGAGTTAAGGAAAGGCCATTGAAACTTCTCTTCCCATCCATGTTTGTGCTCTGGGAACACATGGATGTACACATCTAATGGAATAAAAAAATTATATTTTTCCCAAACCATTTTCAAGAAAATATCACATACTTCCCAACTAATAAAAAAACCACATTATAAAAATCACGAAAATCCACATATCAAACCCAAACACAATCCAATTAATTTAATAAAACATTTATAAGTTAAAACCCCTTAAATAATCCAATTTAACTTTTAAATTATCAATTAACATTTTATCATACACATTTAGTGTATATACACATAGGAATAAGTAAAGAATCAATTTGAACCCCATTTTTAGAAATTTATAATGATAAGAAAACAGTACGATGACAAACCATGTGCATTATAAAGGTGAGAATCATGTTTAAAAATTAATTGAAGGACCCCAAACATCAATGGAATGCATCATAAAGGAAAATCATGGACACACCTACCTAAATGGAATATGAATGTGATGATACTCTCAAAAGAAGAAGAATACACCCCAAAAATCAAACCGCACTCCCTAAACATTTGGAAAATCAAGCTACACATCAACCCTAACATCTAGGGCTCATCAAAGAGAGAACCTACCCAAGAAAAACTAATAAAAAGAGAGAGGAGAAGTGTAATATGGAAAAAGAGGCCAAAACCCCTCAAAAACCACCTTAGAACTTTATGGGATCACCCATTAAGGAGGATCTAATGGAAGAGGGGTTTGGGAACCCACTTGTGCAAAAAAATGACCTAATGGGAGGAAATACTAAAATTGGTGATAGAATGAGGGGTGAGATAAATAGGGTTTTTAATTTTTGAAATTTTAGGGAGATCACATAGTTTGGATGAATGGTTTAATAAACCATGTGCAATCCCTATGGTAGCTTATATCCAATAAGAGATCGACCCTATGATAAACC
This sequence comes from Viscum album, assembly GCA_963277665.1. NCBI lineage: Eukaryota > Viridiplantae > Streptophyta > Magnoliopsida > Santalales > Viscaceae > Viscum > Viscum album. The sequence goes on along the minus strand of OY728165.1, from coordinate 1,329,055,061 downwards.
CACACTATAAAGTCCCTGTTGGGTCGGGTTATACCAAATACGCATAAGAGGGGGGTGAATTGTGACTTTTACAAATTCTTCACAAATGGTGATGATGACCGAGTTTGTCTTTTAATCTTTATCAGATATTTTATGCAGTGGAAAATAAACAATTTAAGAATTAAAGGATGTATAGTGGTTCGGTAAAAAGAAGGTCGCTAGTCCACTCTACCAACACTCTAATCCACGATCTTGTTAATTTTCACGATCCGGTCCTATTATCAATAGATTGTCCACAACTGAGTGCAGGAAGTTAACACCATTACAAGTTTAAGATAAAAACCGAGCCTTCAAGTTCATACACAAAACCGAATACACATCTTAGTATGAGAATCTAGTTACTCAAAATATAAAGAGGATTTTTCTTTAAATAATTTCCAGTTGATCTTCACAGTTGCAATAGTATGCAACTGACAGTAGATAGATCATCGTCTTCAGAAAATAAATTTTTTAGATAAGGGAAGTTCTGAGTCGATCCAGTTACAATAGATATAGAAATAAATTCAGAAACTCCAACAACAATGGATTCATGAAATATCTTTGATGTAGAAATGGTGAATATTCAATGTGTTTCTTCTTCTCTAGAAAAATAGAATTTGATAGATCTTGGTAGCGGTAGATCTGTAAATCTCAAATGAATCTGTAAAACTCTACTCGTGAAGAACTCAAGATCTTGTTATATATTTTCTTGATGATTTCCCCCTCCTCCTTTTTAATAAAAATATCATGGATATATATAGAATAACAATGATCATTTTCCTTAAAAATTTATATCCACAAAAGTTACCTTTAGAATCACGATATTCAAATGTTTGAATAACAGAGTAGTCATAACTCTCCAAAATATTCAGCATGAAAATATCCTCTTAAATTGATCCTTTAATCACAAATAAACATATTTGAATCAATCAAATATGTTCTTTAAAATTGGGATTTGGATTTGTATTAAAATCTGCCTAATAATTTGCATAAAGACCGTTGCTCAATAAAGTCGTAATTTAAATCCCTGACACCAAACGTACAGTTGAACTGCATAGAATTCTTTCTCTAAATGTAAGGTTCACAACTTAAGTTTGATAACATAAGGTTCATAATATAAGGTTGATAACATAAGGTTCAAAAAGTAAGGTTGATAGAATAATGTTTATAATGTAAGGTTGATCAACCATACCTTTCTCTTCAACTCTCAAACGTACGGTACAATATCCATACTTTCATTTTTAGAAAGACATATGATACATGATCCGTAAGGTTCATTATAAAAGTGAGGTTGATAATCCATAATTTTATTGTCTTTAAAATGTAGGTTATATGATCCATACATTTTTATAAAACATAAGGTTGATTTCAAAAGAAAGGTTGATGAACCATACTTTTGAGAAATAAACATAAGGTTCCACATTAATGTAGGGTTCTTCTTCTATAATTTTTTGATATCCCGAACGTAAGGTTCCTTCCATACATAGAGTTATTTATCCATACTTTTTTCTATAATGAATGGATTCTTGACCATAATTTTTTGATATGTCATAAAGTAAATGACGGATTCCATCATTACACTATGCTCCTCAACGTAGGGTATGAACAGTGTTACAGAACATAAGAAAGTGATTTCCGAACATGTAGAGCATTAATGGTTTTTCTAGAATACACAAAAGTGATTTCTAAACACTTTGTCAAATATTCCACATGGTTTAAATGCTTTAATATTATTCCAAAATAGAGAAATAAAGAATATTAATTTCCTGAAATATACTCAAATTAAAATCATTATAATAACAAATAAGGGTATTTATTAACATCAAAATCATCATAAAGAGATAGATTATTGTTCTAAATGATCTCCCCTTAATAAAATAGAGTGTTGTGGGAAAAAAACTTGCTCAACAATCTCCTCCTTTTTGATGATCACAAAACCCATGAAATAACCAATGAAATTATCTTACAAAATTAATTATATATAGTTTATAATTTTGTAAAGATAAAAATTATATTTTATTTTAACCAAATTATTTCTTAATTATTACATTTTGTCCCTCTTTATAAATTAAAATAATATCTCCTCCTTTATAAATAATGAAAATAAAATTTCGTGTTTATCCAAAAATTTCTCTTTAAAAAAATGTTGTGTTTATCCATATTTCTCCCAAAAAATGTCGTTTTTATCCATATTTCTCCCCATTTCTGTGATATCAAAAATTATAATAGAATAAGGAATATAACACATTTTAATGTAGCACTTAACTTAAGTAAATGCTATGATAAACTATTTATCAATATGTGAAACTGAATTACAGGAATTTTAACATAGACAGTACATTAAAACATATAAAAACATATAAAAATGAGATGCAAGTATATTTTATTGAAAATATAATTACATGTCAGGACCCGTCCTCGGGGCCTGTGCTGTGACTACCCCAAGACCGCCTTCCATAGGACAGGGGCTGGCGACTAGCACCAAGGCGTAATTCCCGATAAAAAGGGAAGGCATTGCCTTTGTAAAGTAAACAAACGCCACAAAGAAAGAAATCAGTAGAAGTAAACACTAAGTAAAATTGGGTACAACAGTAAGTGCGGAAAAGTAAGTGGGCCAGAATACAAACCCAAACTAAAAGTAAAGTACAACTGAAAAAGGGAGTACAGTAACTGAAAAGTAAAGCTGCAGCCTCGAACCATCCACTGGAAGTCCCACCTGAAGGGTGGGTACAGATATCCTCCACAGCTCCTCGGGTCCAGCCGTCCGCTCCGCGTACACCCCGCCCAGTGGTCCACCTCCGGGTACCGACCTTCTCCTCAAGCCTCTACCACGATCAGCATTGTCCGTCGTCTGCAACCAACACAACATAGTGATGGCATAACCCGTGCAAGGGTGAGAATAAGCTACTCAGTAGGGACCCCGATACCCCCGAAGGTCTCCCAGAATCCACAAAGGATAATCCAAAAGGAAATATACAATCACAAAGTAACATCCGACACTACTTAGGAATATGCCCATACATATACCTAAGTCATCAATTCTCGATCGGCTCCAACATCCGAGCTCAAGTACAACTCAGTCCACACAGGAAATCACAACCCGATCCACACAGGAAAGCATAACGTAATCCACACAGGATATCAAGTCAATCTTATCGAAGATAAGGATTGAAAGTCAAGATTCAGCTCACACAGGTATACTTCTTCGTAAGATGATAGAGATGATCAGATGTAGTCACTGATTCATCTAAGCCGTCGGACCCACACAGGATCGATAGGTACTAACCCTCGCAATGACCCAAAAGGGATCGATAGGTAACTAATCCCTGCAATGACCCACAAAGGATTGATAGGTAACTAACCCCCGCAATGACCCACAAAGTATTGATAGGTAACTAACCCCCGCAATGACCCACAAAAGATCGATAGGTAACTAACCCCCGCAATGACCCACACAAGATCTATAGGCGCTGGCCCACACGGGACCGCTGAGCGCTGACCCACACAGGATCTGACCCACACAGGATCGGTAGCACTGATCCACGTAGGATCGCTGAGTGTTGTAGTCCTCACCGTCGAATCCACAGAGGATTTCTGTACAGTCGTCATCGTCGTCGCAGTCGCAGCCAGCTCTAGGGTTCCCGCACACAGCAATCTCGTTCGGGAGGGTCTGCTCCACGAGCCGAAGGGATGATACATCAACTGACACATAGTCCAGAGTTTATGTATCCAAAAGTTCCGTATCGTCAACAGGAACTCAATGTCATAGACGGCGCATCAATCGGACGCCCGGTCTGAGAGTTATTGGCTTTTTCGTCCCAGGGGCCAGGTTGGTTTTTAAGTCAAAACCAACCCGACCGTACTCCAACTGCGTCCATACCTCGAGCGGATTAGTCCAAAAGTTCCTTCTCACTAAGAGGAATCCATCAAAGTCAATGGCACATCAATCGGACGTCCAGAGCTCAAGTTATAAGTGTTTCTGCTCCGAGGGCCCGGTTGGTTTCGTGTACGAACCAACCCAACCAAACCCAAAGTACTCTGAAACCTTGATTATAATATATTGAAAGGAACGTCTCGTTCCAAGGATCACATTTCCTTTTATGGTGCGTCGATCGGAGGTCTGCAGCCCAAGTTATGGGAAAAAGACCGTGAGAGGTCCGGAAGTGGGGGTTTCGGGCCCGGACCGACCTGGCCTGAGACCCCCCTGGGTCGGGCCAAACCAGGTCGAACCGACCCGGGTCCGGGTCCGACCCTCTTGGGCGCGGCCCGGCCCGGCCTGGGTGTGGCCCGGTGCGCTGGCGCGCTGGCCAGGAGGCTCGCCCGTTTTGGCCGAGCGGATGGGGGTGGTGCCTGCCCCCCTGTTTCATAACCGCGGCGCCCATGATGGGGGGCCGCTCATGATGGCTAGCCGGGGGGTCGTAACCCCCAGCTCTTCCACTGACCGGTCGGCCCAATCCGGCCGGCCGGCTGCTGCTGACACGGGATTGGCACGGTCTGGTCCCCCTGCTCTAACGCCGGAGGCCCGGAACCGTTCGTCGGTCCTTGCTCCGCCGCGGCCTCAGCTGCGGCCTGGTCCATCTGACACGGCGCGACGGCGCCGCGCCCCTCCATCGCGGCCTTGCTCTGGCCGCAGTGTCTTTGAAGTTCCTTTGAGGTTCTTTGGCGCGGCGTGACGGCGCCGCGGATTAGTTTGTTTCCAACGGCGCAGCGTGACAGCGCCGCACTTCTCCACCCTTCCTTTTAACATTTCCCTCACGGTGCTTCGGCACCGCGCCGCCTTACACGAGTCGCAACAAAAATCAACCAAAAAGGGGGAGGAGGGTCGTCCATGTTTGTGCGGTCGGACCTCCTCCCGTTATTGCGATAACAGGCGGTTCAAATTGGAAGGAAGAAAGCGACGGAAGTAATCACAAACAAACAAATAAAAAAACCCCTACCTCATTGAATTCATTGAGCGAGGGTTCGTCGCAGAAATAACCATCACGGAAGAAGGCGTCGTGGAAGGAGAGAGTCGTGTCGTGGAGAAATGATTCGTCAGCGTCGCGCCGTCGATCTCCGAGGATCCGGCATTCATGTCTACCTTCGTCGAAGGTCGGCGTTCTTCGCATTCTTCGTTGAGGAAGAAGAATTTTAAGAGCTTTTCCTTTTCTCCCAAAGACTCACACAACAAGATCTAACAAAATAAAATAATTACTTCACTTGTTTTATTAACATGACTGAAGAATTTGAAATTCAAAAGTTCAAATTAAACTCACCTATTTAATTATCATAAGTTATCAAATTAAATGGTGAGTTGAAGGAGTTAGGGAATATGAAGGGGTGGGGTCATTTTGGGCCCCATCAATCTCATAACCTCCCATGGGAAGTTGGGTGGTTACCCCAACTTCCACTCAAAGGTTAAACCACTTAGAAAGAAATAAAAATTGTAACTCAATTTTTATTTTAACTTCCAAAAATTTTAACAACTCCTCCCGTGAAAACGCAACTCCGAAAAAGGTGGTCCAAAGAAAATACTGGCACTGCGAATTCATCAGTGCCCTCAGAATTCGATTTCGAGCACCGGTTCAAAAGTTAGGAAAACCCACTCATTTGTTCACTGATCATACCCGAGCTAAACTTTAGATAGAAATTTCGGGCACACCGGGCCTTGGAATCAAGTGCCATTAGAAATCGTGTTCTTGTAAAATTCTCAAAGAAAATTAAGAAAAAATTTCCCTTGAATTTTACGGGTCTTTACATTACTCCCACCCCAGGGCTTTACATATCCTTAAAGATACATCAAAAAATAGGAAAAAAATGTGGGTACTATGCACGCATCTGAGCCTCCTGCTCCCAAGTGCTCTCCTGGAGGTTCTCGTGCTGTCATCTGATGCACACTAGAGGAATCGACCATCCACGTAGGACCCGCTCCTATCGACCCTCGATCTCCATTAGGACCTCTTCAAATGTCACCCCATCATCTATGTCTAGCTCCCCATGGTCAATGACATGCATCGGGTCGTGCATGTATCTCCTCAGCTGAGATACGTGGAACACGTCGTGCACTCGGTGCAACTGAGGTGGTAGAGTCACGCGATAAGCCACCTCGCTAATCGTGCTGGGGACCTGGAATGGTCCGATGAAACGTGGAGACAACTTTCCGCCTCGGCCAAGTCTTCGTAATTCACGTCGATGTGAGACCCGAAAGAAGACGTGGTCGCCATCCTCGAACTCTAGTGGCCTCCACCTCCTGTCAGCATAAGACTTCTGCCAGCTCGGAGTTGTCCTCATCTGCTCCTGGATGACCTGGACCTTCTATTTCATGGCCTGTACCATCTCCGGTCCCACAAGTGCTGACTCCCCAGGGTATGTCCAACATAGAGGAGATCTGCAAGGTCAGTCATACAATGCCTCGTATGGTGACATCCCGATGGTGGAGTGGTAGCTGTTGTTGTACGCGAACTCTACCAAGGGTAGGTGGTCCTCCCAGCTATGACCAAAGTCGAGGAAACATGTGTGAAGAATGTCCTCGAGAGTCTGAATGGTCCTCTCCGTCTGACCATCTGTCTAAGGGTGAAAGGTGGTACTTAGACGTAGCTGCGTCCCGAATGCCTCCTGCAACCCCTTCCAAAGCCGGGAATTAAAGCGAGCATCTCGATCGGAGATGATAGATGATGGAACACCATGAATCCGTACAATCTCTTGAACGTGGAGACGTCCCAAGCTCTCCATTCAGCCCTTATCTCTGATGGGTAAGAAGTGAGCCGACTTGGTGAGTCAGTCGACAATCACCCAAATAGAGTCGTGACCTCTGGAAGTGCGTGGAAGTCCAGTCATGAAGTCCATAGATATGTCGTCCCACTTCCACTCTGGGACCTCCAAGGGCTCCACCAATCCTGCTGGTACATGGTGCTCTACCTTCACCTGCTGGCAGGTGAGGCATCGAGAAACGAACTCTGCCACAGCCTTCTTGATGCTCGGCCACCATTGCTGTAATCTGATATCCTGGTATATCTTCGCCACTCTAGGATGTACCTCCAAAGGGGAAGTGTGAAACTCTCTCATCACCTCCTCCCGTAAAGAAATTGTTACCAAGGTACATCCTCTAAAAAGTACATTGTGCTCTCCTCCCATGGAGAATCCATCAGGTGCCTGTCCTGAGGATATCTATGCACGCTACGTCTCACAGTCAGTGTCCCCACACTGTACCTCTCTGATCCGCTGCAGTAGTGGAGTGACTGTGAGTGACTGTAGAAAGTATGCTCTATCTATATCCACGAAGGATATCTGCAAAGCGGCTAGCTGCTCTGTCGCCTCCCCAAGTAGCTGAATGCACATCCTCCTACTGAGAGTATCAGCTACCACATTCCCCATTCCAGGAGTATAGACTATCTCAAAGTCATAGTCCTGGAGGAACTCGAGACATCGCCGCTGTCTCAGGTTTAGGTCCTTCTGCGAGAATATGTACCTGATACTCTGGTGGTCAGAATAGAATGTAAAGCGCTCTCCATCAGATAGTGTCACCACATATTCAGAGCGAAGACCACTGCTGCTAACTCTAGGTCATGGGTAGCGTAGTTCTGCTCATGCTGCCTCAACTGATGTGATCCAAAGGCGATCACACCCCGCTCCTACATCAGGACACATCCGAGTCCGGTCCCTGATGCATCGAAGTAAACTACGTATCCAACTCCCTCCTCTGGTATCCTCGAGATAGGCACGTTGTTCAATCTCTGTCTCAACTCCTGGAAGCTCTGCTGACATCTGTCTGACCACACAAAGGGTTTCCCCTTCTTTGTCAAGGCTGAGAGTGGTGCCGCAACTCTAGAGAAGTCTGGCACAAATCTCCGGTAGTACCCAGCTAGTCCCAAGAAACTACGCACCACTATCACGCTCCTGGGTGGCTCCCAAGCTAACATTGGCTCGATCTTCGTAGGATCCACCACAAATCCCACCCTAGAGATGATGTGTCCCAAGAAGTGGACCTCACGTATCCAGAACTAACACTTCGAGAGCTTTCCATAAAGCTGGTGCTCTTGGAGTGTGTCTAGTACAACCCGCAAGTGGTAGGCATGCTCCTCCTCAGTGGCCGAGTATATCAAAATGTCGTCGATGAAGACCACGACAAATCGATCGAGGTATGGCTGAAATATCCTGTTCATGAGGTCTATGAACACTGCTGGAGAATTGGTTACGCCGAATGTCATAACCAAGAACTCATAGTGGCCATACCGACACCTAAAGGCCGTCTTCTGCACGTCCTCATCCCGAACTCTGAGCTGGTGATAGCCTGACCTAAGGTCTATCTTCGAGAACCATCGTGCTCCCTTGAGCTAATCGAAGAGGTTGTCAATCCTCGGTAGCGGATACTTGTTCCTCACTGTCACCTGGTTCAGGGAACGATAGTTGACACAATGTCGCAAGCTCCCATCCGCCTTCTTGGCGAACAATATCGGGGAAGCCCAGGGTGAAACACAGGGTTAGATGAACCCCTTTCCCTGCAAGTCCTCCAACTGTACTCGTAGCTCTCGAAGCTCAGAGGGGGCCATCCGATATGTTGGAGTGGATATGGCGGCTGTCTCGGGGTACAGATCAATATAAAAGTCTACCTCTCTGCGAGGAGGTAGTCTTGGAACATCGTCGGGGAAAACGTCTGCATACTGATCCACCACTGCAGGAAAACCAGAACTTCGCACATCAACTGCTCCTAGGATGAGGCTAGCCAACTAATGAGTGATGGGTTGTCCTCTCCTCTGTGAGATTCCATCCTGTGCTGTGAAGGCTCCCTTCTCGCCGGTGAAGGTGAACCTGCTCCCGTCGGTGCATACACACGACACCTTGCGCCTAATACATTCGATCTGAGCATGGACTGTAGATAACCAATCCATGCCCAAGATGACGTCGTAAGGCCTCGACGCTGCTAAAAGAAGATCCCAGCCGAAGATCCCACCTCCTAGAGTAAGCTCACACTGCCAGCACCAGTGTGTAATCATCGAGTCTGCTTCCGTAGGAGTCTCTAGCCATAAGGATCGAGCCAACGGCTCTGTCGGAATCTCTGATCTCCGAACAAGGGCAGCAGCTATGAAATAATGACTCGCTATTGTGTCTATAAAAACTGTATCAAGGGTCGAATAGACATAGATAGTACCTCGAATCATCTCGGGTGTGCCGTGGTCGTAGGCCTCCACTGCCTGGAGCTATGCCTGTCTCTGCCCGCCAGCTCCCTATGGTCGGGGTGGACCTCCTGGTGGTGGTGGTGGTAGAGCCTCAAAGCATCGCCCACCACCTACTGCTCGGCCAGCTCCTCTTCCTCATCCGCCTGCTCCCTGCGGACCGCCATGGTCGACCCTCTTCCTCTACCTGGGTGGTCCCTCAACCGTCTGCTTCTCCTCTGCAAGGCGGGTTGGGCAGTCACGAGCTATGTGGTCCTGCCTACCGCATGCGTAGCACTGTCTGCCTCTCAAAAGACTGGCTCCACACTGTGTGCCTCACACCACTGAGGCAGTGTCCTGAGGTCGTCTGCCTGGGGGTCTGGTCTGCCTGGACCCATGAGTCATCAATCGACTGCCTGCTGCAGAAGACTCTGCTATGTGCCGCCCTGCGGTAGGTCTTGCCGCTAATGTAGGCTCAACAAGGAAGCTCTCGATCAGAAGAGATCGCTCCAGTACCCCTGCCTGTGTCGGAATGATGAGGGAGATTAGCGATTCCCTGATCTCCTGACTCAATCCCTGCTCGAAGGTCCGGGCCCGGAAGAATGGGTCTCGTACCATGTTTGTCTAATAGCGCGAGAGATCGGTAAATCTCGCAGAGTACTGGGAGACCGTCAAGCTACCATGCCGCAGCTGAAGAAGATCCTATATGTGCACTGCACCGAGGGTGGCTTGGATGAACTCCGAGAGGAAGAGGCTCTCAAAGTCCGTCCAGAGGAGAGATGCCTCGTCATGCACCTGGAGCATCAAGCTCCACCATCTGCCTGTTTCCGTGTGCAGTAGGCTTGCTATGAGGATCACCATGATGTCTGCTGGTGTCCTTACTAACCTGAAAACTCATACAACTGCCTCCATCCAATCCTCAGCTGCCTGAGGGTCCGTCTCCCCACAGAACATGGGCGGTCGCTGATGTTGAAACTCGTGCAGTGCACTAAGGCGACGTGCATCATTAGTGGCTGGGGCTAGTAGCATCGGTGGCTCGGCGGGTAGAGGTACCGCCGGTGCCTCTACTGTCAAAGGTCCCTATACCGAGGCCTCGTCGCTCAGTGGGCTGTTGTCACGCACAAATCTCGGAACCCTAGTTGGCTGCCATCATGGGGCCATCCTGAAAGGAAACAGGTGCGCCATGGTCAAACAGTATACCTGGTGAGCTGACATAAAGTAATCACAAAGAAAACATGAAACACACATGCAATAAATGTTTTCGTGTATTAAGTCGGAAATCAGAAGTCAGTGCCCTGGTGTACGGATACATCGGCCGCCGCACCAACACTGGTCTCCCTGGACTGATAACCACACCCAATACGCTTAACACTATTCCTTTACATAGAAGAAAGATCAGAGTCCAAAGTTATGCGGTAGAACCGAACTCCTCTGATACTAATTTGTCACGACCCATCCTCAGGGCCCGTGCTGTGACTACCCCAAGCCCGCCTTCCATAGGCCAGGGGCTGGCGACTAGCACCAAGGCATAATTTTCGATAAAAAGGGAAGGCATTGCCTTTGTAAAGTAAACAAACACTACAGAGAAATCAAGCAGTAGGAGTAAACACTAAGTAAAATTGGGTACAACAGTAAGTGCGGAAAAGTAAGTGGGGCAGAATACAAACCCAAATTGAAAGTAAAGTACAACTGAAAAAGGGAGTACAACAAATGAAAAGTAATGTCGCAGCATCGAACTGTCCACTGGAAGTCCCACCTGAAGGGTTGGTACAGATAGCCTCCACAGCTCCTCGGGTCCAGCCGTCCGCTCCGAGTACGCCCCACCCAGTGGTCCACCTCCGGGTACCGACCTGCTCCTCGAGCCTTTACCCCGATCAGCTATGTCTGTCGTCTGCAACCAACACAACGTAGTGCAGGCATAGCCCATACAGGGGTGAGTATAAGCTACTCAGTAGGGACCCCGAGACCCCTGAAGGTCTCCCAGAATCCACAAAGGATAATCCACAAATGAAATATACAATCATGAAGTAACATCTGACACTACTTAGGTATATTCACATAAATATACCTAAGTTATCAATTCTTGATCGGCTCCAACATCCAATCTCAAGTACAACTCTGTCCACACAAGAAATCCCAACCCGATCCACATAGAAAAACACAACGTAATCCACACAGGATATCAAGTCAATCTTATCGAAGATAAGGATTGAAAGTCAACATTCAGATCACACAGGTATACTTCTTCATAAGATGATAGAGATGATCAAATGTAGTCACTGATTCATCTAAGTCGTCGGACCCACACAGGTTCGATAGGTACTAACCCCAGCAATGACCCACAAAGGATCGATAGGTAACTAACCCTTGCAATGACACACAAAGGATCGATAGGTAACTAACCCCCGTAATGACCCACAAAGGATCGATAGGTAACTAACCCCCGCAATGACTCACAAAGGATCGATAGGTAACTAACCCCCGCAATGACCCACACATGATCGGACCCACACAGGATCTGTAGGCGCTGGCCCACACAAGACCGCTGAGCACTGACCCACACAGGATATGACCCACAGTGGATCGGTAGCACTGATCCACGTAGGATCACTGAGTGTTGTAGTCATCGCCGTCGAATCCAAGGAGGATTTCTGTACAGTCGTCATCATTGTCATAGTCACAGCCAGCTCCAGGGTTCCCGCACACAGCAAGCTCGTTCGGGGGGTCCGCTCCACGAGCCGAAGGGCTGATACATCATATGACACATAGTCCACAGTTGATGTATCCAAAAGTTCTGTATCACCAATAGGAACTCAATGTCACAGAGGGCGCATTAATCGGACACCCGGTCTCAGAGTTATAGGTTTTTTCGTCCCAGGGGCCCAGTTGGTTTTTAAGTCAAAACCAACCCGACCGTACTCCAACTGTGTACAAACCTCGGAGGAGTAAGCCAAAAGTTCTGTCTCACAAAGAGGAATCCATCAAAGTCGACGGTACATCAATCAGATGTCCGGAGCTCAAGTTATAAGTGTTTCCGCTCCGAGGGCCCGGTTGGTTTCGTGTACGAACCAAACCGGCCGAATCCAAAGTACTCCTAAACCTTGAGTGTAATATACTGAAACGACCATCTCATTCCAAGGATCGCATCGCCACTGACGGTGCGTCGATCGGAGGTCTGCAGCCCAAGTTATGTGCAAAAGACCGTGAGAGGTCCGGAAGTGGGGGTTTCAGGCCCGGACCGACCCAGCCCGAGACCCCCCTGGGTCGGCCCGAACCAGGTCGATCCAACCCGGGTCCGGGTCCGGCCCGCTTGGGCGTGGCCCGGCACACTGGTGCGCTGGCCAAGAGGCTCGGCCGTTTCGGCCGAGCAGATGGGAGGGGGGGCGCCTGCCCCCCTGTTTCGTAATCGCGGCCCCCATGATGGGGGGCCGCTCATGCTGGCCAGCCGGGGGGTCGTAACCCCCGGCTCTTCCACTGACCGGTTGGCCCAATCCGGCCGGCCAGCTGCTGCCGACACGGGACCGGCACGGGGCGGTCCCCCTGCTCCGACGCCGGCGGCCCGGAACCGGCCGTCGGTCCTTGCTCCGCTGCTGCCTAAGCCGCAGCCTGGTCTGTCGGCGCGGCGCGACGGCGCCACACCCCTCTGCCGCGACCCCGCTCCGGCCGCAGTGTCTTCGAGGTTCCTTCGAAGTTCTTTAGCGCGGCGCGACGACGCCGCGGATTAGTTTGTTTCCAACAGCGCGGCGCGACAGTGTCGCGCTTCTCCGCCCTTCCTTTAACATTTCCCGCGCGGTGCTTCGGCACCGCGCTGCCTTATACGAGCCGCAACAAAAATCAACCAACAAGGAGGAGGAGGTTTGGCCGTGTTTGTGTGGTCCGACCTCCTCCCATTATTGCGATAATAGGCAGTTCAAATTGTAAGGAAGAAAGCGATAGAAGTAATCACAAACAAACAAATAAAGAAACCCCTACCTCATAGAATTAGTTGAGTGAGGGTTCTTCATGGAAATAACCGTCGTGGAAGAAGACGTCACAGAAGAAGAGAGTCACGTCGTAGAGAAATGATTTGTCGGCGTCGCGTCATCGATCTCCGTGGATCCGGTGTTCTTGTCGACCTACATCGGAGGTCAGCGTTCTTCGCGTTCTTCGCGTTCTTCGTCGAGGAAGAAGAATTTCCAGAGCTTTTCCTTTTCTCCCAAAGACTCACACAACAAGATCCAACAAAATTAAATAAGTACTTCACTTATTTTATTAACTTGACTTAAGCATTTGAAATTCAAAAGTTCAAATTAAACTCACCTATTTAATTAACATAAGTTATCAAATTAAATGGTGAGTTGAAGAAGTTAGGGAATATGAAGGGGTGGGGTTTGTGTGGGCCCCACCACTCTCATAACCTCCCATGGGAAGTTGGGTGGTTACCCCAACTTCCACTCAAAGGTTAAGCCACTTAGAAAAAAATAAAAATTATAACTCAATTTTTATTTTAACTTCCACAAATTTTAACAACTCCTCCAGTGAAAACGCAACTCTGGAAAAGGTGTTCCTAAGCAAATACCGGTGTTGCGAATTCATCGGTGCCCTTAGAATTAGATTTCGAGCACCGGTTCAAAAGTTAGGAAAACCCGCTCATTCGTTCAATGAACGTTCCCGAGCTAAACTTTGGATATAAATTCCGGGCACACCGGGCCTCGGAATCACGTGCCGTCAGAAACCGCGTTCTTGTAAAATCCCAAAGAAAATTAATATAAAATTTTCCTTGAATTTTACGGTTCTTTACATTACATGTATAGTAATGATAGTGAGAATCATGTTTGGGATAAAAAGGTTTGGGAAACATGTTTTAGCACCTTTGAATGACTTACTTGAGCTCTGACATCTGCATCCGCAACCTTTTCATCAGTCCATCACCTAACTGAACAGTAAGATCTCTTCCTCCCTGAGTTAGATAGATATCTTCCATCAAATTGACTATAAAAACTCTTGTAACCTCTCTTACTTCTCTATAAACTAATTTAGCTTCTTTATGAATCTGTTTAATAGAACTCTGACCCCTAGTTCATCTGAGGTAAGCTGGTCAACAAGATGCTTTTTATTATCCAGCAGAACAGATAATTAAGCATTGTTCCACTATAAGTCCGGCAATATTTCATTCATATTTATCATTATTGTTGTAATGGACTGAAATATCCTTATCAAATCAGGAAAAGTTCCTAAGGTGCCTGGTTGACTATCCGTAACAGTTGCAAATTGTTTCTCCATTAAATGATTAAAATCTTCTAAATCTGCCTTCATTACCATCTCAGATTTCAAATTTGCAACTTTAGCCAACATATCCTTCTTAAAAACTTCAACATATAGTTTTGAAATAGAACTAGCTTTCAATTTCTGAAATATCTGATTTTATTTTTCCAATTCTCTTCTAAAAGCATCATTTTCTGATTCAACTTTGGTTAACATTCTATATAGCTCATCAACTTATGCATTCATAGAATCAGTGGCACCTTGTGCTTGATTATCAGTCTGAGCTTCCACTAGTTTTAACAAAACTAAAGGTAGAGATTCAAAATCTGATTTCTCTTCATCTTCTCTTTGTACTGGAATCTCAATAGATTCTTCCTTCTATTCCTTCCCTGTCTCATCCACAGAAAAATCCTCATTAATAATTTCAGTGTGAATTTCCAAAGGGTTCTCTGGTTGATTAACTTGAACAGGTTTTTTCTCCTCCTGAGCATCTTCTTCATTTATTTCCTCCAAGACTGGATCCTCTAAAACAAGTTCCTCTTGATCTAATTCTAATTGAACAATCTCAGCAGGCTATACAATTTGAGTAGATTTAGGTCTAGCCATGTCATATTCTTTAATCTTTTCAACAGTTTGAGGCATAATTTATTTTTCCACTTCAGGAGTCACCTCAATTTAGAAAATGGTTGGTTGTTAAATTTTTTATACGGTAGGTTATCTAAAAAATCTATAGCTCAGAAGAGGTTTAGTTGTATCAGCAGTTCCTTGAATAGGATTCTCACTAGTTGGATCCACTCGATGTCTTTTCCTCTGAAGTCCCTCTTGAATTTCTTTATTAGCAGGTGGATCAACAACTTCAAATATCAGTCTTCTTGAGGTTCCACTTGCTCTTCATTCATCCATGACTTCCTTAGAAATATCATGTTTCTCCCCCTAAACCGAGTCCTGGTCTTCCACGGATCCAATAGGCATAATCTTTCCTTTCACAGTACTCTATAAGAATCCAATCTTCCTTAGAGTTCCAGCATTGAAAATATTGTAGTGATGGCATCTTACTCTGGCATCTATTAATCTCACCATATCAGACTTAAATAGTAATTTTGAAATAAACCTTCCATAGGGATTGAAGTTCATTCTAGCATCTGGTTGATTGCAGTATTTGAGATATCTTACCATATATCTCGGAAAATTCAGATTGATTTAACTCATAAGAAAAAACATTATGTACATGTCAAGAAACAAAATCTTCTCCATCTCTAACATCCTAGGTGCAATCCCTATTTTAACAAACTTATCAAGAATCTTTTGATCGGGTTCCATATCCTTCACTAGCATTTTTATTATACTTGTGGAACCAAATAAAAATAACATAATTTACTCTGACTTATGTTCATCATCTCTAATATTCTTTAAGTTGAAATGAGAAACTCCCTCATGAGGGTAGTTTAAGATTCTATCTATTTCTACATATGAAATTGTAAAATCCTGATCTTCAATTTTTACAACTATGGTGTCCTATGTATCTCCAAGACTGAACTGAACGGATTTGAAAAAATGACGAAGATCTACATCATAGAGAAACTGTGTATTTTCTACACTGAAAGTCTTATCGAGATTCTTAAAAGTGAGGGTTTGTCACAGAATGAGATCCGTTGATACAACCATACCAGGTCGATTACTTTTCCCCATAAAATATTTCTTCCTGTCATGCACTGACGCTTGGCATTACTAGCTTCTCCTTCCTCGATTATCTTTGTCTTGGCCATTTTTGTTTCAAAGTTCTAAAGGCCCGAAGGTTTATGGTTTCAAACGTTTAGCTAAATGTAGATGAAGGTTGTAAGGGTTTTTGGTGTTTTTAATGGTTTTTGAAAAAATGAATGGGTTTAGAATTTGAAATGGTTTCTAACATCCTTGATTCCTGTGTTATTTACTTACATAATAATTATTAAATTATTTAAATAAAATAAAACTTGCATGGAAAAATAATAATATAAATGAAATTTTAAATTATTCTATAAAAAAATAATTAACTTACTTAAAACAATAAGATAAAAACGTGTAATAATTAAAATTAAAATTTCATTTAAAATTAAATAAACCTACATCTCCCTTAATAAAATCAAACCTCATAGTGGGAATTGATTTAGTAAAAATATCAGCTAATTGAATTTCAGTACTTACAAATTCTAAGAATATATCCTTTTTAAGAACATGATCTCTTAGAAAATGATGTATGATATCAATATGCTTAGTTCTAGAATGATTAATAGTGTTTTTTGAAATATTTATAGCACTTTTATTATCACATAAAATAGGTGGGTTATTAAAATTTAGTCCAAAGTCCATAAGAGTGTTTTTCATCCACAAAACTTGTGTAGAGTAACTGCCTGCAGATACATATTATACCTTGTCTGTTGATAGGGAAACATAGTGTTTTTTACTAGACCATGACACTAATGATTTTCCTAAAAAGTGAAAAGTCCCTGGGGTGATTTTCATAAATAATATATGACTTCCAAATTCATCTTCTAAATATGAAATTAAATTAAAATCAAAAGTTTTTTCATAGAGAAGAGTTGAAAATAGTTCCTTTTAAATATAAAAAAATTCTTTTAACAGCACTTAAGTGAGATTATTTAGGATCATATTGAAATCTAGCACAAATAAATACTGAATATATTATATATGTCCTGCTATTAGTAAGTTATAATAAACTACCATTCATACCTCTATATAAATTATTGTCAACTAATTTTTCAGTTTCATCCAAATCAAGTTTTATATTAGTACACATAGAAATTGTATATGTCTTGTTGTTTTCAAGTCCAAATTTATTTAGTAAATCAGTAATGTATTTTCTTTGATTTAAAACTTTTCCAAAATCCTTTTGATAAATTTGAATTCCTAAAAAGAAATTTAATTCTCCTATAAAACTCATTTCAAATTCTTTTTGCATTAAATTTGAAAATTCATGAAAATGTTTTCTGTTTGTTGAACCAAAAATTACATCATCAACATAAATTTTAACCAATAAAATATTAGAGTTAATAGTTTTCTTAAAACATGTTGGATCTATTATCCCAATAGTAAAATCATTTTTTAAATGAAAAGATATTAATCTTTCATACCAAGCTCTAAGTTCTTATTTAAGGCCATAAAGAGATTTAGTAAGTTTAAAAACAAAATCTAGTTTTGTTGAATTTTCCAAAATAAGAGGTTTATCAATATAAACTTCCTCCAACAATTAACCATTTAAAAAGGCATACTTAACATCCATCTGAAATAATTTAAAGTTCATATGTGATGCATAGTCTAAGAGGATTCTAATAGATTCTAATCTAGCTACAGGTGCAATGGTTTCATCATAATATATACCTTCTTCCTAATTATATCCTTTAGCCACTAGTCTTTCTTTATTTCTAGTTATTATTCCCTGATCATCTTATTTATTTCTAAAGACCCATTTAGTTCCAATAACTAGATAATTCTGTGTTCTTTCAACTAAATTCCAAACATCATTTCTCTTGAAATGGTTTAGTTCTTCTTTCATTTCTATCATCCAAAATTCATCAACTAAGTATTCTTCTAATGTCTTAGGTTATAATTGGGATAGGAAGGTAGATAATTAAACAATATTTCCAAAAAAAATCAAATTTTTATTCCAGCTTCTAGGTCTCCTATAACAGTTTCTAAAGGATGATTCTTTAGGGTTCTAGAATATCTAGGTAGTACACTATTAGGTTCTTCAATGTCATGTTCTTCTGAACTAGACTAAATTTTATTTAGATCTTTTTCAAAATAATATTTTATGCTCTCAACTCTCATATTATCATTAGAGTCAGATTCATCAATTTGGTCTTTCTTTTTCTCAAATGGATCAGATTCATCAAATTTAACATGAACTAATTCTTCAACAATCCTTGAATTTTTATTAAAAACTCTATAAGAATTGGAAGTAGTAGAATATCCAAAGAAAATTCTTTCATCAGATTTTAGATCAAACTTACCAAGATTTTCCTTGGTGTTTAAGGTGTAAACTTTAAAGTAACTTAATTTAGGTATTCTTTTATTCCAGAGTTCATAGGGTGTCTTTTTAAAAATCGGTCTGATTAAAACTCTATTCATTATATAGTAGGTTGTACTTACAAATTCTTCCCATAAATTGGTAGGATTACTGTTCTCATTTAGCATAGTCCTAACCATTTCTTGAATAGTCTTATTTCTTTTTTCTACAATTCCATTTTGTTGAGGTGTTCTTGGTGTAGAGAAGGTGTGTTTAGTACCCATATTTGAGCAATATGAATTTAATTCCAGATTCTCAAATTCTCCACCATGATCACTTCATAATGAAATTATTTTAAAACCTTTTTCATTTTGGGTACACTACTGGAAAACTAACATATACCAACGTTTTGGAACTATTTGTTTATGCCTCCAAACCTTTGGTATAGCCTATACCAACGGTTTGGATAACCGTGGCCAAGTAAGTCGTTGGGATAGGTCTATACCAACGGTTTTCCCAAAATCGTTGGTATAGACCTATCCCAGTGGTTTTGGAAACCGTTGGTATAATTAATATGAAAATCTTTACCAACGGTTGTGGAACCGTTGGTATATGTATTTCAAAAAAAACATTCACTGGGATTTGATCCCAGCACCCCTACTTTATTATTGAACAACTTAACCACTAACCTAACATGACTTTTGTGTATATAATTACATAAATATATATATATATATATATGTATTCTCATAATTATATTAAATTTTGATTTATATAATGTTATGGGTAAGAATAAATGATAAAAAATCAAAGGATCTATACCAGTGGTTTTGGCAACCGTTGGTATAGATTTTGAGCCTGGATTTTGATTCTGCGCCAAACCATTGGGAAAGGGTATACCTTTCCCAACGGTTTTCCAAAACCGTTAGGAAAGGTCCCCATAATGTGGGCTTTCCCAACGGTTTGGCCAAACCGTTGGGAAAGGTGGCCTCAAAGTGGGATTTACCAACGGTTTGGACAAACCGTTGGGAAAGGGAACCTATACCAACGGTTTTTATGAACCATTGGTGTAGAAGCGTTGGGAAAGGTCAGATTTCCAATAGTGTTAGATTTTCAAAAACATTCAAATATAGTAAAATATTCCTTTTTATATTTTAGAAAACAAATCCAAGTAAATCTAGAATAGTCATCAACTAAAACATATACATATAATTTACCATCCATGCTTCCTATTCTTAAAGATCCAAACAATTCCATATGGATAAGTTCTATAGGTTTATATGTAGCAATTTTGTTAACATATTTGAAGAATGATTTGTGTTGCTTTCCAAGTTGACATGCATCACAGAATCTATCACTTAAAATTTGAGACTTAGAAAATCAGAAACAAATTGTTTCTTAGATAACTTATGTAAAGAATATAGATTGAAATTTCCAATTCTTCTATGCCAGATCCATGATTCATTTATCTTAGTATTTAAGCAGTTTACTTTTTTTTACACAAGGAATTTAAGTTCAGAGTATAAACATTATCACTTATGGGTGCTATAAATTTAGGCAATATATCTTTAAAAACAGAACAGAAGTTGTTAGAAAAATCAAAAAAAGAACCATCATCACATAGTTGAGAGTTACTTATTAGGTTGTGTTTCAATCCTTGTACATAGAGTACTTTATTAATTCATATAGCTTCTGGATCTCCAATAGTTCCAATGCCAATAATTTTACCTTTGGCATTGTCACCAAATGTGACTAATACTCCATCATTTTGAGATAATGTTTTAAAATTTAATGAATTCCCACTCATATGCCTAGATCAGCCACTGTCCATACACCATATTTCATTTCAACTTTTGTGACTTAATTCCTACAATGGAATTTAAACAAAGGTTTGTCTTAGTACCCATATTTTGTTGGGTCCAGCAGTGTTAGCCAGTAAAGTCCTGGGAATCGATAATTGCATTGTTTTTCTATAATCAATAGAAACATATAAGCTTCTTGCAAAAAAAATTCTTAATCCAAATTATTTGTGGTCGCCTTAAATAATAGTTTTTAGATATGTGACCTTTTGTTCTATAGTAGTTTCAAATTTTACCTTTTGTACTTGGAACAAAATAGTTCTTATATAGTTTGGGTTTCTCACCTTTATTGCCTATTCCATATCTTTAATTTTTAATCACATTCTTTATATAATTTCATTTAGTGTATTATCTCCTTTTTTAAAAATGAGAGCTGAAATTTTGTATGTTTCTACTTTGGTTTGAAGTGTTTTTATTTTAGTTTCATTATTTGTACTGTTTATGTTTGATGAGTTATATTTTTCAATTAACTATTGATGTTATTTTAGTAGAGTTCTTTTTCTCCTAAAATAGCAGTGTGAATATTTTTTGGTGATTTATGTTTCTTAAATAAAGAATCATATTTTTCTTCTAGCATGTTACAATAGGCTATAAGTTTATTATTTGAACAATTAGAACAAGAATCAAAATCACATGAGTAATAGGATTGTACCTCATCAGTTTCTATCATAAATCACATATTTTCTTTTAGAATTGATTCTTATTTTCCTGAGTCAGACTTTGATGAGCTGCTATAGTCTTCATAAAAACACCAAGTATCTTTCATAGCTCTTTTGTCTTTCTTCTCATAATCATTGTTTTTGAAAATTTTCTTTTTCTTTTCTTCTTTTAATTGAAGACAGTCAGGTCTAATGTGGCTCATCTTCTTACATTCATAGCATCTAACTTCCCTTGGTTCTTTTTCATCCTTTTTGAAGGATTTTATAAATCCCTTCTTATATCTATAGAATTTAATAAATTTTCTGGCAATTTGAGAAAGTAACACATCTGAATTAGAAGAATCAGAATTCTATGATTTCATTTTGATTTCTTTGTTCATCTTTCTAATCTTCTTTTGGGATGTTACTTTCAAAGCAGTATTTTCTCCCTTGATCAAGAATTTATGCTCATTTTCTTCATCTTACATCTCATCTTCATACATCATAAGAGTTCCAATTAACTTTCTCATAGTTAGATCTTTGACTAGTGATGATTGTCTAATAGCTTCTGATATCCCATTCCATCTAGGTGGTAGTACTCTCAGTACTTTCAGGGCTTGATCTTTTTGTTTGATAGGATCTCCAAAGGAAATGATGTGATTAACAATTTCTGTAATCATTCCATTCATCTGGGTGATAATTTATCCTTCAAACATTCTAAATGTTTCAAATTTTAATTTAACTATGGCATACCTCATTTGTCTGACATTGTCAGTTCCTTCATAAGAAACTAAAATTGTCTTAGACATTTCATAAGTAGTCGAGAACTGAGATACTCTGTTGAATTCATCTGGTCCAAGACCACAGATGATAGCATTCATAGCATTTGATTTTATGTTTTACTCTACTTTTTTATCATCACTCCATGTTTCTGGTTTCTTTGGAATCACATAGGGAGTTAGAATTTTTGAGTAGACTTTGTATCCAAGGTTCTATTAGTAAATTATCATCCATGATTTTTATCATCCATAATTTTTACTATGGAAGTAGGGAGATCGAACCATTGACACACCCTCTTGTGTATCATCCATTGTGCTCTATATAATCCAAAAACTTTCAACTTGTTATAGGTTTGACAAAATCTCCTCCTCTGATACCAATTGTTGGATCGGGTTATACCAAATACACACAAGAGGAGGTGAATTATGACTTTTAAAAATTATTCACGAATGACGATGATGAAAAATTATGTCCTTTTAACATTATCAGATTTTTTATGCAGTGGAAAATAAACAGTTAATGAATGCAAGGATGTATAGTGGTTCTGGGAACAGAAGGCCCCTAGTCCACTCCACCAATGCTCTACTCCACAAGTTTGGTGATTTTCACTATCTGGTCCTCATATCAATAGACCGTACACATATGAGTGCAGGCAGTTGACACCTTTACAAGTTAAGGATAAAAACAGAGCCTTATGATTCATACATAGAACCAAATACACATATTAGTACGAGACGCCGGTTAATCAAAATTAAAAGTGTATTTGTCTTGAAATACTTTCTAGTTGATCTTCAAAGATGCAACAGCACGCAACTGACAGTAGATAGATCGTCCTCTTCAGAAAATATGTTCTTTAGATAAGGAAAATTCCGAGTCAATCTAGTTGCAATATATAGAGAAAAAAAATTCAAAAACTCCAACAATAATGGATTCAAAAAAAGATATGTGATGTAGAAATGGTGAATCTTCAACATGTTTCTTCTTCAAAAAAATCTTGAAAGATATTTGTAGTAGAAGATCTACAAATCTCGAATGACTATGTGAAACTATAGTCATGAAGAACTAAATATCTTGTTATATATTTTCTTGATGATTCTCCCCTCCTCATTTGTAATAAAAAATATCACAGATACATATAGAATAAAGACAAGCATTTTCCTTAAAAATTTTGATCCATAAAAGTCTCCTTTATAATAGCAATATTCAAATGTTTGAATAACAGAGTACTCATAACTCCCCTGAATATTTAGTATGAAAAAATCCTCCTAAATTGAACCTTTGAATCACAAATAAACGTCTTTGAATCAGTAAAATACATGCTTTAAATTCAGGCTTTGAATTTGGATTGAAATCAGCCTAATAATCTGCATAAATATCATTGCTCAATAAATTCATAATTTAAATCTTCGATGCCAAATGTAGGGTTGAGCTGCATAGTGTTCTTTCATTGAACATAAGGTTCAAAATGTAAGGTTGATAACATAAGGTTCATAACGTGAGGTTGATAATTTAAGGTTCACAGCGTAAGGTTGATCAACCATACTTTTCTCTTCAACTCTCAAACGTAAAGTACAATATCCATACATTCATTTTTATCAAATCATAAGATTCATGATCCATAAGGTTCATTATAAAAGTAATGTTGATGATCCATACTTTTATCATATTTTAAACGTAAGCTATATGATCCATACTTTTTTGATAAAATTTAAGGTTGTTTTCAAAAGTTATTTTGATGAACCATACTTTTGAGAAACAAACATAACATTCCATATTAATGTAGGGTTCTTCTTCTATACTTTTCTAATATTTCAAATGTATGGTTTCTTCCAAATGTAGGGTTTTTCTTCCATAATTTTTTCTATAATTTATTGTTTATTAACCATACTTTTCTGATATATCGTAAAGTAAACTATTCATTACATCCTTATGCTACACTCCTCAACGTAGGGGTATGAACAGTGTTTCTAGAACACGCGAAAGTGATTTCTGAACATGTAGAAAATGAACAGTGTTTCGAGAACACATGAAAGTGATTTCCAAAAAATTTGTCAAATACTACACATAGTTTAATAACTTTAATATTACTTCAAAATAGAGAAATAAAGAATATTAATTTCCTAAAATATACTCAAAGTAAAATCCTTATAATAAAAAATAAGGGTATTTGTGGACATAAAAAACATCGTAAAGAGATAGAGTATTATTCACAATGATCTCCCCTTAATAAAATATAGTGTTGTTGAAAACAAAACTTTCTCAATAGCCAAACCTTAAACATTACATATTCTATAATTTTAGTCAAGAATGATCTTCCTTTCGCATTGATGATATTTTCAATTTTATAGTTTTAGTGAATTTGGATATAATACATGCATAAAATTACACGTTTATACAGATTGGATACCAAAAAATAGTATCCATTTCTTCCAAAATATTAAACTTTTAAAATAAAATGTGTTTTCTTTGACTAATATACAAAATAAAATAACATGGAGTTATTTTTTGTCTTACACATCCTTATAACCTATGAAAGTCATTTAAAAACTTAGGGTGAGCACAAAAATCTCAATAAAGGATATAAAAAGTAAGAAAGATAACATTAGTCCATGAATACATGAAAATGTATGATATCATTTTCAAAAAGTCATACATGTCACCCATATATACTTACTTTGTAAAACTTGATATTTCCATGAGATTACCACAAAACATAAAGAACAAAAATAAAACCATAATGGTATCTTGGGGAATTACTAAAATAATCTTGTTACACAATTAGCTACCTAATGATTTGAAACCATTGTGTCTACCTTACAATGTAACCATCATGGATACCTTATTATATATCCATAAAATTTACATTTGGAGTAACCATATAGATGAACTCCATCATACACATTCCAAATTAATTATAGGGAGATATAGTTCCCACCCTTCATCATAAAAAAATTCCCAATAATAATAACATAATCATACAACATGAATAATTTCATAAAAACTTTTCTTTTGAACTTTGTAAAACATAATTTTAAAATAGGGTTTTAAAAGAAAATCCCCTTACAAATATCATATATTTGAAGTGAGACTTAATAGAGTGGATATAATTTTATATAAACTATAAATACACATAATTTAACATAATATAAACAAAATTAATCATACAAATAATTTTAATACCACATAATTAATGAATTATAAGGTTAACCCAAAAAATGGAAATTAGTATAATATTTCCATTACCTCAGGTTCTTATTACTTAAAACATGTTTAAACCTCATATATAAAGGTTAAAAGAGTGTTGTTAATATCTTACAGAAATATATTCATGTTTATAACACCTTATATAATCATTTATTAAAATCATTTCACCTTTTAATTATTAGAATTTTGTTCCTTCCATTGTTTCAAGTGTGTTCTTTACATGATTTCCATGGCCAGTTTGTATTTGATTTTCTTGTCAAATGGAAATGAAATAACATAAGTGAAATAAAATTTTATTAATTTTTTTCCATAATATTAAATGATTTCATAAAGAATTTTGGTTATATGGTATGAGGATAAATCATTAGATAAATCTTTAGTTATATTCATTTAGATCATTTTGGAAGTTCTTTGATAATCATGAAATAGTTTCATTATAAAACATAATATTATGTATATAAGTTAACTAAAGAACATGAAAGAGGATATATCATACACATTACAATATGTTTCAACCATTAAAATAATTTTATAACCATTTTTTGAAGGAAGTAAATAAAATTGAAGACACATTGTCCACGATGTCGGTAAATCGACACATCACGGACGGTGTTTTTATTTTTAGAATAAGAGGAATAGGAGAATAATTAAGTTGATTAATTCTTCCATAAACATGAAAACATATATCATATATAAGGTTACTGATCTTTCATTACTCTTGTGTAAGTTGAGGTGAAGATATTTTAAGAAAATAAACAAAGTAAAAAAAGAAAGCACAAGAAAATGAAAGAGGATTTTTACCTCTTGATCTTTTCTCCATGAGATCCTCCTTATGTCATTTGGTTTTGGCCTTTTGGTGAGACCGGTGGGTATTGGATGTAAGGAAGAACCTTGGTAAGGTTATTGTGAATAAATTATATTATGCACAAATCTTGAGAGATGTGAGAGAAAGAGGGGTGAGGGTGGTATTTATAGTGGAGGAGAGGAGGTATTTTCCATTATTTTAATCATTTGATTAATATTTTTTCTCAAGAATATGAATATTCATGATTTATGTGACCAAAAATAGTAAAAAGTGAATGTGAGTTCGAAACAATGTCCATTTAAATCATCCATTATAGTGACCAGACCTTTTCTTACATTAATATTACATAATTTTAAAGATAAACAAAATAATATTATTATACATAGAGGATTCAAAGGTTTAGTGTCTTGGGAAAACTAAGACAAAAAATAACAATTACAACATCAAGCATAAACTTTTATTTAATTTCTTCTTCTATAGCTTCTTATTGGAAATTAACCTCTCCTTTGTATATGTAGTCACCTGAGGATATACATCAAATGGGGTGAGCTAAAACCAAGGTAAAAAGATAAATAATAACAATATAGTATGGGGTAAAAATAATCATAAAATAGGCAAAATATCCTGAACATGGGAGGAATCATTAATAAAATACTTGAAATGTGGCAGTGCATAAAAAATGAAACATCATGTCTTAGTGGTTAACTACCACACATACTTTTGAACAAATCTAGCATATTTTTCACACATAATTTCACATTAAATCATGAGATTAATCAATTTACCCAATGAATTGGAGCACTGTATAATTTCAGGCAAACCCGTCACATCGAAACATTCATATTGTGCTATATAATTCTGGGTGCACCCCTCACATCATAACATTATCATTTATCATACATACCACAATGAAAAAATATCAAAAATACACATAACTAAACCATTTAAAGGAATTCTTTTCATCTCATAAGAACATATTCAAAAACATTGGGTTCCCAAAATTAAGTGGGAATAACATACTTGATATGATAGTCATCCACCTTGAGTGAGAAGTAAAAGGTGTGTTTTTGAAAGAAGAGTTCTTTTGGAAAACATTTGTTAGTCATAAACGTCAGTATAAAAAATTTATATCCTATAAAAGGTACTATAATGATGAAAAAATGATTTTTAAGTAGTGACCATACCAAAAATGGAGTGAAAGAGGGAGAACCCAAAGAAAGAATGTGAGTTCGAGATTTTCCCCTTACCTTTTATCAGAATGCATTATTCACTTTAATGTCCTATATAACAACATTATATTCATTAATTTAAAATTAAATAACCTTTTGTACATGAATATAGTTCATTATGGTTTCATTAAGTTATTTTATGGGCGTTTGGATGAGTTATAGAGTATAACAACATCATTCGGGAATGTTCATTTTTATGGTTTTCTTGAGCGGTTCATATGTATTCAAAAATGGAACTTCATGTAGAACTTAGGTAAACATAAAAAACTGATATTTCAAGTTATTAATGATATTAAATAATTTTAAACAATATTATAATTAATCATATTATATACCATGTGGATGAATCATTAGATAAGAAATAAATGATGATTGTTTGGGTTAATTTGGGCGATTTTTCGACCACATCGAAATTATTTTGTTCAATAATTTAGTAATATGTACCAAAGTTTTTTCCAGAACCTGAAATAGGATATAATACATATAATATAATATGTTTCAACCATAAAATTGTTTTCATGACCAGATCTGAATTATTTAAAGGAAATTGAAAACATGACGTTCTTTAAGGTGATATATTAACTCCTCACAAACAACGTTTTATTTTATAAAAAAGGAAGAGTAGAATTGGTTTTGATGGTATAATATCCCATTATTATCATAAAATTCCAATATATGTATGATATTGTAGTTACCATACCATTTTGATTAAGATGGATGGGGAGATAATAAGATAAGAACTTGAAATTGAAAGGAAATTAAAGGGAAATAGGGAGAGAAATTACCTCTTGAATCCTCCTCTTGAGATCCTAATTAATGGGGGAGGGTCTAGGGAAGATTATTTGGTAGATTTTAGATAAGTATTGTAGCTTTATAGGTGTGAGTAAACGATGGCGTGAAGGGTGGTATTTATAGTGCAGGGGAGAGGGGATTTCTCAATATAAAATTCATCAGTTTATTATTTCCCCACAAGACAAGGAATAGTGAGTCTTCCATGACCAAGAATAGTAATTAGGGCATGTTAGTTCGAGATTTTGGTGATTACAGCACTTTTTATGTCTTGAATAGTGGGTTTAAATTATAATGTATTTATACGGTAAATTAATGTATTTTACTATTCACCAAAATTTCAAGTATTTCATAAAAATCCAAAAAAATCACCCCAACCATTTTTTGACATGTAAAATCCAAAAATTAACTCTACTTTAAAAAATAATTTTTTAAATATGATTAATTTAATTTTTAATTAAAATCATAATTTACATGAAAAATACAGTTTTTTGAAATTAAAACTGATTTTATAATGTTTTCAAAAACTACTTAAGGTCTTATAAAATTATCTTAAAATTATAAGACATAGATTTGTTAATTTATGAACACAGTTTAAGAAAATAAATTTTTTTTTAAATTAATTAATTAATTATAATTAATTATTTATGACTTACGAAATTACCAATACTTTTACTATGGTCAAATTGTAACTTATAAGATGCCTATATTTTGTTTAATTATTCATGGGTAAGGTTACTATTATTTTAGATAATTTAAAATTAATAAGGGTCATATTACTATTCATAGGGGTAGGATACTATTTACCAAAAAAAATTCCTATCGGACACCAAACATCTTACTGATCACAACCATATATATCAGATTTTTGAAATTCAAAACATAGAAGTGGAAAAATTATATTTAATGATCACATAGTATTTAGTATCATGATATTTCATTGTTATTCCTAATGGGATTATAATATAAGGTATAAATACAAGAAGGTAATTCTATTGATAAAACTTTGGGTCATTACATTCTTCCCCCCATATGAAATTTCTCCCTCGAAATTTTGTTTTAGGTAAACAGGTGAGGGTACATCTCCTTCATTGCCTCTTCCAGTTCCAAAGTTTCTTCTTCAAACTTATGGTTCCTCCACAACACTTTTACAAGGTGGTCTATCTTGTTACATAAAACCTTATCTCTTTGGTCTAGAATCTTCACTGGTTTCTCCTCATATGAGAGATCATCTTCCAGTTGTACCACCTTGGAGTTCGGTACATGTGAAGGATCAGGTATGTACTTCCTTAGTAGTGATACATGAAACACATCATGAACTTGATCCATATTCGATGGAAGTGCAAGACAATAGGCCATGACATCTATGCGTTCTAGCATCTCAAAGGAGCCAATGATCCTTGGGCTTAGCTTCCATTTCTTTCCAAACAGAATGACTCTCTTCCATGGTGATATTCAAAGGAAGTCTTTATCTCCAACATCAAACTCCAATTCTCATCGATATTTGTCATCATAGCTATTTTTCTGAATATGAGTAGTTTTTATGTGTTTCAAGATGACTTGAACCTTCTCTGTCATCTCTTTCACAAGATTGGGTCCAAGTAGCTTTCTTTCTCTAACTTTATCCGAACAGGTTGGAGTTCTACATTGCTTTCTATACAAATCTCCATACGAATCCATATGAATAATCAAGTGGAAGATATTATTGTATGATAACTCAACCAATGGGAGTTGTTGATCCCATCAACCTTTGAGTTCTAGAGAGAAATCTCTTATAATTTCTTCAAGCTTCTGAATGGTCCATTCAGATTTTCCATCAGTTTAGGGGTGATAGGTCGGGCAGAAAATTAATTCTGCACTAAAATCATGTTTAAGGATCCTCTGGAATTTAGATGTGAACCTTGGATCACGGTCAGAGAAAATTGAGAGTGTAATTCCATGCAGTCTCACCACTTCCTTCACATATATATTTTCAATTTGTTCAAGTGATAGGGCTTCCAGAATGGAGATAAAATGGGTAGTCTTGGTGAGACTTTCAACCACAACCCATATCGCATTATTTCCCTTCAATGTCTTTAGGAGACCCGTGACAAAGTCCATAGTGACATTCACTCATTTCCACATGGGTATAATAAATGGTTGCATCATCCCTTTGGACCATTGTTGCTCTGCTTTAACTTGCTGACATACCAAGTCCCTTGATATATATTTTGTGATCTCCTTCTTCATGTTATCCCACCAGAAGTGTTCACTGAGATCACAGTACATCTTTGTGCTTACAGGATGGATAGAGAATGTTGAGCTATGTTTATTGTCCAATATATCCTTATTTATCCTAGGTTTTGAAAAAAATCCACATTCCAAATAGAATCACACATTCATCATTGATATGGAACTCGTGAAGCTTCTATTACTTTATTGCATTCACCCTCTTTTATACCTCCTCATTATCCCATTGTGATTCCTTAATCTTCTCTTGGATGGATGGTTGCGCAATCATTTGGGAAAGATAGGATGTATCCCCTACCCTTATGATTTCCAAATCTATCCTTTTCATATCTAATAAGACATTCTATTTCTCAATCCGTAACATGGATATAGTAGTAGGTTCTTTTCTACTTAGAGCATCAGCAATCTTGTTCGCATTTCCTGTATGACAGTGAATAGAGAAATCATAATCCTTGATTAGCTCTAACTATCTCCTTTGACTCATGTTGAGCTCCTTTTGAGTGAATATATACTTTAGGATCTTGTTGTTAGTGTATATGTCACACTTATCTCCATAAAGGTAGTACATCTAGATTTTCAAGGAAAAAATCATGGCTTCCACCTCTAGATCATGCATTGGGTAGTTCTTATCAGGGATCCTTAACTACCGTGAGGGGTAGGCTATCACATTATCCTTTTTCATGAGTACGCAACCAAAAACATTTCTTTTAATCATCATTGTATATCACAAAACTTTCTCTACATTTTGGTAGTGTGAGCACAGGTGCAGTGATCAGCCTTCTCTTTAGCTCCTTGAAGCGTCCCTCACATTCTTCTGTCCAGACATTCTTTACCCCTTTACGTGTTAACTTAGTTAGTGGGATTGAAAATTATGATAAATTTCTCACAAAACATTTTTATTACCCATCTAATCTATGAAAACTACGTATTTTTGTGACACTAAAGGGCCTCAGTCATTCCACAATCACCTTTGTTTTTGAAGGTTCCATATAAATTCTCTCACTTGTCATCACATGTCCTAAGAACGTGACTTGCTTCATCAAAAGGTAACACTTGATGAACTTGGCATATAAATTCTCCTTTCTCAATGTCGCGAACACAAGTCTTATATGTTCTTCATGTTCCTCTTTTCTCTTGGAGTAGATTAGAATATCATCAATAAAAACTACAAAACATTTGTCGAGGTAATGTATAAAGAATCTATTTATCAAATCCATAAAGATTTCAAGAGCATTAGAAAGTCTGAAGGGCATCACCAGAAACTCATAGTGCCCATACCTTGTACTGAAGGAGGTCTTGTGAATATCTTCCTTCTTCTTTTTTAGCTGATGATATCTAGAATTAAGATCCACCTTTGATAAGTATTGATCTCCTCCTAACTAATCGAACAAGTCATAAATCCTTGGAAGAAGATACTTATTCTTTACTGTGATCTTGTAGAGTTCCTGATAATCTATACACAGTTGTATCATTCCATCATTCTTCTTCACAAAGAGCATTGGTGCACCCTAAGGTGATGCACTAGTGTGTATGAACCCTTTGTCCATATGCTCTTTCATTTTCTTCTTAAACTCCTCCAGTTCAATAGGATTCATCTAGTAGCGACACTCAGAGATAGTATTAGCTCCTGGTATGAGTTATATTGGGAACTCTATCTCATGTTCTAGGGGAATTTTTGGTAACTCTTAGGGAAATACATCACTAAAATCTCTCATGATGGGAATTTCCTCAAAGTTGGCACTTTCCTTTGACTCAACCATTTGGGTGAGGTATGTTTCTTCATAGGGAATCAGCACCCACACCATTGAAGGATTTTTCAATGGAGATTCATTATCCTCTATTCATTTTTAGTAGAGCGTGGTATAGTTCATAATATGAAAAAATATTTCCTTTTCCAGACAGTTGATACGTGTTCTATATAATGTGAGCCAATCCATTCCCATTATAGCATCGAATTACACCAAGGGAAGTATTACAAGATTCATTGGAAGAATCTTCCCACACACGCCAACAGGATAAGATGCAAACACTTGGTTTTCAATGATTTCACCACTGGCTTTTTTTATAGATATCTCTACTTCAAGGTTGTGGGGGTTCGATTCTATTGTTCTAGAAAACTTGTAAGATATAAAAGAATGCATAGAACCATAATCAAATAAGACTTTTGCCATTCTTGAGTGAATAGGAAGTGTATCTTGTATGACTTAATTATATTTCTCCACTTAAACAGTAGTTATGGATTATTCCTTCCCATGTTCCTTTGGATTTGGTGGCTGCTGATGTTTATTACCCTCAAGAACTTGAGGTTTAGTGCACTGGATCGCATAGTGCCCTAGCTCCCTATAGTTGTAGCATTGAACAATGTGTGGTTCTCTCCTTTCTTCCACCACATTATCCTTACTTTTCATGTATTTTCAACATTCTTGAGCATGGTTTCCTTATTTCCCACACTTTAATCACTTCCCCATCCCTTGGAGGCAGTTCCCATGGTGCAAATTCCCAAATTTTTGGCATGTAGGTCACTGATTTTTCTTCCCATCATTGTCAATAGATCCACCAGCTTGAAATTCCATATTTCATTTCTTATCACCATAGCCATGGGACCATTATCTAAATTATATCTTCACTTTGAGATCACATCGAACAACTTCATCATAACTCTCAAATTCTCTAATTTCAAGAGCCTTTCGAAGGTGTGGTTTTAATCCACTAAATAATCTATCAATTTTTCTATCATTGTTGATAATAAAACCTGAATCATACCTTGAAAGTCTTGTGAAATTCACTCCGTAGGTTGTGATAGATTCTCCTTATTTTTTCTTTAGATCTATGATTTCTCCCTCTATATTTGTCTGAAGGGTTCTTGGGAAATACTTATTAAGAAACATTATCTTAAAGTCTTCCCATTCCATCTCTTCAATTTCCTCCCTTGGATTGGGGTTCTTTATCAAAGCCAACCATTGATCGGGCTCTCCATCTAGACGATAAATGGCTAGTGTCACCTTCTCTATCTCATAATAGTGAAGCATATAAAAGATTTTATCCATGGATTTGACCCACTGTTCTACAGCTAGTGCATCGGAAGATCCATTAAACGTCGTTTGTCGTTGCCGCATAAAACATTAGATAACCATTTTCTCCCTCTTTGGTGTAGGAGGACATTATGCATTATAATGGTTATTGTTCATAACCTGAGATATTTGGGTAAGCATCACCATGATTTTTTTAACTCCACCTCCCAAATCATTGGGGATGTCATTCGAGAAATCGTTGCATTGGCCCTCGCATGAGTTATTGGCCTGCTTTCTCCTCATTCCCACCATTTTCTAAAATAGAAAAGGTTATAAAAAACATAATTCAACAAGTAATGAATAACTTATTCATTTTTACAATTTATACTAAAATAATAACATATGGGATCCCTATGAAATGATTCGTGTGTGCATATTTTTACTTAGTATCATGCTAGAGGTTTTCTCTAGGGTTCACTAATCCTAATTCCCAAATTAACTAATCCTTGCCTCTGATACCAACAATAGCGACCCAACCATTTCTTACCTTACTAATAAATAATTTAAAAGATAAAAAACATAATATTATTACACATAAGGGGTCCAAAAATTTAGTGTCTTGGGAAATCTATGACCATACATAACAATTACAATATCAAGCATAAACATTTATTTAATTCCTTCTTCTCTATCTTTTTATTAGCACTTGACCTCTCCTTAGTACATGTAGTCACGTAAGGATGTACATAAAAAAGGGTGAGCTAAAAGCCCAGTAATAGGATATATAAGAACAATATATCATGGGGTGAGCATAATCATAACATAGGCAAAAGATCATGAACATGAGAGGAGTCATTATTAAAAGACTAGAAATGTGGGAGTCCATAACAAATAAAACATCATGTCTTATTGGTTAACTACCACAAATACATGTGAACAAATCTTTCATCTTGTTCACACATAATTTTATATCAACTAAAGATATTCATCACTTTAACCAATGCATTGGAGTGATTTATAATTCTAGGTGCACCCATCACATTGAAACATTTATATTGCGCTATATAATTCTGGGCGCACCCGTCACATCATAACATTATCATTTATCATGCATGCCAAAATGAACTTATATCAAAAATGAACAAAAAACACAAGTAAAGGGATGGGTTTCATCTCATAAGAACATATTCATAAACATTGGGTTCCCAAAATTAAGTTGTAATAACATACTTGATACGATAGCCATCCACCTTGAGTGAGAAGTAAAAGGTGTGTTTTTGAAAGAAGAGTTCTTTTGGAAAAATTTTTTTATCATAAACATTAGTAGAAAACATGTATATCCAAAAAAAGGTATAATAATGATGAATAAATTATTTTTAAGGGGTTACCATACCAAAAATGGGGTGAAAGAGGGAGAACCCAAAGAATGAAAGCTGAGTTCGAGATTTTCCCCTTACCTTTTATCAGAATGCTTTCTTCACTTTAATGTCCTATATAACCACATTAGATTCATTAATTGAAAATTACAGAACCTTTTTTATATGAATATGGTTAATTATGGTTTCATTAAGTTATTTTTTTGTCCTTTGTATGAGTTATATAGTATAAAAACATTTTTCGGGAATGTTCATTTTTATGGTTTTCTTGAAAGGTTCACATGTATTCATAAATGGAAGTTCATGTAGAACATGGGTAAATATATAGAACTGGTATTTCATGTTCTAAATGAAATTCTAGAAGTTTAAATGATCCTATAATGAATCATATTATATACCATGTGTATGAATCATTAGATAAGAATAAAATGATGATTGTTTGGGTTAATTTCGGCGATTTTCTGACCACAACGAACTTGTTTTGTTTAATCATTTAGAAATATGTACCCAAGTTAGTTACAGAACATGAAATAGGATATAAAATATAAAATATAATATGGTTCAACCATAAAAATGGTTTCATGACCAGATCTTAAATCATTTAAGGAAATTGAAAACATGTCGTTCTAGAAGATGATTGATTAACACCTCACGAACAACATTTTCTTTTATTAAATAAAATGAAGAAGAGAAGGGGTTTGGATGGTATAATATCCCATTATTATCATAAAATTACATTATATTTATGATACTGTAGTTACCATACCATTTGGAAGAAGATATGTGGGGATAGAATAAGAGAAGAACTTGAAATGGAAAGGAAATTAAAGGAAAAGAGGGAGAGAAATTACCTTTTGATTCCTCCTCTTGAGATCCTCCTTAAGGGACCTAGGCATGGTCTTTTGATGAGACCAAAATCCCTTGTACATGGGGGAGGGGCTAGGTAAGAAACTTGGGTATAGTATAGATAAGGCATGAAGCTTGAGAGTTGTAAGGGAATGAGGGTGTGAAGGGTTGTATTTATACTGGAGGGGAGAGGGGATTTCTCAATCTAAAATTCATTAATATATTATTTCCCCACAAGACAAGGAATAACGAGTCTTCTATTACCAATAATAGTAAATAGGGCATGTGAATTAGATATTTGGGTGGTTACACCACTTTTTATGCCAAGAATAGTGGGTTTAAATTATAATTTTTTAATACGGTAAATTAATGTATTTTACTATTCACCAAAAATTCAAGTATTTCAGAAAAATTCCAAAAATTCACCCTAGCCGTTTTTTGACGTATAGAATCCAAAAAATGAATTCCATTTCTAAAAATAATTTTCTAAATATTATTAATTTAATTTTTAATTAAAATCATAATTTACTAGAAAAATACAGTTTTTTAAAATTAAAACTGATTTTATAATGCGTTCAAAAATTACATAAGGTCTTATAAAATTATATTAAAACCAGAAGACATATATTTATTAATTTATGAAAAAAATTTAAGAAAATACATCTTATTTAAAATTAATTAATTAATTATAATTATTTATTTATGACTTACAGAAATACCAATACTTTTACTATGGTCAAATTGTCACTTATAAGATGCTTAACTTTTGTTTAATTATTCATGGGTAAGGTTACTATTATTTTGGATGATTTACTATTCATAAGGGTCATGTTTCTTTTCATAAGGGTAGGTTAATATTCATAAGGTTTGGTTACTATTTACCAAAAATTAATTTTTTCCTATCGGACTCCAAACATCTTACTGATCACAACTGTGTATGTCGGATTTTTGAAATTCAAAATATAGAAGTGGAAAAATTATGTTTAATGATCACATAGTATTTAGTATCATGATATTTCATTATTATTCCTAAATGGATTATACTATAAGGTATAAATATAATGAATTCCATTGATAAAACTTCAGGTCGTTACATCCATGACCCAATAATGATGTAGAAATTCATTCATTTAGCATACTTTGTAATTAATGAATTTCACTATTCACCAAAAATTCAAGTATTTTGGAAAAATCCAAAAAAATCACCCTAATCATTTTTCAATGTGTACAACTCAAAAATGAACTCCATTTTTTTAAAATAATTTTCTAATTATTTTTAATTTAATTTTTAAATAACATTATATTTTATTCCAAAAAAATTGAAATATAACTAATTTTATATCACCTTAAAAAATTAATCAATATCTCATTATCTTATAACCTTAAGAAAATAAATTATTAATATGATTTACTATTCATATGGTTCATGTTACTACTCATAATGGTATTTTACTATTCACCAAAAAATTATGTTTGTTCTATTAGACTCCAAATAACTTACTGATTACAACTGTAGATGTCTATTTTTTGAAATTCAAATCATAGAAGTGGAAAAAAAATAAGTCTAACAGCAAGTTTATAACTATATCTTTATAAAAGTTTCATTATGTGTAGGATCAATGTTTCATGAATTTCAATTTATTTTTCAAACCTTTGTGTGTTATATTCTCCCCACCTTTGAAAAATTTCTTCCTCTCAATTTTAATTACTTATTAAACCAATGAGAGTACCTTTCCCTCATAGCATTTTTATATTCCCATGTTGATTTTTCAACCATTTGGTTCCTCTAAAAAACCTTTACCTGGTGGATTACCTTATTCTACAAGATTAACTTATTCTACAATACATATTCTATTCAATCAAGATTATAAAGAGGATTCTCTTCATAAAAAATGATCTCTTCAAACTAAATTTCTTGTAGGCTCAAAACATGAGATGGATCTAGCACATACTTTCTCAAAATCAAAACATGAAAAAATTGTGTACTTGAGATAAACTTGGAGGAAAATCTCCTCGGTAAGTGACTGTTCCATCTTTATCCATGATTTCATAAGGTCCAATGAACTTTGGACTTAGATTTCCTTTCTTACCAAAATGCATAACACTTTTCCATGGTTATATTCTAATAAAAACCCGATCACCTACCTCGAAATGAAATACTCTCCTCCTGTTATCTATATAAATTTTCTACCTACTCTGAGTTTTCCTTATGTGTTGTTGGATCAACTTCACCTTCTCAGACACTTCCTCCACTAATTCTGGTCCCATCAACTTCCTTTCCACGATATCATCTGAAAAATCTAGAGTTCATCACCACTTCCCAAATAATACATCAAAAGGTTCCATCTGTATACTAGAATGAAAATTGTTATTATAAGAAAACTCAACTAAAGAAATATGATGATCCCAACTTCCCTGGTAACCCATTGAATACGATTAAAGTATATCCTCTAAAGTCTGAATAGTTTGTTCTAACTGCCTATCTAATTGAACATGAAAAGATGTACTGAAATTTAATTATGTTCCCAACAACTTATATAGGAACATCCAAAAATTATAAGTGAACATGGGATCTCGATCAGACATAATTGGAAGAGGCACTCCATATAACATGACAATCTCTTTGAGGTACAGTCGAGAAAGCTTATCCAAAGGCATTGTATCTAGAATAGGAATAAAATGTGTAGATTTAGTCAGTTGGTCAATAATAAACCAAATTTTTTCTTTGTTACCTCTATAAGTATTTAGTAGTCCCACCATGAATTCCATGGATACATTTTTCCATTTCCACTTTCACACTGGTAAAAGCTGAACCATCCCCTTTGGTAACTGCGACTCATATTTAACCTGTTGATAAGTCAAACATTTCATGATAAAATTTTCAATATATCTTTTCATTCCATCCCGCCAGTAATTCCTATAATGGTATCGGTATATCTTTTTACTTCTATGACTAATTGAAAATTGAGAATTATGAGCTTCAGACAACAATTATTTTTTTAGTTTAGAAACACAAGGAACACATAATCTTTTCCCAATTATCAAAAAACAATCTTTGTCAATTTTAAATTCTAGAAACTTACCCTTTTTAACTAATTCTACCTTTTTATAAATATCACGGTCTTCCTTCTACACATTTTTAATTCTTTATGACAAAGATGACAGTACAGAAACCTGAAACAAAATAGAGGAATTTCTTGCACCAACAAATTCCAAGAAAAATTCATCACATAATTAAAAAAGGGGTCACGTTATAATTATAAATTAGTTAATGATACATGATGTTTTCGACTCAATAAATCCTCCACTTTGTTTTATTTTCCCAAATAGTAATTGATCGTGAAATTATAATCCATTATCAATTCAAGCCATCTTCTTTGCCTCGTTTTTAATTCCATCTTATTAAATATACACTTCAGACTTTTATGGTCAGTATATATTTGGCATTTGGATCCGTAAAAATGATACCTCTAAATTTTCAAATAAAAAACCATAGGTTCTAATTCAAAATCATGTGTGGGATAATTTACCTCATGAGGTTTTAATTGTTTTAAATCATAAGAAATTACATAATAATTCTGCATCAGAACACAACCAAGTCTCTTAAATAAACCATCAATGTAGATGCCAAAATCACCATTTCTAGAAGGCAAATACAAAATTGGAGCATTCAACAATCTCTTATTCAGTTCATGAAAACAAACATCACATTATTAAATCCAAATTAATTTAACCCCTTTTCTGTTAATTTAGTTAGTAGTCTAGAAAATCATGAAATGTTTTTAACAAACTGTCAGTAATAACATGTGAATCCAAGAAAAAAAAAATTTATGTAAAATGTTTCGGTCTTGTCTATTCCTCAACCATTATGGTTTTGGAAAGATCGACTATTATTCCAAATTTATTTACAATGTTCCCAAGAAAAAAAAATCTATTGTAACAAAAAATCACACTTTCTAAATTTCCCATACAGTTTATTTTCCATTAAGGCTTCCAAAAAAACCCTTAGATATTTTTCATGCCCTTATATACTTTTAAGAAATACCAAAATTTCATCAATAAAAAAACTAAAAAATTATATAAGAACTCGTGATATTTTCTATTCATAATATCCATCCATACAGCTGGTGCATTATTTGACCCAAAAAAATAACAACAAATTCATAATGAAAATATTTAGTAAGGAAAAAATTCTTTAGGATGTCTTCTTCCTTTAATATCAAGTAATAGTACCCCAACCTAAAGTCAACCTTCCAAAAAGAATGTGCTCCCTGGAGATAAGCAAATCATTCATCGATATGAGGAAAATGATACTTATTTTTAACAATGATGTTATTCAAGGGCCGATAATCAATGAAAAGTAATATGGTACCATCTTTCATTTTAATAAACAAAACTAGAGCCCCACATGGTGAAGTGCTAGGATTAATGAAGCCTTTATCAAGTAAATCCTGAAACAAATTTTTCAATTCAATAATTTCCATTTCGGCCATTAGATAAGGGGGTTTTTTGAAATTATCTTTGATTTAGGAACTAATTATGTTGTGAATTCAACTTATCTATTTGGTATAACACCAGGTAACTCATCAAGAAAAAGATAAATATATTCACTTACCACTAACACATCATTAATATGAATAGTTCCATTGTTTTCAACAAAATAATAAATATAACTTTCATTTACATATTTCAATAGTTTATCATCTTCCTGATATGTTATCAATTTTATGGTTTCATTATTGTATAAAAACTAAAACTATTTCTAAAAAACAACTTCTTTATCTCTATAATCAATCTTATTATGATAAACAAAAAGTTAATCCATACCCAGAATGACATCAAAATCTACTAAGATAAAAAAAAGATTTGCAGGTAAATACATTATAAATACCACAATAGAAAGATTCTTATAATTATAATTTCTTTAATACTTCCCCCTGGTGTTTCAACAATAATTTATGGTCTCACTTTTTGAGGTGATGTTTCCAATTTACAAAACAATTTTTATGAATTAAATGAATGTGTCGACCTCATATCAAAGAAAAATTTAGAAAAATATGAGTAAATAAACAAGGTACATGATAAAAATTCATTGGATGGCCTGAAATATGCTGACGTAGTTTAAAAGGATCTCACTACACCTTTCTATTTATAGTTTGGCTTCCTCCCATCATTCAGATCTTTCTTTGGGAAGGCAGTTTTATAGTGACCCATCTCACCGCATTTGAAACACTTTATGATTTTCTTATTCGGACTAATATTTAGATCATTTTCATTAAAATATATGGTCATATGTCCAAACATACTATATAAAAACACTTCCTTTTTTTAGTAAGGCATTCCCCAAGTTGCTTTTACCGCACTATTCACAGACAAGAAACTGAACTTTCATACCATCAGATTTATTTGGTTGATTCTTATGCATTGTATTACATTTGGAACTCTTGTTATATTTTTTCTCAAATTACATGTGATCATCAGTGAACTACATTTATACCCTCTCAGTAGATCGGAAAATTTTCTCATAACTTTTTAACCCTCTAGAATCCAATGCCCTTGGATATCTCGGCTTTAATCTTGAGTAAAAACTGTTGATTTTTCTATCAAGATCCCGAATAAGATTTGGGGCATACCTTTCCATTAGGGTGAATATTGATTCAAACATGACCACCGAATCTTCTTACTTTTTCCTCAATTATAGAAATTGATTATCTATCCTATGTTGAACCACAGTAGGAAAATATTTTTCAAGGAAAAGACTTTTAAATTCATCCCACTCTAAGGCTTCAATCTCTTCTATATCCCTGATATTATTGACCATTGACCACCACTGATAATCTTCACCTTCAAGATGATAAATGTAAAGACATTCCTTTTGATTATATTAATATACCATGACATCGAATATCTTTTCATGGGCATTAATCCATCCTTAAAACATTATTGAGTCAAAAGATCCACTTAAAGCATGAGGGTGTTGCCTCATAAAATGTTCCCCTATTGTCATGTTCATTTGTGGTAGTTATGGTTTTTCTCTTTCATGGATTCCAATTTCATTTATTTACATTTTCAGCTAGTCCATTACTATCTCAAATAGTTCATTTCCAATATCTATCATTCTATGTTGTAGATTTGGAAGGATGTCGTTATATCAATGCCTTTCCACATCAGCTTCCCTGTTTCTTATGTGGAAAACAATTTGAAACAAACATATATTAGTTGAACGAACATGGTAATAATTAAATGATATAACATTTAAAAGTAACCATATATTAAAAATCATTTATGATATTCTTTTAACATCATCCTAACCCCTAAAGTTATCTAAACAATCCTTCGATACCAATTATATGGTCTCGACCTTAAACATTACATAATCTTGAATTTTAGTCAATAAATCTCTTCATTTCACATTGAGGATCTTTTCAAGATTAGAGTTTTAGAAAATTAGGATATAATACATACATATCATTACACATATATATACATTGCATACAATCAAAATAGTGTCCATTTATTCCAAATTATAAATCTTTTAAAATAAAACATGTTTTCTTTGAAAAATCTTCATAACATTTAACGTAGATGTCTTCATTGTATTACACATCCTTATTAACTATGAAAATAATTTAATAACTTGGTATGAGCACAAAAAGATCATAAAGGTAAATAAAAATAAGGAAATAGAACATTTGTCTATGAATACTTGTAAATATATGAAATCATTTTCAAAAAGACATACTTGTCACCCATATATACATACTTTGTAAAACTAGAGATTTCCATGAGATTTACACAAAACATAAAGAATATAAATAGAAACATAAACTTCTCTTGGGTAATTAATTACACAATCTTGTAACCCAATAATCTACCTTATTATTTTTAGCCCTCTCGGGTACCTTACAATGTAACCCTCACGACTACCTTATTATGTGACTATCACAGTTACACTTGGAGTAACCATACGGTTGAACTCTAACTTTCACAAAACCAATGAATTGGAAAGAGATATAGGTATCACAATTCAACATAAAAAATTTAATATAACTAGAACATAATCATACAACAGGAATAAGGGCATAAAAACATTTCTTTTGAATTTTGTTAAATAGAATTTTAAAAGAGGATTTAAAAATAAAATCCCCTTACAAATATCATATATTAGAAGTGAGACTTAATAGAGTGGATGGAATAAATATATAAACTATAAATACCATAATTCAATATAATATAAATAAAATTTATCACACAAACACTTTTAATACCATATAATTATGGATGTAGAATGTTAACCCAAAGAATGGAAATTGGGTTAAAAATTCCCTTACCTCAAGTTCATCAAACATGAAACATGTTTAAAACATTTTTTTAATGGTTAAAATCATGTTATTAATATCTTAAAGAAATATATTCATGTTTATAACACATTATATGATTATTTCATAACATCATTTCACCCATTAGTTATTATTATTTTGTTCCTCACATTGTTTCGGGTGCATTCTTTACATGATTTCTATGGCTAGTTTGTATTTTATTTTATTTTAATATGTAAATAAAAATACATAAGTGAATGGAATGGTATTAATATGTTTCAATAATATTAAATTATTCCATAAATAATTCTGGTTATATTATATGAGGATGAATCATTAGATAAATCTTTAGTGATATCTATTTAGATCATTTTGGTGGTTCATAAACTAGTTTCATTATTTAACATAATATTATTTATATATGTTAACTATAATCCTATATATCTCAGGATATATTAATTTTTACCTAATTAATTGGAGGGAGATTTAGGTCCCACTATTCAAATAATGAAAATTTCACATATATATTCCACAAGATCAAAAAAACATTCGCCATATCATAACCCATTAAATGAAATGGGTTTCAAAAAAATTTAATCATATCAAAACTTGTTAAAAATATATATATTTCATAATAATTTTATCATTTTATCATATCATACCCTATTTTAAAATGGGGAGGTTTTAATAAGAATGTTATCATGGTATAACCAATGGAGTAGAAACTAAATTCATAAACATATTTTCATCATAATCCATTCAGAGATAGAATAAGAATAGTATCCTTTGTTCATATTCCCTATAAATAAAAATTTACATTTAAGGAATTCATATTATATGGATAATTATTAAGAAATATCACCTCAAACATTAATTGAGGAAAACAAAACTTATTTTTTAAAAAACATAAAAATTAAAATTCTTTAAACAAATTGAAAACCATTTATTTGAAAACGACCTTAAAACATATAATGGAAGAATTAAAAATCATGAAAAACATTTGATATGTAAAATATACTTTTCTCTTTAAAATAAATAATTTTAAAACAAAAAAATTAATTCATATTCCTTTAAAATAAACATGATACATTATAAGTGAATATTCAATGAAAATAATTATCATGATAATAGGAAATTCTATATATTATGTACATATTAAAATAGAGATTTCTTACTCATTTTTGGTTAAATAAAAACAAGAATTATTTGGAAAAATGAATAAAGATTCATTTAAAATAATTTTTAAAAAATTAAAAAAATGTATTTAATAAATCACTTCATGAATTTTATAAATATTTTTTTAAACATTTTTTGAAAACATTATTTGGGAAGAAAAAGGATTTTCTACCGAAGAGATAAATAAAGATGATTTTCCATAAAAATATTATTTTTTAATCATTAGTACATAATGAGAGTATAATAGAGTTGTAATAGTCATTATTTAGAAATAACTATGGGATAATAAAATAAAATATTTTTTTGGGAGATAGATCACTTTATTTCATCATTGTAAGAATAATCATGAGCAATCCCAAAAAATGTTGAGATTATAACATAAAACACTTACCACTTCGATAACATTGGATCATAAACCCCATAAGAAAGAAAAGTTAAATGATGTCTATATAATCATGAAAAAAATTAGTAAATGATATAAAATTTAAAATGGGTGTTGTATACACCTCAGAGAAGAATATAGGTGCATAATATTACATAGGTCTATAAGATGGAGATTTAAGACAATTATCCCTAACAATTATTTTTAGCTTTAAATATTAAACCCCTTGAAAGAAATATAATAAAATGGATAAGTAAATCATCATATTTTTGAGAAAAATAATAATAAAACATTCATGGGTATTATATACACCAATTAAAATGAATGGGTGGTGAATATTAAATGTGTCTCATAGAAGTAAAAAATTGAGACGGAAATCCAAAACATTAAGTCTTGATATCCATCATATATGTTCC
Organism: Viscum album; assembly: GCA_963277665.1. Lineage (NCBI taxonomy): Eukaryota > Viridiplantae > Streptophyta > Magnoliopsida > Santalales > Viscaceae > Viscum > Viscum album. Next base: position 1,329,010,606 of record OY728165.1, on the reverse strand, counting down.
GAACTCCTATATTATAAATATATGTTTATTATAAATAGATTGAATAAAAATTATAATATATATAATACAATTTATGATTTTCTTATGACTTCTTAATACCCCATTATTAACAATTCCATGTTATTGACACATTTAAGGTAATAACTTCTCTTTTTTTCACTTATGTATTGATTTTTTATTCTTTAGTTCACATGAATTTATCATGAATATAGAATCTAATTAATTTTAAACATGATTTAAATATAATATATATTCATTTTATATGTTTTCATAGTAATCCTTTAGATTTTGAGAGAGAAAATGTAATGCACTGTTCATGGAGATGGTAGGACTTACATACTCAAGAATGTTTTTTCCGTTTTTCTAATGGATTGAAATAAAGAGTGGTAAATAATATATCCAAATTAAATAATAATTTTTTATAATTTACATATAATATTTTAATTTAAACCATCCTTATTACATTTTATGTAAAGCACAAATGAATCACATCGCTTCCTAAGGTAGTAGTCCGCCATACATTGGGGCTACGTTATCGTATTACCATAAAATGGGATGTAAGAAGGTATATGTTATATAATAATTCCAAAATTGTAATAATATAATATATATCATATATAAATATTTAATCCATCATTAAATGTAGACTTTAGAGTTATTAATGGAAAACATAATAACATTGGTTTGCGAGGTCGTTGTCCTCTATACATACATATGATGATTTCATAATCAATTAGATGGAAGAGGAGATGGTTTTAGGTAATTACCTTCACATAAAAACTTTTAATTATTTGTAATAAACTAATTTAATTATATATTCAGGGTTTAATAATAATTTGAGGAGGAATATGAATAAATAAAATAAATCTCTTGGTTAGGGGGGTTGCCTCTTCTTAGGAAAGCTTCATTTGGTTTGCACAAAAGGCTTATTAGGTTGGAATTATGACCAAAACAAGTCTTAATTTAGTATATTAGGGATTTAATAAATTTATTTGGGTATGTATGGATAAAAAATGTTTTTTGAATGTGTTAAGAGTGTGCAGAGGGGGTAGCCTTATATAAGTGAGGTAAGTGGCACACTTATAATGTTTTGAAAATAAAAAGGCATACCCTTGTTTTTTCATATTCCAAAAGGCTCATAAATTGTAAATTATGAAACATAAATGATATATTAACAATATATAGACATAAAATTGGTTATTTAAATGTTTTTTTTTCATTTTTAAAAAATATCATTTTTAGTTTATCCCCCCAGTAAACCCATTTTGACATTAACCACAGTAAATAATTTTTATAATATGTACTATTCATTATGTTCTAAAATTAATTTTACCATATTGTAGAATATAACTTATGCTGACTAAAAATATTTAATCAATTTTTCTAAATTCTATTTAGATAATTGGTAAAAGATAATTTACAATTTATCCCACATACGCGATGAGAAAGTTGGTTATCAAAGGGAAAATGTTTTAATGTTTACAAAAAAATCTATAAAAATTCAATATGAAAATGATTAAAATGACCTAAATTGGATTAATATATATATATATTAAATTAGACAAATTTTTCACTCAAAATCATCATAAAATAATTCTTTTGTTTTTAAAATAAATTAAAATTCATAATAAAAACCTATATTTATCACTATTAATCAAAAAAATTATATTCACTAAAAATTCTAAAAAATCCACCCTAATATATTTTTGATAGAATTATTCAAATTTTGAATTTTATTTTTTTCAAATAAATATTAAAATAAGTACGCAGAATGTTACAAAACAAATTTTTAGAAAATTTATGTTTTTTAGCATAAAATTGGAATTATTATTATATATTATCTAGAAAAAAATATGTTAAATGTTAAACATTTTATAGAATATATAATATATAAATTTCATTTAAGTAATTCACCCAACTTGATTTGTTTAAATTATTGATGTAAATAAACATAAAAATTGTTTTTCAGAAAAATATTTCTGTTATTTTCAAAGAGTTTTTAATTTCATTTCAAATTATTTGTTCACCAAAGAATTTATTATATATATATTTTGAGACCATATAATTTAGTTAATAAAATTTATACCCTCTTTTCTAATGTCTAGATGATAATATCATATTCAATAAAAATATTTCAATAGTATGTAATGTTTCATATATTATCTCTATTGTATGTACATGAAATACTACCAATGTTGTGTGTGACAAAAGATAAAAACGTAGGTTTGTGTAATGCATAATACACTCATAATTTCATTGAATAAATAATTTAATTAATATTAAACATATTTGGAAAAATATTTTTTCACATAATCTAAGGGTGTTACACTTCAATCGTACTGAAATAATAAAACCAGTATCTTCCATATATTGAGAAATTGTTATGTAAATGGAATAAACTATATCTGTATAATCTTATAAGAAATTGGAAAAGAAACTATCATTAATGTGTATAGATGACCAAAACATACAAACTGGTATTGTTCATTTTCTAACACCCCCATTTTATGGATGGTTATATTAAAGGATTTAATGCATATATATGATATTCATGACATATTTAACATTATTTAAATATAATATATATGTTGGATTATTAAAGTATATGATGGCTTCAAGAGTGGGGTGAATTTTAGTTTAAAAAATTAAACTTACATAAAACCATAACTTCATTTATTTCAGTGATCGGAATTAGATATTGTTTAATGATCAAAGTATGTGAATTAGAATAAGAATTCATCTGATAAATAATATTTACTAATCAGGCTTATAGGTAGTCTCATAAAAAGATATCAAAATATATTAGTAATGAAATAAATTCAAATATAATTCTATATATGAATAAAAACTAGATTAAACATGTAAAATAAAAATATTATTATAATGTAGGAATGACTTGAACATTGATTTATAAAATATTTGTAATCTATAACCATAAGATTTAAGAAAGTCAGAAATCATGAATTAGGATATCGATGGTTTTCATCTAAACCCCATGGTATATCATTCCTCACCAATAAATCCCTCAAGTCGAAGAATAGTATTAGATATGTCTTCTAATACAATGGAATCCCTCAATTAGCCTGATCGTTATTAGTAGCCTTATGATCCTCAACATTCCTCAGTCTAATCTCAGATTATAACAAGTGAATACAAATGAAAAACTATTCTAAGGAATTTACAATCCTCACAACAAATTCCTTCCAAATTTTCTATAAAATATTTCAAATAATACAAAGGATATGTTCAAAAAGATAAATAATTAGATGTTTTGATTTTCAAATGCATTAGCTCCTAGCTCCTAGAAAGCACTAATATTTATAGGAATCCCTCAAATGGTCATATTTTCTATGAATATCAGAGTTGGTTGTAAAGACCTCATATGTACTTCAATTAAAATTTCAAAAAATTATATATTCATATGATGTCATTCTGATAGAACCATTACAATTGATTGATAATATTATTTCATCTAATAGAAAAAATACTAACAATCCAATTTATATAACTATATTTAATATTAAATAAATTTTTAATATGATTTATGCAACTCTAACACACATATAGACTTAATATTATCACAATAGTAGAATAAATATCATCAAAATGATAAACTAATATTAATCACACTAATAGACTAAATATATATCAAATCGATATATTAGATATCATCATATCATTATACTAAATATCATCACTCTGATAAACATGATATGGTTATACTAATAAACTAAATATTTTCAACATGATGGACCATAATATCATCAATTTGATGGACCATAATGTTGTCAATCTAATGGACTATACCTTAGTTTGTTCGATGGATCATACATATGGATTTATTTTTTATATTAGTTTAGTTAATAAAAATTTCAACATCCAAGAGAAAAATAAGTTTTCTAAAAAACATTTTAAAATCCTTGGGAAATATAAAGTTAGTAAAATAAGTTTTTATGAAAGTTTTTCTAATTTTAAAAATAAAGTAAAGGAAATATAGAATGTATAAACACTCAACTCAATAATATCTACCTTTTTTAAAAGAAAAAAAGAAAAAACATAAAATGAAAAAAAAACTACGTAATTTTAAAAACAAAAAAAATACATTATTCATTTAATAATTTCAAAGTTGTGTTTTTTAAAAGAAACTTATCCCCTTTCTTTATTTTCTCCCCTATCTTGATAACATCATTTAATTTCAACATCGACGATATGAATGATAATTATCTTAATATAATTCTCTGTTTTCAATATACTATCCACTTCCCAATATAATATCCCCTTTAAATCATTCTACCCCTTATAACATACTCCCACTTAATATATTCTCCCCTTTTTTGACTTTAAAAAATTTTAGGGGTAGTGATAATATATCCCTGAAATGTTGTAAAATAGTTCTACAAAATGATTATGTTTGAATTAACATTAATCCAAAGTAAACGGATAGAACATTCAACCAAGTGAAATTAGATAAATATTCAAAAAATAGATAAGATGAATAATACATTCATATCATATTGTCATTCAAAATGTTTGGTTTTAAGTACATCAAGATTTCAGAAGAAAAATATTCATTTATTATTATGTTACTTATTGCCTATAGATTTTATCTTTTGAATATCTTTATTGTTTTTCCATTTCCCTTGATGTTGTGGAATCAAGTTTCACTATATTTTACTTTAGGATAGAAAAATATTAATTTTTCAAATTTTAAACTAAGTACCTCCTCTTCAAGATGTTTGGTATTTTTATTGCAGTCTTTTAATGTCTGATAATCCTCTTTAAATGATCATATTTTCTAATTATCGTCTTTCATATTTTGAATTTCATATTTTATTTCAGTTATCTCTTGATTCTATGAATTAAATATTTTTTTGAAATGATCCAAAATTTTTAATCATTAATAATCATTTGATAATAATTTTTCAAAGGTGTTAGCAATATAAAATGAAAAAAAAAATTACATCCTCAAATGGAACATCATGTAATTTTATATCTCCATCAACGTACTTTGACTATTTGACCATTTTATTAAATATATTTATTTTTTCATATGATTTTTCATTGAAACATTTTAAATCACCTTTATTTTGGACAACACTTTATATCAAAATCATTAAGACATCATATTTTTCATTCAACAATTTTTGTAATTTATTGAATTGGGATTCAATATTTGGGAGATATATAATTGAATATCTAATTTTTTTCACATCAAGAAAATTATAATCTATTTTCCTATCATCCTGGTGGAAGTAAATTCAGTTGATTATGAAGAAGAATGAGAAATATATTTCCTAGAAGGACCAAAAAATTTATTTTTTATTCCTTTATCTCTTTGATCATTCTATATTTTCATCACATCAATAACCAAATCAATTTTTAAATTATGAGATATTTTGGTAAGTGATTTATATTCTTCTTCTCTTTTATGTTTCAAACATCCTTTTTTCCTAATTATATATAAAGTATCATTTTTTGGACTTATTTGAAAGAGGTGAAGAGGATAATGATGACCACAATGAAATTTCATCATATTTTTAATCATTATCATCATCTTCTTTTATTTATTCTTCTTATCCTAACTATTTTTCTAACTAGCTTTCAGTATATAAAAAAACATAAGTAATTCTATACTTATTTTTAAACAGACTTATAAAATTGTTTCTGAACTGATTTCAAACTATATTTTTGATCTTGGGGTAAATATACCACTTCTTTTCCCTTTTTCTTCTCAAAAAAAGCTGTAAAAAGGAGGTTTCAACAAATTATATTAAAATTTGTACTGATTGATCAATAATTTGCTGATATTCAATAGAACTGGTACTAAAACCAGGAATCGATTGAATTTCTAATGAATATGAAATTGATAAAGGTATACTAGAAAAATATTTTTATTATTCTTTTATAAGTTTTTCTATCACCATTTATTGATAAAATATTTTCTTATTATTTTTATTTTTCTTATATTCTTTCATTGCATCAATAGTTTTTTTATTCCAATATATAGATTTCAATTGGCCAAGTCTGAACTCTGGATCTTCATGATTTTTTATGAGCCATATACACCATAAACTATTTAAAGTCTTCTTCTAATATGGTTTTTTATTTTTGAATTGAATTTTTTGCAGTTGAATGGGATATCCTCCTTCCCTTATTTGGTTATTTATGCTTTTTTATGTCCTACTTAATAATAGGACTCTTCCATATTCAATTTATCAAAAAACATTTTCCCTTTTAGAATGAAAACCAATTTCATCCTCAACGTAGTTTCTTCTCCAATCAAAGAATCTTATTCATGAATAACTATAGCTTAATTCCTATTTTTATAACATTAGTTAAATATACTAAAATGTTATCGATAAATCATAGAAACATAAGAATTATTAACATCATTAAGGTATTTTTTATATCTTCAAAAAATAGAAACACAAAATTCATGAAATTTATCTTTCACATATTGATTAGAAAACCCTAGATAAATATATATAGAAAACTAATTGTGTCTGTGTATCATTCTTGGTAATAAAAATCCTTTCATCCATAATTTCACAACTCTTTCATCTGGTGAATTATTATACACTTTCCTTATTTTTTTAATACATGAAAATTTAGTAGATTCGACTTTGGTTTTTTCAAATGATCCAAGATTATTCAGATACTTGTGATAAAGTAGATAAGATTCTCTTTAAAAAGTATATTCATTTATGTATGATTTGTTCTGAATAGATAAATTATAAGATTCGCCATTAATATTTAAGATGAAAATAGCCATATCATTTTCAAAACTTAATTCTACTGAAGAATATAATTCCTTCACAATTAATAAATAATGAAGATCATAGTCAACTTTCTCAATAAATCTTTTCCCCATCCCTGAATATTTTTAAATTTTCTCCATAAAGAGTCATTTTTTTCATATGTATATTTCCAAATTAGTAGCCCTTTCACAACATCACACATAGAAAAATATTCTAGATAAGTCATATTTTATAATTTGGTGCAATGAAGAACATATCGGATGAGAAATGAGATCATAGTGATTTCTAACTGTAATACTAAGTGAAAATAATAGTGTTGAGAGTTAATAGAGAGTTATGAGAAAACCAATGTGGGACATGATGACCCACTACGTTATATAAAATATTAGGGGTCCACCCTTCACATTATAGAGACATAACAGTTTGGATTAAAACTGCATTCTAATCAGTCAATTTGGATTAATCCTTTATTGATTAAATATATTATCTAAAAATATAATTTTTTTATAAAAAAAATATTATAAGACATCACAACTATATTATTATGAATTCATTAAAATTTTGTAAAAATTTTAATTTTGTAATAGTTAGTAATATGTTGAAATAAATGAATAACACAAGTAAATGATAATAAAAAACTAAAATACTACCAAAAATACCTCATGAAATAGAATTTTTACGTTTAGTGTGATATTATTTTCAATAACCATTTCTTTATATTTTTCTAAAAAAAAATTCCTATGATAATCGTTATAATGAAAAAAAAATTGAAAACATTTTTAGTAATGTCTTTTTGTTTGATAAATCTATAGAAAATAATTTTGGTCCAATAATTTTTAAAACTCTAAAAAAATTGAAGAATAAATATTTTTTAAATAAAAAAAATTATTATAATGTTTTAAAGAAAACCAAATTTTTTAGAAAAATTAAAAAAACTAAAATCATATATACCCCACCATTATATAGGTGTTTACTACTATAAGTGGATTTGTAATAAAAAATTATATATGAATGAACATTTTTTATTGATCATTCATAACAATTTTTTAATATATCAATATATATCATAATTTTGGGGTTTGGTAAATATTTATTCATACATTTCTATAAATTCTAAAATGATATCTATATTTCATATATAATCCCAAATTAAATGGTGTCTTATAGGTAACACCCTAAAATTATAAAGTATGGACATTGTATTTGATAGGATGTATAACACACAACACCAAGTGCATAAGAAAATATAATAACCAACATCTTTATATTATATTTTCAATTTCAAATAGATTCAATATATTCTACATATTTCAATGAATGTATAGTTAATCTTATCTTGTATTTAATTCAATGAGTGTCTTTGATGGCTTTTATTACATGCAAGACAGAATCTTACCAAATACTATTAATATTATTATTTAAAATGATGAATATATCCTAGTAATTACATTGAGGTTATGAATTGTATTAACTAACTTATGAAATTATATAGTTTAATTCATTGGTTACCAATTAATTATAAATTAATATAGAAACCAAATAAATTTAAATTGAATGATTTTATAAAAAAATTATGCTCCCAATGTATTTTATCTTAATAAAATTAGTTAATTACTATTATTGAATTATATTAATCAAATATATATATTATATATTCTATAAAATATTTTTGATATTCATAAAATATATCTCATAGGTATAAGATAATTACTAACCCATTTTTATGCATAAAACCCATTATTTTTTAAAATTTTGTTTTACAGCCTTTTAACGGCGCACTTATTGTAAATATGAATTTTTACAATTTTATAAAATTTATATGAAAAGATAAAATTAATTTATGAAATATAAACATAAAAATTAGTTTATGGTTATGTTTTTGTATTTTCTTGTGATGTTACATTTTTTTATGAGTTGTGAAAAAAGTTGAATTTTAATTCAAAAATGCTTTTTTATATAATTTATTTATAAAGATAAATTATATTTTAAATTGGATAAAATTTTAATTAGATAAATTATTTATTAGTTAATCCAATTTGTTTCATTTTATTTAATTAAATTTCATATTTTATATAAAAAAATAGAAAAATTTTGAATGTTTTTACATTAAAGACATGCATTGTCATCTCGTCTGCAGGATTAAATTTAAAATAATTTTAGCAACTTCATTAATTTAAATATGGTAAAATATATTCTATATTTTTAATCTCCATAATATATAATTTATATTAAGTTAAAATATTTTTTTTACAAAAAAAAATATTAGTAAAAGTAATAAATATTAATTACAAAGATTAAGAAGAAAATTAGCATAATAAGGTTCTAAAGCATAAACTTAAGGGCCAAAATGACCTCTGAACTTGTCCAAAATTCATTACATATTCATATTTAGTCCTATAATATCGAATTGTTTCCCTTGTTTGGTCCTGTTTCCATGGTAAAAATGTGGGTTTAATTCCCTTTTTAAAAATTTACATGAATATCACTCCTCCTCTACTATAAAAATCCATGCACCCATCTCACTTCTCCAAACATCTAAATCCATTTGTCTCACCAATGCTATACTAAAATAATATCCCAAAATCGCTATAGTCATACTAGATACCTCATCTTAGGAATAGAGAAAACCAATGACTTCTTTTCATAAAAACCAAAATGAGTTATCAGATTAAGAGGTAATTTTTTCCCACAATAACTTTTCCTTCCTTTACTTCTATACTCATTCAATTATTTCTTATAATGATTATATAATAACTTCAGTATACTAAATATAATAATATTTTGTTATTCTATGGATTTATCATGCACTTAAAAACACTTCTAAATAATGGTTAACGAACTTAGTCTAATGGATCAAACATTTATCAATGGAATTTCTCCCTTGTTATAGTAATTTCATATATTATAAATAACATAAAATTTCTTATATACCATAATAAATACTTTATAAATTAATAATTAATGAAATAAGAATTATTTATAGTTGTTAAAGAACTTATACTGATTAAATAGTAACATTTCCTTAGGGATAGTAATATGACCCTTATGAAAAGTAAAATGGGAAAACAAATTGTAGGCTCACTCATGAAATTATAAATTAAATTTATTAATATTATAAATTAATATATTGTATAATTATATCATTGTCTTAGTAAATAAATTTTTTAAAAATGTTAATTAAGTGTTGGAATTTTTGTAAGTCAAAAATAATCAATTACAATTTTAAGATTAATTTAATAATTTAAAATAAAAATTATTTTAATAAAATGTATTCATAAATTACTATTTTGATGTTTTACTATTTTATGATAATTTTATGGGACCCTAATTAATTATTCAAAGCGTTCTAAAATATGTTATAATTTTAAAATTCGTATTTTTTCAAGTAAATGATGAATTTAATAAAAAATTAAATTACTCATTCAGAGAAAATTATTTTAATAAAATGGAGTTCATTTTTTATTTTTACATTTCAAAAAATGTTTACTATGAATTTTTGGGATTTTTCTAAAATACATGAATTTTTTATGAATACTAAAATATGATAATTTAAAAAATAAGCTAAATAAATTAATTATGGAATAATAGATGGTGTAAGGCTGATTTAATCCTAAAATATCTAACTCTTGTTAATTGTTTTAATATATTTAATTATAAGTCTCAAACTATTCATAGTCTTGTGCCAAAATAATTAACTAATGAATATAATAATGAGAAAACACCCCTCTTCTCCATAATAAATACCATCCCTCACCCCCTATTCTTCTCACATCTATAAAGCATTGAGACTTACCCAAATAATTACAAATAATATTCCATATCCCCTTCCCCATGTCTATAATCTCTTGTTCTCATAATGATACCAAAACCTTTTCCTAAGGAGGTTCTCAAGGAGGTGCAATTTAATATGTAAAATCGTCTTCCTTTTCCTTTTAATTTCTTTTAATTTCATTTTCTTTTCTTATTCTCTCTTAACCTACATCTATAAAAATGGAATTATAAATCCATTACCTTAAAAAAACTTTAATTATATCATGTTAATGTAATATCCAACATAAAAATCCTCCCACTCTCTCTTTTATTCCAAAAATGAAATCTTCACCCATGATGTGGAAATTTACTGACATTATAAGAAATTCACTTTAATTTTATATTAATTCTTTAAATTATGATTAGAATACAATTATAATGGTTGAAACATATTTTAAAATTTATGTTACAACCCTCTTTATTTTCTAGAATTTACATATATACATAATACTAAATGTTAAGACAAAACAAATTTATTGTAATCCAAAAACCACCAAAATTAACCTAAAACAATAATCACTAAATTTATTCTAATTATTTATCCTCATACCATATATCAACCTATCCAAATTTTACATGAACATTCATTCATGTATACAAGTGAACTGATCATGAAAACTAAGAAACTTAACACTCCGGAATAATGAAATTAAACACTATAACTCATATAAAATCCCATAAGTGAACTTAAGAAAATAATAATGAATCAAATTCATGAATTAAAGGTTATCTATTTGTTAATAAATGAATCCAATGTGGTAATATAGGATATTAAATTCAATAAACCATTTAGGAATAAGGTAAGGGGAATTCTCAAACCCAACTCTCTTTCTTTGGGTTTCCCTCTTTTACATTATTCTTAGTATGGATATTCATTAAATATCATTTATTAATCATTATATTACCTTTTATGGGATATGTGTGTGTGTGTGTGTGTTTTCTAATTGATTTTATGATAAGCACAATTTTTTCCAAAATAACTCTTCTTTCAAAAAAAACATCTTTTACTTCTTGATATTGTTTCTTCTTTACTCAAGGTTGATGATTTTTATATAAAGTATGTTATTCCATATTTAATTTGGGAACCTGAAGTTTATGAAAGTATGATTTAAGAAATTGAACTCATTCCTTTCCATGGATTGTTTTATTTCCATTATTGATATACGTTCTATATGGAATGCATGATAATATAAATTTTATGATGGGACGGGTGTGCCCAGAATTATATAGTGCAATTAAAATGTTATGATGTGATAGGTGAACATGGAATTATATAGAACTACAATTAATTTAGTAATGTGATGTATCTCATGATAATAGTGAAATGTTCGTGAACATGATTATATATTTGTTCAGAACTATGTGTGGTAGTCCACCCCTAAGACATGATGTTTCATTTTTTTTTAATTGCCACATTCCATACCTTTATATAATGTTTCCTCTCATGATTATGTTGATACTATTAAGATTATTATCACGACATTATATATTTTTTCATGTTCTTATACATCCCATTACTAGGATTTTAGCTCACCCCTTTCATTAATGTATATCCTCAGGTGAATACTTTTACCTAGAAGAATTCAAGTGCTAATTAGAAGCTAGATAAGAAGGAATTAAATAAATTTCTATGTATTATTTTAGAAATGTTATGTATGGTCCTAATTTTCCCTAGACACTAAACCATTGGATTCTGGTCATTTAATTATTTTATGCGTTTTATCATTTAAATTATGTAATATTAATGTAAGAAAAACCTAGGTCTCTATAGTTTGTATCAGATAATAGTTTAGTTAATTTCGGAATAATGATTAGGGAACCTTAGTGAAAACCCATAGTATGAGACTAATTATATGTAAGAACCCAAGAAGATTTCTTTAGATAGGTATCCCATAATATATTCTTTTAGAGTTAATTTTACAAAGGGATAAATTATTGACGACTTGATGACTTATGTTTTGTTATAACCTTTTATATTTTAGAAAATGGTGGGAACTAGGAGAAATGAGGCCAACAACCTATGTAAGGGAAAATGAACCGATTGCCCGAATGGCATCCTCAATACCTTGTGGGTGGAGATTAAAATTTCATTGCGATGAATACCTATATGTATTAGGTTATAAATAATAGTTTGAATAATGTAGAACATCTTCCTTTAAATAAAAGGAATAAACTTGATATCGAGTGTGTTATGCGGTAATGACTGTCGATGTTTAGTGGATCTTATGATCCACTAGTCTCAAAAAGTGGGTTCAATCAATGGAGAATAAATTTTCTATTCTTCACTCTTTTGAGACCGAAAAGGTGACTCTAGTTGTTTATCATTTTGATGTAGAGATTGATCAATGGTGTGTTTTTATTAAGAACACCAAGCTGAAGGATGAAATTTAAAATATTGAGTGGGAAGACATTACGATAATGTTTCTTAAGAAGTATTCCCCTCAAACTCTTTGGACAAAGATGGATAGACAATTTATAGAGATAAAGAAAAATGAAGTAGAATCTTTCAAGGCCTGTGAAGAAACTTTCACATGGATTTCAAGGTACACCTCAGGTTTTGTTATCAATAATGACAATAAAAATGATAGATTCTTCAATGGATTAAAACCATGCCTTCAAAAGGCTTAATAAATTCCAAACATTTGTAGTTATGAAGATGTTGTTTTAGGTGATCTCAAATTGGAGATGGAGTTTGGAGAATGGTCCCATAGATATGGAGATAATGAATGAAATATGGTGTTTCAATCCATAGGATCTAGTGAGAATTGGGGGAAGAAAACTCAACCACCCACATGTCAAAATGTGGGAATAAGCATTATGGGAATTACCTCAAAGGGAATAGAAAAAGCTTCATGTTTGTAATAGAAGACCACCAAGCTCAAGAATATTGAAAATACATAAGGAGGTGGGAGAATGTGGTAGAGGAAAATAGAGCACCACTCATGATCCAATTCTATAAATGTAGGGATAAAGGGTACTATGCAAGATAGTGCAATAAATCTTGAGTCCTTGAGAGTAATCATCATCAACAGCCACCAAAGCCAAAGGAGAACGGTAAATCTTATTCCATCACTACTACTAAAGTGTAAAAAGAAAATGAAGTCATATAAGGTATACCTACAATGTAATAAAGAATGGAAAATTTATTATTTGATTCTAGTTCTACACATTCCATTATATATTGAATATTTTATAGAACTATTAAATCGAATCCATGAAACCTTAAAGTAGAGATATCTATAAAAACCCAAAGTGGTGAAATCATTTCAACCCATGTGACAGACTCTTCTCCTATAGGAATATGTGAGGAGAATCTTCTATTGAATCTCGTGATACTTCCCTTGGTGGATTTGATTCTATAATGATAATGGATTTGATCTTTCTATATAGATAACATATAAACTATCGGAAAAAGGAAATATCTTTTCATATTTCAAATCATCCCATGATACTCTACAAATTAAAGGAAGATCAATAATATCTATTCGAAAATCCTTCAATGATTTGGGCATTTATTCCCTGTGAAGGATCACTCAAATTCTTGAGTCAAAGGAAGGAATCAAACTAGGGGAAATTCTCATTATCACAGAATATATTGATGTATTTCCAGAAGGGTTACTCAGACTTCCCTTATATTTCATGTTAGAGTTCTCAATAGAAATTATACATGGTATTAATCCTATCTCAAAGTGTCCCTATAGGATACCTCCTATTAAACTATAGGAGTTAGAGAAGCTACTACTAGAGAATTTGGTCAGTGGGTACATATGCCCTAGAGCATCACCTTGGGGTGAGACAGTGATATTTTTCAAGAATAAGGATGTATCAATGTGTCTGTGTATCAATTATGAAGAACTCAACAAGACAACTATTCAGAACAAGTATCCTATTCCAAGGATTTATGACTTTTTCGATCAACTATGAGGAGCTTAGTACTACTCAAATGTGGATCTATATTCTAGATATCACCTTCTAAAGGTGAAGAAAGAATATATTCAAATGAATACCTTCCATATAAGGTATGGTCTCTATGAGTATTTGGTGATTCCCATCAGACTTACTAATTACCTTGAAGCCTTCATGGATTATATGAATATAGTCTTTATATATTACCTCAACAAATTTTTGGTATTGTTTTTCGAAAATATTCCCATATACTTCAAGAGCAATGTAGAACATTATAAACATATAAGTCTTCTGTTAGTGAAATTAAGGAAGAATAATTTATACACCAAGTTCATCAAGTGTGACTTTTGGATTCAGAAAGTCACATTCATAGGACATGTGAAAACAAGTGAGGGAATTTCTATGGACCCCTCAAAAACAAATATGGCTAAATAATTCCCTCGACCCTCTAGTGTAACAGAAATTCATAGTTTTCTTGGATTACCTTGGTAATACTAAAAAAATTTGATAAATTTTTCATGATTTTCTAGACTGCTAACTATGTTAATAAGGAAAGGAGTAAAGTATGTTTGTATGGATAAATGTGAGGAAAGCTTCAAGGAGATAAAGAAGAGGGTGATCACTACACATACACTCACATTACCAAAAAGTGGATTATGTTTTGTGATATACAATGATGATTTAAATAATTTTTTGTGTAGTGTACTCATGAAAAATGATAATTTGATAGCCTATGACTCACAAAAGTTGGTTATACATGAGAAGAACTACCCGACTCATGATCTAGATTTAGTAGTTGTGATTTATCCTTGAAAATTTGGTGTCACTACCTCAATGGGGATAAGTGTGACATATACACCAATCACAAGAGGATAAGGTATATATTCACACAAAATTATCTCAACATGCATCAATGGAGATAGTTATATCTAATCAAATACTATGATTTCTCTATAAAAAATCATCCTGGAAAAGAAAAAAAATTAGCTAATGCACTTAGTAGAAAGGAACATTCTACTTTATCCATGTTATGGATTGACAAAGACCCTATCTTCATTGATATACGGAGGATGTATTTGGAAATAATAATGGAATGGAATACATCTTGCCTTTACCAAATTATTTCCTTACCATCTACCTAAGAGATGATTAAGGAGGCACAATGGGATGATACAGAGTTACAAAAGAAGGTGAATACAGTAAAGGAAGGGAAACTACAAGGGTTCCATAGAGATTATGATGGAGTGATTCGATTTGGAATGAGGATTTGTGTCCCTTAATCACTAGGTATAAAGAAGTATCTATTGGAAAATGAACATATTTCAACATTATCTATCCATCTTGGGAGTATCAAGATGTATCATGATCTATGAGAACACTTCTGGTGATACAATATAAAAAATAGATTACTGAGTATATCTATAGGTGTCTAATACGTCATCAAGTTAAATCGGAGTGATATAAGTCTAAACGTATGATAAAATATTTCCTATACCCATTTGGAAATGGTAGAATGTGACTATGTACTTTGTCATGGGTCTCCTAAAGACATCCAAAGGTAATAACGAGATATGGGTCATGGTGGACCAACTCACCAGGACTGCCAACTTTATCAATATTCGATAAGATATCTCACTTGAAAAACATTATATGATATATGTGAAGGATGTAGTGAAATTTCATGGAGTTACACTCTCATTTTTCTCTGATCGTGATCTGAGGTTCACATCTAAATTATGGAGGAGTCTTCAACATGCTTTTAGTACTGAATTAAACTTCAGTACGGCCTATCACCCCCAAATTGATGGAAATTTTGAAAGGAAAATTTAAATGATTAAATATACTCTAAGATCTTTCTCTTTAGAATTCAAAGTTGGATGGGAGAAGCATATTATATTGGTTATGTTCTCATAAAACAATAGCTTCTACTTGAGTATTAAGACGGCTCCATATGAAGCTCTGTATAGAAAGTGATGTAGAACACCAACCTGTTGGGATGAAGATGGATAAAGAAAGCTACTTGGACCTGATATTGTACAAGAGTTGATAGAGAATGTTAAAACCATCCAGAAACATATCAAAGATTCTTAGAGTCGGCAAAAGATTTATGCTAACAACCGTCCAAGAGACTTGGAGTTCTATGTTGGAGATAAAGTCTTCCTTTGAATATCACCATGGATTAGAGTCATGTGGTTTGGAAGGAAATGGAAGCTAATCCCAAGGTACATTATCCCCTTGGAGATCCTTGATTGCATATGATCCTTGGATTATCAGTTGGAACTTCCACTAAATATTCCTCAATATCATGATGTGTTCCATGTATCACTCCTGAAGAAATACATACCAGATCCCTCACATGTACTAAACTTAGAGGTGGTACAGCTGGAAGATGATATCCCTTATGAGGAGAAGCCAATAATGATTTTTTACTATAGAGATAAGTTTATATGAAACAAGATAATGCACTTTGTCAAAGTGTTGTCGATGAACCATAAGTAAGAATAAGAAAAATGGGAACTATAGGAGGTGATTAATGAGAATTACCATCACCTGTTTATGTAAAACGAAATTTCGAGGGTGAAATTTCAAAAGGGGGAAGAATGTAACGACCCGGTTTTTATCAATGGAATTTCTCACTTCTTATGGTGATTTCATATAGTATATAGAAAATAAAATTACTAAGAGACCATAATAAATAATTTATAAATGGATATTTAATGAAATGAGATGAATTTATACAAGTAAAGGAAATAATATCGATGAAATCATAACTTAACCTTAGGAATATTAATATGACACTTATGAATAGTAAACTTGAAAAATGAATAGTAGCCTCACCCATGAAATTATAAATTAAATTTAGTAATCTTGTAAATGAATTTATGGTATAATTATATCACAGTATAAGTAAAAAAAATAAAAAAAAATTAATTATGTGTTTTCATTTTTGTAAGTTATAAATTTTTAATAACAATTTTTTGATTATTTTTTTAATTTAAAAAAAATTATTTTCATAAAAGTTTTAATAAATTAATAATTTGATATATCATTATTTTAAGATAATTTTATGATACTTGAAGTAATTTTTTAAAGCGTTATAAAATCAGTTATAGTTTTCAAATTTGTATTTTCCTAGTAAATGATAATTTTAAGTAAAAATTAAATTAATCGTATTTATAAAATAACTTTCATAAATTGGAGAACATTTTTAAATTATAAATGTTAAAAAATGTTTAGGAGGAATTTTTGTATTTTTCTAAAATAGTTGATTTTTTATGAATAATAAAATTTGATAATTTACATAATAAGCTAAATATATTAATTATGGAGTCATAGAGGATATAATTCTAATGTAAGTCCAATATATTGAAACATTATTCATTAGTTTTATATATTTAGTCATAATTCTTATTCTACTCATAGAATTTATCCAAAATAAAAAACTAATGAATATAATAATATATAAGAAAATGCCCCTCTCCTCTACTGTAAATACCACCCCACACCCCCTCATTTCCTCACAACTCTAAAGCTTTAAGCTTTTACTATATTCTACCTAATAATATTCCCCATCCCATTCCCCATGTCCAAGATCTCTTTTTCCCAACCAAAGAACAAAACCATTTCCCTATAGTAGTTCTCAATGAAGAGATAATTAAGATGCAAAATCTTCTTCTTTTTTCTCTTAATTTGTTTTAATTTATTTTTCTTTTATTATTCTATCCCCACCTACCTATATCCAAATTGAATGATAAATTAAATAAATTAAATATACTGAAATTATATGATGTTAATGGGGGATCCATCATTAAAATTTTCCTTCTCTCTCTCTTATTCAAAAAATTAAAGTGTAGCCCATGATGTGTCAATTTACAAATATCATGGACGATGCACTTCCATTTTCTATTAAATCCTTCAAGGATGTTAAGAAAACCATTATAGTGGTTGAAAAATATTTTAAACTTTATGTTAAAACCCTCTTTATTTTATTTATCAAACATATATAGATAATACTAAATGGTAAAAAGATTAGTACGTTGTAATAAAAAACCCACAAAAATTAATCTAAAATAATCATCATTAAATTTAATCTAATGATTAATCATCATACCATATAACTAAACTCATTAAAATATCATTTAAAATTTTTTAATATCATTAATAATGTATAATAAAAAAAATTATATTTATCCACATTTTACATGAACTTCCATTCATGTATACAAATGAACCGATCATCAAAACTAAGAAAATGAACACTCTCGAACAATGAAATTATACTCTATAACTCAGTGAAAATCCCATAAATGAACTTCATAAAACCATAATTAATAAAATTAATTTATAAAAGGTATTTCATTTGTTAATTAATTAATATAATGTGATTATTCAGGATATTAATGTGAATAAATCATTCAGACATAAGGTAGGGGGAATTCTCAAACCAAACTCTCTTTCATTTGGTTTTCACTCATTCAACCCATTTTCAGTCTGTATATTCCTTAAATATTAATTCTTAATAATTATATTACTTTTTATTAAATATACTTGTTTTCTACTTGAGTTTATCACAAACATAGTGTTTTCTAAAAGAAGTATTCTTTAAAAACACACCTTTTACTTCTCGAGATTGTTTCTTCTTTACTAAAGGTTGGTGATTCTTATATCAAGTATGTTATTCCATATTTATTTTAAGAACCCAATATTTATGAATATATGATTTATTAAATTAAACCCCTTATTTTCAATAGGTTATTTTATCTCCAATATCTATATACATACTATGCGTTATGCATGGTAATGTAAATGTAATGATGTGACGGGTGTGCCCGGAATTATATAGTGCAATGTAAATGTTATGATGTGACACATGCACCTGGAATTATATGGTTCTTTAATTCATTGGGAAATGTGATGTATCTCTTAATAAAATAGAAATATTTCAGAAAATTATGCTATCTTTGTTCACATCTATGTGTTGTAGTTCACCAATAAGACATGATGTTTCATTTTTATGCATTGACACATTCAATGCCTTTATCTAATGATTTATCTCATGATTATGATTATGATGTTATTATCATGCTCACACCATTATATATTGTTTTATTTTATTATCCATGTTATTTCAATGATTTTATCTCACCCTTTTCTTTTATCTATATCCACAGATGACTACTTATACCTTAAATAATTCAAGGGCCAATAAGTAGCTAGGGAAAAAGGAATTAGATTAATGTTTATGTTTTATTTTATAAATGTTATATGTTATCATAATTTTTCTAAGAAACTAAACCTTTTGATACTGGTCATCTAATAATTTTATGTTTTTTATCATTCAAATTATTTAATAGTAACTTAAGAAAAATAGGGTTGTTATACTTAGAGTTTTTGTGTACGGTGAACTGTCACCTCACGAAACGATGTTCATCATTTTTCCATTACCACCTATCATGAGGGGAATTATGATGAGAACCCTTTTCTTATAAGTTATATATGATATTTATAATTTCATAATTATTCTTTATTTTTTATATAACTCATAACTTTTTCACATCATTTGTGGGAATACGATAACATCGTTTGTAGACGTGTGGATTACAACCTCCTCAATCGATGTGGTTAATTCACGCAATACATGAAATGTAATAAGGATGGTTTTAAATAAACTTATGTGATATATATGAAATAGATATCATATTTTAATTTTAATATAAATATTTAAATAATTTAATTTCCATTATTTTAATATGATGAAGATATAGAAGTAGCTTTCATGCATATATATGGCCTACTGTCTCCAAGAACAGTGCATTCCATTTCTTATCTCAGAATATTATTTATTATTACTAATATATGTATATAATAGATATATGTGATATTTAAATCATGTTTTACAATATTTTTATGATCAAAATTAGGATCTAAGTAATAGGAACCACAAATAACAAGTCGAAATATACCTGAGAAACTTGGAAATTAACAAATGAAATAGTGAAAATTATGAATGATTGTTAACAAACATATAATAAGATATTATAAAAAGTGACTCAATAATATTATAAATATAAATATTTGTCTACAATAAGTTAATAACATTCTTAAAACCAACATATATAAAGTTAAATTCTATTCACCAAAAAATAAATGCATGGTAAGGGATTATGGTCTCAATTTTCTATCTGTGAGGCATACGTCATTTTCACCACATTCTTCTTTAGTGTGGTGTATCTGTTGACCATATTGATATATTAAAAAATTAATTATTTTAACTTCATGATAATTTATGTCTCACTTGGATTTGCCTCATCCAAGTGGTTCATATTGAAATTTTATAAGTGGTAAAAGTTATCTTTGCAATCTCACTTTCTTTTTTTGATTGTTAACATTATCCTGACACAATCACTTTGTTGTAATAATTTTTCATTTCATATTTACTTAAATATACACATTATTGGGAAATATATATTATTATTTTTTAATTCATATACCATTTTTACATGTGGTGTTTAATTTGAATGTTATTTTATTATCTATGAAATATTGATAAATTTGTATTCTTTATTCAATACCGATATTTGATAAGTTATTTATTTATTCTGATTAATTGATATGAGGAATGATTTGGAATAGTAGTGAAGGGTGGTTCCTGAACATTATATATCCCATTTATTCATCTATAGGTTATCATGAGACAAATAATTTGACCAAATTAAATAGGGTTCTACATATAGTTTTAAATCTTCTTGTGAAAGGTATTGACGATATTGGATTTCATCTTCATTAGAAATGAAAACTTATAATTAATAATTATGTTCATAGATATTTCAATTATCATTTTTAGTATCCCTATGTTTTTTATATAATGAAATATATGGATGAATTTCATTATCAGTTTATTTAATATATGGAATGTGTTTTCATTTTCTTAGCTTTCCATATTGTTTATTCCTTATCTAATTATTTGAATGGAAGGTTTTAATCTATTATTCACCTTTTTATGCCGATTTATTCTCATCAATTCATTATTTATTCTACTTTACATACCCTTACTAAGAATTCTATCTCAACCTAATTATGTTTTATTTCCCCTAGAAATAAAGATAAATTATTTGAATGAGTTTCAAGGATGATAAGGTTTTAGTTTTTGTTATGATTTATTGCATTTACCAGTGTAATATGGGTATCATGTAGGTAATCTGTTTTTCTAGAATTTATAAAAATTGTTCCCTTCATATTTGAATATTGTATCTATTCCAATGTAATAAAATAATGCATCAGCTTTAGGATTCCCAAGTGAAGATGTTACGGTTGGTATCAAAGCAGGTTTATCGGTAACCACGGAAACTAGATTTAGAAAACATAGATTAGGAAACATAACACTAATATATTCTTTGAGGATAATTAGAGAATAATATCCTAGAATTTTGGTAATTTAGAGATTATGTGTGTCTTTCTAGAAATTATTCCCTTTCTAGATACTACATGTGGATGTGGTTTTAGAACACAAGTAACTAAGGGTAAAAACTATAACAAGGTGCATCAAGCATAACTCAAGTGTAACATAGTACACTACAACCAACCTTACAACACACCTGGTATAACACCCCTAAGTTATACACATATTATAATTCTCATTTTATTCATAAACAATTATTATGTATTTGAATGTAATGATTTCCTCAAAGAAACCATATTTATGATTATGAGATTATCAATCCAAATATTTTTCAACTTATGTGAATTGTTACACCATATTTATACTTATAAAAAGTTCAAAATCATATGAGGTAATATGTTATATTCCATTTTTTATAAATGAAACCTAGAATAAATAAGTGTATCATTACTCATGGACAATGTATAAGTTTCCCGGGTGAGAAAGTTAATGTACATGGTTTTGGAACAGAGCGAATTATGGATATATTATTGAAGCTTAATTAGCTTATGAAACATAACCATACATAAATGGAAGAACCTATTAAAAAGTGAGATTCTATGATGTTGGATTTCTTTATGCGAAAGTGGACCCCATCATTTAGTGGGACTACTGATCAAATGCAAGTTGGGTAATGCATTAAGTCATCATGGAAGATATTTATGGAATTGGAATGCATTGAAAAGTAAATGGTTACCCTTACAGTGTATCATGTAAATAGAGATGTTGATCAATAGTGGTCATTGATCCATAACACTAAGGAGGAAGAGGAAATAGAACACATTTAATGTATAACTTTTATGGATACATTTGTTAATAAATACTTCCCTCATGATCAACAAAATGAGATTAAGAGATATTTTCTGAGATTAATGAAAAAGAAGAGTAAAGTGGTGAAGATTATGAAGATAACATTTAAAGGTTATCCAGGTATTCTACATATTAAATACGCAATATGAAGTACAAGATTGAACAACTATTTGAGGAACCTAAGGAAAATATCTAAAGCGCGCTAGATTCTCATATTATTTCATTATATGAAGAGATGGTTTTATATTCTCTCAATATAGGGAATTAATTCTCAAAGACTTAGGGATTAAAATTAAATAAATAGAATAAGATAAAGGAATATCAAATTATAAATAAAAGGGAATAAGGAAAATAAGGATTTTTCTACATGTGATAATTGTGGAAATAATCTCCATGGTAAATTCTTAAAAGAATTGAGAGTTTGTTTTAATTATATAGAAAAGGTCCCTGGGAAAAAAGAATACAATTATAAGAAGAAAAACATTGGTATTTAGTGTTACATTAGAAACTATATGGGGCACTATCTAAACTAATTCCTCAAGATTCAGTGGAATATACCTCCGGTGATAATATTGGATCAAGTTCAAGTATATGTTATTAACACAACTGAAGTGGAATAATTAATGTATTTCTATATTTGAATCTAAGAAATATGTTTTAGAATTATTTCATTGATTTTTTTCTCATCATATGAATTATGAAATATATATATATATATGTGTGTGTATGTATTGTATAGAGGTTCCTTTTAGTAAAATATTTGAGATCATATGTTTAATGGTACCTATAAAAGTGATTAAGTAGCAAGAAAATGTTTTTTGAGTATACATGATTGTGGTAATGATAATCTTTAATATGTTCTTCATATTGAGACAATGATGTTTGCATAAAGAGATTATTTATTTGGATATGTACTAACTACCTTGGAACTGGTTAATGATTTGTTGAAAAGGTGGTTTATGTTATTATTAATTGAGTTTATAACAATTTTGTATTTATGGAATATATCCAATAATATTTATTTTATATAAGGAATAAGGAATAATACATGTTTCCAATACATTTTTCTGGTAATTAAATTTATTACCATGTTTCAAGAGAATACATGAAGAATGTGTTCACATGTTTGGAATGTTACAATTTAGAGCTACTTCATGTTGATTAAAGACTAATTATAAGTTAATTTTGGAAATTCAGTGACCTTTATTCTAAAGTGTTTGATCGTAATCTTTTGAAAAAGTTTACTATCTTTGAAATGGTTTAATATGAACATTGGGTGTGGTTTTAGAGTTTAATTTATTATTATACCCTATGATGAAACTTGTTCTAAGAGATAAGGTATAAATAGTTTAATATTCAATAAAAGGAAAATATTTTTTATAGAAATGTATATTTAATTATATTGATAGGGGGTGAAATAATTTCTCAACTTCGGGAAAAGTGGTTTGAAACAAAAAAATGTTGTCCTGTTGTCATCATTTTTTATGATATAAATGATCTTTTTCCATACCTCTAGTTCATCGATTTATAGTCAAAAACATTCTCATGATCATTTTATCTATCATTATCCATCAGAACTTGATAGTTATTTTTCTCTTCTATGTTCATGTTTTCACTAATGTCATCCTATTTGAAAGCCTGTTTTTGTGGTGACCTTCAAGTTTCATTTTCCCTCTTACTAAGAATTTCTCTTGTTAACCCTATTTATGATGTGGGTTTTTAAATAATTTTATTTTAAAATTTAAATTTCTTAATTACCAAGACATATTTTAAATTGTGAGCATGCTATTTAATTAAGGTGGGGAGAATGTAACACCCTGAAATTCTAGAGTAAGAACATTATATTTGATAGTGTGTATAACAAGCAACACCAAGTGTGTAGGGGAATAAAATTACCTATGAAATTGTAGAATATTATATATTTAAAATATATTCAATCTATTTTATATATTTCAATACACATATTATTGATTTTATCTTGCGTTGTACACAATGTGTTTCTTCGGTGACTTGTGTTACATGAAAGATAGAATCTTACCAAATACTATTAATATTATTATTTGAAATGAATATTATCTCCTAGTAATTAAATTGGGGTTATGAAATATATTAAATAACTTATGAAATTATATAGTTGAATACATTGGTTACCTATTAATTAGAAATGAATATAGAAACTAAAAGAATATAAAGGGTTTGATTTTATAAAAAACTATTTTTATACTCCAAAAGGCATTTTATCTTAATAAATTAAATTAATTATTTTAGTGAATGATATTAATTAAATATATATATATATATATTCAATAAAATATATTTTATAATCATATAATATATATTATATAAATAAGATAAAAAACTAAATTTTACACATAAAAACCAATATTTTTATAAAGGCAATATTTCCACCTTTTAATGGAAAAATTATTTTAAATATTAATTTTGACAGTTTTATAAATTTAATATGAAAAACTAAAATTCATTTTTGAAATAGAATATTAAAAATTATGTTAGGCTTAATTTTTTTTATTTTTATATAAAGTTTTATTTTTTGATGAATAATGAAAAAATAATAAATTTTACTTCAAAATTGCTTTCTCAAAAAGTTTATTTATAATAATAAATTATATTGTAAATTGGTTTTAAATTTTAATTAAATAAATTTTTTATTAATTAATAAAATTTATCTCATTGGAATAAATTTCACATTTAAATTAGATATAAAAACTTGGTAATGTTTTGAACATTTTTACTTTAAAAACCTATATGGTCATCCCATCTATGGGATTAAATTTAAATAAATTTATACCACTTCTATTATTGTAATTTGGAAAATTTTATTTAATATTTGGAATAAAAATTATTAATAATTTATCATATGTTTCACATAGTTTTTTACCCAAAATAGTAGTGAATATAATTAAAATTAATTACAATGATTGAGAGGAAAAGTTTATTAATAAGAGACTAGACCTTAATCTTAAAGACCAAAATGACCTTAAAACTTGTCCAAACTACATTTTATATTAATATTTAGATCTTATACTACCTTGAAACGAGTATGGACCCTTATTGGAGCCACTATACAGGAGAAAAAATTGGTGGAATTCACTTTTCAAAAATTTAGAAGAATTTCATCGCTCCTCCACTATAAAACATCACTCACCCCTACCACATATTCCCACCTCTCAATCCATTTGGATCAACCTAAATCTACTCAAATGAGATAAAAAATTCCGTCACATAAACCTATAATCCTCATATAGGGTAGAAAGAAAACCAAGTAATCTTTTTAAAAAAATGACAGGAGTTACCCGATTAAGAGGTTATGTTTTTCTATTATATCTTTTCATTATTTTACTTCTCTTCCCCTTAATTTTTTCATATAATTATTATATAATAAAAATAGTATCCTCAATATAAAAATATGTATTTATTATTAAGGTTATACATAAACTTATGCACACATCCATCTAATGGGTAACGAACATACAATTCTTGTGTACAACGAACTATCGTCTCACGAAACAATGTTGTTCGTTTTTCCCTTTTCGAAATCTCATGGTTGGAATTATGATATAAACCAAATTTTATAAGTTATATATGATATTTATAATTTATTCATACTTCATTAATTTTATATAACACAAAATTTATGCACTCCAATTGTGGAAATACGATAACATCGTTTCTGGACGTGTGGACAACTGCCTCCTCAAAACTATGTGATTCATTTAGGCAGTACATGGACTATATTAGGGATGGTTTTAAATAAAAATATGTGAAATATATGAAATTATTATGGTAATATAATTATAATATACATACATATATATATATATATCATTTAATTTTAATTCTTTTAATATGATAAAGAGATGGAAGTAGCGTTTATTGTAAGTGTGACCTACCTTCTCCATGAACGGTGCATTTTTTTTATCTCTAAATATTATTGATTATTATAAATAAATATAATATAATATATATATATATATGATATTTAAATAATGTTTTATATTCTTTAGATGATGAAATCATGATCTATCTAATAGTAAAAACAAAAAGCAATTCAAAACATACTCAAGAAACTAAGTTATTAACACCTGAAATAGTAAAAATTATGAATGATTGTTAAAAAATATTTAATAAGATGTTATATAAAGTAAATATATAATATTATAAACATAATTATTTATCTTAAATAAATTAATAGCATTCATAAAACCATTATAATGGATGTTATATTATGTTCACCCAAAAGGAAACGCAAGGTAATGGATTCTTGTCTTAGTTTTCGTTCCTCAAGGCATGCATCATTTTCACAGTTTACTTATTTTGTGTGGTTTATCTGCTATCCATATTTATATATTATATAAATAATTATTTTACACTCATTATATTTTATGTATCACTTTTAATTACCAAACCCAAATGGTTTATCTTGAAATTTTCTTAGTGATAAAAATTATCTTTACAATCTCACTTTATTTTGTGATTGTTAACATTATCTTGAGGAAATTACTTTATTGTAATCATTTTTCATTGGATATTTACATAAATTTCCAATTTCATGGCAGGGGGTATAATTATTTCCTAACCCATATATATTTTTTATGTAAAATTTTTTCTTTGAAAATTATTTGATTATCTGGGAAATATTGATAAATCCATATTCTTTATTAAATATGGATATTTGATAGGGTATATTATTTATTTTTATTAATTGATATAATGAATAATAGAGACTGGAATTGACATGCGGGGCTCAAAAATTATATATCCCCTTAATGCATAGAAACATTCCCATGGGGAAAATAAGTTGGACAAATTAAATGTGTTTATACCTATAGTTTTAAGTCGTCGTGTGAAAGGTCTTGACGGTATATGTTTCCATGTGCCTCAAGCATGTTTCCCAATAATTAATCATTTTCTTTATATATATATATCAGTTTTAATTATTATTATCCGTGAGGTTTTAATATGGTAAAATATATAGAATCATTTATTTCTCATTTTATTGATTAAATGGAATTTGTTTTTTAAGTTTCATACCTTTCCATATTGATTATGAATTATCCAGTTATTTAAAGGCATGTGTTTTTAGTTATTCACATTTCCATGTTGATTAATTCTTATCAATTAATCTTTGCCTATAATATACGTACCATTACTGATAATTTGATCTCACTATTATTATGTCTCATTTCCATAGTTTTTGAAGATGTATCTTTTGAATTACTTTCAAAGATGTTATGATTTTATTTTTTTCTTATGATTTATTACCCTTCCCAATATTAAATGGGTTCCATGTTTGTAATATAGTTTTCCAAATTACAAAACTATTCGGTCCCATGGGATTCAAATCTTTTATATACAACAATGCTATAAAAGAATGTATCAGCTCTAATATTCTCAGGTGAAGGTGTTACATTATAAATTTTCTCTTTGATCATGAGTGATGTTTTGGATTTTTACTTAATGCATTGTAACATGTGTTAACAAACAATATTTGAGTTTTTATAAAGCTCATTCCATAGTGGATGAGTGTATTATGCATCCAAAAAACTTGATCATGATAACATACAACAACCACATATTCATATCCAGTGGTGTAAAGTTATATAAAATACCACTTCTTACTAGAAAAATACAGTAAATATTCTCCTAATAAATTACATGGTTTGGAAGTAAATTGTATATCCATATTACATAA
Organism: Viscum album; assembly: GCA_963277665.1. Classification (NCBI taxonomy): domain Eukaryota; kingdom Viridiplantae; phylum Streptophyta; class Magnoliopsida; order Santalales; family Viscaceae; genus Viscum; species Viscum album. The sequence continues at coordinate 1,328,982,171 of OY728165.1, read as the reverse complement.
AAAAGTCCACATCCAAAAAAAATAACTCAATATCATTTCCATAAGAGTAAAATAATCCTATATACATAATTTCATTTAGATAAATAAAAATTATTTTTATAGCTTTAAGATGGGATTCTTTTGGATTTTCAAGATATTATGCATACAAGCATACAGAAAACATAAAATCCATATGACTAGTTGTTAAGTATATTAAACTTCTTATCATTTGTATAAATATATTTAAATCAACTAGTTTCCTATATTCATCAATATCTTATGTGTTTGAGGTTCCTATTAGATTAATAATTCATTTTTAATTCCCATAAATGAATTTCATAAGATGAAATTTTATATAATTATGATGAGATATAAAAGTTCCATATTTTTTTGTAAAATTTTAAAACCTAGAAAATATGTTAGTTTTCCCATAAAACTCATTTCAAACTCTGATTTAATGAGATCCAAAAATTAATTTTTTTAATTATTTTTTGTGTTGAACCAAATATAAAGTCATCAAAATAGATTTGAACAATTATTTTTTTGGAAACTTATTTTAAAAAAGTGTTAAATCTATTGATCCCTTAACAAACATCCAGTTAATCTATCATACCAGGCTCTAGGGGATTGTTTATGTCCATAAATTTCCTTTTTACTTTTAAAAACGTGTTCTATATACTTTTTATTTTCAAAACAAGGTGGTATTTCTACATAAACATCATATTATACAAATCCATTATGAAAATTACACTTCACATCCATTTTAAATTGGTTTAATTTAATGAACCAATGTTTTATCAATGGAATTACCTTATTATAATTATTCCTTATAGTATAATCACATTAAGAAACACAATGAAGAATAATGAGAGTAAATACTATGGGACCATTTAACATAATTTTTTCAATACTATGTCTTGAATTTCAAAAATCTAACATACACGATTGCATTCAAGGGGGATTTATGGGGTTTGATAGAACAAACTTATTTTTCAGTGAATAGTAACATACCCTTATGAATAGTAACCAAACCTTGTGAATAGTAATATGAACCTTATTGATAGTAAATTGTCCAAGTAAATATTAACCTTACCAATGAAAGTATAAATAAATTTTATTCATCTTATAAGTGATAATATGATAGTGTGGGTATTTTCAGAAGTTATAAATATTTAATTTATGAATAATTAAATAATTAAAAAAAGAAAATTTATTTTAATAAAATTTATTCATAAATTATTTTTTTGATTTCTTACAATTATATGATAATTTTATGAGACCTTAGTAAATTTTTCAATGTATTATAAAATCAGTTATAATTTTAAAATATGTATTTATCAAGTAAATGATGATTTTATTTAAAATTCTGATTTCCCATATTTAGAAAATTATTTTCATAAAATGGAGTTGATTTTTTGAATCTATGCATCAAAAAATAGTTAGAGTGAATTTTTGGGATTTTTCTAAAATATTTGATTTTTATGAATAGTAAAATATGATAATTTACGACAAGTGAACAAACCTGAATTTATGCATCATGCTTGAATCATAGAAGATGTAAATCGCCATTAGTTCAAACTCACATTAAATTATTACTATTTTTTTCATGGAATCATCACTTTTTCATGTCTTATGGAGAAATAATAAACTAATGATTAAAATATTAATAAAACCTTCCTCCCCTCCACTATAAAAACCACCCACACTCCCCTCTTATCTTTACTTCTATAAAGACTTTTTCCTTACCTAAATTCTACTAAAATCTATCCTTAATCTCCTCTCCCATGTCCAGAAGCTCTTGGTCTCTTCAAAAGACTAAATCATCTCCCCTTAAGAGGCTCTCAAGGAAGATTAATTTAGGAGGTAAATTCCTCATTTCAATTATTTTACTTTCCTTTCAAGTTCCATTTTTTTCTTTTATATCCTTACCTCTTCTCATCTAAATGTTGTAAAAACTCTTTCACCTTATATGTATTATACTGTTTTTATGAAAATGTAATAAGTTATTATTGTCTCACATTTCCCCTTATTTTATACTACACTAGTGGAAATAGTGTTTTTAACGTCGAATAAATGATGTCATTTTTTTTAAACCAATGCAATAAGTATTTGCGTGAGAGTTTTGGAGTTGGTTTTAAAAAAAGACAACATTAAGAATGTTTTATACACCATTTTTAGCATTGGTTTTTAGTAAAATAAATTCCAAAACTATCGAAGAATTTAATTTCTGTGAAATATAAATAAAAATATATATTTTTGACATCGTTTTTTGTAAAAACATATGACAACAATATTTTCTCAGACTATTTGGTATCAGTTTCATAATAACTAATGCCAAAAATATTTAAAAAACATTAATTATCTAGAAACCATCATTTTTTGTCTAATAAACCCTCTCAATCACGACGAATCCCTCCCAAATCGTGATGACTTCTAAGGCCACCTGGTGGTATCGAACTCCATTGTTGTGGATTGTTTTCGATTTTCAGGATCTGTGGTCTCCATTCTTCCTCTTCTTCGATTACTTCATCATCTATGCATTATTTTCTTCTTGAAATCCTGTTTCTGACCTAAACTGTGGTTTTACATTAGTATGTTTTTCATCTTTAATTTTTGTTTTTACAATCAATTTCATTTAGATCTTAGAGGCATTGTTTATTCTTGTAATGCATTTCTGGGATGAAGTACGGATTTAGGATTGAAGATAATTTGAACTCTGAATTTTGTAAGTTATTTTTTTAATTTAGTGGAATTTGTGATCATAAGTTTTTCTAGATCATTCCAATGTTTAGATGCTCATTTTATATATTAAACATCCTAAAACTCTATTGCTCCTAATTTATTTTCTCTTTGATGTTGGTCTGGTTTGTGCATATCAATCTTGTCATTCACTTTAACATGTGTTAAAACATTTTTATAGTAAAATATAAAAGGAAATGAACTACTTAATTCACCACCAAAAAAATATCACTATTTTTGTAGAGATTTATCACATATATAATTCTATATGACAACCTAAAACTAAATAAATTCATTATATAATTCTATGTGATATATTCGTATCACTTTTTTGACATGAAAATTTGTTTTCTAACACCCATGTTTTGGCATGTTACAACTTGCAATATGATTAAACACTCCTTTCAATAAATCTCTCAATTGGCTCTCCTTCATTCATGATATATTTTATCCCATGATATATCAATATATTCATGAAAAATATAATATTTTATAGTGTAATATCTTTTATCCCCATATATTATATCTTTGTTATGTATATAATTTTTTTAAAATCTAATTATCCTAAAAATATTCATTGAAGTGGATTTGATTATATTGATGGGTTAGTAGATATAAAATATGTCTAAATAAAATTATTTTCCTAAGAAAATTCAAAATAATAATTGGTGAAATATATTATAAAAAGAAATATTGAACATCCCTTATTGTTGATACATAATTTCATAGTGAGTTTGACATTGTTAGTTTAAAAATGGTCAGTGGGTTATCATGTCTACTGGTAATACATCACCTTTAGAATCACAATTTATAATTATAAGAACCCTCTATATTTACGAAGAGTATTATAACCACCTTTAAATAATACAATAAGATATAAATGGAGATTAATTTATTGATTATAACACTAGTATGTTTGTTTTTATGAGTATTAGATCACTTTATATAGAACATTATTTAATTAATAAGGTAAAAAAGAGTTCATTTATTTTATAAACTCATGGTTGATGCCCAACATAATTAATCAATATGTTATAATATATACAAAAGAATACAATACATCATAATTAATTTAATTCTATAAAAATTAATGAATCATTTCATAAATTCTCTTAGTTGTGACATGATTTAAAAAATTTATATATACTATTTGGTATATTTATATTGGGTTTATATGTGATTTATATGTCTATATTTTTTATTGTAATTGAATTCTACAACAATGATCGCTATTTGAAAACCCAAATGGAATGAATGAGTATCTAACATCATATGTTGATATAGATCTTATTGTTATAGTATTACATCATCCTGATCGGAAGCTATGTGAGAGTATTAATGATGTTTTTCAATATATTGGAGGTGTAGTGCTGAGATGTGATAATTCCATATCTATTATGACCAGTGAGTTTAACTTGTAACATACCCCACTTTTTAGTTACAACAATGTAAAATGAACTAATAAATTAATGCAATCATCAATACATTTGACACATGAAACACTAAAATAATGTAACAAATGTGTAAAATGAACTAATAAATTTTATATGATTGAAAATAATTAAATTATAATATCAATAAAACACATGTATATAATATGAAAATAAGAAGTTTATTATGTGTAGTTGTGTTTCATATCTGATGTTTTCTATCTGATTATCAATAGTTTTTATTAAATGTGTTTCTGTTTACAGTTTATTAATATATATATATATTTAAATTTTTATATTTTTTAATATATTAATTAATTATATTGTCATATTTGGTATTTAATGGATTGTAATTGGATAAATTTACGAAGAACCACTGATGAATATGAAAAAGGAGATGATTATTTATTGGAATTTTCTAAAAGAAATATTCAAAACGTTGATGTGATTTTCTATCCATGTGTGAAGTTTTTGAATATGAGAAAGTTAAACTCTAGAGAAATCAAGGATCATCTAATTTGTTATGGTTTTAGCCTTAATTATACACATTGTATTGGGCATGGTGAAAGAACTATAAATTCAATAGATAATGTTGATGACAGTATTCATAATGTTACAAAGGATTGTATTGAAGATTTAATTAATGATTTAGGTATTGAAACCATTGAAAAAATAGTAAGTGTTGAATGATTATATGGAGATTCTAAGATACAATTATTCCCAGGTTTTAGTAAATATACAGTGTTATCAGCCATTAGGAGATTGGTTAAGTATAAATCAAGTAATGGTTGGAGTGATAAAATTTTATCTAACTTACTTTCACTTTTAAAAGAGCTACTTCTAGAAGGCAACGGGCTTCAAAATTCCAATTATGAGGAAAATAAAATATTATGTACTATGGGATTGGGGTAAAAAAAGATACATTATTTCCCCAATGATTGTGTATTATATAGGAAAGAATGTCAATTTTTATTAAATGGTCCTACATGTGGAGCATCACTCTATAAGATGGATGAAAAAAGTCAATTTAGATTCATTCTCAGGTACTGGCATAAAACCTCATGCTAAATCAAATAATTTATTCTAATAATCCATTCATATAATTTTCATAAACTATGTCTGATTCATTTTGAGTTAATGAAATCAAATCTCCTGCTAAATCAATTTGGTACCTTCTAATAATTCCTCCTTTGAGGCGTCTATTTTCAAATTCAACAAATAAAAAAAGGTAAAGATAGAATTGAGATTAAAGTATCTCTGATAGTAAATTATGTCACCCTGATTACTCAACACAATGGAAGAGATTCGATAAACAATTTACATATTTTGGAAGTGAAGTTAGAAATCTCATAATGGGAGTATGTACATATGTAATGAATCTATATTGGAGCTTAAGTTGCCAACACAGTTTGTGGCCAATTTTTTTGGTAGTTTACAACTTATCCCCATAGGTATGTATGAAGAAAAAATATATTATGATGATATTTATGAGTTGTAGACCAAAATAGCCAGGGAACGATATTGATGTGTATCTTTCACTATTGATTGATGATTTAAAACTTCTATGGGAGTCAGATGAAAGTTTTTTTGATGCATAAAAGATAGAGTATTTTCTTTTGCATGTTATGGTAATGTTCGGTATAAATGAAATTCCTACATATGTAAAATTATACGGATACAGTGTTAAGGGACATAAATATTTTCCAATTTGTGAAGAAGAGACTATAATTTATCAATTTAAGAATAGAAGAAAGACAATGTACATGGGACATAGAAGATTTTTGAAAACTGATCATCCTTATCATACATTGAAAAATAAATTTAATATTTTAATGAATAAAATCTTCCCCCAAAACCATTTTCAGTGGATGAATATTAAAACAGGGTGAAAAATATTGATTCAACATTAGGAAAAAAAGTAGTTCTGGTCTTCAAAAAAAATTGGAAGAAATAGTCTATTGTTCTGAACTACCTTATTGGTTATATTTAGAGATAAAACATAACATTGATTATATGCATATTGAAAAATATATATATGACCGTTTTACTTGAAATTTATTAGATATAAAAGGAAAAACCAAAGATGGATTGAATTATTTATTGGAATTGATAGCAATGGGAATAAGTTTGGAGTTAGCTCCCACTATGAAAAGAAACTGAACATATTTACCTCCAGCTTGTCACACATTAAGAAACAGTGAGAAGTTGAATTTCTTTCAGTTTATGTATGGTATAAAAGTACCCAGTGGATATTCTTCAAATGTTTAGAATTTCGTGTCAGTGAATGATTGAAAATTAGTCGATATGATATCTCATGACTATCATGTATTGATGCAACAACTACTACCGATCGCACTGTGTGGTATATTGTTGTCAGCTGTCATAAAGACTATCATTAGGTTATGTAATTTTTTTAAAACCATTTGTATCAAAGTTATTAATCCAAATTTTTTAGATGAGTTATGGAATGAAGTTTCTCTTATACTTATTCAACTAGAAATGTATTTTCCACTTAAATTTTTTGATATAATGGTTAATCTTGTGACTCATCGAGTGCGTGATATAAGAATATGTGGGACTATTTATTTACATTGGATATATCCTTTGGAAAGGTATATGAAAATTTTAAAGGGATATGTTAAAAATCCTTATTGACTGGAGAACTCTATTGTTTAGAAATATGTATCGGAAGATGTAATTGAGTTTTGTACTGAATATTTGTATGAAGTGGAGTATATTGTCCCCCCTATATCTCAACATTTGAAAGTTGATAGTAAAGGTAAAGGGATTCGAGTCTTAAAGGTAAAGTTCATTACAAGTGATGAATCAATGTAAGCATATTTATATATTTTGAATAACACAGATGATGTTCAGTCTTATATATCATCACATGTTACTGAATTAAAGAGATGATATCCAAAAATAAATGAAAAGTGGAGGATGATTGAGTATAAAAAGACATTTTTTAATGGTTTAAAGAGAATGTGAGAAGATATATATCTGCATCATAAAAACTTTAAATGAATGGTAAGGGACCATCTCTTAATGTTATAACATGAAATGGTTTTGATATTAATGGGTATACAGTTTACACAAAGAAAGTGGGGTGAAAAGAGTATCGTGCAAAATAGTGGTTTGATGGTTATAAGTGAAGAAGTGCATTTTTCAAGTGCAAAAGATAAAATCCCAATTTATGATTTTTCAGCATATTTTGGAGTTCTTAAAGATATATGGGAAATTTATTCTACATAATTTCAAGTCACTATATTTAAGTGTAATTAGGTTAATACAAATTGTGGTGTGAAATACGATGATTATGGATTTACACTGGTTGATTTGAAAAGATTTAATTTTAATGAGGAACCATTTATCATGGAGACACATGCAAAGAAAATATTTTATTTCATTGATCTATAAAATAATTTTTGGTCCATCTTTATGCAAGGAAAAATATACCATTTGTGCGATGAGAATCATTTTGATGATTTTATTGATTTACATGAGTCTTATACATATATTACGCAATTTATGGATGATTACAATGACTACAAGGATGACATAGTTCATGCAGTATGTAACGATCATGATGAAGGCATATAGAAAAACACTAAATTAGTCACCTAATTTTTTTGGTCATTATTTATATTTTGTTTCTTTTATTAAAACATATAAATATGTGTCTTTTTTTTATTTTTTCATTCTTATTTCTAAATATTTAGTTTTCTAATAATATGCAGGTACACAAAATTTCATTACACTTTATTGTGTCAATTTTAGATACAAAGAGAGAGGACTAGTTACTGAGGTATATATATTTTTTCATATTGGTAAATATTCTATAATACACTTACTTAATGAAAGAAAACTTTTAATTTATTAAATTTTTTTAAGACTATTGATGTGTCCTCGGCATAGGCTTCTCCTATTACTATAGAGAAATCAAGTTCTCAAGTTGGTAAAGGTGGTATTACATATTTACCAAAATTATCACTTGCTCATGGAGATGAAATATTATATATTTGTTTTCATGATAATAATAATGAAATTGGCCCAAATGTAGTTTTTTTTATCAGTTATATATCAATACAGAGCCATTGTAGGATTAGTAATCTATATACTAATTGGAAGTCCATGGATAGGATTGCAAGATATCAACTTTGGGAGGCTGTGATGGTAAAAATCTCATTTGATTTGTTTTATCTCATTATTAGAATATTAATTATTTTAAATGACATATTTCATGTATTCAATTACATATGACATTCAAGTTTTTTGAAACAAAGGAAATTAAGAAAATGAATCTCTCTTTAGTGGGGGTTCGATGAAGAGATTTTAAAAAAAAAATTGACAAAAAATTGTGTTTTTGGAAAGAAATAGTATGAAAAACCATTCATTAAGTATCCGTTTATAGATGAAAATACAAGGAAGAAGTTTTGTTGACACATGTCATGAATAAAAATTTCAGGTATGATAATTATTTTAAAATGTAAAATTTATTATATATTTATATAATTAGTAATTAGTTTATTTTTATATAACATTACTCCAAGAGATCTCATCAGTATATCCATTTGAAAAATGTATAACCCCATACTTCATTATGTGGAGGGTATCCATATTTAGAGAAAACAATGATTGAAGAAAAATTTAAAGCATTAAGATCTCGATCTAGTAGTGTTTCACAAGATGTCTAGTTTGGTCCTCCATCTCATTCCACTCACGATGAAAGATAGAAATGTGGGAGAAGAAGGAAAAATGAAAAGTATCTTATATAGGAATCTCATCAATTAGCTGATAAAATTATAAGTAAATGTTATTTATTTGTCATGAATTTTTCTATTTTATAAATTATAAACACTACTATAAATTTCTTAGTTTCCTTTTCAAGATGTACATCAGGAGAAAGAGATGTAGGGATCTTTTATCTCAGAGGGTAGGATGGGAATCCTAGCCACTACTTTAGGAAAGGCATAATGCCTCGGCCGTGTTTAAGGATATCAGGAAAGTGTAAGTATTCGTAATGTATTTAGTCAGAGTAAGCAATCAAAAGACCTAGAAATAAAATCATTAAAATTCGAGCTAAAAGAGATGATGCAGTCTATGGGTGATCAAATTAAAGTAGCTGTGTAGTAGGATTTGATGGAACGCGTGGAAAGATAGTCACAATTTTCATTTCCTTCCCATCCATCCCAGCCTGCTTACTTTGATCCTCTATCTCTATCCCATCCAGAATACCCTGGCCAGCCTACTGAGCCTACTTACTTTAATCCCCCACCTCTATCCTAACCAGACTACCATACACAACCTACTTATTTTGATCCTCTACCTCCATCCCATCCAAACTACCCTTCCCAACCTTCTTATTTTTATCCTCCACCTCCTCACTCAGACCAAACCGTATACTATGATTTGTTTGGTGAATATTCTCATATACATATTGTTTTTTTATGTCTCGTATATTTTTTGGGGGATTCTATACATCACTATCCTATAAATATGGGTCAGGTTGGAGTATTAGTACTTGATATTATTGAACCTAATACATGACTGTCTTGGTCATTTTTTAGTATTTCCAATTGGTCTTCTTCATTATATTTCATATGAGGTATGCATTTTTTAAAATTTTAATTACATATGATTGAATATTACTTATACTTTTTATATTTAACTTATGTATGATTATCTGAAAACAAAATAAATTTCACAATTGAAACAACACATTATAAAATAATTTACTGTAGATAAATCTGATATCTCTTATAGGATAAAATGATTATATTAGGCTTATTATTACTTGAATAATATCTATGAGTTTCAGATGACATTGACGAAGCGTTGTCATGTGCGCTCTCAAAAATATTTATACTAAATGCAGCACAGTGGCTGACCTAGGTCGTTCTCTTGAAGAGCTTTTGTGGTTAATAAATCACTACTTCTAGTCCACCTAATCAAATTCTTTTTGTTGTTTAATATTTTATGAAATAAATGTAATTTAATTAAATAAAATAAATTCATAAATCAGAAGAAACTAAAATTTAATTCTAAATTACCATGCAATGCTAAACAGAATATAATTAGGGAAGAAAGGAAGTTCTCCCGAGATAATATTCAGGGATCACCTTCATTAGCCAGTTTTAAATATTCTTAGTGTACACACTCCATCGTATGTGTGAACACCTTATTCTACACCGGTTATGAATGAGAATTCTACTTAGCAATCTCCAAGCACACCTTCTATCCACCTCTTCAATCGAGGGAAAATGGTTGTAGATTAAGAAGTTAATCTTTAGACAACCATAGTGAGGATTACACCCACTATAAATTATCCTTATAATTAACTAAAATAATATTAAAAAAATGGTCTTGGGTTCAAGAACCTGATTACTCTCTCGGTATATTCCTCATATTAGTTACTCATGATCATGAGTATTATAGTTCACAATGGTAAGACGAGAGGAAGAGAAGAGGGTGAATCGGTGGACACAAAAATAAAAACAATGCATGAATTTATTAGAAATCTAAATTACAATTGAAAACTAAAAATAAAGAAATGAAATAAAATAAAAATAAAGGTGGAAGATTTTCGGCCGGCCTCCCTCGGTGGAGATCTCTTCCTTGGTGCCTTGAAGGAATGGATGGAGAATGGGATTCTTTGAGAGGGTGGAGCTCTCCTCCTTTTATAGCCAGTATTTTTCCCCCAGATGTTCACGCGTTGTATCCCCATTAAATGACATCTCAACGTGTTTATCCCTTCTTTAATGTTGTTCAAAATTCCATTTTCCGTGGCCCCTCAAAATCTCAGCGGATTTGGACATGTATTCCAAGAGTTATGGTCGTTTTACTCTGAGCATTTATTCTGTCCAGTCAGACTCTCCAAAACAAAAGCCTAGGGATTATGGTGATTTAATGACCCCATAAACGGCCAATTCACTCGGTACTTCCTTCATAAAAGATTCTCCAAAACTCCTTTCTCGTCCACCCACTGAATTTCACAAGATTTGGGCCCACAATGGATGAGGTATGGATCCCACACCAAAACTAAGAAAAACTGAAAACAGTTTTCTTTCTCCCATTTGTGAGCTTCTTTTGAGCTTCCCTATGGCTGATTCAGCTTTTAGTCCAAAACTAGTAAATGAAGACTTGGATGTTTAGAATCTGTTAAAGAAAGAATTTTTTAATTTGGATCAGTGTAGATAATGTTATGGCTAAACTACCGAAATAATTTAAAACTATTAAAAATCCAAAATGGCCAATTTTTATTATTCAGCTCAAAATAACACTAAAACCTAAAAACATGACAATTACCCATCAAAAAACACTTTTTTGAGATAATAAACAATGATTTACAGTATAAAATATATGAAAATGTGATCTTCATCACTCCCCCACACTTAAACATTTCACTCCTGGGCAATCATCTTTCATCCAAATCAAAATCCACACAACAATCAAAAATAATAAAATATCAATGATTTTGTCCAAAATAGAATTCCATCATGTCTCATATATGAATAACAAGCCTCTATCATTTTGATTTCAATTATTAAAAAATTTTAACCTCATAAATCAATCCATGGACCAATCACAACCAACCTCACATTAAATTTTATATCACTCTTCACTCAAGAGAAATTGAATATAGAGTTATACTCATACTTGAAAATCGCATGTATCGCCATAGGTTTGTGAAAATTATCATTTCTCCAAAGTGTGAAACATGAAAATGAATTTAATCATGAGGGATTTAATTAAAGTTTCAAATGATTCTGTGCCTTAGGTTTGGTGGGAAAATTATTGGAAAAAAAATTTCCATGCTAGAAAGAGGAGGTGGGGCTTTTAAGTACAATGCATGATTAAATCAAGTGAAAACACAGGAAATTCCTCACTCAATCCCACTTGAAAATGTGAAAACAAATACCACACCCTTTTTATGACATGTTACATGATCCAATAAGTGATTATAATGAATGATATCATCTAATTTATCCTCATCTTTTTTTTCAAAGCTCCATAAAGGCACAACTTTATTTTATTTTTTCTTTTTTTCATGGAGGATGAGATGAAAATTTAATACAATGAATGAATGAAAATTTATGCCCTTGATTTTTCAGAGGGACATGAGTCATAAAATAATTTACAATGAGTAATTAAAGCTCATCTCCATTTTTTTTCTTTTCTTTTTTTGAAGGAGAAATGGATGAAACAAATTAAGCACAATGAAATGATGACACATGCCCAATTCTCTTATTATCCACAGCCCAAAATATTTACACACACTTCACACTACCCATAAATGATACACATCCCAATGAACGCACACTAAAGGCCCTTCCCCACACTCAAACTTGAAATATCCATGCAAAAATACTAAAAGTGCGGGTAGGTAAGGAAAAATTGGCTTGTAATGTGGCTTAAATCTATAAGGAAATTCATGGAATCTAAGGGCTTACAAAGGATAAATGTAAAGGTGGGTATTAGGATAAATTGTGTCTAGTCAAAGAGATGCCTCAATCATTTCAAATACATTCAATGAAATCCAAAGCTTCGAAATAAAATATTCACAAATTCTATTTCTCACACAATATTCAAGTTTCCCTCAAGAAAGTGTGGGTATTAAGAAGAATATGTAAAAGTGTTTTAGAATACCTCACAGGATTGGAAAAATATTTTGAGTTAGTGTTTCATGGTCATGGATTTCAAAAATCATCCAAACTCATAAAAATGACTGATAATCCAATTCAAGAAAAATGTTTTCACAACAACAATCATTTAAAATCCATTATTTCAAAAATCATTTCAACTCATTCAAAATAAATTTATGTGTGAAAAGTGATAAGAATATTCATTAAAGTTCAAAAATCATAAAAAAATGAAAATCACACAAGAAGAACTAAGAAGGTTGACACTCCCCCACACTTAAATTTAACTACCCTTTATTTCAACTCAACAAAATATAAATATAAAGGTAGAAAATCAAAGGGAAGGAAAGATACAACCTGACATTATTTTTGAGGTGGATGCCTTGAGTTAAGCTCCTATGAGCAGTGACTTTAAAACTACAAGAAAGTAATGAAAATCAATAAGAAAAAAAATAATAAGAATGAGAAAATGAAAAGAAAATAGATAATTCTTGGTTTAGACCCCCAAGTGGGTGATAGGTTTTTACTGCCCCTAGTCAGGCAGTTTCAGTGGATTATCCCCAATCAGAAGGCGGGTGTGGTTTCTTTGAGATGAACCACCACATGTGAGTTTTCTTGATATCCATGAGTAAAACTTGAAAGTAGATAAACCCAAAAAATATTAGAATGTTCCCAACCCCCGAGAAAGAATAAATAAGAAATTTGAGGTTCGAATTGGGAGGGAATAAAAGATAAGGGTGCTCCCTGTTAACTTTGGTGGTTTCCTCCTCCATATGGTATGAAAATTTTTGTTTAGGAGGTAGTCACACTACTGCCACCTTCTCCAGATCTTCTTCCATGATCACCACTACTTCATTGGTATCTTTCATATCATACATGGTATTCTCCATTTTTGCTATATCAGAAATTTCAAAGGAATAGATGTCAGAAAACAATTTAGCTTGAATAAGATTAAAAAATGAAGAATTAATAAAGTAATCTTCCCTTTCAAGTAATTCATCTTGGTAATTTATCTCTTCCGGCATGACCATTGGAAACTCAATCTCAGCAGGTGAATCTTCTTCCTTATCTTCCAAAGAAAGAGAGAGGTAGAAAGTGTCTGATGTTTCATTATTAAGTATGGGAAGATCATGTTTCAAGTTATCTTCAACAAAGTTATTCCAAGATTCTTCCAAAAAATGTTGACCTCCCATCAGTGCATCATTTGGAATGTGTACTTCTGGGACCTCCTCGAGCAATGGTTGAGTGCGAGATGATGTGATTATTTCTTTTAGTATATCTTTCTCACCCACCTCAGGTTATTTAACATAAAAAATTATTGGTGAAATCAATTCCACCACTCATTCTGGTTCAGGTTCTGGATCAGGTTCGGATTGCTCTTGGGATGTGTGTACATATTCAGCAATCCATTCTATTTGGCTCTCCAGTTTTTGAACTTTATCACTAATCCTATGAAATTGATAATCAAGTTCATTGCAAACATTTTATGGCACATGAGATTGTTCAGTCCATGAATAAAAATTTGAATATAAATACATCATTAACAAAGAAGTTTTTTTTTGTTTTTGAAATTTATGATTTTTTTGTTGTTTTTTTAAATAAAGAAAAATTATTTACACAATGTGAATAAAAAATAGTGAATTAAAACCAATTGGATCCCCAGCAACGGTGCCAATTTGACGAAGCATTGTCGTGTGCGCTTTTAAAAATATTTATACTAAATGCAGCACAGTGGATGACCTAGGTCGTTCTCTTGAGGAGATTTTTTGGTTAATAAATCACTACTTCTATTCCACGCCAATTTGACGAAGCATTGTTGTGTGTGCTCTCAAAAATATTTATACTAAATGCAGCACAGTGGTTGACCTAGGTCGTTCTCTTGAGGAGATTTTGTGGTTAATAAATCACTACTTCTAGTCAACCTAATCAAATTCTTTTTGTTTTTTAATATTGTATGAAATAAATGTAATTTAATAAAATAAATGAAATTAATAAATCAGAAGAAACTAAAATTTAATTATAAATTACCATGCAATGCTAAACAGAATGTAATTAGGGAAGAAAGAAAGTTCTCCTGAGAGAATATTCAGGGAGCACCTTCATTGGAAAGTTTCAAATATTCTTAGTGTACACACTCCATCGTATGTGTGCACACCTTATTCTACACTAGTTATGAATGAAAAGTATACTTAGCGATCGCCAAGCACACCTTCTATACACCTCCTCAATCGAGGGAAAATGGTTGTAGATTAAGAAGTTAATCTTTAGACAACCACAGTGAGGATTACACCCACTATAAATTATCCTTAGAATTAACTCAATGAATATTAAAAATAAATGTTATTGGGTTCAAGAACCTGATTAGTCTCTCGGGATATTCCTTGGATTAGTTACTCATAATCATGAGTATTATAGTTCATAATGGTAAACAATGATTTACACTATAAAATATATGAAAATGTGAGCTTCATCACTCCCCCACACTTAAACATTGCACTCCTGGGCAATCATCTTACATCCAAATCAAAATCCACACAACAATCAAAAATGAGAAAATATCAATGATATTATCCAAAATAGAATTCCATCATGTCTCATATATGAATAACAAGCCTCTATAATTTTCATTTCATTTATTAAAATTTTTTCAACCTTTTAAATCAATCCATGGCCCAATCACAAACTAGCTCACATTGAATTTTATGTCACTCTTCACTCAAGAAAAATTGAATCTAGAGTTATACTCATACTTGAAAATCGCATGAATCACCATAGGTTTGTGAAAATTTTCATTTCTCCACAGCGTGAAACTTGAAAATAAATTTAATCATGAGGGTTTTAATTAAAGTTTCAAATAATTCTGTGTCTAAGGGTTGGTGGGAAATTTTTTGGAAAAAAAAGTTCCAGGCTAGAAAGAGGAGGTTGGGCTTTTAAGTACAATGCATGATTAAATCAAGTGAAAACACAGGAAATTCCTCACTCAATCCCACTTGAAAATGTGAAAAACAACACCACCCACTTTTTATGACATGGTACATGATCCAATAAGTGATTATAATGAATGATATCACCTAAGTTCTCCTCCTATTTTTTTAAATCTCCAGAAAGGCACAACTTTATTTTCTTTTTTTCTTTTTTTCATGGAGGATGAGCTAAAAATTGAATAAAATTAATGAATGAAAATTTATGCCATTGATTTTTAAGAGGGACATGAGTCATAAAATAATGTACAATGAGGAATTCAATCTCATATCCGTTTTTTTTTCTTTTCTTTTTTTGAAGGAGAAATGGATGAAACAAATTAATCACAATGAAATGATGACACATGCCCGATTCTCTTATTATCCATAGCCCAAAATATTTACACACACTTCACACTACCCATAAATGATACACATACCAATGAACACACGCGAAAGGCCCTTCCCCCACACTCAAACTTGAAATATCCATGAAAAAATACTAAAATTGTGGGTAGGTAAGGAAAAATTGGCTTGTAATGTGGCTTAAACCTATAAGTCAATTCATGGCATCTAAGGGCTTACGAAGGAAAAATGTAAATGTGGGTATTAGGATGAAATTTGTCTAGTCAAAGTGATTCCTCAATCATTTCAAATATATTCAATTAAATCCAAAGCTTCGAAAGAGAATATTCGCAAATTCTAGTTCTTACACAATATTCACGTTTCCCTCAAGAAAGTGTGGGTATTAAGAAGAATATGTAAAAGTGGATTAGAATACCTCACAGGATTGGAAAAATATTTTGAGTCAGTGTTTCATGGTCATGGATTTCAAAAATCATCCAAACTCATAAAAATGACTGATAATCCAATTCAAGAAAAATGTTTTCACATCAACAATCATTTAAAATCCATTATTTCAAAAATCATTTCAACTCTTTCAAAATAAATTGATGTGTGAAAAGTGATAAGAATATTCATTAAAGTTCAAAAATCCTAAAAAAATTAAAAATAACACAAGAAGAACAAATAAGGTTGACACTCCCCCACACTTAAATTTAACTACCCCTTATTTCAACTAAACAAAATATAAATATAAAGGTAGAAAATAAAAGGGAAGGAAAGATACAACTTGACATTATTTTTTAGGTGGATGCCTTTAGTTAAGCTCCTAGAAGCAGCCACTTTAAAACTACAAGGAAGTAATGAAAATAAATAAGAAAACTAAATAAAAAGAAGAGGATGAATCGGTGGACACAAAAATAAAAACAATGCATAAATTTATTAGAAATCTAAGTTACAATTGAAAACTAAAAATAAAGGAATGAAATAAAATAAAAATAAAGGTGGAAGATTTGCGACCGGCCTCCCTCTGTGGAGATCTCCTCCTTGGAGCCTTGAAGGAATGGATGTAGAATGGGATGCTTTGAGAGGGTGGAGCTCTCCTCCTTTTATAGAAAGAATTTTTTCCCCGGATGTTGACGCGTTTTAGCCCCATTAAATGACATATTAACGCATTTATCTCTTCTTGAATGTTGTTCATAATTCTCTTGGTCGTGTTCCCTCAAAATATCAGTGGATTTGGACATTTATTTCAAGAGTTATGGCCGTTTTACTCTGAGAATTTATTCTCTCCAGTCAGACTCTCCAAAACGAAATCCTCCGGATTAGGGTGATTTAATGACCCCATAAACGGCCAATTCACTCGGTACTTCATTCATAAAAGATTCTACAAAACTCATTTTGTGTCCACCCACCGAATTTAACAAGCTTTGGGCCCACCATGGATGAGTTATGGATCCCACACCAAAACTAGGTAGAACGGAAAACAGTTTTCTTTCTCCCACTTGTGAGCTTCTTTTGAGATTCCCTATGGCCGATTCATCTTTTATTCCAAAAATAGTAAATGAATCCCTAGATGTTTAGAATCTTTAAAAGAAAGAATTTTGCAATTTGAATCAGTGTAGATAATGTTATAGCCAAACTACCTAAATAATTTTAAACTGTTAAAAATCCAAAATGGCCAATTTTTACTATTCAGCTCAAAATAACACTAAAACCTAAAAACATGACAATTACCCATCCAATAACACTTTTTTGGGATTATAAAAAATGATTTACAGTATAGAATATATGAAAATGTGAGCTTCATTAGACATATATTATAGGAAGAATATATTATCCATTGAAATTACTCAAAGACGATATCATGAATCTAGTTGAATTTGAATAGTTAATCCTGAATGTGTTGCAGTTGTTTTCATGTAAGTATATTGTTGTTTGAATTTTTATTGTTTTTAATAAAAAGATGGTTTAAATTGACTAACTATATTTCCATTTTAAATTAGGTATCTACACATGGTTTTTGTACAAAATGATAGCATAGCCATGTAAGGTTTTATAGATCCAAAATACATTTCCATGGAAGTGAAACACCTAAAGAATCCTCAAAGAGTTTCATATATATGTCAGATATTATCACATAGAGAAACTGGATGTTGGTTTTTTCAATTTCTTGATAAGTAAGAAAAGAAACATAATTATGAACAAATGATCACTATAATGTCATAAATTGTGAATTTTTTTTATTGTAGTGTTCATTGGATGTTAGGTGTATTTTTTCCAAGTTAATATACCTTATATTGGTTTTTCTCTTTATTAGGTAGTGTTCGTAAATTTTTTTCAACCTTGTTACATAGTTATGTTTTTGTCTTTCATAATCTCATTATGTTTAATTCTCATTATTTATACATTTATTATTAGTTCATATATATGAAAATGCAGTTCAAAGAAAAAATTTAACAAAGAACCCATGTCAATAAAGAAACCAAATGTAATCAATTATGTGAAAGTGAAGGTTATTATTTTTTATATTAGATATTATTATAATCCTTTGATATATAAATATATTGTCTTTTATTATCAATTTAATTTTTTATAACCATAGTTTCATTACCAAAAAGGACATGTTTAATGTGGGTACTATGTTCTATAATTCATGTATGAGATAATCACAACTGGGGTAACTACAAAATTTCATAAGGATTGTTATAGTGATTTTTTTTAAATTCTCTGTCAATGTATACTATTTTTAATCTAATATCATTCAATGTTACTATATACATTCAATGATATGGAGTCTTATACTCAAACTGAATTTACTGATCTTCAATATGTGTTTGTGAACTACTTTTTGAGTCTGATTATGATTTGAGCTAAGTATATTTTAATAATTATGAATAATATATTACATTTTCCTAATAACATGTGTTCAAAAAACTACTTACTTTGTTATAATATTAATTTTAATATAATGATATCAAATGAATGCTTCAACAATAATGAACAATGATCATGCTGTAAATTTTAAGTATGTATATTATAAATCCATTATATAATAAAATCCATAGATACTTTTTTGGTTAACTAGATAAAGGGATGTAAGTTTTTGTAGTTTTTTAGTTAATGAGTACTGGGGTTTGATTGTGGTATACTGTGTTTTTATTGCTAGGATTATGATTATTTGGAAAGTTTAATATTTTGAATTTTCAAAAAAAAATTAACTTTCAATGTTGGTTTTCATAAAAAACGGCGCTCAAAAATTAAAATACATATGGGTTTCGGTGTCAGTTTTTATAAAAACTGATGCCAAAAACCTTCAACATGTGGGTTTCGACGTCGATTATCATGAAAATCAAAACTAAAAATTGAGTTTTGACTAGTTTTCTAAGTCATTTTTTATGAAAACCGATGTCAAACACTGACCCCCAAGTGGGTTTCGGTGTCGGTTTTCATAAAAACTGACGTCGAAGCTTGATTTTTAGCGTTAGTTTTATTGAAAACTGACGCCGAAAATAAAAATTCTGCTGGTTTTCGTCAATGGTTTTTAAAAAACACTGAAAAGTTTTTTTTACGTCTCTATTAAAGACTTTAGTTAAAAAATGATTTCAAAAATTAAAAAACCTGATGTTAAATCTAATTTTAGCACTAGTGATAGTAGTAAAATCACCATCCAAGATGCGTTAATTTACCACATTCAAGGATGATTGATTTTATATTTCTATTATCATCTTCAATTATGGTCATGAAACCATTCTTACGGTTGAAATAGACTATAATATATATATTATTTATCATATATGGTTCTAGATTTTTTTACACATGGTTTTGATTTATAAAACAAAATGTGTTCATTGTGATCAAAAACCACTAATTAACCCAAAAGGTTATCACTAAAGTTTTACCTAATGATTCATCTTCACACCAAGTAACCAAAAAAAATTAAAACCATGTAACCCTCTAGATTTTCAATAATAAAATATAACTCCAATTCTAGACAACCATCCTCATTTTACATGATTAATCGTTCATGTATATAAGTAAATCGATCATGAAACAAACAGACCCAAATAATGAAATTGAACATCAAAACCATTCAAAAAGGTTAGGAATGAACTCAAAAAGGTTATACTAAATAAATTTCACGTAAAAGATGTTATGTACTTATTAATTATTGAATCTAATATTATTATTCAGTTCATTACTATCAATTTTATAACACCATCAAACCTAAGGTAAGTAATACTACCCGAACCTCCATTATTTATTCAGGTTATTCTTATACTATTTTGAATCAAATGAAATTATATATTATGTTTATCTACATCTTATAATTGTTTTTTATATTTCTAAACTCATGTATAATGATCCATCAGTGATTATCTTTCAGGGATATACATTCTTTTAAGTGATTCCTTGCACAATACTTCCTGATAAGAAAACCAATTTTAAGGGAACATCCTGAATTCTTACCCAATTTCATGTGCACTCTATAATCTATTTTAAAACAACATTTTTTTTGTAAAATTAGTCTTTTTATTATGAATTCCTTCTTGGTTAAATTCTGGATTTATATAAAATATTATTTCCCTTACTGTTTTAAAGGCTCTTTAGTATTTTCCTTAAAATAGCATTATAATATTTTAATGAAAAAATTTCTTAAATAATCTTTTTAAATGTTTTCACTTCTATTTAAAATCACTTACCTAGATATATTCCTATTTTACCTTATCAATATCCATATATTTTTTAATTCCTTTCTTTCATGGACACTTGTATGATATTCCCATCTATTATGCTTTATGACATGATTATGATACCCATTTCATTCCATGGGTACGCTTTTGTTTATGTATTATTGATTTTGTATGATTAAATATGTGGAAAGAATATTCATGAACATGTTTTGATGGGTGTACCTAGATATCACTCCAATTAATTGGGTAAAGTTGAGTCTCATGAGACATTATGTGCAACGGTCTTGGCAGTTAGCCTTGACTCGTGCTACCATGTGAAACAGTCTTGGTGGTTAACCTTGACTTGTGCTCCTCTATTTGAAAAGTGATTTGACTCCTACTAAAATCACATTTTATGTTTCTGTAACATTACTATGAATCCTTGTTTATATGATCCCATGTTTATATGTTATGATTCCATATAATCCATGCCTTTTATTTCATTATGTCATGCCTTCGAACACATGTGCTAAAGCTCTATTCTTATACTTATTCTCTTACTGGGATTTTAGCTCACCCATTGGTTCATGTTATCCCCAGGTTATCCTATGTTGATGTATGATCACAATGGATGTTATAAGGTCATTATGAATATTAAATAATAAAATTGTTTATGTTTTTATTTTTAGGTACCTGGTCTTCAAAGACACTATACTTCATGATCCTTGGCTTGTATTCCATTGTATAATTATGCATAAAATCATGTAATGTTATGTGTAAGAGTCTAGGGTTGATATAGTTTGTAACATATGATGGTGTAGTTATTTTGGAGATTAATAATAAGTCACTTTACTAAGAACCTTAAGGATGATACTATGTATAAGAAAATATCCCTAAATGTTTGTAAGTATAGTGTAAGTGGTTCATCAAGAAAATACATCCATGTATCGATACAAACAGGTATATGTGGATTTGGAATAGATGTATCTAGGGTTAAAACCTGAAAACACTCCTTTAATGTAGACTCGAATGAGAACTGGTGTCCATAAATGGGTCTTTCTGCACTCTTGGTTTGACACTCCCAGTGGATATGCTTTGGTAAATTCATGATCTTGGTACAAACCATTATTAAGGGAATAAAAAATATTCTATGAGAATATGAGTTGATAAATAGACCAAGTATAACCTAGATTTAAAATTAGGGAATCACAATTTAGGATATACTTCTCCTTTACAAGTTTATCCATTTATGTTCAAAGTTTTATTTTTATGCTTAATAGTTCAGTATTCAAGACCTATAATTGTAGGTTCTTTTTTTGTTAATGGAACGAAATATAAGAACACATGCCAACAATAAATGTGATAGGGAATGAGAATATTTCCCAAATGATATGCTAAATATGATGGTAACAAGTGATAAAAAATTCATAATAGTACTTGCTTAGTTGGCTCAAGTTATGAATAATAATTTCAATCATGTGGAATTCCCTCCTACCCTAAGGAAAGAACAAGTTTATATAGAATCCTTTATGAAGCCAAAGGCCTCCCATGTTTAGTGGATCTCCTGATCCCCTTCTTGAGGAATAGAGGATTAACTCCATTGAAAAGATATTCTTTACCCTCTAATCCTCATAAGAATAGAAATTTGTACTAGCAGTCTATTATTTTAATGGGGAAGTTGATTAGTGGTGGAAACTAATCAAGAATATGAATTACCAAGAATAAATTGATTCCATGGATTGGGAGGAATTCAAGAATAAAAATTCAATAAATATTATCCCTGAACCATCTTCCTCAAGATAGAAATAGAGTTCCTTGAACTCAAGTAGAAGGAAGATTTTTCCATCAGGGTGTATGAAGTAAACTTCATAAGTCCTGCAAGATACACCTTCAGATTTATTATGAACACCAAAAGAAAGGTGGATTTCTTCTTTAGATATCTAAATCTTAGTCTACGAAAAGCATTGGTGATTTGAGACATTGACATTTTTAGGAGATTTTATGTTTTCCCTCAAGGATGAAATTGACATCGGAAAATCACAATCGTCTCATGGGCCTGGTGATAAGAAGCAGAAAATAGAGCCAATTATGGGTGGTTCAGAAAATAAATCCCATGACGGAAAGAATATTGAACATCCCACGTGCCAAAATTGTGGGAAGAATCATCCTAGGAACTATCTAAAGGGAACCCAAAATTGCTTCAAATATGGAATAATGAAACATCTGGCTAAAAACTGCCAAAGGGATAAGAAGAATCCCGCTAATGTAGAAGAAGAAAGGAAGGTTTAGATAAACACTCAGTCATTGGTTTAGTGTTATAACTACAAGGATCATGGGAATTATAAGAACAATTTATCTAAGATGAGGGTTTTCGGAGGAAATCAACAACAACCTCCAAGGAAACAAGGAAGGGATTATGCTATCACTACTGCAGATGTGGATCTGGACAATGATGTGGTGAAAGGTATGTCGATTATTCATTCAATAATAGTGAACATACTATTTGATTCTAGTTCTGTGCATTCTTTCATATCTTGAAAGTTTATTAAACTATTCAAAAACCACCTAAAAATTTAGACGTTAAGTTATCCATGAGTGCAGTGAATAGGTAAATTATTGCATCCATGGTTTATAACTCCTCCCCAGTAAATTTTTGTGGACTAAACCTCCCAAAAAATATTATTATACTTTCTTTAGTGGAGTTTGATGTTATCTTGGGCATGGATTGGATATCTTTATACAAATCCAACATCAACTTTCAGGAATGAGGGATCACTCTTCACATCCCGAAGCATCCTCTAATTATTTTCAAGTTTAAGGAGGAAGATGAAACTCCTTTAGAAAAATTTTCTCAAGTTTGGATGTTACTTCCTTCTGGGAAAGCATGTCTACCTCAAATGATTTAGATAAAGGAGATGATACTTCTACAATATATTCCCATCGTGAGGGATTACACTAATGTATTACCAGAAGAGTTGTTTGGTAAACTTCTTAATCCAGAGGTTGAGTTCTCAATTGAACTTATTCTTGGATCACTGCCTATATAAAATACAGCTTATAGAATGGCTACTGTAGATGTAAGAGCTATAGATGATATTGTAGGAGAATCTGGGGAAGGTTTTTATGCACCCGAGTGCTTCACCATGGGGTAAAATAGTCCTCTTCATCAAGAAGAATAATTGATCAATGCGCCTCTACAATGATTATCATGAACTCAATGAAATCCTGATAAAGTACAAGTATCCCCAACCACAGATAGATGACTTTCTCAATTAGCTTTTTGGGGCTAGTTATTTCTCTAAGGTGGACCTTTGGTTGGGATATCGCCAATTAAAAGTGAGGAGGGAAGATATTCCAAATACTTCCTTTCGAACGTGGTATGGACACTATGAGTTTATAGATATTCCCTTCGGACTCACTAATGCTCCAAAAAATTTCTTGGATTTAATGAATAGATTCTTTAGAGATTACCGCATCAAATTTTTGGTAGTCTTTATTGTTAATATTATGATATACTCCAAGAAAAAGGAGGAACATGAGGATTTTTTGAATATTGTTCTAAAGAATTTGTGAAGGGATAATATGTATGAAATGTATAGTAAATGTGAGTTATAGATAGTTGAAGTATCATTATTTGGGCATGGTATCACCAGTAAAGAGATATATATATACCCTTCCAAGATAATGTAAATTGAAGAGTGGAACATGCCAACATATTTAATAGAGATCCATAGATTCCTATGTCTAGTTGGGTATTACCGATGATTTGTGGAAAAATTTTCATGATTTTAAAACCCAATGACCGAGATGAAATAGAAGGTGGTGAAGTTTTTCTAGACTCAAGAATGTGAAGATTACTTTAAGGAGTTGAAAAGGTGGCTTATCACTATGCCAATACTCACACTCCCAATAAGTATTGAACTCTTTGTGGTGTACAGTGATACATCAATGAAGTGTATATGATGTGAGATGATGAAAAATGATAAATTGATATCCTACACCTCAAGATAGTTGAAAATCCCAGAGAAAAACAACCTCACGCATGATCTGGAGTTGTTAGTTTTGATCTTTCTGTTAAAAATATGGAAGCATTATCTCTATGGGAAGAAGTTTGATATATATACTGAACAAAAGAGTCTAAAATATATATTCACACAAAAAAAATCTTAATATGAACTAGTAAATATGGTTATATATCATCAAGTATTATGACTTCTCAATCAATTACCATCCTGATAAGGGAAATAAGGGTGAAAATGCCCTAAGTTGAAAGAAGCATTCATCCTTATCAATGATGAGAATTGAAAAGGATCTAATCTTCTTAGATTTTCAGAGGATGGACATGGGAATAATTAAGGTAAGATCACCATAAATCCTTTATTAAATGATTTCTCAACCATCCCTCATAGATAAAATAAAGAATGCTCAAATAAAAGAAGTTGAAATTCTGAAAAGGGTGTAAGCTATCAGAAATGGGAAATCCTCTAAGTTCAATGTTGATAAAGAAGGATTTGTAAGATTTGATTCACAATTATGTGAACCATCCGATCCATAGATAAAGAAGTAGATTTTGAATGATGCGCATATCTCAACCTTTTCTATTCACCCAGGGACCACAAAGATGTATCAAGATCTTTGAAAGAACTTTTGGTGGGAGAATATGAAGAAGGAGATTACTGAGTATACATCAAATTATCTGGTATGTCAGCAAGTGAAGGATGGGTGGAAAAAATCAAATAAGGTGATACAAGAACTAACCATACCAACATTGAAGTGGGATAACATTACTAATGACTTTTTCACTAGACTTACAAGGACATCCTTAGGAAACAAGACTATATGGGTCATTGTGGATCATCTTACAAAGACAGTTCACTTTATTGAAATTTGAGAGGACTTCTCATTGGATCATATTTCATAGATATATATCAAATAGGTGTTAAGGCTACATGGGGTAACACTATCTATTGCATCTGATATAGATCTAAGATTCGCCTCAATTTTTTGGAAAAGTCTCTAACATGCACTAAGCACTGAACTGAACTTTAGTACGGCCTATTATCCACAAACTAATAGCCAATCTGAGAAAACTATTTAGACACTATAAGACATGTTGATAGCATGTTCTATGAACTTAAAAGGAGGGTGGGACTAACACATTCCACTATTTTAATTCTAATACAACGCCAGTTTACACTGTAGCATATGAATGGTGCCATATGTATCCCTTTATGGGAAAAGGTGTAGAACACAGATGTGTTGGGATGAAGTCAGTGAGAGTAAGATGATAGGACCTGAAATGGTCAAAGAAATGGTGGAGAAGGTAAAAACCATTTAGCATCACATTAAGGTATCCCAAATTCTAAAAAAGAGTTATGAAGATAATCATTAATGAGACCTTGAGTTCAAAGTTGGGAAGATGTTATTTCTATGGATATCTACATGAAATAGTTTTATGATATTTGGGAAGAAATGAAAGTTAAGTCCCAGGTTCATCGGCCCCTTTGAGATTCTAGATCGTGTTGGAGTTGTGGCCTATCGACTATCACTTCCAACTACCTTTTGTTAAGTGCATGATGTCTTCCATGTATCCCTCTTAAAAAAGTACATACTAGATGTCACGACCCATCCTTGGGGCTCGTGTCGTGACTACCCCAAGCCCGCCTTCCATAGGCCAGGGGCTGGCGACTAGCACCAAGGCATAATTCCCCATAAAAAAGGGAAGGCATTGCCTTTGTAAAGTAAACAAACACCATAGAGCAAGCAAGCATAAGTAAACACTAAGTAAAACGGAGTACAATAGTAAGTGCGGAAAAGTAAGTGGGCCAGAATACAAACCCAAACTGAAAGTAAAGTACAAATGGAAAGAAAGTATAGCAACTGAAAAGTAAAGCCACAATGTCGAGCCGTCCAATGGAAGTCCCACCTGAAGGGTGGGTACAGATAGTCTCCACAGCTCTACGGGTCCAGCCGCCCGCTTCGTGTACATTCCATCCAGTGGTCCACCTCCAGGTACCGACTCGCTCCACAAGCCTCAGCCATGATCAGTGTTGTCTGTCGTCTGCATCTAACACAACGTAGTGCAGTCATAGCCCGTGCAGGGGTGAGTATATGCTACTCAGTAGGGACCCCGAGACCCCCGATGGTCTCCCAAAATCCACAAAGGATAATCCAAAAAGGAAAGATACAATCATGAAGTAACATCCAACATTACTTAGGTATATTCCCATACATATACCTAAGTCATCAATTCCAGTTCAAATCCAACATCCGAGCCCAAGTACAACCCAGTCCACACAGGAAAACGTAACCCGTTCCACATAGGAAATCACAACCCAATCCACACAAGAAAGCATAACGTAATCCACATAGGATATCAAGTCAATCTTATCGAAGATAAATATTGAAAGTCAAGACTCAGCTCACACAGGTATACTTCTTCGTAAGACGATAGAGATGATCAGATGTAGCCACTGATTCATCTAAGTCGTCGGACCCAAACAGGATCGATAGGTACTAACCCCCACAATGACCCACAAAGGATCGATAGGTACTAACCCCCGCAATGAAGCACACAGGATCTGACCCACATAGGATCGGTATGCACTGGCCCACACAAGACCGTTGAGCGCTGACCCACATAGGATCTGACCGACACAGGATCGGTAGCACTGATCCACACAGTATCGCTGAGTGTTGTAGTCATCGCCGTCGAATCCACGGAGGATTTCTGTACAGTCGTCATCGTCGTCGCAGTCGCAGCCAGCTTTAGGGTTCCCGCACATAGCAAGATCATTTGCAAGGGTCCGCTCCATGAGCCGAGAGGCTGATACATCAACTGACACAAAGTCCGGAGTTGATGTATCCAAAAGTTCCGTATCGTCAACAGGAACTCAACATCACAGACGGCGCGTCAATCGGACGCCCGGTCTGAGAGTTATTGGCTTTTTCGTCCTAGGGGCCCGGTTGGTTTTTAAGTCAAAACCAACCCGACCATACTCCAACTGCATCCAAACCTCAAGTGTAGTAAGACAAAAGGTCTGCCTCACTAATAGGAATCCAACAAAGTCGACGGCATGTCAATCGGACATCCGGAGCTCAAGTTATAAGCATTTCCGCTCCGAGGGCCCGGTTGGTTTCGAGTTCGAACCAACCCGACTGAACCCAAATTTCTCCTAAACCTTGAGTATTATATACTGAAACAACCGCCTTGATCCAATAATTGCATCATAGCTGACGGTGTGTCGTTTGGAGGTCCGTAGCCCAAGTTATGGTCAAAAGACCGAAATAAGTCAGTGAATAGGGCGTTCGGGCCTAGTCCAACCCGGCCCGATACCCCCCCCCCCCCCCCCCGGGACGGCCCGAACCAGGTCGACCCGACCCGGGTCCGGGTCCGGTCCATTAGGGCGCAACCCAGCCCGGTGGGTGTGGCCCGGACCGGCCTGGGAGCGGCCCGGCCCCGCCTGGCGGCCCGACCTGGCGGCTCGGCCTGGCGGCCCGGCCTGGCTCGCTCGGCCTTGCCAGCGTGGCCAGGCAGCTCAGCCGTAACAGCCGAACGGAATGGGGAGAGGGGCGCGCTGCTCCCATGTGTATAACCACAGCCCCCATGTTGGGGGGGGCTCCTTCGGCCAGCCGGGGGTTACGACCCCCGGAATTCTCGGTGACCGGCCGGCCCGGTCCAGCTGGCCTATTGCTGCTGCCGCGGGACCGTCGCGGTCCCTCCATCATGCTCTGGCGGTCGTAAGTCGGCCGCCTCTTCCTGCCCTACCGCAGACAAAGGCCGCGGCCCCTCTCCGGCCACGGCCTCTTGGATGTTCTCGCGTGACGGCGCCGCGCTTCCTCACCCATTCTCATGTTTCTGCCCGGTGCAACGGCACCGCGCTGCCTTTGCACGAGCCGCAACAATTCAAACAATCAAGGGGGGAGGAGGGTCGGCCGTGTTCATGTGGTCTGACCTCCTCCCGTTATTGCGATAACAGGCGGCTCAATTAGAGACGATGATCGGCGATAAAAGTATTCACAAACAGAAACAAAAATAATCCCCTACCTTGATGGAATCATTGAACGAAGGTTCATCGTGGAAGAGGGTTCCGTACATGCTTGACGGAGATCGTCCGAGGTGGGTCGGCGTCTCACGCCGGCTGCAGAGAGGAGTAGAAATACATGTCGTCTTTCTTTGGTGTTGGCGTTCTTCGTCAGAGAGTTTCGTTCTTCGCATTCTTCAACATGGAAGATGAACTTCTTTAGAGGAAGATTGCTCCCTCTCTCAAAAACCCAAAACCAAGAAACAACCCTCAAATAAAATAAGTGTTATGCTTATTTTATTATAACATGCCATGCATTTAAATTTTTAAAATTCAAATGCTTAACTCCCAAATTAAAAGGCATGATTTAATGTGAAAGGAAGTCACATCATTTAATACATGGGGGTTTAATGGGGAAGAGTTATGGGGGTTAGATAATTTGAAGGGGTGGAGTTTGTGTAGGCCCTACCACCCTCTTAACCTCTCATGGGTAGTTCCCCAACTTCCACTCAAAGGATACAATCACTTTAAAAAGAAAAAAAATTGTAGCTCAATTTTATTTTTTCCTTCCACAATTTTAAAATCTCCTCCCGAGCAAACGCAACCCCAGAAAAGGTGTGCTTAAGAAATTATCAGCATTGCGGTTTCATCGGTGCCCTCGGATTTCAATTCCGAGCACCGGATCAAAAGATAGAAAAACCCGCTCGTCCGTTCACTGAACGTACCCGAGCTAAACTTCGGAAAATTATTTCGGGCTCACTGGGCCTCAGAATCAGGTACCGTCAGAAACTGCGTTCTTGTAAAATCCAAAATAAAATTAAGAAAAAATTTCCCTTGAATTTTACGGGTCTTTACATTACTCCCACCTCAGGGATTTACATCCCCGTAAATATACATCATAAACTAGGGAAACAAAAGTGGGTACTGAGCACGTATCTGAGCCTCCTGCTCCCAAGTGCTCACCTGGAGGTTCTCGTGCTGACATCTATTGTACACTTGAGGAATTGACCATCCACGTAGGACCCTCTCCTATTGATCCTCCATCTCCACCGGGACCTCCGCAAAGGTCTCCCCATCATCAATGTCCGGCTCCCCATGGTCGATGATATGCATCGGGTCGTGCACGTATTTCCTCAACTGAGATACGTGGAAGACGCCGTGCACCCGGTGCAACTGAGGTGGTAGAGCCGGGTGATAAGCCACCTATCTGATCCTGCTGAGGACCTGGAATGGTTCGATGAAGCATGGAGACAACTTTCCGCCTCAGCCAAATCTTCATAATCCACGTCGAGGTGAGACCCGCAAGAAGATGTGGTCGCCATCCTCGAACTCTAGTGGTCTCCGCCTCCTGTCAGCATAAGACTTCTGCCAGCTCTGAGCTATCCTCATCCGCTCCTGGATGACCTGAACCTTCTCCGTTGTGGCCTCGACCATCTCCAGTCCTACAAGTGATGACTCCCCAGGGTTTATCCACCACAGCGGTGATCTGCATGGTCGGTCGTACAACGCCTCGTACGGTGTCATCCCGATGGTGGAGTGGTAGCTGTTGTTGTACGCGAACTCCACCAAGGGTAGGTGGTCCTCCCAACTGCGACCAAAGTCAAGGACACATGCGCGGAGCATGTCCTCGAGAGTCTGAATGGTCCTCTCCGTCTGACCATCTGTCTGAGGGTGAAAGGCAGTGCTTAGACGTAGTTGCGTCCCGAACGCCTCCTACAGCCCCTTCCAAAGCCGGGAAGTAAAGCGAGCATCTCGATCGGAGACGATAGATGATGGTACACCATGAATCCGTACAATCTCCTGAATGTAGAGGTGTCCCAAGATCTCCACTGAGCCCTACTCTCTAATGGGTAAGAAGTGGGCCGACTTGGTGATTCGGTCGACAATCACCCAAATGGAGTCGTGGCCTCTGGAAGTGCGTGGAAGTCCAGTCACGAAGTCTATAGATATCCCGTCCCACTTCCACTCCGGGACCTCCAAGGGTTGTACCAAGCCTGCTGGTACCTGGTGCTCTGCCTTCACCTGCTGGCAAGTGAGGCATCTAGAAACACACTCTGCTACAGGAATAGACTATAAAGTGCTCACCCATCAGATAGTGTTGCCACATCTTCATAGCGAAGACCACTGCTGCTAACTCCAGGTCATGGGTAGCGTAGTTCTGCTCATGTTGCCTCAACTGACGTGATCCAAAGGCGATCACTTCCTGCTCCTACATCAGGACACATCCGAGTCTGGTCCCTAATGCATCGCAGTAGACTATGTACCCCACTCCCTCCTTCGGTGTCCTCAAGATAGGTGCGATGGTCAATCTCTGTCTCAGCACCTGGAAGCTCTGCTGACATATGTCTGACCATCTGTCTGACCACACAAAGGGGTGCCCCTTCTTCCTTAGCGTTCTGCAAAGCTGCATAGATTTCTCCTTTTCCAAAAAGAGAAATCTGGTCTCATCCCCTGGATGAACCACATTCCTTGCCTAATACAGTTAATCCCGTCATGATCAGTTAATTCATGTCATGGTGACGTCGTAAGGCCTCGAAACTGCTACCAAGAGATCCAACCATTACTCTCGCCTCCAAGGGTTGAGTCACAATTTCGGCATCAGTGTGTGGTCATTGGGTCTCCTCTAGTAGGAATCGCGTATGTGAGGGTCAAGTCAACAGTTTTTAACCGGATCCTCTTAGTATTAACATACAAAAGACAAGAAAGAAAACATTACTATTGAAAGTGTCTTTTATTACTACAACTCAAAGTACAAGGACACAAGGCAATACAAACAACGAAGCTATAGGCATTATGGGAAAGGACTCCATGCCTGGAGCTAGTCTCGCACTTGTCCACCCGCTTTCGGAGCTCCATGATCGTAAGATTCAGCTGCCTGAAGTTGTGCTCTCCCCTGTGGTCGAGGTGGACCTCCTGGTGGTGGTGGTGGTGGAGCCTCAAAACGTCATCCACCACCTGCCACTCGACCAGCTCCTCGGTCTCATCCACCTGCTCCCTGCATACCACTATGGTCGAACCTATACCTCTACCTGGGTGGTTTCTCAACCATCCGCTGCTCCTCTGCATGGCGGGTCAGGAAGTCACGAGCCAAGTGGCCCTGCCCGCCGCATGCATAGCACTGTCTTCCACTCGTAAGACTGGATCTGCTACGTGTTCCCCGCACCTCCGAGCTAGTATCATGTGGTCGTCCGCCTGATGGCCTGGTCCTCTTGGACCTCTGTGACATCTTCCTACTACCGGCTGCAGAAGACTCCGCTACATGCCGCCCTACGGTAGGTCTCGCTGCTGGTGTAGGCTCAGTAAGATAGCTCTCCATGAGAAGGGCTCACTCCAGTACTCCTACCTGTGTCAGAATGCTGAGGGAGATCAGTGATGCCCTGATCTCATGCCTCAGTCCCTGCTCGAAGGTCCGGGCCTAGAATAATGGGTCATGTATCATGTCTGTTGAATAATGCGAGAGGTCGGTAAATCTCTCCGAGTACTGGGCAACTATCATGTTGCCTTGCCGCAGCTATAGTAGCTCATGTATGTGCACCGCATGGAGGGTGGATGGAACGAACTCTGAGCGGAAGAGGCTCTCAAAGTCTATACAGAGGAGAGATGACTCATCGTGCACCTGGAGAATCAAGCTCCACCATCTGCCTGCTGCCTCGTGTAGGAGGCTCGCTGCGAGGATCACTGTGAGGTCAGATAGTGTCCCCACTAACCTGAAAACTCAAACAACCGCCTCCATCCAATCCTCGGCTACCTGAGGGTCCATCTCCCCGCAGAACCAGGCCAGTCTCTGAGGCTGAAACTTGTGCAGTGCATCAAGGCGACGTGAACTCTCAGCGGATGGGGCTGGTAGCATCGGTGGCTCGGTGGGTAGTGGTACCGTCGGTGCCTCCGTAGAAAAAGGGCCATGCACCGAGGCCTAGTCACCCGGTGGGCTGTTGGCTCGCACAAAACTTGGAACCCTAGCTGGCTGCCGTCGTGGGGCCATCCTGAAAAGAGACAGGTGCGCCACGGTCAAACAGTATATCTGGTGAGCTGACACAAAGTAATCACAAAAAAACTTTTGAAACACACATGCAATCAATGTTTTCATGCATTTCATCAGAAATCAAAAGTCAGGGTCCTAGTGTACGGATACGTCGGCCTCTGCACCAACACTATACTCCCTGGACTGATAACCACACTCAATATACTTAACACTATTGCTTCACATAGAAGAAAGATCAGAGTCCTGAGTTCTGCGGTAGAACCGAACTCCTCTGATACCAATTTTTCACGACCCGTCCTTGGGGCCCATGCCGTGACTACCCCAAGCCTGTCTTCCATAGGCCAGGGGCTGGCGACTAGCACCAAGGTGTAATTCCTGATAAAAAAAATGGAAGGCATTGCCTTTGTAAAGTAAAAAAAATACCACAGAGCAAGAAAGCAGATGTAACCACTAAGTAAAACTGGGTACAATAGTAAGTGCGGAAAAGTAAGTGGGCCAGAATACAAACTCAAACTGAAAGTAAAGTACAACTGGAAAGAAATTAAACCAACTAAAAAGTAAAGTCGCAACATCGAGCCTTCCACTGGAAGTCCCACCTGAAGGGTGGGTACAGATAGTCTCCACAGCTCTACGGGTACAGCCGTCCGCTTTGTGTACATCCCATCCAGTGGTCCACCTCCAGGTACCGACTCGCTCCACAATCCTCAACCACGATCAGCGTTGTCTATCGTCTGCATCCAACACAACGTAGTGCGGGCATAGCCCATGCAGGGGTGAGTATACGCTACTCAGTAGGGACCCCGAGACCCCCTAAGGTCTCCTAGAATCCACAAAGGATAATCTAAAAAAGAAAGATACAATCATGAAGTAACATCCAACATTACTTAGGTATATGCCCATACATATACCTAATTCATCAATTCCAGTTCAACTCCAATATCCGAGCCCAAGTACAACCTAGTCCATACAGGAAAATTTAACCCGTTCCACATAGGAAATCACAACCCAATCCACACAGGAAAGCATAACGTAATCCACACAAGATATCAAGTCAATCTTATCGAAGATAAAGATTGAAATTCAAGACTCAGCTCACACAGGTATACTTCTTCGTAAGATGATAGAGATGATCAGATGTAGCCACTGATTCATCTAAGTCGTCGGACCCACACAGGATCGATAGGTACTAACCCCCGCAATGACCCACAAAGGATCGATAGATACTAACCCCCACAATGACCCACACAGGATCTGACCCACACAGGATCGGTATGCACTGGACAACACAAGACCGCTGAGCACTGACCCACATAGGATTTGACCCACACAGGATCGGTAGAACTGATCCACACAGGATCGCTGAGTGTTGTAGTCATCGGCGCCGAATCCACGGAGGATTTCTGTACAGTCGTCATCATCATCGCAGTCGCAGCAAGCTCTAGGGTTCACGCACACATCAAGCTCATTCGGGAGGGTCTGCTCCACGAGCCGAGGGGCTGATACATCAACTAACACGAAGTCCGGAGTTGATGTATCCAAAAGTTCCGTATCGTCAACAGGAACTCAACGTCACAGACGGCGCGTCAATCGGTGCCTGGTCTGAGAGTTATTGGCTTTTTTGTCCCAGGGGCCCGGTTGGTTTTTAAGTCAAAACCAACCCTACCATACTCCAACTGCGTCCAAACCTCAGACGGAGTAAGGAAAAAGGTCTTTCTCACTAAGAGGAATCCAACAAAGTTGACGGCACGTTAATCGGACGTCCGGAGCTCAAGTTATAAGTGTTTTCGCTACGAGGGCCTGGTTGGTTTCGTGTTCGAACCAACCCAGACAAACCCAAAGTTCTCCGAAACCTTGAGTATTATATACCAAAATGACCGTCTCGATCTAGGAATCGCATATCTACTGACGGTGCATCGTTCGGAGGTCCGTAGCCCATGTTAAGGGCAAAAGACTGAAATAAGTCCGTGAATAGGGGGTTCGGGCCCAGTCTAACCCGGTCCGATACCCCCCCCCCCTGGGTCGGCCCGAACCGGGTTAGGGTCCAGCCCATTAGGGCGCGACCCAGCCTGGTGGGTGTGGCTCGGCCCGGCCTGGGTGCGGCCCGGCCTGGCTCGCTCGGCCTGGCCAGCGTGGCCAGGCGGCTCGGCTGTAATGGTCGAGCGGAAGGCGGGGGGGGGGGGGGGGGGGGGCGATGCCCCCTATGTGTAACTACAGCCCCCATGTGGTGGGCCGCTACTTCGGCCAGCCGGGGGTCACGACCCCCAGCCATCTCGGTGACCGGCCGGCTGGTTGCTGCTGTCGCTGTCCCTCCCTCCTGCTACGGCGGCCGGAAGCCAGCGGCCGCTCCCTGCTCTGTCGCGGCCAAAGGCCGCGCCCTTGGTCCGACCAGCACGGCGCGACGGCACCGTGCCCCTCTTCCACGGCCCCTCTCTGGTGCAGCCTCTTCGACATTCTCCAGCACGGCGCTACGGCGCCGCGGCTTTGTTTGATTTCAACGGCGCGACGCGACAGCGCTGCGCTTCCTCGCCCATTCTCATGTTTCCACTCAGTGCAACGGCACCGCGCTGCATTTACACGAGCCGCAACAATTCAAACAATCAAGGGGGGAGGAGCGTCGGCCATGTTCATGCGGTCCGACCTCCTCCTGTTATTGTGATAACA
This sequence comes from Viscum album, assembly GCA_963277665.1. Taxonomy (NCBI): domain Eukaryota; kingdom Viridiplantae; phylum Streptophyta; class Magnoliopsida; order Santalales; family Viscaceae; genus Viscum; species Viscum album. The sequence continues at coordinate 1,328,946,742 of OY728165.1, read as the reverse complement.
GGTGGCTCAATTAGAGATGATTATCAGCAATAAAAGTATTCATGAACAGAAACCAAATTAATCCCCTACCTTGATGGAATCGTTGAACAAAGGTTCGTTGTGGAAGAGGGTTCTGTACATGCTTGACGGAGATCGTCCGAGGTGGGGCGGCATCTGACACCAGCTGCGGAGAGGATTAGAAAGGCACGTCTTCGTTCTTTGGTGTTGGTGTTCTTCGTAGGAGAGTGGTGTTCTTCATGTTCTTCAACATGGAAGATGAACTTCTTCAAAGGAAGATTGCTCCCTCTCTCAAAAACCCAACACCACGAAACAACCCTCAAATAAAATAAGTGTTATGCTTATTTTATTATAACATGCCATGCATTTAAATTTTTAAAATTCAAATTCTTAACTCCCAAATTAAAAGGCATGATTTAATGTGAAAGGAAGTCACATCATTTAATACATGGGGGTTTAAAGGGGAAGAGTTATGGGGGGTTAGAGAATTTTAAGGGGTGGAGTTTTTGTGGGCCCCACCACACTCTTAACCTCTCATGGGTAGTTCCCCAACTTCCACTCAAAGGATATAACCAATTTAAAAAGAAAAAAAATTGTAGCTCAATTTTATTTTTACCTTCCACAATTTTAACATCTCCTCCCGAGAAAACACAACCCCAGAAAATGTGTTCTTAAGCAATTATCGGTGTTGTGGTTTCATCGGTACCCTAGGATTTCAATTCCGAGCACCGGATCAAAAGTTAGAAAAACCCACTTGTCTGTTCACTGAACGTACCCGAGCTAAACTTCGGAAAATTATTCCGGGCTCACCGGGCCTCGGAATCAGGTGTCTTCAGAAACTGTGTTCTTGTAAAATCCCAAAGAAAATTAAGAAAAACTTTCCCTTGAATTTTACAGGTCTTTACACTAAATCCATCACATGAACTATCTTTATAGGTAGTATAGTTGGAGAATGATCTTTCTTATAATGAGCAGCCAGTGAAGATCATGGATCATAGAGATAAAGTTATACATATCAAGACTATTCACATTGTCAAAAAAGAATCATGGGGACTAGATGAGGTAATGTAGGAAAAGTGCATACACCTGTTTACGGATTAGAATGTAAAACAAAATTTTGAGGGGGGAATTTAATAAGGGGGGAAGAATGTAAAGACCCAATGTTTTATCAATGGAATTACCTTCTTATAATTATGCATTATAGTATAATATCATTATCAAACACAATAGAATATCATGATAACAAATACAATATGACCATTAAACATAATTTTTCTACTTTTTTGTCTTGAATTTCAATAATCTGGCATACACATTTGCGTTTAGGGTGATTTTTTGGGTCTGATGGAACAAACTAAATTTATTGGTAAATTGTAACCTACCCTTATGAATAGTAAACTACCCTTATGAATAGTAATATGGCCCTTATAAATAATAAATCATCCAAGTAAATTGTAACCTTACCGATGAAAGAATATATAAAATTTATTCATCTTATAAGTGATAATATGATAGTGTTGGTATTTCTATAAGTCAAAAATATTTAATTTATGAATAATTAAATAAATAAAAAATGAAAAATTATTTTTATAAAATGTATTCATAAATTATTTTTTTGATACCTTATGATTATAGAATAATTTTATGATACCTTAGTTATTTTTTCAACGTATTATAAAATCAGTTATAATTATAAAATATGTATTTTTCAAGTAAATGATGATTTTATTTAAAAATTAAATTTCCTATATTTAGAAATTTATTCTCATAAAATGGAGTTAATTTTTGGATTATACACATCGAAAAATGGTCATGATGAGTTTTTGGGATTTTTCTGAAATATTGGAATTTTTTATGGATAGTAAAATATGATAATTTACAATAAGTGCTAAAACCTAAATTTATGCATCATGCTTGAGTCATGGATGATGTAAATGTGCATTGGTTCAAACTCACATACACTTATTACTATTTTTTTGATCAAATCATCTTTATTTATTGTCTTATGGAGAATAATAAACTAATGATTAAAATATTATCAAAACCCTCCTCCCATCCACTATAAAAAACCACCCACACTCCTCTCTTCTCTTCACTCCTCTAAAGCCTTTCTCCTTGCCTAAATTCTGCTCAAATATTTCCCCAATCTCCTCCCTCATTTCCATCATCCCTTTTTGTCTTCAAAAGAGTAAATCCTCTCCCTCTAAGAGGCTCTCAAAGAATATTAATTTAAGAGGTAAATTCCTCTTTTCAATTCTTTAACTTTCCTTTAAAGTTCCTTTATTTTCTTTTCTATCATTACCTCTCCTCATACAAATGTTTTCAAAACTCTAGTACCTTATATTTAATAGAATTTTTTTATGATAATTGAATAATTTATTATCATCTCTCCTTTACCCTTATTTTAAACTAGTTGTAAAAACATCATCCTAGATGTGTTAGTTTACCACATTCTAGGACGATGGGTTTTCAATTTCCATTATTGTCTTAAATTCTAGTCATAAATTAAATTTTATGGTTGAACCAGACTATAATATATGTATTATGTCTCATATATGGTTCTGTAATTTTTTTTACACATGTTTTTTATTTATAAAACAAAATGTGTTTATTGGTATTAAAAATAGCCAATTGACCCAAAAAGTTATCACTAAAGATTTATATAATGATTCAACTTCAATCCAAGTAAAAAGATTAAATCTAAAACCATGTAACCTTTTGGGTGTTAAATAATAAAATATAACCCCAATTTTATACATCCATCCTCATTTTACATGATTATCCATTCAGGTATATAAGTAAATTGATCATGAAACAAACAGACCCAAACAATGAAATTGAACCTCATAACCAATCAAAAAGGTTATGAATGAAATAAAAAAGGATATAATAAATAAATTACATGTAAAATAGGTTCTAGAATTATTAATCAATTAACCTAATTTTATTATTCATATCATTAATATCAAGTGGATAACACCATCAGACCTAAGTAAGGAATTATACCTAAACATCCATTATTCCTTCTGGTTTTTCTTACTCTATTTTTACCCAAATTAAATCATATATTATGTTTATGTAAATATTTTAATTTCTATTAATATGTTAGAAATCATGTATTAATATAAATTATTCATTCTATTTTGGTGATATACAAGCTTTTAAATGATTCCCTCCACAATACTTCTCGATAAGAAAACCCGTTTTAAGGGAACATCACAAATTCTTACCCAATTTCAAGTGCACTATATAATATATTTTAAGACAAAATTGTTTTTATAAAATCAGTATTTTTATTATGAAAACCTTCTTGGTTTACTTATAGTTTTATATAAAATATTGTGCCCTTTTCTATTTTAATGTATCATTAGTATTTTCCATAAAACCACACAAAAAAGTTTTAATGCAAAAAATTATTAAATACTCTTCTAACATGTTGTCACTTATATTTGAAATCCCTTACCATGATATGTGCCTATTTTCACTTATCAATATACATGTCTATTTTAATTCCTTTCATTCATGAACACTTGTATGATACACCCATCTATTTTGCTTTATGACTTGATTATGATACTCATTTCTTTCCATGGGTACCCTTATGTTTATGTATGATTGATTATGTATGATTATATATATGGAAAGAATATTCATGAACATGTTATAATGGGTACACCCAAATATCACTATAATTCATTGGGTAATTCTTAGTCTAATGAGACTTTATGTGTAATGGTCTTGGCGGTTATCCTTGACTCATGCTACCATGTGCAAAAGTCTTGGTGGTTGACCTTGCCTTGTGATCCTCTATGTGAAACAAGACTTGACTCATTTTAAATTAATGTTTTATGTTTCTAACACAGTTCCATGAATCCATGTTTATATGATCCCATGATTATATGTTATGATTCCATATGATCCATGCCTTTTATTTTCATTATGCCAAGACTTCTAACCCATCTTATAAAGCTCTATTCTTATACCCATTACCTTACTAAGATTTTAGCTCACCCCTTTGTCTATGCTATCAATAGGTTATCCTATGACTATTTATGGGAACAATGTAATTTATGAGCTCATTATGAAGATTAAATAAATAAATGTTTTATGTTTTCAGTTTTATGTACCTAGTCTTCAAAGACACAAGAATTAACGATCCTTATCTTGTATTCTAATATATAATTATGAATAAAATCATGTAATTTTTTGATTAAACGGATAGGGTCTATATATTGAAATTATAAAATGTGATATATGATTGACGTATGTGAAGAGATAAAACTCTTAGTACTATTGAATTAGTATATTCATTATATATTCCCTCTTTTTTATTATATCCTTTAGCAACACGTCTAGATTTATTTCTAAATATTATTCTATTCTCAACACATTTATTCTATAAACCCTATTTTACACTAATTATAGAAGTATCCTTATGTCATTCAACCCAATTCTAAACATCACCCCATTCAAATTCATTGATTTAATCTTTTATGTCTTGTACCCAATGTTCATCACTTAAAGCCTCATCAAGAGTCTTATTATTTAATTGTGATACAAATAAAAAATATTCAATTTCATTTCATGAGGATATTTTAGTTATAATGGGTTGATCTACATCATCGATAATATTTTCACCAAGTTAATTCCAAAGAAAAAAATGATATTATGGGTTTACAAAATTCTATTTTTCAAAAGAAATATTTAAATTCTCTTTGAGGAAGAGCTTCATAAGTAAATTATTTCATTGTTCTCTCTTGATAATAATCATCCAATAAAGGTTGAAAATTAGTTTTCAAAATAAAATATAAATATTTGGGTTGTGGTCGTTTAGAAAATGATCAGTTTCATCAAATTTAACATGTACTATTTCCTTGATTGTACTTGTGTTTTTTGTTAAATACTCTATAAGCCTTACTAGTTGTAGAATAACCTAAAAATAATCCTTATCTTATTATCAAAAAAACATATGTAAGTTATCTTTAGTATTCAAAATTCATACCTTGAATCCAAAAAATATTTAGTCAATAAATATTTTGTTTCCTTCCAGTCGAAAACTCATAAGGTGTTTTATTAAATAAATGCCATAATAAAAAATTATTTATAGTATAATAGGAAGTAATGACTATATTAGATTATAAATGTTTAGCTACCAAGTATTCAATTAGTATGGTTCTTGTAATATATTAAAGAATTATATTTCTTTTATCAGATACACAATTTTCTCTGGTGTTCGTGGTGTTAAATAGTTATATATAATACCATTTTACTACAAAAGTTATCAACGTCATAATTAAAAATTTATTTAACATGATCACTATGAATAATTATCAAGGATATATTTTTTAAATTTTTAACTTGGGATGCAAAAAAAATTTGAAAAATAAAATCCTTCAGACTTCATTTCTAGAAAATAAAACCAAGTATATATTGTGTAATCACAAACCAAATCATATAAATATTATTTTTTACCAATAATAACAGTTTTGTAGAGAATAAAATTCAATGTGAACTAACAGTAAAGCATAAAAAGTTGAGACATCACTTATAAATTTAAAACTTAAATTATGTTTCTTTCTAAATTGAAAAGTATCACAAAATTTTGAAGTATCAGACTTACGTTATACTAGATATTTATCTTTTACATTCATATATATCATAGTTAATGTTGTATAATTATAGTGTTGTATCCTTCTATTCCATAACCCTGATTGATCTTATATTTCACTAACCTAAGGTAAATATTGGCTATTAATGTCTTCTATATTTAGTGAGAAAACATTCTCATTCTAATTTTTAGAAAGTATAAATTCACCTTTATAACTATGATTGAGTCATATTTAATTTCTAAATATTACAACATATCTCTCATAAAATTATTTACATTTTATAATAAGGTTTTTCATAAGATGTATAGAAAATAAAACATTCAAAATTAATGATTTTTTAAGATGAAAATTGATACATTTTTCGATGATTTCTCCTTGAATATTTTCCCCAAAAATAAATTTTCCACCTTTCATTTTTATAATAATCATGAATAAATCCTTATTCATATTCATATGTTTTAAGAAACCAATATCCATATACCATTTTTTTTATTCCTTATTTTTTTCCCATGGAGTAGTTATTAATCATTGGAATTACATTAATGAATCTGATATTCTTTTTATCTTCATCTTTATCCATTTCTTTTCAATCCTCTCTCATATTACATATGAGTGCCTATAAAATAATCTAGAGTAATATTTTTATTTATTCTTGTATCACCCAAAGATGTTCCCTTAGATTCTTATTCCCCAGGAATTATCTCAATAATATTTTCAACTAAGATATTATCTATAATATATTTCTCTCTGATAGACTATAAACTATTTAGAATATTTTTTAATCATTGGTGAATCTATAAAATAGTTTTAATAGATAGGGAATAAAAAACTTGATAATCAACATGAAGCATTTCTCTTATAGATTCAATAATATTAGATGATCCAAAATTAGTTACCTTCAAATTCTTCCTAACATTTTTCACATATTCAAAAAATAATATATGACTACATAAATCCCATTTCATAGAACAACAAAGTATATTTCCCACATGGTAATTAAAATGATATTCTTGTTTCTCTTGATATGTACATGTAGAAACATCCTTCTTGGGAATCATGTAATTTAAAATCAATATAAAAAATTGTCAACACTAGTATTATTTAAAAAAAAAATCATCTTGACACTCCAACAATCATAATCAGCATAATAAAATATTTTTGGTCTTCAAGGAATGATATTTTTTATATTTCCAAATTTTAAACATTACATATTATAGAAACAACATGTTAGTGTAATAACAGTTTATAATCAATCAGATTTTATCAAATGTTATAAAACCATAGAAAGATATTGTATATAAGAAAAGTAAAAACTACCATGTAAATAAATAGAACCTACTATGATACTAATTGATTAATCATAAGGTATATGACCACTACAAGTGAGGTCTGAATTTTAGTTCAGAAAATTAAACTTACATAAAACCCAAACACTATTTTTAATTTTTATTAGAATCAAAAATTGACTGTTGAACCAAGTATGTGAATTAGAATAAGATTTAATCTAATAAATCAGTGTAACAAACTGAACATACAAGAATTTTAATTAAATATATATTAGAAATGCTATGTAATAACAAACATTAAAATATAAATGCATAGAATAATATCTACTTGATAAAACAAGTAAATGAAAATCTTATAATTAAGAAATAATTTATTTCAAAAATTATTATAAAAATTGTTTACTCTTTATCTTTAATAGTTATGGATGTCAGAAGCCCTTACTTTGGATATCCACAGTTTCCAAACTAACTATATGTTATTTCCTTCCTCACCAGAAAATTCCTTGATTCAAATACTGATATCTTCTATGTCATTTAATACCCTATAATCCCTCTAACATCCAAATCAGTATCAGTACTATTTATATCCCCAAAATCCCTCAATTTAAAATTATTTTAGAATAAGATATTAAAAAATAAAAAATAAATATAATTTATTTGAATTCCTCAAAATAGATTCTTTATAAAAAAATATCTGAAAGGTTACAATGATTAAGAATGAGATTTTAAACTAGAGAAATATTGTTGTTATTTTGAGTTTCAAATGCATCATCTCATAGATCCTTAAATGAACTCTTATTTATAAGAATCCCCCTAATTGTCACATTTTCCATGAATCTCAAATTTGGTTAAAATTGACTCATATGTTCATCACTTTACTGCTCAAAAAAATTATATCTCCGTCCGATTTAGTTTCTAAAGAACCACTATAATAATATAATAAAAGTGTTTTTTTATAATGCAATTAATTCTAACAATTCAGTTATAAACATTTTAATTCAGATTAGATATATTATTAGTCTCACAGATAAAACTCTATCACATCAATCAACTAAATATTATCACACCATTAGACTAAATATTATCACACCAATAAACTAATATTTTTGAGTGTGATAGACTAAATATATGTCACACCGATAATTTAAATTTCATAACACTGATAGACTAGATATCATCCCTACAATATACATGATATGGTATTACCATTAAACAGAATATTTTCAATTTGATGGACAAGAATATCATCAACATAGGGGACTAGAATATCATGAATCTAATGGACAAGACATTAGCAGTCAGGTGAATTGTAAATAAGTATTTAATTATTTTATTTCTTTAGTTATGAAATATTTCAGTGTCCAACAGAAGAATATGTTTTCTAGAAAAATATTCTTAAATACCTAGGAAATATAAAGTTAATAAAATAATTTTCTAAAAGTGTTATCGGTTATCCAAATAATTTTACGGAAATTTATAAATTATAAACTTTTGAATCAAAAATATCATCTATTTTCTATCATTTACATCCATTTAAAAATGATAGCATTTCTTGTGCATACGTGTGGATTACCACTACCATGAAGTGATGTGATTCATTTTTTTTCACTATATCCCATAGATGGTATATAAAATTGTATTTAATAATATTATATTATATGTATGATATAATCATTACTATATAATTATAAAATGATATTTCCCTTTTTTTATTCATGATCTTTATAAAATGAAAACATTACTCATGTGTACGTACAACCTTCTACCTCCATGATTGTAATGTAATTGATTTTTCATGAAAAAAAATCTGTGTTTTTTTTTTAATTTTAATTGATGTGTATAAATGATATATTTTTCATGATTATTATTTTCAATATTATTGAATAATGAAAACTTTAACAACTTTCAACCTACTGAATTCATTTTGTACATATGAGATGAATATAATCAAAACAACTAACATGAACATAAATGGTTAAGTAATTAAATATAACATAGAAATAATTAAAATAAAAGGAACAATAAACATGGAAATGGTTTTAAGAAATTAAATAATTGAAATATTTTTATTATTCATGGATATAAAGAATTCATGTGATGAGTTGAAATCAAGGTAAGGGACACATTAACTTGAAGCCACATTTTAAATGTATTAATTATTTATTTTATAAATCATATTCTTACATGACCATATTCTTAATATTATTTTTTTGAAATATTTATGTTGACATAAATTAATTACAAATTAAATTTTTTATCCCTCTTTAATTTAATATAAATTTTATGAAAAGGAATATTTTTATATATTTTATATAGAAATTTTTGACTTGATTTACAAAAGGAAAAAATAAACGTTATATTTTAACATAAAAGGCTTCAATAGATTGTCCCTCTACCACAACCATTATTAGATACTTTTAGTGAATTATAATCTCCCATGTCTTCTTCAAAGAAAACCCCTAATTTCCTTTGTTCTAGATCTTTTAGTTTTGAACATGATTTTTTAAATTGAAGGGATCTTCTAATATCCAAAATATTTTTCATATGGGTTCAAAAGTGTTTATCATGGGTTTTATAATGAAATGGTTAAATAAAAAAATTATTCATGATATAGTAATTGATATTATAGATGCTAATAAATGATCTTGATATTGCTTATATGTTGACTAAACCCTATATAGCTTAAATGACGGGTGAGCCTGATATAGCTTATTTAAAGACTAAGCCTAATATATCTTATATGATAGGTTATCCCAATAACACTTATATGAATTTTTGGCCTAATAGATATCTTAAATAGAGTGGTTAATTTTCTATATCATCAAAGGAAAAAGGAGGGAGTTGATTGGGGAGGTTTCTCTAATTGATTTACCTAGTCTTGAGTTATTTCTAACATGTGTTATGGATATAATACTCAATGTTTCTTAAATGGGTTTCTATTTTTATTCCATGTGTTTTAATGTTTTCCTTGGATAAAAAAGAATGTTTTGTTCAAAAATTTTTGATTTATTTTATATACTCAAAGAATATTGTGATAAAGATGAAAATTTTATCTGTTTTCTTATTCTTCAATGGACTAGTCAATTTCATTATTTATACCCATTACTTGTATTTTAATCTTATCCTGTGTTTTTAAATGTTTTTCATAGTTTTTAAGGATAATTAATTAAAAAAGAGATGTCAAATTGAATGTCCTTAATATTTCTCTTCAAATGAAAAAATGTTTCATTTTAAATTCATTAAATTATGTTGAAAATAGATACATAAAAGATGTGTCAAATTTGTAATATATACATTTATAATGTAAGATTTATGTCTACATTATCTAAAACTCTAAACCTAAAAGGTATTTTGGAATAAAATAATTTCAATTATAGTCTAAATACGGTACATTATGTAATTTCTAAGGCTATTTCCTTATATGTAGTGTCTCATATGTCACCACTTATGCCCTGAAACAACTCATTAATTTTAATTTAACAATTTTGGGATCCATAAAAAATATATTTGATGATTCCTTCAATGTTATTGTATGGATCAAAGATCTTGGAATAATTATAAAATTTAATTACGTAGTTTGGAAAAAAATATCATGTTCAATGTGTTGGACATGCACTTAAATTAGGTTCATTGTATAATAGATGAACATAGATTTTGCGAAACGATGTCCTTAAAATAGGTATAATATAATATCATATGAATGGGATGTAATGGAATTTTATGATGCTTTTTATACTTGTATTGTAATAGCCCCAAAATTCCCTATATTAGTTATATAATTTATCTTTAACTACAACTATTTTATTATGTTTTAAAATAGATGAATGAATAAATACTTTTATATTTCGTAGAAACATTACTAATCATGAAATAATGTTTTATGTAATAGGTTTCAGTAGTTTATGGATATAAACAAAGAAGAATAATTCACACACTAATGTAAACCCCATAGGCATGGATTCTCCCAAGACGATCAATTGTTCCAAAAAAAAATGAAAAGAAGAAAGATAAGTTCCAGTAATATGAGAGAAATTATTAAGGGATGCATAGAACCATATATGTGAAGTAATGAAAGATCTGATATGAAAATTATGGAGTATATATATAGAGGAAATGGAAATGAGCTCGTTAGGATCTGACCATTATATGGATATTGAATTGTGGTTGTCATATTATTTTTAAAACAAAAATATAACCTTTAGAAATATTAAACTAACTAATGTAATTATAAGATAATATTTTTGAAATAATATAATCAGTTAATATCATAATTTAATTAATAATTGTTGTTAAATATGAAATAATAAATGTCTGAATCAATGATATTATAATTATAATTTTTAAAAAATATCTTTTTTTTCTTTGTTAAAATTAATTTTTATGATAAATATATTTTTTTAAATCACTATAATAATGTGGTTTCATGTAAAAATATTTATTCATATAAAAATGATAATATAATTTTATTAAACCATATGTTATTATTCAAAGAGTTAAAAATATTATAATTCCATAAAAACTATTTTTTAAAATAAATAAGGAATTTTTTAATATTAAATTTCCCATAATTAGACAAAAAATTAAAGAAATGCCACTTAGAACCATCATGTAAAAAAAATTTGTGAATTTTTTATATTTTTATATGAATATTTATTTTTTTGTGAATATTTATATAAGAAAAAACATGGTACTTTACATTATAAGTTAAACATATGACTAAATGCATAAGTGATTATATAAAAAAACATTTTCTCAACCTTGAAATCACCGCATACCGTATATATTAACAAGAATAAACATTATCGGTAATCTTGAGAAAACATAAAAAACTAATGAATATTATATTAAAAAACACCCTTATTCTCCCCTTAAAAATACAACCCTTTACTACCCCTCTTCACCTCAAAAGAAATCATACTTAACATTCCTTGTATTTGATGAAATATCTCCTCAGTCGTACTTCCCTTGTACAAGTAGTTTTGTTCTTATCAAAACACCATCCCACGAAGCATTACGGTGTATCCTAGGAGTTTTCTTCCGATGTAAGTGGTAATTTACTCAACCAATATATCTTAAATTATTTACTTCATATGTCGCATCAAATCTATTCTATCCATGTTGTAATAAAAACAAAATTATTTTGAATATGCTAAATTTTTTATATATTATTTTAATAACCATACACTAACATACCTTTGTATTTTCTAAATTGAAAATGTAGCCCAGGTTTTGGTTGGTTCACTTCCCTCATGGAAAATATGTTTCCTTCATCACCACCAACATCATGGATTGTTAATAAAATAATATTATGGAAAAATATAATGCTAATAAGTAAATTATATCTTATTTTATGTTATTTAATGTATGAATAATTCTGGACATAAATAAAATTAATAAATTACATGATGGTTAGTAAAACCGACTAAATTAATAAACCACGTCATGGTAACATTTATACAAAATTAATAATTCCTATATCATGAAACATATGGATATTTAGTCCATTTAAACATCTATAATGACTTGAATATAATTTAAATTCACTTTGGGAGTTGTATTATAATTTGTAAAGAACTACAATAATTATCCAAAGACTGATGTGGATTTGGAACTGTGAAATGAATATCTTGAGGATAATAGAAATAATCATGATGTCATAATCAAAAGATTCTATATGAACATAAAAAAAATATTAATAAATAAAATATTGATGAAAAATATTTTTAGGAGGGTATTTAGTAAATTTAATTTTATTATTCATGATTTTCTATGATTTTATCAGTAAATTCAATGATCTAATGATTGGGAACTTCCAAACCACCCTCTTCTATTTTGGGTTATGTGACCTCTCTCTAAAACTCACTTTATCAGTAAATTATTCTAATGTAATAATATGAATAATATACTTCATTTGATGTTTTTATTATATATAATTATACACATATTCATTATTTACTATATTCATGGAATGGATATACATTATATGATCCTACAATATGGTTTACATTAGTTTGGAATCCATTTAAATAAATTAAAAATAGTGTTCATGTCCATTAGTTGATTTCAAGGGATCCTGTAATAAAACGTAATGCAATAAATGTATTGCATGTGGATAATTTTTTCATCATTAAATGGAAATCATCATGAATTTCTACTAATAAGAAATGGGTTACATCATATGTATTACTTGTGATAATTAGCGGCATACAATGTTTTTTGGAACCCTCTTCTCCTCATGAATATGAAATCATTATTGTGAAGGTTCTATAATCCTTTTGAAATTTTGGAACACTCATATTATGATCCAAGAACTATTCTCCAATGTAATCTTTATGATGAATGAAGCATTGGTTTGATTCTATAGGGATCCAAATCAATATTACTCCATCCTAGTAAGAATATTGATTCTACTGCTTGCGATATATAGTTATTTTTTTTAATAATTATTCTGAACATGTTGAACCTTGAGGATGGATCCAAAAAATACATGGGTTTTTTCAAATAATATGAATCATAATATTTCCCCCCCAAAATCTCATCAATAGTATAAAATCCATGTTCATTAAGGATTAATAACATAGTAATTTCTGGTTTTTTAAATAAATCTATTTTATAATGAATTTTCAGCGATATCATAAAATTCAATAAGATGAATACTTCTATTTAACTTTTATATAATTTAAAACATCTTTATTTAATAATGTATTATTTATCAAAAATATATAAATTTCATTTGATCTATATCATATTATATATTATATTATAAAATATTTTTTGGTCTAGGGTTTCTGAAAAATTGAGGTTTTTGGTATAAAGATGACATATACACAATCATTGAATATGATGGGTGACTCAAGGTGTTATTCATGGTGCTACCCTCCAAAACCCATGGTAGAGATGGATGATGTGCCAGTTCTTCCCCCCTTACGAGGGAGGGACCTTTTCCTTCCTTTGAGGGAGCCCAGCAACATCCCTTCTCCCCCTTCTCTAACCCAGATCTCCTTCCAACCATTCCTTGTATTTCTCTTTTCCCTAAGGTTCTTGATATTTTTAAGGGATTACTGTATCATTCTCTCTCATTGTCTAAGTTCAATGAGGCTTCATCTCTTATGCACTTGATCTTTATAGGTCGGTTCATATATCTTCGTACTTCTTTGGACTCATTATTTTTGTTTATTTTCAGATCTTGGGTATTGAATGATTGATCTACGATGGGTCCTCTTGACAGCTATAATTTCATGATTTAGTTTTCAATGGAGTATGACCTCATTCATCCAGGCTCTAATAACCATTTCATCTCCATACGATCCATATTTTTCCTATTTAGATAGAACTATGATTTTTATATTAATCATGACCCCCAAACTATTTCTATTTGGGTAATATTTCTAAATCTACCCATCCCTTTCTAAAATTCCACAATCATTCATTTGTTAGGGAATCTCATGGTCTAGTACCTATGCCTAGATAGTTGAACTTGGTATATTAGTCATCCAATTCCTCCAAGTGTCTGTGTTAAAATTGATATGTCTCAAGGGCCAACAGATTTTGTGTAGATTACTGTTAGAGAAGAGCTCTGATATAGGAACCTTGTTTTATGTGAATCCTAGGTGGATTTTTGTTCTTTATACAAGAAATTGGGGCACACAATTACTCTGTGTAGGCATGGGGGTACGAATAAGTTGGGCACAGAAATGGAATGAGGGGAGAAACACAAATCCATACCATTTGATTCATCCAATCCATTCCAAAATTCCTTATTAACATCCCTACCCATGTTATATAGGTCATATTTGGGGGAAAACACCAACCTTATATGGCTTAAGTTGTAATGAAAATTAGGGTGTTTTAAGAATAGGTATAGATTTTAACCAAATAGTTTAGTTTAATTTGTCTTATACCTCTATAAAATATACTTCAACCATTATAAAATAAATACATCCATATGAACCATATACTTATATGCTATTATTTTAATTTAATAATCAATATCTATATCTTCTTCAATAAAAATTGAAAAGAAACCATCATTTGTGTGTATGGAAGAATATAGCCTCATGAACCAATGAAATTTATTTTCCATAATTACCTTCCATAGATCATTATAATAATGTATTTAATGAATATGTGTGATATTAATTAAATAATTTTTATTTTTTAGATATAATTAATCTCATATTTCTTTTCCAATCCATCCATCGATAAATTATAACATCATTCAATCATACATATGGATTACCCCCACTATGAATCTATGTGATTATTTCTTCATCAATAATTCTCTTGTATGGTATATATAAGTAAATTTAAAGATATAATATGATATTTATGATATAATAATTATTATTTAATGATATAATAATACTTACCTTATTTCTCTTACATTTTTTGAAAAATAGAAAAGTCGCTCTTCCATACGTACGACCTATCGTCTTCGTGATTGTATCATAATTAATTTTTCATAAAAATCATTCAAAATTGATATTAAAATTATAATTAATATAAAAAATTATAATTATTTAATGATTATTATTTTTTATATGATTTAATAATGAAACCTTAGACCATGATTGTAATGACCCAAACCTTTATTAATGGAAATTCCTCTTAATCAAATTAAATGTTTTATTATGTAAAATGGTTATATAACATATGAACTTCTTTGGTTTTATGTTTTTGGATTTCAAAATACCATTAAGAATTGTTATCATTCCTAATATAGTCGTTGAACAGTGATCACAAGATTAGTATAAATATAGGGCTTTAACAAATCTAATTTACTCAGACAAAGGAAGTTATGACCTCATCCAGTAGAATCAATCCGTATGAAGCCCATTTGTCGGAGCTTTTAAAGGAGGTGGCGTCATTGGGATTTGATCTTGACCAATTTCAATCCGAGATTCAACATGTTAAGATCGAACGGAACAATCTACTGAAGAAGTGGAAGTTGATAGAGATTACCACCCGAGTGATTTTATCAAAGCCACCCCAAGAGTTTGTCACCATCGGACACCTTACCCTTAGGTCTTATGTGGTTGTTATAATGGATTATGTAACAAAGCCCTAGAACTATGATTATATGCATTATTTTTTTTATAGAATTGAGAATATACATTCATTTTATTATTGATATTTGTAAATAGTTTTTAAATAACAAATATTATTTCTTTTAGTTAATATTTAATTAAGAAATATATTTTGATTAATTAATGGATTTTTGAATAAAATAATAATTTAGTAAAATTTTCTTACTAAATTAATTTTTATTAAATATAAATAATCGTATAATTTTTATGAATAGAATTATAATTTTTTAAGGTTTGAAATCTGTTTTTGTCAAAACTAATGAATTTTCGATAAACGTCGGTATTTATTTTAAAAGTAAAAAATTAAAATATTCAGAAATTTATTTGGATAAAATGAATATTATTTTTTGAATCTGGATGTTGAAATTATACAACAGTGAATTTTTCCTAATTTTCTAGGACAGTCGAATTTTTGGGTAAAAAGTAAATATCGTTTAATTATATAATGTGTTTATGACATCATAATGACCCAATAGGGATGTAATAAAATAAAATAAATTATATTTTTAGCCAATATATTATTTAAAATTAAAATAAAGTGATTTTAGGTTTGTTTGATTTATTTTACAAAGCCTTAGTAGACCCTCCAAGACATATAAAATATTTTGTCATTTTAAAATGTTTTCCTTGAGAGTGTGACTCACCACCACATAAGAACGCCTAATATTTTAATAAGATGGTAAATTTTCCGTATAAAATAGTGTTCTAAACTTCTCTTTGGAAAAAAACCATGGGATGGTTTGTTTTTTTGATTAGTTTAATGTGTGGTGTCCAAAACCTAAATAATAAAGAATTCCTTCTCTTTTCCTATATAAAACCACCCAAGATTCCACTTCCTCTTAACTAAAATCCCTTGTATATCAACCAAAATCTTCCATAATATCTTTATAATCCTTACAAGGTGCCCCAATCTCCTAATAATCCTCTCTTAAGCCTCTCCGAATCCTTTGGGATCACACTTCCAAGTAAGGGATTCCTTCCTTTCTCATTTCATCCAAGTTTCATAATATTGTTATTCTCTTTTATTTCCAAGTATAAATGTTGGGGTATGATTTTTCACCTCCCACATACTTACCTCCTTATTTTATAATTATTAGGGACTTCTTTCTCTCTCATTAATGTATCCCATTTACACCCGTTACCCTGAAGAAATTCCGTAAGGAATTTCTCTCTTCTCATTTAAATTCAAGCAATTCTCTTGTATTATAAATCTAAATTCTATTAAATATGTTGATACATGTATATATATTACACCCTTACCTTCCATTTAATTTAAATATTATGATACACCCATTTCTCACTCATCAACCATTTTTATGAATTCTTATGTCACGCCGTTATGCTACCGAAATTGCACAACGATTTTCCAAGCCAAAGTCATTATGTAGTGAACCCCATGCCCATTTCCCTATCAAGGGTAATCACATTTATTCAAATTTACATAATGATTATATAGTTTCATTTATGAATTCCACATTCCATTATCATGTAATAAATGATGATGTTTAATGAATCCATATTATATGATTCATGTGGCACACTTATGCATGAAATTAAATGTTTAAGAATGGTGTGCCCTAATAGTGCTCCAATGCATTGGGTAAAGATTATTATCATGATAATTCAAGTTTAATTAGGGGTTAACCATTATAATTCAAGTGAAATTATGGTTTACTCATGCTCCATGTGCAATGATCCTTGACTCATGCTAATACCATGTTAATTGTTCTTGCCACATTTCCATGTTATGATAATCATACGGTATCATGCCTTTTTGTCCATGTATCTCTTGTGCTCCATTGATATTTGTATTTACAAATATATACTATATTCTTCATGTTATTCCTTTTTTAATCCATTACTGGGATTTATATATCACCCTTTTCTTATGTATGTCTTTTGGATATCCCATGCAATGCTAACTATAAAGGAATTTTTGTGTTCATGTAATAGAAGTTTTCAATAAATATGTTGTGTTTTATGTTATAAGTTGTTATGTAATGTTCCTAATCCCAAAATACATTATACCACTTGATATTCTATGTTTTATTAAGTCAATAGTTTTATGTAACAAATCATGTTTAAGTGTTTAATAAATAGAATGGTTGTTATAGTTTGTATCAGAGGATAAGTTTAGTTATTTTTGTGATTAGGATTAGAAAAACCTAGTGAAAGCCTTAGGGATAAGACTAAGAATAATAAAAACATCCCTAAATTTTGGTGAGTATTGAGTAAGTAGTTTATCAAGAAAATACATCCATTTCTGGATACGATTAGGTATAGGAGGCTCTGGCATAGATGTATCCTAGGGGTAAAACCCAAAAACACCACTTTGAGCTAGACTCAAACAGGAATTGGTGCACGACAATGGGCCTTGCTGCACTCTTGGTTATGATACTCCTAGGGTATATTCTTTGGTCAATTCATGAGCTTATTAGGAACCATTTTTAATGGGAAAATTCCACTAATAATCTATATTGGGAAGTAGATCATGGTTATCATAGATTGAAGCCTATAAGTTCATAAATTAAGGAAATAAAAGTAATTTATAAGTCATCCATTTTTGTCTTTGTATTACCCTTTATGTGTTACCCCTAACTATACTTTTAATCCATCCAATGGCCAGTAATAGGAGGATTTAGGCTAACACCTGATGTGAAGATCAATGTGATGACTGTTCTAATGAGATGCTCAATCCAATGGGAGTGGGAATCGCGAACTTTGTCATGATACTCTCTCAGTTAACAAATGTTTTGAATAGAAACATGTGCCAAGAAAAAAATTAACCCCGAAACACCCTAATAAAGAAAAATTCACAATTTAGTGCTTCATGAGACAAATTCCTCCTACTTTTAATGGATCATATGATCCCTCGATCGATGAAAAATGGATCAACTCCATTGAAAAGATCTTCTCTATACTTCACTATTCAGAACAAGAGAAGGTTCTTCTGGTTGCTTAACATATAGAAGGTGAAGGTGATCAATAGTGGACGGTGATCAAAAATATGAATCCTGAGGAGGAGATCGAGGCGTTTAAATGGAATTATTTTTAGAAGATGTTTTTCAATAAATATTTTTCACGCACACTACGACTTAAAATGAAAAGGGACTTCCTTGGCCTCAAGCAAAAAGATGATGAATCCATCAGAGCGTATGAAAAAAACTTCACCAAGATTTTATGATATTCCTCCATCTCTTTCATTACCCCCCCCCCCCCCGAATGAAAGTTTTACCACTTCTTCAGGGGGATAAAACATAGCATATGAAAATCCCTGGAAATCCGAGACTTCAACACCTATGATGAAATTGTCCAATGTTCCCTCAAAGTTGAATTGGAGATTAGTGAATCTAAGTGGTATCATCGGGATAAGAAGCGTAAGGTGGAATTTAATTTTTGAAAACAGATGGATAAATCCAATGGTGCAAACAAAATCCATTACCCCACTTTCCAAAGGTGTGGAAAGAAGCCCCCATAAATTGCTTGATGGGGACAAGGAAATGCTTTAGGTGTGGAAGATAAGGGAACCTATCCATTAATTACCAAAAAGAGAATATCACAGTTGTGATAGAGGATAGTAACACTATGTTATACCATTTAATAATTAAAATTGCTTCAACTACAAATAACTATGGAACTTTACAAACTAGTTCCCTAAGACAAGGTGTTTCAGAGGCAACCAATAAACTCTAAGGTAGCAAGGGAGAGATTTTTCCATCACTACCGCCGAAGGGAACCCTAACAACGAAGTGGTGAAAGGTATGATGGTTATCATTCAAGAATAGTGAACATATTTTTTTATTCCAGTTCTATGCATTACTTTTCATCATCAAGGTTTAGTAGAAAAATCTCAACACCACCACAAATCAAGGAAGTAAAGATGTCGGTGAGAATGGAAAATGGGAAAATCATTGCAACCCATGAGTATAACTCCTCCCCTATAACAAATTTTGGATTGAAAATCCAAGTGAACCTCTTCATACTCCCTCTGGTGGAATTTGATGCAATTATTGAAATAGATTGGCTTTCCTTATATAGTGCCAACATAAATTTCCATGAGGGAAATCACCCTCCATGTAGTGAATCGGCCCCTGATTCTGTACAAGTACAAGGAGGAGCTTGAATATTTCTTAGCATCATCATCTCAATAATGGCTATTACTACCCTATGGGGACACGTATCTGTCTCAAATGATTTATTCCAAGGAAGCAACCATCCTTGAAGACATACCTATTGTGAGGGAATTCGTTGAAGTGTTTCTTGAGGAATTTCCTGGTCTTCCTCCTAGAAGAGATGTTGAATTTCAATTTATCTTATACCTAGGGTGTTTTCAATATCCAAGAATCTGTATTGAATGTATGTTTTGGATCTTGATGAGCAGAAGAAAAAATTATAGGTTAATCTTGATAAAGGTTTTATATGACCAAGTGCTTCACCATAGGGTGCACTTGTCCTCTTTGTCAAGAAAAAGGATGGGTCAATGCGCCTTGGAAATGATTATCATGATCTCAACCAAATCATGATAAAGAACAAGTATCCTTTTTCATGAATTGATGACTTTTTCAATCAGCTATGTGGATCACAATACTTCTCCAAGGTGGATTTGTGGTCAGGATATTACCAAGTAAGGGTGAAGAAGAAGGATATCCCCAAGACTCCTTTTCGTATAATATACGGGCACTATGAATCCATAGTAATTCCTTTCAAACTCACTAATTCTCTATAAATCTCCATGAACTTGATAAATAGAGTCTTTATAGATTACCTCGATAAATTTTTGATAGTATTTATAGACAATATTCTAATATACTCCAAAACCAAGGAGGAACATGAGGAGCATCTAATCACTGTACTAGAGACCTTGAGAAAGGAGAAGCTCTATGAAAAGGACAGAAAGTGTTATTTCTAGTTGAAGGAGGTCTCATTATTGGGTCATATCATCACAAGCAATGGGATATCTATAGATCCCTCCAAGACAGCTTCAATTGAGGGATGTAAAAGGCCAACATTGGTAACGGATATCTGTAGCTTCCTGGGGTTAGCTGAATATTATCGCCAATTTTAGAGAAATTTCTCAAGATTTTCAAACCCTCTTACCATGCTAACACAGAAGGGAGTTATGTTTTCTTGGAGTAATTAATGAAAAGAGAGATTCAAGGAGTCAAAAAATGTCTTCTATCTACGTCTGTGATCACACTACCCACAAGTGGAGAACTTTTTTTGGTATTTAGTGATAATTTGAAGAAGGGCATGGGTTTTGTGTTGATGAAAAATGAAAAATTTATTACCTATTATTCAAGGAAATATAAAGTTAATGAGAAAAACTATCCAACACCTGATCTGGAGTTAGCTGTTGTAATCTTCTCTTTGGGAATTTGGATACATTACCTCTTTGGGGAGAAGTTTGAAATATACATGGATCACAAAATCCTCAAGTATATATTCACACCCAAATAGTTGAATATGCGCCAAAGAATATGGTTAGAGTAGATCAAAGACTATAAATTCTCAATCCATTACCACCTTGGGAAAGAGAACAAGGTGGTGGGTTCTCTAAGTAGAAAGGACCCAGCAATTATATCATTGATGAGAATTGAAAAGGATCTAATCTTCTTAGATTCGATGAATATAGACATGGGAATCATAAATAAAGGAACATCAGCAATCCTTTCACAAATGATTAATTAACAACCTCTTTTGGAAAGGTTAAAGGATGCTCAAAAGGATGATTTGGGAATTTAGAAGAATTTCGAAACTATTAGAAAAGGGAAATCCTCGTAGTTCAATGTTAATGAAGAAGGAATTGTGAGATTTGGGTCAAGACTATGTTTTCCATCAAATCCAGATTTAAAGAAAGAAATTTTGGATGATGCACATAGTTCGAGTTTCTAAACTCACCCAGGAAAAAAAAGATGTATCAAGATCTCAGAGAGCATTATTGGTGGGATAACATGAGAAAGGAGATCGCTGAGTATACATAAAATTTACTGGAATGTCAGTAAGTGAAGGTTGAGAGGAAGAAGTCTAAGGGGATGATGCAACCATTACCCATATCAGCATAGAAATAAGAGATCATCATCATGGAATTTGTCACTGGACTTCTGAAGACATCCAAATGAAACAATGTTGTCTGGGTTATTTTGGATTGTCTTACAAAGAATACACACTTCATCATAATTCAAGAGGATTTCTCATTGGATAAACTGGAATAGATATACATCAATGAAGTGGTAAGGCTGCATGGAGTACCACTATCGATTGTATCTGATCGAGATCCAAGATTCACCTTGAAGTTTTGGAAGAGTCTTCAACATGCTCTAGATACTGAGCTAAACATTAGTATTGCTTACCATCCTCAAACTGATGTCCAATCTGAGAGGACTATCCAAACACTTTAGTACATGTTGAGAGCATGCTCAATGGACTTCAAATGTGGATGGGAACAACATATTCCACTAGTTGAGTACTTTTAAAACAACAGTTTTCACTCAAGAATCCAAATGGATCCTTATGAATCACTTTATGGGAAGAGGTTTAGGACACCGGTATGTTGGGACGAAGTTGGGGAGAAAAAAACTCCTAGGTTTGGAAATGGTCAAAGAAATGGGGAATAAGTTTAAGACCATCCAGAGGCACATTAATGTTGCTCAGAGTAAAAAAAAGAGCTATGATAATAATCATCGATGAGACCTAGAGATTGATGTCGGAGACATGGTATTCCTCTACATATCACTGTGGAAGAGAGTTGTGATATTTGAGAAGAAGTGAAAGGTTAGTCCAAGGTACATCAGCCCTTTCAAGATCGTTGATCGCATTGGATTAGTGGCCTATTGACTAGAACTTCCACTGAACCGATATCAAGAACATAATGTATTCCATGTATCACTCTTGAGGAAGTACATACCTGACCAATAACATGTACTCAATCAAGAGGTGGTACCATTGGAAAATTACCTCTCCAATGAAGATAATCTGGTGAATATATTAGATCATAGGGAAAAATTTATACTAAATAAGAGAATGTATCAGGTCAATGTGTTATAGAGAAACCACATTTTTTAAGAAGCAACGTGGGAATCAGAGGAAGTGATGAAGTTGAGTTACGTACATCTATTTTACTGTGGGAAAAGGAAATTTCAAGGGTGAAATTTCTTAAGGGGAGAATATTGTAATGACCCAAACCTTTATTAATAGAAATTCCTCTTTATCTAATTAAATGTCTTATTATTTAAAATGGTTATATAACATATGAACTTCTTTGGTATTATGTTTTTGAATTTTAAAATACTGTTAAGAATTTTTTTCAATACTAATCTAGTCGTTAAACAGTGATCGCATGATTAGTATAAATATAAGGGTTTAACAAATCCAATTTACTCATACAAAAGAAGTTATGGCATCATCTAGTAGAGTTGATCCATATGAAGCCCATTTTTTAGAGAATGGAAATGAAGTGGAATCTTTGTGATTCTCTCTTGAGTAAGCCCAAGCTGAGCTTCAACACATTAATCTTGAATAGAACTGTCTACGGGAGTAGTGGAAGTTAATATAGATTATCACCCGAGCGATGTTATCCGAGCCACCCCAAGAGTCTATCACCATAGAACACCTTACCCTTAGGTATTATGAGAGTGTTATAATGGCTTATGTAACAAGACACTAGAAATATGATTATGAGAATTATATTTTGAATATAATAAATAATATACATTCATTTTATTATTGATACATTGTAAATTTTTTTCAAAGTGAAAATATTATTATTATTAGTTAATATTAAATTAAGAAATTTATTTTGAAGAATTAATGTATTATTTAATTAAATAATAATTTAATAAAATATTATTAATCAATTAATTTTTATTAAATATAAATTATCTTTTAATTTTTATGAATACAATGGTAATTTGTATTAAGGCTTGAAAGTTGTTTTTGTCAAAACTCATGAATTTCCGATAAATGTTGGTTTTTATTTTAAAAGCAAAAATTCACATATTTATAAAATTATTTAGATAAAAAGAATATTATTTTTGGAATTAGGACATTGAAATTATCGAATGGTGAATTTTTCATAATCTTCTAAGACAGTCGAATATTTGGTTAAAAATTAAATATCGTTTAGTTATATAATGTGTTTATAACATCATAATAACCCAATAGTGATGTAATAAAATACTACAAATGGTATGTTTGGACAATATATGGTTTACCATTAAAATAATTTTATTTCAGTTTTGTTTAATTTATTTTACAAATCCTTAGTGGACCCCCTAAGGCTTATAAAACATTTTATCATTTTAAAATGATTTCCTTGAGAGTGTTACTCATCACCACATAAGAAGGCCTAATATTTTTGAGAAGATAAGCTGTTGGAATTATAAAACAGTTTTTTCTACTCCCCTTTGTAAAATAATATCTTAAAAATAATGTTTTGGTTTGTGGTTTTGATTAGTTTAATTTTTGGTGGCCAAAATCTAAATAATAAAGAATTTCTTCTCTTTTCCTATATAAACCCACCTAAGATCCCACTTAATCTTCACTAAAATCACTTGAAGATTGAACAAAATCTTATATAATCTCTCTATAATCCTCCCAAGGCTCCCCAATCTCCCAGGAACCCACTCCCAAGCCTCTCCCAAGCCTTGGGGATCAAACTTCCAAGTGAGGGATTCCTTCCTTTCTCATTTTATCCAAGTTTCTATATATTGTTATGCCCATTTATTTCCAATTATAAATGTGTGGGTATGATTTCTCACCTCCCTAATAATTCTATATTTATGTTTCAATTATTAGACTACTCTTTATCTCTCATTAATTCCTCCCATGTACACCTATTACCATACCAAAATTCCATAAGGAATTTATCTCTTCTCATTTACATTCAAGCAATTATCTTGTATTATGAATCTAAATTATATTAAATATTTTGTAACATGTATCTATATGACCCCATTACTATAAATTTGATGTAAATATTATGATACACCCCTTTATCACTCATCAACAATTTTTATAAATTCTTATGTCACGTCGTTATGCAGCCAAAATTACATTGAGATTTTCTAAGACAAAGTCATTGTGTATTGAATACCATGCCAATTTCTATATCAAGGGTATTCATCTTCATGAACATTTACTTATTAATTATATATTTTAATGTATTAATTTTACATTCATTTATTTTTTAAAAAATTATGATGTTTAATGAATCAATTTTATATGATCCATGTGGCACACTTATGCACGAAATGAAATGTTTAAGAAGGGTGCATCCTGATAGGGCTCCAATGCATTGGGTAAAGATTTGTATAATGATATATCAAGTGAAATGATGGGTTAATCATTCTAATTCAATTGAAATTAGGTTACACTAATTCTACATGTGCAATGGGCCTTGGCTCATGCTAATACAATGTTAAGTTTTATTGCCCCATTTCCTTGTTATAATAATCATGTTGTATCATGCCTTTATGTTCATGTATCTCTTATGCTCCATTGATATGTCTATTGCCTAACATGTGTTGTATTATTCATGTTATGCCTTTTTTTACTCCCTTACTGGGATTTATATCCCACCCTTTTCTTATGCATGTCCTCGGGATATCCCATGCAATGCTAAGTATGAAGGAATGGGTGTAGTCATGTAAAATAAGTATTCAATAAAGATGTTGGATTTTATGTTCTAAGTTGTTATGTAATGTTCCTAATCCCCAAAGACACTAGAAATATAGATCTTCTATTTTATATAAATTCAATATTTTTATGT
Source organism: Viscum album (assembly GCA_963277665.1). Taxonomy (NCBI): domain Eukaryota; kingdom Viridiplantae; phylum Streptophyta; class Magnoliopsida; order Santalales; family Viscaceae; genus Viscum; species Viscum album. Next base: position 1,328,920,998 of record OY728165.1, on the reverse strand, counting down.
AATAAATCATGTTTAAGTGTGTAATAAAGAGCAGAGATTTTATAACGGTGAATAAACTGTAGTTATCTTCAAATTTTGAAGTTAACTTCCAAATAGAAACCTATATGGATGTAATTGACTAAGTGACTAAATATATCATTTTAATAAATTAATAAAAAAATTAATGATAAATTAATAATCCTATGTTTGTTTATTATATATTTTATTAATGTATATATGTCTATAAAATATGATTTAAAGTACATACATGAAAATATTTTACTTTAGATATGAGATTATGTATCAATTTTTCTTCGTTAAGGAATGTTACAATGTTATACATCTAATTTCTTCTATATGGTGCGTATATTTCCCCTTTTATATGTTATAAATTGAATCTATCATAATTAAATGTATTTTATATTTCAATTCAAATTATTTCATCCAAGGGGATTTGACATGAATGTTACTAAGTGGTAAGGGTTTTCTTAACTCAATTTCATTTTATTGGGTTATATCAATTATTAGTTTATTATATTATGAAAAACATATGTGGAAAAAGGATTTTTTTATTTCTTTTGATATTCCACTAGTTTCTATTTATTTAAATTATTTTTATATAATCTATCCATTGATTAATTCTCAGTTAAATGATATAATTTTTTAAAGGGTATTCATCTTAAATTCTCTTTCAATGGGACATACATGTATGTAATGTACCAAAATTATATTATTACGAGTATATACTACCTATTTTAGATTTTATATACTGAAATTACATATGTTATTTATTTTTAATATTTCATTTTATTTTATAATTCCATGTAACATTTAGTTCAAATGTTACCATAGTGGTAAGGGGTTTATGTTTCACTCCCATTTTTATCAGTATATTTATGCTTGATTTTAAATTGAGGAAATTATATTATAATTATTGGATAAATCAATTTAAATTTTATTCACCATTAGATATTTATAGAATTTTTATGTTTTAGTTCCATTTTTTTATCTCTGTTACTAAAAATGGTTCCTAAACTGTTTCGAAGAAAATATAACCTTATTTGTCCTCTTTTGGTCAGAAAACCATATTTTTCCATATCCATGTTTTAAAAATAATATCAATGTTTTTTTCTATTCATTAATTATTTATTAAATTAATTTATATCCATGTTTTTATTTTTACAAATGTCTAAAAATAATATCTTATTCCTTTTCTGACCAACTTACTGTTTTCAGATGCCATGAATAGAATCTCTATTTTAATGATAATGGCATGAATGAAATTTCCTATTGTTATGAACACTCAATTATTTGAAGCTTAATTTACAATTTTCCATTATTATATTAAAATAAAATATTTTTATTAATGATTTGGAAATTTTATTATTATTTTCAATGAATAAAGTTTGTTTTCCTTAAAAATGTAATTAATGTTCCTTTTATGGTATTTATATTCATCAATTAAAACTAACATTTATTTTAATTATGCCCCACTAGGGAAATATTTTAATGATTCCATCCTTATTCTTTCTCAATATGGATTATGATTGTTTAAAAAATATATTCATAGAAAATGTTACATTCTCATTGTAAAATAAATCTATGAAAGAAATATGGTTATTTTATTTTGAAATATGCAAACATTCATGTGTTAGGATTATGTTATGGTTCTTGGAAGAATTTTATGATGATGGGTGACCCCATTATTGATCATGAAAATGGATGATCATGATATTTCTCTCCAATGCATTGGGTAATGGGATGGAGTTATCTGATTTTAGGTTTCTTATATGGGATTATTAGAATTTTATGAGTAGGTTATTCCATTTTTAAGACAATCTATAAAAGTGATATAAAGATAATGTTAATTGTTACCAACTAGTTTTATTTATTCTTGAATATAGTTATAGTGGATCTTTTACATATGTATTGTTTTTACATGACTTGTGATTGATTACATATATTTCCCATGTATTACGTAAAATCATTATTATAAGTCTCATATTTTAAGATCTAGTTTTGGATAGATATGAATTCTCTTTTTCACATCTTATCATCACTCATGAAATACAATTGTTAATGATTGTGTTTTACCTTACTAATAATATCATCCCAACCTTATTATGTTTATATTTTCCTAGGTTGGGAATAATATTAATAATAAATGTATTCCTAATAAAGTTACAATATGTGGGGAACTTATTTGGAGATTATGTTGATTTTTATAAATGAGTTGTTTATGTATACAACTGGTTATTTATGTGTTTTTTCAAATTATTTAAAACTATAAAACTAAATTTTCCATTGGTATATATGTTATAAAATATTTCCTTTTGAAATTTAATGTTTTGGATAGATAAAATTGGGTCATGAAAATCTGTATCAAGTGAAAAATGTAAATATTATTTTTTTAGCACTAGATTCGGGAGTCCGGTTTGGGGGTGTTATAGTCGATATCAAGGAAATTATTTAGATAAATTTTGATATTATGATGTTTTCATGTGAATTTATTGTAATATTTGCATAAAATATAATGTGTTTAAAGGATTTAGGTTACTCATAATTTCAAAGTTATAGAAACCACTTTTGGAAATTTTATGTAATTGAATTTCTAATTCATTAATGTTATTTTGGGGTGATTGTTTTTAGTAAAGGTATAATAAACCCTTAGGTTTTTAATGTGTTTTTAGTTAATGGATTATTTTATAAAATTATATTATATATTTTGGAATGTAATATAAATGGTATGATATAAAAAAATTTGTTGAAACATTCATTAACATTAGGGTTATTAAGGAAATATGGTGTGTAGGGTTATTTATTTATGGAATGATATAAGAAAAAAAATTGGTGTTATTGTTGAATTTTGGATATTAGTGTAATACTTATTAATTTGAATTTTTATACATTTGGGATATTATATTAAATTTTCTGAGGCAATTTATTTTTGGTTGATATCTAAATATTGGAGGAACATTTTTATTATCCTTTTATAGATTATCTAATCAATTAGAATTTGATTTTATTTTTATGGGAATGAAAAATCCAACTTGAATACTCTTCATAAAAAAGAAAAATTTGATATTGTAGTGTGAATTTATTAAACTATGAAGTTATAAATTTCATTTAAGTATATTTTTAGATGTAATTTGTCTATGTGGTAACAAAATTTCTCAACTCTAGGAAAAGGATCTTAAAAAATAAATGTTAGGAAATTACATTCCAATCTAATGAATCGATGGAATTTTTCACAAATCACTGGTTATGGTTTTTTGGTAATTAAAATTCTCATAATCATTCATATTCTTATGATAAATATTCTCTATCACTCTAAATCATTATTTAGACGTTACTTTTTTCATCCATGTTTATATTTTATCTTTTGACTAATTTCCCCTATTTTTAAAACCTAGTTATGTGTTTGTTCGTATGAACTTTTTATTTCCCTTTCCATCTTTCCAAAAGGAAGTTTTATTATCCATTTTTATAATGTCGGTTTTCAAAAAATATATTTTATTTAAAGTATTAAAAATATTGTCCTTTCATCTCATTATGGATTATCTTCCACTACTTAGAATTGTTTTTGAAAATTAATTAAACCCTTTCTACCGGGAAGATATAAAATTGAGAAGACACAATTTTCAAAAGGGGGGCGGAAATTTTAACAATACAATAGAGGTTAATATAAATCATTTTAATGTCTTATTAATAATAATTAATCATATTTTATAGAATTATATTTATTATTATATTATTAGATAATTTTTTAGTTAAAATGAATAGGATTTATTTCTAACCGAATTGAGTTTTCCTACATTATATAGTTCTATTTAAAATATTAATTTCCAAAATATATAATTTTAATTTGAAAATTTAAATTAATTTTTCAAATAAGTATGAAATAATTATCTTAGGATGGGTTTTTTAATAATTTTTTCAAAAGTTGGATTTTTGTAATGAATATTCAGAAATGTGGATTTTATTAAAAAGTATAATTTCCCTTCTAGTATCAATAAAGTCACATTATGTTATGGATTAGTATTAAAACATAATTTTTTCATTTTTTTATAAATTATCCAAGAAATTTTTTGAAAATAATCCTTATACCTGAATTTGGTATAAAAAAATTTATGAGTTTTTTTAATCCATAATCATCCATTATTCAATTATATGTATTCATTTTATCATTTAAAATTTTTTATATATTATTTTGAGTAATGAAAAATACAAAACACCACCAATTTTATTTTAAAATTCTATTATATGTTAAAATATGGATAAAAATAAGTTACAAACTAATATTAAAGGTAATTTTTATTATGATTAAATTATTTTTGATGGAAATTTATTCATAATTTTTATTGATGTAATAATTACCTTAAATTCTTACGCAACACTGATATAGAGCTTGTTCAAATAGTGGAGAAATAAAATATAATATTTTAAAAATATAAAAAGTAAATATTTAATAAAATAAAGTTTTAAATTAATTTTATAGTTAATTAAAATTTATTTATTTTGTTTAAATTTATTAGACTCTAAATAAATTTATATCCTATTGTTTTCAAATTCAAATTATGTGAATAGTTCTAAAAATGACATTAACAGTATTTTATGTTAAATATATTTTATTAATTTATATAAAAACAATAAAAAAATCCAAGAGGACTATATGTATTCTAAAATTTAAAACAAATAAACCCTTAGAAATTTATGGTATAATTTTTAAATTATATTTAATTTATCAACCTTTTATATTGAAAAATTTGTTACTGTGGTTATGGTTAAGAATAGTTAATGAATGTGTTAATCAAAAATGTAAGGCTAAAATGATATCCAAAAATATAAAAATTTTATTTTATGATTACATTAGGACAATATACTCATTAAATTAGAATCCAAGCAATTTTAGAACCATTTCACATGTGTTAAAATTATATTTTTTTCCTAATATTTCATGTATTTCCAAAAGTTTTCCTCCCCTCACTTATAAAAAGACATCCCCTCTCCTCTCCAATTAATGTTTTGTGAGCCATTTGAGTTTGAAAATTCCTAACCAAATAAATTCCAAAAACCCATCCCAAATTCTATATTTCTTATTTTTGTAATAATACCAACTTATTATGCCTTATGTTTTAAAGTAAAAGAGGTTGTCCAAATAATAGATATAGATTTCCACCAAATGTTTTTATTTTATTTAAAATTTTAACTCCTTAAAATATTAATCAACCATGATGAAATAATAAAACACTTTTATTCCATATAAATATATATTATTATGTTAATTTCATAACCTATATCCATAGCCACTTCCATAAAATTATAAATGAAACTGTTTTTCATGTGTACGCTAGACTACAACCTCGTGAACTGATATAATTCATTTTCCATCACCGCTACTCATGGATGGTTATAATTATAAATTTAATGTATATATATATATATATTATTCATGTCATAATTACTAATCTATAAAGATAATATATCATCAATTGTATTACCAATCCATTCATTGAAAACCGTTAACATTGTTAATTCATATGTGTGGACTACCACCTCCACAAAGAGATGTGATTCATTTTTCATAAACTCTTCACATGGAAGGTACATATAAGTGTAGTTAAATAAATAATATCACACTTATTATATAATAATAATTATATAATTATAAAAAAATAAATAACTCTTTTCCTACGTTTTTTATGTAAAATGAATATGTAACCCATGTGTATGTATGGCCTACCATCTCCATGATTGTAACATAACTCATGTTTCATAACCATATTTCATGGTTGATATTAAATTTATAATTAATTTATAAAATGATAATTATTTAAAGAATATTATGTTGAAGATGATGTAATAATAAATCCTTTGACTATGATCAACATACCTAATTCATTTTGAAATTATGAAATGAACATCCTTGAAACACCTGACATTGACATAATCGATTAAGTAATTTAATATTTCATTGTAATAAATAAATAAAATATGTTAATGATAAATTAATAATATTATATTATATTATTAAAATAAATAAACAATTTATATATTATTATTATACTATATTAAAAGGACATACTTGGAAAGTCTGGACTCGAGGTGAGGTATTTCATCTCAATTTCACTTCATTAAAGAATATTTTAATTTTTTGAACCTAATTTATTTTATATTGTTTATATAAAAACCATTTTACATGTTATATAATTAATACATAATACTTCATGTAATTTTATGATTCTATCTAAAAAAATTAATTTATGGGGATTAAACATGAATGTTACCATGTGGTGAGGGTTTTCATAAATCAATTTCTTTTAATGGGGTTCTATCACTTCATCATTGATTATGTTTGGTCAAGATTTCATGTTAAATGGAATTTATTTTATTTATAATTGTTTTTATGGATATATATTTGTTATACAAAATCAATCCATTTATTAATTCTCAATTCAATGATATGACCTTTTATAAGGGTTATTCGTCTCAAATTCCATTTCTTTGGGACATATATCTACTTTATGCACCTAACTTATTTGGTGAGGTGTATATACTTAACCTATTAAATGTTTTATAATGAATCTATTTGTTCCATGATAATTTATTATTCATTTGAAGTTATTATTTCATTGGTATTGTGATTTAACTGTTACCAATGAGGAAATGGGTTTATTTTTAAATCAATTTTTAATCAGGATTATTTATGATTGAATTAAAATTGAGGAAATTATATGATAATTATTTTATAAACATTTTTAATTGTTATTCACCACTATATATTTCTTAGATTTTTATGTTTTAGAAGTACATTTCTCTCTTTGGTACTCAATATGGTGTAGGATATGTTTTTTAAAAAATACAACATTATTTATCCTCTTTTGTGTGGGAAATATTATTATTACATATACATGTTTTCTATAATTTTTTAAGAATATTACTGATAATTATTTAATTATTATTTAATTTAATTTTTATCCTTGTATTAATTTTTCCAAAAATTACTAAAAATAATCTTCATGTCATTTTTGAACAAAAAAATTTTTACCGAAGGTGTGAATATAATCACTATTTTAATTATTATGGTGTGAATGAATTTTTTGCTTTTAAGAATGGTCAATTATTTGAACCTTCATTTATATGTTTCAGTTTTTATTTTAAAATAAAATTATTTTCCTATTATTAATGAAATTTTTAGCGTTTAAATGTGATTTTCATAGATGAAGGGTTATTTTCCTAGGGAATATTTCTAATAATATTTTATAGTATTTATATTCACCAAAAATAACAACCCGTGATTTCATTTATTCTCCATTGAAGATATATAATAATGAAACCATTCCTATTATTTCTCTAAATTGATTATGATTGATCTGAATACATTTTCACGAAACTCATTTCTATTCCATAGTAAAACTAGGCTATAAAAGAACAATGTTAATTCTTATGTTGAAAAATAAAATCATTCATGTGTTATGATTATTTTAGGGTTCATGGATTTTTTTTATAATGTTGGTTTAGCCATATATAGATCATGGGGATGGCTAAGCCCAATATAGGTCTCCAATGGGTTTGGTAAAGGGTAAAATTAACCCAGTTATATATTTCTCTTAAAAGATTATCTAAATTTACTAGATAGATTATTCTGTTTTTAATAGTGATTATTAGAGTGATATGAAAATTATTTTCTATGTTAAAAAAAATCATTATTCTATAATTGTGTTTCAATTGTAATTTTACTTATGGATTGTTTTCATAAGGCTTGTGACTATTGAATGATATGAATCTTGTCTTATGTTAAATCTGTATTTCTTGTCTCTTGTATTATGATCTAGGTTTCTATGGGTATGGATTCTCATTTTTCATACTCATTCACTTTAATTATGTCATCAAACCCTCAGATCATATTATGCTCACTGATAAAATTTAATTATTAATGAATGTGTTCTCCCTTACTGAGCATTTGATCTCACCTTTCTTATGGGCCCTTTTACAATAGTTTTAAATAAATGTTATAAATATGTTATTCCTAGGAATGTTACAAGATTTTAAGAACATAATGGGATATGATTTTTGTTTTTATGATTAATTTTTTATATATCCATGTGTTTATGTAATATTTTTTGATAGTTATCTAAAAATATAAACCCAAAAGTTATATGGGTGTATATGTGATCCAATATTTCCTTTTTATGTTGGATGTTTTGAATGGATAAAATCGGGTCATGTTTTTTAGAATCAAGATAAAATTGTAAGGATTCTGGTTTTATCACTAGATCAGAGAGTGTGTATATAGGTATATTATAATAAATGATTCCTTACTATCTTAAGGGTCATTAATATATATCAGTGGGTGTGGTGCTAAATGGGGTGACCATTTTAGAGGACTTTATAAAGGGGAATCTATTTTTTAAGGACTTTATGATTCCTTGGGGTGTTTGGGTTTTTCATGTAGTTATTACTGCATCATGGAGAGTGTAACAGATTGAGAGGCCATATTGGAGTGTTTTTTTCATCGATGTTTTCCCTATGGTAAAATGGGAAAGAATACACATTATAGTGAAGAGTGTATCATCACTAGAGACTTGATGGGTTCTCCCTATAAGAAATTGGAACTCAAAAAATCCCCATTTCATTAAGTTTAGTTCTCAATAAGTTCATTCTCTATAAATTAGTGAACCTAAAAGTGCATTGGGTGTGGTATGTTAGACCATGATGTCATAGTGATCCAAGGAACATGAGGGAGGATGAATCAGAGAGATAGGTCTTTACACCCCATGGTTTTTATAGTGGTGTGCTAATAGAGTTAGGGACATTTTTTATGTCATGGTGAAGGATGTGGTGACCTAATCAGTATAAAAAATTCATTTAACCATGTCATAGTGAAATGTATATTGGTGTTCAAATGTTTAAATGCATGCTTCAAAATTCTAGGGATTTAGGGGATATGGTTTATCAAATTTTATTCAAACATATTATCTTTTAAACTAGATACACCACTTGTATAGTGTGAGTCAATATGATATGATGTAGGAAATTTAGACTTCCCCTATAAATAGAGTATTGAGACTTCCATAATTTTATTTTTATTCCATTCCATTGATCCATGGTCAACCCAAATCTCTATCAGCACACTCAATCCACTTCCTTTGAGAGTCTAAAAAACATGTATTGTCATATTGTTTTCTTATCAATCAAGGTACTCTCTCTAATTCTCATCACATTTATTTATTTTTTATATTTTATTTTGTAGTTTTTCTTTTTATAGGTTACCCTAATTTTACATTTATAATCATTCATGGCATGGTGGTGGATTGATATAGATTGGTTCCAAGTGGATTTCCTTTGAGATTGGGGGTGTTTCATCCTTGTTCATCTATTATTACTTAGATAAAATTGATCATCTAATCATGGGAGGGGAATTATCAAATATCATTTTTTATATTCATTTTTTTAGATTATCATGCCTTTTCCTCATTAGTTAACGGTGGAATCATCAGGAAAAATATATTAATAAGAATTGAAATTTAAATAAGAAGGGTGTTGTGATCACCTATGAAGGTGATTAGTTATCAATACATGTTTTATTACATAGAGAGTGCTTTATCTATTTTTTGTATTTCTTTGTTGTTTATAATTAGTAATAGACATAAAATTTGATAAAAAAAAATTATAGGAAGAGTCATGAAATGAATAATGAAAGAAGAATGTGAATTTAATTAGGATCCTTTAATAAATTTAGAATCATGAAAATATTATTTGAATCATCTATTTAGTTAATTCTTAGAAAATTTTAGTTATTTATTATATGTGATTTGTTAATGAAACCAATTCATAAGTAATAAATTAATTAAAAATGGTAATTAAAATTTTTTTTATGTTGAATATAATTTTCCAGGGCTAAGTGATACCATTCTAATTTGTTAGAGGATTTTACGACTTGTAGTTATGGACTTATTTTCCTTTTTAGTGTTCCATATTGAAAATTATTATATTTCCTTTCATACATTTACTTAGATGGTGTATCTTTATTGTGATTTTTTTGGACCTATAATAGTTGGACTTTGAGGAATAATGGGTGGGATTTCATGAGTATGGTCGGTGGATTTTTTTCTACGATGATAGGATATAATTTGTTGAACACAATGGTGTCAAATATAACCCTAGATTGATTGGAATGAGTTGAGAGAAATAAATACTCATTATTTATTTGTTTTTTTCATTTATTTCTGATGGATTAATTATTATTGTGATTATAAACTACTTAATATAGTTATTTTTAATTACTATGAGTGCATCTTCTAGGGGTAGATTAGGATGATCCCTAGAGTATCCAAGAAATATGGAATGATAAAATGATTAATAATGAACTCAAGGGATTTAATTTAAATTATTTCATTATTTATTTATGATAAATGACTTATATATATTAATGAGAACCTTAAAATGTTTGGATGAATGATCCATGATATTGGGTTTTTAATTTAGAAAATTTAATGTTATTAAAAAAATCATGTTGACTTCTGATAAAAACAAAATTTTGAACAAGAATTAATGCTGTGTAAATTTATTGATTAATAAATTATTTTCAATTATATTTTATTAAGAAAAAATAGTTTAATGGTGTTGATTCATAATCTTTGTATACTATTTTGGAATCTTTTTCCAAGATAATTATGATGGAATTTGGGTTACATATGGGTTAATAGATGTAGGCTATTCTATGGATAGATAGTTTCCATTATAATGGTTGTGCATTAGTAAATTATTTATATTTTTTATTTCATATACTTAACCTCTTGAGTTAGTAGTGTAACTAAAACCCAAATGTTTTGGGTGGTGTTTTCCATAATATCAAATATGGTTGGAGAATAGATGGATGACTTAACCCCCCCCCCACCTTCCATTCATCTTTAGTAACATTTTTTCATAATTAATATATGGTGGCTTAAGGTATAGGGAATAGAATCACATTATCAATGTTAGATCTTAGTTTTTCAATACATTTATATTTGGGATGTAGTGGATTTATGTTATATCACATACTTGTATTCATATTTGGATGTTATAGTTTCACATGAGTGTGCATGCATGGTCTATAGTGGCTTGAGGTGTATTACAAATACACATGCTATATTAAATTTTATATTTTACATATTTGTGGGATAAGATGGTGATGAAGTTATGATTATTCATATAGGATATAGGTTCATTCTGACAAGATTCTCTGGTTTGGGGAAGCATGACTTATATAAGGGATAATATCTTATGATGTTTTTTATTGGGGTATGGGAGCGTAAAACCAATGGGAAAGGGGAAGTGGATTACATTTCTAACATATATGTATCGATATGTTTGTTCTAAATTCTATTAATTACTTAGTGAGTGGTCCTTGTAAGAATAAGATATTGTTTTTACCTTGTTTGGTAATGAGTTGGCTTCATTTTTTATTCACTGGGATTTAGAATTCATATTTAACATTAGTGTGAGGGTTTCCAAAGAGTATCCTACTAAGTTAATTTTACTCTCACCCTATGTATATTTAAACTATATTTTAAATTCACAAAAGTATGTTAGTGATTGATAATTTCATTACTACCTTGTGGAGTTATTTATGTTTTTTAGTCACTTCCTTATATTTATTTTTTATACATTAATTTGTTTCCATTCGTATGTCATTATATTCATATTTTAGGATTTATTTTATTTATGATTAGTGTTGATTGGTAGTTCAAATTTTATTTTTAATTCATTAAATTATTATAAAGAGGGAAATGCCTCCAATATTTATTGACAACATACCCTCAGTGCAAAGTGAAAACCCATGCTCTATTAATTGTGGTATTTAGGGGACATTATCCCACTCTTAACTATTGTCCTTGTAATGTAATGAGAGTCACATATTCATTCTTGATGTCAGAATATGTTTTATTATTTATAATTGTTGAGACTCTTCATTTTCCTCATTAATTATTTGATGTGATAGATGTTGGTGTTTTGTGTTTATGTACTCTTTCCTCATATTTTATTGGTGGTTTTTGTTCTAATGGGATTCTTGAAAGGTATCCCTCAAGGTGGTTATTTTATTCCCTTATTTTACTTATAATTATGGTTTTAAATTCATGAGGATGATAATTCCATTAGAGGTATCTGGTATAATGGATTAGATTTATAGATTATGACCTTTGTATCTCTCATCGGTCTAGAATTTTTTTAAGGGATTTTAGAGGTGTTCCATTTGATAGATATGATTTTTGGACATCTTGAGGGCCACAATCACATAACAGTGGGTGTGGTATTGGATGTAGTGAGTGTTTTGGAGTTTAGTTCATGGGGAATGACATTTTGAGTCGTCTTTTTTGGTTCCTTGTGAATTTTGTGCTGGTAATGAGTTTCTTGGTTCACCACCTTGAGTGAAGTAGCTTGGGAGTCCATTTTAGAGAGCGTTTTACCTTCATTATTTCCAATATGAGAATTAAGGAAGATATTTATGTTGTATTATAGTACATGGTATCATTGGATGCATTAAGGGTTCTCTCTTTCGAAAATGGGAACCCATGAAATTCATATGTCCCTGGGGGTGTCTCTTGATGAGGTCCTCCTATGTAAAATGGGGACCCTCAAAATTCCTTGTGTTGTTTGTGTTGGTATAAATGTTCATGGTGAGGTTGAGTATATGATGGAGGATGAATCGTAACTTAGCACTCTCTATGCTAAAGTCTTGGGCATGCTGGGTTTAAATAGTTAGGGAAGTTTCCCTTTGTCATAGTAATGTTCATGGGGGATAGATAAGATTCTAAAATCACTTAACCCATATTTTGATTCAAGTAATTGTAGTGTTCATAGGTTTTATACTTTTTTTAAAAACGTGGCATATTAAAGGTATGTATCATATAAAATGTTGGTAAAACTGAATTAATGATTGAATATATTCACCATGGAAGGAGTGGGATTCACTATTCCATTATATGGTCCATTTAGGCTTCCTTTATAAATTAAGTGTCGGGAAATACTTACTTTGAATTCTTACCACTTCTATAGAACCCTAGTCGACCCCTAGCCCAGTCACCACTATCCATATCCTTCTTTTGAGAGTATAAATGTATTAGGTCATCATTTTTATGTCTTTTAGATCAATGTACTCTTTGTTCCCCTCTTATATTCAAATTCATTATTCTCAGTCTTCTAGAGGTTCATTTTGGATAGGATCTTCTATTTTAGGGATGAAAATAGAGAATGGAATAATGGTGATTTTTAGTGGATAGGTTTTTAGGTGGTTTCATTTTTGATTGGTGTTGGTGAATCATTGTTCATTTTTTCTATCAATGAGAATTTTAAACTATTATTCAAGTTATGGAACTCATTACCTCTAGTGTTTTAGTATTATTTTTGTGATATAAAAACATAATCTTCTTTGGGTAATAGTGGTATTGACCAAATAAAAATAATAACTAGAATATAAAGTAAAATTGAATGGGTGTTGTTATTTCTTGTGGAGATGGTTTTCTATAAATTCCTCTTGTTTGGATAGATAATGTTTTGTATATTTTTTATTTGTTATTTTTTGGAATAATTTATATAATATTGAAATTTGGAAAAATATATAAATCCAAAATTATGAAATAATAATGAAATAGGAGGTTGAATTTAATCATTATCTATCTTGAAATTAGCTAAGCATGAAATAATTTCGGGAAGTAATTGTTTTTTTATTACATGATAGTTCTTGTGGTTGGTTATATGTTGTTACTTTCTAATACCTATTCATAATGAATCAAATTAATAAAGATATTAATTAAAAAGGTTTTATGTTGTAGATTATTTTTTAGGGATATGGGAGCCTATTCTGATTTTCTAAAACCTTCAATGCCTTATAGTTATGTCCATAGTTACCCCATGATTTTTTCATGATAAAAAAAATTTGGATTTTTTTGGTTTCTCTTGGATGATAGATCATTTATTTATTATTTTTTAACATGTAATGAATTTTTTTTATAAATAATGGTTTGGGTTTCCTAGGTTCTAGTGGTGTCTTGATGCCGGTGATAGTGGTATAAATGTGTTGATTTTAATTCCATTAGGGATGTTATCGATGATGTATGAATGAGTTGAGATACATAATTTGTTATTTTTATATGTTTTTTGTTGGATTATTTATGAAATAATTATTTATTAGTTGGTTGTTTCCATTCTAAACTGCTCACTATAGATAATTTTATGCACTATGAGTATATCTTCTTATTGTATATTAGGATGATTCCTATTGTACTAAGAAATTATAGAATTATAAATTGATTAATAATAAATGCATTGGATTGAGTGTTATTTATATTCATAATTACATAATATAAATTAATTATATATTAAATGGAACCATGGGATGGTTGGATGAATGCTTGAAGATCATGAGTTTTTAATAAAAAAATAAATATTATTTACAAAAGATTTTTGGATCTTTTTTAAAGGAAATAATTAAAAAAGAGTTTAGGACTAGATTATGAATTAATTTTGAATTTATAAAATTATTAATTGATTATTTATTTGTAATTACTTAGAATATATTGTTAGTGATGTTAAATCTTTATTCTTGGGTCCTCTTTTGGAATCTTGTTCCAATACCTTAGTGATGAAAGTCAGGTGTCATGTGGGATGATAGATATACTAGAGTCTAAGGACAGTTGGTTTCCCTTAGTCTTTTTGTGTGTGATAGTATTATTTATATTTTCAAATTTAATACACTTCACCATATATATTGGTTGGGAAACTGACACCCCAATTTTTTAGGAGTGTTTTTCCCCATAATTATGATGGAAAGGAAATGAATTACTAACTTCCTCCTCTACCTCACTCTCCCTTTAGCTATATTATCATGTGTGGGTATACTCAGTAAGAGATGGCTTAAGTTATATTGTATAGAATCACATTGGACATTTTAGATCTCAATTTTTTTATAAATTAATGGGTCCTCTATAATACATTGATCTTGAAACACATACTTGTATCCTTTTGTGGTGACCATGGTTTTCCATTAGTGTACATGCATGGATTGTAGTGTCTTTAGGTGTATTTCATGATATGTAGGTTTTAATGGTTTTAAAACATATATTTTTAATGGGATGAGATGAATATGATTATGAGGAGGAGGATGATGTGTCTTTCTATATAGGATGTAGTTGTATTCGAAAAGATATCTCAGTTTGGGATAGGATGACTTATGGAAGAGATAGTGTCTCTAGAAGATTATCATTGGGGAATGCGAGTGAAAAAATAGTTTGGAAGTATAATTGAGATACCTTTATTAGATATATGTTTTTATATGGGTGTACTTACTTATATATTTGTAACTTGGTGATTTATCCTTATAAGGGTTCGATATAAATATTTTTATTTAGATAACGAGTTGGTTTTGTTTTTTTATTCAATAAAATTTAGTATCCATCATTCAAATGTGAATGAGAGATTCATGGGAGTTTCTTATTGAGAGAAAATATATGATCACCCTATATATATATATTATAGTTTTAGGTCTTCATGAGCTGGATAGTAATTGATCTCTGAATAATTAGCTCATAGAGTTGTTACTGCATTTTTGTTTGTGGACTTGGTTTTTTTGGTACTTCAGTGGTTTGCAATTTTATGTAATTATATTCATGTATTTGAATTTATATTATTCACTAATTTTGTTAATTATTGGGTCAAATATTATCCCTTATTCATTAAATTTTTATAAAGTGGTTATTTCCACCCATTCGTTTGTATTATATACCATTAGTTATTGTCACAAACTCATGGCCTATTGGGGCCGAGAATTAGGGGAAATCATCCCTCTCTTAAATAAAATACTATGATGGTTACTAATAGAGGGGGGTTTTGTGACCTAATAACTACACATAAATCACAAATATACAACCATTGCATTCAAATTATTGTACGGGTACACAATTTTGTCTATGTAACCCTATCTTATTATTCATCGCCCATTTATTTGACTGTATATACAATGAAATTAATATCATAATCTTAAAAAAATATATAATAAAAAATTAAGAAGACAAACCATTAATGGTGTTCATATTCATATTAAATCCTTCAATTTTCTTCTTCACATGAACAATTTATTTTTCAGTATCCCAATCAATAGATTCAAGAGGGGTTGAATTGAATACTCTACAATATTATGATGTATTACCCTATTTAAGTAGTGATATTTTATAAACAATAATTATTTTAAATTATAAATAGATGAATATTTAAATTAAATATTTAATTAGATAAGAATAAAATAATTTATAAGATAAATACATACATTAAGTTAACTTAACATTCATAAAAATATTAAAAATAATGTGATCGGAACTAAAAAAATTATGGAATTACATATTATAATCCATAATCACCCAAGAAATTATGTTAATGAAATATATGACAAATAATTTCCCCCAAATTCTTCACTTTTGACCCAAAGTATTAGGAGGTTTAAAAACATGATTTTTATGCACTCAAGGTTCTATGGTGGAACTTGTTCGATTAGAATCTCAAATGAATAGGTTTGTATCACCCTTTCCCAAATCACTAGGTATAAAACTGATGTCACATGACCTCATGTGAACCCCCCCCCCCCATGCAGAATAGGTTATTGATTCATAGGAAGAAACTAAATCAAAAAAATTAGGAGATTATGACCCCAATATAGATGTTCAAATAACACATATAAACAAGGAATAAATAATTAAATAAAAGAGAATAGCAATTCAAGAAAAAGACATAACACCATGTTGTATCAATATTTAATAAAAAATAACTAAAAAAACAACCAAATGTAAGTCATTTCATGAATCAAAACAAATATACAATCTAATAAATGATTCCATAAGAAGAAGAAAAAAGTGCATTGGGACTCCCCCTGTCCTCCTTGCGACTCTAGTTCATCCACCCAATATAGGACCCTTTCCCTTGAATGGATTACTAGCCATAAATTTTGTACATGCATCGAGGTTCCCATATAGGGTTTGAGTATAAACCCCAATAGGACACCACCAATGAATCCTTAACCTAAGTGAATCATTTATTTAAATATGCATTCAATGGAAGTAAAGTAAATGTATAAGTAAAACATAACATATGAGGTCAACATACATTAACCAGGATTCTATTAATCTTAACCATACCTATATCTGCTCCATTCCAGGGGTGAAGTTAAATATGATTTTAAAGAATCATAGAATAAGATGCATGGGAACTTTATGCCTCAAATAGGAAATATGGAATTCCTAACTCAATTAAATCCATAATTATATCATTTACTATGAACTACCATACTCCAGGACACATGGATATCATTCCACACTTCCAGTTTCATTTATAACCTAAAGTTAATCATTGTATACTATCTATTATTCAATATCTTTCCCTTATTATCACACATCACATTTCACAAGCTCCAAATATAATGGTAAAATCAATACATAAATGGTCCACCTATCACATTGAAACCATATAGAATAAGTATACATTCTAAAAATATTTATACAAACAAAATCCTTAGCCAAGAAAGTATTGAGAAAGAAAAACACCCATAGAAACACCAATATGTAATATCTATAGAGGTCAAATTGGCCACACAAACACACATGTACACGCATTTCATATCAAGATAGATCCCAAGGGATACCCACACATATTCATTCCATAAAAAATAGTCTTTAAAATTATCTTTACATAGTATGGAACATCTTTCTTTAATAATATCAAATCCCAACAATATTCTTCCCCAAGAAAATCAATCTCACACACCAAATATCCCTATAATCAACCCCAAGTCACTATATGATGATTCAAAAGTGATGATAAAATCATAAAAACATATCAATGATATGATTTGTTTAGACTTAATCAAAAAGTTCCAATGTAATGAATAGGTCATTATGAATTTGGGAATGTTTGACACAAAACTAGAATTCCACTTTCCTTCCTTGAAATAGTAGAAGGAATCACATTAGATCTTATAAGGATTCCAAAACCCAACCATAAAAAAATGGATCTATGGTCTTCCCCAAGGTAAAGAGAGTATATCAAGTGTGATAAAAATGAATGGAGGACAAACAATAACATTCCATGAAATCCTTAGGTTTTATATCACAAATCCAATGCAGTCACACGTTGAATGGAAAGAACTTTTCCTAAACTGCAAGTAGGGTCTCAAGGATCGAGATACATAGGTTTAGGATACTAAATGAGTGGATTAAATGAGTTTTAATATAATAATCCCATTTTTTGGATTAGTTAATTCCATGTTCATGGTTTGTCTTCATAGTTTAACCAACCATGTTTCAACTATAAGAGGCTCACTACCTCCCCAATGTAGATAAATGGTTGTAGTTGCATTGTTTTCAAAACATTAAAAGAACCATGCTAATTATACTAAAATGAGTCACATGATTCACTAAGAAATGTTTCATTTTTAGATCTAATCTTGTGAAAACCATGTGCCACTCACTTCCTATTTCCCACAAGCCACATAGTTAGCTGAGAAGGAATATATTATTTCATCTAATTGTGATCTGACTATGCTCCGCCTTATAGGATTTCAAAATCCTGTAAAACCACCAAGATGCTACCCAAAACATCACCTAAATAAAAAATAATTCATAAATAATTATATAATGTTGAAACTTATGTATAATTCCCCTATAATTTCTAGATCAAATACAATCTCCATGTTCAAGTACTTCTCAACCACAATAAGATTCTTTTGGGTTTCTACTCCAATAAAATCAGTCCACTAAGCCTGAAATTCTAATTATAACTACCACGTTTATTCATGGATGCATTTATACTTCCATAAAACTCAAATTAGAGGCACATACATCCCTCATATTTCCATTTTTCTTCAATCAAAAATCCGAATTTGACATTCCTCAAATTAAGAATCTACCTACAACTAAAACATCCCTCTATCAATCTCATGTTAAGGATCCAACTGATAATTATTAATCTAACACACATGGAACACATTATACAATCCTCAATGTCATAGAGGAAGATACAATTGTTAATCCACCATCTATTTTAATTCCACTATCTCGATTGGTCTAAGAAACCATGGTGCCTATTTTCCCTACCTCTATAATCGTCAGTGCCCCAATCGGGGATACACTCATAAGAAAACATGAACATCCACATAAAACTCAAAATTATAGTATCTTCATTATATATAATAATGATTTATAGTTTGAGTAGTAACCAACCAATTTTGATTAGCTTCACTCACTAAAAATTTTGCTTTACTAAACACATCCTGATAAGTACTCTATCTCCCTATTAATTTAAGCACAACAGAGAATTATAAGGTCAACCATAAATATGAAAAAAATGATCCATATGAGTTAAAGACTAAAAGATATTACTTTATGAAAAAACTTCCAAATAAATATAGTCATGCTTCACTTAAAAAGAGTCTAGAACACACACTCAAGTTATATCCTTTATGATTTGGATTTTACTAAAAGATTGTACATCTATATAAGGGTGATATTTCATACTCAGCTTCAGATATGACCCCATTTCCTTCTAAAGGAAATACAACAATAATTATGTAGATATAATATCTTGAGATGTAATGATATTTGTAGGCACTAAATACCGGTGAACTATCCCTAGAACATATATCCTACCCAACTCATTCATGGATTGAGTTTCATGAATGGTCAATAAATTTGGAACATTTGTAAGCTAGTAATTGACACCTGATGCTACACTTAAAACTCTATAGATACAAGGTATCCCTATGAAAAATTCAATCACCGCCTCATCCAACTTCCACATTGGTATAGGAAGTTGCTGATGTAAACCAATTGGTCATTGATTTTCCAATTTTATCTTATTATAAGTGAGGTAATGATTGATGAACCTTTCTATCTCAATTATAATGTCGATCCACCATGAATGATGTGGGATGTATTGATACTTATTCTTTGATCCTAGATGTGCCACTTATTCTGAGGTGTGTGTTCCCCTTACTAATTCCTCAATTATAAAAGTGTGAACTATAACCCTACTATGAAAATAAATTACATTTTTCACATCTAAGGAATATCCTTGAACAATTTAATCTCTTGTCAACCAATACCTCATCACTAATCACTCTTGAAAATCTCCTCAATGGTCTGGACTAGACTATACAAGGTAGAAGTTATGAGTAATGTTTTAGAATATAATTCTTCTAGATCCTTAGATACATCCACTTTACAATTCATGGCATGAATCAACAACATTTTTTTGAAGTCTGTGAACCTAATTCCAGTATCTTCTTCATATAACCCTCATCAACAATGTTACCTTTTCTAGGGGTATATTCAATATAGATTTTGATTATCATGATATACTTGACCCAACAACTCTATCATAGATTTAGTTCTCACTGGTAGAATATGTATATATATATATATCATAAGATCATGTTCATTATATAGTTATAAAATATATCGGTGAATATATAATGACAATAATATTTCAAGGAATAAACAAAATTAGCTGACTCTTGGTCATAATTACATTAGTTTTTATTAGGGGGTTGTAGTTAGTGAGTCCCATAAAAAGATACTTGGTTATTATACATCAATATATACCGTAAGATAGCTCCAGAAGTATTACATTATACTGCATAACCAATTCTCGATTCTCAAAGGATTATAATTGAAGAAGATTTCAACCTTACCTTCAGATCTAGGAAGGAATTGTCACATAGGTCAATATATATGAACATTACCTCATTAATGGTATGTTAAGTCATAGGTAAATCCAAAAAAGAGAAGTACTAGATGAATTGACTATTTTACTAGGGTAATACCATGAAATTATGAATCTCAAACAAGTTATTAGGCCATGTATTTGATGTAACCACCACCACCTTCTCTAAAAAACTGAAATATCGGGCTTTGAAATAACATTCCTAATAAATCATACCACTTCAATCCAAAATTGAATCTACAAATATTACAAGAAATTCAGTGTGCTCAAAGTGTAGTGAGAACGGCCTCTAAAAGTATAGAATGAAATTTTAAGGTATTTTAATATACCATGGTGTCATTAATGAATACCACAAAGAGTGAATCCATGTGTGGGTGATTATTTCTAATCATAACATTCATAAACACTATAAGAATATTCATCAATCCAAATGAAATAACACGGTACATGAATAAACTATAATTTCCATTTATTGTAGTCTTTGGTATGTGATTTTCTCTAAACCAATGATTTTAATTTCCTAACCATATATAATTTTTAAAGAACCATCATGATCTAATCAACTTAAAAAAAATCATCATTCTTTTGCAATGGATTATGATAGTTCAATATGGCCTGATTCAGTTTTTGGTAATCTATGCATAGTATTTTCCTACCATTCACCTTCATGGAAAAAAGAACCAAATCACTACAAGGGGAATTTGTCATCTAAATAAACCAATTCAATTATAAATATTTAAGTTTCACACTCAATTCCTTCATCGTGGAGGGTATCGTCAGTAAATATGTATTAATATTAGTTATATAATTGGAATGAGTTCAATATCAAACTTGATTCCACTATAGGGGGAGTCTTGAAAAAACACCTTGAAAAATGTCTTCATTAAGGTCCTCTATAGGACTAAAAGTGGATAAATTCATTTCATGATATACTATAATAACCATCAATTCCACATGTTTAATAATAGTCTAGATCTAACATTAGTATAATCCCATTATACATAATCCTACGTACCATTCAATAGTTAACATGTTATTATATCCTTTCAAGGAGGTAATGGTCACTAGTCACATGTTAAAATTATTACAAGCTCTATAATGTGTCCACAATTCCATACCAAAATTCAAATAAAAAATTTTCATCTCTAAAAAATAGGAATATCATATATATCCACAGGCTACTACTATGAAATTAAATTTTACATATTTTTTAGTATTATCAATCATCTTTTTGAGTGGAGTATGAATTGATAATAATTCAGGGGAAATATTTTCAATCAAACCTATCCCTAAAAATACTTGATCACATAAATTAAATGGATGATACTATATCAAATAGGGATATAGATAGTATTTATGTAATCAAAAAAGAACCTTGAAATGTCAAAGTACATTATCCATCATTAGCCGAAATATTTACTACAACATATCCCCATCAAATCCATGACCTTATACCTATTATCTATGGTTAAATAAAATCAAAAAACCATGGGGATTCTATAACTACTACTTAGATCCTCTACCTACATTATTTCTTGACCCACCTATAGTTTCCAAACACCCTTTTCAATGATCTCATGGACATGCCTATAGATTATACACCGGTCCTAAATTCAAACATGAACTCGATTGTGAATCTATCAAAAAAATACTATAAATGACCCATTATATAACAACAATTAAAATTATTTTCATTATTAAGGAATAATTTTTTATAGTGTCTAATTTTATCGCATTTAAATCAATTTGTAACACATATTTATATAGAGGTACTAGAAGAAAACATTCCATACTCTAGATACACATCACTTCCAAGGTTCATCTCTATACCCTTCATCATTTTTTCCAAATAGATTAATAGTAACTCCACATGATAACCATCCTCATATTCTTATATGGATTTAAAGAAAAAATATTGTATTAACCTCTACAAAACCCTTATTAATTATAATTTCCTAGCGAATCACTTTTGAATATCTAGTATTATCAATGTTACCCACCTTCTATCTCAATATATGTAATAATAGAATCTAAAACATTCATGAATTACATGCCTCATTTCCATCAAAAATATGTTAAAATGATGTAATTTTATAAAATGATAAGAATATTATTTCCATATTGTCATTCCCTACATGATTTCCCAGAAATTATATTTTTTATCAAACATCATCATATAATGGAAGAACACATTGAAAATTAGATTATTTAAGGTCCATCAAGTTAGAAAATCATTCATACCAACCTAATTCATTATGATCAACCATATCCTAGCATGTCCATGTATCATGTACACATCTAATTTCACTCGCTACTCATCGAGACTCTCCACCATATAGAAGAACCCATCGATGATCTCAATCCATTATAGAACATCCTTTGGGACTCCAGATCCCTAGAATACTTGGGGATGTTTTAACATGGAATATTCAAAAAAATGGACATAGTTAGTCTTCCCTTATAGGCTCCTCCTGGAATAATAACTAGCTAAAATACATTATCCAAAAGTGGTTTTTCAACTTGAACGACTAGAGTGACTATGGTAATATACTCAGCTACAATATCTTTCATGTTAGGATTTGTTACATGGGTATTTATGATAAATGGATCACCCTTAAAAATTTACATTAGTGGTCCCCAAAGATGTATTCAAGGAGGAATTATCTGAACTTCCAAATGAACACATATAAATGATTTTAAATACTTAAATAGTGATATAACATAAACATTTAGTAGGAATAAACCTACAAAAAACTTTATAAAGATTCATATTAAAAGGATACCAAGGACTATAATTCATAACCCCAAAAATTACCAAAGACATTATATCATTATCTAGTACCTATACATTAATCAAATTCATATATGTATAATAAGATATAGATTTCTTAATATCAACCACTTAAATATTCATAATAATATATCAATGAGCTGCAAAACATAGATCACAACATATATTTAAATAAATAAACCTCCATCCATGACATGAAAATAGTCACATGAAATATAATCACACGTGCACACTCATAATGCATGAACTCACCTAAATCCCATATATTTTAACTTTGAAACTGTGAGAACCCAAAATTCTAATATATGGTTACCATTAAATAACTCAATTTGTTTGATAGATTTCTCCACATGCAACATCAAACTAAAATGAACTCATGATATGTTTATACCATTAAAACCATAGTCATTCAATTAATTGAAATGAATAAGATCATATGTTTTCTAAATTTTATGTATATAGAAAATAAATATAATTTTAATATGAATGAAATTAAATTAGTTCAACAAGAATTAAAAAATGGTCATTTATTTCATTGAAACGTATATTTATAAAAATTTCCTTTTATGATATATTCATTTCTATTTCAATAAAAAATTGATTAATGATAATAAATAATTTCCGATTTTAAAACATGGTTCACACCAATTTAGTTTCTAAGTGATATGAAATGAGAATAATTATAGACCATTGATTCATGATATTTTTAGTGATGTAATAATTTCCTTAAATACTTATGCAACACTGATATAGAGCTTGTGCAAGCAAGGGAAAAATAAAGCATATGATTTTAAAAACATAAAAAGAATTTTTTTTATTAAAATTGAGTTTTAAATTATTTATATAGTAAATTATATTTTATTTATTTTATTTAAATTTACTATTCTCTAAATAAATTTATATCCTGTTGTTTTCAAATTCAAATTATGTGAATATTTCTAAAAATGATATAAACAGTATTTTATGTTATATATATTTTATTAATTTACATAAAAATAATAAAAATATTTCAAGAGGACTAGATGTATTATAAAAGTTCAA
The DNA here is from genome assembly GCA_963277665.1 of Viscum album. Classification (NCBI taxonomy): domain Eukaryota; kingdom Viridiplantae; phylum Streptophyta; class Magnoliopsida; order Santalales; family Viscaceae; genus Viscum; species Viscum album. Next base: position 1,328,896,439 of record OY728165.1, on the reverse strand, counting down.
AATTTTCATCCATTAGAAATTTATGATATAATTTTTAAATTATATTTAAATTTATCAACCTTTTATATTAAAAATTTTGTTATTGTGGTTAATGTTAGGAATAATTAATGAATATGTTAATCTAAAATGTAAGGTTAAAATGATATCCAAAACTGTGAAAATTTTATTTTACGATTATATTAAGACAATACACTTATTATATTATAATAAAAATAATTTGAGAACCATTTCACATGTGTTAAAAATATATTTTTTTCATAATATTTCATGTATTTCTATAATTGTCCCTCCCCTCACATTAAAATGAAACCCACTCTCCTCTCCTATTAATGTTTTCTGACCCATTTGGGTTTTAAAATTCTTGAAAAAATCAATTAAAAAACCCATCCCAAATTCTATATGTCTTATTTTTGTAACAATACCAACCTATGATGGCTTAAGTATTAATGTAAAAGAGGTTATCCAAATAAGAGGTACAGATTTTGACCGAATGTTTTTTATTTATTTATAATTCTAACTTCTTAAAATATTAATCAAAAATGATTGAATAATAAAACAAGTTTATTCCATGTAAATATATATTATCATGATAATTTTATAACCTATATCCATCTCCACTTCCATAAAATTATAAATGAAACCATTTTTCATGTGTATGGTAGACTACAGCCTCGTGAACTGATATAATTAATTTTCCATCACCTCCACTCATGGATAGTTATAATTATAAATTATATATATATATATATTATTCATGAAATAATTACTAATCTATAAAAATAATATATCATTAATTTTATTACCATTCCATTCTATGAAAACCGTTAATATCGTTCATTCATATGTGTGGACTACCACCTTCACAAGGAGATGTGATTCATTTTTCATCAACTCCTCACATGGATGTTATTTATAAGTTTTGTTAAATATATAATATAAAATTTATTATATAATAATTATTATATAATTATAAAATAATAAATAACTTTGTTCGTACATTTTTTATGAAAAATGCAAACATTACTCGGGTGTATGTATGGCTTACCATCTCTATGATTGTAATATAATTCATGTTTCATAACCATATTTCATGGTTGATATTAAAAGTATAATTAATTTATAAAATGATAATTATTTAAATAATATTATTTCTAAGATGATTTAATATTTAACCATTTGACTACGGTCAATATACCAAATTCATTTTGAAATTTTGAACTGAACGACCTCAAAACACTTAACATTGAAATAATCGATTAAGTAATTAAATATATCATTATAATAAATAAATAAAATATTTTAATGATAAATTAATAAACCGATATTATATTATCAAAATAAATAAACAATTTATATATTATTGTTATACTATATTAAATGGACATACCTGGAAAGTCTGGATTCGAGGTAAGGGATTTCATCTCAATTTTCCTTCATTAAAGAATATTTTAATCTTTTGAACATAATTTATTTTATATTGTCTATATACAAACCATTTTACATGTTATATAATTAATAATTCATACTTAATGTAATTTTATGATTAAATCCCAAATATTTAATTAATGGGGATTAAACATGAATGTTACCATGTGGCAAGGGTTTTTATAACTCAATTTACTTTAATGGGGTTTTATCACTTCTTCATTGATTATGTTTTGTCAAGATTTTGTTTGGAATGGAATTTATTTTATTTTCCATTGTTTATATGGATATATATTTTTTATATAAAATCCATCCATTTATTAATTCTCAATTAAATGATATGGTCTTTTATAAGTGTTATACGTCTCAATTTCCATTTCTATAGGACATATGTATACGTTATGCACCTAAATTATTTGGTGATGTGTATATAATTACCCTATTACATGTTATATAATGAATATATTTTCTTAATGATATTTAATGTTTCATTTGAATTTATTCTTTCATGGGAATTATGATTCAAGTGTTACCAATGAGGTAATGAGTTTATTTTTAAATCACTTTTTAATCTAAATTATTTATTATTGAATTTACATTGAGGAAATTATATGATAATTATTTGATAAACACTTTTAATTGTTATTCTACACTGGATATTTCTGAAATTTTTATGTTTTTGAACTAAATTTCTCTCTTTGGTACTCAATATGGTGTAGGATATGTTTTCAAGAAAATCCAACATTATTTCTCTTATTTTGAGTAGAAAATATTTTTATTCCATACACATGTTTTCTAAAATGATTTTAGTAAAATTAATGAATATTATTTAATAATTATTTAATTTAATTTTTATCCATGTGTAAAGTTTTCCAAAAATAAATAAATAAATCTTCATGTCATTTTTGAACAAGGAACTTTTTACTAAAAGTGTGAATAGAATCAAGATTTCAATTATTATGGCATGAATGAATTTTTTTATATCAATAATGGACAATTATTTGAACCTTCTTTAGATGATTTTGTTTTTAGTTTAAAATAAAATGATTTTCCTAATATTATTGAATTTTTTAGATTTTAAATGTGATTTTCATTGTTGAAAGGTTATTTTCCTCTGGAATATTTCTAATGATATTTTACAGTATTTAAATTCATCAATAAGAACAACCCATGATTTTACTTATTCTTCACTGGAGATATATTATAATGATGTCATTCTTATTCTTTATCTAAATAGATTATCATTGACTTAAATATATTTTCACGAAGATCATTTCTATTCCATAGTAAAATCAGGCTATAAAAGAATAATGGTAATTTTTATGTTGAAAAATAAAATCGTTCATGTTTTATGATTATTTTATGGTTCATATACATTTTTTATAATTTTGGTTCAGCCATATATAGCTCATGGGGATGTATAAGACCAATATAGGTCTCTGATGCATTTAGTAAAGGGGAAAATTTACCCAATTATATATTTATCTTAAAATATTATTGAAATTTACTAGATAGATTATTCCATTTGTAATAGTGATTATAAGAGTGGTATGAAAATTATTTTCTATTCATCGAATTGTTTTCATTAGTCTATAATCATGTTTCAATTGTAATTTTATTTAAGGATTATTTTCGAAAGGCTCATGATTGTTCAATGATATGACACTTGTCTTATTTAAAGCTTTATTACATGTCTCATGTATTATGATCTAGATTTATATGGGTATGGATTCTCATTTTCCATACTCATGCTCTTTAATTATTTCATCATAACCTCATCTCATCTTATGATCAATAGTACAATTCAATTATTAATGATTGTGTTCACCCTTACTGATCATTTGATCTCATATTTCTTATGTTTCATTTTCAACTTTTTTTAAATAAATTTTATAAATATGTTATTCCTTGGAAGGATACCGTATTTGATTAACTTAGTGGGAGATAATTTTTATTTTTATGATTAATTTTTTTTTATCATTGTGTTTATGTAAAAAAATGTCATAGTTGTCAAAAAATATAAACCTAAAATTTCTATGGGTATGTATGTGATCCAATATTTCCTTTTAATGTTGAATGTTTTTAGTGGAAAATATTGGGTAATTTTTTTATAATCAAGATAGAAATGTAAGTATTGTGTTTTTATCACTAGATCAGAGAGCATGTATATGGGTATATTATAATAAATGAGTCCATACCATCTTAAAGATCACCAAGCCATTTCATTGGTTGTGTTTCTAGCTATGATGACCATTTTAGAGGCTTTTATATAGTGGAATCCTTTTTTAAGGTAGTTATGAGTCCTTAGGGGGTTTGGGGTTTCTGTGTAGTTATTACTACATCATAGAGAATTTAATAGATTGAGATTCTATATTGGAGTGTTTTCTTCCATCGATGTTTCCCCTATGGGAAAATGGGAAGGAATCCACATCATGGTGGAGGGTGTGACATTACTAGAGGCATGAGGGGTTCTCCCTATTAGAAATAGTGGGTTATCTCAATCATAGTGGGGGTCTTTATGTGTGTTTATTAATAAGTTATTTCTCTATAAAATAGTGAACATAAAAATGAATTGGGTGTGGTATATTATACCATGAGGTCATATTGATCCTTGGAACATGAGGTAGGAGGAAGCAGAGAAAAATATCTTTACACCCCAAGGGTTTTGTAGTGGTGTGCTAATATATCTAGGGACATTTTATTATGTCATGGAGAAGGATTTTTTGGTCCAATTGGAAAAAAAATTCCTTCAACCATTTTATAGTGAAAGTTATATTGGTTTTAAAATGTTTTAAATGCATGTTTTAAAATTCTAAAGATTTATGGGATATGGTTTATCAAATTCTATTCAAACATATTTTCTTTTTAACATGATACACCACTAGCATGGTGTGAGTCAATATGATATGATAGATGAAATTAGGACTTCCCCTATAAATATAGTATTTATACTTCCTTAATTTTCTTTTTATTCCATTACATTGATCTATGGTGGACCCATATCCCAATCACTACACTCCATCCACTTCCTTTTAGAGTTTAAACACCATAGATTATCAAATTGTTTTCTTATCGGTCAAGGTACTCTCTCTAATTCTCATCACATTTATTTATTTTTATATTTTATTTTTTAGGTTTTTTTGAGATGTTAACTTAATTTGGCATTTAGAATCATTCAAGTCATGGTGGTGGATTGATATGGATTGGTTCCCAGTTGATTTCCCTTGAGATTAGAGGTGTTTCATCCTTTTTCATCTATTATTACTCATAAAAAATTATCTTCTAATAATGGAAGGGGAATTATTAAATATCATTTTTTATATTCATGTCTTTATATTAGCATACATTTTCCTCATTAGTTAATTGTGTAATCAACTAGAAAAATATAATAATAGGAATTTAAAGTGAAATAAGAAGGTTTTTGTGATCACCTATGGAGGTGATTTTTTATCAACACATTTTGTGTTACCTAGAGAGTTTTCTATCTATTTTTTGTGCTTTCTTGTTTATAGTGATTAATAGACGTAAAATTTAATATAAATTTTAAATTAATAATGATGATATGAATAAAAAAAGAAGAATGTGAATTTGATTAACATCCTTACATAAATTTATAATCATGAAAATATTGTTTGAAGTGTATCTTTAGTTAATTCCTAGATAATTTTAGTCATTGGTTATTTTCTTTTAAGGAACCCAATTCATAAGTGATAAATTAATTGAAAATGGTAATTAAAATGTTTTTTTGTGGAATATAATTTTTTTAATATTGAGTGATACCAATCTTTATTGTTAGAGGCTTTTATGACTTATAGTTTTGGACTTATTTTCCTTTTTTGTGTTCCATGTTTAAAATGATTTTATTCCCTTTCATAATTTTACTATGATGGTATAACTTTACTTTGATTTTTTTTGAACCTATAATGGTTGTTCTCTGAGTAAAAATGGGTGAGGTTTCCAGAGTATGATTGGTGGATTTTTTTCGCAATTATAGAATGTAATGTTTCGAAGACAATGGAGTCAAGGATGACCCCAGATTTATTAGAAATAGTTGAGAGAAATAAATACTCATTATTTATATGTTTTTTCTTTGATTTTTTATTGATGAATTATTGGTGTGATTTTAAACTACTTAATATAGTGGGTTTTATTCACTGTGAGTGCATCTTCTTGGGGTATTTTAGGATGATCCCTACAGTATTCAAGAAATATATAATGATAATATTAGTAACAATGAACTCAAGGGATTGAATTTAAATGATTTATATATTTATTTATGATAAATGACTTATATATATTAATTAGAACCGTACAATGGTTGGATGAATGATCAATGATATTGGGTTTTGAATATAGATAATTTAATGTTGTTTAAAAAAATCATGTTGACTTGTTATGAAAAAAAAATTATTGAACATGAATTAATGACGGATAATTTTATTGATTAATAAATGATTGTTAATTATTATTTACTAAGAAAAAATAGTTTAATGGTGTCTATACATAATGTTTGTGCACTATTTTTGAATCTTTTTCCCAGATAATAGTGATGGAATTTTTGTTTCATGGGGGTTAATAAATGTAGGTTATTCTATGGATAGATAGTTTTCATTATACTGGTTGTGCATCATTATATTCTTAAATTTTTTATTTCATATCTTTCACCTCCTAAGTGAGTAGGGTAACTAAAACCCATATGTTTTGGGTGTTTTTTTCCATAATTTCTAATGTGGTGACAGAATAGATGAATGAAATAACCCCCCCCCCCCCCCACATACACACACACACACCTTCCATTCATATTTAGTAACATTTTTTTCATACTCAAGATATGGTGGCTTAAGGTATAGGGAATAGACTCAGACTATCAATATTATCTCTCAGTTTTTCAATACATTTTTTTTGGATGTTGTGGATTGATGCTATATCACATAATTCTATTCATTTTTTGTTATTATATCTTCCCATGAATTTCCATGCATATTCTATACTTTATTGAGGTGTATTTCATATAAAACTGATATAGTAAATTTTATATTTTACTTATTTGTGGGATAAGATGATGATGAAGTTATGATTATTTGTATTGGTTATAGGTTCGTTCTGACATGATTCCCTGGTTTGGGAATCACAACTTGTATATGGGATAATAGCTTATAATGTTTTGTATTGGGGTGTGGTAGTGTAAAACCAATGGGAAAGAGGAAGTTCAATACTTGTATTACATATATGTTTCGATATGGTTATTCCGAATTTTATTAATTACTTGGTGAGTGAGCCTTGTAAGGATAAGATATTGTTTTTACCTTATTTGGTAATGAGTTGGCTTCATTTTTTGATTCACTGGTATTTATAATTCATCTTTAACATTAGTTTTATGGTTTCCGAAGAGTATCTTGATATGTTTATTGTAATCCCACCATATGTATATTTAAACTATATTTTAACTCTGCAGTAGTAGGTTGGTTATTGATTCGAGAATTAATACCTGATGGAGTTATTTATGTTTTTTATTCACTTCCTTATATTTATTTTTATACATTAATTTGTTTCCATTCGTATGTCATTATATTCATATATTGGGATTATTTTATTTATGATTAGTGTTGATAGTTTGATCACATCTTATTTATAATTCATTAAATTATTATAAAGAGGGTAATGCCTCCCATATTTGTTGACTATGTACCCTCATTGCAAGGTGACAACCCATGCTCTATTTATTTTGGGATTTTGGGTTCATCATCCCACTCTTCACTATTATCCTTATAAATTAATGAGAGTCACATATTCATTCCTAATGTCATAGTATGTTTTATTATTGATCATTGTTGAGAGTATTTGTTTTATTAATTCCTTATTTAATGTGATAGATGTTGTTGTTATGGGTTTATGTAGTATTTCCTCATATTTTACTGGTGGTGTTTTGTTCTGATGGGATTCTTGAAAAGTATCCCTAAGGGGGTTTATTTTCTACCCTTATTTTACTTCTAATTATGGATTTAAATTCAGGGTGATGAGAATTCCTTTGGTATCTGGTATAAGGGATCATATTTATGGATTCCTCCCTTTTCATCTCTCATAGGTCTAGAGGTTCCTGGAGGAATTTTAGAGGCCTTCCATTTGATAGATATGAGTTTTGGACATCTTAAGGGCCAAAATCACATAACAGTGTGTATGGTATTGGTCATGGAGAGTGTTTTTGAGATTTGGTCATGGGGAATGAAATTTTGAGACATCTCTTTTGGTTGCTTGTGAATTTTGTGCTATTAATGAGTTTCTTGGTTCACCACCATGAGTGAAGCATCTTGGGAGGCCATTTTAGAGAGTGTTTTACCTTTAGTGTTTTCCCTATGAGAATTGAGGAAGGTATTTATGTTGTATTGTAGGACATCGTATCATTTGATGCATTAAGGGTTCTCCCTTTCAAAAATGGGAACCCATGAAATGCATATGTCATTGGGAGTTTCTCCTGATGAGGTCCTCCTATGTAATAATTTTTCATAGTTGTCTAAAAATATAAACCTAAAAGTTCTATCGGTATGTATGTGATCCAATATTTCCTTTTAATGTTGAATGTTTTGAATGGCTAAAATTGGTTAATGTTTTTTAGAATCAAGATAGAACTGTAAGAATTGTGTTTTTGTCACTAGATCAGAGTGTTTGTATATGGTTATATTATAAGAAATGGGTCCATACCATCTTAAGGGTCACCAGGCCATTTCATTGGGTGTGTTACTAGCTAGGATGACCGTTTTAGAGGACTTTATATAGTGGAATCCTTTTTTAAAGGTCGTTATGAGTCCTTGGGGGGTTTGGGTTTTTCGTGTAGTTCTTACTGCATCATAGAGAGTGTAACAGATTGAGAGTCCATATTGGAGTGTTTTCTTCCATAGATGTTTCCCCTATGGGGAAATGGGAAGGAATCCACATCATGGTGGAGGGTGTGGCATCACTAGAGGCTTGAGGGGTTCTCGCTATACGAAATAGGAACCCAGAAAATCCCAATGTCGCGATTCTTGGTTCTCAATGAGTTATTTATCTATAAAATAGTGATCATAAAAATGGATTGGGTGTGGTATATTATACAATGAGGTCATAGTTATCCTTGGAACATGAGAGAGGAAGAAGCATAGAGAACGATCTTTACACCCCAAGGGTTTTGTAGTGGTGTGCTAATAGATCTAGGGACATTTTATTATGTCATGGTGAAGGATTTTTTGGCCAATAGGTAAAATAAATTCCTTAAACCATTTAACAGTGAAAGTTCTATTGGTGGTCAAATTTTTTAAATGCATGTTTTAAAATTCTAGGGATTTAGGGGATATAGTTTATCAAATTCTATTCAAACATATTATCTTTTTAACTTGATACACCACTAGCATGGTGTGAGTCAATATGATATGATGGAGGAAATTAGAAATTACCCTATAAATAGAGTATTGATACTTCCTTCATTTTATTTTTATTCTATTCCATTGATCCATGGTGGACCCATATCCCAATCAGCACACTCCATCCACTTCCTTTTAGAGTCTAAACACCATATATTATCAAATTGTTTTCTCATCAATCAAGGTACTCTCTCTAATTCTCATCACATTTATTTATTTTTATTTTTTATTTTTTAGGTTTTGTTTTTATATGTTACACTAATTTGGCATTTAGAATCATGCATGGCATGGTGGTGAATTGATATGTATTGGTTCCAAGTTGATTTCCTTTGATATTTGGAGGTGTTTCATCCTTGTTCATCTATTTTTACTCATGAAAAAATTATCTTCTAATAATGGAAGGGGAATTATTAAATATCATTTTTTATATTCATGTATTTATATTATCATACCTTTTCCTCGTTAGTTAACTATGTAATCAAATGGAAAAATATAATGATAGGAATTGAAAGTGAAATAAGAAGGGTGTTGTGATCACGTATATAGGTGATTTTTTATCAATACATTTTGCGTTACCTAGAGAGTGTTCTATCTATTTTTTGTTTTTTTGTTTGTAATTATTAATAGACATAAAATTTGATATAAATTTTAAAGTAAGAATGATTAAATTAAAAATAAAAGAAGAATTTAATTTGATTAATATCCTTCCATAAATTTAGAATCATGAAAATATTATTTGAAGTGTATCTTTAGTTAAGTCTTAGTTAATTTTAGTCATTGGTTGTATTTTTTTTTTGTTAATGAAACCAATTCATAAGTAATAAATTAATTTAAAATGGTAATTAATTTTTTTTTTGTTGAATAATACTTTCTAGGACTTAGTGATACCAATCTTGATTGTTAGATGCTTTTATGACTTGTAGTTATGGCCTTATTTTCCTTTTTTGTGTTACATTTTTAAAATTATTTTATTCCCTTTAATACATTTACTAGAATATTATACCTTTACTTTGATTTGTTTTGAACCTATAATGGTTTTCTTTTGAGTAATAATGGGTGGGGTTTCCAGAGTATGATCGGTGGATTTTTTTTCGCGATGATAGGATGTAATGTATCGAACACAATGGAGTCAAGGATGAACCCAGATTGATTAGAATGAGTTTAGATAAATAAATACTCATTATTTATATTTTTTTCTTTGATTTTCTATTTATTAATTATTGGTGTGATTTTCAACTACTTAATATAGTTTCTTTTATTCACTATGAGTGCATCTTCTTGGGGTATTTTAGGATGATACCTAAAGTATCCAAGAAATATAGAATGATAAAATGATTAATAATGAACTAGAGGGATTTAATTTACATGATTTCAATATTTATTTAGGATAAATTACTTATATATATTAATTATAACCATACAATGGTTAGATGAATGATTAATGATATTGGGTTTTGAATCTAGATAATTTAATTTTATTTAAAAAAACATATTAAATTGTGATGAAAAAAAAATTAAACCAGAATTAATGATGGGTAATTTTATTGATTAATAAATGATTGTTAATTATTATTTACTGAGAAAAAATAATTTAATGGTGTTCATTCATGATGTTTATGCACTATTTTAGAATCTTTTTCCCCGATAATAGCGATGGAATTTGGGTTTCTTGTGGGTTAATAAATGTATGATATTCTGAGGATAGATAGTTTTCATTATAATGGTTGTGAATCATTATATTCTTAAATTTTTTATTTCATATCCTTCACCTCATAAGTCAGTAGGGTAATTGAAACCCATATGTTTTGGGTGTTTTTTCCATAATTTCAAATGTGGTGAGAGAATAGATGGATGACATAACCCCCCCCCCCACACACACACACACCTTCAATTCATCTTTAGTAACATTTTTTGCATACTCATGATATAGTGGCATAAGGTATAAGGAATATACTCACACTATCAATGTTATCTCTTAGTTTTTCAATACATATTTTTGGGATGTTGTGGATTCATGATATATCGCATACTTCTATTCATATTTGGTTATTATAGTTTCCCATGAATGTATATGCATAGTTTATAGTGTATTGAGGTGTATTTCATATACACATGCTATAGTAAATTTTATATTTTACATATTTTTGGGATAAGATGATGATGAAGTTATGATTATTTGTATTGGTTATAGGTTCGTTCTGACATGATTCCCTGGTTTGGGAATCATGACTTATATATGGGATAATAGCTTATGATGTTTTTTATTGGGTTGTGGGAGTGTAAACCCAATGGGAAAGGGGAAGTGGAATACCTATCTTACATATATGTTTCCATATGGTTATTATAAATTTTATTAATTACTTGGTGAGTGAGCCTTGTAAGGATAAGATATTACTTTTACCTTATTTGGTAATGAGTTGGATTCTTTTTTTATTGACTAGTATTTACAATTCTTATTTAACATTAGTGTTATGGTTTCCAAAGAGTGTACTACTATGTTTATTATACTCTCACCCTATGTATATTTGAATTATATTTTAACTATACAGTAGTAGGTTGGTTATTGATTCAGGAATTAATACCTTGTGGAGTTATTTATGTTTTTTATTCACTTCCTTATATTTATTTTTATACATTAATTTGTTTCCATTCATATGTCATTATATGCATATATTAGGATTATTTTATTTATGATTAGTGTTGATTGGTTGATCACATATTATTTATAATTCATTAAATTACTATAAAAAGGGAAATGACTCCCATATTTGTTGACTATGTACCCCCATAGCAAGGTGACAACCCATGCTCTATTTATTTTTGGATTTAGGGGTCATCATCCCACTCTTCACTATTTTCCTAGTAAAGTAATGAGAGTCACATATTCATTACCAATGTCATAGTATGTTTTATTATTGATAATTGTTGAGACTCTTTGTTTTCTTAATTCCTTATTTAATGTGATAGATGTTGGTGTTTTGGGTTTATGTACTCTTTCCTCATATTTTATTGGTGGTGTCTTATTCTAATGGAATTCTTGAAAAGTATCCCTTAAGGGGATTATTTTCTTCCCTTATTTTACTTCTAATTATGGATTCAAACTCAAGGGGATGAGAATTCCATTGGTATCTAGTATAAGGTATCATATTTATGGATTCCTCCCTTTATATCTCTCATAGGTCTGGAGGTTCCAGGAGGTTTTTTAGAGGCGTTCCATTTGATAGTTATGAGTTTTGGAAATCTTGAGGGCCACAATCACATAACAGTGTGTGTGGTTTTGGTCATGGTTAGTGTTTTGGATATTTGGTCACAGGGAATGACATTTTGAGACATCTTTTTTGGTTCCTTGTGAATTTTATGTTGGTAATGAGGTTCTTGGTTCACCACCATGAGTGAAGCATCTTGGGAGGCTATTTTAGAGAGTGTTTTACATTTAGTGTTTCCCCTCTGAGAATTGAGGAAGGTATTAATGTTGTATTGTAGAGACACAAATCTTGACGTACATGGACATTACATTACTTTTGCGGAATACTTAGTACATAACAAAAACAGACACACAAGGACCGTAATAGTTTAGTGTCTTTTAAAACTCAAAATATAATCTTCTAATCGTGGTGAAATATCTTCAACATCTCCCATAAAGATCTTCCCATTTTTTTCTTACCTAAAACATTTCATTATATCCTGGGGAAAAGAAAACATAAAAGGGGTGAGCTCAAATGCCCAGTAACGGTAAACATAGAAAACATAAAACAATCCATAAACATTTGAATGCAAAAACTTGAACATAAAATCTAAACATCAAAATCTTGAGCAAAGACATGAATCTTGGAAGTACGTAAGGAATATATCATAAGGGAACATAAATCATGATAAAATACCATGGGAATAAAACATGTAATTGTGGAAACCATTAAGCACATGATATTATTTCCATAGTATCCAAGGCATTTCTGCCAAGACCATCTTAGTGGACAAAGTCCCCTTCTGAATCGAGTTCACTCCTCGTTCCAGTCCTGTAACACTGAACCGGATTAACTTATCGTTCCATCCATGTCTATATCATGAGATATAAATCTTTACCCAATGCATTGGTGGGATATATAGGTCCCACCCATCTCATAATGAAATCATTCTTACTTGTTCCACAAAATAAACATAAATCATTCATAATAACCCAAAGAATAAAATGGGTTTCATAAACATAGTCCCATCATCACATAATCCATATAAAAGAAATTGATATCATTTCATAATAAGAAAAGTGAAACCATGTAAATAATATAGACTTTATACTTGAACCATACACATATGAAATAATTTCATCTTAGATGGAAAATGGTTTTGATAAGACACTTGAAATGAATTCTTGAGGAAAATATCCTTTATTCTTCAAAATCAATTTCTTTTCACAAAACATCATGCAATTTTAAAAGAAAAAGATTTTGTTGAAAATAGTCATGAAATATTTTTGAGGAAGCTTCATGAAAATAGGGCTTTATAAAACCGTAAAAATCCTTTCATTCCGTATAAGTTAAAAAAACATTCTCCCCGTACTTTTGTCGGAAAAGTCAAAAAGTACCTCATAACGTAAACAAAACAATGATTCATTACATACCATGTAGTAAAAGTCAAAATGGGTAAAAATGACATTAAAAATACATAAAAACACTTTTAGAAAACATGGACATGGATGATAACAATAACCCCAGTAAATACTTACGAATAAGCAATCTCGGATAAAAATGAGATTTGAAAAATTATCCCTTACTTTATGTCTGATATGCTTCGTATGTATCTGAACCTCCTGTATAATGATTTAAATAATATCATTTACTTATTAAATAATCATATTCATTGTTATGATATCATATATGGTTCACTTATGACTTTATATTACCTGTTCTTTTGTAAATTCCATATTAAAGAGAGTTTTGGGTAAAATCGTTTCATTTGTCATCCGTGTTTTGAATTGTAATTATTCATATGATTACTTAGATCATGATTAATTAATTCCAGAATATAAAGCATTATTTATATATAATATATATTCATAATATACATATATATAATAGATTGATAAATAGAAATAAATACACCGTTCATGGAGACGGTAGGTTGTACATATGCATGAATTCTGTTTTTGTTTCCTCATTGAATTGAATGGAATTAAGTATATGAAATACATATACATAAATCCAGTAGAATTATTATGTCATATAATTCATTATTACTTATTATATATACTTTATAATCATTCATGAATGGTTAACATGGAGAATGAATCTCATCGCATCGTGGAGACGGTAGTCCGTACGTACTCACGAGCGATGATATCATTCCCATGATCATGGAATTGAATTCAAGTGTATTTCTAATATTTCAGAATCAATATAACTTTTAAATAATCATATTTAGTTATTTATTTACACCATTATACCCATCCAAGTAAGGTGGTGGTCAAAAACAGATTACACCACGGTGTGGAGACGGTATTCCATACGTACGCACGCGCGGTGATTTCATTTTCCGTAGGATGGATAGATGGTGAAATAGGGTTGTTTCATACCTATAATAAAATATCTGTATATTAGTGATACTGATGGTATTACTTCATAATGAAACAACTAAATAAGAATAAGTAGAAGAAGAAATAAAGTTGAAAGAATCGGTAACGGATATTACCTCTTCTTTCGACACGCCTCTTTGAAACCTCCTATTAGGGCACTAAGATTGGTCTTTGAAGAAGACCATAACCTCTAGGATGTTTCTAGGGAAGTGGAGAAGAAAAATTGGCAGGTTTTGGCCGATCTTGAAGGCTCAAAGTGTTGTAAGGAGGAGAGGGAGCAGGTTCCCTTTTATAAGGGAGGAGAGGGGAACCTTTGGAAATATAAGAAAATATTAATTTATATTAAATCCAAACCCCACCTAAAAACTTCCAAAATGACTCAAATAAGAATATTAGATTATATAGGGTTGTAATCTCATCAACCAATAAAATTTATACATGTTAGGAATTTAGTTTAAACATTATAAACTTGATTTATCCTTATTTAATCAATTTAATTTTATTTGTGGTAATAACATTATAAATTTTAAATTATTGAAAATAATTACTTATATGTTGTGAATTATCTATAATTGGATACTTTATAACATTTTCGACCATATAATTTAAATTTATAATTTTTAAATATTTTTGTGATTTTTAAACAATTTTATAATATGTTATTTTTATAAAATAACAATAGTATCAATTTTGACACTATTCATTTATTTGAATTCAAATAATCAATATACAGAAGATATGTTCAAACTAAAATATTTAATAGATTAATAAAATGTCATATATATCTATAAAATTAGTTTAGAACATTAAATAGTTCATATAATATTTATTTAAATATTTTTAAAACCATTTATTTGATATTTCTCTTAATAAAATAATTTCAACATTACTATTATGTCACCTTTAATGATAATTATTTAATCCCTAAAAATTATAAATAAATTCATATGATGTATATTATTTTATTATATTTCTGGAGACTATTCATGTTTGAAGTTTCATGAAATTTATAACTAAATTAAAATTAATATACTTAAAATATTTAAGAGAGTGACATGTTGTCACTTTCTTTGGTTTTAATAATAATTAAATTATTTTCAAGGAAAAAAGTCCATAAAATGAATCAATTACGACCCTTAGGTGTTATGGGTCAACTTTTAGTCATCCAATAGAATTTTGGAAGGTGTTAGGGTAATTTTATAATCTTATATTTACCCTTAATTACCCGATTTACCTTTAACTATGGTAAATAAAATTTATCGTAGTTACTATTCATAATGCTCAAAAATAAAAAGTAGCTTATTAACATAATTTGGAAACACTGATTCCAAATATGGAATCCATTTTCCAAATTCAATACATAAAAGTTGCAGAAATTAAATTAAAATTAATCTCGTTGTCGAAAGAAAACGGGTTTTTGTTTAAAACATTGCAAAAGATTGAATTGATTTAACATCTGAATTCAAGGTAAAATAAATTCTAATTACATACATTATATTAAACGGTAAAAATTTATTCTATTTATACTTTAAAACTATTAAATATTATAATTTAACCATATAAATTATTACGATGAAAAAAGTTGTTTTTAATTAAAATATAGCGTGTTTTTACTATTCATTAAAATATGAAAGTTATCAGAAAAATATCAAAACTTTATCCAATGTAAATTTTTATATCTTGATTCAAAAGAAGAAGTTTATTTTGTAAAATTGAACTTATAAAAATGTCAAAAACTAAATTTAATGTGGGTGCACCATCAAAAGGTGGCAAAACTGCATTTTTTGAAAAATACTTATTTTACCCGAAAAAATTATTTTGTTCACATAAAATGTTTTAGAAAATTTATAAGATGAATAATAATGTTATAATATTCAAAATTTAGTTAATACTATTCATAATGTCTAGTCCATAATAATATTATAACAATATATCATCATTTAGTGAAACCTGGTATTGCGTACAACACACGCTATCGAGGAAGGTCGTGATTGCGTGTAATGCAAGCCAAGTTAGGGTTTCATGTTGTGAAAGAATCCTTTGTTGTTTCTTTATAACATAATCCAACCATTTTTCATTTATACATTGAATATATATATATATACACTCAATGTTGCGTAGAATGACTATTATCTAACAAACTTGAAATTGTGTGTAACACAATCTAAGAATAGTGTTGCGTATACTGCTAGCTAATACAATGTTGCGTATAGAAAAAGATAGTATTGTTGTAGCATAAAACACATGACATAAAATAAATTAAAAATAATACTTATCATAAAATATCGGGTTGTTACATTCTACCCCCCTTAAAATGAATTTCGCCCTCGAAATTCGTCGGGGTTATACATGGTCTTCTACTTGAAAGTTTCTTTAATTGAAACCCACATTGTAAATTGAAATACCAAAAATTAACTTTAAAAACTAAAGTATGAAATGTAAAGGTCACCCAAATTAACTAATCACTGAGTTTCCACATAAAAGAACATGGGTGAAAATATGGATATGAAAGAGAAATCTAAACATCATGTTCTGATGGAGAGTGGTAGAGAACATGGTTATGAAAAAGACAAAAATCACAAAGCCATAGATTTTTGATGATCTAAGGTACCATCTGATTCATCTGATATAAGGGTACTAGGATAACATTTTTGGTTTTCAAGATCATTTCCCTAAAGTTGATGAATTAAAATAAATACTTACATGATTTTGTTACAATCTCACTGTTGTTTGTGAATTAAACAATTTCCACTTCATCTCTTAAAGAAATGAAGTTGAATTTGTTATTCGTGAAGTGTTAGCAGATCATGTGATAGAATGATGGGTCATTCCATCTATTTCAAACAAAAGGTTATCAAAAGTTATAAGTCCACCTTATGGTGAGATTAATCGTATATGGTTCCAAAAATGGACTTATACTTTATTTATCATACCGCTTAATATAATAAAACTAGTTTCCACTAACCAGGGACTTCCTGTAGGCTAGTAGTAGGCAATAAAGTCCTATCACACTTCAGTTGTGGGTTTTATTCCCACATCCTTGTCCGACGTAATGGGTTGTCGCCCGTCCTGCAGGTTGTCCTTCTTCTAAAACTACACTATTATAACATTCTAGAAATAATATCGAAAAAAAGTTCTAGCCTTAAACAATACTAACATATGTCCAACATAATTCATTCCAATCTTTAGGATTATCTAAAATACTTCTATCCAAGATCATAGTATAAAGAAAACAATTACTAGAAATGTCATCTACCGAGCATGTGAATACCATCATTTATCCCCCATATATCATACGATATATCTTGTTGGTCAAATTACAAACATGTGAATAACTTAATCATTTATTCTCTTGAAAAATGAATACCCATTGAACCTTAGTGAAAACATGAGTGTTGTCAAAAGTTAACTCTTTCCATATACCAAAACCCCAAAATTCTATATACTCAAACCATGATATAAATATTTCATTATATCAGTCATGATCTCATGAATACTGTCAAACATTTCATTTTCTCCTTATCCCTTCATTATGAGCATATCATCTACTTCCCAAAAATATATGAATAACCTTTCATGGTTACCAGTACCATTCATCATACACTTTCAAAACTTAAGGAAAGACAATAGTGTAACAATCCTTAGATGTCACTTTATTCCATAGTACCATGAGATTACTTATACAACATTACTATTGATAAACACGTAATCATTCCACTACCTTCTTAAACCATTGAACAAGCTTGAAAAATTCTTTCACTTCACATATAATTTTTAGTCTCTTCATCATCATCCATATAAATACTACCCATATGACCATGCTGATTCTCTTTATGAGATTTTCCCTTAGGGAATTGGTTTTCATAATTCCCGTACATTCCACATTTAAAACACTTTATCGTTGTTTATGTCTTAGCAATTCCATTATCCATGTCCATGGTGTTAACTGGACCTTTTCCTTTACAATTACTAGCTTTGTGTCCTTATTTTTAACACCCAAAGAATCTTCCAGTTCCTTTGAAACATTCTCCCTGATGCCTCTTCCCACATGATTTACATGAGGGGAATTGAACTTTCTTTCCTCTATGATCATCATGAAACTCCAACTTTCTCTTATTAGCTGAGTCATAAAACTTACCAAAGTTGAGATTATTGATCATATAATGAGATTTATTATTAGGCATAATAACGATATGTGGACCTCCAGATCCAATTTCATTTGGTTGATCATGAAGAATAGCATTCCATTGTCCATTATATCCTCCATTATTGTGAATCTTCCTGTTTCCATCCATTTTCTAAAACCCAAAAAGAATAGTGTGAGAGGCAAAAATCATGCTAGGAAAACAACATAATAAAGGGGGAGTACCTTCAATATCTAACATCTTAGGTTTAATTCTAAGATCTTTAGCACAATTATAGGACTATAACTTATACGTATACTTAACCTTAGGGACATCCCTAGACATACCTTAGAAATATCTCTAGGGATCTCACTAAAGTTCTCGCATCCTAGTTTCCAAAGGATGACAAAACCTTTCCTCTGATACCAAATGTAGAGACCCAAATCTTGACGTACATGGACATTACATTACTTTTTCAGAATACTTAGTAAATAACAAAAATAGACACACAAGGACCGTAATAGTTTAGTGTCTTTGGAAACTCGGAATATAATCTTCTAATCGTGGTGAAAGATCTTCAACATATCCCATAAAGATCTTCCCCTTTTTTTATTACCTAAAACCTTTCTTTATATCCTGGGGAAAAGAAAACATAAAAGGGGTGAGCTCAAATTCCCAGTAAGGGTAAACATAGAGAACATAAAACAATCCATAAACATTTGAATGCAAAAACTTGAACATAAAATCTAAACATCAAAATCTTGAGCAAAGACATGAATCTTGGAAGTACGTAAGACATATATCATAAGGGAACATCGATCATGATAAAATATCATGGGAATAAAACATGTAATTGTGGAAACCATTAAGCACATGATATTATTTCCATAGTAGCCAAGGAATTGCTGCCAGGACCATCTTAGTGGACAAAGTCCCTTTCTGAATTGATTTCACTCCTCGTTCCAGTCATGTAACACTGAACCGGATTAACTTACCATTCCATCCATGTATATCTCATGAGATATAAATCTTTACCCAATGAATTGGAGGGAGATATAGGTCCCACCCATCTCATAATGAAATCATTCTTACTTGTGCCACAAAATAAACATACATCATTCGTATTAACCCAACGAATAAAATGGGTTTCATAAACATCATCCCATCATCACATAATCCATATAAAAGAAAAGGATATCATTTCATAATAAGAAAATTGAAACCATGTAAATCATATAGACTTTATACTTGAACCATACACATATGAAATAATTTCATCTTAGATGGAAAATGGTTTTGATAAGACACTTGAAATGAATTCTTGAGGAAAATATCCTTTCTTCTTCAAAATCAATTTCTTTTCACAAAACATCATGCAATTTTAAAAGAAAAATATTTTGTTGAAAATAGTCATGAAATCTTTTGTAGTAAGCTTCATGAAAATAAGGCTTTATAAAACTTTAAAAATCCTTTCATTCCATATAAGTTTAAAAAACATTCTCCTCGTACTTTTGTCAGAAAAGTCAAAAAGTACCTCATAACGTAAACAAAAGAAATATTCCTTACATACCATGTAGTAAAAGTAAAAATGGGTAAAAAGGAAATTAAAAATACATAAAAACACTTTTATAAAACATGGTCATGGATGATAACAATTACCCCAGTAAATACTTACGAATAAGCAATCTCGGATAAAAATGAGATTTGAAAAATTATCCATTACCTTATGTCTGATATGCTTCGTATGTATCTAAACCTCCTGTATAATGATTTAAATAATGTCATTGAATTATTAAAGAATCATATTCATTGTTATGATATCATATATGGTTCACTTATGACTTTATATTACCCGTTCTTTTGTAAATTCCATGTTAAAGAGCGTTTTGAGTAAAATCGTTTCATTTGTCATCTGTGTTTTGACTTCTAATTATTCATATGATTACTTAGATCATGATTACTTAATTACAGAATATAAAACATGATTTATATATAATATATATTTATAATATACATATATATAATAGATCGATAAATGGAAAGAAATACACGGTTCATGAAGACGGTAGGTCGTACGTACGCATGAACGCTGTTTTCGTTTCCTTATTGAATTGAATGGAATTAAGTATATGACATACATATACGTAAATACAGTAGAATTATTATTTCATATATTTCATTATTACTTATTATATATAATTTATAATCATTCATTAATGGTTAACATGGAGAATGAATCTCATCGTGTCGTGGAGACGGTAGTCCGTACGTACGCAGGAGCGATGATATCATTCCCATGATCGTGGAATTACATTGAAGTGTATGTATAATATTTCAGAATCAATATCACTTTGAAATAATCATATATAGTTATTTATTTACACCATTATACCCATCCAAGTAAGGTGGTGGTCGAAAACATATTACATCGCGGCATGGAGATGGTATTCTGTACGTACGCACGCGCGGTGATTTCATTTTCCGTAGGATGGATAGATGGTGAAATAGATTTGTTTCATAATTATAATAACATATCAGTATATTAGTGATACTTATTTTATTACTTAATAAGTAAACAAATAAATAAGAATAAGTAGAAGAATAAATAAAGTTGAAATAATCGGTAATGGATATTACCTCTTCTTTCGACACGCCTCTTTGAAACCTCCTCTTAGAGCACTAAGATTGGTCTTTGAAGAAGACCATAACCTCTAGGATTTTTCTAGGGAAGTTTAGAAGAGAAAATTGGTAGAGGTTGGACAATATTGAAGGCTCAAATTGGTGTAAGGAGGAGAGGGAGGAGGTGCCCTTTTATAAGGGAGGAGAGGGGCACCTTTGGAAATATAAGAAAATATTAATTTATATTAAATCCCAACCCCACTTAAAAACTTCAAAAATGACTCAATTACGAATATTAGATGATATAGGGTTGTAATATCATCAACCAATAAAATTTAGACATGTTAGGAATTTATTTTATACATTATCAACTTGATTTATCCTTATTTAATCAATTTAATTTTATTTGTGGTAATAACATTCTAAATTTTAAATTTTTAAAAATAATTACTTATTTGTTGTGAATTGTCCATAATTGGATAATTTATAACATTTTAGACCATAAAAATTTAAATTTATAATTTTTAAATATTTTTGTGATTTTTAAACAATTTTATAATATGTTATTTTTATAAAATAACAATAGTGCCAATTTTGACACTATTCATTTATTTGAATTTAAATAAACAATACACAGAAGATATGTTCGAACTAAAATATTTAATAGATTAATAACATTTAATATATATCTATAAAATTAGTGGAGAATATTAAATAGTTCATATAATATTTATTTTAATATTTTTAAAACCATTTATTTGATATTTCACTTAATAAAATAATTTCAACATCACTATTATGTCACATTTAATGATAATTATTTAATCACTAAAAATTATAAATAAATTTATATGATGTATATAATTTTATTATCTTTATGTATACTATCATTTTTGAAGTTTCATGAAGTTTATTACTAAATTAAAATTAATATACTTATAAGATTTAAGAGAGTGACATGTTGTCACTTTCTTTGGTGTTAATAATAATTAAATTATTTTCAAGGAAACAAGTCCATAAAATGAATCTATTCCGACCCTTAGGTGATATGGGTCAACTTTTATTCATCAAATAGAATTTAGGTAGGTGTTAGGGTAATTTTATAATCTTATATTTACCCTTAATTACCCAATTTACCTTTAACAATGGTAAATAAAATTTACCGTAGTTACTATTCATAATGCCCAAAAATAAAACGTAGCTTATAAAAATAATTTGTAACCACTGATTCCAAATATGGAATCCATTTTTCAAAATTCATTACACAAAAGTTTCAGAAATTAAATTAAAATTAATCCCGTTGTCGAAAGAAAATGGGTTTTTGTTTAAAACATTGCAAAAGATTGAATTGATTTAACCTACGAATTCAAGGTAAAATCAATGCTAATTACATACGTTATATTAAATGGTAAAAATATGTTCTATTTATAATTTAAACCCTTTTAATATTATAATTTAACCATATAAATTATTACGATGAAAAAAGTTGTTTTTAATTAAAATATAGCGTTTTTTTACAATTCATTAAAATATGAAAGTTATCAGAAAAATATCAAAACTTTATCCAATGTAAATTTTTATATCCTGATTCAAAATAAGAAGTTTATTTTGTAAAATTGAACTTATAAACATGCCAAAAACTATATTTAATGTGGGTGCGCCATCAAAAGGTGGCAAAACTGTATTTTTTGAAAAATACTTATTTTACCCGAAAAATTTATTTTGTTCACATAAAATGTTTTAGAAAATTTATAAGATGAATAATAATGTTATAAAATTAAAAATGTAGTTAATACTATTCAAAATGGCTAGTCCATAATAATATTATAACAATATATCGTCGTTTAGTGAAACCTGGTATTGCGTACAACACACGCTATCGAGGAAGGTCATGATTGCGTGTAATGCAAGCCAAGTCAGGGTTGCGTGTTGTGAAAGACTCATTTGTTGTTTTGTTATAACATAATACAACCATTTTTCATTTATACATTGACTATATATATATATACACTCAATGTTGCGTAGAATGACTATTATCCAACGAACTTGAAATTGTGTGTAACATAATCAAAGAATAGTGTTGTGTATACTGCAAGCTAATACAGTGTTGCGTATATCACAAGATAGTATTGTTGTAGCCTAAAACACATGACATCAAATAAATTAAAAATAATACTTATCATAAAATATCGGTTTGTTACATGTATTATAGGACATGGTATCATTGGATACATTAAGGGTTATCCCTTTCAAAAATGGGAACCCATGAAATTCATATGTCATTTGGAGTGTCTCTTGATGAGGTCCTCCTATGTAAAATGGGGACCCTAAAAATACCTTGTGTTGGTCGGTTTGGTATAGATGTTGATGATGAGGTTGAATATGTGAGGGATGAGGAATCATGAACCTATCACTCTATATGATGAAGTCTTGGGCATGCTGGGTTGAAATAGTTAGGGAAGTTTCCCTTTGTCATAGTAATGTTCATGGGGTGTAGAAAAGATTCTGAAACCATTTAACCCATATTGGGATTCAATTAATGGTAGTGTTTAGTGGTTTTAAACTTGGTTTTTAAAACATGACATATTTTAGGTATGTATCATTTCAAATGTTGTTAAAGCTGAATTTATCATTGAATGGATGCACTATGGATGGAGTGGGAGTCACTATTCCATTATATGGTCCATTTAGGCTTCCTTTATAAATTAAGGGTTCATATTTCCTTAGTTTAAATTCTAACCTCTTCTATATAACACTTGTCAGCCCCTAGCCCAGTCACCACCATCCATCTCCTTCTTTTGATAGTTTAAATGCGTTGGGTCATCATTTTGATATATTTTAGATCATGGTACTCTATGTTCCCCTTTTTATATTATAATTCGTTATTCTAATTATTTCTATTGGTTCATTTTTGATAGGCTCCTCTTTTTTTGGATTAAAATAGAGAATTGAATAATGGGGGTTTGTAGTGGATAGGTTTTTAGGTGGTTTCATTTTAGATTGGTGTTGGTGAATCATTGTTCATTTTTTCTTTCATGGTGAATTTTAAACTTTTAGTCAAGTTATGGGACTCATTACCTCTAATATTTTAGTTTTTTTTGGATAT
The DNA here is from genome assembly GCA_963277665.1 of Viscum album. Taxonomy (NCBI): domain Eukaryota; kingdom Viridiplantae; phylum Streptophyta; class Magnoliopsida; order Santalales; family Viscaceae; genus Viscum; species Viscum album. The sequence continues at coordinate 1,328,872,202 of OY728165.1, read as the reverse complement.
TCATACTTAAGCTTCTTTGGTTAATAGTGGTATCAACCAAATAAAAATAATAACTAGAATTTAAAGTAAAATCGAATGGGTTTTGTTATCTCATGTGGAGGTGGTTGGCTATTAATGCTTCTTGTTTTGATAGATAATGTGTTGTATAATTTATATGTGTTTGTTGTTATTTTTTAGAATATTTTTTATAATATTGAAATTTGGAAAAATATGTAAATCCAAAATTATGAAATAATAATGAAATGGAAAGTTGAATTTAATCGATATCCATCCTGATATTTTTTACGCATGAAATAATTTCATCAAGTAATTCTTTTTTTATTACATGATAGTTCTTGTGGTTGGTTATAGGTTGTTACTTTATAACACCTATACATAATGAATCTAATTAGTCAATATATTAATTAAAAAGGTTTTATATTGTAGATAATTTTTTAGGGATAAGCGAGCACAATCTGATTTTCTAAAGCCTTATATACCATAGAGTTATGTCCATAGTTACCCCATGAGTTTTTCATGATAAAAAACGTTTTTTGGATTGTTTGGTTCTTTTGGATGAAATATAATTTATTTTTATTGTTTAAATTGTAATTAATTTTGTTTGATAAATAATGGTTTTGGTTTCCTAGGTTCCAGTGGTGTCCTAAATCTGGTGATGGTTGGATAATTGTGTTGAGAGAAATATCTTTAGGGATGATATTGAGGATGTTTGAATGATTTGAGATACATAATCATTCATTTTTATATATTTTTGTTGTATTATTGATGGATTGATTATTTAATAGTTGGTTGTTTAATTCTAAATTGCACATTGTAATTCATTTTATGAACTCTGAGTATATCTTCTTGGTGTATATTATGATGATTCCTATTTTACCAAGAAATTATAGAATTATAAATTGATTAATAATAAACTCACTGGATTGAGTTTTATTGGTATTAATAATTACATAATATAAATGAATTATATATTAAAGGGAACCTTGGTATGGTTGGATGAATGTCGGAAGATCATGGGTTTTGAATAAAAAAATTAATATTATTTATAAAAGATTGTTTTTTTAAAGGAAATAAATAAAAAAGAATTAAAAACTAGATAATGAATTAATTTTTAATTTATAAAATTATTTATTTATTATTTATTTTTCATTAATAAGTAGATATTTTTAGTGATGTTAAATATTGATGCATGTGTTCTCTTTTGGAATCTTGTTCCTAGACCTTAGCGGTGGAAGTCAGTTGTCATGTGAAATGATAGATATAGTGGAGTCTAAGGCTGGTTGGTTTCCCTTAGTCTATTTGTGTGTGATAATATTATTTATGTTTTCTAATTTTATACACTTCACCACATAAGTTGGTTGATAAACTGAAAACTACATGTTTTAGGAGTGTTTTCCCCATAATTAGGATGGAAAGTGAATGAATTACTTACTTCCCCCTCTACCTCACTCTCCATTTAGCAATAATATCACTTATGGGTATACTCAGTAAAATATAGATTAAGATATATGAAATATAATCTCACTAAACATGTTAGATCTCATTTTTTTATAAATTAATGGATCGTCTATAATACATTGAGTTTAAAACACATACTTGTATACCGTTGTAGTGACCATGGTTTCCCATTAGTGTACATGCATGGCTTGTAGTGGCTTGAGGTGAATTTCATGATATGTAGGTTGTAATATTTTTCAAACATTTATTTTGTTATGGTATGAGATGAATATGATTATGATGATGATTATGACATGACTTTCTATATAGGATGTAGTTATATTTGAAAATATATATCGGTTTGGGATAGGATGAATTATGGATGAGATAGTGGCTCTAGAATATTATCATTGGGTAATGTGAGTGAAAAATTAGTGGGGAAGTGGAATTGAGATACCATTATTACTTATATGTTTTTATATGGGTATACTTACTTATATATTCATAACATGGTGATTTATCCTTCTGAGGGTACGATATAAATCTTATTATATAGGTAACGAGTTAGTTTTATTTTTTAATTCACCAAAAGCATTTATCCATCATTCAAATATGAATGAAAGATTCATTGTAGTTTCTTCTTGAGTGTAATTTTATGATCACCCTATATATATATATAATATTTTTAGGTCTTTATGAGATGGATAGTGATTGATCTATGAATAATTATCTCATAGAGTTGTTATGTTATTTTTGGTTGTTGCCTTTGTTTTTTTGGTACTTCAGTGGTTTCCAATTGTATGTTATTATATTCATGTATTTGAATTGATATTATTTATTAATTTTGTTAATTTCTGGGTCACATATTATCCCTTTTTCCTTAAATTTTTATAAAGTTGTTATTTCCACCCATTTGTTTGTATTATATTCCATTAGTTCTTGTCGTAAACTCATGTCCTATTGGAGTCGAGCATTGGGGGTCACCATCCCTCTCTTCAATAAAAACCTTGGATGGGTCTCAATATAGGGGGGTTTGACCTAACAACTATACATAAATCACAAATATACTATCATTGCATACAAATTATTGTATGTTTACACTATTGTGTATGTGTAACCATATCTTATTATTCATCACCCATTTATTTGACTTTATATACAATGAAATTAATATCATAATCTGGAAAAAGTATATAATAAAAAAATTAAGAAGCCAAACCCTTGGTGGTGTTTGAATTCATGTTAAATCCTTCAATTTTATTCTGCACATAAATAATTTTTTTCAGTATCCTTATTAGTAGCATCATGAGGGGTTAAATTGAAGACTCTAAAATCTTATAACTTATTTACCTATTTAAGTAGTGATATTTTATAAGGAATATTTATTTTAAATTATAAATATATTTATATTTACATTAAATATTTAATTATACAATAAAAAATAATTTATATTATATAGACATACATTAAGTTATGTTAATATTCATAAAAATATTATAAATAATGAGATCAGAACTAAAAAATTTTATATAATTCCATATTATAATCCATAATCACCCAAGAAATTATGTTAATGAAATATTTGAAAAATAATTTCCCCTAACCTCTTTAATTTTGAACAAAAGTATTAGGAGGTTTAAAAACATGATTTTTATGCACTCAAGGTTCTTATGTGGAACTTGTTTGATTAGAATCTTGGATGAATGGTTTTGTATCACCCTTTCCAAAATCAATAGGTCTAAGACTAATGTCACATGACCTCATGTGAACCTCCCCATGAATAATAGGTTATTGATTGGTAGGAAGGAACTAAATCCAAAAATGAGGAGACTATGACCCCAAAACAGATTTCAAAATATCACATATACACAAGGAATAAATAATTAAATAAAAGAGTATAGAAATTAAAGAAAAAGACATAACACCATGTTGTATCAATATGAAATAAAAAATAACCAAACAAAAAACCAACTATAATTCATTTTATAAAGAAAATATATATATAATATACTAAAATATTCCATATGAATATTTATAAAGTGCACTATAACTACCCCCGTCCTCCATGCTACTTCAGTTCATCCACCCAACATAGGGCCCTTTCCCTTGAAGGGATTTTGGGCCATGACTTTTTTATATGCATAGAGGTTCCCATATCGGGTTTGAGTATAAACCCTAATAGGACACCACAAATAATTGCTTAACCTAAGTGAATCATTTATTTAAATATGCATTCAGTGGAAGGAATGTAAATTTATAAATAAAGCATAACATGTCGGGTCAACATACATTAATAAGGCTTCCATGAATCCTAACCATACCTATATCAGCTCCATTCCTAAGGTGAAGTTAAATATGATTAATATGAATCATGGAATAAGCCACATGGACACTTTATTCCTCATAATAGGAAATAATATATAATTCATACCTCAGTTAAATCCATAACTCTATCATTTACTACTAACTACCATAATCTAGGCCATAGGGACATCATTCCCCACTTCCAGTTTCATTTCTGACCTAAATGTCATCATTCCATACCATATATTATTAAATATCGTACCCTTATTATCACACAAAACATTGAACACAATCCACATAGAAGGGTACAATAATGACACAAATGGTCCACCTATCACATTGAAACCATATAGAATAAATTTACATTCTAAAAATATATATACAAACCTAAGGCATAGCCATGAAAGTCTTAAGAAAGAAAAATACCCATAGAAACACCAACATGTAATATCTATAGAGGTCAAATGGGTCACACACACACATTCACACTCATTTTATATCAAGATATATCCCAAGGGATACCCACACACATTCATTCCATATAAAATAGTTTTTACAATTATCTTTACATGGTACGGAACATCCTTCTTTAAGAATATCAAAGTTCAACAATATTCTTCCCCACCCAAATCAATATCACAAACCAAATATCATTATAATCAACCCAAAATCCTCATATAATGATTCAAAATTGATGATAAAATAAGAAAAAATTATCAAGGATATGATTAGTTTAGACTTAACCAATAATATCCAATGTAATGAATAGATTATTATGAGTTTGGGAATGATTGACACAAAACTGGAATTTCACCTTCCTTCCTTGAAAAAGTAGAAGGAATCACATTAGATCTTATAGGGATTCCAAAATTCAACCATAAAAAATGGATCTATTTTCTTCACTAAGGGAAATAGAGGAGATAAAGAGTGATAAAAAACAATGGCATACAAACAATCACATTCCTTGAAATCATTTGGTTCTATATCTCAAATCCAATGGAATCACACATTGAATAGAAAGAATTTTTTATAAACCGCAAGTAGGGTATTGAGGATTGATATCCCAAGGTTTGGGATGATAAATGAGTGGATTAACTGAGTTTGAATGTAAAAATACCAATTTTTGGATTAGGTAATTCCATGTTCATGGTTTGGACACATAGTTTACCCAACCATGTTTCAACTATAAGAGGCTCACTACCTCCCCAATGTACCTAAATGGTTTCGGTTGCATTGTTTTCAAAACATTTCAAGAACCAAGATAATTTTACTAAAATGAGTCACATGATTCACTATGAAATGTTTCATGGTTAAATATAATCATGTGAAAACCATCTTCTACCCACTTTATATCTCCAACAAGCCATGTAGTTAGCTGATAAGAACTATATTATTTCATCTAATTGTGATCTGATTGTGCTCCCCCTTAAAAGATTTCAAAACACTAAAAAACCACCTATAATCTGACTAAAACATCACCGAAATAAAAAATAACACATAAATACTTATATAATGTTAAAACTTATGTACAATTCCCATAGAAGTTATAGATCAATTACAATCTCTTTAATTAGTACTTCTCACCCCCAATAAGATTCTTTAGGGTTCCTACTAAAAAACCTTAGGCCACTGAGCCTGCACTTCTAATTATAACTCCAAAATTTATTCTTGGATGCATTTATACATCCATAAAACTCAAATTATAGGCACAAACATCCCTCATATTTTGATTTTTCTTTAATCAACAATCCACATTTCACATTCCTCAAATTAAGAATCTACCTACAGCTAAAACATCCCTCTATCAATCTCATGTTAAGGATCCAACTCATACTTATTAATCTAAGACAAATTGAACATATTATACAAACCTCAATTTCATGGAGGAATATCCAATTGTTAATCCACCATCTAGTTTAATTCCACTATCTTGAATGGTCTCACAAACCATGATGCCTATTATCCATACCTCAGTAACTATCAATGCCCCAATCGGGGAGACACCCATAAGAAAACATGAACATCCACATCAAACTCAACATTTAAGTATCTTCAGTCTATATAATAATGATTTCTAGTTTTAGTAGTAAGAAAAAAAAATCTTGATCAGATTTAACCACTCAGAAGTTTCTTATACTAAACACATCCTCATAAGTACTCAATCTCCCACTTAATTCTACCACAATGGAGAATGAAAAGGTCAATCATAAAGATAAAAAAACAATCCATATGAGTTGACGAATAAAAAATATTACTATATAAAAACTATTCTAAATACATATAGTTGTCCTTCACTCCACCAGAGTCTAGAACACACACTCAAGTCATATCCTCTTTGATTTGGATTTTCCTTAAAGACTGTACATCCCTATAAGGGTGATATTTCATACTCAGCTTCAGTTGTGACCCCATTTCCTTATTAAGGAAATACAACAATAATTATGTAAAGGTAATATCTTTAGATGAAATGATATTTTTAGGAACTAAATACAGGTTCACTATCTCTCAAACAAACAGCCTACCCAACTCATTCATAGATTGAGTTTCATGAAAGGAAAATAAATTTGGAACATTTTTAAGCTAATAATTGACACCTTATGTTGCACTTCAAACTCTAGAGGTACAAGGTATCCCTATGACAATGTCAATAACCACCTCATACAACTTCCACATGGGTATAGGAAGTGGCTTATATAAACCAATTGGTCATTGATTTTCCAATTTTATCGTATTATAAGAGAGGTAGTGAATGGTGAAACATTCTATGTCACCAATGATGAGTGGACACCATGAATGATGTGGGATTTCTTGATACTTATTCTTTGATCCTAGATGTGCCTCCCATTTTGAGTTTTGTGTTACCCTTATTAATTCCTCAATTATAAAAGTATGAGCTATCACCCTACCATGGAAATAAATCACATTTTTTCTCATCTAAGAACTGTCCTCGAACAATTTCATCTCTTGTCAACCAATCCCTTGTCACTAGTCACCCTTGATAATCTCATCAATGGTATGGACTACATCTACCGAGGTAGAAGTGATGAGTAATGTTGTATAAGAAACTTCTCCTAGCTCCTTAGATACATCCACTTTCCAATTCATGACATGACTCATCAATGTTTTTTTTATATCTATGAATCTAATTCCTATATCTTCTTTATATAACCTTCATGAACAATGTTACCTTTTCCAGAGGTATATTCAATATAGATTTTTATTATCATTATATACTAGACCGAACATCTCTATAATATATTTAGGTCTTTCTAGGAGAATATATATATATTTCATAAGATCTTGTACATCAAATAGTGATAAAATATCTCAGTGAATATATAATGACACCAATATTTCAAGGAATAAACAAAAATTAGCTAACTCTTGGTCATGATTAGGGTAGTTTTTATCAGGGGTTTGTAGTTAATGAGACCCCTAATAAGATACTTGGTAATTCTACATCAATATATCCCCCAAGATAACTCAATAAGCATCACATTATACTGTACAACCAATACCTGGTAATTATAGGATTAGAATTCAAGAAGATTTCAACCTTCTCTTTAGATCTTGGAAGGAATTCTCATATAGTCCAATGTACATGAACATTACCCCATTTAGGGTATATTAGGTCTTAGGTGATGCCAAAAGAGAGATTTACTAGATTAATTTACTATTTTTCTAGGGTAATACCATGAAATTATAAATCTCAAACATGTTCCTAGGCCATGTATTTGATGTAACCACAACTAAATTCTCTAAAAACTGAAATATTAGGCTTAGAAAAAACATTCCCAAGAAATAATACCACTTTAATCCAAAAGTGAATCTTCAAATATTAAAAAAAATGTGATTTAATTGTAGTAAGAACGATATCTAGAAGTCTAGAATTCCATGGTAAGGTATTTTAATATACCATGGTGTCATTAATGAACACCACGAAGAATGAATGAAATTATGGGTGAATATTTCTACTCATAACATCCATGAACACTATAATAATATTCATCAATCCAATTGAAATCACATGGTACATTAATAACCTATAGTTTCCATTGAATGTTGTCTTTGGTATATGATTTTATCTAAACCAATGATTGTTATTTCCAAACCATATATAATTTTTAAAGAACCATCATGCTCCAATAAACTAAACAAAAAAATCATAGATCATTGTAAATGGATTATGATAGTTCACTATGGCCAGATTCAGTTTTGGGTAATCTAGTAATAATATTATCCTATCATCCGCCTTCATGAAAAAAGGAACCAAATCACTCCAAGGGGAATTTATCATATGAATAAACCAATTCAACTAGAAATATATAATTTTCACACTCAATTCCTTCATCATAGAGGATGTCGTCAATAAATATGTAATGATATTAGTTATATAATTAGCATGAGTTCAATCTCAAACTTGATTCCATTATAGGGGGGATTCTTGAAAAATCACCATGAAAAAATGTCTTCATTAAGGTCCTCTATAGGACTAAAAGTGGATAAATTCATTTCATGATATACTACAATAACCATACATTCCACCTGATTTATAATAGTCCTAATCAGACATTAGTACAATCCAATTATACCTACTCTTATCTACCATTCAATAGTCAACATGTTATTATCTCCTTTTGAGGAGGTAATGGTCACCAGTCACATATGAAAATTATTACGAGCTCTATAATGTGTCCACTATTCCATACCAAACTTAAAATAAAAACTTTTCATCTCAAAAAAAATAGTAATATCATATATATCCATAGGATACTACTATGATATGAAATTTTACATATTTTTGAGTATTATCAATCATTATTCTGAGTGGAATATGAATTTACAATAATTCAGGGAAAATATTTTCAATCAAACATATCCCCACAACTACTTGATTAAATAAATTAAAGGGATGCTACTATATCAAATAAGGATATAGAGAGGATATATGTAATAAAAAATTCACCTTGAAATGTCAAAGGAAACTCTCTATTATTAGCCAGAATATTATCTACAACATATCGACATCAGATACATGACCTTTTCCATATAATCTAGGGTTACATAGAATCAAAAAACATAGTGGAGTCTATAAATACTACTGATATCCTCTACATGTATTATGTATTTTTACCTGTAGTTTCCTAACTCCCTTTTCAATGTTCTCAGGGCCATGCATACAGATTTTATGCCTATCTTAAATTCTAACATGAACTCGATTGTGAATCTATCAGACAAAAATACTAGAAATTTCCAATCATACAAAAATAAATACAATTATTTTTTTTATTTAGGAAAAAAATTAGTTTCTAATTTTATCACATTTAAATCACTTTTTAACATATCCTTTCATAGAGGGGCCAGAAAAAAACATTCTATACTCTAGATACCCATCACTTCCAAGGTTCATCTCCATGACCATCATCATTTTTTCAAATAGACTACTAGTAACTCTAAATGATAACCATCCTCCTATTCTTAGAAGTATGTAAAGAAAAACTTTTCGATTAACCTCCACTAAACCCTTTTCAATTATAAGGTCTTTGAAAATCAATTTTGAATATCTAGTCTGCTCAAAGTTCCTCACCTTCCATTTCAATATGTGTAATAATAAAATCTAAAACATTTAGGCATTACATGCTTCATTTAAATAAAAAATAGGGTAAATGATGCAATTTCATAAAATGATAAGAATACTATATCCCTATTTTCATTCCCTACTAGAGTTCCCAGAAATTATAGGGTCTATTGAACATAAGCATATCATGGAAGAAAACATTGAAAATTGGATTATTTAAGGTCTATCAAGTTAGAAAATCATTCCTAATAACCTAATTTATTATGATCAACCATCTCCTAGAATTTCCATGTATCATGTACACATCCAATTTCACTAACCACTTATTGAGACTCTCCACCATATTGAAGAACCCATCAATGATCTCAATACATTATAGAACATACTTGGGGACTCCAGATCCCTAGAATACCTGGGGCTGTTTTAACAGGTAATATTTGAAAATTTTGATCATAGTTAGTCTTCCCTTATAGGCTCCTCCTTGAATAATAACTAGCTAAAATACATTGTCCTGAAGTGGTTTTTCAAGTCGAACAACTAGAGTGACTATGGGAATATGCTCAGTTACAATCTCTTTCAGTTTTGGATTTGTTGCATGAGTATTTATAATGAATGGATCACCCTTAACAACTTACATTAGTGGTCCCCAAATATTTCTTCAAGGATTAATTATCTGAACTTCCAACTGAACACAAAGAAATTATTCTAAATACTTAAATTTCGATATAACCTTAACATTTAATGGGAATAAACCTATAAAAAACTTTATAAAGATTCATATTAAGAGGATAGCAGTGAATACAATGCAAAATCCGAAACATTACCAAATGAATAATATCATGTCTCTAGTACCTATACATTAGTCACATTCATCTATTTATTATAATATATAGATTTCATAATCTCAAGCAGTTAAATGTTCATAATAATATATCAATGAGGTGAAGAACATATATCACAACATACTTTTAAATAAAAAAACCTACATCCATGACATGAAAATAGTCGCATGAAATCTAATCCCGCGTGAAAACTCATGATGCATGAACTCACCCAAATCCCATATATTTTAATTGTGAAACTGTGACACCCCAAAATTATAGTATATGGTTACCATTAAATAATTCAATGTGTTTGATAGCTCTCTCTACATGCAACTTTGAACAAAAATGAACTCATGATATGTTTATACCATTAAAACCCTAGTCATTAAATTAGTGGGAATGGATATTTTTATTTATATGTATATAGAAAATAAATATAATTTTAATATCAATGAAATTCAATTAGTTCACCAAGAATTACAAAGATGATAATTTATTTCATTTAAAAGCATATTTATAAAAATTTCTTTTTTATGATATATTCATTTCTATTTTAATGAAACATTTTAATAATGATAATAAATAATGTTTGGTATTAAAACTTGGCTAACACTAATTTAGTTGGTATGTGACATAAAATGAGAATAATAATAGAAAAAAATTGAAAATATCAATTTCCTCTAAAATAGTTTTTGATTATATTTTATAATTTTATTAAAAAATTGAATATATAATTTTTTTAATTTTAAATAAATAAAAATTAACCTAATTTTTTTAATTCCACATATAAAAATTTAATTAGTATGAACTTGTAATCCTTTTCTGAAATGGTTTGTTTTTAATTGAAAAATAATGTCATTAAAAAACTAATAATTTTTATAAATTTATCAATATGTAAGAATGATATAAAATATTTAAAACCCATTTATCTGATAAAATGTGAATCTATGAAAAAAATTTATTCATTTAATATATTCATAAATCTTATAATTATAATTTCTATTATTTTGAGAACTAATTAATATGTCATGTTAATAAAAATACTACTTTTTATATATTATTTGAATCAATTATTTACAAAGGTGAATTAGTTTTTCATTCCTTGGAATCCTTATATCATTTATTTATTTTATAATAAATTAATTTTTTCTATTACTATTAATTTATATTATTAGAAATAAATTATCAATGTAAAAGTAAATTGGGGTAAAAGTTAAAAAGTTAGACTGATAACCCATAAAATAATCAAAGATGTATCCAAAAGGAGTGGTTGAGGTGATTTTATATCCCCAAACGTTTTTATATCCCCTTATATCTATTTTTTTCTTTTTAACTTGAATAATAACCTTAAATTATTGAAAATTTAAGGGTTTCTTAGAAAAATACCCTTCTACTCACTTATGAAAGGGTTGCACCCCGACCACATCAAGACTCACCTATAATTAAAATTTATCCTTGAAACACTAAATTTATTATTCTAAATTGACCTTTTCTCATGTTAAAAATAATTTGTTCAATGTTATTTATCATAAATCATTCATTTCTAATGAGACTTCTAAGGAAAATTCTAATCCTCAACATGAGTATTATCGAATAATTAGTTTTTATATTAAATTGTATCCTTTAAAATTTATTAAAACCACACAAGTAAAACTATAATAGTATAATTAACACACTAAAATGATAATATATTATGGTTATTATCATTATTTATTTTTATACGCTAGCTATTAATAAAAACAAACCTATTGTTTTTGCATTTTGTGGACTACTGCCAATATGATGCAACATGTTTATTTTTCCATTTTCTACCTTAAAAGGATAGATTTAAGGATGTTATTAAAGGATAAATATAATGGTTTCAATATAATTAAGGATTTTGTACAAAAAATTAACATCTCATTACTAATATGATCAAAAAATGATTATCATTAATTTAATATTATAAAATAAGAGCACTTAAAGGATAATCCTCTATTCAAATTATGCCATGTTTTCATATCCATTACTAATTTTAATTAATTAAATTTATAATATATCAAGCTAATAAAAATAAATAATATGATTATGTTTTTTTACTATGACTTTACAGCAAAACCACCTCAGAGTCATTTATTAAATCATGGTATGTTCAAATTTGGGTCAGCTTAATAACATAACTGAAAAATACTATGAATTTATATAATAGATGAATATGGGGAAAATTAATGGAAATAAATTTTATAAATTTTTAAATAATTAGGTTTTTGGTTCTTGATATGTTATATCCATTTTTAATTCATTCATTAAGAGAAAAACATTGATCCACAAGAATCACTGAAACATGTTAGTTGTTGATTTCCTCTTCAAGGATAAATACTAAAACTCTCTTGAAATAAATTTAAATAATATTAAATAATTATAATTCATCTATATCAATAATTATAATGACCTAGTAATGAAGAAATTTTAAATAATATTTAATGTAGAAAATTTTGTTATGAAACTAGTAAAATTGATGAAAACTATAATCATCCAATGAGGGAAATCAGATGAATTCACGTATAAAAAGTTTATTTATTAAAGTATAAATGAAAATTGATATTATTAAATTTATGAATTAATTGGTTAATATCTCTATGTTTGTGATGAAATATGTTAATTTACATTCATGAAAGTCAAGGAATGAGGCAAGGGTTTTTCATTTCAAATTCCTATCTTGGATACATGTTTGGGATTATGAAACTAATTTCATTTATGTGGTGTATATAATATCAATTTTAGATATTATATCTAGAATCATATACTAATCATGGTACTTTAAGTTCAATTACAAGCTCCCTCTTTTCATGGTGTTTGAAATTAAATGTTTCTAGGGTCACAAGGGTTTCCATGGTCTCAAATAAAATTCTTAAGACCAAATACATTTTTATCCACCATATTATCTTTTTATATAGTATTCACTTCCCATGGATATCTTTTTAGGTTAATCATTAATTTTATTTGGATTTATCACCAAAATCACGTTATCTTATACAAGTAACTATTGATTTAGTTGTTTTCCCAATAGTAAATACTTTTTGTAACTCAATATTAATTAGTTGAATTATGATCATTATATTAAACTTATTTCATATAAGTTAGTTACATACATCCCTTTTATTATATTACATTGAATTATCTTACTATTTTTTGTGGGGTATACATTACAATCACATAAAACCTTTGATAACTTTTTCACACTTTATGGGATATGATCTTTGGAAACCATGCACTTTATTTACATGGATATCTTTTGATCACGTCATTATGAAATTTAATTACCCATTTACTAATTAATCTGTACAATTTGATCGTCACATTTTAGATAATTCATATTGGATGATTTCCACCAAGAAAGAATATTATTCTATTAACATGGGAAAAAGTATTGACATTTATATGTTGTTATTCTAATATAGATGATTTTAGAAAAGTTGATTTGTATTTTTTGATCATCCACCTTCTTTATCCAAAAGGGTTGTGATCATGTTATCCATTTTATTGAAATGGTGAAACGTATCATAATATTTTATATTATTATTATAAAATGGATGATTACTGGAATATTGGTTATGTATTTTTTCACCATTCACCTTATTTCTCAGTATGGTTTATCATCATGTTATCCCTTTATGACAAGAAGAAATGTATTGAAATACTTGATGATTATTGTATAATAACATGGTTTGATCATATATTAATATTATTTATTCTTAATTATATAGATATCCAAGTTTTAATTCTTCCAAAAGATCAATAGAGAATTATATGAAAAGCCTTATTGACTCTTATAGTGAATGTATTAGACTTAATCAGGTGATGGGTAGTATAACACCTCGACCTGAACCACTGAGTATAAGACAAAGAGTCATGTGACCTCTTTTGTGGATCACCGTATGCAATAGTATATCAACTAGCATTTAGTGCCTATGTCCAACAATGGGGATAATATTCAATTAGTATCATGCTATGGAAAAAATAAAAAAATAAATGTTTTAAAGTAGAGTAAATGTGAAACTTTAATGATGAAATACATTTCATACAAATAAATATTCTCTCAAATTAATAATACAAACTATAATAAAGTCAATAATAATAATTAAAATATTAGTTTCCTATGAAGTTTGTTTCGGTCCACTACTAGCTTTGTGATCCTCTTATCAATTATCCATCATAGGGCATTTTCCATGATCCTAATCTCTAGTTGTAAAATATGAAAGCACCAAAAAATTATAAGTAGGGTTTGAGTAAAAGAATTTATAGAACAAAAATAATTAATCCTTAACAATGATATCATATAATCAAGTGATTGTAAAAAATACACAATAAAAGTGCAATCCACAAAACAACAAAAAACTGAAGACTTAAGTACTAAAAAAGCCACCACGAGCCCCACCCAAATGTGTATCAGCTCCATTCTATATGGAACATCAAGGTAAAAAAATAATCATAAACTTTCCAGAAATATAGAAAACATAATGTAAGTAATACTTGGAGAATCGTGTGAGTCAAGTTCATGTAATCCACTATGCATTCGATGATCTTTCTACTCAGTATCCATTAGGCCTCAAGAAACATGGTCTCTAGAATCCACTAATAATCATGATGCTCACCAATGTTGGTATGTAAAAATCGGTAATCAATAGGCATAAAGTTAGTTATGTCCTCATCAACCACTATGAATTAAGTGTTCATGCTAACCAAAATCCACTAGTACTTAATTAAAATTCTCCTTGGCATCTTACTGGAATTAAATGTATCATGCAGCATCAATGATGAATCCCCATATCCTTACTGAATGCATCAGTCAATCATTTCCATCATCGAAACTCATTTTCACTACCCCTTTAATGGATAAGAATTCATGGAGTTTTACCTTCTTTGTGAGGAAAGAACAATACCTCCAAAAGCACACATAAAAGAGTAGAACATAAAATCAAGCATAGTATATTAGAATAATATAAGGAAGAAACATATAAAACAGGTGATCATCATTGAACATGAATAATAATCTATAAACATACACATTGCATTAATTAACACATAAGGGTCTTAAAGCTATGAACACACCCACATGCGATATTAATCAAGAATGTTCAACATAAGTGTTAAAGAATGGTGACAAGTTTAAACTATAGGTGAAAAAAATTTAGAACTTCTTACCAAAATGTTATCAATTTTAATGAAAAGGATAAAACACCCTATGTGGTTAGAGTCTGGGAGTGGAAACTTCTACAGTCAAGAACACCTCCCTCTGGCCTTATTAGCATAGTTATCCTCCAATGGCCCGAAGGCCTTCATTTTTTATTGATTTTTATAATCCACCTTTCAAGGGGTGAGGTGGAACCCTTTCAAGGCTCGTAGGCGTAAGTATTACATGGCTCGTAGGCCTTAGAGGAATTCAGTGCCTGTAGGCTTCAAACATTACATACAACCCAGACTAACTACTTGGAACATATCCTCCCCAGCATCTTCATCATGAAATCAGCTCTCCACCTTTTCATGGCTGTTCGGCTAGGTTTTCCCCTGCATGCACAGGCTTGTCCCGATGGTAGGTGCCATACCCTCTCATTCTTTCAATCTAGTTATTTTATATCAAAAAATAAATGAAATATCACATGCAATGATACTTTCTCTATCCTAGATAATTCTAAAATTATCATTTTAGACCAAAATAATTTCTAATAACATTCACCTCAACAATAATTTTAAACTCACATTTTATAGTATATATATCTCTAGATTAATTTGATATCATATTTAATATATCTCTATAATTATTCTTTGATATAAAAATATAAATATACTTAATAATTAGCATAATTACCAATTAAAAATAAATTATCCCTCCATAATTATCTTATGATAATTTATTAATAAAATATCCCTTTAAAATTTTATGTATTTATCTTTTGATAATATTTGATAATAATCCTTTAGTAATCTCACATAATTATCATTTCATAATTTTTTAAATTATCCTTTAATAATTTTGTAAAATTATCTTTTGATAATTATAGATAATTTTTTAGATAATTATCATTCAATAATTTTAGTAAATTTTTGCTTGGTACTTTTATTTAATTAACCTTATATAGTTATATTTAAATAATATTATGAATTATCATTTTATAATTCATATAAATATTTTTTGATAATTTCCAAAAAATTATATTTTGATAATTTTTATATATTATCTTTTGATAATTTGGTGGAATTATCAATTGATAATTATAGGTTTTATCATTACTTAATTAAAATAAACAATTTACTAGAATTTTAGAATAGTGAAATATAGAAAGAAAAAAATAATAATAAATAATAAATAAAACAAAACTAATTCCATTTACCCAATATGATCTATGTAAAGGGGGAGAATGAGAACTGTTTATACAAAATGGAACCCAAATAGATCAGAATATCATTTACTAATCAAACAAAAAAGATTTTTGGGATCTCTTGGACTCAGTAGAAATGACCAAGAACAAAGGCTGAAAGTTATGAATATTTTTGAATCACCAACTACATATACTTTCATAAATTTAAGCTGCCCATTTAATCTACCAATTTTATCAGTGATTTAATAGAAACATGAATGTGGAGTCTTTAATTTCACACCATTAATTCATTTATATAGTCAAAAATGTCATAATGGTGATATTCCAAGAGTTTTAGATCTTGTTTAGCATGAAAATAGAGGTGTTACAAAGTGGAGATAAAGTAATAGACGGGGAAAAAGAAAAAGGAAATAAAAAAGGAGGGAAACCACTAGATGGGGTTGTTATCATACCAGAAACCCTATGAACTCAATAACTATGTCACACCTAGGGTAAAACATCCATTATAGGTCTAATGCTGGAAAAATATTGTCCATACAAAATACAATTCAGGATATATTCCATTATTTTTTTTAAATTCTCACACAGGATTTAATGTTTTTTAAAAATTTATTATACCAATTCTGAGGCTCTATGGTCCATGTAATCCCATTCTGACTCTACACCTAACTAATGATATATTATTTTAAATATTCTAAATTGTTTCAAGTAAAAAATAGTGGTGTTACATTAACAGGTCCTTTACCCTTACTTAAGTACATTAAATTATTTAAAAATTTATTTTTATTGAAAAATTGAAATAAAAATACTCTTAATTTTCTAATAAAAGGAGTTTTTTATAATTTTAAAAAAATAAGGATTTCACAATCCCCCCCCCTCTAATGACTTCTCATCCCGATTAATTGTCTCAAGCATCCTTGTTTGGATAACTAAGGCCACTGAGCTCGTACAATATATGGAACATCACCACTACCTATTGGAGTCTAATCCACATCATAAAAAAATTGCCTCTTCCCCATAAACAAATACCTGATACACATTACCAATATAAATATTCAAACAGGTCTTCTATTGAGTACCTTGGCTAGGTCTCTATTCCTATGACCATGTCTTCGTCAATAATCTTTGGAATCATGTCCTTATTGCTCTTGAAAAAAACTTTTGAAGATTCCTCATTTTTTCACGTTACTAAAAAAGTCTATGAGTGTAAGGAATTAACATGAAAAATAACATATTCTGGATTATTTATAATATAATTAAATTTACATCATTTCAAATAAACAATTAGTTTTAGAGTTTTAGAGAATTATGAAAAACTATTTTATAGTAAACCCATAAATTACAAGTTAACTTTTCTACCGAGTATACATTTATTCCCAATATAGAAATTTTAAAATAAAACAAGAATTATTTTCATTAAAAACCTTCATATTTTTCATCTTGACTTCACAAATTACCCTACTCGTCTTTAAAACCTATGAAATACATTTTTAAATGTCTAATTACCATAAAAATATCAATAAGGGACATAAAAAAGAATAAAATTGTTTGTCCAACAAAAGCAATGAAAATCCATTGAAATATTTCATTATAAAAATTATATTTGAGAAGATTAAATAAATATTTTACCCATGAAAATATAAAATATATTTTTCTCAATAAAATAAATTAAAACTCACAGAAAGTAAATGACACCCCTTTTAGGAAACTTAGACTATTACATTCATTACTCATGATAAAAATAATTGAATCCTAGTTAAATCCATATAAGAAATATTTTGGTAAATCCCTCCTTATTTAATAAAAATAAAAGGTAAACTACCCAATGAATTGGAGTTCTATATAAGAACACCCATAATATAAGCTATAATGGGATCACCTGATGCTATCTGGGAACACATAACACATAAGTTGCATCAGGCTCACCTGTAAGCTATAATGGGGTTGCACCATTTATGTATGTTTTATTAGGATCACCAATTTCCCTTATAATGACTAAGTACAATATAAAATAATTTACTCTTTCTTGTTTTCAATATAAACCATTAAAAACTCTTTTTATCCAATATAAATAACACATTTGGGTACCAAAATACCCTTTTCATATAAAAAAATCAATTTTCAATAACAAAATACCTAGAAAAAGGGATAGGGGGTTTTATATGATGAAATTACCATTTTAAATATTCTTCAGTAAAATAACCTTTTAAAATTATGTTACATTAATTTATTTCATCTTAGATGTAAAATTATTTTGAAAGATCGCATTCAACATTTCTTGAGGAAAATATCTTTTATTTTTTAAAAAACTTATTTTAAAATAAACACTATAATTTTAAAGGAAAATATTTTATTTTATAATAACCTTGAAATAATGAAAAAAAATATTCCATGAAAATATGAATTATAATTATGGGAAAAAATTCATGCCATATAAAAAAAATCATCCATATTTTTGTTGAAAAAGCTAAAAAGTACCTTATTAGGAAAAGACAACAATATTCCTTTCAAACCATTTATAAAAATTAAAATATGGGTCAAAATAATATTTAAAAAGTGTATAATAATATTAAAACCCTTATTTAAATCATTTTAAAAAAATAATCATATAGATTATGAAGAAAAAGTGAGTTTTGAGGGACACTTTAAAAAAACATTTTTAAAAGAATGTCATTTACCTTGATTATGACTCATCACATAGGTTCATTAAATTCCAAAATAATAAACATAGATTTATTATATACTTAAATAATAACCTATTTAATGATCATTATACCAGTGTTTTTATTTAATCACATTTTATATGTAATTAATCCATTAATTAAGTTCACTTTGGGTATTTTGATGATTTTTAGTTCCGAAGTCCCAAATGATTTTAGTAAGTTAACTATGTTCAAGGTTATCATTATTCCATAATATCTAGAATAATAATAATTTAATAATTATTATTTTTATAAATCAATTATACATTTAAATCCAACCATTATATATGGATATGAAAAATGAATTGCAATAAAATCATGGAGACAGTAGGTCATACGTACGCATGAGTAACATTTCCATTTTACAAATATCAATATGGAAAGAAGGTAAGTAATATTTTATCCTTATATAATTATATTTATATCATTAATACCATATTGATTCTTCTAATATACATATATATATCATCTATGTTATGTGGTGATGAAAAATGAATCACATCGATTCGTGGAGGTGGTAGTCCACATATACGTGCGAACTACGTTAGAAATTTTCAATGAATGGAAAGGTTAGAAGAAAAATGATATATTATCATTTTATAATGATAAATATTTCATGGATATATTATATATACATTAAATCAATAATTATAACATTTCTTTAATGATAGTAATGGAAAACAATTCATCAATTTGTGAGGTGGTAGTCCTACATACACAAGAATGATGAATTCCTCCCACATTTGATGATGGATAAAGATGCATATAGGTTATTATATTAATATAATAAATTATCAGTATATGTAGGATGGTTATTTTATGATATTATAAAGTTTTAAGAAGATTTTAAAGAGGTTTATGAAGAAATAAGATATAACTGATTGATTAAAAATGTTACATTTTCTGTATACAACCACTTTTACATAGAAATTTAAGATCACTAAGGTTTGTGTTCTGCCTATACCAAGACTTCTAAAATTTGGTGATGGGTTCTAGGAAGTTATTTGGTCCGGTATTGGGTGATCCAGATGGGTTTCTATGTGTGATGTAAATGGAATAATAGATTCCCTTTTATAAGAGAAGGGAATAGCACTCATGGAATTCCTCAAAATATTAAATTAATATAAATTAATTTTTATATAAAAATGGATACAAAGATATTAATTTAAAATATAATGTGACTATGGATCTAATTTACATTATAAATAAAAAAATAGTCATTTTTCGATAATATTTTTACCATTATCTTTTTAAACCCATTATTAACCCCTTTCACACTAACCCTGAGAATAATGTTTTTTACACTTTCAATATCAATATAGTCACTATAAATGGGGGAATATACCATAACTGTAATATGGGTGATATTAAAACCCATATCATACTCATTTTTTCAAATATAAACTTTTTAGTAATTTTATATCATTTACTAAAATATTATTTACTATAATATATCAATAATGTCAGTTGTTAGAACTATTCATTACATTGATTTTAATAACATCTATAAAATAACACAATTTGAACCAAACATTTTATTATAAAAATCAAATTTCTTTTTTACTCTATTAAATTTTATTCCTTTTTTATTATCTAAAATTATATTTCTTTCAATATTTTTAATAGAATTTATTTTATTTTTTCCATTAATTGAATAATAACTACGTCAGTGTTGCATAAATATTTAACATAACTATTTCATCAATAAAAAATTAAAAATAAATTACTATGATGAAGATAAATATGATAGATTTAAAAATACTATTTATAATTGATGATATTCTCTGATTAACCTCGTGATAAAAATATTATAGTTTATAAAAAAGAAGAGTGATATTTTTTGATTTTTATTAAATAAAATAATAGAAAGGTCAAAATCACACTCAAATGGTAACAAAATGTCATATATTTGACCTTTAGATGATTATAGATGAGTTATACTCATCCAATAAGTTTTTTTCCAAGTGTTGTGGTCTTTTTATAGTCTTTATTATATAATTTTTAACCCTTACTTACTCGATTCACCATTTACCATGATAACAAAAATTATTGAGGTTAATAATCCTATTAACAAAAAAATAAAAGGTAATTGTTTAATAAATTTGTTTCTATTGATTACAAAAAATAAAACCATTTTTTATAATTAAAAACATAGAATTAGAAGAATTTAATATAGAATTTGATTTAAAATTTAATATGGAAGATGCAATGAAAAACCTTTTCATAGAAAAATGTCCTTTTAAAATGTAAAATGTTTTGATACTAAGTTAATGAATAAAATTCATTTAAAACCAATAATATGATCATTTAAAATAAAAAATAACAAACATGTTTTTAAAACTAACCCAAAATAGAGTTTTTCATTAGAAATACTTTAAAACCAAATGCAGAATTCAATTAAAAATCAGTATTTTTAAATATTTATTAAAAATAAATCTTTTTAAAAAACAATCTCCAAAATTAATCTGATGATAATTTTGACCTTATGAATTCAAAAATTAAATTGATTTTTTAAAATTCATTTTCCAAAATTTATGGATATTAATTATAATATTCACTCATAAAATGAAAGAAAACCCATTTCTGAAGATTCAAATGACATTACTAAAAATTTAGCGATTAATTAATAAGAATTTTATAATGAATTAATATTGATTAGAGACTTTATATTTATTTTATAAATTAGTTATTCATGTTCATACAACTCAATTTAATGACTAGGTTATAATAGTCATATTTGAATAATAATATTGGGATGTTCATTTATTATCAATGTTGGGTATCTTCTATTCTATCGAACATAGTATTTCCTTTTAAAATATTGAGTTATTACATTATCCCTCCATTTATAAATTTAATCCTCCCAATTTTATTTCAAGATCAATAAATTGGGATTGGATTCTTATAATTCCTTTTTTCCAAATGAACATCATAAAAAGGGTCAATAAAACATCCTCTTGAAAATTGAGAAAGGTAAGTATGATGGCCATCTATAATTACATATTGTAGGTTTATAAGTAAGAT
Organism: Viscum album; assembly: GCA_963277665.1. Classification (NCBI taxonomy): domain Eukaryota; kingdom Viridiplantae; phylum Streptophyta; class Magnoliopsida; order Santalales; family Viscaceae; genus Viscum; species Viscum album. The sequence continues at coordinate 1,328,849,974 of OY728165.1, read as the reverse complement.
AACATAATTTAGAATTTAAAACATGGATATGGAAGAAAAAAATAACTTCAAAGGACTATTAGAGAGTGATATAGAACATAGTTATTAGAAATTTAATTGTCACAAATCATTAAATATATAAAGGGTTAAAAGGATATTGATTTCTCAATAATAAAAGTAAACATATTATGTTTTTATTTCCAAATAATTTTCCTAGAGTGAATAAGTTCAATTTCAATCAAGATTAATGGAATAATAAAATAAAATTACATTACAACTATAATTTCATCCTTTAATCAATTACCACAACAATATCATCTTTTTCTCAAACTTATGAGTATTCAAGATTAATAATTAGTACCTGATTCACTGTAATTAGCTTGTATAGATCAAAAAAATACACAAAAAATATAAAACATTCCCACTGATCTTTTGGAGTCTCCAAAAACTATATCTTTAGAATAAGGTTTGACAATTACATAAAATAATAAACCATTGTATGAATAAAAAATAAATAAATTTCAAAAATTCAATATTAATACCAAAATTTAAACATACCATGAAGATTCATTGTTCGGGTAAAACTGGACCCAAAAAAATTAAACAAAAATTAAACAAATACTTCATTCATCTCAATAGGGTTTACAGAGATGGCAGTGGGTAAGTCACCACATGTCTACATCCACAAAAGTTTCCAAGAAATTATGAACTCTAAATGACCACCAAGTGATAATTTCCATGATTTCTCTCTTTAAAATTTCTTTTACCTCTTTATTTTTATCTCTATATACATGTAAAACTATCAGGATAAAATTATTTACTTGGTTTTGAAATTCAATCAAATGAGGTTGGGTTCTCCACGGACTATTTTTGTTTCTTACTTTAAGAGATTTAATAGAAAGTTCATAATCTGATTTAATACATATTTAATTCATGTTTCTATGGAAGGAATGTTATGTTGAATGTATCAATGCACAAAACTCATCATCATAAGAAATTCATGTTCTAATAAAAATATGAAAAAAAATCTTTGAAAAATTCTCAATGGGTGCAGAATAAACCTCTACAAATTGAGAGTTCAATCATACAAGAGGTTGTACCATCAACATTTACCATTATCCATGATGATATTGGTGGAATCCAAAGTATAGATTTTAACATCAGAGGAATCCTTGGAATTTTTAGGACACCTAACCATATGAGGATATTAAACTTAGTGATACTGTTATTCATTTCTCCAATATTCTATTTTCAATTGCATGAACATTCATATTAATGGAAGATAAACCATCATATATAGAGGGAGACTTGTTTTAAAACACGGTTTCATGACTTTTTGTCCAAATAGAGGAAATGTGGTTGTTGTGGAAGCAAGAAGAATATTTTAAATCTAGTCACTATAACTAGATTTAATAATGTACCCCATGAGGTCATTAAACTATATGAATTTACCTATATCTGTCACAAACCGAATCTAGTTGCCAACATTAATGGAACCAAACCCAGCCCATGGAAAGGCCCGAAGGGCATTCCCTATCCCTATGGGTTGGCATAAGTACCCGGGTATCATTTATCTTGGTTTGGGAATGATTTACCAGAATATGTATACATAAAACATCAAAAATATTTGATAAAAAGAATCTGAAAAATTCATACCAGAAAGGTTAATACAAAAATATAGAACTGAATAAATAAGTTCAAATGAAGTAAAAATGGTCCAAAGACACAATTAAACAGCAACAAATCATCCCCATGGACTCCACATGACAATGGGTCATCACCCCCAAGCCGTCTCCACAACTCCGTCCCAAGGATGGGGACTAACACCCTGAACTGTCATCACCCTTAGCCTTTCCTTTACCTGAGTCAAACATAACCAAGTCTGATTACACCCAAGGAGTTTAAGTAAGGTTTGATCCTAATCCCAATAGGATACCACCCAATTATTCCAAATAGAATTCAATACAATCTGAAAAAGCAAACAGTTTTAATACGCAAAGAAAAGCAGTGATAAAATCCAAGAAATGAAACTTTCAATTGATAATAGTTTTCAAGATAAAATTTTCAGAATGTTCACACATTTAAATAAAAATGTGAGATACATTAAAGTACTTCCAAAAACACTCCAATACAAGGTTAAATAACACAAATCAAATGAGCACCAAAACTAAGAACACCCCTAGGCAACTAGATAGTCTCGGGCCCTATGTACCTTGTACCTTGGTGTAAAGTATCCAAGTCACAATCCTTTCCCGTGCACAATCCACTAGTATGGAACATACCAATAACCTAGTGGTCCCCAAATATCATCCACATAGTTTAGTTAGAGTTGTCTTTATCTATTTTCTCAGTGAAACAGGGACATAACTCATCTGGTTCACTAGCTGTACTAGTACATATCTGCCCACCTAAGTACCTGGTATTCCCCTTTTTGTGCTCAAACAATTTCAGAAAACAAAACACATCCTTTTGAATATAAAACACCACTAATGTTCAAAAACAAACAATACATTAGCTATACACACTTTATACCATTTAAAACACACACAAAACATTTTTATTTTCAATAAAACAACCTCTCAAAATATCACATTATTTTGCACCCAAAGCTCTTAGAAATATCCACTTTTCACACTATGTGAACACTTTTAAGTCACCAAAACAAAATTTCAGTTCAATAACCTTTAATTAAACCAAAAATTCATTTTTGGGGCAGCCCCATGTGAACCAAGAAGTTATATCTTTTAAAAACCCCCATTTTAACACAAACATGGCACTTAAAGCCCATTTTCTTCCCAAACACCATTTAAACAAACATTCGTAGCAACAAACAAAAAGAAAAAACATTCAAAACATGATTTCCAGTCCTAATACATTTCAATAAAATCAACTAAGTAATTATTGGTCAGCCCCAAATGAACCAATAAAAGATTTGTATGAAAACCGCCCAATTTCACCAAAAATTGGAACTTAAAATTTTTTTCCTTTATAAATGAAACTAAAACCAATTTTTTCATAAACATTCAAATTAAATAAATAAAAAAATACCATAAACACATCAAGATAAGTCATAAAAATTGCATTCATAATGGAATCACCTACCAGAAGAATCAAGAACCGCAAATCCTAGTGTGGAACTTCAACCGCACCACAAGGGAGTGAGATCAAACCTAAAACCAGAATATTGGACCAAGAAACTAAAAATTAAACCCTAGGTACGAAGACCTAGCTTTTGTAAATTTGTTTATTCAAGAAAAAATGTAAAAAGCTTAAGTAAAAGGAAGGAACTCATAAGGATAGTCACTTACTTGAGAAATCTGGACGATTTTAGAAACCTGAGAAGTTCGGCCCTAATTCTTGACTGATACGATCTCAAAATATAGAAAAATGAATCTAGGGGTGCGGCTAGGTACAGTGGGAGAAGGTGAGAGGTGGAATCACCAAAAAAGGATAAAAAATTAATATTTTATGGAAGAATTAAAAAATAGTTTTAAAACTGGAAATGGGCTTTCGGGTTGGCCCAATACCTAATTTGATCACCCAAAATATAAGATGCTAATGAATTTTTAAGGGGCCAAAATTTCTTTGGTGGTTTGAATAGTTAAATGAAGGTCATTTTGTAATTTCAATGGGTGAAAAAATTTGAAAAACGAAGGATTTATTAATGAAACAAAATTTACTTTCAAAACTGGAAATGAACTCACAGGTTGGCCCAAATTTTGGAAACCCACCATTACCTTCAAAAATGCATGCAAAACCCCCCAAAAAAGAAAGGATGTAAATTAAATGAAAAATACCTTTAAAATATGTCATTTTTGTGACAATTATCCCCACCATGAAGGACTTTCTGCCCCAGAAATTCAACATGAAGCTTGATTGGAAAACAAGAACGGGTACTCTTCCTCGACCCTTGACTTTCACTCCCATGTCTCATGTGTATCATTCCCATGCTGCCATAGAACCCAGACTAATGGAATAGACTTCTCTTGAAGTATCTTCTCTTGGGATTCCACTATTTTCATTGTCCTCTCAACAACAGACAATTCAGGCTCTATCTCCAGTTCTTCCCAACTCAACACATGGGACGGATCCGGGTTGTATTTCTTCAATTGAGAGACGTGGAAGACATCATGGATGGACATCAACTGAGAAGGTAAGGCCAACCTATATTCCATCTTTCCAATATGCTTGGTGATCTTAAAGGGCCTAACATACCACGGCATCAGCTTACCTTGCTTCCCCACTCGACAATGGCCCAGACGAGGGGCCACTTTCAAGAATACCCTGTCACCCATAGAAAACTCTAGGTCTCGATACCTCTAGTCAGCATAAGATTTATGACGAATCTGAGCTATCAATAAGTACTACCTGATCAACTTGACCTTCTCAGAAGTCTCCTGCACAAGGCTCAGCCCCAATAGGGAAGTCCCTCCTACCTCAGCCCAACATAGGGGGACTGACATGGCCGACCATAGAGCGCCTCAAAAGGGGCCATTCAAATTGAAGATTGGTAACTATTATTATAAGAAAACTCAATAAATCCCAAATGGATATCCCAAGAACCTCCAAAGTCCAGGACACATGCACAAAGCATGTCCTCCAAAATTTGATTCACCCGCTCTGTCTGACCACGTCTGAGGGTGGTATGTCGTGCTCATCTTAATCTGAGACCCCAAGGCCTTCTGAAGACCTTCCCAAAATCGAGAAGTGAAGTGGGGGTCTCTATCTGAGACAGCTGATGATGGTACACCATGAATTTTCACCACTTCTTGAAGATACAAATGGCCCAACTCATCCACTTTAGCTGTATCTTTTACCAGAATGAAGTGGTCTGATTTGTTCAGACGATCAATCACCACCCAAATGGCATTCTTTCCATGAGGTGTAAGAGGTAATCCAACAATGAATTCCATGGCGACCTCATCCCACTTCCAGGTAGATGGGTAGTGGTTGGAGCAAACTGGAAGGCCTTTGGTGCTCTTCTTTCACCTGTTGGCATGTGTAGCATCTCGAAACAAATTCCGTTATGTCCCGTCTCATACCAGGCCACCAAAACTGCTGACAGACATCTTAATACATCTTAGTGGCACTCAGATGGACATCCCACTAAGACTAGTGGATATTACCGCATCACCACCTTCCATAGAGATAACGGCACTACTGAACGTCCCTTGAATCACAAGATGCCCTCAATAGACGACGACCAATCAGAGGATGTCTCCCCACTATGAAGAAACTACTTCAACCGCTGACAAAGATCATCGATGGGATGTTCCCACTGAATCAACTCCAATAGAGAAGGATTCAACTGGACGCTCACCAAGAATGTCCCTCCACTATGTTCCCTGGTCTCCACATGCATCTGAGAAAAGATCCCCATCAATGTCCACTCATCACTGGACTTCCTCAAAGCCTGCACTGTAACCCTTCTGCTCAAGGCATCGGCCACTACATTACCCTTTCCTGGGGTATAGACAATTTCAAAGTCAAACCCCTACAAGTACTCGATCCAGCGACGCTGCCTCAAGTTGAGGTCCTTCTGTGAGAAGATATAGCCAAGATTTTGTGATCAGAGCTGACCATAAACTTCTCCCCAAAGAGGTAGTGAAACCATGTCTTCAAAGAATGCATCACCGCTACCAACTCAAAGTCATAGGTCAGGTATTTCTTTTCATGTGGTCGAAGTTGGTGAGAGTCATACGTGACCACGTGATCATCCTGCATAAGAATGCACCCAAGACCCATACCTGAAGCATCACAATGGACCACATATCCCTTTCCATCCTCTGCAAAAATCAGCACGGGGGAAGTAGTCAACCACCTCTTCATCTCCTCTAATGACACCTAGAATTCTGGACCCCATACAAACTTCACCCCTTTCTGGGTGAGGGCGGTCATCGGTGAAGCAAGCCGAGAGAAATCCCGAACGAATCGCTTGTAATAACCAGGCAAGCCAAGAAAACTCCTGATCTCGAACACAATCTTCGGTTTCTCCCACGACATGACCGCACTAATTTTCTCGTGGTCCAATGAAACTTCGTGCTCTGAGATCACATGCCCCAGAAATCTCACCTCCCTAATCTAGAAAGTGCACTTTGACAACTTTTCATAGAGGTGGTGATCCCGTAATGTACCCAAAACGATCCTCAAGTGATGTTTGTGTTCCTCCTCAGAGCTAGATTATACCAGAATGTCATCCACGAACACCACAACAAAGGAATCAAGATACTGATGAAATACCCTGTTCATGAGTGCCATAAAGACTGCTGGAGCATTGGTCAATCCAAAGGGCATGACCAAATACTCAAAGTGGTTGTACCTGCTTCGAAAGGCTGTCTTTGGGATATCTGACTCTTTCACCCGGAGTTGATGATACCCCAAACACAGTTCTATCTTTTAGAACCACTTTTCCCCCTTCAGATGATCGAAAAAATCATCTATTCTGTGCAAAGGGTATTTATTCTTAATTGTTACCTTATTCAGCTTCCAGTAGTCAATGCATAACTAGAGGGATCCATCAGCCTTTTTCGCGAACAACACAGGAGCGGCCCAAGGAGAGATGCTCTGGCGAATGAATCCTTTGGATTCTAAGTCTTCCAGCTGTATCTTTAATTCCCTCATCTAGGTGGGGGCCATACGATAAGAGGTAAGAGATATCGGTTGTGTTCCCGGTGCCAGATCAATCGAAAACTCCATATCCTGCTCTTGGGGAAAACCGGAAAAATCATCTGGGAATACCTCTGGAAACTCATTCACTACATGAGGTAGTGCACCTTCAAGGGAAAGAACATCCTCTAGCATGATCGAAGATAACTTGAAGATAACACTTCCCAACTCTGGGATTGGAGGCCCTGCGCGACCTGACCAAGGATCCCATTCTCCCTGAAAAACCTGACGACTCCCATCAGGTGTCGTGAAACTCACACACCGTCTGTAGAAATCAATGTGTGCCTAGAAGTGTAATATCCAATCCATCCCTAGTATTACATCAAAAAGGTCCATATCTAAGACCAATAGGTCCCACTCCATCTCGACCCCTGACACAGAAAGCGCACACGACGGCCACCTGAGACCCTTCTCCTTCTTCTTTCCCAGCGGTGTCACCAACTCCATCGCGAAAGACATAAAATCAGTTGGAAAATTCAGAATGTCCACAAAACAGGGATGTCCGGTCTCTACCTGAAGACAACCGCTAGTCTGTGGTTGTGCCCTGAACTGGATCTACCCATAACATGACCCAGCCCTACCACCACGGCTGCCAAATCGAGATACCCCAGTCCTCGACGACTCAGACTGTGCTCGCACTCCTCTTGAAGCCACTGACCCATCCCCACTCGGAAGTGGACGTGCCACACCACAGAAATGCTGAAAATTCCCCATACCTCCACACTAGTAACAAGGCTTCTGAGGAAGTGGACATGCTGGTTGGATGTGCCTCGGCTTCCTACACTGGTGGCACATGACCGATCTCGCATCAGAAGCCGTAGAAAAAAACTGCCTGGAAGAGTGGCCTGAACTAACACCTCCTTTATTCACATGATCATCCCACTTCCTTTTATTCTCTGAGGAACTGCCACTTCCCACTGCTGATACTTAACCATATAAACCATCCTTACCTTTCCTATCAATCTCCACCATGCATTCCTGATCAACAACCTCAGCATAGGTCCTCATCTTAAACAATAACACCTGGGAGTATATCTCTGGTCGCAATCCTTTCTCAAACCTTTGGGCCTTTTCTTTCTCATTAGAGACAATTTCTGGAGCATACTGAACCAACTCAATGAAATAGTTGGCATACTCCATAACAGAATGATTCCCCTGAACAAGTTCCATGAACTCTCTATACCTAGCATAATCCAACACCTCAGGGCAGTACTATTCATTTAAGACAGCCTTGAAATCTTCCCAGCGAATCTGCTCATTCTTCCCTGACTGAAGCACTAACTCCCACCACTTACGGCTAGGACCCTCTAACAAAAAAGAGGCACACTTCACCCTGAGCTCCTCGGGTGTTTCTAGGAACTCAAACATACGCTCGATCTTCTCGAGCCATTCTTCTGCTTCCTAGGGTTCTGAGCTACCTCGGAAGGTAGGAGGCTTGTTTTTTAGAAACACTTGTGGTTTATATTTTCTAGGACCTGTCTATTCTTCCCTAACAGGAATAGGATTAGGATCTATTCCCTATCCCAAAGATTGGATAGCCCGAACCACAGCCTCCACGAGCCTCTAATCAATCGGTGTGGGAGAACTCTCTCCAGCTTCCTCCTATGGGCGCGTGGGAGCTTTCCAGGTAGGCATGTTACTACAAAATGAAAAAGTCAAAAAATAAATAGTAAATACCACAATTATGAAAATTGTAATCAAATATATCAAATATAAATAAACTAAACACATTTCAGTAATAAAAGAAACAACTACTCCACATCCTCCTGATGTCCACATGTGGTCTGCATCCCATACGTCTCACCTGGAGTGAAGTCAATCTGTAAATTCCAACATCCCCTGGTGACTCATGGTCTTCCATGAAAGGTGTAGGCCAGACACCCTACTCCCAACCAAAACCCCGATCCCTGACAGTCCTAGCTCCTGTCTATCCTAAATCATCCCAAAATAGCAATATAACCCAAAAACTTTAACCTCCTTTGATACCATTTTGTCACAAACCGAATTTGGTCGCCACCATTAACGGCACCAAACCCAGCCCATAGAAAGTACCGAAGGGCGTTCCCTATCCCCACGGGCTGACACAAGTTCCCGGGTATCATTTATCTTGGTTTGGGAACAATTTTCCCAAATATGTATACATAAAACATCAAAAATATTTGATAAAGAGAATCTAAAAAATTCATAGCAGCAAGGTTTATACAAAAATCCAGAACTGAATACATAAGTTAAAATGAAGTACAAAAGGTCCAAAGACACAATGAAACAGCAACAAAATATCCCCATGGACTCCACATGACAAGGGGTCATCACCCCCAAGCCGTCTCCACGACTCTGTCCCAAGGATGAGGACTAACACCCTGAACCGCCATCACCCTTAGCATTTCCTTTACCTAAGTCAAACATAACCAAGTCTACTTACACCCAAGGGGTGTAAGTAGGGTGTGAGACTAAGCCCATTAGGATACCACCCAATGATTCCAAATAGAATTCAGTACAATTTGAAAAAGAAAGCAGTTTTAACACGCAAAGAAAAGAAGTGAGAAAATCCAAGAAATGAAACTTTCAATTGATAACAGTTTTCAAGATAATATTTTCAGAATGTTCACACATTTAAATAGACATGTGATCTGCTATAAATTACTTCCAAAAACACCCTAATACAAGGGTAAATACCACAAATCCAATGAGCACCAAAACTGGGAACACCCCTAGGCAACTAGATAGTCTCGGGCCCTATGTACCTCGTACCTCGGTGTAAATTATCCAAGTCACAATCCTTTCCCATGCACGAGCCACTAGAGGGGAAAATACCCATAACCTATTGGTCCCAAAATATCATCCACATAGTTTATTTATAGTTATTGTTATCCATTTTCTCAGTGAAACAGGGACACAACCCATCCGGTTCACTAGCCGTACTAGTACATATTCGCCCACCTAAGTACCCAGGATTCCCCTTTTTGTGCTCAAAAAATTTCACCAAACAATACACATACTTTTGAATAAAAACTCCACTACTGGTCACAAACAAACAATACAGTATCTATACACACTTTATACCATTTAAAACACACACAAAATATTTTTATTTTCAATAAAACAACTTCTCAAAATATCACATTGTTTTGCACCCAAAGCTCTTCGAAATATCCACTTTGCACACTATGTGCACACTTTTAAGTCACAAAAACAAAATTTCAGTTCAATAAAATTTAATGAAACCAAAAATTCAGTTTTGGGGAAGCCCCATGTGAACCAAGAAGTTATGTCTTTTAAAAACCCCCATTTTCACACAAACTTGGCACTTAAAGCCCATTTGCTTCCCAAACACCATTTAAACAAACTTTTGCAGCAACAAACAAAAAGAATAAACATTCAAAACATGATTTAAAGTCCTAAAAAAGTTTAATAAAATCAACTAAGTAATTATTGCTCAGCCCCAAATGAACCAATAAAATATTTGTACGAAAACCGCACAATTTCACCAAAAGTTGGAACTTAAAATTCATTTTCTTTATAAATGCAACTAAAACCAATTTTTTCAGAAACATTAAAATGAAATAAATATGAAAATACCATGAACACATCAATCTAAGTCACAAAAATTTCATGCACAATGGAATCACCTACCAAAAGATTCAAGAACTGCAAATCCTAGTGCGGAACTTCAACCGCACAACCACCGCACTACAAGGGAGTGAGATCAAAACTAAAACCAGAGGATTGGGCCAAGAAACTCAAAATTTAACCCTAGGTAAGAAGACCTATCTTATGTACATTTGGGGATTCATGAAAAATGGAGAAAGCTTAAGGAAAAGGAAGGAACTTAGAAGGATACGATTTTAGAAACCTGATCAGTTTGGCCATAATTATCGACTGATACGATTTCCAAAGAGGGGGAAATGAATCTAGGGGTTCGGATAGGTACATTGGTAGAAGGTGAGAGGTGGAATCACCGAAAAAGGATAAAAAATAAATATTTTATGAAAGAATTAAAAAAAACTTTTAAAACTGGAAATGGGCTTTCGGGTTGGCCCAATACCTAATCTGATCACCCAAATCCAAGATGTTAATGAATTTTTAAGGGGACCAAATTTATTTGGTGGTTTAAATAGTTAAATTAAGTTCATTTTGGAGGTTTAATGGGTGAAAAGGTTTAAAAAATAAGGATTTATTAATGAAACAAAATTTACTTTCAAAACTGGAAATGGGCTCACGGGTTGGCCCAAATTTTGGAAACCCACCATTCCCTTCAAAATGAATGGAAAACCCTAAATACAAAGCAAGGATGTAAATTAAATAAAAAATACCTTTAAAATTTTTCATTTATATTACAATATCAATGATGAAAAAATTTCCAGCATATCTACAGAGATATTGTGTAAAGTCACAGCCCATGAAGAGGAGTTGGAAAGTTTCTTCAGACTTTCAGCATAAGTAGCATGCTAAAACTAGTTGTTAGCCTATCATCCTCAACTTATCATGTTTGGGTAATATATGTTTCTATATTATCGATAAAATAATAAATATTTTAGGTTTAATGATAGGTAACTTGAATTTTAGTAACCATGGTGTTGACCTCACCTGTTTTGATAATCTCAATTATGTTTCAATTTTCTTTGATAATCCCAAATAATGTTTATCTTTATAATAATTATTCATTAAATCAATGAAATCATATTATTAAGTTGATAAAATGTCAAAATTATCATTGTAATTTGTTAATAAATTGTTATCTATGTTTATAATTTTTTGGAAATGTTACTGACTCAATCTGAATATGATTTTCCTAGAACAGATATGTATTAAGTGTTGAGTCACAGATACACGCCTACCAGTACATAGTCTACCGATAAGTAAAGGTCACTAATAGACCAAGATTCCTATGACACAAGGTCACCGGTACATATTTACTGATACCAGAAACCGATACAAACAGATAGAGAGACAGCTACCGATATGAAGTCCACCGATACAGACAGACAAAGTCCACCGATATAGATAGATACTGATAGACAGCTACCGATACAAGTATGCTGATACAGACAGACAGATACCATTACAAAAGAGCTACTTATAAAAGGGTCTACTGATGTAAGGATCTACTGATACATATAGATACTGTTATAAATAGTTACAGTTACCAATAGAATTTCACTGGTACAATGATCCACCGACTGATAGAAGGAGCTACTGATAAGAGGAGCTACTGAAAGAAGGAACTACTGATAGAAGGAGTTACCAATAGAAGGAGATAACAATAGAAGGAGTGACCGATTCAAGCAAGCTACCGATACAAGGAGTAACAGCTACTGATGGAAACCAGTCACTGTTTCTCTAAACTCTATTTCTATTTGTTTATTTAGCAACAATCATATTTGATGTTTTTAATGAAACTGCTATTAATTAAGGAGGGTTGTTGGCATATCAGGGAACCATACCTCGTACCTGTAAAAAGGTAATAATTCCCATTTTCGGAGCTCAAGGTATAAAAGTAAGATCAATCTAATGAAGAAATATAGTGGCATATACGTGAAAGTGTGTGACACCTGAAGTAAAATTCATAAAGAAGAACACGAGAAGAACTCAAAGAACATTCATACACATCAAGAGAAAGTTTCAAAGAAGAATCTCAAGTGTTACAAAGAATACTCTCTTACTCAAGTTGAACACCTACATTGGAAGTGAAGGAACAGAACCACGACACTCTGTTTTCCTTACAACTTCTAAAGAAGGAATCAAAGCTTCATCTACATCAATCTGAGGAGTCCAGAGCTTTACTCACAACACATAGAGCATTCTAAAATCATCTCTATTTGTTTAGCTCTATTGTTTTTCATTTATCTACATATTGAGCAGTGTGTGTTCTGTATTTTAAGCACACCCTGTCTCATGTGCTGAACTGGAGGATTTATAAATCCTCACTCAATATTTCCTTATACTCTTATATCCCACTGTGGATAGTGGTAGAGGTCAGGTGTGGCCTGTATAGCATGTGTGCTATTGTTTTGTTTTTTCCACGAAGAACTGTGGTAGAGGTCATAGGACATGGACAGTCTTTGTACTATTTTAAACCCCGATCCAGGGTGTGGATAAAAGTTTATATAAACTATTTGAGAGGACTAAGTCTCATCTTCAGACTAAACCTCTTGTTTTAAACCTCTTTGCTTGTTACCTTTGTTAAAACTATATTGAATATTTCACTACTAAGTACTTTGAAATAAAAATCTATTTTAAAGTTACTATGATAGTTAAACTAGAAAGTGTTTGTATTTATTGTAAATCATTAGGTTAGTTTTGAAAGCTAATCTAATATTCATATTAGATTAACTGAGAACTAATCAATCTCTTGAGAACCTAACTGACCCTTTACTATATTACAAATTCACAACAATTTAGCTTATTATTTAAATTGGGGGATTTTAATAGAAATATTTTTAATAGAAATTTTTAATTGGAACTCAATTCCCCCCCCCCTCTTGAGTATCCACTCCGACCAACACATGGTGTTGGTAATATGGATCATTCACAATCCATCAAGTAGTATTCCTTGAAATTGAATTGACCTTTCATATTAGGCCTCCAAATTAGGGTATCAGCATCCATGAATGTATATTTTTTGGATTTATAGTACATATTGAGTGGGGGTATCATCAAGATTTATATTGTATGATAGTAGTCCATCAATGGACATTTGAAGCATGCACGAAGAGACATTTGGGTTTTTGAGAGGGATTTCCAACCAAGGAGTTCTCCAACAGTTATGATTGGACTATCTACGAACCAACCATTCTAAATTATCCATAATGTCAATGAATTAATTCTTGATAGAGGTTGAACTAGATTATGCAAGATTATATAGGCACTCATTCATATGCTTCATTCTAAACATTTTTTATAAATAATAAAAATAAATTCATTATAATTCATATGATTATGTGTTAAGTTATTAATCTTAATATAATTGTTTCTAAGACCCCCCCCCCATAACAATGGTCCTGATACATTATTTCCAAGAACCTATTATTATTTTCCTTTCATGAAATGACCCTTTCTAGATGAAGTTTTTTATCATTAATTAAATATCATTGATGAGGCTTCCTGGACATATATTGAGAGATAATGAGTTCACAAATTTTTAGATGATCACTGAGTTGACTAAACACACCCTTCCTGATTGTGAACTAACATTCCCTTTCCACTTTTCTAGGTGATTTACTTTTCCATAGTATATTCCCTAAGATATTGGATTTTTTACCTTTCCCCAAAACAAGGGTACCCCAATGTAGTTGAAAGGAAGATACCCCCTTTTACACTAAATTTTCTAGTCATTCTATTTTGTTTTCCAATATAAATTTCATCGCCAAAAATAATAAACAATTTGGTCCAAATGATGTCCCATCCAGCCATCCTCTCATAGTGTTCAATGAAAGAATTAATATCATAAATGGTTTTACATGAGGTTTTCCTAAGAAGGATAATTTCATCCACAAAATAAAGTTTTATAGAGTGAAAGTGTCTCTGTCATCTTTTATTTTTTTTTTAAACCAATATGATCAGGTTCATTTATATATCAGCAAATATAATCTTTATCTATAGAAAACAAGATTTAGGAGAGCGGGTCCCCTTGTCTAAAACCTCTAGTAAATTGGAAGAATCCTATAGGGTATCCATTTATGAGTATCTAAATCCTTATAGAGTTGAGGGTGGTTCTAATTAATCCAATAAAAGCATTTGAGATCGCATTCCTTATGAGGAAAACAAAAAATGAAGATTCATTTTAGTGTTTCTAAAGCCTTTGAGATGTTAATTTTTATAGAAAAATTCACATTCTTTATTTTTCATTTCATTATATTAACATTGTCTGATGCTACACAAAATATGTTTTCAATGTTTCTACCAGGGACAAACTCAAACTGATTTAGGGTATCATGATTTTCAATTATTCCTCCCATCCTGGTTATGATTATTTTTTTATTGAATTTAGGAATAGTGATCTCTATGGAAACTGGCCTGAAATCATTAATATTAATTTTTTCTCCTTATTTGTTATCAGGGGAAAAAATTTAGGTGATACCATAAGGAATAGAGGAATGAATGAATAATTCCTTGATTTCATTGATCATTTCCTCTTTTATAATATCCCATAAAAAATGAAGAACTTGTTGGGAAACCATCTAGACCAGCTACACCCTCCATGTTAAGAGATAAAATGAAATCCTTGACTTCCTCTGTCAAAGGTTCCATGATGAGATATCGATTTTGATGATACTTAATGAATTGTAAAATGTTATCAATAATTTTTGAGTGCTTTTCAAACCATCATCAGAGTACATACCATTAAAGTAATACATTTATATATTTGATACTTCATTATCAATGTTGTAAATACATCCATTGATTCTGATAGCATTGCTCCATGCATTTACCCCTTTTTCCTAGTGAAGCCTATGAAATAAATTTGAGTTTATATAACCATATTTAATCCATTTTACATTCATATGGTTCTGGTCCAACATTCCATTAACAGTTAAGAGAACATAGAAACTGTAAATATATTTCATTTACTCTCTAAAGGGGGTGTTCTGATGTTGATTCCTCATTTGGATTCTTGCAAGTTGTTCTTTAGTAGCCTTGATATCCCTA
Organism: Viscum album; assembly: GCA_963277665.1. Lineage (NCBI taxonomy): Eukaryota > Viridiplantae > Streptophyta > Magnoliopsida > Santalales > Viscaceae > Viscum > Viscum album. The sequence continues at coordinate 1,328,834,680 of OY728165.1, read as the reverse complement.
TAAATCGTAGAAAATTACCCTATACTCCATTCTCTTGGAATTATTTTGACATGATTTAATTTCCCACTAAGAATCTAAAGTGGGATTCAAAGAAACTCCATCCTACATGTTTCCAGAACAATCTCCCTATATCCTAGAATAAAAGTCCACCCATTGTTGAATTTAAATATCAAAGGGTCTGACTTTACAATGTGAGTGGAGATCTCAACAGTGATGAGATTATGATATGAGTAGTGCTTGGGGAGGGTGTATGCTGAGACCCTAGTGTATTTACTCTGGTTATCCATTTTAAAAAATCATCTATCCATATTACTTGCATTCATTCCATTCAATGTTTACATAATATAAATAAAATCATCTCTTTCAATTGGAAGTTCATCAAGGTTTCATTGATCAATGTAGGAGGAGAATTCCATAATGTCTTACACAAAGTAATTTGATCCATTTTTTCCTTTATGCTTCATAAGAGTGGTAAAATCACCCAAAATTATACATTTATTCCTTATATTTTTTAGGTAATGCCTTAATATCCATCCATAGTTCCCTTCTTCTGATATATGATATAGAATAATAAACAAAAGAGAGATAAAAAATGCAGCCATGAATATTGAAAGAGGCTAAAATTCTTTCTATCTTCCTAATGCATGAGAGATATAGATTCTATCATTCTTGGTGATCCATAAGATGTCCATGTTGATATCGTGGGGATATTTGAATACAAAATAATACCAAAGGGAGGCCCATTTGAAAGCCTTCTAGTTATAAAAAAATTGGCTCTACAATTCCAATAAGAATAGGTTATTAGTCTATAATGTAGTGTCTGGGGTATTTTTTTATTGGTGTATTCCTTGACCCATGATAATTATAATAGATAATATTGATTTTTTGAGGGATTTTCTCCTTGTTAGGGGACCTCCTTACTATGTCACATTCCCATATCTTTTATCCATTCTACCATTTTCAATTTTCTTCCTTTTTGGGGGGTTTTTCCAATACCGGTTTTTCTTCATTCCCATATATATTAATTTCATCTATACCATCATTATTTTGATACTTATCCACATTTCAATATGGGTTGATTCCAAACTCATCTGGTGCCTATGGATCCTCATCTTCATCAACCCAAAAAATAACCCATGGAGGAGTTAATTTTTTATTGCACTTCATGTTTTCTAGAGTATTTTCCGAAGTGGATTTCTTTTGGGAAACGTAGCAAGAGGTACCTATGACAAAGAACCATCAATGATATTTGAATCAACATATTGAAAAATATTGCCTCTACTCGTTTCATTCTGTCCTTCAGGGGGAAAATGATTCATCCTACATGAACTCATCTTAATCCATAATAATAGTCTCCTCATGTTGATCATGAGTCCTTTCCCTTGGAATTTTTATTAGTGAATCATCAGGTTGTGATTCAATGTGTGAGGTATAATGTACAGGTGGGGGTGGACCATTAATTTATCATGTCAGTGCTATTCAATGGTTACCTATATTATTATATATTTATTAGGAAGGTAGTAGGTGCATATATCAGAGCATGATATCATCTTATTAAGGGGTAGTTATTTCCCCTTAGAGAGGTGATGGTTACTTCTATGCAGTATGTCATTTTTATAGTTTCCTTTAACCTAGAAATCTTTAGCATCATTTTCAATTTCAATGATTCCAATTAGAGAGATTGTTTTATTATATAGATATAGAACTTTAGTATCATGGGTTTTTTAATCCTATCTAGACTATCCAAACAGTCTATCTAAGGTGTGACACATCTATTTAGTCCCAACCCTATCTTCCTCATCCTCCTTGGAGGGTCCAAGTTTGAAGTTATTTTTTGAATCATGAGACAACATTTTATCTTTTTTTTTCTCCTTAAATAGAAGGCATAATGATACCACATTTCCTTTAAAAATATTCATTCCTTATACATATTATATTCAAAAATAAAATAACCAAAAAAAATTGCATCCCGTATAGAATTAGGCTTCCTCTCATATTGAATCAAAATTATCATGATATCATCCCTTGTTATTAGAACCACCTCTTCAACAAGGGTGTTGGACATATCAACCTCCAACAAGCATATTTCATAATTCCCAAGCCTCATATTTTATATTTATTTATCAATTAGAATGGGATTACCTATAGAGGAGGATACGTCCTATATAATCCATGAGTGTCAATATAGTGAGCTCAATTTTTATACGTGGATCCATACATACGTTTGTGTATCCTAGACATTAGTAGGATCAAAATTCCTATTCCATTCATGGATTCTAAGAAAACTAGGTTTCATGGAAATTGAGACCATTCTCTATGCCCTTTGTTTTTAGTCATCAAAGGGGAATTCCACATGGTAGAATTCCTTACCCATCACTGTCATCCACCACTCATCAAATTCCCATATCTATGAAATCCTTCAAGTGAGGTGAGTAAACCTCCAATGTTGTCCCCTTTTTTAATCAAGACTCACATGATGATAAAATACCTGCACAGATTCATTCTCTCTTTAGACAATTCTTGATTGGATACAACATGAGTGGCTCTACCAATGATCACATAGTCTTCCAATATTAATTTAATATTTATCTTAAAATAATATTAGTCACAATTATTATGTAATTCCAAAAATTATATTCATGAATCTTATAATCTTTAAGATATGGTAATGATTTCCATAAATAAAAAAGAATCACCATAAATCCACATTAAAATCATATATTCATCCAAAAGATAATTCTACATTTGTTCTTAAAATAAAACTCCATAATATTATGTTTACCTTAATTCAATAATACTCCCAAAAAATAGAGTAACCTTTTACAAAATAGATTTAATCACTTAATCGCCAAATCAATTTCCAATCCCATAGATATCTATATCATAAAACATATATTCCCAAAATGAACATAAAAATTATCAGTATGATCATTTAAATAAAGAAAAACAATGTCATACTAACCAGGACAACATATAGTCCAGTGGTAGTTGATTCACCCTTATCACCCTTTGGTTGTAGGTTCAAGAATTACAGCCTTTTCATATGTGATGGGTTATCACTAACCTATGATTGGTCCTTTTTCTATTATATAATTCTTATAACATTCTATGAAATATGATATGAATCCATAAAAATAAACTAAATATATAAAAAATTGATAAAAATTAACATCAAATTTTATCTCGTACCTTTTATTTTGCATCCCAAAAATTTAATAACCCATAGTTACCTCAAGATTATTGATTATATAATCTCTAAATATTATATGTAACTTTAAAAATAAATGTACAACATGAAATGACCATTTTCCTTAATAATTTTTTCACACAATAAACATAAGGAAAACATATACCACAAATATCTATCAAAACTTAATAAAAGTCTCCCAACATAAACCAATTATCAAAAGGGTATTAATTCCTTTAAACTTATGATCACCCTAATATCTAACACTACCTCATGACACAAAAATGTAGATGCATTAATCATTTAACGTTAATCATATCCCCATAAGAATTATTCTCTATATTAGTTATTAATACTTCCTTACTATAAGAAAAAAACGAATCAACTCCTAAGATTGAACAATTTAAAATCATAATCCAAAAATAATCCATACCTTTCATATTTCATTTTGATGATTCCTTATCTTCAACTATAATGGAATTAGGTATTTCTAAATTGATAAAAACTTTTCATGTTGATCTCATTCATGATCTGTCCCTTTAAGACATTTATTTTCATAATGACCATTTTCCTGACATTTAAAACATTCAATTGATACTTCATAATCACTTATTTTCCCATTATGTAGTTAAGTATACACTTCCTTTTTCCTTAGAAGATTAATTCTTTATGAAATTATTTACCATATATAAAACATATTCCCATTCTTTTGAGACATCTTCTTCAGTGATTATTTCCACATTCATTACACATAGGCCTTTCTCTATATTTAACTTTATAATAATTATCACCTAAACTTCCATGAGGATTCATTTATCCTATATTTAATACATTAAAAAACTCACCAAGGTTTGGTTTTTCAATAATTACTCATAATATCTAGTTATGAATAACCATAAGATTTACCACTATAGATATTATTCCTTTCAGTTTATCATTTATACAACCACTATATTTTCCTTCATATCTATTGTCATTTTGATTCATATTGGATCCAGTATTTACTAAAACCAAAAAGGTTACTATCCCAATATCAATAAAATAAAAATATAAATTCTTATGAGTGGGATAAACCTCATGATGTCATTATTCATGTTATCTAAAAATAATTTCATTTATCTAAAATAACTATGAATATCTAAAAAAACATACCATTTTTGTTATATAATATTTTTAACATATTATAATATAACATTATAACCTATAATGTTATTTAAACCCTCTTATGATACTATCTGTAAGGACTCAACCTTAAACATAACATAATATTGAGTCTTTCGACTAGAAATCATTTTCCTTCATTAACAATGTTATTTTAGATTTAGTGTTTCAGATAATTAGGGAAAACCATTACATAGTAACCCCATACATTAAAAGTGGAAATTTCTACTCAGTTTCTATATTTCAAAATATAAAACTTTCAAAATAAAACATTAATTATTTTCATGAAAAATATTTACAGTTTTTCTATTGAATTCATACATTTCTCTACTCATCCTTAAGAACTATGAAAAAATTTACAAACATAGATTGATAACCAATAGATTAGTATGGTATAAAAAAAGAAGAAAACTATTAGTCTAGTGAAAATCATGAAAACCCATGAAAACATTATCTTTATCCTAGTGATATTTAAGAAGATGATATTAATCATTTATACATCAAAATCACAAACACCTATTCTCAAAGATAAACATTTTAACCCATGTAATGAAAATAAAGACTATTTTTTGAAATATAGAGAATTATATTCATCACCCATGCTAGAAATAATTGGCAACCAGTTAAATCCTTAGGAAAAATCCATCTGTAACTCCCTTCCTCTTTCCCCAATTAACATGGTACATTACCCAATGCATTGGAGGGATAGCTAGATGCACCGATTGTATAAGCTATAATAGGATCATTCAGCGCAATTTGGGTGCACCGACCATATAAAATATATCAAGTTCACCCAAGATCTATAATTACCCTCAAACCTTCATATAAGTTGTGTTGGTATGTCACGACCTGTCCCCCGAGTCCCATGTCGTGACTACCCCAAGATTTCCTCACATAGGCTAGGGTATGGTGACTATCTCCGAGTAGGTATATCCAATAAAAGGGAGGTATTTTCCTAATAATTTGTACACATGCAACCATATCCATAAAAAATTTACTAAAAATGAAAACACTAAGTAAACATACATGTATCCCACTAAGAAAGCCACTAAGAGTAACAGTAAAAAACTAAAATTTAAATAGGCCATAATTCATGCCCAACTAAAATAGAAAAGTGCAAGCTCTTAGATCTCGTCCGTAGAAAACCCTACCTAAATGGTAGGCATTGTAAGTTGTATGAATGTCGCTGAATTGTACCACGTCCATCAGGTCATCTTGAAGCACCACCTGTCTCCGGCCCACTAAGGACTCCATCAAATCTGTCAATCATCTGAACAAGAAACGACACATGTGGGTGAAGCCCGTGCAGAGGTGAGTAAAATAATACTATGTAGGGACCCCAAACCACAAAGGTAAACCACAATGTAGGACACAATACAGACTACCAAATAGGTACACAATGTACAGCCTCTAAGATGTATGGTCAAGAGAGTTACTAGATTCATAACACACCATGATTCATATACTAAGAAATTCCAGACATATCCAAATCCATCAATACATACGACCTCCATAGGAGACCTAATCCACACCCTCATGGGAGACCAAATCTGCATCGTCACAGGAGACCAACTCTATGCACTCGCAAGAGACCAACGTTTTCCCTTGTAGGAGACCAACTTTGTGCCCTCATAGGAGACCAACATCATGCCCTCACAAGAAACCAACTCCCCGCCCTCCCAGGAGACCAACTTCGTCCCCTCACAAGAGACCAACTTTGTGCCCTCATAGGAAACCAACTTCGTGCCTTCATAGGAGACCAATTTTGTGTCTTCACAGGAGACCAACTTCGTGTCTTTACCACATCAAGTGATAGGATTCCATCCTTAGTGTGCTCCTTCCAGAAGCACCTACTCCTCAAGACAATATTCTAGACGCCAACCTGCACGAAAGGTCACTTAGAGTATCCCAAAATTATCGCCTCGTCGCGAGGGTCCCAATACCACAAATGGCAAATAAAATGGACACATGGTTTGGGATTTATGTCCATTTAAATAAAAATGGATTGGTTGGGTCCGAGTCTGGTCCAACCTAGTTGGGCTGACCCGACCTGCTGGTTGGACTGGACCCGACAAGTCGACCTGACCTGCTGGGCCCAGCCTGACCTACCGGCCCCAACCCTGCCCGCTTGAGCAAGATGGTTTGTTATACTGGAATGTAGTGGCTTTTGTATCCCTGCCATATCTACACAGTCAATCATTGATTTGGCCTCTTCTCTCACATGTGGTCAATGGTACCGCGTGCTAGTCGGTCCAATGTAGCACCCAACCCCATCACGGGTCCATATCATCACAACCCTCCCTAGTCAAGGCTTCCTGTCACCGCTTGCGACTGTACAAATATGGGCCTCTCTATCACCGGCCATCAAACTGGGGGCCACCTACTGTCAGGTTGTCATGCGCCTCCACCGCCAGATCCCCTTCTGTAGGCCGCCAACGTCGTCATGGTGGCCCATTTTTGGAACTGTAAATACCTTCAGGATCCTAGGTTCGTTTTCTTCACTACCATGAGTTTCAAATATTATCACCATCACTTCATGGGGTCCAACCATGTTTGGAAGCACCTGGAAAAATACATCGTGAACATGAGGGTCTATCGACAAAGAACACAAGAAAGGAAAAGAGAGATAAACCTAAGAACACCCTTAGAACAGAAATTGGACTTGTTCATTTTGGCCTTTTCCCATTCATTTCATACAGATTATGAATAAGGATAATCATAAAATCTCTTCCCTTTAATCCTTCAGTTTATCCATCCCACAAGAACGATCGAACCACATATCAACCTGTTCAGGGGTTGGTCAATATTTGTCATTGGAATCAATAATGCGGAAATAAATACTTTTAAATAAACCCCCTAGAAGAAAATAGGATCATTCAAAGGACATAATTTTACATTGAAGTCGATTCATCCTGGGACGTCTTTGATCTATCTCTCTTCAGTATTCATCATTAATCATCACCGGTGGGAGAGCTTCCTTCTCCTTACCTTAGGGAGAATTCAGGGCTCCATGGAAAATTCTCTAGCATTGTGAATTCTAATGATGGTCCCTTCCTATGATTAAAGGAGGAAATGTGTTAACATGTTTTAGAATTTTAAACACGTTTCAGTATTTCCACGATGCTGCATTGTAGCGTCGTTGAGTCATTACATCGCAGTGCTGCTAAGTCATTATGCATCATTGAATAAATAAATTAAAATAACATTTTATGTATATTTTATTTTTCTCTTAAAATGCCCATAAATTAAATTTTGAAACTAACCCATGCCGACTGATGTTAGTCCTAGCCTAAGTTAAACTCATTGCTTTGGGCACAACGGTGCCCTCGAGTTTTCGATTCAGGCACCCTTTTAGAAGTTATTAAAACTTCACACAATTTCTATTTTTAATAAACATAAAAAATATTTTGAACATTTATTCTGGGCACCTCGGTCCTCATAATCACATGCCATCTCCATGATTGGTCTCAAAATAATCACATATAATTCTCAAAAAAAATACATGGAAAGTTAGAGATATTAAATTCTCCCCAACATAGGGCTTTACATCCCCAAAAAAAACAAAGTATAAACAAAAAATGGATATACTGAGCAACAATCTTTGTTTCCCGCTACCATGTTATTTTCTGGATATTCTCGTACTTCCACAAAACGTGAACTAGAGGAATTGATCGCCCAAGGAGGTTCCTCTCATGTCGATCCCCGATATCCACTAGGAACTCTACAAAATTCACCCCATCGTCAACATCCAACTTTCCCTAGTCAATGACATTTGATGGGACTTGTACATATCTCCTCAGTTAGGATACATGGAAGATGTCATGTACCCACTCTAACTATGGAGGTAGCTCTAATTGGTATACCACCTCACCCACTCTACACAGTATCAAAAAAGGTTTTATGAACCTCATAGATAACTTGTCACCTTGGACAAATCTATATATCCCACGCCAAAGAGATACCCAAATGAACGCATGGTCTCCCTCCTCGAACTCCAAGGGTTTCCATCATCTATCATCAGAGGACTTATGATAGATCTGTGAAGTCTTCATCTGCTCCTAGATGACTTGAACCTTCTTTGTAGTAGCCTTCACTGACTCTAGGCCCATGATCATTGAATCTCTGGGGTCATACCAGCAAAGTGGCGACCTTCAGGGTTGCCTGTACAAAGCCTTGAACGGTTCCATACTGATGCTGGAGGGGTAGTTGTTTTTGTATTCAAACTCCATCAGGGGTAGGTGATCCTCCCAAATATGGCCAAAATCGAGGATTCATGCACATAGCATGTCCTTTAAGAATTTAATGGTCTGCTTTGTCTGGTCGTCTGGCTGTGGGTAGAAAGTTGTGTTAAAGCACAGCTGAGTCCCAAATGCCTCCTATAATCCCTTACAAAATCAGGAAGTAAAGAATGTGTAACTATCTAAGACTATTTTATATGGGACTCCATAGAGTCAAACAATATTCTTGTGAGTAAAGACACCCCAAGATCTCTACTGAACCCTGGTCCAGAATCCCTAAGAAGTGAGCCGACATGGTGATTCGATCAACGATCACCCAGATGGTATCATGCCCCCTGGATGTACATGGTAAACCCATCATAAAATCCATTGATATTTTATCCTACTTCCACTCTAGCACCTCAAGGGGTCGAGTCAAACCCACTGGAACCTGTTTCTCAGTCTTCACTTACTGATAAGTGAGGCTTCTAGAGACAAACTCGGTCACTACCTTCTTCATCATCGGCCACCAAAACTGACATCAGAGGTCTTGGTACATCTTTTCTTAAATGGATGTACTGCCAAAGGGGATGTATGGAACTCACACAACACCTCCTCCTGTAATGTCACTGGTACAATTGTGCATCCACTGAAGAGGATTACATGCTTCCCACCTTTCGAATATCCATCAGGGGCATGCCCAGTGGACATCGGAGCACGTGTAGTCTCATAGATGGTATCTTTGAGTTGTGCCTCCCTGAATTTCTATAAGAGTGGAGGGGTAACTACTGTTTATTGTACATAATATGCTCCATCCCAATCCATGAAGGATATCTGAAGCGATTCCAACAACTCTGATGCCTCGTTTAGTAACTATGAACTTGATCTCTAGCTGATAGAATCTGCCGCCACATTCCCCTTTCCAGGATTATAGATTATCTCGAAGTTGTAGTCCTGTAGGAACTCTATCCAACACCTCTATCTCATGTTCAGATCCTTCTAAGAGAAGATGTACTTGATAATTTTGTGGTCTGATTAGATGATAACATGCTCTCCCATAAGGTAGTGTCACCACATCTTCAATGCAAAGACTACAGCCACCAACTCCAGATCATTGATCTCATAGTTCTACTCATGTGGTCTCAAATACTATGAATCTTAGTCAATCACTGCTTTCCCCTACATCAAGAAACAACCATTCTCAGTCCATGATGTGTTTTAGAACACCACGTACTCGAAACTTTCCGCTAGCAATCTCAGGATGAGAGTGCTCGTCAAACTCTACCTCATCTATTGAAATATCTCTTGGAACTTTTCTGTCCACATGAAAGGATTCCCATTCATGTCAAGGATTTTATAGATTCTACTAATCTGGGAAATTCTGGCATGAACCTCCAACAGTACCCATCCAACCTAAAGAAACTTCACACCTCGATAACGTTCTTGGGTGGCTCACAAGAAAGCACCACCTCAATCTTCGCTGGATATACTGCAAATCCAGCCTCTAAAATGATGTGTCCTAGAAAGTGGACCTCTCATATCTAGAACTGACACTTCAAAAGCTTCCCATAAAGTTGGTTCTCTCAGAGTAAGTCAAGAATCATCCTTAAGTGTATTTTGTTCTCCTCCTTGGATGCTGAGTACACTAGGATGTCATCAATAAAGACCACTACAAACTGGTCTAGGTAAGGCTGTAAAATCCTATTCATGAGTCCCATGAAAACTGTGGGGGTGTTTTTCACACCAAACGGTATCACTAAGTACCCATAGTGGTCGTAACGACATCTGAAAGTCATCTTCAAAATCTCCTCATCTGACACCTAAAGTTGGTGATATCCTAATCTTTGGTGTATATTCAAGAACCATCTCACTCCCTTCAATTGATCGAAGAGGTCATCAATCCTTGGTATAGGATACTTATTCTTCACAGTCACCTGATTTAGTCCCTATAAGTCCACACATAACCTCAAGCTCTCGTCTGCCTTCTTGGAAATCAATATTGTGGTTGCGCATGGTGAAACAATAGGTCTCATGAATCCCTTACTCTACAAGTCCTTCAACAATACTGTTAATTCATGAAGCACTTTGGGGTCCATCTGATATGTCAGTCTAGATATTGGTGTCATACATGGGTACATGTCAATATATAAGTCTTCTCCCTATGAGGAGGTAGTCTGGGAATATCTTATGGAAAGATATCCTCATATTTTTTTCACCACTACAGGAATCTGAGGACTCATCTCATCCACTACATCGAGGTTCATTAGCCAACTAATGTGTGATAGGCTTCACCCTCTTACGTGCAAGTCTATCCTGAACTTCTCTGATTTCCATTTCATTAATATAGGAAAACCAAGTCCCATGTCAGCAGACACACTATACTTTGTGCCTAAAACAGTCAATATGAGAACAAACTATAGATAACCGGTCCATACCCAGAATGACGTCGTAAGGCCTCAAAGCTTCCACCAAAATATCCCAACTGAAACTCTCACCCCCAAGAATAAGGGCACATAATCGACACCAGTGTGTGATCGTCGAATATTCTCCCATAGGAGTATCTAAGTGTAGGGATCGAGTCAACGATTACACCAGAATATATTTGTCTCGAACTAGGGTTCTGGAGAGAAAAGAGTGACTAGAACCTATGTCTATCAAAACTGCAGTTGGGGTGTAAAGGACAAATATCGTACCTCTAATCATCTCGGGAGTCTCGGGATCATAAGCCTCCATCGCCAAGAGCTAGCATTGCCCTTGTCCACCAGCTCCCTGAGCTCAGGATGGATCACCTGGGGGTGGTGGTGGTAGTTCCTTAAACCTCATTATACATCCTATCACTTATCCCGATCATCTTCCATGTTTGTTTCCTATTGGACCTCCTTGTTCCTTCCTCCACCCCTACCTCAGTGGTCCCTTGACCCTCTCATGGTTAGTTGTACGACTGGTCAGACAATCTCTCTTCATATGTCCCCCATAACCGCACATGTAGCATAACCATTCTCTCGGACAGCCTGCTCTTCCCTGGAACCTCTGCACTACTGATTCCATGTTCTAGGGTCATCCCCTGGATGGTCTGGTCCTCTTGGACTTCTGCACCAATTTTTGGCTACCTTTTGACGAAGAGTCAGCTACCTGAATCTCGGTGGTATCTCCCACCTTGGTTTCCTTCTTTGTAAGAAATATCTCTACTAGTAGAGCTCACTCTATCACCCCAGTATGTGTAGGGATGATAATAGAAGTAATCGATGCTCTGATCTCTCATTGTAGTCCCTTCTTGAATGTGTGTTCCCTAAAGAATGGTCCTGCACCATGTCTGTAGGGTAACGAGAAAGATCCATGAATCACGTTAAGTAATCTTCCACCGTCTGGATGCCCTGTTGCTGATACAGGATCTCTTATATAAGCACAGAGCCTAAAATTTATCGAAATAACTCCTCCCTGAAGATATTCTCAAAGTCTTTCTAGGATAGGGTCACCTCCTCATGTGTCTAGATCGTCAAACTCCACCATCTCCCCACCAATCCTGTAGAATACTCGTAGCTATGACCACCATCTAGTTAAGAGGTGTCCACACTATGAAAAAAACTCATGTTACCACCTCCATCCAATCCTCAGGTACCTAAGGATTTGTCTCAACTTGGAACCTGGGAGGTCACTATCTCTGAAACTCATGCAACGCACTAAGCCTACATGCATCATCTACTGGTAACACCAGCAGGAACTACTGCTCTCTGGGTGGTGGTATCACTGGTACACCACCAAGAGGTTCTATCTATAGTAATGGTCCTTGTACCTATGCCTCATCCCTCAGTGGACCATCCTCATGATCGCGCCACAGAATCCTGGCTGGCGGAATTTCTGGACTCATCTTGAAACAAAATAAGATGTACCATGGCCAATAAAGTATACCTAGTGAGGTGAATCTGGATCAAGAAGGATATAAGAACACACTAAATTCATATATTATGCATGAACCATTGATTTCCTATACAAATAGTGTTCTCATGTACTAATTTTGAAAGTAGAATTCAAGGTCCTGGTGTATGGATACGCTGGTCACTGCACCAACACTAGGTTCCCTAGCCTGAAAGCTGAACTCAAAACACTTAACATTGTTTACCCAAAACAAAAGTAAAACAGACCTTCACTCTGATACCACTCTATCCCAACCCGTCCCCCGGGGATCATTTCATTATTACCCCAAGCCTGCCTCCCATAGTCTAGGGGCTGGTGACTAGCATCGAGTAGGAATTTCCCATAAAGGGGAGTCATTTTCATAATAACTTGTACACATGCACCCATATCCAAGAAAAATGTACTGAAAATAAAAATAGTGAGTAAAATGACATATATCCCACCAAGACAACCACTGAGAGTAACATTTAAAAAATAAAATATAACAAGTCATAATACAATCCTAACTGAAACAGAAAAGTAAAAGCTTCTAGATATCATATGTAGAAAACCCTACTAGAAGGGTAGGTACAGTGACCTTTTTGAATGTCACTGAAGAATACCACGTCTATTAGTCCACCCTGAAGTGCCACCTATCTCTAGACCAATAAGGACTCCATTATATTTTTCGATCATCTGTATAAGCCGTGTCACGTGCGGGTGAAGCCTATGTAGGAGTGAGTAAAAAATACTCGGTTGGGACCCCCAACCACAAAGGTAAACCACAAAGAAAAACACAAGGCAGACTACCAAATAGGTACATGAAGTGTATCCTCTAAGAAGTTCATTCAGGAGATTTACTAGATTCATCTCATATCAGGATTCATATACTAATAAATTTTATACATATATTAAACCATCAAGACATATGGTCTCCACAGGGGACCTACTCTGAACCCTCGCAGCAGACTAACTTCACATCTTCTAAGGAGACCAACTCTATTTCCTATAGGAGAACAACTATTTGTCATCACAGGAGACCAACTCCGCACCCTCAGAGGAGACCAACTTCATGCCCTCACAAGAGACCAACTCCATGCCCTCGTAGGAGACCAAATCTATGCCCTTGTAGGAGACCAACTCTAAATCTTTTCCACATCCAGTCACAGGATTCCATCCTTAGCATTCTTGTTTTTGAAGAACCTAAACCTCAATCCAATAGCTTGTATTCCAAACTTCATGAAAGTTCATGTAGATTATCTCAAAAGGAGTTCCTCATCTCGGGGGTCCTAACACCATAAATATCTTGTCAAACGGACACACAGTTTGAGAGTTATGGGAATTTAAGTAAAAAATGGCTTGTTGGGTCAAGGTCTAGTATGACCTAGTCGGACAGACCGACCCGCTATTTGCCCTGCCTACTAGCTCCAACTCAGCCGGCTCAAGAGGGACAGTTCGTTCCACCTAGACGCAGCAGCTGTCACATCCCCACTAGCTCCACGCAACCAGTCATTGAGTCAGCTCTTTTTTCCGCAAGCGGTCTGTGCCGTTGCGTGCCAACCAGTCTGACATGGCGCCCTACTACATCATCAGTCCACACTACTACTGCCCACCCTGGCCACAGCTTCCTGTCACTGCCCGCAGCCACACCTCTGCGGGCACCTCCACTGGCAGCCACCTACTGCTGGGTGGCCACACTACCGCATGCCACCGCCATCGCCACCACACACTGCAGCCAACATCACTATGGTGGCCTATTTTTTGAACCGGGAAGACCTTCACAATACTTGGGTCGCTTTCTTCACTTTTGTGAGCTCCAAATCTTCTCAGCATCAGTCCGGGGGTCCGACCATGTTCGGAACCACCCGAAAAAAATATGTCGTGACCACGATGGTCTTTAAAAGAAGAATGCAAGAATGGGGAAGAGAGATAAGCACAAGAACACCCTTAGAATAGAATTTTTCCTTGTTCTTGTCGGCCTTGGACCCTTAATGTTAGCAGAATTACAAAGAATGATAATCATAAAATCTATTCCCTTTAATCTCATAAGAATGATTGAATCGCAGATCAACCTGTTCAGGGGTTGTTCTACGTTCATTGATGGAATCAAGACTAGGGAAATAAATAATATGCAATAAACCACCTACCTATAAAGAGGATCAGTTAGAGGAGATAACTTATTTTTGAATTCAATGCATCCATCAACGTCATTGATCCTTCACTTATCGGAGTTCGTCATCACCGGTGAGAGAGGTACCTTATCCTTTCCTCAGGGAAACTTTAGGGATCCAGGGAAAATTCTCTAGAACTATGAATTATAACACTGATTCATGCCTCTAATTAATAGAGGAAACACATTAATGTGTTTCAACATTTCCATGATGCTGCATTGTAGGTTTCTGAGTCGCTGCATTGCAGTGCTGCTGAGTTGCTACGTAACATTGAAGAAATAAATTAAATTAAATTTTTAGGTATATTTTATTTTTCTCTTAAAAGATCCATAAATAAACTTTTGTAGTCGGCCTGCACTGATTGATGTTAGGCCTCACCTAAGGTAAACTCACTATTTTGAGCTCAACTGTGCCCTTGGATTTCCGATCTGGGTACTTGTTTAGAAGTTACTAAAACTGTACACGATCTATATTCTTAATAAACCTAAAAAATAGTTCAAACATTTATTTTGGGAACCCCATTTTTCATAATAATGTTCCATCTCCACACCTGGTCTCAAAATAATCCCATATAATTTTTAAAAAAATTACATAGAAAATCTGAGACATTATATGAGATCAGTTGTTTCACATATAATTTTCAAGTACCACGTAAAAAATTATTCTTGCAACTTCTCATTATAATTCATTGAAAAAGTCTTTTAAACCCATTTGAAAATAATATTTTGAAAAGAATATATCCTTTTCTTTTAAAAACACATTTCAATACCAAAATACCTAGAAAAAATGATATAGTGTATTTAATTAAAGAAAATATCATTACAAGAATTGTTGAGTAAATTTAAATTTTATTTTTAATTATATCACTAGATTTCATTTTAGATAGAAAATTATTTTGAAATCTCACTTGGAACATTTCTTGAGGAAAATGTTATATCCATTAGGGAAAAACTTATTTTAAAAAAGCTTTGCAATTTTGGAGGAAAATGTTTTATTTGAAAATAAACACATAAACATGAAAAGGAATATTAAAATTAAATATCATTCATGATGTTGTGAAATTTTATTCATGTCAAATAAAAAACATTCCTTCAATATTTTTTCAGAAAAGTCACAAAGTACCTCATTTAGGAAAAGAAAAAATGTTTCATTTAAAACCATTTTTAAAAAGTAACACATGGGTAAAAATTACTTTAAAAAATCATATAAGAACATTAGAAACCTTATTTAAATCGTTTTTATAAAATAATCATATGGATATAAAAGAAAACAATAATTTTGAGGGAAACTTTAAGGAACATTTTTATAAGAAATTCACTTATCGTATATCTGAATTGTTACATATGTTCTTTATCATCAAATATAATAAACCTAGGTTAATTATTCATTTTCTTTAAAAAATTGTGTCAATTATTCCTTTATTTTTACATAATACCATGTTATTTATTATTAATCAATTTATTAAGTTCACTTGGAAAATTTTGATGATATTCAATTTGTAATCCAATATGACTTATGTATGTCCACTAAGGTCAATGAGATGATTATTCCACAATATATGGAATAATTATCATATAATAATTATAATATTTATAAATAAATTATAATTTTAAATCCACTGTTAAATTTGGTTATGATAAATGAACTCTATTACAATCACGAAGACGGTGGGTCATACTTACGCATGAAATACATTTCCATTTTTTCAATGATTATTATGGAAAGAATGTTAATTTTATTTTACAATTACAGAATAATCCTGATATCATAAACATCATATTTTTTCATTAAATATAATTTAATATATTATTTATTTCTTATAGTGTTGAAAAATTAATAACATCACTTCATGGAGGCGGTAGTCCACACATACGCATGAACAACGTTATCGTTTTTAGTGAATAGAAATATAAGAAGATAAATGATATATAATATTTATATAATGATAAATTTTTTATTAATAACATATATAAACATTAATTTTATAATTATAAGAATTATTGAATTCCAGTTATGGAAAACAAATTTCATTCGTTTATGAGGCGGTAGTCCTTCGTACACATAAAATATGAATACATCTCCCATTTGAAGGAGGATGGAGATGGAAAAAGGTAATTATATTAACATAGTATCATTGAATTATATGTATATAAGTTCAATTATTATTTTATAATAGATGAAAAATATTTGACAGATGTGGAAGAATAAATAAAATAGAAATTCTTGATTAAAAATGATGCATCTTCTTCAGACAACCTTCTTTTGCTTCACAGTTTATGACCACTAAGATCGGTGTTCTGACTAAACCAAGACATATAGAATTAGAGAAAAGATTATATAAAGTTATTTTTTATGTTATTTTCCAAACCAATTGGGTTTTAAATTATTAATTAAATATAATAAGTTATACCCATTAATGAGAGAGGGGATGGGAACTCTTGGAATTCAAAAAAAACATTAAATTGTTATAAATTAATTTTCTAATAAATTTTATCAAAACTGATTTATTTCTAATATAGTATAAGGATTCATATAAATCATATAATATAAGAAAAATTAGGTAATTTTTATCACATTTTCACACTTATATTTTTGTTTAACCCTTCATTTACCCCTTACACAATTACTGCGACAATAAGGATTTTTACACATTTACTGTCAAAATAATTACTATAAATGGAAAAAAAAATCCCATAAATAGACCATGGATGATATTATAAACCATATATTAGTAAATTTTATGAATATATTATTTTTATTGATTTTATATCATAAAATAAAATATTATTTCTTATAATATATCATTAACATCTATATTTAGAACTATTCATTTCATTGATTTTTATAACATGTTGAAAAAATATATAATTGGAAAAAATATTTTATTATATCTCTAAAATATAATTTTATTCTATAAAATTCATGGATCATATTTATTATCTCATATAATATTTATTATAATATTTTTAATATCATTTAATTGATTTTTCCTTTAATTGAATTATTATTTCATCAGTGTAGTTTAAATATTTAAGGTGATTATATCATCACAAAAAAAATTAGATTAAATTACCAAGATGAAGAAAAATAATTTATATTTCATTAAAATACTTATAAAATAACATATCCTCTAGTTAACTCTATGTTTAAAATATTATAGTTGTTAAAAACAAGAGTGTGTAATTTTTTTATTTTTTTATTTTTTTAAAATAAAATATCATAATGGTCATAATAACCCTAAAAATGGAAAAATGTTCATATAATTGACCATTATATGGTTATGGAAGAGTAATAATCATCCTATAATATTTAAGTAACTATTATTTTCATTTTATAATATTTATCGTATAATTCGTAACCATTAATTACATGATTCACCCATTACAGTGGTAACAAAATTTACTTTGGTTACTATTCATATTGACAAAAACAAAATTGATTTTTTTAATAATTATTTATATATTTGTTATGAATATGTTATCCATTTTTAAAATTTCAAAACACTTAAAGGGAATAATTAAATTTAAAATTAAACTGGAAAGATGTAACAAAAAATAGTGTTCTAGAAAAATGTCTCTTTAAAAGATAAAAATGATTTTACACTATATTCATTTATGAAATTCATTTTAAAAAAATAATAATTGGATAATTTTAAATAAAAAGTAACAAATTAAATTTTAGAACTAATCCAAAATATAATTATACTTTATAAATACATTAAATAAAAATATAGGATTCAATTAAGAACATTATTATTCACCACTGATTGATAAATAAATATTTTCCCAAAATTATAAAAAAAATCATCCTAAGATAATTTCAGCATGTTGAACTCAAAAATGAAATAAATTTTTTCAAAATAATTTCTAAAAATTTATAGATATTAATTAAAATATTTAGTCATAAACATAAAGAAAAAACATTAATAACTAAAATATATTTTTGATGAATAAAATGACATTACTAAAAATTAAGGGATTATTTTATAAGAATTTATCTACTCACTTATATTGAGTAGGACCTTTATATTTATTTCATAAATAAATTACTCATATTCGTGCCCTCTAATTTAATGGCTAGGTTATAATGGTCACATTTTAAATAATAATATTTCATTGTTTGTTTAAGATTGATGTTGTGTGTCATGTATTCAATCAAACATAGAATTTCTTTTTAAAATATCTAGATATTACCCTAAGGTGTTGAGATATATTTATTTAAATGAATACCATCCCCATAGTTTACACATTATGGTCCTCTTACTAAGGGATCTGTAGATGTGGATCCCTCCTCTACTCACATAGTGTTTCCCAGTTTTATTTTCCCATCATTCCTCTTACTACTAATCGATGAAACTCTTATAGTTGTGAGAGAAAACTCAGACATTGGACCTATATGGGATGTAATTAAACATAAAGACCTATCCTCCTTGAGAACCTTATCGATGTTCAAGTCGTGGAGAAGCACCTAATGTACGTCACATGGTTAAGTCCCCTAGACTAACATATGAGATCTAGTCAAAGTCCAATATCAAACCTTCTACGCATCATTACAAGATAAAAAAGGATAAAACCAAAGTAAATATGTAAACCAAGTTTAATAATAAGATAAAATCATAGAACCATATCATGACTCCATGAAATCCTAGGTGAAATCAAGATTTTTCAGGTCGAAAAAATACTTCTTGAGAAATAGCTCCTTGAAGGTCTCATAAGTAAGACCCACTCATATCCTAAAATGAGTCATGGAACTCTGCCACATCCAGGAAGGTCCTAGGAACATAAAGGTCTCCATAATCACAAAACCATCCTTATAAGTCTAGAACATCTCAAAAATTCTCTCGATGACATTCATCCAGTCACATATATCATGTGGGATAACTTTATACTAAAATGTTAGAGGATGATGGATTTGTAAATCATTACCATGATCAATCATGGTCCTCTTAATAGTTCCTCCTTGATCTTGCACAATCAGAATGAGTTCTGGTTAAATAGGCTCTACACCCTAAATTACATGTGATGGTATATAAGTGTGCGGGAGTAAATCCTCCTCCTCTATGGGTGGTGGCATGGGAGAATCCTAGGATTCCACAACTAGTCATCCCATAAAACATATCTATTATAGAATCATTGAATCAGTGGTAATAATAGGAATATAACCGCACCTTATTCAGTCTATGGGGTCATAAAAGGTTCTCCTAGGAGTCTATCCACAACCCAAGGTATTACCCTCTTAGAACTAACCAATTGTCACATCCCTACAATTTATTTACAATAATAAAATATATACTAACACATAACAACATTATGAGATCATCCATAAAGTTCTAAAAAGGATATATCATAAAAATATTGAAAATAGATATATCACACAACCTAAAAACTATCCTGAATAGATAGAACAATTCAAGGAATTAAATTAATGAACTAAATATAGGATAATAACTAGTGTATGTATGGCATGTGAACATATGTTTCAAGTCATCATGGATTAATTAACCCAAGAAATCCTAAAAAAATTAATTGAAATCATGTCAACATTAACTCAAGGGTTTTTTACACACTTTCTAGTTGGGAACATGGAAACTCCCCTACCTATGTCCCACATGGATATCTCCTTGGTTCATATCCCAAGTTAGTCTAAATGGAAAAGAAAAAAACTAATTCTCTTATAAAATTTTGTAACTCCCCAACATGAACCATTAGTACCAATCCGGAGTGTCTCATGACATCATATAAGCCTTCATGTACACAAAAGGATACCAAATAGAAGTGAGGGTCTATGTCTCCCAATGGGGAGACTATACCCATAGTGTCATCTCATAGAACAAATAATAATAAACATAATAATATACATTTACATATAATCAGGGTATATGTAGAAATATAATGATGGAACACAATTCATACAAACAAATGGGATCCCAAAGTTTCAATCTAAATTAGAGTAAAGTGATGAATAATAAATAAAATAGCAGGGTCCTCTGGTGTCTATTCTGATCAGATACTAACTCCTAGATCCATGCTCAACAACTCAATCACCCACCATATGTTCATTACCCTTCACTAGATCTGAAATCATGAAATCTACATGAACGCAAAAATACATTATTAGGGTGAGATTATATGACACAATTGGATACCAACAATGTGTCCTTAACAAATGTTCTCATGTAAATAAGTTTCTATCATAAATAAATAAAAAAACACAAGAAGAAAAATAATCCAAAACTAAGAACCTATATTCTAACTAGGAAACCACAATATCTAGCCATACTTTCATTGTATCCATGATAGAAAAAACATTTGGTTATCAAAAATAATCATGAACTGTCCACATGGATAGAAAAAATATATCACTAAATCCTCTAAGCAACATGTGAGTCATGTTCTCGACATCCACTATGTATCTTGTGATCATGCTACTCAGCATCCATTGGTATTATATGAACATTATCCCTAGAATCCAATTGAAATCATGCTACAAGTAAAAAAATTTATATATAACATTGAATCCCCTAAGAAAAAGGTGAGTCATGTCCTTGACATCCAATATGCATCAAGTGATCATGATACTCATTATCCACTAATCCTAAAGTGACATGATATTTTTCATCTTCTATCCATCAATTTTTTTTATCATCTATGAGGAATATTTATATCCCAACCTTGTTATTTGTTCCATCATCTCCATCATCATAAATCATGCACACTCCCCCTCTAAGGGATAAACATTTCAAGATGGTCCTCCTTCTTTGGAAACCATGAACAATACCTCCAATTGAAATCATAACAGTTTAGAACATATTAAAAATCATATCATATCATCATTAAATAATATAGAAAGATACAATACATGTGACCATAATCAAACATTAATAACAAGCTATGAATATATACCTGGAATCAAGTAATGAATAAATCTATTATGGGTATGCACACACCCACATGTGATCAAAATTAATCATGGATAAAACAAGTTTTATAACATGATAACAAGTGTAAAAAATAGCCAAAAATGTAAGGACATTCATACCCCAATGTAATCGATTTCAACGGTAAAGATAAAACACCCTATGTCATTTGAAATATGGAGTGGAAACCTATACAGTCAAGAAAACCCCCTTATGTCATTATTAAAATTGTTTTTGAACTATAAATTCTTGAGGTTTATTAAGGTTTTCTAGAACCAAAACTAGATATTTTATTTCAAAAATAAAAAAATATCACATGTTATGATACTTTAACTCTCTTGTAAAATTCCCAAATAATAATTTTAGGAAACTTCATGTGCTAAAAATATTCTCTTCAAAAATAATTTTAAAACCAAATTTTATAACAGATATCTCTCAAGATTAAAATGAAATCATATAAGGTAGTTCTTTATAATAATTCTTATATATAACTCTATAATTATAATTGATAATTTATATAATTATCCTTTGATAATATATTATCCTTTCATAATTAACTTTTAATAATTTCTTTATAAATTATTCTCTAATAATTCTATATAGTTATCTTTTGATAATTTTCTATACTAATCCTTTTCTAGTCTCACATAATTATCCTTTGATAATTTTTTATTAATTATATTTTAAAAATTTGGTGTAATTATCCTTTTATATTTCTTGGTAATTATCATTAGATAATTAATTTAATAATTATTTAATAATTTAAATAAATTCTCCCTTGATAATTTGTTCTGATTATCCTTTTATAATTATCGTTGGATAATTAGATGAAATTTTTATTTTATAATAATTGTGATTAGTTTTTAATAATATTTTAAAAAATCTTTGATAATTTTTATCGATTATCCTTTGTTAATATGATGAAATTGTACCTGGTAATTATAGGTTTTGTCATTTCATTATTAAAATCATCCATTTTTCAGAATTTGAGAGGAGGGAAATTAGAATAAAATAATAAAATGATATAATAATGAAAAACCCTAATTCATCTATCCCCATAAATTCTATTAATAGTGAGGAGAACGACAACAGGAAATGTGTAGGGTAACCTAAAAGGATTATCATAGGTTTTACCGATCGTAAAAAAAAAGGAGTTTTTAGATCAACTAGACTCGTCCAAAACAACCAATAATGATGGATGCATGTTGTGGATATTTTATAATCACACACAACATATAAATTTGGTAATTGAAATCCCTAAATTTAATCTAATGATTTAATTTGTTATTTAACTATCGTATAAATGAGGATTATTTAATCTCACCCAATTAAGGTGATTCTATTTTAAAATGTTTCAAAACGATTTGTTTCTAGGAATTTCAGATCAATATGGGAATTAAAATAAATAAGTTTCATCATGGAGAAGAATGATGAAATAAGGGGAAAAGAAATAAAATTTTAAAAAAATAAAATGGGAAAACACCCAAGATGGGTGTGATCAAATCATACATCGAACACTCACAAAATTTATTTCATGCCATATGGTGAAGCATACATATTTGATCAAGTGGAGGTCTTGTATTTCCCATATAAAACACTTTTCAAGAGATGTCCCTTTATTTTAGAGAAATAACATGGACATCATATAATATTTTTATTATATTTATTATATCAATATTGAGAATCTACTGGCCCTAGAATCTCACACTAACTACATGCTTAACAATGAAAATATTCCTTTATATATTATAAAATGTTTCATATAGAGTATAAATTCATCATATTAATAGGCATTTTTTCATTATGTAAAGAATTTAATTAATTTAAAATTTTATTTTTATTGACAAATTCAAATCAAAATAAACATAAAATTTAAAATGACAGAGGTTTTTTTATCATTTTAAATTTTTGGATATTACAAGAGCTTCTAATAATTATATATCCCTATAATTTATGTATAAGTCTCATGATATAGAACAAGTTGGGGTATTTAGTTTATATCATCCCATTTAAGAAAGATCTATTAACATCATTCTTGACGAGAACTACAGTGTCTTCAAGCACGGCCTTGAAAGTATGTTTTTGATGTATAAACTTGTGAATTCCATCAATATGATATCAGTATTATAGATTCCCTTGTATTTCATTTGTTATCATTGAAATATAATGATATTAATTTAAATATTTTTATGGATTCACTATGACTACATATTCCTTCCATAAAATTTATGCCATGTTTGTGCCATTATTTCTTTAGTTATATGTTTTCTTTACTAGTTTATTATGATCAACCCTTCTTATATTCTATTTCCTCATGTTATGAGGAAAATTAGTACATGAGACATTTTTATAATCATATAATGTGTGAAGTAAATTATCATATAATTTTAAAACTCTTTATAAAATAATTAGTTTTATATATATTTCGAAAAAATTCTTTTCTATACAAAAAATATTGTATTTTCTAGTTATTTTTTTTAATTATCTAATGATATAAAGCTAAAAATATCCTTTGAAAAATAAGATATGAAATAATAATATTTATTTATTTATTAATAATGGTTATATCAAGTCTTGTATAGCTAGTATTAGAGAAATTATGTAATGTGTGTGTCTATGAGAATTAGATCCATGAGTGTGGGTCTTGGTTCCATAGTTTTTATCAATGGAGTGGTTTACATAACATTGGAGATTATGATTTTTTAGGATAATTTAAGGGTTGGTAAGTTATGGATGATCATAATAAAAAACCCTTAGTTCGAAATATATGATTTAATTTTAAGGAAATAATGAACATTAATTTGGGGATCATGATAAGAAAACTTTAATGAAAAATCCAATAATGAGTTTAAGTATTTGATACCATCTTGATGTTTTGGTAAAGTGTGGTTTATGTTGTTCTAACTAGAAATAAATCCATGTCTAAAATCTAGAAATTTGATATGGTTGTGGAATAGATTCACCTAGGGGTAATCATCACAAAAATGGTTGGTTAAACATTAACTCATTCATCACTTTGGCACATGATGAGTGGGCCTAAGACTACATGCCTCGTGAGATACTCTAAGGGTATATTATTTTTTTAATCGCATTATCTTTATAAAATATGATGAATTATTTAATGATGATGTTAAAAAAATTAATTAGTAATCCTTATAGAAAAAATACCATGGATAACCATAGATTAAACAAGGATATTCATAGGTTGATATGAAACAATCATTTGATAAAATAACGTTTCATAATGGTAAAAATATTTTTATTTTTAATTTTATATACATATTTTGGATATCATCATAACCATTTTGGTTTTAGTATTTTGTTGAAATAGGATCATGAAAATGAAACTAAGAATGGTTTATACCTAGAAACCACTGTATCTTATAACTGAATAATGGATCATACTTAAATGGTTGATAATCTTATTAAATTCATGTTATGATGGATAAGGTATTCTTTCCTAATATAGTTATATTGATATTTTCTTGAAACACATAGTTTTTTTATTAGTTAGTGATATATATCATTGATATATTCTAAATTATATGAGGATTATGTGAATAATCTAAGGATTATTCTTCAAAAAAATTACTTTAAAGGTATCGTGACATATATTAAATTGTATCAATAACCTTAAAATTTGATTTTGTGAAAAGGTTATATTTTGAGGGATAAATATTGGATAAACCATGATTGAGGTATAGATAACTCTTACATTTAATATACACTTGATGATGAGATAATAAATGGTTTTATGATATTGAAGAAGTATGTTAGATGGTAATTTGTAACATTGGGATTGATAATTGATTAATGATAGATTTAGATAAGTTCATATCATTTTTGTAATTACGATATATAGTGACTAGTGTATGAACTAGAGGTTAATACCATTTAGGTATTAATGATATAGTTAATTTTTAGATGAATATATGATCTAATTTTTTATTAATGTCCTGGAGATTCAAATAGGTTTTGGGAAAGGTATGTTATTGATAGTATATGATTGGGAAATATAAATATCTAGGTATATGATTATAGAAATAACTAATTTTGTTTAAGGAAAGATAAGTTGGATCTTGAGGGCATAGATTTCACTTAATATTGGGTTTAGAATATTTTTAAGAAAGTTCATCATAATTTGGGATCTCTACTTTAATGATTAGGTTAATATATATAAGGGAACCCAACTCGATGTATACTAGGTTTATCCAAGAATGATATCTATTAAACTAGGAGTGATATACGGTGAACCATGTTAGATACAAGTTGAGTCATTGAAATATAGGTTAACATGATTTTTTTTATAAATTTAGACATCTTGGGGTTAAATTTTCATATGGTTATTTATAATAATTCACTTATAATGATTTTCACTCATGTTTACTATTTTGGTTTCAGTTATGGATTAAACTAGTTGGAACCATGTATATGATGTATAAAACAAAAATTACCTCGACGAACAACCTATCAGAATAGGATATGGAGTGAGAAACCTTGAAATTTTTCTATACCAATTATCATGAAATATGATTAACAATTAAAATAGTTGAATTCCCAAACACACTAAGGAAAATAATGATAGAGTATCATGAATGATCAGTTGATGGATATGAGAAAGTAAATATTATTTAATTTACTATATTTTAAAAATGTGGGTGAATCATGGGGTAAATTTCTATAAAGGGATATGGAAATGTCATAAGTGTGAAGATGAAAGTTATCAGACACCAAATTGTAAGGGATAGAGTGAATCTATAAAAATCTATTGCTTTAATTGCAAGGTATTTAGACATTATGTGACTCAATGTTCCAATCCAAGGGAAAACAATAGATATATTCCCCAATAACCATGAAAATGTGGAAAGGACTATGAAACTAATACTAATAAATCAGATAGTGAATTTTCATTCTATATATTCCGCTTTCCTATGTCTTTTATGTTTTCACCAAATAATTGATATTGTGTTATAAAGAAAAATAACTATTGGTATGATTATTATATAAATAATATTTAGGTTTTGTGGTAAGTTATCCCATAGGGAACTTTATCTACATCACTTTGTAGAATTTTATATAAAATTAGGAATAGATTATCTCTTTTTATGTATTTATGAGCACATGAGCCTCGTCCCAATTGGTGTGGACTCTTAAGCGAATCTAGGAGACCTGGGATCAAATCTAGGTGGAGGCACATTTTTTGGGGGGTATTGTAGCAGTACTGTAGCAGGTACTGTAGTGCAAACTATGTCGTACTATAGAAGGTACTGTAGTGGGAACTGTAGAATGCACTGATTGTCACTATAGCAGCCAGAAATTTTCCCCCATTTGGGCCTTCGGGCCACTGATTTGGTCCCCAAGTCCTTTAAGGCCTTCAGGTCACCCAAGACTTCGGGTCAATAAGGCCTTCGGGCCACCTCAAGGCCTTCGGTCCACTGATGTGGTCCCCAAGTCCTTTAAGGCCTTCGGGCCACCCAAGCCTTCGAGTCAATAAGGCCTTCAGGCCACCTCAAGGCCTTCGGTCCACCTTTAGTGAATATGCAAAGCAGACAATGTACAAGGAACAAGCTCTATAGGAGGATGATCAAGGAGCTTTGACCACAGCAGAAGCTACACGGATTGCAAGAATGAGAGGGTATGGCACCTGCCATCGGGACAAGACTGTGCATGCATGGGATAGCCTAGCTGAACAACCATGTGGAGGTGGAGAGCTAATTTCACGATGAAGATGTTGGGGAGGAGCAGTTCCAAGTAGTTATTCTAGGTTGTATGTAATGTTTTAAGCCTACGAGCAATGAATTCCTCTAAGGCCTATGGGCCATGTAATACTTATGCCTACGGGAATTATAAGGGTTCCACCTCACCCCTTGAAAGGTGGATTATCAAAATAAATAAATAAATGAAGGCCTTCGGGCCATTGGATGGATGTATTTATGATAATGACTTTTGTATTGATAAACCTCATTCGACTTTATTAATATACCCACAATCATCTAGTGATGTATGGTTAATTTTGAGTTTCCTATAGAAACTACTCTAATATTATGATTCAAATTATGAGGAAGCAAATTTATTTAAGGGGATAATTTTTCACCCTAAAATTATAATATCTAGTTTTCTTTAAGGGAGATAATGTGTTAGATTTCCTGCACCACGTATAGCACTAAAAAATGAAACTATGATATATTTAGACATTTAAAATCCTAGTTGTTAAATTAGAGGGAATTAATTTAAGAAACTAATTTTTGAATTATATAAATATATAGAAAATAATGGATGCATTTAATATGAATGAAATTTAATTAGTTTACCTAAAATGACAGATAAGATCGTTTATTGATCAGAAAATTATTTTTAAAAATAATGAAATTTTATGTGATATGAATTTTTGTTTCAAGAAATATATGATTAGTGATGACAAATTGTGTCTCATATTAATAAATAGTTAATACCAATTTAGTTGGTTGGTGATATGAAATTATAATAATAAAAGTTAATATTTGAAAATTTTATTTTCTAGTATAAATTCAATTTCATTATATTTTATGAATTTATTTAAAAATTGAATTTATAGAATTTTGAATTTTATGTTAATAAAAATAAACTAAAATTTTTAATTTCTAATATCTAAATTTTCAAAGTAATAATTTTTTACATTTTTCTTAAATTTTTGGTTTTTATTCAAAAAATATGGTTTTCAAAAAAAATGTGATTTTTATGAAGTGATCACTTTGTATGAATAAAATATAATATTAAAAAACCTTTTTTATGATCCAATATGAATCTATAAAATATAATTATTTATATAAAACTATTCTTTGATCTTATAAATCCAATGTCCAATATTTTTTAATAAATACAAATGTTACAATATCAAAAAAAACACCATTGAAACATTTATTTGAATAAATTATTTTTATGGAATATTCTCTTTTCAAATTTCTTGGAAGCATCCTTTAATTTATTTTTTCTAAAAAATCAATTTATATCATTAAAATTAATTACTAGTGTTAGAAATAAATTTTCAATATAAAAATAAATTAGGGTGATATTTTAAAAGTTATAATAAAAAGTAATAAAACAATCAATGTTGCCTAAATGGTGTGGTTGAGGTGTTGTTTAATCCACACTCATTTTCATCTCCTATTTTATCCATTTTGTGTTATTTTTCACTTCAATAGTAACCTTATATTATTGAAAATGTTAGGTTTACTCTAAAAACTACCATTATCCTTGATTATAAAATGGTATCATCTCTACAACTACAAGAATATCCTATTATTAAAATTTCTCCTTGAAAATTTTTCATTTTTCTCTTTCAATAACCCTCACCAATATTCGAAAGATTTTGGTCAATATTTGTCTACTAACATGGGTTGATCATGTATTGATATTCCATATTCTCTGATATATAGATAGCTACATTTTAATTTTTCCAAAGATTCCTTATTGAATTGTATGAAAATTCTTATTTACTCTCATAGTGAATGCATAGGAATTAATTAGGTTATGGGTGGGGCGTGAAATTATATAAGCCCTTAATGTATTGGTAGGTCTCATGAGACAAAAATAATATTGTGTATTTGGTGTATGAATTCCCAATTCATCAAGATGTCTTGACCATGCTATCAAAGACTTGTGCCAATACACTTTACCTATAATTGAGACCAAATTTAATAAATCTCGGTGAATTGAGAAGACATGCACCAAATTCACAATATGTTTCTTTCTCATGAGACTGATTGATACACTGAGGGGATATATAATTTCGGGCCCCACCCATCACCTGATTAAGTCCAATTCATTCACTATAAGATCCAATAATCCTTTTCATACAATTCCCTAAGGAAACATAATGGAATGGGTTATCATAACATGTTATATTGGATTATTGTAGTGGGTTCCTGGGAAGGGTGTGTTTAAAGGCACCATGGTCATGGTAAACACCACCAAGCAATAAGGATGGTCAAACTAGTTTTTTTGAAACACCTAATTCCAAAACCATTTTTGGAGGATGTAGTTATAGTCATTAAATAGAGATCATGTGAAACAACCTAATAGTTTTTTTAAAAAAACTATGTTTGATTGTATATTCAACACACATCAGCGAGCATAAATAAACCATGAAATATAATTAGTTAGTTATGGACATTATAACAGGGCTTCTAAATTGGATGGTGTGAATTGGATTATATTCTTTATGAAATATATATAAAATTCCTACTCAATATAATTATATTGATAAATTATTTGTAAATATCAATAAACTTTTAGTAAGGTCATTTTATTCTTCAAAAATATGTTTTCTTAAAAAGGAATTTTTATTTCATGGAATTATAGAATTAAATTATGTTAATTTTATAAATTTTATTTGATTAAAATTATATAATTTTCTAAATCATCTTATGAAAAAAAATTATGATAAAATTTTGTGATTTTTCTACAAAGTTAGATTTCTCAATGAATAGTTAAAAATATAGATTATTATTAAAATGTTTATTTTAATTTCAAGTATTTATAATGTAAAATTCTATTTATATATTAGTTTTAAATTTTAATATATTATATTTTATTAATTATAATATAATTATGGTCTTTTTAGTTACATATATACTTAGATAGTATAAAAAATTTATTACTCAAAAAAATATTTTTCAGGAAACACATTTTTCATCAGGTCTTGCAAGTCTAATTTAAAATTAAATTATATTAATTATATGTATTGTGTAATTAAAAATGGATTCCATAATTGGAATCATAAATTACCAATATTTTAAATAGTCCAATTTAATTTTTAGCCATCATGAATAGTAAACATAGTAAATTTTGATATCACAGTAAAGGTAAAATGGGTTAATTATTGGTAAAAATAATATAATAAGGACTAAAAAGTAACCCTAACACTTGAATTAATTTTATTGGATCATTATATTTCATCTATAATCATCCAAACATTAAATATATTACCTTTTTCCATTTGTGCCTAATTTTGACCATTATAATAATTGAGTGAAGAAAAAGTCAAAATGTAACGATCAGGATTTTGAATATCTCTTATGCATTCACAAAGGGGAAAATTTATGTTTTGAGTGAATATTAATGGTTATATTGAGAATAATAAAATTATTTTCATAATGGTGATTTATTTCAAATTTTTAGCAATTATAAAATAACATTGAATTCATACACAACATCGACACAATATTTATTTAATTAAAAGGAAATAATATAAATTAATTATAAATTATTTAATATAATATAATTTGAATGAATTATGGTGTTCCAAAAATTATTTAGATAATTATAAAAAATAAGTGTTATTTTAAAGGATTATATTTGAATTACTTCTTTTAGTGATCTTTTAAATTCAAATTAAATGAATAGTGTTAAAATTGGAATTAATGATATTTTATAATAAATAATGTTATTAAATGATTTGAAATTTATAAAAATATTATATTTTACCAAATAAAAGTTATATTGTTTATAATAACATATATCGTCCATTTATTGTCTGTTTTTCCATTTTTTTTAAAATTTCATGGCCCCTAAATTGTAAAAGGGATAATTATGTGGTAATTGTAAAAAAGAGATAAAACAGGTTACAAATAAAAGATAAGTGTAAAAACATCACCAAAACATGTCAAAATTATATTTGATGAGAATATGTTAACTTATCCAATTATTATATTGGAAAATTATCATTTGGGATCCAGTTAAATAAGAAAATTAATTTATATTATTTTCATACTTTTGAAATTTTCAAAATTTCCCCTATCTTGTCATATAAAACATAGCATCCTATCCCATTTTCATTATGCTTCAAAAACATTTTTTCTTAGTCAATACCTACCCAAATACATTCCTTACATCCCTCCCCATGTATTAGAGGTATTTTTGTTACCATAAAAAATCATATGAATGCTTTTAATGTAAAAAATTTAGATGTTTTCTGAAAATGTGTATAGTTATTAATCAAGTGTTTTAATTTAATATATTCTTCTACCTCCTTCAAAAAATATTAAAACAATAATAAATAAAAACACTAGTATATTCCATATACTTATATATTTTTATGTTTAGGATAAGACATATATACATGTCCTCTTCAATCAAAGGGGAACTGAAACCATCTTTTGTGCATATGGAGGACTATCGCATCGTGCACCGATGTAATTATTTTTCCATAACCACCTATAATTGTTGGTTATAATGATGGATTTAATGTATATATATGTTAATAATGACATATTTAGTATTATTGAGAAGTAATATATAATCAATTTTCTTATTTTTTTCATTCACTAATAAATAATAACATCATTCAAGCATGCATGCGGACTACCGCCTCTATGATGCAATGTGATTTATTTTTCATCAACACATCACCTAGATGATATATATAATTATATTTAAATAAATAATATTTTATTTGAGATATTTTGATCATTATTTAAGGATATTATAATAATTACATTCTTTTTCATAATGACCTTTCAAAAATGGAAATGTTACTAATGCATATATATGACTTATCATCCCAATGATTGGAACTTAGTTAATTTTTCAAAACCATATCTAATGGTTGGTTTTAATGGTATAATTGATTTATAAAAATTTTAATTGTTTCATGATTTTTATTCTGTAAATGAGGGAGTAATAACCTCTTTGACCCTAGTCAACCTACCAAATTCATTTTGGACATATCATCCAAATATCTTCAAAACAACATACATCAACTCAATCAATTAATTAATTGATTATAACATGGAAATAAAATAAATAATAAAAATTAAAAAGTTTATTAAGAATGTAAATAATTTACATAATTTTATTATTCAGGAATATGAAGAATTTTTGTGACAAGTCTCTCTAAAGTAAGGGACTTTATTTTTAAAAAAATATCTTTTTCATATTTCTCTTCCAACTAATTTTCTTTCATTCCATGTTCTATTAAATATTTAAAAAAAACTTCATTACGCGTCAATAGATTATAGTTTTCATTTTTTAACATATTTAAATTTATTTAAAATGTTTTCAAAAGCGAATACATTTATGTTTTTACGTAGGGTTCTTTATTTAAAAAAACATATTTTAAAGTTTCCTATCGAAATTTTTTCTTTGATGTCCATATTTTTAAATTTATTTTATGGATATATTTATATAGACAGAAAATATAATGGAAATTATATGTTCTCTAAATGTGTATAACGAATATTTTTACATATTTTATAAGGAATGTTTAGACTTTCTTCACAAAATTAAAAATTAATGTCCCATTTTAACTTATATGGTGACATTAACTTCCCCCTGTCATAACTATTTTTTAATATTTTTCTTTATTTATAAGATTATAGGTTTTCATCAAAGAAAAACCCTCTACCCATAAGTTATAGTTATTTTAAAAATTATTTTAAAATAACATGGATATTTCAATATCTTGAAAAAAAATTATTGTTGAAAATAATATATATATATATATATATATATATATATATATGATTCTAATGTTAGAAACATACATATTTTATGTGTTATGATTATGTTATGATTTTTGGGAATTGTTATGATTATAAGTAATTCTATTATAAACCAATTATGGGTGGATCCTTTATAAACCTTGGACATAATATAATGTTATAAACCAAGGATGGGTGGGTCCATAATATCCCTCTATATCATTGTATGTGGAAGTAAATATTTTGGGTTATTCCATTTATAAGGGTGATATGTAAAATGAGGTCCTAAGTTACCTAATTGATTTATCTATTATTTCCATAAGTCTTAATGAAAATATTATTATTTCTAAAGGTAAGATAATTAAACTATGCTTAAAGGAATTTATATGTAACTTCTAATGTGTGAAAAATATAACATTTTGAAAAAAAAAATCATGTATTTTACACGACTTCAATAAAAAAAATTATATGTTTTATTTTTTATTAGATATTTCTTATGAAACGTTTTGTGAAAGGATTTGTGTTTTAAAGTTTAATTATTGATAATATAATGTTTATTTTTAATCTAAATATGAGTTTCAAAAAAGAAAATTATTATAAGTATTATCAAACTAACATGTCTATTTCTTCTTTATTTTAAGTGCCAAACAGAGCTTTTTTTTTTTATCATCCCAAATGTAAAAAAACATAGGGTTTAAGTTTGTCTATGAAAAATGAATAAGAAAAATTAAAATTAATAAAAATTAGTCAACAAAATAAAAAATATTTCATTTTAATAATTTTATATTGAGAGAAATGTGGATACTAGGTAGAAGTGTCCACATTATAATTAATGGGTTTTTTATGTAATAGTTATGGTCTGATTCTCTAAAACTATAAACCTAAAATTATCCTTGAGAAATAATAATTCTTATTATTGTATAAGAACACAAGATTATGTAATGATAAAATTTTGGATCCTTATAGGTGGTATCAAATGAATGGTTTAGATAACATTAGAGGATTTGATGTTTTTAAATTAGGTTAACTTAAGAATTATTAATACCATTATAGGTTTATAAGTTTACAGTTGATCATAAGATTAAAATAATATAAATCCCATTATAGGTTTTAAGTGATGGTATTTTAAGGTAATAAGTTTTATTTTTGGAGACATTTTATTAGGTAGAGGTATTTGTAACCATTAGGTTTAACTTGAAGGATTATTTCAAAAGAATATTATTAAATTTTAGAGATGCTGGTGTAATTTTATGAGATACCATTGGAGGATTAAAAAATTTTCAATTTTGAAGTTATTTAGGTTATTTTTAAAGATTTTAAGGTTACAATATTAAAGAAATTATATGGTAATTGTCTTCACATGGAACATTTTCATTTTAACATGAAATAATTCATTTCATTTTTTAATGATGTTATTTTCTATAGATTAATTATAATTTATCAATATGATATAAAAATGATCAATCACAACCTTTTTATCAATTCCAAAATATTTAATTATCACTATCATGGAAAATGATTATTCAAATGATTTTGAAAGCTTATTGAAAATCCATTTTTCTATCAAGAAACTATTTGATCTATCCAACAACTTTTCATTTATCAAAAATTTATATGGATAATGGTATTTATTTTATTTTATTTCAAAACCATAACTCATCAATCATATTCAGAAAGGTAAAAAACTCAAAAGAATTAAATATGTATTTTCTAGGGATATGGACTTTGTACTAGAAGATAAATGGGATATCAAAAGTATAAAATAAGTCCTTGATGTTTGGACTTAAGGTATGAATTATTTTCTTATATTCTATATATGATACATTTTTGAGTTGATATTGGATAATTATAAGAACCCAGCCTTAAACATTACATAATTTTGAATTAAATGAATAATTCACATTGAGGATCTTTTTAGGTTTAGAGTTTTAGAGAATTAGGACATAACTATTACATCTCAAAATATTACAAAGTAGACACTTCTACACAGTTTCTATTTTTTTCATAAAATAAAAACTCTTAAAAAAGAGTCATGTCTAGTTCCATTTTTTAGAAAGAATGACTTTTCCTTGATCCCATCCTTGACCCTATTCCACATTATGTCTTGTGAAAAACATTTCAAAAACATTGGATGAGCATAAAAAACTCAGTAAGGGATACACAAAGAAAGAAAACTATTTGTTTTTCAAAAGAACAAGTAAACCATGAATAATTTAATATAATTAATACTTTTCACCTTTATGAAATAGTAAATACTCTTCACTGAATAAAAGATCACTACATACCCTTTTGTAACCAAAAGGTTTCCATAAGACCCATATAAAGAACACATAACATATAAATGTAACTTGGGACATAAACATACTTAAATGGAATAACCATACGTTATACTTCCACACATATCACTAAATGGAATATCCATATGGCCGACTTCCATACCCAATGCATTAGAGTTTATAACGTAACCACCCATCCTTGTTTTCACAGCACCACCTGTCATTTAATTTATCATGTAACCACATGTCAAATGTCCAAGTACCATTATAAAATCATAACACATAAAACCAATATAAAGGAATGATAAAATTTCTACATTTCAATCACAAAATATCATTTAAATATATTGACATACAAGAATCATTTATCAAAACCATTTTCAATACCAAAATATGTAAAAGAGTATATGGTATTTATTTTCTTTTAAAAACATTACGGCTTGTTGAGGAAGCCAAAGATCAAATAATACTCGCGGCGGTGGAAAAGGTCGTTGTCATCACTTACGTT
The DNA here is from genome assembly GCA_963277665.1 of Viscum album. Taxonomy (NCBI): domain Eukaryota; kingdom Viridiplantae; phylum Streptophyta; class Magnoliopsida; order Santalales; family Viscaceae; genus Viscum; species Viscum album. The sequence continues at coordinate 1,328,798,891 of OY728165.1, read as the reverse complement.
AAAAGGAACATTCTTTTTTTCGTTTAGTAAAATGATTCTTAGAAAAAGATTCATTTTGAATAAAAGTAAAATTCAAAGGGGTTTATACACCATATAAAATAAAGTTGTGTATTAATTAAAATATGCCTCAATGAAAGGAGATTGAGACGAAGTCCCTTACCTCGTGTCTGACTCGACTCGATCATTATTTAATCTCATGAATAATAAACTAAAGTCAATTTTTTCTTGCTTAAGAACCTTTTTAAAGTTTATTATTCCTTTTATATCACTTATTACCATGTTATAAACATTATGTAATCATTTAAGTTAATAACGTTCGTTTTGTTGATATTTGGTACTTGAGTAAAAAATGAACACCTTATATTTACAAGTTTTCCATGTGGTCAATAGTCAGTTATGTCAAAATGATATTGATTATTTAGATATCATATATATCATATATATCCAGTATATATATATATATAACAGTACATATCATTTGGAGGTAATAAATGAAATGCACCGTTCATGGAGACGGTAAGTCGTACGTACGCATGAATAATACATTCATTTATATTTATTATTTTAATAGAATTAAAATGTAATTCTAAATAGTTATATTATAATTCCAGTATAATATCATATATAATATCATTAAATCTATCCTTTATACGTCCCACATAAGGCATTAACTAGTCATATCACTTTGAGGGGGCGGTAGTCCGCACTTCCTCAAATGAAATTATCAGTTTACCCATAATGGAAACCATAAAGGTATGATATAAATGAAAAATAAAAAAGAATAAAGAAAACATAAACATAATATATATCATATATAAATACAGTTCTATCATAATGTCCACCATGAGAGGCGGTAAGATATAATTGAAAAATCATCATTTTGAGAGGCATTACTTTTCCATCCACAGAAACATTATGTTCTTCACCCATTAGATGGAGATTTGTGTAAGTGTAGTTCGAATCCTTCTCATAAAAACATCCTAGTATATTTAGGATACTTGTTTTTTTATAAAACAAAATAATAAAAAGAGTTTAGTGGTTGGAGAAGTAAAATAAAAGGAAAGAAGTTAAGAGAAAGTGTTACCTTTAATTTGGGTAACTTCGTTTGGTTTGAAACAAAAGGACTTCTTGAAGTGTCTTATGCCTAAGGTAAGGCTTCTAGGAGGAGTAGAGGGATGTAGGAAGCTTAATTGGGAATATTTTGGACGAGCCAAAAGTCTTTAGAGGTGTGAAGAATTTGTTATAAATGGTCTCCTTTTATAAGGGGGAGGAGGGGCTCCTTAGGAAAGTGTGAAAATATTTTTTTATTATATAATGGTATTTGGTTTCTAAAGGTCAAAAAATCATTAGAGTCAAAGATAAGATGACTCATGGTCTAAATAAAATCATCCAATAAGAATTGGGCAGGTTTTGGATATTATTTTAATATTTATAATCTTACTTATTTAAATGATTGATTAATGAGGTAAATACTGCATCATTATTGTGTCATAAATAATTTAATTTATTTGATGTATAAAAATTTAAAATGAATACCATGATGTAGGAGATAATTTTATCTTTCCAAATAATATTTATAGTTTAAAATATAACTTATATAACACCATGTAAAAATTAATTTACTAAAAGATATTTGTTTTTGTAATTTTTTCCTTTAAGTTATTTAATCTAAAATGTCATTACCATTCATAAGTGGCTCCATGGGGTCCCAAAATCGACCCAAGTATGTCCATGATTGGCCATGACTCATCCAATAAGGTTATGACAAGTGTTAAGGAAATTTTGAATTATTATAATATTCGTTTTACCTTGAATTACCCTATTTACCTTTAACTGTAGTAAATAAAAGTAAAAAGTTACTATTCACCCAAAAAATATTTTCATCTTATTAAACCACATTTTACTTACTAATAACAACCATGTATGTCGGATTTTAGAAATTCAATTCACATAAGTGGTAAAATTTTCATTTAAATGAAAAAGTCAGTTTTTTAACTACTACTAAGTGGTTTCACTATTTATCAAAAATTGATCTTTTTTAGAAAAATACCAAAAATTAAGCCTAAGATATATTTGATATTCCAAATTTAAAAATTATGTATATTTTACCAAATTCTAAACATAGAATTTGCATTAATTAATTTTAAATTAATTCCCATTGTCAAAACAAATAGTGTGTTTTTAAGAAACAATAAATGTCCAAAGATCGACTGATTAGCAAATAAAAACACATATTTTGATTAAATTTTAATGGTATTAAATGTTTATTTTTGATCTTATGGGCCTGAGTTATTGGATTTTAATTTTGAACATCCATTTTCTTCATTTGTGCACTCCATGCCTAATATGCAACAATTTAGGACCAATGTTTCATCTGATTTCAAAGAATGTAATTATCCATATTTTAATTTGATATTTTTGGAAATGGATATAAACTTAAATATGAACATTTTTCATTCAGGGATCAATGAAGGATTCATAAAGGATGATGAGGATATTTGGAGAAGAAAGGAAACAATTCTGTAGAAGGCAGATTGGATATCATCACACTGATCGGACTGTGGGGCCCACAATACAAGCCCAATGAAGCCCCAAATTAATGGGAGACTAGAATAAATATATAGGAACAAATAATTATTCTGGGTTCAGTGCTAATTCTTCCTAAATGGTGGTCATTAAGGCGGCCCAATTTGAATATTCAATTCTGGGATAGATTCTACGGCCTAGAAAAATAGACCACTATTTATATCATATCTCGCGAAAGGTTTATTATTTAGAGATGAAATTTTACAGTCTGTTAGGGGACATCTGGGGATTAATTTACGGCTTCTAGGTTCCACTCAAATTCGGCCTTCTAGATGGTCCTTTAGGTGCGTCTTTCCTGTGGATTCAAGCTGGCTGCAACTTCAGGTCAAGAAGTGGAAAAGTCTCTCAACATTAATGTTCCACCCACCTTTCCCCAACACAATTAATTAAAGGCACATGGGATGTTGGGGGATCGGAAAAGACTTCATTTTTTCCTATTTAAGGCAGTAGTTGTGGAGGATTTAGGGATCTTGGATGCTTTGTTTCATTGTAATGTTTTGTTGTCCACTTGATATTGTAATCGTTCTTCATTCTCATGTAAGTTATTTGAATCACATTAGTTCTTAATAAAAGTTATTCATTTACTCTTTTTATTTTATTATTCTTATCACTTTGATATCGTTTCTTTAAGGTGTGAATTTATTCACACCAGAACTTGTGAATTTATTCACACAACGGTGGAGTGATCGTTTCATTGTTTTATTTTTCTTCTCCAATTTTACTTCTTTAAGTCGAATTCCCGCTTCCATTTATTTAATAGCATAAATGGAGGGATAACCTTTTATGGGTTGTTCCTAGGGAGTTGCATGTGGAAGATTGGATGTTATTTTATGATCTAAAATTCTGTAATAATTTCATTATTTAATATTTCCATTTGATGATTAATTTCTTCTTCATCTTCGCCAACTTTAACAATGACACATTTCGAGTGCTAGCACGATCCAATTCCTTGGAGTGATCATTAAATTGATCCTCTAAGTGCATTGGTGATTAGCCTTGGAATTGTATAGGGATTAAATTGGTTAATTATGTTGAGGAATTATATCATTTTGTGGGTACGTCTTGAATTAGTGAAACGAACGTTATAAGAAAATAAATACATCCAATCTAACCCTGGTAACAACTTAGGATAAACTCATCTCCATTAATTATTTTAGAATAAGTAATTGTATGTGTTAATTTATTTTCTTTAGTTTAAATCATTAGTTATTCAAATCAAATTAATCCAAATATTTGGCCACTCCATAGCCAAATCCTTCCAAAACCAGAGTGTCTCTCAGTTTCTTCTTCGGTCCCTGTGGATTCGACCCCTGCCTGTACTACAATGACTGCATACCTGTAGGGTGAATTTGGGTGCAACCAAATTTTGGCGCTGTTTCCGGGTACCCAAGTAAGTTATCTTAGACACTATCATTCTTTTCTCACACCACATTATCTATTCTCACCCCCATCTCTCTTATCTTTACCCCTTTCTGTTTGTGCGTGTTCTGAAAATCTAGGACCCAACTTTTTGTCTTGTCCAATGGATTATCTTCAAAATTACCATGTCACAAACTCATGCTGGAATGAAATGAAAAATCAATATTGGGAAGCACCTAAATTAGAAATTTTCCTTGATCAACCCTTGATTAATTACCACACACCTGTGGACATGTACAATCATTGGGATGATGAATATTCAAAGGATAAATTTCCATCCCTCTCAAGGATGGTTGAGGAGATCAATCTTGGGGAAGTCCATGATGTTCAACCTCATAAAAATTCTATTCCTCAAACACTGATTGAACAATTTTGTAATTAAATGGAGATAATGAATTCTGATTTATCATCTTTGAGATTAGAATTACAATGCATTAATACTTGTGAGGAACTCATCCCTACACCAACTGTACCTTCTAAAACCTTATGTGGAGTGTCTAGTTTCCCAAAAAACCACTCATGAATTTATTAAAGAACCAACCTTTGGATTTTTGGTAGGGTAATTTAATCAAAAAATTTATGGAGGGTCTTTAAATGAGGAGTAAATTGATTTTTTGGATTCAAATGAGAAGAATTTGACATCGTGGATTGAGTCTCCTATGTATAACTCTATTGATGATTTTTCAAAAACATCATTCACTGAACCATTGAGATAAATTAAAAACCTTGAGTCAATACCCATTCCTAACATTGATCTTTCCAATTTGAAGGTTGAATCTTCTATTCAAAAGGAACCAATTTTGTTGAGAAATCTGAAAAATGAAACTGAGTTGGATTCAAAATCTCAACCTATGTATGATTGTCTTATCCATACCAAGCTCAAAATCATTGTCCTTCCTTCCCCTCTCAAGTATTCCTTTACAGGGTATAATCATGACCTTTCAATTGGAATTCATTCTTATCTTGAAACAAATAATTTTGGAATGATCATTGATGTATTTGGAAAGACTATAGTGGAAACTGGATCAACCATTTCTTACATTCCTTGGATTTTTCCATGAATTTTAGAAAATAGGATTGTTCATGAATCAAATTCCAAATCTTCTTACCAACCACAAGGGATATGCATTCTCAATCATGTTGAAGTGGAAAAATATGAGGTCATAAAAATTTTTAAAGTTGGAATTGGCTAAGTGGGGGGGGGGTTCAAGTCGAGCTAAAGACGTTAAATTAAGCGATGCACGGGAGGCAACCCATGGTTATCAAGTTTCCAATAATTTTGATTTTTAATCAACTTTATATTTCAAATAGGATTAGTGGATCATGTTGATGTAATTTTATTCTACCTTAGACTGTTGACATGTTCCTCTTTTATGAGTATGGATGGGTATGAAAGGGGAGAACTGTATTCATCCGTGTCACGCGGTGTGATCCTTGAGTAATACCTTACCCAAAAATTTAAGAGAAGACAATGTATTATCAGTTTATTTTATTTTATTTTATATTTTTTTAGGTTTTTTTTTAAAAATAGATTGTTGACCTGTTCTTCTTTTATGAGTAAGGATGGGTATGAAAGGGGAGCATCGTATTCATCTGTGTCACGCGATGTGATCCCTGAGTAATACCTTACCCAGAAATTTAAGAGAAGACAATGTATCATCAATTTATGTTATTTGTACCTTTTTTTAGGTTAGAAAAAAAATAAAAAATATATATATATATATATATTAAAAAAAATTAAAGTCATGTCATAGGTCATTGGGAAAAGCTGGTCACAACTGTACAAGACATTGGGAGACAAACCAAAACTGAAGGGAGACATGGGAATGCATTTTCATCATCAACCACCAGGTGACTTCATTCCATAATTTTCATTTTCAATGTCTTTGTTGAACTTTTATCCTACCCCTTCTATGTTTCAATTCTTTAAACACTCGGGATAGTGTTATTCCAAGTTGGGGGGGAGATGAAAATGTGTGGAAGGAAAAATGTCATTAACCTTGAACATGATAACACACATTCCAAACTCTGAAATTGGATATCAAATAATTTTGCATGCCTTGATTCTGATTTTAATGCAAGTTTATGTTCATGTGCATAGATATTGGAAATTACGGTTGTTCGATGTGATTTTTCACTGTTATATTTTCATCCATTTAATAAAAAAACACAATGAATTTCCTCTAGATTTGGGGTTTTAGTTTGAGTTCTTGGGGACCCATAATAAATAGCATAGGATTGGCGATCATTTTAATTTTAACATGAGTATTCAAAAAAAATCAATTGCGCGTAGAGAAATGAATTGACCTAATGTGTGGCTTTCGGCACTTGGGGATCGTGACTCCATAGTTTTCTGGCCCAGAGTTGGGCATTTTATCTCTATTTTTGGTAATTTTAATTTGTTTTTGATTGAGTTAACTCGAGATGATGCATGATTATGTGAGCTTCACTTGGTGCCCTAAGGTCTTTGAGCCTGGGAGTCATCGGAAAAGTCTTGCTACATGGGTTGACTTGATTGAGTTCAATTTCAATTACCATGGAAAAATTGAAAAAAAAATTAAAAAAATCAAAAATAAAAGAAAATAAAAAAATGAGTACTCATCTTATTATTAAAATTTGATTGCTCCTAGCGCTTCCATCTTTTCTCCCTTGAATAGAAATGAACCCTCGTGTTTATTGTGATGCACAACACTTCATCATGCTTAATTGAATTTGGATGAAATATGGCAATGAATTTGAACAAAGGAATGAGCTTAGGCTTGAGATATTCCTGTAAACATAGCTTGTTTTAAATGATTTTGATGGGTATCATAATTGTTTGTTATGTGATCTTTGGGTGAGAAATGTGTATTAAAATGTTTTTGGAAAAGGTCATTCGAATTTCATTTTTGTGAGATATATTTTTCTCAGGACTAGAAAAACTCAAGTTGGGGGTGTTATTATCCAATAAAAACACATATTTTGATTAAATTTTAATGGTATTAAATGTTTATTTTTTATCTTATGGGCCTGAGTTAATGGATTTTAATTTTGAACATCCATTCTCTTCATTTGTGCACTCCATGCCTAATATGCACCAATTTAGGCCCAATGTTTCATCTGATTTCAAAGAATGTAATTATCCATATTTTAATTTGATATTTTTTGACACGGATATAAACTTAAATATGAACATTTTTCATTAAGGGATCAATGGAGGATTCATAAAGGATGATGAGGATATTTGGCGAAGAAAGGAAACAATTCTGGACAAGGTAGATTGAATATCATCCCACTGATCGGACTGTGGGACCCACAATACAGGCCCAATGAAGACCCAAATTCATGGTAGAATAGAATACATATAGAGGAACAAATAATTATTTTGGGGAAAATGCTAATTCGTCCTAAATGGTGGTGATTAAGGTGTCCCAATTTGAAGATTCAATTCTGGGGCAGATTCTGCGGCCCAGAAAAATAGACCACTATTTATATCATATCTCGCGAAAGGTTTATTATTTTGGGCTGAAATTTTACAGGATGTTAGGGGACATCCGGGGATTAATTTACAGATTCTAGGGACCACTAAAATTTGGCCTTATAAATGGTCCTTTAGGCGCGTCTTTCCGGTGGATGCAAGCTGGCTGCAAATTCGGGGAAAGAAGTGGAAAAGTCTCTCAACATTAATGTTCCACCCACCTTTCCCCAACACAATTAATTAAAGGAACATGGTATGTTGGGGGCTCTACAAAGACTTCATTTTTTTCCTATTTAAGGTAGTAGTGTTGGAGGATTTAGGGATCTTGGATGCTTTGTTTCATTGTAATGTTTTGTTGTCCATTTGATGTTGTAATCGTTCTTCATTCTCATGTAAGTTATTTGAATCACATTAGTTCTTAAAAAAAGTTCTTCATTTCCTCTTTTTCTTTTATTATTCTTATCACTTTGATACCGTTTCTTTAAGGTGTGAATTTATTCACACCCGCACTTGTGAATTTATTCACACAACGGTGGAGTGATCGTTTCATTGTTTTATTTTTCTTCTCCAATTCTGCTTCTTTAAGTCGACTTCCCGCTTCCATTAATTTAATAGCATAAATGGAGGGATAACCCCTTATGGGTTGGTCCTAGGGAGTTGCATGGGGAAGATTGGATGTTATTTTATGATCTAAAATTTTATAATAATTTCATTAATTTAATATTTCCATTTGATGATTAATTTCTTCTTCATCTTCGCCAACTTTAACAATGACACATTTCGAGTGCTAGTACAATCCAATTTCTTGGAGTGATCATTAAATTGATCCTCTAAGTGCATTGGTGATTAGCCTTGGAATTGTGTAGGGATTAAATTCATGAATTATGTTGAGGAATTATATCATTTTGTGGATACGTCTTGAATTAGTGAAACGAACATTATAAGAAAATAAATACATCCAATCTAACCCTAGTAACAACTTAGGATCAACTCATCTCCATTAATTATTTTAGACTAAGTATTTGTATGTGTTAATTTATTTTATTTAGTTTAGATCAGTAGTTATTAAAATCAAATCCATCCAAATAGTTGGCCACTCCATATCCAAATCCTTCCAAAACCAGAGTGTCTCTTGGTTTCTTCTTCGGTCCCTATAGATTTGACCACTGCCTGTACTACAATGACCGCATACCTGTAGGGTAAATTTAGGCGCAACCATAGACACTTTTTTATGTCCAATTTCAATGTGAAATTAATTCCAATGAACAAAATTAGATTAAATGGTAAAAATATATTCTAATTACACTTTAAAACCAATTAAAAATATAATCTAACCATATAAATAAATTGTATTAAAGCACAGTTTTGAATTAAAATACAATATTTTTCACTATTCATTAAAAAATGAACTTTATCAGAAAAATTCAAAAAAATACCCAAAGTAAATTTTGATTTCCCGAATCTAAATAATAATTTTATTTGGTCAAATAAAACATATAAAAATGACCAAAACTATATTTAAAGAGGGTTCTCCATTAAAAGGCAGTAAATCGACCTTTTAATGTAAATTATGCTTAAAATTAGATTCATTCACATTTTAAGACTCTAATATTTGTTGGATAAAAGTAAATATATTTAACAAACATGTATAATCATATTGTAGTTATTTTTGTTCATTTCTTCCAATACAACGTCTAGGTGTTAACTTGCATTTAAAATAATAATATTATATTATTACTGTGCAACGTAAGATTTCAAAGAAACCCGTTGTTGTGTATCAGGTATGCTATCGAACATAGAAACCCTTTTAAAGTAAAATTAATATTTAATTAAAAATTATTAATAAATATTAAAATCTCTTATTCTTCATTTACCTGGGATATTACATCCTTCCCCCTTTTTGAAATTGCGTCCTCGTAATTTTTATTCACTTATCAAAATAAGTGGGGGTATTTTTCCCTCATAACATTTTCAGATTACCACATTGCATCTTCAATTATATGGTTTTTCCATAAAACATTTACCTCGTGAATTACATTATTCCACAAAACTTTCTCTCTATGGTCAATAATCTGGACTGGTTCTTCTTCATAAGAGAGATTCTCTTCTAACTGAACTACATCTAGACTCAAAACATGTGATGAATCTGGCATATACTTTCTCAACATCGAAACATAAAAAACATTGTGTACCTGGGATAAACTTGGAGGTAAAGCCACTTTTTACACAACTGATCCAACTTTCTCCAGGATTTCATAAGGTCCAATGAACCTCGGACTCAACTTTCCCTTCATACCAAAACGCATCACACTTTTCCATGGAGAAACTTTGAGAAAGACATGATCACCTACCGTAAAAGAAATATCCTTCCTCTGGTTATCCACATAAGTTTTCTGTCTGCCCTGAGCTATTCTCATGTTACTTTGAATCAACTGAACTTTCTCTACCATCTCTTCTACCAATTCTGGTCCCATCAGCTTCCTTTCACCTACTTCATCCCAAAAATATGGAGTTCGACAATGCTTTCCATATAATTCCTCAAATGTATCCATCTGTATACTGGAATGAAAATTTTTATTATAAGAAAATTCAACCAAAGAAAGATGTTTGTCCTAACTTCCCGGTTAATCTAGTGAACAAGCATGTAGCATATCCTCCAAGGTCTGAATTGTTCATTCTGACTGCCCATATGATTGAGGATGAAAAGTTGTACTAAAATTTAATTCAGTACCCAACGATTTCTGAAGGCCTTTCCAAAAGTTAGAAGTGAACCTGGGATCACGATTAGATACAATGGATAGGGGAACTCTATGCAACCTGACTATCTCTTTAACATACAACCAAGAAAGTTCATCTACAGACAAAGTATCTTGAATAGGAAGAAAATGAGAAGATTTATTCAATCGATCAATTATAACTCATATTGCATTATTAACATGGGATGTTTTCGGTAATCCCACAACAAAGTCCATGGATATATTTTCCCATTTCCACTCTTGCACCGGTAAAGACTGAATAATCTCTTTCAGTAACCGTCGCTCTGCTTTAACCTACTGACAAGTCAAGTACTTCATAGTAAAATCAGCAATATCTCTTTTCATTCCATCCCACCAGTAATACTCCTGAAGATCTCTGAACATCTTAGTACTACCAGGATGAACTAAAAACAGAGAACTATGAGCTTCACATAACAACTCATTCTTAAACTGTAAATCACAAGGCACACATAATCTCTTTCCAAATCTCAAAACACAATCATTATCAATGTTAAATTTAGGCAACTTACCCTTCTGAACCAACTCTACCTTTTTCTGTAACTCGCTGTTTTCTTTCTGTGCTTTCTTTATTCTGTCTAATAGAGATGATCTCACTGACACCTGATACAAAATAGAATAATTTTCTACACCAATAACTTCTATTCCAAAGTTTATCAAATCAAAAACCAAAGGATCTTGTTCCAAACATAACATGGTTAATGAAGCATTACTTTTTTGACTCAAAGCATTAGACACTTTATTTGATTTTCCTGGATGGTAAAGGATTGTGCAATCATAATCCTTGATTAATTCCATTCATCTCTTCTGTCTCATGTTTAATTATTTCTGATTAAATATATACTTTAAAATTTTGTGGTCAGTATATATTTCACATTTTACTCCATACAAATGATGCCTCTAAATTTTTAAAGCAAAAAAAATAGTAGCTAATTCCAAATCATGTGTAAGGTAATTTAACACATGTGGTTTCAACTGATGTGAAGCATAAGCAATTACCTAATCATTCTACATTAGGACACAACCAATTCCTTTTAACGATGCATCACTATAGATAACAAACTCACCATTTCTGGAAGGCAGTTCCAAAACTTGAGCATTCACCAATCTTCTTTTCAATTCTTGAAAAAAATCATCACATTCTTTTTTCCAAATGAACTTAACACCTTTTCGAGTAAACATAGTCATTGAACTAGATAACCGTCAAAAAATTTCAACAAACCTTCGGTAATAACCTGCCAAACCAAGAAAAATATGGATCTTGGTTATATTTGTGGGTATTGTACATTCTTCAACAACTTTTGTTTTAGTAGGATCAACACTTATGCCATTTTTTGAAACAATGTGACCAAGGAAAGAAATTTGTTGCAACCAAAACTCACACTTTCTAAATTTCCCATATAGTTTCTTTTCTTTTAAGGTTTGAAAGACAAACCTTAAATGAATTTCATGTTCCTATTTACTTTTCGAATAAACCAAAATATCATCAATGAACACAACCAGAAACTTATCCAAGAACTCATGGAAAATTATATTCATAAGATCCATGAATACAGCAGGTGCATTGGTTAAACCAAAAGGTATAACTACAAATTCCTAATGGTCATATCTAGTACAAAATTCAGTCTTCAGAATGTCTTCTTCCTTTACTTTCAACTGATGGTACCCGAAACTCAAATCAATATTCAAAAATTACTGAGCTCCTTGGAGCTGATCAAACAAATCCTCGATTTGAGAAAAAGGATACTTGTTCTTAACAGTAATTTTATTCAATGCTCTATAATAAATGAAAAGTCTCATTGAACCATCTTTCTTTTTAACAAAAAATACAAGAGCACCCCATGAAGATGTGCTAGGTAGAATGAAACCTTTATCTAATAACTCCTATAATTGCTTCTTTAACTCTAAAAGTTCAATTTGATCCATTCGACCAGGGGGTTTTGAAATTGGATAAGCATCGGGAACTAAGTCAACATTAAATTCAACTTCCCAATCATGTATAATACCAGGAAACTCATCAGGAAAAACATCAAGATACTCATTTACCACTAGCACATCATTAATCTGAACAGTTTCTTTATTTTCAACAATATGTGCAAGGTAACATTCATTTCCATCTTTTACTGGTTTCTCATCTTTCTGATATGTTATCAAAAGCAAGGGTTTATTTTTGTATACAAACTGTAAATCTTTCTGAAAAGAAACTTCTTTATCTCTGTAGTCAATCTTATCATGATAAATAGAAATCCAATCAATACCCAAATTAACATCAAACTCTACTAGAGGCAAAACAATAAGGTTTGCAGGTAGATTCATTCTTCACACAAGGACAGGAATGTTCTTATGTTTTCATTTTGTCTCAACATTTCTTCTAGGTGTTTTTACCGTAAGTTTTGTATTCATATCTTGAGATGGAATTCACAATTTACTATAAAACTTCTCAGAAATTAAAGAGTGTGTAGACCCTAAATCAAACAACACATTGGCATAATCTGAACAAACAAATAGTGTACCTGATACTACTTCACTCGATGGCCCAACATATGCTGAAGTAGTTGCAAAGGATTTCACCACCCCTTTCTACTTGTAGTCTGGCTACTTTCCCTCAGTTGATTTCTTCGTTGGAAACTCATTTTCATAATGACCCATTTCATTACACTTAAAACATCTTATTGTTGGTTTTTCATTGCCTGCTTGATCATCTTCCTTACAGTTACGAGCAATATGAGCAGACTTACCACACTAGAAGCACTTTCCAGACTTTGATAAACATTCTCTAGGATGATTTTTACCACACTTCTCACAAGTTGGATATTTAATTTTCTTACCTCCATGCTCCTTTGATTAATTCATTCCCTTTGTCTACCAACTGGACCTCTTATTCTGTTGTTTATCAATAAACACCTGATCATCAGCAAACTCCATTTTCACCTTCTCCGCACATCGAACGAGTTTTTTAGAACTTTTGAACTCATGAGAGTCTAATGCTTTTTGATATCATGGCTTCATTCATGAGTAAAATCTATTTATCTTACTATCAAGATCTCGGATGAAATTTTGTGAATACCTTGCCAGTCGAGTGAAATTTTCGTCATAAGAAGCCACTGAGTCATCCTCCTGCCTCAATTCTAGGAATTGTTTTTACATCCAAAGACGAACCACCTTAGGAAAATATTTCTTCAAGAAACATACCATTGAATTCATCCTAATCGAGAGCATAAATCTCCTCACTATCCCTGATATTTTTCACCATTGACCACCACTGATTAGTTTCACCTTCAAAATAGTAAACAGCAAGACTAACCTTTTGATATTCTGAACACCCCATAACATCAAAATCTTCTCCAGTTCTTTAATCCACCCTTCAGCTAGCACAGGGTCAGATGATCCTCTGAATGATGGGGGATATTGCCTCATTAAATGCTTCACTACTGACATGTTCCTGTGTGGTTGATATGGATGATCTCGTGCATGGATAACACCACCATTTATAGCCTGAGTCAATTATGCCATCACTAAAACAAACTTTTCAATTCTGATTCTGACCATATTAGGTTGCTGATTTGGAAGGTTGTCTTCCTCTTGATATCGTCCCAACATAGTTGCCCTGTTTCCTCTACGGAAAACCATTCTGAACACAGAAATATCTTAGGCGAAGCAACATGGTAATCTTTAAATGCTATATCATTTCAATATTAACATAAATTAATTTATGGACATTTATTTAACAATACCCTAACTTCTAAATTTGTCTAAACCGACCTTTGATACCAACTATAAGGACCCGACCTTAAACATTACATAATATTTAATTAAACGAATAATTCAAATTGAGGATCTTTTCAGGTTTAGAGTTTTAGAGAATTAGGACATAACTATTTAATCTCAAAATATTACAAAGTAGACACTTCTACATAGTTTCTATTTTTTTCATAAAATAAAAACTCTTGAAAAAAAAGTTTCATGTCTAGTTCCATGTTTTAGACAGCATGACTTTTCCTTGATCGCATCCTTGACCCTATTCCACATTATGTCCTCTAAAAACCATTTCAAAAACTTGGGATGAGCATAAAAATCTCAGTAAGGGATACACAAAGAAGGAAACTATTAGATTTTCAAAACAATAAGTAAACCATGAATACTATAACATAAGTAATACTTTTCACCTTTATGAAGTAGTAAATACTCTTCACTTAATAAAAGATCACTACTTACCCTTTTGTAACAAAAATTTTTCCATAAGACCCATATAAATAACACATAACATATAAAGGTAACTTGGGACATAAACATACATAAATGGAATAATCATACGGTCAACTTCCACACATATCACTAAATGAAATAGCCATACGGCCGACTTCCATACCCAATGCATTAGAGGTTATAACATAACCACCCGTCCTTGTTTTCACGGCACCACCCATCATTTGGTTTATCACGTAACCACTCGTCAAATGTCCAAGTACCATTATAAAATCATAACACATAAAACCAATATAAAGGAATGATAACATTTCCACATTTCAATCACAAAATATCATTTAAATATATTGACATACAAAAATCGTTTATCAAAACCATTTTCAATAACAAAATATTTAAAAGAGTATATGGTATTTATTTTCTTTTAAAAACATTAAGGCTTGCTGAGGAAGCCAAAGATCAAATAATACTCCCGGTGGCGGAAAAGGTCGTTGTCACCGCTTATGTTAAAATGAACATTCTTTTTGTCGTTTAATAAAATGATTCATAGAAAAAGATTCCTTTAGAATAAAATTAAAATTAAAAGGGGTTTATACACCATTAAAAAGAAAGTTGTGTATTAATAAAAATATGCCTCAATGAAAGGAGATTCAAACGAAGTCTCTTACCTCGTGTCCGACTTGACTCGATCGTTCTTGAATCTCCTGAATAATAAACTAAAGTTAATTTCAACTTGATTAAGAACATTTTTCAAGTTTATTATTCATTTTATATTACTTATTACCATTTTATAAACATTATGTAATCATTTTAGTTAATAACGTTTGTTTTGTCGATATTTGGTACTTGAGTCAAAAATGAACACCTTATATTTACAAGTTGTCCATGTGGTCAATAGTCCATTATATCCAGAATGATATTCATTATTTAGATATCATATATATCCAATATATATATATATATATATATATTTATAACAGTACATATCATTTGGAGGTAATAAATGAAATGCACCGTTCATGGAGACGGTAAGTTGTACGTACACATTAATGCAACTTTCATTTCTATTTCATATTTTAATGGAATTAAAACATAATTTTACATAGGTATATTATAATTAAAGTATAATATCATATATATTATCATTAAATCCATACTTTATATGTCTCACATAAGGCATTAACGAGTCATGTCACTTTGAGGGGGCGGTAGTCCGCACTTCCTCAAATGAAATTATCAGTTTACCCATAATGGAAACCATAAAGGTATGATATAAATGGAAAATACAGAAGCATAAAGAAAACATAAAAATAATATATATCATATATAAATACAGTTTCATCATAATTTCCACCATGAGAGGTGGTAGGAGGTAATTGAACAATCATCGTTTCGTGAGGCATTAGTTTTTCATCCACAGAAACATTATGTTCTTCACCCATTATATTGAGGTGTGTGTAAGTGTAGTTTGAATCCTTATCATAAAAACATCCTAATATATTGATAATACTGGTGTTGTTATAAAATAAAAGAATAAAAAGAGTTTAGGGGTTGGAGAATTAAAATAAAAGAAAATAAGTTAAGAGAAACAATTACCTTTAATTTGAGTAACTTTCTTTGGTTTCAACCAAAATGACTTCTTGAAGTGTCTTCTGCCTAAGGTAAGGCTTCTAGGAGGAGGAGAGGGAAGTAGGGAGATTAATGGTGTAGATTTTGGATGATCCAAAATGCTTGAGAGGTGTGAGGAATTGGTTAGAAATGGTCTCCTTTTATAAGGGGGAGGAGGGGCTCTTTAGGAAAGTGTGAAAATATTATTTTATTATATAGTGGTATTCGGTTTCTAAAGGTCCTAAAATCATTAGAGTCAAAGATAATATGACTCATGGTAGAAATAAAATCATCCAATAAGAATTGGACAGGTTTTGGATGTTATTTTAATATTTATAATCTTATTTATTTAAATGATTTATTAATGAGGTAAATACTGCATCATTATTGTGTCATAAATAATTTAATTTATTTGATGTCTAAAAATTATAAAAAAAATTCATGATGTAGGAAATATTTTTATGTTTCCAAATAATATTTATAATTGAAAATATAACTTACATAACACCATTTAAAAATTAATTTCCTAAAAGATATTTGTTTTTGTCATTTTTGCCTTTACTTTAAGTTATTTAATCTAAAATGTCATTATCATTCATAAGTGGCTCCATGGGGTCCCAAAATCGATACAAGGATGTCCATGGTTGTCCATGACTCATCCAATAAGGTTAGGACAAGTGTTAAGGTAATTTTGAATTATTATAATATTCTTCTTACCTTGAATTACCCTATTTACCTTTAATCGTGGTAAATAAAAGTCAAAAGTTACTATTCTCCAAAAAAATTATTTTCATCTTATTGAACCATATTTTACTTAAAAATAAAAACCATGTATGTCGGATTTTCAAAATTCAATTCACAGAAGTGGTAAAATTTCCTTTAAATGAAAAAGTCAGTTTTTTTAACTACTACTAAGTGGTTTCACTATTTATCAAAAATTGATGTTTTTCAGAAAAATACCAAAAATTAAGCCTAAGATATATTTGATATTTAGAATTAAAAAATTATGTCTATTTTACCAAATTCTAAACATAGAAGTTGCATTAATTAATTTAAAATTAATTCTCGTTGTCAAAACAAATAGCGTGTTTTTAATAAACAATAAGTCTCCTAAGATCGACACTTTTTTATGTCCAATTTCAATGTGAAATTAATTCTAATGACCAACATTGGATTAAATGGTAAAAATATATTCTAATTACACTTTAAAACCAATTAAAAATATAATCTAACCATATAAATAAATTATATTAAAACACAGTTTTGAATTAAAATACAATATTTTTCCCTATTCATTAAAAAATGAACTTTATCAAAAAAATTCCAAAAAAATTACCCAAAGTAAATTTTGATGTCCCAAATAAAAATAAGAATTTTATTTGGTCAAATATAACCTATAAAAATGACCAAAACTAGATTTAAAGAGGGCTCACCATTAAAAGGCGGTAAATCGACCTTTTAATGTAAATTATGATTAAAATTAGATTCATTCACATTTTAAGCCTCTAACTTTTATTGGATAAAAGTAAATATATTTAACAAATATGTATTTAGTTTTTTTCATTCCTGCTAATAAAATGGCTAGGAGTTAACTTCCATTTAAAATAATAATATTATATTATTAGTGTGCAATGTAATATTTCAAAGAAACCCGTTGTTGCGCATCAGGTATGCTATCGAACATAAAAACCCTTTTAAAGTAAAATTAATATTTAATTAAAAAATATTAATAAATATGAAAATATCTTATTCTTCATTTTGTTGGGATGTTACAATAATCATAATGTCATATGTCAAACCATTTATTTATATTAATATGTTATTATGGAATAAGATAATAAAGCATGGTTAATGGTTTAAAAAGGAATTTGAATGAAGGATGTTTTTATCAATGATATTATGATTTATTTTAAATATTATGATAATCATGAAAGTTGTAAGGATTATTATATAGAAGATTTTTTTTTCAAAACATAGAAACATTTGTTAGATAGAACTGATATCTTTGAAAAGTGGTTTAGAGAAAAGGATATACTTTTTCTAAATACTCATTTAAAGATATATGATAAAGCGATAAATTAAATTATGGGATATTATATACTTAGTGTTGTAGAAATGATAATGAATTAATATTATTTTATTTTTTAGAGAAATTAACTTTATTAATATATTTTGAGGTTAAAATTTTATTTGATGACTAATGAAATTTTGAGGATGTTCATCAATTTTTGGGAATGTTATAGGAATTATATTTATACAGTTTTAGTAAAAAAAAGGACAACCTGTCACATTTGGAAAGTTCATTGGGCTTGAACCCGCATCCTAAGGGTGAAAATGATACAATGCTTACTAGTGGCCTATGTTATGTTATAGTAAGTATGAAATTATATGAAAAATATAAAGATAAATATTAAGTAAATGTGTGGATTATATGTTTTATCGTATAGGTAACCATGGGTCTAAAATGTGATTTGATGATTAAATGATTAATATTATTTCAGAAGAATATTTTTGTAGTGACCTCGACCCCTGTAGCCCAAAGTTGGAGTATTACTCTATTGGAGTAATATACCAGTGATCGCATACCAAAGGATTGGAATATTAGTTGTATTGGTAAAATAGATATATACTTGTGTCTTGCATTAAATTTTAATACACAAATTAAAACACAATTGTTTTAATAATATCATTATTACCTCTAGCATATCCTTGAATACCAATAATATTATACATCTTAGATTCCTAGGAAGAGATAAAAAAATAAGGGTGAGATAAAATTATCTATAAGGGTAAAGTATAATATAATTTTATATGAATAAGTAATAAGAATCAACAATTCAAGGTATATAAGCGAACACACAAGACATTTAAATAACTTGAATATCATGAATAGATAAGTCACAGTCAATATAGAAAGGTAAATTACAAAAAAAAATTCCTTTTAATCAATAAACTGATAATGAAATGCTTCAAGAGATAATATCATTGTGTAAATATCATGGATAATAATAAATGAATTCTTAATGAAGGAAATGCTTAATTATTTTGTATCATGTTATTAGGAACATGATTCCTCTACCATCATGACCTTTCACAAAATAGTTTAAAACTATAGTTAAAACATGTATAATGTTAAATTAATTATTCTTATCACAAAACTAATAATTAATCAATGGGTTATATAATTTGGGACTCCACCCCTACCTGAAGATCCAATGCATTATTTATATATTGAACAATCGATTTAATTCATATATAATGTTCCTTATCATCAAATGTCTATATTGAGTAAAGAAAATGGATTTATTAATATTTCCCTAAATAAACATATTTCATTCAATGTATAACACAATATGTATTAATTATATATGGTTTAAGAAATAAACATATGCATGATAAATAATAGGAATCTTTAGGTAAAATTTAATTTTTAATAATTATAGTAATGTTAACATTTCATAGAAATGTTAATGACTACCAAAGTGAATAAATAATATGAAATTAAATATTTTATATCACCAAAATAATAATAAACAATCCATATACATAATATGTATGGTATTATTTCGACATATCCCTAGAGGATTATAAGTAAAGTAAAGGGTTTTTTTTATGATAAATTGAAATACCATAAAAAGATATTTAGAAACAATCCTCAGAAAAATATCCATTTCATTTTGAAAATAAATTTTAAAATCTAATAGTTCATAAAACATTTTCAAAATAATTTTATTTGAAATTAATAATTAAAAATTATAATGTAATCTTTACAAAATTAAATGTTCATGACAACAATAAATTTTGTACGTGTCATAAATGTTAAAATAATAATTCCTTTAAAAAATTATCAAATTCATATGGGCACTGTTTTGAAAATGAAATGAATATTACATTAAAAAAAATAAAAAAATTAAAAATGGTTAAAACTTTCTTTGAAAATAATTTATTAGTGTTAAAAAAATTAAATCATTTTAAACAAACATGGTTTCTGAAGAAAAATTATTTTTGACCGAAGAGAAGAATGATGTAATATTTCATTAAAACATTTTCATAATAATTTTATGCACCAAAGAGTGGGAATATGGTAATATTAATTTAAATAATTATAAATAACTAGATTAAAATATAATTAAAGTGGTTTAATATAAAATTATCAAATAAATCCCTTCAATTTAAACTCCTATAAAAAAATCCAGAATAAAATAAGATTTTGAAACAAACCCTTATAATGACCAAAAAAATTGAGGTCATAATTAATAAATGAATAAATTGTGTGTATCAAATGTAAATAAACTTAAAAAAATTGAAATACAACATATTATTTTCAAAATTCAATACACATATAATCATATAATATCCAATAAAAAGAATTAATATAACCCAATGAAAATAAATTGAGTTATGAAATTCCTTACCACTTGTAAATTTTCAATTCAAATTTCCCTGGATGAAATAATTCAAATTAAAACATAATATACCCTAAATAATGAATTATTCAAGATATTACATGTCAAAGGTTCAGTATATGCACCATATAAATGAAATTAGGTGCATAAAATTTCAATATGCATCAATGATGGGAATTTGAGACAAATTCCCCTACCATACATTTCCTTTTGTATAAATGTTCTTTAGCCTTATATATAGTGGTTATAAACATGTAATTGACTTATAAAATAAACATATTTATACTTATATTATCATATATGACCCTTTATAACATCTTATCACTCCTTCATTAAAAGTATTTCATTATTTTTATTGTTACTAGTGTTAATTGCCTTTTTTCCCATGTATATTTTATCATGATAGATCTGATTCTTTCACATATTATATACTTTAATAAGATCCAAAATTTTATTAATTTTATAAATATAATTTCTATTAATTATATATATTTTTATAATTGGTATTGAAATTTCAACATAGACAATGGATTACATCGCTTCATGGAGACGGTAAGTCGTACGTATACACAAGTGTTGTTTTTATTTCCTTAATCCGTGAAACGGAAAGGAAATGGGTGATATATTATCCTCCATAAACAATATAATCTCATATATTTAACATATATCCATTAAATTTAACCTTAATATATTCCAGTTAAAGCATAAGTGGAAAACTAATCTCACCACTTTGCAAATCAGTTGGCAGTCGTACACATGAGAAACACTATCATGTTTTAAACAGATTATAAAGTAAGATTTTATATGAGATATTATAGTTATATAAGTATAATAATATCATGTTTAAAATATACATGTGTAAAATCCATCATAATATCCATATTTTAATGTTATTTATGGAAATGAATTACATCTGTTAGCGAGGAAGTACTTTGGTGTACATATGATCGATGGTTATATTTCCCATTTGATGGAGGAGGAGAGGAATAAATATTATGTCATAATAATAATAAAATATTAGTATATGTGACATAAATTCTTTTTATATTTTAAGATTTTATGCATAATTTATGGTTGAAAGAGAAGAAATAAAATGAAATAACTTTGTTAAGATAATTACCTCCCCTAAGAGAAACCTCCTTTGGATCTCCTCTTAAGGACCCTAGTGTTGGTCTTTTGGGAAGACCGGTATCTCTAACATATATATAATGATGTTGGGGAGATATTCTGGTAGGGTTTGGTTGATCCAAATGGTTTGGTATGTGTTGATAAGTAATTGGATAGAGTTCCATTTTAATATTAGGGAAAGGGAACCCTCTTGGAAATTAAATGGAAATTTCCCTAAAGAATAAAAAATGATAAAGTAATTCACATAAGATAAAATTAAAAATGACCCTAGATTATAAAATGGTAAGTGTAAGGTTGAAATATGTAAAAAAATATTTTATCAAGTTTTAAGTCATTTTAACATTTATCTTCTTAGTTTAACACTATGGTAAACACATTTTTACTTGAACCAAGGTAATTATCTTTTATTGGTTTAAATATTCATTTTTTTAAAAATTAAGTTCACCATATTATAAATTATTATGATTCCAAATAGGAATCCATTTTTCCAAATTCCATTTATAAAAAATTTTAATTTAAAATTAATCCCACAGATGCGATGATAAAATAGGTTTGCAAAGAGAAAATGTTCAAAAATTTATGAAGTATTTATGAAAAAATTCAATATTAAAATGGATAAATTGAACTAGATTAGAGTAAAAGATATATAATTTATCTAATTGTTCTTAAAACAAGTTAAAAATATAATTTATCTTTATAAATTATTTAAATGAAATTTTTGTTTTCAATTAAAATTCAGTTTTTTTACTATTCATTGAAAAAAGAAGTATTTCAGAATAATCCCAAAACATCACCATAATATAATACTGACATTATGATTTAAAAATGTGGTTAATATTATCAAATAAGATTTATACAATCAGTAAAAATACATTTTAAATTATGAGTGCAAAGTGAAACTAAACCCTCTTTTAAAAAAAATTATGTTTTTCAGAAAATATTTCTTTTTCTTTTTATAGATTATTATTTTATTTTTATTAAATAGCTAACCATAATTATCAAAATTTAGTTAGCAATATTAATACCTTAAAATTTAATAGCTAGGTTATAATGATATACTATATTACAATTCATTTTGGATCAAGGTTTCATGATCTTCAACTATCGAAGAGATTGTATTTAAAGAAATATGTTTCACGATTCATTTAAGCTCGGTGGTGCATGTACAATATGATATCAAAAAAATTTATCACTTAAAATCTAGGGGTTACATTCTCACTGACTTCAATAAATTTCTTCCTCCCAATTTAAACAAGATCTTATCAATTGAGGGTCTGATATTTTAAAATTATTTTGTTGCAAATACACATCAAAAAAGGGTTTAATAAAACATTCTATTATTAATATAGAAAGGATAATGCAATGATATATGTAATAACATGGGATTATGTTTCAACATAGAAGATCATCGGTCGCATGTGAAGATATGTTTATAGAGGAAAAGCATAAATAATTATAGATAATGATTAAATTCATTGATCATAAGAAAGTGAATGATGAATGGAATTTTAAGGACCTCTAAGCCACAAATTTGTGATGATTTAAAATATCACTTTATCCAATATATATGAAGCTAATAGGATAATATTTTTGTTTCAAGATCCATTACCAAATGTTGAGTAATTATTTTTATATCTAATAATAAAATAAAATATACTTACTTGATATGTTTATATTTCATAAGAAAAATTTTATCCTTTGGTTGTTCTTCAATAAAAATACAATAAAACACATACTCTAAGAAATGAATATCTAAAAATGATTTTTTATGCCTGAAAAACTAAAACTAACTTTTATCTGATTTTATGATCTATACATGAGTGACAATTCTTTCTTATTTTATCTAAATATTTTTCAAAACTGATATTGTTAGAAAATATTTTCCAATATAATACATTAATATTTATACCTCAATAGTAACACTACTTTATCATTATTAATATTTATCCATGAAATAATTTAGTTAAAAATGACATATTAACCAATACATCGTGTAGGCTAGTGGTAGGAACTAAACCCTTATCATTTATCAGTTATGGGTTCAAACCTAATGGCCTTCCCAAATGTGACAAGTTTTCACTAGATATACTGGTTGTCCTTTTTATAAAACTATATTAATAAAATTCCTATAACATTACAAAATTTTAATAACCCATAATTAACACAACATAAAAAATAAGATAAACCATAAATGTTGCCAAAAAATAAACTTATTCCATAAATAATAAGTTTAATCTTCCTTAAATAAATTTTCCACTGAAACTATTGTAAACCAATTGATTTTATTTCCATAAATTTCTCCCAAAATGTCCATAATTTTAGTAAAACCCAATCACATAAATGCTAAATAGGGGTTTTTAAGTCTTTAAACTTATGATCAAACTTAAACTAATAACCATATGATGGTATATGTAACTCTTATGTTAATAAAGACACATAGGCCTCTAAATTTTAATATTACACTTAGATGCTTTATGATTCTTATAACTAAAATACCATTGGTAAAAATAATTCTATAATATAATTATAATATCCTAATAAATACGTCAACCATTTTATTTTAACATAGGTCCTTCCTTTGCCTAAGATTTAACCTTTAGAAGAGATCATTGACTCAAATAATTCCCAAGTTCCCCACATTTAAGACAAAGAACTATAAATGGATCCCTATGATGATATTTATTTTCTTCCATTGTACTCTTCATTTTTTTCTCATAAAATCGTAGATTTATGACCTCCTTTTCGACAAACAAAATATTTTCCCATTCCTTTCACATTATAGGGTGTATTTCTCAACATTTCTTACTTAAAGTAAATCGAGTATTCATTAATCCATGGTCTCCATTAGTTGATCTCATAGTGAACTCCCACAAAAAAAAACATTTCACTTTTTCCAATAGAGGCATATCTATTGGTAAAAGTACATTTTCTATTGGAAAAATGTTTTACCAACATATATGTCCATGTTACTAAACTATTGGTAAAAACATTGTCGATAAATTTTTTGAGGTAGATAAAATCTTTCCATTACAATTATAATAATACCAAAATATAATATATATGTTGGTTAAAATTTTTAGCAACATGTTCTAGTGATAAATTTTTCTTTTGGTAATAATATCATCAACATATAATATCTTTTTATAAATTACATTCGAATAAAAATTACAAATTTTTATTTCTAGTAAAATTTCATATTATATTTATTAATTTATCATATATAATACATCTATTATAATTATTAAAGAGAAGAAAAAATTAGAAAAAATTAGAAAATTAAAAAATATATATTAATAATGAAATTTAATAGAAAATGATTCAATTAAAAATTCATTACCAACATGATCTATCACACCCCCCCCCCCACACCAACTGAAACTTCACCCTCAACCCCACCCCCCAATGCCAGAAAGCAACAAGAAACCCCCAACAGCTCATCCATGCCAGTAGTAGCCCATCCATTCCAGCGAGCAAAGAGAAATCCCCAACAGCCCATCCATGCCAGCAAGCAAAGAGAATCCCCCAAGCCCATCCATGCCAACAACAGCCCATCCATGCCACACCAGGAACCAGCCAGTAGCAACAGACTATCCATGACCTAGGATGGGCAAGCTAGAAATGGACCATCCATGCCATACCAGGGACCAACGAGCAATGAGATGCTTTTTATACTCCACTAGCTTACATCAACGGTCTTCCAACATCAACCCATAGTCATTCAGTAATAAATAATGCTATAAATCTACAAAAAAAGTAGTACTTCACCAATTTCTAATCAAAAAAATGTAAAAAACACATAGAAGTTGAATTAAAAAAATAGGGTAAAAAACACGAATAATCAATAATCCATTTACAAAACTAATATACCATGAATATAAATATGTGATTCCTAAAATTAAATTTTCATTATAGGGAGAGTCTCATAATATTTATTTTTTCTTTTATCATTGAGGGACATAATAAACATACAAAATGAAAAGGTTAGTGAGGATAAAGGCATAAATAAATTGAGAGAATAATGTGAAAGAAAGAATACTTCTTGGAATCAGTACATCATCCTACTAAATAAAAAACAGACCTAGATATATAAAACCAACTAAAAAAATACACAAAAATATTGCAATGAAAGGGGAGAAAATGGTGCTCACAAGCTGGTAGTGAAAGCTGTAAGAAATAAATAGCCCAACATACCTGAGTATTATAGGATCTGTAACATTCCATCCACCTCTAATTTACAATATTTAATTTCCCATTTTAGACTTTCATAAAATGAAAATTTTATAACACAGATACCTTTCTATCCTCTATGCAGCAATATTTATAGGATCCAGCACTTTTTGGACCCCTTTTATGCTATTAAACACTATAATTACAAATGTTTTGGTACATATATTGTGATTATAAAAATTATAAAGTAGTTTAAATGTTGAAAATTTAAAATTTATATGAATCTAACAATTCATCATTTTTATGTTAGGTTCTTGATCATATCTAGGACCTCATTTCTTTACATATAATCTCAAGTGATCCTAAGTCGACTTATTTATTTATTTGAAAATAATCTATACATTCACATTTTAAGCTATTGTATGGGAATGAGATGAGGAGAATAAAGTTCCTACTATACTCACTTAAATAGCAATTAAGCCTCAATATATTACCTTAAACATGAAGGCATCGACTGCTCTTTATAGTCCATCACCAACTAAATCAAATTGTGTATTAACAATTCAAGAAATATTATGAGACAAATATAAGTGGAATATAGAGGTTAGTTTGATCACTCAAACAATAATTAAGACTCAATATGTTACCTTAAAAATGTAGGCCTCAACTGATCTGTACACTCCATGGCCAACTACTAATGAACTCACAACTTCTGGATCTTCATGGTACACATTATTAAAGATTAAATGAAATATTTATCATCCATGTATCTTGAATAAAATTCTTCTTCTCAACCACATGAGACATATGAATCTACAAGTTAAAATATAAGTAATTGCCATTCGAGTTTCATTATTATCATCACCCAAACCATTGTAAAGAGGATTAATAGAACCAAAAAAATCCACATCTACCCATTTATCCTCTAATTTTATTAGTAAACATTGAATTTAAATCAATTTTTCTATGAAGAGAAATCATTTTAGTGTTTTTTCCTTGCTATAAATACATGAAACATGAAAGTGATTTTAATAATCAGACTATATTTTTATGTTGAACTCAATCGTGATTTATGGGAAACTCAATCTCCATAAGGCATTGAATAACAGAAGAGAATATAACTATAATATAAATTAAATTTTCCAAACACTAAAGCTTTATAAATCTTAATGGATGCTATAAAATTAAAAATAAGATTATATAAATATTAACCACAACACCTGGTTGTACCCAAATTTACCTAATAAATACTGTAAAAGTGGTCACTTGTAGTACATCTTGGGTTATCGAATCCACGAGGACCGATGAAGTAACCTTTATACACTCAAAGAGGTCGATGGAGGATTGGGATGTGTGGATACGAAGTAGCCAACTATGGTGTTGATCGATTTGAAGAAATGGTGATTTTATTTAAAGAACCAAGAAAAAAATAAAAAATGTATTTAATTAAAATAATTAATTAAGATAAGTCGATCCTAGGTTGTAGTTTGGGATGGATTGGATCAATTTATTTTCTTATAAAATTTCATTTCATTAATTCAAGACATATCCAAACAACGAGATAATTCTCCAAAATCATAAACCAATTTAATCCTTACACAATTAAAAATCTAATAACAAATTCACTTTGAGGATAAATTTAATGATCACTCAAAGTAAAAATATCATACTTTCACTCAAAATGTGTGATCATTAAAGTTGGTGAACACGAAGAAGAACATAACTCATCGAATGGAAATCATAAAATAACAAACAGATTTAAAAATTAAATTACATGAAATAATATCCAATAAATAACCTTGATACTCCCTTGGATCAACCCATGATATTTTTATCCCTCCATTGATTCTATTTTATCAATGGAATCAGAAATCATACTTACGAGCATAAAATTGAAGAAGAAAAACATTAAAAAAACGAACACTCCACTGTTGTGTGAGGAATTCACAAGTGATGGTGTGAATAAATTCACACCTTGATTAAATGGTATAAATGTGTTTGTGGAAATTAAATGAAATTATGAATAATAAAATGAAATTTTATTAAGAAACTAATGTGATATAAAAAATTACATTATAGAGATTGAAGAAGCGATTACAATATAAAAGAGAGAAAATACAATTGAATGAAAAACTTGTATAAAAATAAAAACATGGATTCTAATTCTCTTCACCAACAACTCATTATATAGGAATATTTGTATCCTTAGGTTTTCCCTCCATCAATACATTCCTTCCCCATTAATTGAGAGAGTCAAAATAAGTATGATAAAATCAAGGGGAATTCGATGTTTCAAAGTTGACTGGAAAATTCATCCAGATTCATCCCCCTTTTTGACATGTGAATTTGTAACAATAGATGGTCAAATTAGAAGGGGTTATAGAAAGAGAATATATTCTTCCATATTTCCTCTAATATATGTAAAAATTTCAGGAAAATTGTAAAATCAATTTGGATGTTATGCTCAATCTTGTGGGATGACTTTATGGGCGTTCAAATCTAGCCCACTATTTAAATGTCAATTTTGGCTCATTTTATCTCCATGAAAACTTCAAAATTAGCTCCATACAAAGTTGAATGAAATGATCCTCATATTTTTCTATATATAAAGTAATAATTTGATCTTCATTGGCCTTGGATTGTGGGCCCCACTTTTGTTTGATGGGCCTTAGGCTCATTATGATTTTTCCAGAAAATTTAATCATTCATGCTGAAAAATCACTATCTTACCTTGTAATTTATTCATCAATACTAAAAGATAAAATGTTGAAAATAAAGTCACAAATCATATCCAAAAATATAAAGTTCAAAAAAATAATAAAATGTTCTCCACAAATAGATTATTGATTGGGCCCAAATTTTCATTTTAAACATGAATTGCATTTGAGATGAGAAATGAACTTCAATTTCTATAATGAACTAAAATGAATTTCTATGGACTTTGAAAAACATGAATATTAAGATATAATCAATGAATATTAGACTATTTCAGTGTCTAATCACACCCCCCAACTTGAGTTTTTCTTGTTCTGAGCAAATAGTATCTCAAAAATTTGACATTGAATATACTATTTCAAAAATCATTTTAACATATATTTCTCATAAAAATATCCTTCCAAAAAATCCTGAAACCTTTCTAAATAATTTCACACAAGATAGTTTCACAATCATATCCCAATATCAAGACCATTTATTTTTCAAAATTCATTGGCACATTTTATCTAATTTCAATTTAGCATGATGATGTGTTGTGTATATCAAAAGATATGGGGCCTATTTTCTTATCCAAGGGAAAATAAATTAAAGTTCTCGGTAGGAATAATATTAAACCTTAAGATGAGTATCCATTTTTTAACCAAAATAGATATTAAAATACTAACTCTGAGAAATAAAACTATGGAGTCGTGATCCCCAAGTTTTGGATGTCTTACATATTGTTAATTCCATGATCTACAATAGAGATATAAAGCCTAACTCTGGAAAAGACAACTATGGTGTCACGAACCTCAAGTGTCGTACACCGCACATTTGGAAAAAACATTTCTCTATGTGGTCTATTTTTTTGGATACTCAAATTAAAATTAATGAGTTCCCAAACCCTACGCAATGATGAAAGGGATCTAAGAACTCAAACTTACACCAAAAAATTAATGGACGTGCATTGTGAGATGTTGATTAAGAGGATGTAAATGTTGACATTTAAAAATCACATCAGAAAACCTCACATTCCAAAAAATATGCTCATGAACATAAACATGCATCAAAATAATAATAAAGGCATTCAAAATCATTTTAAATTTATTTTTCATGTTTCATAATGTACATTAGTGAATTAAAGGATTTTTTTTTTAATTGAATTTCATTATCATGAAATCCCAATATTTTTTTTCAAAATCCCAGATTTTCACTCCCCCCAACATAGAATGAAACTACCCTCAGTTTTGAAAGAGAATAGAAGAGAGATATTTGAATTGGGAATTAAGAGGGGGATAAGTGATCTAAAATGAAATAATGGAACAAAATCACCTTTTTTGTAGTAGATGACACATCAAAAATAAATTGATCAATTTGGCTACATGTCACTTGTAGACTCATTGGGTGTGATTGAAGGTTGGGTTTAAACTCTGGAAGGCATGGGTATTATTTGAAAAGACAAAACATATTAAACTATTAAATCTCAAACACAAGAAACATTAGATCAAATTGGAAACACCAAGGGGTTCCTGTCACGAACCGTCCTCAGGACCCGTGTCGTGACTACCCCAAGCCCGCCTCCCATAGGCCAAGGGCTGGCGACTAGCACCAAGGTGTAAATCCTGACAAAAGGGGAAGTCATTGACTTTATAAAGTAAACAAACACCACAGAGTAAGCAAGAAGAAGTAATCACTAAGTAAAACTGGGTACAATAGTAAGTGCGGAAATTAAATGGGCCAGAATACAAATCCAAACTAAAAGTAAGGTACAAATCGAAAGAAGTACAGCAACTAAAAGTAAAGCAGCAATGTAGATCCATCCACTGGAAGTCCCACCTGAATGGTGGGTATAGATAGCCTCCTCAGCTCCTCGGGTCTAGTCGTCTGCTCCGTGTACATCCCGCCCAGTGGTCCACCTCCAGGTAATGACTTTCTCCACAAGCCTCTACCACGATCAACGTTGTCCTTCGTCTACATCCAACACAACGTAGTATGGACATAGCCCATGCAGGGGTGAGTATACGCTACTCAGTAGGGACCCCGAGACCCCCGAAGGTCTCCCAGAATCCACAAAGGATAATCCATAAAGTAAAGATACAATCACAAAGTAACAACCAACACTACTTAGGTATATGCCCATACATATACCTAAGTCATCAATTATCGTTCGGCTCCAACATCCGAGCCCAAGTTCGATCACATCCACATACGAGTACAAACCAATCCACACAGGATAACACAACCCAATCCACATAGGAAAGAAAGTCAATCATATCGAAGATATTGATTGAAAGTCAAGACTCAGCTCACACAGGAATACTTTTTCGTAAGGTGATAGAGATGATCAGATATAGCCACTGATTCATCTAAGCTGGGATCCATGTAAGATACTAAACCAGCTCAGTTGTCGGACCCACATAGGATACAGACCAGCTACTCTGCCAGACCCACATAGGATAGCAAGAACAGAGTCAGACACTGCCAGACCCACGTAGGATACAAGAACAGTAGTCATTGTCGTCGAACCCACGGAGGATTTCAGTACGGTCTTTATCGCTGCCTAACCCACGAAGGATTTCAGTGCAGTCTTCATCGTCGTCGAACCCACGAAGGATTTTAGTACGGTCTTCATTGCTGCCGAAGCCACGGAGGATTTCAGTGCATTCTTCATCGTCGTCGAACCCACTGAGGATTTCAGTACGGTCTTCATCGTTGCCGAACCCACATAGGATTTCAGTGCAGTCTTCTTCATCATCGAACCCACGGAGGATTTCAGTACGGTCTTCGTCACTGCCAAACCCACGGAGGATTTCAGTGCAGTCTTCATTGCCGTCGAACCCATGGAGGATGTCAGTACGGTCTTCATCGCTATCGAACCCACGTAGGATTTCAGTGCAGTCTTTATCGCAGTCGCAGCCAGCTCTAGGGTTCCCGCACACAGCATGCTCGTTTCTGGGAGGGTATGCTCCACGAGCCAAAGTGGGTCGATACATCAAATGGCACGTAGTCCGGAGTTGATGTATCTCATAGTTCCGTCTCGACAAGAGGAACTCAATGTGACAGACGGAGCGTCAATTGGACGCCCTGTCTGAGAGTTATTGGCTTTTTCGTTCTAGGGGCCCGGTTGGTTTTTAAGTCAAAACCAACCTGACCTCACTCCAACTACATCCAAACCTCGAGTGGAGTAAGCCAAAATATCCTTCTCTCTAATAGGAATCCAAAAAAGTCTACGGCATTTTAATCGGACGTTCGGAGCTCAAGTTATAAGTGTTTCTGCTCCGAGGGCCCAGTTGGTTTCGTGTTCGAACCAACCCGGCTATACCCAAAGTTCTTTGAAACCTTGAGTTTAATATACCAAAATGACCGCCTCGATCCAAGGATTGAATCTAAACTGACGGTTCATAGTTCATAGGTTCGTAGCCCAAGATATGGGCAAAAGAACAAACCTGTCTAGTTTTAGGGGGGTTTTGCGCCCGGACCGACCCAGCCCGAGACCCCCTGGGTCGGCCCGAACCGGGTCGTCCCGCAAAGGGTCCGGGTCCGGGACCTTAGGGCGTGGCCCGGCCCGGGGGGCGTGGCCTGGCCCTACCGGCATGGCCCGGGCCGGCCTGGGCGGCCCGGCCCGGTGCGGTCGTTCCGGCCTGGGAGGCCGGTTGGCCCGGCGCGGGCGCGCCCCACAAAGCCAGTGTAGTGCTGGCTGTGCCGCTGCGGAAAGGGGGGCGGCTTCCACCCTTTATTGAAGCCACGGCCCCACGTGGGGGGGACCACTCTCGTCATCCAGCGGACGCGGCCCTGGGCGCTGCGTCCCCCACGGGTCTCGCGCGGCCGCGGGACCTGTTGCCTACCGTCGCGGCTTTAGCCGCGGCGGTCCCTCCTGGCGGCGCGCAGGGACGCCGCCGCCTCCAGGCGGCCAGCCGGTGTCGGCCGCTGGCGGTGAAGTCCGCGGGCCACCGGAGACACTTTGGTGGTCCGTTCTTGCTCTCGTCTGTGCCTGGGGACGTCTCGGGACCCGTATATTACTACGACGGCCTCCAATCACACAACGGTCCCATTTCATCATCGCCCAACGTTCTGCGCATCAAGAACAGAGAAATCCGTGGGTTCATACTTGTTCGTTGGTCTGCACCCACCGTGTTAGTGGTTCAAACGACTTCCAACAATTTAATCAAATTTCGAGGATATAATCCACATAAATTAAATTAAACCAAACCCCCTACCTCGATGAAGTTGTCGAACGAGGTTTGTCACGGGAAAGGGACGTCGCGGAAGACAGCGTCGTGGAAGAGGATCGTGGGTGTCACGGTACACGGCGTCGCATCGTCGATCTCTGAGGAACTTGCGTTCTTCGTCGTCTTTCATCAAAGTTCGGCGTTCTTCGTCATTCTTTGCGTTCTTCAACGAGGAAGGATGTCCTTCAAGACTGGAGTAATTTCTCCCCAAATCTTCTCGCACAACACAACCACAATAATAAAATAAGGCTTTGCCTTATTTTCTTACTCATTACATCCTTTGAAATTCAAAATTAAATCACGATTTAATTATCATGCGTTGACCAATTAATGAGGCGTTTAATAATCCCATTAAACGCGAGAGTTGACTTGGCATTAAAGAGGGGGTACGGGTGAGTTACCAAATTAAATGCTCATGGGAGGTAAAAGGAAATAAGCGGGGTGGGCTCGTGTGGGCCCCACATCACTAATATCCTACCTAAGAGTTTGGGTATTAGTGGGTCCCACTCCAACCACCATGCCTAGGTTATCATTACTTAGAATAAAAATAAAATTGTAGCACAATATTTTATTTTTATTCTTTAGTTAACCCAATTAATTAATAACCTCACCCAAGAAAACACAACTCCAGAAAAGGTGTTCTTAAGTAATTACTGGCGCTGCGATTCCATCGGTGCCCTCAGAATTCGATTCCGAGCACCGGTTCAAAAGTTAGGAAAACCCGCTCGTTCGTTCACTGAACGTACCCGAGCCAAACTTCAGAAATTGATTTTGGGCACACCGGGCCTCAGAATCAGGTGCCTTCAGAAACTGCGTTCTTGTAAAATACCAAAGAAAATTAAGAAAAATTTTCCCTTGAATCTTATGGGTCTTTACATTACTCTCACCTCAGGGTTTTACATCCTCGTAAAGATACATCATAAACTAGGGAAACAAATGAGGGTACTGAGCATGCATCTGAGCCTCCCGCTCCCAAGTGCTCTCCTGGAGGTTCTCGTGCTGCCATCCGATGTGCACTAGAGGTATAGACAATCCACGTAGGACCCACTCCTGTCGACCCTCGATCTCCACCGGGACCTCCGTAAAAGTCTCCACATCGTCAATGTCCAACTCCCCATGGTCGATGATATGTGTCGGGTCATGCACGTATCTCCTCAACTGAGATACGTGGAAGACGTCATGCACCCGGTGCAACTGAGGTGGTAGAGCCATGTGATAAGCCACCTCACCTATCCTGCTGAGGACCTAGAATGGTCCGATGAAGCATGGAGATAACTTGTCGCCTCGGCCAAATCTCCGTAATCCACGTCGAGGTGAGACCCGCAAGAAGACTTAGTCGCCATCCTCGAACTTTAGTGGCCTCCGCCTCCTGTCAGCATAAGACTTCTGCTGGCTCTGAGCTGTCCTCATCCACTCCTGGATGACCTGGACCTTCTATGTCGTGGCCTGGACCATCTCTGGTCCCACAAGTGCTGACTCCCCAGGGTATGTCCAGCACAGAGGTGATCTGAAAGGTCGGCCATACAATGCCTCGTATGGAGCCATCCCGATGGTGGAGTGGTAGCTATTGTTGTACGCGAACTCCACCAAGGGTAGGTGGTCCTTCCAGCTGCAACCAAATTTGAGGACAGATGCACAGAGCATGTCCTCGAGATTCTGAATGGTCCTCTCCGTCTGACCATCCTTCTGAGGGTGAAAGGCGGTGCTCAGACGTAGTTGCGTCCCAAATGCCTCCTGCAACCCCTTCCAAAGTCGGGAAGTAAAGAGAGAATCTCAATCGGAGATGATAGATGATGGAACACCATGAATCCATACAATCTCTTGAACATAGAGGCGCCCCAATCTCTCCATTGAGCCATTCTCTCTAATGGGTAAGAAGTGGACCGACTTGGTGAGTCGGTCAACAATCACCCAAATGGAGTCGTGACCTCTAGAAGTATGTGGAATTCCAGTCACGAAATCCATAGATATCCCATCTCACTTCCACTTCGGGTCCTACAAGGGATGTACCAATCCTTCTGGTACCTGGTGCTTCGCCTTCACCTGCTGGTAGGTGAGGCATCGAGAAACGAACTCTGCCACAGCCTTCTTCATACTTGGCCACCAGTGCTGTCATCTGAGATCCTGGTACATCTTTGCCACTCCTGGATGTACCACTAAAGGGGAAGTGTAAAACTCCCTCAGCACCTCCTCCTTTAAAGCAGCCGGTACCATGGTACGTCCTCTGAAGAGGACGGCGTGCTCACCTCCTACAGAGAATCCATCAGGTGCCTGCCCTGAGGATATCTTTGCATGCCGCATCTCACAGTCAGCATCCCCAAGTTGTGCCTCTCTAACCCGCTACAGTAGTGGAGGAGTGACTCTGAGTGACTGAAGAAAGGCTGCTCCATATCTATCTATGAAGGATATCTGCAAAGCGGCTAGTTGCTCCATCGCCTCCCCGAGTATCTGGATTCCCATCCTCCTGCTGAGAGCATCGGCTACTATGTTCCCCTTTCCTGGAGTATAGACTATCTCAAAGTCATAGTCCTGGAGGAACTCGAGCCATAGTCGTTGTCTCAGATTCAGGTCCTTCTGCCAGAAGATGTACCTGAGACTCTTGTGGTCAGAGTAGACTGTAAAGCGCTCGCCCATCAGATAGTGTCACCACATTTTTAGAGTAAATACCACTGCTGCTAACTCCAGGTCATGGGTAGCGTAGTTCTGCTCATGATGCCTCAACTGATGTGATATATAGGTGATCACGGCCCTCTCCTTCATCAGGACACATCTGAGTCCGGTCCCTGACGCATCACAGTAGACTACGTACCCTACTCCC
Source organism: Viscum album (assembly GCA_963277665.1). NCBI lineage: Eukaryota > Viridiplantae > Streptophyta > Magnoliopsida > Santalales > Viscaceae > Viscum > Viscum album. Next base: position 1,328,763,399 of record OY728165.1, on the reverse strand, counting down.
TCTTCTGGTAGCCTCAAGATAGGTGTGCTAGTCAATCTCTGTCTCAGCTTCTGGAAGCTCTACTGACATCTGTCTGACCACACAAAGGGTTTCCCCTTATTCGTCAAAGCTGAGAGTGGTGCCGCAACTCTGGAAAAGTCTCGCACAAATCTCCGGTAGTACCCAGCTAGACCCAAGAAACTCTGCACCTCTGTCACGCTCCTAGGTGGATCCCAAGCTAGCACTACCTCGATCTTCGCAGGATCCACCGCAACTCCCCCCTCAGAGATGACTTGTCCCAAGAAGTGGACCTCATGTAACCATAACTGACACTTCAAGAGATTTCCATAAAGCTGGTGCTCTCGGAGTGTGTCTAGTACAACCCGCAAGTGGTAGGCGTGATCCTCCTCAGTGGTCGAGTATATCAATATGTCGTCGATGAAGACCACGACAAATCGATCGAGGTATGGCTGAAAGATCCTGTTCATTAGACTCATGAACACCATTGGAGCATTGGTTATGCCGAATGGAATAACCAAGAACTCATAGTGTCCATACTGACATCTGAAGGTCTTCTTCTGCACGTCCTCGTCTCGAACTCTGAGCTGATGATAGCCTGACCTGAGGTCTATCTTCGAGAACCACCATGCTCCATTGAGATGATCGAAGAGGTCGTCAATCCTCGGTAGCGGATAAGGTCACCTGGTTTAGGCGACAATAGTCAACACAAAGTCGCAAGCTCCCATCCACCTTCTTGGCGAACAATATCGGGGAAGCCCAGGGTGAAACACTGGGTCGGATGAATCCCTTGCCCTGCAAGTCCTCCAACTGTACCCGTAGCTCTCGAAGCTCGGCGGGGGCCATTCGATATGCTGGAGTGGATATCGGGGATGTCCCGGGGTACATGTCAATATAAAATTCTACCTCTCTGCGAGGAGGTAGTCCTAGAACGTCGTCAGGGAAAACGTCTGCATACTGATCCACCACTAAAGGAAAAATCAGACTCCGCACGTCAACTGCTCCTACGATGAGGCTAGCCAACTGATGAGTGATGGGTTTTCCTCTCCTCTGTGAGAGTCCATACTGTGTTGCAAAGGCTCCCTTCTCGCCGATGAAGGTGAACCTGCTCCCATCGGTGCGTACACACCGCACCTTGCGCCTAATACAGTCGATCTGAGCATGTACTGTAGATAACCAATCCATGCCCAAGATGATGTCGTAAGGCCTCAAGGCCACTACAAGAAGATCCTAGCCAAATCTCTCGCCTCCTAGAGTAAGCTCACACTACTGGCACCAGTGCGTAATCATCGAGTCTGCTCCCGTAGGAGTCTCTGGCTGTAAGGATCGAGACAACAGCTCCGTCGGAATCTCCGAGATCCGAACAAGGGCAGCGGAAATAAAAGAATGACTCGCTCTTGTGTCTATAAGAACTGCAGAAAGGGTGTAGTAGACACAGATAGTACCTCGAATCACCTCTGGCGCACCGTGGTCGTAGGCCTCTGCTGCCTGAAGCTGATCCTATCTCTACCTGCCAGCTCCCTGTGGTTAGGGTGGACCTCCTGGTGGTGGTGGTGGTGGTAAAGCCTCAAATCGTCTCCCACCACCTACTGCTTGGCCAGCTCCCCTGCTTCGTCCGCCTGCTCTCGGCGGACCGCCATGGTCGACCCTCTGCCTCTGCCTGGGTGGCCCCTCAACTTTCTACTGCTCCTCTGCACGGTGGGTCGGGAAGTCATGATCCATGTGGCCCTGCCCGCCGCATGCGTAGCACTGCCTGCTCCTCGGAAGGCTAGCTCTGCGCCCTGTGCCCCGCACCTCTGAGTCAGTGTCCTGAGGTCGTCTTCCTGGGGGTCCGGTCCGCCTGGACCCCTATGACATCTGTTGACTACCAGTTACAGACGACTCTGCTACGTGCCGCCCTGCGGTAGGTCTCACTACTGGCGTAGGCTCAGCAAGAAAACTCTCTATGAGAAGGGCTCGCTCTAGTACTCCTGCCTGTGTCAGAATGCTGAGGGAGATCATCGATGCCCTGATCTCATGCCTCAGTACCTGCTCGAAGGTCCGGGCCCAGAAGAATGGGTCCCATACCATGTCCGTCGAATAGCGCGAGAGGTCGGTAAATCTCGTCGAGTACTGGGCGACCGTTATGCTGCCCTACCGCAGCTGTAGAAGCTCCTGGATGCGCACCGCACGGAGGGTGGCTGGGATGAACTCCGAGCGAAAGAGGCTCTCAAAGTCCGTCCAGAGGAGAGATGCCTTGTCATGCACCTCGAGCATCAAGCTCCACCATCTGCATGTTGCCTCATGCAGGAGGCTCGCTGCGAGGATCACCATGAGGTCAGCCGGTGTCCTCACTAACCTGAAAACTCGAACAACCGCCTCCAGCCCATCCTCAGCTGCCTGAGGGTCCGTCTCCCTGCGAAACCTGGGCGGTCTCTGACACTGAAACTCGTGCAGTGCACTAAGGCGACGTGTACTATCAGCAGCTGGGGCTGGTAGCATTGGTGGATCGGTGGGTAGAGGTATCTTCGGTGCCTCCGCTGTCAAAGGGCCCTGAACTGAGGCCTCGTCGCTCAGTGGGTTGTCGTCTCGCTCAAATCTCAGAACCCTAGCTGGATGTCGTCGTGGGGCCATCCTGAAAAGAAACAGGTGTGCCACGGTCAAAACAGTATACCTGGTGAGATGACACAAATTAATCACAAATAAAACTTTTGAAACACACATTCAATCAATTTTTTCGTGCATTGAGTCGGAAATCAGAAGTCAGGGTCCTGGTGTACGGATACGTCAGTCGTCGCACCAACACTGGACTCCCTAGACTGATAACCACACTCAATAACCTTAACACTATTGCTTCACATAGAAGAAAGATCAGAGTCCAGAGTTCTGCGGTAGAACCGAACTCCTCTGATACCAATTTGTCACGACCCGTCCTCAGGGCCCGTGTCGTGACTACCCCAAGCCTGCCTACCATAGGATAAGGGTTGGCGACTAGCACCAAGGTGTAAATCCCGACAAAAGGGGAAGGCATTGCCTTTATAAAGTAAACAAACACAACAGGGTAAGCAAGTAGAAGTAATTACTAAGTAAAACTGGGTACAATAGTAAGTGAGGAAAGTAAATGGGCCAGAATACAAACCCAAACTGAAATTAAGGTACAACTGGAAAGAATTACAGCAACTGAAAGTAAAGCAGCAACATCGAGCCATCCACTGGAAGTCCCACCTGAAGGGTGGGTACAGATAGCCTCCTCATCTCCTCGGGTCCAGCCGTCCGCTCCGTGTACGTCCCGCCCAGTGGTCCTCCTCCAAGTACCGAATTGCTCCACAATCCTCAACCACGATCATCTATGTCCGTCGTCTGCATCCAACACAACGTAGTGCGGGCATAGCCCATGCAGGGGTGAGTATACGCTACTCAGTAGGGACCCCGAGACCCCTGAAGGTCTCCCAGAATCCACAAAGGATAATCCACAAAGGAAAGATACAATCACAAAGTAACAACCAAAAATACTTAGGTATATGCCCATACATATACCTAAGTCATCAATTCTTGTTTGGATCCAACATCCGAGCCCAAGTTCGATCACGTCCACATAGGAGTACAACCCAATCCACACAGGATAACACAACACAATCCACATAGGAAAGCAAGTCAATCATATCGAAGATATTGATTTAAAGTCAAGACTCAGCCCACACAGGTATACTTTTTCGTAAGGTGATAGATATGATCAGATATAGCCACTGATTCATCTAAGCTGGGACCCACGTAGGATACTAAACCAGCTAAGCTGTCGAACCCACATAGGATACAGACCAGCTACTCTGCCAGACCCACATAGGATAGAAAGAATAGAGTCAGACACTGCCAGACCCACGTAGGATACAAGAATAGTAGTCATTGTCGTCGAACCCACGGAGGATTTCAGTACGGTCTTTATCGCTGCCGAACCCACGGAGGATTTCAGTGCAGTCTTCATCATCGTCGAACCCATGGAGGATTTCAGTACGGTCTTCATCACTGCCAAACCCACGGAGGATTTCAGTGCAGTCTTCATCGCCCTCGAACCCACGGAGGATTTCAGTACGGTCTTCATCGATGCCGAACCCACATAAGATTTCAGTGCAGTCTTCATCGTCGTTGAACCCATGGAAGATTTCAGTACGATCTTCATCGCTGTCGAACCCAAAGAGGATTTCAGTGCAGTCTTCATCGCCGTCGAACCCACGGAGTATTTCAGTACGGTCTTCATCGCTGCCGAACCCACGTAGGATTTCAGTGCAGTCTTCATCGCAGTCGCAGCCAGCTCTAGGGTTCCCGCACACAGCATGCTCATTTCCGGGAGGGTCCGCTCCACGAGCCAAAGGGGGTCGATACATCAACTGACATGTAGTCCAGAGTTAATGTATCTCAAAGTTCCGTCTCGACAAGAGGAACTCAACGTGAAAGATTGCGCGTCAATTGGACGCCCGGTCTGAGAGTTATTGGCTTTTTCGTTCCAGGGACCCGGTTGGTTTTTAAGTCAAAACCAACTCGACCTCACTCCAACTACATCCAAATATCGAGATGAGTAAGCCAAAAGGTCCTTCTCACTAAGATAAATCCAACAAAGTCAACGGCACGTCAATCGGACGTCCGGAGCTCAAGTTATAAGTGTTTCCGCTCCGAGGGCCTGATTGGTTTCATGTTCGAACCAACCCGGCCATACCCAAAGTTCTCCGAAACCTTGAGTGTAATATATCTAAATGACCGTCTCGATCCAAGAATCGCATCTCAACTTACGGCGCATCATTCGGAGGTCCGTAGACCAAGATATGGGAAAAGGAACGAACTTGTCCGGTTTTAGGGGGTTTTGGGCCCGGACCGACCCGGCCCGAGACCCCATGGGTCGGCCCGAACCGGTTCGACCCAAACCGGGTCCAGTTCTAACCCATTCGGGCGTGGCCCAGCCCGGTGGGCGCGGCCTGGCCCCACCGGCGCAGCCCGGCCCGGCCAGCGCGGTGCTGGCCGTGCCGCTGCGGAAAGGGGGGGTGGCTGCCCCCTTGATTGAAGTCGCGACCCCACGTGGGGGGGCCGCTCTCGTCAGCCAGTGGATGCGGAGCTAGGCGTCGCGTCTCCCCTGGGTCCCGTACGGCCGCGGGACTGGTCACCTGCCCCCGCGGCTAAACTCCTGGCGGCGCGCCGGGACGCCGCCGCCTTTGGGTGGCCGGCCGGTGCCGGCCGCTGACTTCGGCCGCCAGCACCGCCGCGCCGGCGGTGAAGTCTGTGGGCCACCGGAGCCGCTCCTGTTGTCCGTTCTTTCTCCCGTCTGTGCCTGGGGTCGTCTCGGGACCCGTAGATTAATGCGACGGCCTCCAATCACTCAACAGTCCCGTTTCATCATCGCCCAACGTTCCGCGCATCAAGAACAGAGAAATCGATGGGTTCGGACTTGTTCGTTGGTACCCACCCACCGCGTTAGTGATTCAAATGACTTCCAATAATTTAATCAAATGTCGAGGATATAATACACATATATTAAATTAAACCAAACCCCCTACCTCGATGAAGTCGTCCAACGAGGTTTGTCGCGGGAAAGGGACGTCACGGAAGACGGCATCATGGAAGAGGATCATGGGTGTTGCGGTACACGGCGTCGCGTCGTCAATCTCCGAGGAACTTGCGTTCTTCGTCATCTTTCGTCGGAGGCCGGCGTTCTTCGTCGTTCTTCGCGTTCTTCAACGAGGAAGGACGTTCTTCAAGACTGGAGTAATTTCTCCCCAAATCTTCTCGCACAACACAACCACAATAATAAAATAAGGATTTGCCTTATTTTACTACTCATGCCATCATTTGAAATTCAAAATTAAATCACGATTTAATTATCGGGCGTTGACCAATTAATGAGGCGTTTAATAATCCCATTAAACGCGAGAGTTGACTTGGCATTAAAGAGGGGGTGCGGGTGAGTTGCCAAATTAAATGCTCCTGGGAGGTAAAAGGAAATAAATGGGGTGGGGCTCGTGTGGGACCCACCTCACTAATATCCTACCTAGGAGTTAGGTTATTAGTGGGTCCCACTCCAACCACCATTCCTAGGTTATCATTACTTAGAATAAAAATAAAATTTTAGCATAATATTTTATTTTTATTCTTTAGTTAACCCAATTAATTAATAACCTCACCCGAGCAAATGCAACTCCGGAGAAGGTGTTCTTAAGCAATTACCGGCACTGTGATTCCATCGGTGCCCTCGGAATTCGATTCCGAGCACTGGTTCAAAATTTATGAAAACTCGCTCGTTCGTTCACTGAACGTACCCGAGCCAAACTTAGGAAATTGATTTTGGGCACACCAGGCCTCAGAATCAGGTGCCGTCAGAAACTGCATTCTTGTAAAATCCCAAAAAAAATTAAGAAAAAATTTCCCTTGAATTTTACATGTCTTTATAGTTTCCTTGACAAAGAAACACAAAAACATACAAAATAATTAAAAAATTACAGAAACTGGGTTGCCTCCTGGAAAGCACTTAATTTCAAGTCTATAGATTTACTTGGACCCCCAATATTATTCAATACCAGCTTTCCACATTTTTAGGACCCCATTATTTTCCATATAAACTTGATTGAGATTGAGTCTCCCTTGTGGTTGGTAGAAAAGTTATAAAATTGATTCAAGAAAAATTATAAATGTCCTAGTGAATGATATAGTCCCAAGAAAATAAAAATGTGTCCATCCAATTTCTTTCGTAACATTTCATGATACACTAAGAAGAATTTTAACATTATTAGACTCAAGAGAGGATGAAATGGTGACCGAAATTTTTTAATTATCCCCCATGACGTATGAGTTGAGAGATGATTTATGGACCTTGAATTCAATCTCAGGTGGGGTAACACTTTTAGAAATGGGTGGGAATTTGAATGGAACTCAATTTCATTTTCAAATTTTCTTATCAGAATTGGTTCCATTTGAATAGAATTTTCAACCCCCAAATTTTCTAGATGATTTTCAATAACGGGTATAGAATTGAAGATTTATATTTTATCCAGTGGTTTAGTTATTGGTGTTTCTAAAAAATCATCATTGGATGAATATTCGGGATATTCAATCCATGAAGACAAATTTTCCCCTTGTGAATCCAAAAAATAAATTTCCTCCTAATTTTAAGACCCATCAACAGTTTCTTCATGTTCTTCAAGTTCCCAAGATTCAAAGGTTTATTCTATAGTAAATTCAAGAGTGGATTGTGGGTAACTAGATTCTTCTAAAAGTGATGAGGAATGGATAACTTGTGTGGAAATGGGTTCTTCAATTATTCCAATTCTTTTTAGTTCTACCCTCATTGAAAAAACATCTGAATTTATTTTATCCATTTGTTCACACAATTTTTCAAGAATATTTTGGGGATCAAAATGGATTATAGGTTGAACATCATGGACTTCACTCTGATTTATATCTTAAAGACTCCTTGAGAGGGTTATAAATTTATCATTTAAACAATCATAATCCCATTGATTGTATATCTCATTAGGTGTGGGACATTCATTCAAAGGTTGATCAAAGAAATTAAATAATTTTGGTTATTCCCAATGTGGATTTCCAATTTGATTTATTCCTAAGTTTATGTTTGTGTAATCTTCAAGATATTCCCCAAAAATGGTTCCACAATTTGGTTACGCCCAAATTTACCCAAGAAATATGGTAAAAGAGGTCACTTTTAGTATATATTGGGTAATAGAATCCATAGGGACTAAATAAGTAACCTTTAGACACTAAAAGAGGTTAATGGAGAATTGGGATGTTTGGCAATGAAGTGGTCAACTATGGTGTTTATTTATTTAAATAAATGGTGATTTTTTTTAAAGAACCAAGAAAAAAATAATAAATGACTTGAATTAAAATAATTAATTAATATGTGTCAATCTTAGGTTGTAGTTGGTGATGAATTGGATGAATTTATTTTCTTAGAAAATTTCATGTCATTAATTCAAGACGTATCTAAACAATGAGATAATTCTCCAAAATCATTCATCAATTTAATCCCTACACGATTCCAAGTATAATCACCAATTAAATTTTAGGATCACTTTAATGAGAAATCAAAGGAAAAATATCATACTAGAACTCCAAATGTGTGATCATTAAAGTTGGAAAAGAGTAATAAGAACAAAACTCATTGAATGGAAATCTTAAAAAAACAAACAGATTTAAAAATTAAATTACATAAAATAACATCCAATAAATAACCTTTATACACCCTTGGATCAACCCATGAGATGTTTATCCCACTATTTATGCTATTTTATCAATGTAAGTAGGAAGAAAACTTATGACTACGGAATTGAAGAAGAAAAACATTAAAAAAGGAACACTCCACCACTGTGTGAGGAATTCACAAGTGATGGTATGAATAAATTCACTCCTTGATTAAACGGTATAAAAGTGTTAATGGAAATGAAATGAAATTAAGAATAATATAAAAAAAAATTATTAAGGAATAATGTGATATGAAAAACTTACATTATATAAATTGAAGAAGCGATTACAAAATGAAAGCGAGAAAATACAATTGAACGAAAAACTTACTCTGAAAGAAAAACATGGATACTAATTCCCTTCACCACCATATCCTTATATAGGAATATTTGGATCCATAGTTATACTCACCATCCACACATTACTTCCCCATTAGTTGAGAGAGTAAAAATAAGGATGAGAAAATCAAGGGAAATTTGACATTTCAAAGTTGACTGAGAAATTCATCCAGATTCATACACCTTTTTGACATGCGAATTAGTAACTGACTATGGCCAAATAAAAAGGAGTAGTAGAAAGAAAATATATTATTTCATGTGTTCTCTAATATCTTTTAAAATTATAAGAAAATTTGGATAGCTTTTTGGAAGTTATGCACAATCTAGTGGGATGACTTTATGGGCATCCAAATATGATCCACCATTTAAATGTCAATTTCAGCTACCTTTATCTCCATGAAAAAATAATAATTAGATCTAAACATAGTTAAATGAAATTATACCCATATTTTTATCTTTATAAAGTAAAAATATGAGCTTCATTGTGCTTAGATTGTGGGCCCCACTTTTGTTTTATGGGCCTTAGGCCCATTATGCTTTGTCTATAAAATTTATCCATTTATGCTAAAAAAACAATATTCCCTTGGTATTTATCCATTGATCATAAAATATAAAATGTTCCAAATAAAGTTATCAATCATATCCAAAAATATAAATTTCGAAAAATTAATAATATTTACTCCACAAATAGTTGATTGATTGAGCCTAAATTTTCATTTTAAACATGAAATGCATTTTAGATGAGAAATGGAGTTCAATTTCTATAATCCACTAAAATTGATGTTTATGGACTTTGAAACACATTAATATTAATATATAATCAATTAATATTATCCCTTTTTAGTGGATAATCAACAGCTACTATTTTCTATTTAAATTTCTCAATGACATTTCAAGTGACTAATAAGTCGATATCAGTTTCCGATGCTTGGTTCTTTTGATGGAATTCCAAAAAAAAACTTCCATGAACTTGACCAATGTAAAAGAAAATCAGTCAAAATATATACATATATCATCATATAGATAAAAAACTATAATTTTGATCTATTCATAAAATCAGAGTCTTTTAAAAGATATCCAATAGTTTCACAAGTTGAGCTTCAATATTGTTTCTTGTGAATAAAATTAAAAGAAATAGACAGATGTCTAGTATCAAATTATGTAATATAGATGACACATAACTCAATATCTAATAAATAATTTAGAGAAATGAGAACGTTATCTATTAATTATATTATTTCAAAGATAGTATTAAAGGACCTTTTCAAATTTTATAAATATAACTCAGAAGTTATAGAGGAGAATAATTATGATACAATTGTAAATTGAATATATATAACAAGGAATATAAGAGTTTAAAGTAGTAATATAGTTGTTATGTTGATGTGGGGTTTCAAGTACATATCCAAAAGATTTTGTGCCAAGAGATGGATTCCCATATTCAATGTGACCATTAGGAAAAATCATTTTAGTGTTTCTGTTCTTGCTATATATACTTGGTGCATAACATGGAATTTAATAATATAACCATAACATCATCATTGAATTTAAACTCAAATTTGATTTTTGAGAAACTAAATCTCCCAATTGAATTTAATAAAATAAGATAATATGAGTATAAAATAAATTAAAATTTCAATCATATCTAACTCGACCTAAAAGAGAATCAATTACACCGCCCACTATGACCACCTTCATTTTTGTTTCACCTACAGTCATGCTTGGGGATGTACTCAAGGGAAGATTTTCACTAGCCAAAAGAGACAGAATGTCCCCTAGTACTTTGATCTAGTCTCCAAATGAGGAGTTTCCTTGATCATAAAAAGGTTCCTTCTTCCCATATTGAGTATAAGCTGACACACCAACAGATTAATTCAGATCACTCACACTATTTGAAGAGCTACTATTCAGAAGAGGCTTTTAGGAATCCTTAAAATCCTTGTAAATATTTGGACCAGAGCCTGAGGAATCTCCAGTTCGTACCTCATTGTAAGGACCTTGATGTTAAAGCTACTAAAGCTAGCCCTGTTAGTTACTGGAAGAACAGTAGTCCACCCATGATTCATAATACACCCACTAAAAATAGAGAAATTATTCATTGGCTTTGATCCTCAAAGATTCAATAGGGGCCTTGGAGATTTCCAAATAGACACATATACGGGGTGTTATAGGTTGGAATTATGACTTTGACTTACTATCAAAACTCAAATCTACCCACCAGATTTACTAGAATTTTCATAATATAGTGGATTTGAAAAGGAGGAAATCCTAGAAAATTAACCCATATCTCCATGGTTGAGGGATCTTGATACATGTGTAAATAAATTTTCCATTAGAAAAAAGAATAAATAATACCTTTAAAAAGCGTCTTACCTTGGGACCAGGAAAAGTAAAGGTCATATTCAGATGCAAGATGAATAAGCAACTGATAAGGATCCAATAACCCTATCTCCAAATCTTAATTTATCATCCCTCAATGTCACTACTCAATAATATTGGACATTTAATCATTATAAAGTGAATAATTCAACTCAATGAATATAGAAAACATGAGTGTATAAAAAAGTTCAAGGACCTTGATTAAAAATAACCAATGTGAGCTCAGAGCGTGTAGTTCTGGATCTTTGTCATACCCTTTCTATAGTGCAAGGCTTCTCCAAGACATTCAATCTAACAGCATCATTGAACTTTGAACACAATTGCTAATCAGATTCATCCTTGACCAGTATATCTAAGAATCAAAAAACACTGGTTTTTTTGGGTTTCCTCTCTAATTGGATTAGTGAAAAATTCACGCAGAAACACGGGATCATCTTCATTTGAGAGGCATGCAAGCATCAGGTATCCTCTAGTGGTGACTCGAGTGTTCTTCCTTGGTAGGAGCAGCCACATATATTTATGTAATCATCATTCAACAACAAGTATCCTACCCTTAGTGGCACAATTATCTTGGATTTGGTTCGCCTTTATCTTCTACAATGCAGCTAGGGCTTGGGGGAAGCTTCATCACTTAGGTTATGATTCCAAAGGTTGCGGCTCGTGGTGACTCATGGTCAGATCCAATAACCTATCAAAGAACGCTACTTCAACACCCATTAACAATTGATAAATCTAGAAACATTATCAATTTATGGCCACCTCAGACCAAAATGAGAAACCAGATAAAGGCCATTAAGATACGTATCCCCATTGAATTCTTGAAGAAATATCAGAAGCTTTGGAGCCCCCAAATAAAGCACGAGGACTTTGGGATTAAGGTGATAGGAGGAAGAATTGTTAGAGAGGTTTCTTTAGTGAAAAGGGAGAAGGTCATGTGATGAATCGGAGGAAGAACAGTTAATCCCCCTCCACCTTGCATAGGGGAAGGGGTGGGCAAGGCGATGGTGATGCGGTGGGATGGAAGCATATTGTGGAGCCACGATACTAGGGTTCATCCTAACAGAGAAATATATAAATTAATTCTAAATAAAATTTTATATTTTTATTAATAAATATTTTATTTTTAGAAAATAAATATCTATTATTTTTTAATGAACTATTTCATCATATTTTATGATAAAATATATATAGTTAATATTTTTTTTAAATGTTAGTATTAGTATATTTCATTTCAACTTATTTTTGAATCATCTATTTCATCAAAAAAATTAAAAAAATTGGTATTATTTTTTAATGATCTATTTCAACATAGTGTTTAATTATGTTTATTAATTTTTTTATTGATTTTTAAGTATTTATTTATTTATTTTTATTAAATTTAAATATCATAATTATTTCAATTTTTTATAAAAATATTTTTAATGTTTATTAAATGAAAAACATCATAAAACATAATCACTATTGATTTCTAGAGATGATTGAAATTTAAAATCAATTAATGATATATTTTTAATAAAACATTTTAAAGTAAATATTTAATTTGGTCATAAAAATAATAATATATATAAACAATTTGGTTTCAATTCATTTATTATTATCATGGAATGGTTTATTATGACAGATTTTTATGATGGAGAAATTTTTGTTGGAAATAGTTATCATTAATAATAGACTCAAGTGTTAGTAAAATAAATGTTAGTAATATTATGATAAAGCAATAGATTTAATTTTTTGGAAAAATATTCTTTGTTATTAAATGATCAATACCAGTAGATATATTTATTGGTTAAAATTGGTGTTGGTACTTAAAATCAATACCAATAAAACTTAATATCTATTAGAATTGCTTATTTTTACCAATAGATATATTATCTGTCAGTAAATTTCTATTAGTATAAGTCATTATTTTTATAGTGTTTATCCTGATCTTCTTTTGTGAGTCTGGGAGTTGGTTAAGGTAAAGGTTGTTAATCATATTTTGGGATAAATGGTTAAGGATAATCATGATATTTTTTACTAATGTCATAGACCCATTTGTTTTCTCATAGTCACCTCATTTTCTATCAGGTTAAATTTTGACATGATTCCATCGGATTCTATTCATTGACTAATCCAAGAAACATAGTGGGGGAAACAATAATCATAGTGGGAATATCATATAATAATTTATAATATTTCTAAATAAAAAAAAATATTATACACCTTATTATTAAAATAGGGCATTCATGTTAAACATATATTCAAATCATTCATAATGATTTTCAAACAAAATATTAATTATGAAAATCATAACCCCTGGGAGTATCAAACCAGGTGCGTAGTAAGGTCTAATTTCATGCACCATGTGATGAGTGGGTCAATCCCAATTTTCCCTTTTTGGAGTTATTACCCCTAGGTACAACTGTTCTATAACCACATCCATATATATTATCTATAAAGATATACATATCTTGGAAAAAAAACATAATCTATTCCTTTTCAAAACATTATAATGTTCCCCTATAATTATCATCAATGTTTATCATAGGTTTATGTTCCCTAATCTATATTTTCATTAATCTATTTCCCATGGTTTCTAATAAAAAACCACTCATACTAATTGTTTTGACCCCTACCCCTATGGCTTAGAGCCGATGTCTGCTTTACGACATTGGCATAAGATGCATGTGATCGCATCAGAAAGGACCAAAAAATTTAGTAGTCTTTTTATAATAAATATATAGTTGAGTATTTCATTAAATTTGGATGCAAAAATTACAATTAAATTATTTTTTAAGATTTTAATTATTCCCTCTATCATATCATTTAATATCAATTGTATAACACTTCATAGATTCCTAGGAAAAGAAAAACAAATAAATGTGAGCTCGAATTATCAGTAAGGGTTATGTGAAATAGAATCCATTATGAATAAATAATAATAATAATCATCATGATAATCTAAACAAATGAACACGCATTTCATTTAAATAACTTTACTATCATGAATAGATAATTCAAAATAAATATGGAAAGGTAAATATCTAGAAAAAAATCCATTTAATAAATAATTTGATAATTAAATTAATTTATAGCTAATATTAACATAAAAATCTTATTAATAATAAAAAATAAATTCATAATGAATTAAATTCTTAATTATTGGATGTTATGTACTCAGGAACAAGATACCTCTACAGTCAAGGCATTCTCAACATGGTTTAAAACTATCAGTAAAAACTCAATTAATTCTACCTTAATAATTCGCCTCATAAGACTACTGATTCCTTGAGGGGATATATAATTTTAGGTCCCAAGTGTCATTTTAGGTCCCAAAAATTATTCATATATTTAATAATTGATTTAAGTCTTAAAAAATGTGTTTTATCATCAAATAACTATATTTAGTAAATAATATGGATTTGTAAATATTTCCCCAGGTAAAAAAAATAACTTTTAATATATAAAACCATAAGTAGTAATGATATAATGTTTTATAAAAAAACATATAAATTATAAATATTATTATATTTATGGTAAATTTTATGTCCAGTGATCAAGGAAATTAAAGATTTCATTGTAATGTTAAAGAGTACAAAATCATATCAGGAAAATAATTTCACTACATTCCATGGTCAAAATGAAAAAAAATCCATAAAAAGATAATTATAGTATCAATACAACATATACCTTTTGGATTATAAGTAAATTATATGGTTATTTTAATTTATGAATATAAATTTTATAAAAATATTATTCAAAACATTCTTGATGAAAATCCCCTTTTGATTTTTAAAATCACCTTATAAAACTAAAAGTTCAAAAATATTTTTTAAAATATTTTTCACTAAAAACAAACTTTGAAATATATAAAAGATTATATATAGAATTAATTTTTTAGGATATTAGTTAATTTCATATATGTCGTAAATGTTAAAACAATGATTCCTCTCACATTTTCATAAAAGACAAATGAACATTGTTTTGAAAATGATATGACTATTTAATTAAAAAAAATTGTAAAAAAAATAAAAATGGGTATAAATTTATTTAATAAGTTATTTTGAAAAGATTTAAATACATTTTTTTAAAAAAAATAGATAACATGGTTTTTGAATAAAAATGATATTCAACTAAAGAGAGAAATGATGTCATATTTTAGTAAAAATTTATCAATCCTTTTAAGTACCAAAGAGTGGAAAATTTGTATTATTACTTGAAAACATAATGAATAACAATATTATAATAAAATAAAAGGTTTTTATTATTTAATGATCATATAATATCCTCCAATGGAAACTCATGTATAAACAAACCTGATTAAAATGAGATTATGATACAAACCCTAACAAATATCATATCATTGAATTTTGAATTAGTCAATGAATCAATTATATGTGTCAAAGATAAATCCAACTAAAAAGTTAAAATTACAACAAAAAGTAGTTTATATTAAATACACACATAATTAAAGAATATCAAAGACAATTAAGAAGTAATATAACCCAATGAAAATATATTGAGTTATGAAATTCATTATCACTTGTTAACTTTCAAGTCAAATCCCCTTGGATGAAATAATTAAAATTGAAACATAAATTACTAGGATTGATGAATTTTTCAATGTATTACATTTCAATGTGGAATTATATACCCCATATAAAATAAAATAGGTTCATAACATTTTAATATGCCTCAATGAAGAGAAATTGAGACAACGTCCATTACCATATGTTGGATTTTAGTTGAACATGATTTAACCTCATGTATAGTCATTTAAAAATGTTATTAACTTGTAAAATAATAATATTAATATTTATAATATCTTATATGGTCCTTTTATAACATATTATCTCCTATTGGTTAATAATATTTCATTATTTCCATTGTTTCGAGTGTTAATTAACATGCTTTTTCAAGTGTGTGTTGTCATAAAATATATTGTTCTTGTGAATATAATATAATTATATCATCTCAAAAATAATATTAATTATATAAATATCATTTTTTTAATTATGTAAAATTTTATAATCACTATTTAAATCGGAACATGGATAATGGATCACATTGCTTTGTGGAGATGATTGGTCATACATACACATGATTGACGTTATCATTCCCTTAACGGGTGAAAGGGTAAGGAAGTGGATGATATATTAATCTTAAATAATAAATATCATATAATAAATTCACAAATCTTAACTAATTTTTTTTATTTCTTTCTATGTAATGAATACATGAAAAATGAATCACATCACTTTGTGGGGTGATAGTCCTCCGTAAACACAAGCGACATTATCATATTTTAAAGAGAAATGAAAATAAGAAGGTATATGTGATATTATAGTTAAATAAGTATATTATTATCATAAATATCATATAAATGTGATAAATCCATAACCATTTTGATCTTTTAAAGGTGTTTATGGAAAACTAATTACATCGGTTTGTGAGGAAGCAGTCTGATGTACACACAATCAATGGTTTTTTTTCTATTTGATGGAAGAGGATATGAATAAATATTATTCCATAAACTTTGTAAAATTAAAGTATAGTTAATATAATATGTTTATTATATTTAATGATTTAATTCATATTTTAATATTTAAAAATAATAAATAAAATTAAATACCTTTGTTAACGGAATTACATTCTTTACAAGAATTCTCTTTTAGATCTCCTCTAAAAAACCCTAAGGTATGCCTTTTGGGAAAACCAAAAGATATAAAATATTTATATGGATTTTTTGGAGATATTTTTTTATAGGGTTTGGTCAATCAAAAGGGCTTGGTAGGTGTGAAGAGGTGATGGGTTTGAGTGTACTTTTATAATTGGGTAAAGGAAAACCTATTGGGAATCACTTGAAATTTTACCAAAAGTATCCTAAATGATAAATTAATTTAAATTAAATAATCTTCCAAATCAATCTAGATTCTATCTTGGGAAGGATGAGGTGTAAATTGTTAATAAAATAATATTTTTACAAATTTTTAGGTCATTTTAACCCTTATCTTTATAGTTTAAACCCACTATAAACTTATTTTTATATTATAACCTCAATTATTAATTTTCACTATTTTCACTATTAATTTAGGTAAAAAAATTATGTTGGCCTTATTATATAATATAAATTATTCATATTCTAAATATTTAATTTATTTTTAAAATTCCATTCATAGAATTAAACAATTTTAATTCAAAATTAATCCAGTAGAAGCGATGAGAAATCAAGTTTTCAATGAGAAAATGTTCAAAATGTTATAAAGTTTTTATATCAAAATTCATTATGAAAATGATTTAAATAAAATACATTGGATAATTTTATATATAATTGAACTAGTGTTACTTTAAAACCAACTGAAAATATAATTTAACTATATAAATAATTTAAATGAAATAGTAGTTTTCAATTAAAAGCCATTATTTTTCACAAAAAATTGAAAAAATGCAACATTTTAAAAAAATCCCAATATTTCAACCTAAGATAAATTTGATATTATCAATTAAATAGTTACATTTTTTATCATGTAAATTTTTTTAAAGGTGAAATAATTTATTTTAAATTATGTGCACAATGCGTGACTAAACCATCTTATAGAAAAAAAAATATTATATTTTAGAAAAGATTAATTTTTATTTTAAATTGTTATTATTTTATTTGTAATAAATATACAACCATAATTTTCATAAATTTTCTAGTAATATTAATAACCATAAATTTAATGGTTAGTTTATAATGGTATACTATATTATGGTTCATCTCAACTATGTGTTGTGTGTTCCTCAATATATAGATGAGATAAATTTTAATGAAATATATTTTATGGGTTATTTAATCTCAGTGTTGTGTGTCAAGTATGCTATCAAAATAATTTTCTTCATTTAATATCTTGGGGTGTTACAATAACTATATTTTTTGGAATGTTATATTGTGAGGGAAACAAAATAATCTGAGTTGTTATTTTATTATTGAATTTTGAATTATATTTTGGACATATATATTATTTTAATGATTATTTTTAGTGATTGAGGTAATTTATGGAAGTGATTAGCATATATTTCAGATTATATAACTATGACATATACATTTTTCATATGAGACTTTAATATTTATTAATTTTATTCATAGATAAATATTAAATTTAACCTGAAAGAATATGTGAGCAAGTCATTCTAATCATTGAATTTCAATCTCAGTTGGGAATATTTTGACTAATTTTAGGGACAGTTATCTGTAGAATGATTTTTTTTATACTTTGGGTAATAATTTTGAATTTCAGATATTAAAGTATTATTTATTCATATAAATGTTTATTCATTTCCATAATTATCTTGAATTATTCTAACCATTACATATTTGGTTAATATCTAAAGAAATGATAAATAGATTTACATCCTTTTATGGAATTATATGTTCTGTTTAAAGATTATTTTAGTGCTTCGTGCATAAATAAATATCTTCAATACTCATAGTTTAGATAAAAACAATAGATTATGGTTTAAATTGATAAAAGGATCAATTTCTACATATTAAGTGAGTATATTTTATTATTATCATTATCTATATGGTAAAGTAATTCCTTAACTCTATAAAAAATACCTCAAAACAAAAATTTTATTATATTACCTATATTTCAGAGGAATCAATGGTCTGTTTCACACCTCATCAATTTATGGGTTTTTAGTTGTTAACATGCTCTTGATCATTCATTTTAATGTTGTCAATAATCTCTATCACTCATGAAAATTATTTTGATAGTACACTTTTCTCCATTTCCATATTTTCAACTCCCATAAATTTTCTCCTATATGGAAAGCTAGTAATGTGTTGTTCTAGATGACATTCATATTTTATTTTCCCTTTTTTCAATAAAAAATTTTATTAACACGTTTTATGATGTGGGATTTCAAAAAAGGTATTTTAAAAAGTAAAACCACTGATTCCCAAGATCATGTTCAAATTTCAAGGATGAATTTTATTATTGGTGGATATTTTAATACCTTGATATTTTAAAAAACTTTATTTTATAATGTATACAATATACAAAATTGATCCTAAATGAACCCTGAAATACTATTATTTAAATATTTTTTTTATAAACTAGTTGTTAAATTGGTTTATATAGATAATATTAACTGATTTAGGAAATATATATAAATCTTATACTTGATATAAATTTATTAATAAATTTTTAGTAAATAATCACTCAATATTGAGAAGTCATTTTATTCTTCAAAAAAAAATTATTCAACATTTTTTTCATTTCTTCAAATTATTATAATTAATTTCTATAAAATTTTAAAATAATAATTTAATTTAAATTATATCATTTTTTTAATCATTATACCAAAATTATCATGTGATGAAATTTTAAATTTCTCTAAAAAGTTGTTTTTCGATAAATAGTAAAAATACTAATTTTTAATGAGAACAATATTTTCTTTTCTAGTATTTACATAATAAAATTTTATATTTTGATTATATTTAATGTTTAATTAGTTAATTTATGTTAAAATTAATATTATTTTAGTATTTTTAATTAATTTAATACTTAGATATAGTATAAAAACATTTCATACTAAAAAAGTCATTTTTCTTAAAACAATTGTTTTTCATGTCTCATGGGTCTAATTTTACATTAAATTATGTCAAGTTAGTGAATTTAATCATAAAAAATGGATTCAATTTTTCTAATTAGGATTTCAAAATTTTTTAAATAGGCCCCTTTTATTTTTATTCATTATGAAAATTAATCAGAGAAAATTTTGTTACCATAGTAATGGTAAAATTGGTTATTTAAGTATAGAAATAATTTTATAATGATAAAAAGGTAACACTAAAACATGAATTATTTTTTTTATATGATTATATTTCATATGTAATAATCCAAAATTTGAATATATAACCTTTTTTCCACTTCACCTTTATTTTTTATTTACAATAATTGAGTAAAGAAAAAGATAAAATGTCACCCTCTTACTTTTAAATATTTATTTTGTGTTCAAAAATGAAAAAAAGAAATTTTGGAATTAATATTATTGGTTTTTTTGAGAAAAATGAAATTAATTTCATTATGTTAATTTTTTATTATTTTTTAGTAATTATATATTTACCTTAAATTCTTATGTAATGTTGATTCAGTATTTATTTATTTAAAATGAATTTAAAATAAATTATTTAAAAGTATTAAAAGTAATAAAATTTTAATGAATTATTATGTTCCACTAATTTTATAGATAATTTTAACATATTTGGGGTGTATGAAAGGTTTATATTCCAATTACATATTTTTCTTGAGGTTTTTAATGTCAAATTAAATGAATAGTTTCCAACTTTTCATTAATGAAATTTCATAATAAAAAATGTTTTATTAAATGATTTAAAATTCATAAAAATATTATATTTTGAATGTTAAATGGTATATCATTTATAATATCAACCATCATCCATTTATGGACATTTTGGCCTTTTAAACAGGGTTAACAGGGGTTCAAACAAAAATATAATGGTGAAAAAATCATCTAAAATTTTTCCTTTTTTCATTGGATGTGATAATTTAAACTTATACATGTATTATCTTCAAATATTATCATTCTAGATCCATTTTAATATGAAAATTATTTTATACTAATTTATTACTTTAGAAAATTCCAAGAGTTCCCCTACCCTCTCATATAATAGGGAACATCCTCTCTCTTTTCTTCACACTTCATAAACATTATATTTCATCCAATGCCTAAAAAAAATACCTTACATAAATACACACATTCTAGAGGCTTTTTGTTGTTAAAAAACTAATCTAGGATATATTTTAATGTAAACCTTCATAAGTGGTTCGAATAAGATGTATTGTTCTTAATCAAGTGTTTATGTTTTATTTGTTCTTCTACCCCCTTCAAAACTTATTCATAAATGATGAAATAATAAAACTAGTTTATTCCATATACTAATACATTTTTATATTTATTAAAAAAACTATATATATCTCCTCTTCTATCTAATGGGAAATGAAACCATCGTTAATGTGTGTAGTGAACTATCGTCTCCTGAACCAATATAATTCATCTTCCATCACCACCTCTCATGTCTGATAATACAGATGTATTATATATTTATTATTCATTAAATTTTTATCATTCTATTAATGTAATATATCATCTATTTTCTTAAATATACATTCATTAAATAATGATAATATCATTTGTGTGTACCTATGGACTGTTGCCTCAATGAAGTGATGTGATTCCTTATTCATCACCAAATCACATGGATTATATATATTTATATATTTTTATTTTAACAAAATATTATTTCATTTATGATATTATTATTATATGAAATTAATATAATACTTTCCTTCTTTCCATAATGATCATTGAAAAATTGAAACTTTACTCATGCGTACATACAACGTGTCATCTCTCTAATTGTAACATAGTTAATTTTTCATAAATATATCTCATGGTTGGTTTTAAAAGTGTAATTGATCTATAAAAATAATAATTACATCATTATTATTCTAGAGATGATAGAGAAGTGAACTTTTCAACTATATTCAACCTATTGTTTTCATTTTTGACATATGAGCTGAAAATCATCAAAACATCCAATGTGAAATTAATTGATTAAGTAATTGATCATCCATCCATACAATGGCCCTAAGGCCTTTATTTTTTTATTGATTTTGATAATACACCTTTCAAGGGGTGAGGTGGAACCCTTACAAGGCTCATAGGGTTAAGTATTACATAGCCCGTAGGACTTAGAGGAGTTCATTGCCCGTAGGCTTCAAACATTACATACAACCCAGACTAACTACTTGGAACTACTCCTCCCCAGCATCTTCATCGTGAAATCAGCTCTCCACCTTCACATGGATGTTTGACTAGGCTATCCCGTGCATGCACAGACTTGTCTCGATGGCAGGTTCCATACCCTCTCATTCTTGCAATCTGTGTAGCTTCTGTTGTGGTGAAATCTCCTTTCTCAACCTCCTATAGAGCTTGTTCCTTGTAGGTTTTCTAGTTTTCATCTGCACTTAAGGTGGACCGAAGGCCTTGAGGTGACCCTAAGACCTTATTGGCCTGAAGGCTTGGGTGGCCCGAAGGCCTTACAGAACTCGGGGACCAAATCGGTGGCCCGAAGGCCCAAATGGGGGAAAATTTCTGACTACTGCAGTGCCTATTACAGTTCCTAATATAGTACCTGCTACAGTACTTCACATTTCCCACTACAGTACTGCTACAGTACCCCCGGAAATTGTGCCTCCGCCTGGATTTGATCCCGGGTCTCCTGGATGGACTTAAGAGACCTCACCAACCGGGCTGAGGCTCATGTGCATTAAGTAATTGATCATAAAAATGAAATAAAAAGAATAATAAACTTTAAAAGGTCATTAATAAAGGAAATATCAACCATAATTTTATTATTCATTAATATAAATAAATTACATTTCTATTTTTACCCAAGTTAAGGGACTTTCGTTTTTAAAAAACCCCTTTTAATTTTTCCCATACAACTCTTTTTATTCAACATCCGTGGTATTCTAAATAATTCAAGAAAATTACTATTTATACTTCAATAGATTAAAATTTTCATTTTTTATCATATTTTACTTTCTTTTAGATGTTTTTAAATGAATTATTTTTCGTTTTTTATATATGGAACATTCTTTTAAAAATAATTTTTTAACATTTCCATTCCAACTCTTATTCTTCTAAGTCAATTTTTTATAATTATTATGTGGATATAATTTTATAGAATTAAATGAATTAGACATTACATTTTATTCTCATTTAAAGGTTTTCTATAGGAATCATATCACATATTTTATACAAAATGTTTCAACTTACTTCAAAAAATACAAAATGAATGTTATATTATTACATATATGGTGGAAACAACATTTTCATCTATCATATCCATTATTTTATATTTGAATTACTTTATAAGATTCAATTTTTTATTTAAATATTAACCCTCCTTACCTATGTTATGGTTATTTTTAAAAAGGGTTTCAAAATGGAATGGATATTTCAATACCAATAAATGTTTTCTTTTGGATGCAAAGAATATTAGTGTGAGTGTAATGTTAGAAATTGCAAGATTTTATGTGTTATGATTATGTTATGGTTTTTGGTAATTGTAATTATGATGGTGGATATATTATAAACCAATGGAAGGTGGTTCTATTATAAACCAAGAATGGGTGTTTCTATTATAAACCAAGGATGGGTGGGTCTGTGATAACCCTTCAATGCATTGGGTATAGATGTCCATAATATTGGTTATTCCAGTAGAAAGGGTGATATGGAAAATTATTTTCCAAGTCACCTATATGATTTCTAAATGATTTCTATAGGCTTTTAATTTAAATTTTAAGATTTTTAGAGTAATATAATGATTTTATTTTTAAAGGAATGTATATTCTAATTCAAAAGGCTGGAAAGTATAAAATTTCAAAAACACTTTCATGTGTTTTTATGACTTAATTGAAACCTTTATGAGTATTATTTTGTTTTAAATACTTATTATGAAATTATTTATTAAAATATTTGGTTTTTAAAGTTGAATTATTGAGTGTGAAAATGTTTATTTTGACCCCAATGATTATCTTTAAAGAGGAAACATTTTAGAATAATTAGTTGACTAACAAGTTTCTTTCATAATTCTATTATATCTATTACTAATATTTTTATACAAATCTGATTTTTTTTTAAAAAAAATCATAGGTTTTAAGGATGGATAATAACAAATACATCATGTCAAATTTTATGATGATTATTTATGAAAATAAATCATGTTTCATTTTAAATTTTATATTGTGGGAAAATGGATACGGAGTAGAAGTGTCCACTTCGTAATCTATGGTTTTTTATATAAGTTTTATGCAAGAATTATCTAAAACACTAAACCTAATAACATCCTCAAAATTCAAGAAACTGAATTTTTTATCTCAAAACTCAATATTATGAAATGATATAAGGTTAGGTCCTTATAGTTGGCATCATAAGAAAGGATTAGACAACATTGAAGATTATGATTTTTTTATGTGAGCTTAACATAGGAGTTATGTATACCATCATGGGTTTATAATTTTTAGGTTGATCATAAGTTTAAAATCATATAAACTCCTTTAAAGGTTTCAAGTGAAGGTATTTTAAGGTAATTAATGGTATTTTTAGTGGCATTTTATTGGTTAGAGGTATTTTTTTAACCCTTAGGTTTAACATGAAGTATTACTTGAAACGAATATTGGTAAATTTTTAGGGATTTAAGTGGAAAGGTATGAGATAACCATTGAGGATATAAGCATTATTTAATGTTTATATTATTTAACTTATTTTTTAGGATTTGATGTTATAGTATTACATAATTTTAATGGGTTTTGTTATAAGAATGACCATTTTCATTTTAACATGAAATAATTCATTTCATATTTTAATGATGTTGTTTTATAAATATTAAATATTATTTATCAAGAAGAAAGAAAAATGGTCTCCTATAATCTTCTTATCCCAGACACATGATTTAATCGTCACTATCATGGAAAAAAAATTCAAATTCTATTAAAAAAATTAAATCCAAATCACCTACAAGAAACTATTTTATATGTCCAACACCTTTTCATTTCTAAAAATTTCTATGGATCATGGTATTTCTTTTATTTTATTTCAAAATCATAACGAATCCATCTTATTCAATAATGGAAACACTAGCTAAGACATGAATATATATTTTCTAGATATATTTACTTCATAATTCAAGATACAGTGGATATAAATAGTATAAAATAAGTCCATGATGTTTATATTTAAGGTAAGATTTGTTTTTCTTATATTTTTGGTATGAAACATGATGTAATTGATTGAGTCGACACCTTTGAAAACTAGTGTAGTGAAAAGTGGTAATTTTTATAAATTCTCAATGAAGTAAATATGATAGATGGATTAAAAAAATGTTCAATATTTCTTGATTCCAATTAAATGATATTAAATTAGGATTATTTGATTTTGTGAAAAAACAAGATGTAAAAGAACCATAAGGGATAAAAATGATTTTTTTATTAATGATATTTTTTGGACGTTCATCATTTTTTGGGTATAATATAGGAATTATATTGATATATTTTTAGTAAAAAACAACTTGACGTCACATCCATAAAGGCCTTGGGTATTTTTAATAGTCCATATCCTCTCAGTTCGTTACTTTTACAGTTTTTGGTTGTTAGATTGTTTGGAGGAGGATCGCAGGGAATTTAGAGAATTTAGATCACAAAAGGCTAGAAGAAGGGGGATTACATGTCATGAAACCAGATTACATGACGTGAAACTCTATTTCATGGATTGTCTTGGAGGTTTCACAATTTATAATGTTTCAAGGTTATAAAAATAATATAATATCGAGAGGCGACATGTTTTTTGGTGGAAACCCAACTAGATCCATTACATTACATGAAAGGGTATTACACATCATGTAATACCCCAATCATGTGCAGTTTTAAAATTATTTTTTGGTCAAACCCTCATTCATTCAGTCGTGGATTTATTTACCTCTTATTTTGGGTGAAATCTAGGCAACCCTGAGACCCTTCTTCATCGTTTTGATAACTCCTACATTAAGTATTGATTCTTAGATTTCCTATGATTTGTAGTGACTAATATTTGATCTAACTTGTGTTCTTCCTCTTTTATTTTGGTTTTTTCCAGTTTGGTCTATTTCCCCTCCCGTTTCTTTTTTCCATGTGATGGTGGATGATATCCCATTTTTCTAAATGGGGTTCACTTCAATTGTTGTTTGTGAAGTGGTTTTGTGGCATCCTCTAATGGATGAAAATCTTGTGAGAGATGTGATTGTAGATCTGTTATGTGGCCTTTTTTTGTTCTAAGATCATTGAAACCCTTTTGATGTAGGGTTTCCTTCATTTCTCCTTGTTGGGAAGCACATGAATAGGGTTTTACTTTTGATTTTCTGTGAATCATGGTTGTGTCAGCCTAATTGAATAAAAATAATCAGTTAATTGAAATTGAGGGGTAGATGGGGTTTGTTCACATGATTTTATATCTTCAATATTGTGTTGTGATGTTGTGAGTGTTCAATCGTGATTCCCCTCTTAGAATTGTGGTCGTTGGTGGGTTTTTTTGCACACTAAATTTATTGTGAATTGTGTGTTGTTCTTCTTTGGTTAGATTCTTATATATAAAAACGTGTTAATTGTGTATATTCAGATAATGAATGGATTCCCTAGGATCACACAGTTTATGTGATAACCCTTGAATTAACAAATTAAATTAAATAAGGGATTCCTTATTAAATATAAAATTGTGTTTTCCTTGTTATGTGTGGTGATGAGATGTGTGTGGGGGATTTTTCTAGTTTGGTATTTAGTTTGGATGTGAGAACGGTTGTGTGTTGTGGTGTTTCTTGGGTGGAGTAATGGAATATCAGGTTGAGATATTGAATGATTGTGGAATGGATATAAAGTGTTGTGCAGCGAGGCTGCAAAACTAGTTTTGTGGTAATATGTTACTAGATGGGTTGTGAGTGTAGGGTTGGTTCTGCTGATACATGACCTGATCAAGATGAGTTTGAAGAAGGAAATTAGTGATTGGTATGGGTAATTCACTCCATGTTTCTCCATGAGTATCATGCATAAAGAATCACCTTGTAGTTGGAGGTGGTAGTATGATGGGCCTTTAATGTGAATCCACTTTGGTTTATCAGGCTCTTAACCATCTAAAATGATTGTGACTATGTTTACTATGACTGTGTTGACTATTTCTATGTTTATTTGTTTCCTAGATAGTTTTTGGATTAAATAAATAATTTATTAATAAATTCTTTAATAGATTGGGATAGTTTGGATAACAGGATGTGAATGGTTAATTAATTTGGTCGAGAATGTGAATGGGTTTTATGGATTGTTGTGTGGTGTTGTGAATTTAGAGGTAGCAATGAAGTTGGCAGTATTTTGAGTTGTTTTTTTGTTTGATAACCTATAGTTTGGGCATGATTGTTTGGTATCATTTATGTATATACTTGTATTTTCCTTGTGATTTCTATACGCACCCAACCCTAGTTGAGCACTATGTATCGAACACCCCCATTGTCATGGGGGAGGGATTATTTCTTAAATATCCTGGTGGGTGGATGGATGAATGAAAACTTGTTATTCACTGCTCCCACTTTTATGTGGATTTAACCCAATATTCTTTGGGTATGTTGTGGTTTGTGAGGCTCATGTGTGTGCGGGCGAGTTGTGATTTCTCATGTGTCTTCGAGATGAGATGTGTTGTGTTTTACTAGGTGTCTTCAGGATGATATGTGTTGTTCTTTCCTAGGTATCTTTAGGGTGAGATTTTTTGTGCTTTCTTAGGTGTCTTTAGGATGATATGTGATGTGGTTTGTAGCTCGGGTGTCTATGGGCAGGATGTGATGTGGTTTGTGTCCCATGTGTCTGTGGGTGGGACGTGATGTGGTTTGTGGCCCAGGTGTCTGCGGGTGGGACGTGATGTGGTTTGTGGACCTTGTGTGTGTGTGTCGGATGTGATATGGTTTTTGAGTCCCTGGTGTCTGCGGGAAAGTTGTGATGTGGTACTTTCAAAAGTGGTGGGAGCATGATGACGTTTTCCCTTAGGAAAGAGTGGCTAATCAGTGAGAAGTGGTGTGGGGTACCCTATTAACGATGTGTATTATATATTACATTACTTGAACTTGAATTATTTGGTGAACATGAATTTGGTGAGGTTTGGATGGTTAGTATAACTATTAATTTTTTTTAGTTCTTTTGTATTCTCATAGGTTCATTAGTATGCTTATTTCACATGTGCATGAGAGACTTTGGTTTTCCTAATGAGTATATCTATATGCTGACTCTTCATGTATAAAACTACATTCAAGTTTCCAGGAGGACATTGAAAACCATATTAAACCTTATAGATCGGATCTTGATAGTTGTTGAGTCGCTTCTTTGGCTTTCTTTTGGGTACAATACTTTGGAGACTTTATTGTATTTTCATCAGTTCTATTTTAAAACATGCATGTGGGATGGGTTTTTTGTCTTTATTTTATATATATATTTGAGTTTTTTTGTGGATGATCTATCATTTATCTCGATATTGTTTTCATATAAAGTTTAATTCCTACCATATTGTGAGATCTGTACATCCTTGCTGTTAGTCGCCAACTCGGGGCCTACTGGAGGTGGGACTGAGGGGTCATTATCTCTCTTTATTCATTTCCAACCTAGGAGGGGTATCCTTGGTAGGATGGGTCATGACATAATGGTATCATAGGTGAAGTTTGAGAGAGATAATGGAGTTGGGGTTAGGCATAGTGAGTATTTCATGGGTTGGTAGGGAAAAAGTGTCAGGTGACGTTGGTGCGTGACATGGTCTATAGAAGACCGGCTAGGAGATGTGATTTTAGGGCCCCCTGTGATCCGATGCAAGGACTCTGGGCCTACCGAATGACCAAGTGAGGCTACACTATTTGTATGGTAGAGATCCTATGAAAGGTACATTAATCATAATTAATTGTTGCATTGTTCTAATAGGGTTGTTTTGGGAAGGTCAAAATGGATAGAATAAGTAAAATGAATTAAAATGAATTTTAATAAAATTCCATACTACTTAGTCTTAGGAACTCTTTGTCTGACATTCGGTTATGGCTCCTAGTCATCGTCTGCATGTGGGTCGGGGAGTTTTGGTTTAGCAGGTTGATCCAGTTGATCAAAGGAGGGTTGATCCAATTGAGGATGATCAGTGGCAGAAGACATTGTGTGCTTTCTAGCAGTAGGATTTGGGAAATTATGAGGGTAGTGTTTTAGACATGGAGACGGAAATATGGCTCGAGGAGCTTGAGATCACCTTTAGTTTGATCGAGGCCCTGAAAAAGTACTCGGTTCTCTTTCCAGTCAGTCAAAGGTGAGGAGATGCACATCAGTGGTGGATGTTGTATCTGGGATAGAGAAAGTAAGAAAATATTTCATGGGTAGACTAAGAGAAAGAGTTCTGAGAAGAGTTCCTTTCATAGACCATGAAGGATTAGAAGAGGTAGGAGATACTCTCCCGTTATCAAGGTAGTATATCAGTGTGGGAGATAGGGATCAAGTTCAAGGATCTCCTTCCTTTTTCCCCAGATATCTTTCCATATGAGGAGTCTTGTGTGATAAGTCTTAAGTAGGAACTTCGTCCTTCTATCCAGTACGTAGTTACTCCTTTTATGTTTCCAATGTACTTTTAGGTTCAGAAGAAGACATAGGTGATCGAGAGGATGTACTCGTGAGGATTACTACCATGATAGGGGATCCAATAGAGTTCTTCAAGGGGTAGAGTTACCAGTAGAAGGTCTCTGGTGCCATCACCTTCGAGGTTTTGACCGACAGAGAGTCTACCTCAATAGCTTCCTTTTCGGCCTTCTGGGTCCAGTGGTTCCCAGGATTTTCCTATGGGATTGGGGCTAAGTTTTTTCTTATATGGAATCCAAAACCATATCCAGAATTAGTTTCCAGCAATGGCTTGGGCTTATTATGGTAGAGGTGGACAGGTTCAGCACCAGCCTCAGCAGTTATTTCCAGTCAGGTTGTTTCTGCAGTAGGGGCAATAGGATAATGTTCCACTGAGGGGAGATAGACCAGGTAGATTCCATCCTTGGGATATTCCTCATGTTCAAGGACCTTTACCCAAATTTGGTTATAGAGTTGGTCTTTAGTAGATAGATAGGGAAGTTGGGCATGGTCAGTGGTATGCAGTAGAGGCGGTAGCTTCAGCAGGGCCAGAGGTCGTCAGAGGTACAATCAGTTTGTTTAGTACCCTTGCATGTCCTTTTTTTGGTTTAGTATCTTCTCACTCTTTTGTTTCACCCTCTCTATCCCATTCTTAGATACTATACATAGATAGTATTATTGTGCTCTAGTGTTTATTAAACAGTTTAAGGCCAAACTAGCTTGTTTGATGTGTGTCGGGTATATAGACTGATGATGGGACCGCATCAATCCCATTGGCACATTTTCTTGTTACATATGTAACCATATGATATCATTATCATCATATACTAGTTTTATTCTACACATGCCATTATCAACTACTTCCAAAGGAGAGTTGTGTTTTCATACATATATGGACAACATGTGGTTTTTGTCGGTGAGTGGAGTGATCATATGTACATTTAGTGTGTAGAGACTCTTCTTTTCTTGTTGGATAAGATGTTATTAGAACCAGGAAACATTGAGATGATGGAGGTTCCTAGATTCATTGAGGAGTTCCTGGATGTTTTCCCCAAGTAGGTTGTGAGACTACCCCCTCGACGTGATGTTGAGTTTGGGATAGACTAACATCGAGGTGCTTCTATGATTTCAATAGATCCTTATCGGATGCCACCTTCTAAGTTTCAGGAGTTGAGGATTTAGATAGATGATCTAATGTAAAAGGGTTTTATCCATCCTAGTGTGTCTCCATGGGGAGCTCCAGTGTTGTTCGCCAAGAATTTGGATCATGGTCTGGGGATTTGTATATACTATCAGAGCATGAATCAGGTAACAGTCAAGAACCATTACCCTCTTCCAAGGATAGATTATGTTTTTTACTAGATGAGAGGGGTGATTTGGTTTTCTAATATTGATCTATGGTTTGTATATCCCTAGTTGAGGGTGAATGAGGGCGTTATCCAAATGACTACATTCAGATGCAAGTATGGGAACTTCGAGTTTATAGTCATGTCATTCAGTGTTATGAACACACTATCCATGTTCATAAGACTATGAACTCTATTTTCCATGATTTTCTGGACTGTTTCATCGTCATATTCATCGATGACATATTAATATACTTGAAGTTAGAGGAAGAGAACAACAAACGCCCCAGAACTCTCTTGCAGGTTCTTTGGCACTGCCATCTCTATGTAAAGTTGTCCATGTGTATGTTTTGGACATTGGAGGTGAATTTACTCAGGCATATGGTGTCACAATAGTGTTTGTCAATGGACCCATAAAATGTTGAATTAGTTGTTTCTTGGTAAGAACCTAATAACATAGAATATGTTCATAGTTTTCTTGGTCTTTCTAGCTATTATCAGAGGTTTTTACCTAATTTATTTCAATTTGTAGCTTCATTGATGGCTTTGACTAGAAAGGATCAAGATTTATTGTGGAGTGATCAGTTCTATCCAGCATTCAGTTACCTGAAGGGGAAATTTTCAGTATGTTGGCTGCCAAGGGAAGGGGTGATGTTTGAGGTGTTTTGTGATGCTTCCCATCGGATCTGGGGATGGGTATTGATGTATCAAAGAGAAGTAATCTCTTATGGGTCTAGGTAGTTATTTCCTCATGAGTGTAACTATTCCACTCATGATATGGATTTGGTAGTGGTGGTTTTCACACTGAAGTTCTGGCAGCATTACCTCATTGGGAAGTGATTTATGGTCTTCATGGATCACAAGAGTTTGAGTTATATATTTTCCCAGTGATATCTGAACATACAATAGTATAGGTGGATAGAGTTTCTTCAGGTCTATGATTTTGTGATCTCCTACACCTTAGGAAAACAGAATTTCATGGCAGATGATTTGTGCATAAAGTTATAGAAGGAGTTTGTTTGGGAATCTGTGGATTCTTAGTGAGAGATAGAGGAGCTAGCAGCTTTGAACATGGATGCATGAGCAGACATAGATATAGGATGTTTGTTTTAGATGACCATTCAATCTTCCTTGATGTATCCAATGGAGGAGTCTTAGTGGGGAGACTCAGAGGCAGAAGTGATGCATGATTAGATTGTCCATGGTGATGCTCTAGAGGGATGGTTAGAGGATGGTTGGAATCAGATGTTCTTCTATATAAGGTTTTTCTTTCCACTGGATATACCTCATGGAGTCCTTTATGAGTTCTATAAATCACCCTTAGTGGTACACCCAGGGATTTATAAGATTTATCATGGTTTGAGGATGCATTTTTTGTGGCTTGAGATGAAATGGGTAGTATAAAATTTTGTAGCAAATTGGTTGGTCTTATAGTAGGTAAAGGTCATGCACTATGTTCTCAGTATTTTTTTTCAACCCTTGGATGCTCTCAAGTGTAATTGGGATGACATGTCAGTGGATTTCTTCACAGGGTTACCCAAAGAATAGGGAGGCTAGGATGCTATTTGGGTAATAGTATATTGGCTGATGAACTCAGATTACTTATTAGTGATCAATGATTCGAGCATAGTGGATTCCTTGGAAAATAGTTATGTGTATGATGTGGTGTAGATACATGGAGTTTTGAGATCCGTTGTCTTGGATCGGGACACAAGTTTCACCTTGCAAGTTTGGAGAGGATTGCAGCATGCTTTTCGCACCTAGTTATGCCTCTCCACTACTTTCTACCCTCATACAGATGGGTAGACATAATGGAAAATCCAAACATTGGAGTACATGTTGCAAGTATGAATTTGGGACTTTGGTGGATCTTGGGTGTGACATCTTCCCTTAGTATAGTTTTCTTATAATAATAACTATCAATCATCCATTGGTATGGCTCGATTTGAATCTTTGTATGAGATACTATTTCATTCATCATCATGCTAGAATGAGGTTGGGGAGATAGCTCTTCTTTGTCCTAAGGTAGTGCAGAGAACGACAGAGAAGGTTCACCTTGTTCAAGAAAGGATGAAATCAGCATAAGACTGGTAGAATTCTTATACCAATCAAAGGATGAGACCCTTGGATTTTGATGTTGGGGACCATGTGTTCTTGAAGGTTTCCCCTCAACATGGGCAGTGGTGGTTTAGAATAGGGAGTAAAATTTCTCCCAGGTTCGTTGTACCCTTTGATGTGTCGGAGCGAGTTGGAGAGGTGGCGTATCGTTTGGAATTTCCACCGATGTTGGAGTGGATCCATGATTTATTACATGTCTCACATCTTCTTCGGTATCTACACAATGACTCCCATGTCATTGACTGGGGAGAGTTTGATATTAAGGATGAAATGATTTTTTTGAAATGGCCAGTGGAGATCTAGGATCATTAGGAGAAGGTGTTACATGGATGAACCATTCTATTGGTTTGTGTGTTGTGGAGTCATGGTGTCCATTAAGAGAGAAATTGGGAGCGAGAAATGAAGATACGTACCTAGTACCTAGAGTTGTTTTGAGTTTTCCCTTGTTCTATTTTGTTTTGAAATGTGATGTTTGAACCTTGTTTTATGAAATGAGTTATTTTTTCATTGGTTTGAAATGTGTGTGGTGTGGTATGTGATAAATTCCTAACATAAAAAGAAGGTAGGACCTAATTCTTAATCAATATGCATTAATTCTGATGTGATTAAACCTATTTGGGTGAGTTATTTCTACACAAAGTGGATAGTATCTTGACATGGAAGACAGAATTCCCTAATTTTTGTGTTCAGGATAGTGCATTTTTTTGGATGTTTGGCAGTCTGGTTCAATGGTTGAGTTGTGTGTTATGTTCATTTGGGTTAGCATGTTTGTCCGATGATTGTTCTTGAGAAGTTTAAAGACTCTTGAGAGGTATCTCTCAAGGTGGTTGTTCAGACCCCTTTTCTTCTAGGCTTGGTTTTGGATTCTCGAGGATGAGAATTGTTTGAGAGGTATCTGATGTAATGGTATGTGTCCTCATAGTCCATTACATTGCCTATTTTTGGTTTTTGGAGTGTTCATAGGAGTCTCAAATGGAGTTTGGAGTAGTTTGGTTACTGAAATCTAGAAGAAGGGGGATTACACATCGTGTAACCTGATTACACGATGTGAAACTCTGTTTCACAGCTTGTCTTGGAATTTTCACAATGTGTAATTTTTAAAGGTTATAAAAATAAAATAAAATCGATAGGTGATGGGTTTTTCAATAGAAACCAACCTCAAGGCATTACATGATATGAAAGGTTATTACATGTCATGTAATACCTCAATATTGTGCAGTTTTAAAATTATTTTTTGGTCGAACCCTCTTTCATTCAACCCTAAATTCTTTTTCCTCTCATTTTGGGTGAACCATAGGCAACCCAGCAACCCCTATTTAGTTTTTTAAGGATTATTACATCAAGGATTGATTCCTATCTTATCTCCTTCAATCCATAGTAACCCATCTTCAATCTAATGTGTGTTCTTCCTCCGTTCTAGTGATTTCTTCTTATTTGGTCACTTTTCCCTCTTGTTTCTTCATTCCATGTGATGGTGGATGATATTATATGGTTCTAAATGGGCTTATATTTATTTTTTGTTGGTGTGGTGGTGTCACAGCATCCTAGAATGGATATAGATCTTGTGGGAGTGGTGATCAGTGATCTGTTGTATAGCATGTTCTTGTGCGAAGATCATTGAAACCCTTTAGAGGTAGGATTTCCTATGATTCTTCTAATTGTACATCATGAATATGGGGTTTTACTTTTTTTTACCTGTTATTCCTTGTTGTGTCAGCCTAATTGAATATAAAGAATCTATTAATTAAAATTTATGGGTGAATGGGGTTTGTTCACATACTTTTATAGCTTTGATATTGTGTTTTGATCATGTGATTGTTCAGGATTGATGCCCCACTGAAAATTATGGTCATTTGGTGGATTTTTTTGTGTAATAAATAGATTGTAAATTGTATATTTTTTTCTTTGGTTGGATACTTAAATATAAAAATCAGTTTATCACATATCTTCATCTAATGAACGGATGCCCCATAATGACATTGTTTCTATGATAACCCCTGAATTAACAAGTGGAATTAAATAAGGGATGCCTTATTAAATACGGAGTTTTTTTTCCTTGGTATGTGTGGTGATGATATGTGTGTGTGGGATTGTTCTAGTTTGGGTTGTATTTTGGTTATGAGATTGGTTGTGTGATGTGGGGTGGCTTGGGTGGAGTAATGGAATCTCAGGTTGAGAGATTGATTGATTGTGGAATGGATTGGAAGTTTTGTGCATTGAGGATGAAAAATTAGTTGTACGGTAATGTGTTACTAGATGGGTTGTGAGTTGGGTTTGTTCTATTAATTCATGACCTGAGTGGGATGATTTTGGAGAAGGAAAGTAGTGATTATTATGGGTAATTCTCCCAAATTTTCTCCATGAGTATCATGCAGAAATCTTCACCCCATAGTTGGAGGTGGTAGTACTATTTTAATTTAATGTGAAGCAATCTTGGTTTATCAAGATCTTCACCTTTTGAAATGACTATGACTATGTTGATTGTCACTGTGTTGAATGTTTTTATGTTTCTTAGTTTTCCAGATAGTGATGGGATAAAATAAATAATTGATTAAAAAATCTTAGAATGGCTTGGGTTGGTTTGGCTAACAATATGGGAATGGTTGATTAATTTTATTTGAATTATGAATGTGTCTTGTTGCTTATTGTATGGTGTTGTGCATTTTGAGGTAGCAGAAAATTTTGGAGTTTTGTGAGTTTGTTGTTTATTTGAGAACCCATAGGTTGGGAATGAGTGTTTGGTATCATATATGTATATACTTTTAATTTTCGTGTAATTTATATACGCACCCCACCCTAGTTGAGCACTATTTTCTATTCACCCACATAATCATGGGGGAGGGTGTCTTTCCCAAACATCTTAGTGGTAGGATGGATGTCTAGACACCTTCTCTTCCCTACACTCTCTTCTTGACAGTGATATCCCAAAATTCTTCAGCCAGGCTGTGGTTTCTGAGGCCTAGGTGTGTGTGGGAAAGTTGTGCTTTCCCAAGTGTCTTAGGGATGAGATTTATTGTGCTTTCCCAGGTGTCTTTGGGATGAGATGTGATGTGGTTTATGTCCTATGTGTATGTGGGTGGGAAGTAATGTGTTTTTTGGCTTGGGTTTGTGTGGGTGGGAAATGATTTGGTTTGTTTCCATATTGTTTGTGCGCAATATGTGATGTGGTTTGTGGCCCAGGTATGTGCTGGTGGGATTTGATGTCTCTTTTTAGGCCTAGGTGTGTGAGAGGGTTGTGACATGGTACTTTAGGAAGAGGTGGTAGCGCAAGGACATTTTTCGTTAGGAAATAGCGTCTAATCAACGGGAAGTGGTGAAGGGTACCCTATCATCGATGTGTATTATATATTACATTACTTGGCTTATGTTATTTGGTGAGCATTCCTTTGGTGAGGTTTGGATTGTTAGTATACATGTTAAGTGTTTTTTGGTTATGTTGTTTTATCACAGGGGCATTAGTATGATTCTTTCACATGTGCATGATAGACTTTGGTTTTCTTATTTAGTATATCTATATACTCACCCTACGTATATAAAACTGATTTCAGGTTTCGAAGAGGTCTTCATGAACTATACTAGACCTTACTAGCTCGGATCTTGATAGTTGATGAGTTGCTGCTTTATCTTACTTTTGGGTACTTTACTTTGAAGGCTTTATTGTATTTTAATCAATTATATTTTAAAATATTCATATGGGATTGTTTTTTTGGATTTATTTTACATATTTATTGGAGGTGTTTGATTGATGATCTATCATATCTCTCGATATTGTTTCCTTATAAAGTGTAATGCCTCCCATATTTTGAGATTTCTACACCCATGGTGCCAGTCACCAACCTGAGGCCTACTGGAGGCAGGACTTGGGGGTCATTATCTCCCTTTCTTCATTTACATTCTAGGAGGGGTATACATGGGGGGAGGGGGTCTTGATAGGCTTAAACCCACAAATGAAGGGTGAAAAGGGTGAAATTCCAACCACAAGCCTATTTTATGTCCTATAAAGTGTGAAATTAAATAAATTACATGAATGGTAAATGATATGTTGATGATGGGAATACATGAATTATCATATAGATAACCATGGGGCTGAAAAGTGATTTTATGATTAAGAGATAAAAGTTATTTTGGAAGAAGATAGTTATTTTTTTGGGAACATTATATGGTTAAGGTAAATAGAATAATATGGGATATTATTTTAGGATTAAAGGTTGAATTATATTTTTGAGCTATATATGATATTAATGTGTCTTTATAGTTATTTAGGCTATTTATGGAAATTAAAATCATGTATTGGATATTATATAACTATGGAATATAAATTCTTTGTATGAGATATTAAGAGTGATTGATATTATTTGGACATAAATGTTAAATTTATATTGTAAGAATATGTGTCTATTCATTCTAATTTTTGGGTTTCAATATCAGTTAGTAATATTTTGATGAATTTTAAGCATAGTTATTTGTAGAACATTTAATTTTTATCTTTGGGTATTATATTTGAATTTTGGATATTAATGTATTGTTTCATTATATAATGGTTTATTCACATTTGGAGTTATATTACCTTATACTGATCATTTCATTTTTTTAATATCTAATTATTGGAGGAATAGCTTGTGATCCTTTTGTGTAATTATGTAATCTATTAAATATTGATTTTAGTGCTTCAGGATTAAATAAAATTATCTTGAATACCCATCATTTGGAGAAAATCAAACGATTAGAGTGGAAATTTATTAAAGTGTTACATTATACTTATCAAGTATACATCCTTATATTATTTGTATAGATGGTAATGGAATTACTCAACACTAAGAAAAGGAAGTTAAAAAAATATCATATTACCTTTATTTATGATTAATCAAAGGTATTTTTCACACCACATCAGTTTATGGTCTTGTGGTCATTAAATTTCTCTTGATCATTAACTTTCTTATGGTCAATGATATCTATCACTATTAATAAATATTTGGACATTAATTTCATTATCCATGTCTATATTTTTAATTACCACCAATTTTATCCTAATTGGAAACAAAATTATATGTTATTTCATATAAACTTCATATTTTCTTTTCTCTCTTTATTGATGATTTTTTATTAACCCTTTTTATGATGTGGGATTTCAACAAAGCTATTATAACATGTCAAATCCCATATTTATGATATAAATTAAAAAATTTGAGGTTTAAATTTAATAATGGGGGATAATGTAACACTTAAATAATTTTTTTATACAAAAATAGAAATATGTTTTATGGTGTATACAATACATAGCACTGAGTCTAAATGAATGATGAAATATGTTTTTTTAATATGACTTTTATAACCTAGCCATTAAATTGGGGGGTATGAATATGATTCACATAATTATAAAATATATAAAGTTCCAAAAATATATAAATATATTGATAAATTCATATTAATAATCACTCAAATTTTAGTAAAGTCATTTTATTATTTAAAAATTAGTTTTCTTCAAAAAAAGTTTTTATTTTCTGAAAATATTATAATTAATTTTGGGAATGTTTTGAGATTTTATTTGATTTGAATTATAAAAAAATTTAAATCATTATATCACAATTATCTTATGATGAAATTTTTATAATTCTCTTAAAATATTTATTTTTCAATGAATATTAAAAAATGCGGATTTTTATTGAACAGTGTAATTTAAATACAATTATATAAAAAGATAAATTCTATTCCTGAATATTTTTTATAATTTATTTAGATATGTTTAGTTAAAAATAATCTAATTATGGATTTTTAAATTAATTTTAAACTTAGATATAGTTCAAACTCATTTTCTAATTAAAAAGTCATTTTTCTGAAAAACCATGTTTCATCACATCTCATGGGTCTAATTTATAATTAAATTTTTCCAATTTTATGAATTTAATCCTAAAAAATTTGATTTTATTTTTGGAATTAGGAGGTCCATATTTTTTAAATATATCCTTTTTATTTTTTGTCACTTGAATAATTATCATAGTAAATTTTTTTAGCACGATAAAGGTAAAATGGGTTAATTGATGGTAGAAAAATATGATAAGTATTGACACTTGAACTAATTTTATTTTAGGAATATATTTCATCCATATTAATAAAAAAATATAATATATTACAATTAGTGGCCATTTATCCATGATATTTACCTTTATAATAAGTGAGTAAAGAAAAAGACAAAGTGTCACCCTCCTGCATTTAAATGTCTCTTATGTGTCCACAGAGGGACAAAAACAAGATTTGAATAGAAATTTATAGTTATTTATAGAATAGTTAAATTAAAATTATGAAGGTAATTTATTTATAATTTTTATAAATTATATAATTACCATAAATTTGTCTGAAAAGTCGATGCATTATATATTTAATTAAAATAAAAATGAAATAAATTATTTTTAAAATATTAAATGTAATATATTTTGAATTAATTATAATGTTACATGAAATTTTTAGATAATTATAACATATTTGGGTTGTGTGAAAGGTTTATATTCTAATTAAATCTTTTTATTGATTTTTTTAATGTCAAATTAAATGAATATTATCAAAATTTGCATTATTGATATTTTATAATAATTAATGTTTTATTAAATTATTTTAAATTACTAAAAAAACCTATCTTCAGCCATGAAAATGGGATTTAGTTTATAATATTAATCATGTTCCATTAATGGTATTTCAGTCCTTTTATAGTGACTTTCTTAACCCCTAAAGAGTAAATGCTTTAATACCATGGTAATTGTCAAAAAGTTTTAACATAGGTTAAAACAAAAAGAGTAAAAAGATCACCTAAACATGTCCAATTTTTATTCAATGTTATTATTTCTACATATCCTCACATTAGTCCCTAATATTATTGTTTTTTATGAATTTTATTATAATAATTATTTTATATTAATTTAATACTTTAAGAAATTCCTAGAGTGCACCTCCCCTCTCTTATAAAAGGGAGCCTCCTCTCATCTTTTATTCACACATAAAAACATTTTTGTAGAGAAAATACCTAATAAAATCACTTCTTTGAATCCTTTAAAACATATGAGAGACCTTGTTTTGGTCATAAAAATATCCTAGGAATGGTTTTGGAGTAAACCTTAATAGGTTTTTTTGAAGAAGATGTATAATACTTAATCATGTTTTTTAGTTTTATTTATTCTTATACCTCCTTCAATCATTATTCAAACATGATGAAAATATAGAAGAATAATTTTACATATAATGAGATATTTTTATGTCTATTTAATTACCTATATCTATTTCCTCTTCCATAAAATTGGAAACAAAACCATTATTTGTGTGTGCGGAGGACTACCACCTCACGAACCGATGTAATTCGTTTTTGATCATCACCTCTCATGGATAGTCATAATGATGGATTTAATATATATATATATATATATATATATATTTATATATATATATATATATCTCTGTGTGTGTGTGTCTATGTGTGTGTTTTATTCATTATATATTTATCATTTTGGATAGGTAATATATTATCTATTTTCTTTTTTTCCCTCATTGAAAATGATAATGTTGTTTGTGTACATGTGTGGAATTATGCCTCCATGAAGCTATGTGATTCATTTCTCATAAAAAAATCACATGGATCATATATATAATAATATTTAATAAAATTGTACTATAGTTATGATTTTATGATAATTCTATAATGATAAAATAATACATACCTTCTCTCTAGAATGATCATTGAAAATTGGAAACTTTACTCGTGTGTATGTACGACCTACTATATAAATGATTATAACACAGCTCAGTTTTCATAAATTTCTCTCATTATTGATTTTAAATGTGTAATTTATGTATAAATATTATAATTATGTCATGATTATTAATGTTTATATGATGGAGTAAGGGCTTATTTGACCATAGTCATCCAACCAAGTTTATTTTGGATATATGAGCTAAATATAATCAAAACACTAATTGTAGACTTAGTTGATTAAGTAATTAAATAAAAAATGGAAATAAAAGAAATAATAAACATGAAATTTTTTAATAATAATGTATATAATTGACATATGTTTATTCAATATGTTAAATAATGAATGTGATGATTCAGACTCAAGGTAAGGACTTTATTTTAAAAAAAATACCCTCTTAAAGATTCCCTTCCAACTCCACTTCATACATGAAAATGTTCTTAAATTTATTTCATGAAAATTTTTATTTATTATTTAAATTATTATTAATTTAATTTTTTACCATCTCTTAGTTTATTTATAATTTTTTTAAAAATGAATCTTTAAAGGTTTTATGTAAGGGGAATTATTTTTAAAAAAACTTTTATAGTTTCCCGTCTAACTCTTTTTCTTCCATGTCTATAGTTTTAAAATTATTTTATGGAAATATTTATATGGAAATTAATGAATGATAATGGATATTTATTCTCTTTAAAAGTTTTTTAATAAAATCTGGTGAAGTATTTTCTATGGAACGTTTTGAATTTTATTACCAAATAAAAGATTAATGTCATGTAATACCATATACAGTTACAATTAATTTTCTCACCACCATACCCATTATTTGATATTTTAATTCCATTATAAACTTCCATGATTTATTGTATGAGAAACCCTCATTCCATATGTTCTGGTTATTTTAAAAAAGTTTTTTAAAATGTAAGGGATATTTAAATATCTGAAATTTTTTTATTATTAGTGCAAAGAATATTTGTATGTGTGTAATGTTGGAAATTTAAAGATTCTTTTTATTCTGATTATGTTATATTTTTTTGGAATTTTTATAATTATGGGTGGTTATGTTATAAATAATGTATGGTTGGTTGTACTATAAACCATGTATTGGTGGTTCGATCATAAACAATGTATGGTCAGGTATCTCATATACCTTCAATGCATTGGATGTAGAAGTCGATTGCATTAGTTATTTTGTTTTTATGGGTGATATAGAAAAATTATTTCCCAAGATACAAAGATAATTCATCTATGTTTTTTGCGGGTTTTAATGCAAATATTATGATCTATCAAGGTAATCTAATGATCTTATGTTTAACAGAATGTATATTCTACTTCTTAAGGGTGGAAAGTATAAATTTGGGAAAAAAGTTTTCAT
The DNA here is from genome assembly GCA_963277665.1 of Viscum album. Classification (NCBI taxonomy): domain Eukaryota; kingdom Viridiplantae; phylum Streptophyta; class Magnoliopsida; order Santalales; family Viscaceae; genus Viscum; species Viscum album. The sequence continues at coordinate 1,328,721,687 of OY728165.1, read as the reverse complement.
GTTTTATACATGAATTAAATTAAACCATTATGAATATTATTTTTATTTAATTATTTGTTTTTAAATGTTTTATGACATACTTTGGGATGTAATTTTGAATTCTTGGGTATGAAAGTGGTCATTTTTTAGATCAATAATTTTCTTCATGAAGGATAATTTATATAAGTATTCATGAACTAATATGATTCTTTCTTCTTTCTATTATGTCCCTTATTTAGATTTTTTTTCACATCCAACATTTTAAAAATGATCTCAATAGGTTTTAAGGATGGGTAAGAAAAAATAAATCATGTTTAATGTCATTAATATTAATCATGAAAAGAAAATATGTTTCATTTTAAAAAATTTATATTGTGGTAAAAATGGAGACTGAGTAGAAGTGTCCACATTATAGTATATGGGTTTATTATGTAAGATTTATGGCCAAATTATTTAATACTCTAAACCTAAATAGATACAAAAAATGAAATATTGTGAATTATTATCTACAATATCAATAATATGTAATTATATAAGGATGGGTATTTATATAAAGAGTCATATTTTTTGGGTATTAAATTTTATTTTCATTTTATTTTTTCTAATATCAATATACATTCTCATTATCCATAACATGGATCAGAATTTAGGGCTTCTTGAAGAATATTCTGGATGAACTTTTTCCCTTTGATGAATTATCTTTATTCTAGCTCTATTGTGTGATATGATTCATATATGGTTCATCCTTAATGGTTTTTTTCTGAATTTCATAAGAGGTGGGTGGTTTATCTATTTCTTTCTACTCATTCTAGAAATTAAAGGCTTGTATTTTTATTTTTTTCTTATATTTTTCAAGGAAAACATGTTATGTTTTAATAATATAGAACTATATATATTATATGATTTTGAGATCATTGAATTTATTTTTAAACGCATTTTTAAAAACCGCTTTTGTTTTATAAAATGGAATCATTGGATTTCGAAAGGTTTTAGGAAATACCCCTTCTTTTTATATGGTTTTAAATTTTGGTTTTGTTTATTGAATGAAACATGTTTTATTAAATTTTTTAAAAGATTGATTGATTTGAATAAATGAATTGGTGTGATACATTAGCATTCACATAGAATTGTGTGAGTACATATTGCATTGGAAGACATCATGTTGGGTTCAAATAAGGGGTCGATGTTTTCAGCATAACTTATACTCATTTTCATAGGGTGACTAGATAGGTAGGATATAATTCTACTTGAGAGTTGAGACTATAACTATTTTGATTCATACATGTGTGTGTGTGTGATGTGGGATGGGTATGCTAAGAGGAACAAATAAGTAAATATATTTTTCTACTTATGTTTAAATTAGTAGACTATTTTGGATTTACTCTTTTTATTAATTTTTTTATTTTAAACATTGACATAAATTTTTCATTTCAAAGTGGAATGAGTTGGGATGTCACTTGAGGATTTACTATATGGCTTTTTAGTCACCCCATACATATGCACCTTAGTGTGTATGCAAATTTTGTTTTTCATGACACAGGTAAAGGAAAATTATCTTATTTCTCTATTTTAGAATTATGATTCTACATTCTTGGGATGATGGTTAGATGTTGGAGATGTTTATGTGGTGTGGTTGTAGTGACACTATATCGGTGTTTTTGTGTCAGGATGTCCTTTGGTTCTTACATCACTTTCTGTTTCAAATCTGATATTTTGTTATTAGTATTCCTTTTTTCGAGTTGTATTATTTATATTTCCCTTATACCCATTATAATAGTCTAGGGAAAACCAACCATGGATATTGAAACTCACTCAGATCCCAATGACTATTTTGATACCCTCTTGTACTCAAATAGAATGTTTTTATCTTTGAAAAAATTTCATAGTGTGATTTTTTTTCAACTCTTTATGAATCATTAAAATAACTCTATGTCAAATAGGATCTATGCCCCCAAATTCCTCCACTCGAGGAGGTCACAATCCGTAGCCAATTTACCAAAATATAAATCCCCATAGAGGCATGAAAAAAAGTACATAAAAAATAATATGGTTATGTATTATATTGACCAAAAACCTCTATATAGTAGTTACCATCCCTGATCCACACTCACTAAACACCATAAAATCCATTCAAGCATGATGAAGCTTCCTAGACCATAACTCATACCTAAAAATGTAAATACTTAATTATAAAAAATAAAATTTTATTATTCAATATAACAAAAGGAATCATATCCACTTAAATATCACTTGGTGGTGTCCACCCACCTAAACCACAACTCATTTAACATAAATGAACTATAAAAAATGTCCAATACCATAGTGATTTTACCTAAAATTATCTAAAACCTAATTAATAAATAATTTATCCTAATTAAATTTTTAACCAAAAAATGAATGAAATAGCTAAAAAGATATATAAGACAATTTGAATTCATCATCCTATAATTCCCTTAGTCCATCACTCATAAAAGCCTCAGTAATCTAGATGATTTGACCATGATTTTATATAACCACCATAAAAACCCTAACCGAAAACTAAATTAAATCAAGGGATAACTAAAAGTAATAAAAATGGTTGGAAGAGGAATGCATCATACCAAAAAAACCCATGTAATATTTTTGTAAACTAATACCTCCCCAATGGGATCCATTAATGGATGAGGGAGAAGAGGTTCTAGTTTAATGAACCTCCCCCATGACCCCTTATCATCTAAAACATGATAGGGTCCAACAAGGAAAAAATGAGTCTTATAATTCTTAAAACAACTATACAATGGTGTGTTGTGTTCATGACCATATGTCTCAAAGCTTAATACCCAATTTTTTCCTTGTTTCATCAAGACTAAAAGGTTCATGATGTAATTCCATACTCCTCAAAACATTTTATTTCATGGACATATACTTCATAGTGTATTACACCTCCCCAGGGTATAACTAAAAAAACATGTTGGGTTTCTACATATAGTAGTTCCATAGGATTTTGAATTATCTCTATATAATCAAAAACATAACCTAAGAACTCATTTAATTACAGTAAAACACCCTCATTATGGTGTGATTTTATGTGTTCACCGAAAAACATTACTCTATTACCTTTGAAAAATGATGACTTATACCCCCTCTACAATGTGAAAAAATTTACCCTCCTCCTGACACACCATAATTTCTCCTTTTTGTGGTGTGGTCTTATAAATATGGATAAAAAATAATCAAAAAATCATAGGCAGATCCTCTAATGCTCAAAAAATTCTCTAAACTCCTTCAAATGGCACAAACACTCGCAAAAAAATCCAGTTTGGGTTTTTCTAACTCTTATAATCATAATATGAGTCCTAATTCTCAAAACTCCCTTCTTCAGGATTTGAAATTTAAATTTTCTATGATTTCATCAAAATAAAATGATATGAGTCATTAAAAACTATTCAATAAAACACTTATTGTTCTTATAAAGAACTATGAAACATCTTCTGGACTATCATTCTTCTTTTGGTTCCTAATACCACTTTTTGATCCCAATTCTAAACTAGAATAGGTTCAACCCAATTTCTCTCAAAATAATTGTGAATAAATTTTATTTCATATAAAAATTATCAACATTTTCCTTTAAGTACACAATAATATCACAATAGTGTATCTAACGTGATTTTCAAATCACCATAACAAATTACATTTGAAAATTTTGATCGGTACTCTTTATCATTAAATTGTTGTAGTGTTCTAAGATACACTGGAAAATCCTATGTATTGGCTTTCATAAACAATCCCTAGATATCTTAACTCAATGCCTAATACATCCCATGGAAATGACCGAAGGAAATTTCCAATTCCCATAGGCTATAAACTAGTTCCAGGTAATCAAGGATACACTATTGGGAATTTTTATTCATGATAAAGGGTTAAGAATTTGTAGTGGAATTCATACTAGAAATATGAAATGGTTTACACATAAATTATATTTTCTTGAAAATAAAATTTGAATCTCTATGTTAAAGGGTATTCAAACATGGAAAAACTAATATAAATAACCATGAAGGTCCAATATAGACATTGTATATCTTAGATACAATAAAACTAAATAAATAACCCAAAATACATGAAGTATAAAATGTTAGGAATATAAAAAATATAAAAATATACAAAACAAACAAGTTATAAAAAACCAAAGATCTCATCTTGTCCTGAGGTTTCCCTCTATAAATATCATCAAACCCATTTTATGAGTAACTGGGATGAAATAATAACATAGAAGAAGATACTCAAGAAACTAAACATGAAAAAAGAAATTTAGTCAATCGACGCTCAGGGGTATAAATATGATGTCTGAAAATATTTCGTATTAGGTTTTACAATAAGAAAATATAAAATACATTTATATTGACATTAAATTCCATAAATTTATATTTGAAATATAATATTTTGAGATAAATAATTTTATTTTATTTTAATATAAAATCAATAATATTCCCCTAAACCATGTTTATAAAATACTAATAGTATTTTTAACCCAGAATAAAACATTTAATTATAAAACAACTTTGAAACCCCTCTTTTATTGATAAAATTTGTTAATCACAAATATTTTTCAAAACAATGCTTGAAAAAAAATGTTTTATACATGATAAGAAAACAGATCATATGTAATAGAATAATGTACCAAACAAGTGGATAAATAAAAATGAGAAAGATAAGAAAATGAGTAGCAATATAAGATAAATATCTAAAATCCACAAACTAACATTACTAAATATCATTTAACCATACTCTACCAAGGAACACAGTTAAACTAAACCATAAAAAAAACATGTATAAAATATTATGGAAAGTAGTGAATGAAAATATAATATTTTTACAATCAACGTGTACTATTAAGAAAAATTGAGTAAGGTAAACATAATAATCAAAAACTCCTATATTCCAAGTGAGATGTTCCTATGAGTACTTGGGTGGAACAATATACTAACCTGTTGATGATGTTAATAATATATAACATCCTTGTCTTACTCTAACAAACCAAACCTTATAGTATTCCATATGGTTAGAGTCTCATCTTTCTCTATGAGATCCTAATTATAGAAAAATCATAACTAGAATTGAAATCATCTCTTGAACTAAAACTTATATACTAAGGAATCCTTTGAAATTAGATCACAGAGGTGGATATCAATAGAATAACTCATTGAAAACATCATAATATCATTTCATCATCCCACCTCTATTTACCATTTTTATAAACACTAAGGACAAACACATTCAATTCTCAACATATACAAGATCATATAAAATGGATATCATGGGGATCAAAATGGGGGTGTAGATCATATTATGAAAAATATTTTATGCAAGGTTTTGATTGATCCTTGCATTTTAATATGATAATCATATATATAAATATATTATTTTAAAGCTATTTTAGAAACCATGTTTCATTTTAAAATTTCATTTAAATAAAAGTAGAGCCTTATTCTTAGTATGATATATCCAATATCTCATATGTTTTTGAAAAAAACATTGATGAACAACATGAAGAATGTTATGAATATAATTCATATAAAAAATAATAACATATTGGAAAACCAAAAAATTTCTCTTAAAAATTAAATTTTAACCCATTAATCCCTAAAACCCATAAAAAACCATATAAAATCATAAGAGGTTTAAAATACCATTTTAGTACTATTTTTTTGAGAAAATTATCATTACAATTTTTCAAAATAGAAAGTGTGTATTGTTGGAACCAGGGATGCTATCTACTAGAAATGGTGTTTGGTTTGTGTTTGTTGTCAATCCTTACATGGATTATCATAAAGTTTTCAAGGAAAGGTATCATAGAGTTCAAGCCTAAAGTAGTATTTAAGGTGGCATCTTTTCCCAGTGTTTTCCAAAATTTTGAGGTTCAAAATTTGGAAGTTGGATTTCAATGTGAAAATTGGATTTTCTTGGAGGAAATATTAAAATATAGAAAAGACACAAGTTTCACAAAGATAGGCTTTTGCGAATTGTGTTTTTCAAATACATAAAGTGTCTTGATGGTGTACTTTACGATTACAACGGGCTTCATGATCAGAGATGGAGTTCTCCGCGATTACGAGTTTCAGATATTTTTGGTTATTGATGGGATGCTTTGAGAATTTGAAGGGATCTGTGAAGGTAATTGATGGAAGACTTCATGATGATGATAAGATTTGCGAAATAAATATTTCCATGGATCTCTGTAAAGGAAGGAGCATCGTGAAGATGTGTTTTATGATCTGGAATACCCACAAAGAGGTGGTGGAGGTTCGTGAATGGCCAAATCTATAAATATGAGGCTACCTCTCTTCATTATCATATAAGCTTTTAATTAAAATCTAGAGACACTTTGAGTTTGAGAAGAGCTTCACGAATCGGGCTATCTATGCAATCTAGTTCATCGCAAAGAGACTTTTAGTCTTAACTAATGCTCCTGATTTTTTCAAAAGGGTACTTCACTGTGATGAGGTGTTCCTTATTGACTCAGTGAGTTTCACGAAGATTATTCCACAAAGTATAGAAAGCTTCACGAAGACAGATAGTTTCGTGAAGGCAAGGATGTTTCTTGAAAGTAGTTTGTTCCATAGAGGCAAGGGTGCTTCGCAAAGGAGTGTGGTTCATGAAGGGAATTTTTGAACATTTAGTTTAAGGCGGTAAGGATTTCAAAGAGCATCAACTTAGGTTTAAGGTGCATACAGAGTCTCATGCTATGTCCGAGACAAATACTTTAATCCAAATCATTAAAGTGACCTTTAAGTTGATAAACCGAGTGAGACATAACCCAAGGCAGTGAGCCAGGGTGAGTCAACAGAAGTGATCTGGGGGATGTAGTGAGTGTTCCTTGAATTATTGTAAAGGTAGTGAGACTATCATAGATTTAATGTGATAGAACCATTGTATTACACAATTAGTGAAGTTTAGTGGATTTTGGTATGACCGAAACACTGTCGGCATATGATCCTTGAATGTAACCCTTAGTAATGAACCAAGTAAAAGTTTCATGTGGTCTCTATGAATGTGATTGTTTGATTTCTATTATCATCCATCTTACAGGTCTAACATGTTCCTACCAACGTGGGGACAATATATTTGTTTGAAAAGAAAAATTTGACACCCTGATTCACCCCTCCCCTCTCAGGGTGTCCTAGGGTCATACAAGTGGTATCATAGTGTTAAGGTTATTGGTGTTAGATCTATCATTTTTTGTCATTGAGAATTCAGCCAATTCTAGGATAATCCCTCTCTTTGATGGAAGTAATTTTCAGATATGAAAGAATAGAATGAGATCTCATCTAAGATATCTTTGAATGGAATTCCTAATTGTTATGGTGTAGGGAATACAATTCACTGATCCAATAGGGATTTCTATGACTGATACAAAAAGGAAAGTTCTTGATGCAGATTCTAAAGCTTAGAATTCTCTAACTACGGCCCTTTCTGATCAGATCTATCTAAAGGTGATGAGTTTCACCTCAGAAAAGTCTATGTGGGATAAACTTGAAAATATTTATGAAGGAGATATTAAAGTGAATAAGAAAAAACTTCAATTCTTGAACAATAGGTTTGATGATCTGAAGATGCATCTTGATGAAAATGTTGATTCCCTCTTTAATCAAATTACTGAGGTAGTAGGAGCAATTCCAAGTCTAGGAGAAGAAATCAAAGTCATTGATATTGTAAAGAAAATATTGAGAAGACTTCCATCCCTTTACAATGAAAATGTGTCATCCCTTGAGGAAAGATATCATTCCAAACTTTCTCTGGATTATCTACTAAGCATCCTGGTGGTATATGAAATGAGAGTCAAACCAGAAGATGCTACGACTCATGTGAGCAAGGAAATGGCATTCAAATCAATGGAAAAACTAAAAATTTCCGAAGACAGCAGTGATGAAGACGATGAATAAAAATAAATTATTTCTCTTATTTCAAAAAAAAATCAAAAAGGGAAAAGGAAAATTTTATTATAAGTTACCTCTGGCTTTCTTTCATTGTGGCAGAGTAGGGCACATTGTCTCTCAGTGCTCAATAAAGTTCAAAGATGAAGAGAGCGAATCTGAAAAAAATGAGAAGCCTCAAAAAAGGTTTTTCCAAAAGGGAGACTTCAAATCCAGAAATAAAGTATAGAAGAAGAGTTTTTTCTATGAAGAGGAAGATAGTGATAATGAATTCTGAAAAGAAGAAGAACCGTAATTTAAAAATGGAAACCATGCTTCCATGATGGCTACCATTGAAAAGTTATAACCATTGACAGATAAAGCTAGAGATAACCAGTTGAAAACTAATCATGATCCCAAGTTTCAGCTTAAGGTTTATTTTGGTAAGCTTGAGAATAAGTGTAAGAGATGTAAAAGGTGGAATGCAATGGTGGAAGAATCATTAGAATATGTCGATCATCTTGAAGCTAAAATCGAATGACTGTAAGAATTGGTGAATGTACAGTAAATAATTCTTGAAAGGATTGATGATATAGTGGAACTAAAGCTTAGAATCTAAGAACAAGAAATGGTCATCAATGGCATTACCTTTAGACTATAGGAGAAGTTCAAGACCATAGAGGGACATGTAGAGGAATTTGTTACTCTTAAGAGAAAACTCGAGAGTGAATCAAACCTAAAAGAAGGAAGGAAGAAAATACAATTTGGAAAATTCTCAGATGCTAAGTTTCTAGAAATAGATGAGCAAGGGTCATATGGGGTTGAAAATATCTTGAGTGATCAATGACCCACTTTCATGGGAAATAGTGGAATCATTTGTGAAGTTAATAAATCATATACTAGAAATAAAGTGATCCAAAAGAAAGACCAGATGAAAGTTGGACACGTTGAAAAGTTTTATGAAGTGCTAAAAAAGAAACCATCATTCCAAACTGAAATATTAACTAAATATTATCCTCAATATTTCTGAAATGATAGGCAGTAAAACTATTTTCCCAAGGAATAAGGCATGAAGATAAATATAAGTGAGAATACACTTCCTCTCATGAAGTGTCAGTTTTGTGGCTATCTGGGTCATACCATGTCATATTTCAAAGAGGCAAGGATCTATTTGAATGGAGAAGATATGGAAAGTCGACAAAGGAGAACTATTTAATATATTACATATTATAGAAGAAATATTTTCTATGGATACTATTTTTAATGTTCTAACATTGGCAATAAAGCTGTGTATTGCAGGCAGAGATATGAAAGGAGAAATTTATACTACTCTCAGAGACGGGTCAATACTCTCCAACCAGACGGAGTTGTTCTCGCAAACATATTTTCTCCTCTTGAATAATATTATGGGTATTAATAATCTGATTATGTGAAAGAAATAATTTAAAGTCCATTAGTGTTCTACGCTGAATCCAATATCTCATGTAAAGAGAAGAAAAAAATTGAGAAATTCAATCTTTCAGAAGTAACTCTCAAAGCTACAAAGAGTAGCATCACCTGGATTCTTGATAGCGGATACTCATCTCATATGATAGGAAATTATGACCTTTTAAAGAACATTAATAATAGTGTTTATGAAACAATGAGGTTTGTTAATGATGGTGCTTTGAAGATTAAAGTCAATGGAAATACTGCACTGGCCAATAGAGAGATAAAGAAGACTAAAGTCCTTTATGTGGATAGTCTACGTCAAAATCTCCTCAGTGTTTCAATTCTGTGATGCAGGGATTAAAGTAACTTTCAATCAAAATGGGTTCACTATAAAGATAAAGATAGGTAATTCTCTCATGAAAGGCTACAGAACAGATGGAAACTTATATCAGGTTGACAGTAAAGAGAACTCCTTCTATCTGTTTGTTAAAGAAGGAAAAAACCTATGGCATCGAAGGCTGGGGCACATTAACCAAAAATACATGGAAAAGATATCTAAGATGAATACAGTCATGGATATCCCCATTCTAAAATGTGAACAAGAAAAGCCTTGTGATGCTTTCATATGGGGGAAGTCGGTCTGTAGTTCATATCGGCTAAAGAATAAAAGGGATGCACACCTTCTTGATATCATCCATACATATGTATGTGGCCTGATAAACATTTTTGGAACTCATAGAGAGAGTTACTTCATCCTTTTCATTTATTATTATAGTAGAATGGATTATGTAATGGTTATTCAAATTAATGTTAAAGTACTTGATTGTATAAAAACTTATCGTTGAATTACTAAGAATGATACTGGAAAGACAATCAATGTTCTTTGATTCTGAAAATGGAGGGGATTACACATCCATTGAGTTTGAAAATTACCTGTAAAAACATGGAATATAGCATGAGGTAGATACTGTGAGAACTCCGTAGTAAAATAGAGTAGTTGAGCACCAAAATCAACAGGTCAAAAACATGTCCAAGACTATGCCAATTAAGAGTCATATCTCTCTCCATTACTGGAAAGAAGCTGTTGAAGTTTCAGTGCATATTCAAAATTGAATGGGGCTCTATATGGGAGAGACAAAGACTTCATATGATTTTTAGCATGAAAGGAAGCATTCTTTGAAATAATTTCATGTTTTTGGAAGTAAATGTTTCATCCAAAACAAAGAAGGGAATCAAGGGAAGTTTGATAACAATGTAGATGAAGGAATGTTTCTTGGATATCCAATGAACAACAAAGCTTACAAGTTCTTCAATAAGAATTTGGGAAGGATTGTGGAAAGCAGTGATGTTAAGATCATTTAAGACAAAACCAAAAATTCTTCAAATAATTCTTATGCTGATGAGATAGAAAATTAGGAATAATGTAAACATGGAGAAAATGAAAATACAGAAATAGAGGAAGGTGTAAAAAACTCTCTGGAGTCACATCATGATGTTAACTCAAAATAATAATCTAAATTTGAAACCATAGTAGGATAGAATTCGGTTGAACCTCAAAGAAGGAATATAATAGCATAAATTGATCAATCCAACATCATTGGGGATTGGACTGCACCCACACAAACGAAGAGAATGAGGAGTAATGAACAATCTGCATTTCTATCAATTGTGGAACCATCCTCATTTGAAGAATCTACAAAGGATGAATCAAGGGTGAAGGTCATGAATGAATAGTTAGATAAGATTGACAAGAACCAGACATGGGATCTGGTCAAGAGACCCAAAGGTCACAATGTTATTGGTACAAAGTATATCTTTAAGAACAAATATGATAAGCATTGTAATGTGATCCGAAATAAGTTGTGACTGGTGTTCAAGGGATATTCATAGATTGAAGGTGTCGATGTTGAGGAAAAAATTGCTCAAGTAGCAATTCTGGAGTCAATCAGGTTACTTCTAGCCATGGAAATCCAAAGAGGTTATAAAGTGTATCAAATTGACATCAAGACAACATTCTTAAATGGTGTTTTGGAAGAATAAGTCTACATTGAACACCCAGTGGGTCTCTTTCTTGGAAATGATGAAATAAATATTGGTAAATTGAAGAAAGAACTCTATGGATTGAAACTGGAACCACGGGCATGGTACTCTTGATTGGCTTATTATCTAAGAAATCTTGAATTCAAAAGAGGAGGAGTGGATCAAAATATCTATGTGAATAATTCTCAAAAGTATCAATTCAAATTATTGGTATATATGGATGATATTATTTTTTGTGGAAGTAGGCAGGGATCAGTGGATGAATTTTCCAATCACATGAAATCGGAATTTGAGATGTCCATGATTGGTGAACTTGCAAATTTATTAGGGATGAAAGTGATTCAAAAGAAAAATTATTAATTAATTTATCAGTAAAAGTATGCAAGTGAGCTTTTGAATAAATTTAATATGCATGACTTCAAACCAATGTAGACTCTGATTGCAGTTAGAAAAAAACTTGGAATTCATGATGGGACATTTGTAGATCCCACAATATACAAGAGGATCATTGGGAGCTTATTTTTCCTGATAGTAACATGTCCAAAAATTATCTTTTCAATATACTTAGCATCTTGCTTTCAGAGTAATCCAAAAGAATAACATATGGTAGCGGTGAAAATAATCATGAGGTATATTCAAGGTACTCACAATTATGGATTATACTTTGTTGTAGGTAGTTATAGTAAACTATCATCATTTTATGATACTAAATGGGCTGGAGATGTAGTGGATAGAACGTCCACTAGTGGTGGATCATTCTATATGTGTGGGATGGATAAGTAAGAAACAATAAAGTACTTATCTTAGTACTTCTAAATCTGAATATATATCTGCTACAAAGGCATGCACTCCTTTACTTTGGATGAAGCAATAACTGACTGACATTGGTGATGAGGTGAAACAACCAATGGTGATCTACTGTGATAACTAGATAACAATTTATCTTACGCATAATATTGATCAGCATTCTCATAAAAAACATATTGAAATAATATATCACTTTATCAAGGAAAAAGATGAACATGGTATGATTAAAATGGATCGTGTGGGAACTGATGAGCAAGTTGCTGATATCATGACTAAGCCACTATCAGCGGCTGTGTTTGAGAAACATCAGTTGAACCTCGGTGTTTAGCCGCCTCTCAATGCATAAGGTGGTTATGAAATTCCCCTCTCCCCATTTCTTTTAACTATATTAATATGTTTTTGATGGTGATGATGGTTTATGGGGGAGATCCGTTCTAGGGGTAGTATGTTCTGAGCTCTACAATGCGCAAATACCGATCTTTGGGTTTATTGCCAATGGGAGAGAAATGGATAAATTCAATGTGGTTCAATGAGAGATATTAAATGTCATTCAATGTAGTTCAATGAGGGATATGAAATTTATAGAGTATAAAAAGATAAATTCAGTGAGATACAGAGGAGTGTGAAGGGAGTTTGAATACACAAGAACACAATTCATGTCTTCCCTCTTGTTTTCCACAATGAGACTTTCTCACATAGACTTAGAGTGATGGTTTAGTTGTTTATTGCATATTTTGTTTTGGTGTGTTGATTGATTGATGGTGGTCTATTGAATTTATTTGCAGATTGCCAACAAACCCAAAGGGGGATATTGTTGGAACCAGGGATTCTCTCTACTGGAAATGGATTTTGGTTTTTGTTTATTTTCAATCCTTACATGAATGATCAGGGAGTTTGCAAGTAAAGGTATCATACAGTTCAATCTGATATCAATATTGAAGGTGGCATCGTTTCCTGGTGTTTGCCAACTTTTTGGGGTCCAAAATTTGGAAGTTGGCATTCAATGTGCAAAGTGGTTTTTCTTGGAGGACTTATTAAAATATAAAAAAGGTGTGAGTTTCACAAAGATGGGCTTTACGAATTTCATTTCACGAATACATAAAGTGTTCTGACAGTGTGCTCCACGATTACGATGGGCTTCACGATCGAATATGGGGTTCTCCACAATTACGAGTTTCAAATCTTTTCTGTTGTTGAAGGAATTCTTTTTGAATTTTAATGGTGTTGCAAAGGTAATCGATGGAAGACTTCATGATGACAATGAGATTTGTGAACTGATGATTTCTATGGTTCTATATGAAGTGAGGAGTGTCGTGAAGACATGTTTGATGATTAGGAATATCCGAAAAGAGGAGGTGGAGCTTCGTGAATGGACAAGACTAAAAATATGAGGCTAATACTATTCATTATCATCGAATATTTGAATTAAAATCCAAAGATTATTTGAATTCATGAAGAGCTTCACGAATCGAACTATCTATGCAAGTTGGTGCATCGTGAAGAGACTTTTAGTCTTAACTGTTTCTCGTGATTTTGTCGAAAGGGTACTTCGTGATGATGAGGTATTCCGCATTGACTCAGTAAGTTTTGCGAAGATTATTCCATGATGGCTAGGAATATTTGTGAAGACAGATAGTTTTGTGAAGGAAAAGATGCTCCACAAAGGGAGTTTGTTCTACAGAGGCAGGGGTGCTTCGTGAGGGAGTGTGGTTCACGAAGGGCAGTTTTGAACATTTAGTTTAATGGAATAATAATTTCAAAGAGCATCAACTTGGGTATAAGGTGCAAGAATAGTCTCATTCTAAGTCAGAGACAAATACTTTAATGCTAAATCATTGAAGTGACCTTGAATTTGATAAACTGAGTTAGACTTCGCCCAAGGTAGTGAGCTAGGGTGAGTCAACAGAAGTGATCTGATTGATGTAGTGAGCATTCCCTGGATTCTTGTAAAGGCAGTGAGCCTGGAACAGAGTTACTGTGACCAAACCTTTGTATTCCAAAACTATTGAAGTTTAGTGGATTTTCATATGACCAATACGCTATTGGTGTATGCTCCTTGGACGTAGCCCTTAGTGGTGAACCAATTAAAAGGGTTGTGTGGTCTCTGTTCATGTGATTGTTTGATTTATATTCTCATCTATCTTATAGGTCTAATGTGTTCCTACCAACATGGGGACAAGATCCTTGTTTGAAAAGAAAATTTTGACACCCTGATTCACCCCTCCCCTCTCAGGGTGTCCTGAGTCCTACATGTATAACTTTTATTTAATAAATCATAAGAATATGATTTCATAGAAAAAAAAAATTACTCTTGGACTTAGAACTATAGATCATAGAAAAAAAATAATTCACTAAGGATGACAACATAAGAATAAATTTTATACAAAATCGATTTAGAGTATTCCAAAACTATATGGTTCATCAATAAAAGAAAATATATTAGAAAAACTATCCTCGATCAAGAGTGAATACTTTGAAACCTTTAAAACTAGGAAGAAAAGTTTCCATGAGGAAAATATGCACTCCATGCACAAAGGGAAACCATAATGTGAAGTCAAATCCTCAATCTAGGGTTCCGAAGCCCTAGCCATATGATGATAGAAATAAGAAGAAATAATATATATATATAGATGAGAATAATGAAATATATGGTAAATGAATATATAACCACAAAGAACCACTTGAAATAAAATAGGAGTTGGGAATCATGGGGGGAGGGAAAATAGCCATTATGGATCTCCAATTATACACATTATACTAGGGAATGGGTTAATCCTCAAGTTTCTTTTAATTCGACAACAGTAGAAAAGTAAAATTAAAGAAAATAAAAACATTCCAAAAACACATAATGGTACAGACCTACTAGTCATGGTGTTATTCCCTTTTCCAAACACCTCACTTCATAAACATCATATCTCAATGTGTGGAACACCTCATCTAAGAATAACCAAGTATCATTAACTCAAACCCACCACAACATGGAATTCCTTCCTCATGACGTGAAACACCTTCTCAACCTAGATCCATGGTATGGCCACACCCGATAAACCCCCATTATAGTGAAACACTCACCAAAGAGGGTTTGAAATGATACAAAAAAATCCTAAGGTTTTAGAATTGTATGGGAGTTCACACATACATAATAGTAATTTCATACACATGGTAACCCTTATACACCATCATTAAATAACCACACCTCATATGGTGTGACCTTCCTCCTTTTCAACTTTTTAAAAACTCAAGAACCTTATAAATGAGGGTTATGAAGAAGAAGTGTATCATTGTTTACTCTTATGTATGGTACTTAACCAAAATATAATGCTTTTGAAAACCCATCACACTATGATTCCCATTGTACATAGCATGATCCTCAATCACCCACAACTCAAAAATTCCCTGACATAGACCATCATCCTGTGATTCCCCTTGGGAGCTCCATGAACTTCTATAAACCAAGGATTTTATAACAACTAAAACAACAAACAATCCTATGAAAAATGACCCAATTCAAGGAATGGAAAACATCAATAAATAATAAAAAATACCTAAGAATGAAACTATGGGTGTGACATTGACACCCACTAAATCACTTGTCTTCTAATAATTATGTAACATAGAGTGAATTTTAGGAAACTTATTATTCTATTAGATAGTTTATCATTGTATTATAAGTAGATATATTTAAATGAAGGAAATTTTTATATGTAATGAAAATATGTATTGAGAAGTTAATCCTATATTTGTAGTGAAAATTAGTAGTTAATTTTATATTTATAAATATTTCAATGTAGGGGATCTTATGTATCCAATTTAATTTCGAGTTTATTCTTATATTTTGGATATTTCTCAATGGAAATTATTTAACATATATAGATATTTTTCTTACATATTTAGTATGAATTGTAAATTATTCCTACATACTGATGTTTGTTGATGTATTTAATAATACATAAGAAATATTTATTTTTATGCATAGTCCAGTTACTTTTATATATGCAGTTGAAGTCGTTGATTAATTATCAATATCAAGATTTCAATACTCATAAGATCATACATACTAGTAAATTATTTCATTCATGGAATATAAATACTTACACATTTTGATTTTACTCTTATGTATTAAAAGGGAAGATCATGTGTATTATATTAAAAACTCATTCTTATGTATCATCATAAATTTTTCTTATATACGAATATATTTGTAAATTAATCTTATTCATTTAAATTTTATATATTTTATTATATATTTTTCATTTATGGTTTTAATAGAGAATAAAACTAAATAGTGAAATGTTTTTTTAGTTATGGTGTGATTCTTGGAAATTTTTTACTAACATTTTTATAATCTTATATTTGTTGAAAGTAATTTCTTAAATAGCATTAAAGACTCTTACTTTTAAAGTGATAATTGAGGGTAATTTTTTAATCTATTATATTTAAAATATTATATTTATAATTCCTATTGAAGAATATATATATATATATATATATATATATAATCCATTTCATGATATAGATAACACACATGGACAAATTTTATAGATATTTTTTTATTTTCATGAATATATTGAAATAGATTTTATTCATGTTTTGATTGATTTTAGATTGAAAAGTTAAAATATAAATGAAAAAATAATATTATTTCTCTATATTATTTTTAATATCATGATATGGTTGAAGATCCTTCAAATATACTCTTAAGAGACATACATGATTCTTTGAAGAAGATTAAGTTTTTATCATGTGTACTACTACAAAACTTTGTGCAGTAACTATTATTAAATTTTATATGTTCTAGCATACTTTTGAATTGATCATCATTTTTTCATAGTGTGGGAGAGAGAGTAAGGATAAGTATTTTCAATTTAAAGGATATAGAGACTGTAATATTCAATGATTCTGATATTATAATTTTGTTCGATAGCATAAAAATATATGACACCGAGTGTAAATGAACCATGAAATATTATTATTTAAATATGACCATTATTACCTATCCATTTAATTATATTTTATGAATAATATTAACTCATTTAAGAACTATATTTATAGTTTCTAATCAATAAAAAATTATTAATTAATTCTTTATAAATAAGCACTCGATTTTTAGATAAGTCATTTTATGATTCAAAAATATGTTTGGTTCATAAATGATTTATTATTTTTTAGTAAATATTCTTAATAATGTATGGAAATTTTAAAAAAATCGATAAGATGAACTTAATTTTATAAATCATCATAAAAAAATTATCTGAGGGTGAAATTTTTTTTTTCTAGAAAGTTTTATTTTTCAATTAATGAAAGAATGATGATTGTTCTTATGAGTTTTGTAATTAAATGAATACTATTTATAATTTATTAATGTTGTGTTTATTGCACAATAATTATACGATGGGGAAGCCCAGATTGCATCGGGTAATCCCATTGCACATTTTATGATAGGGAGACCCAGATATCACTGGGTAAGCCCATTACAATTTATACAATGGGGAAACCTAGATAGTTCAGGGTAATCCCATTATATATTATATAATGGGGTGTCCTAGATAGCGATGGGTGAAATTGTTACAGCTTATGTGATGTGGAAACCCAAATAGCATCAGGTAATCCCATTACAACATATATAATGGGAAGTCCTATATAGTGCTCAAATGTATTGGGTAATGATTTATATCTCATGATATGAAAATGGGAAACAAGTCAATGGGTCTGATCCAAAATGGGAAATAAGTGCATCATGATCCCGATTGGGAAACATGTTAGTCTTTATCTACAATAGGAAATGGGTGAATCCTAATCCATAATGGAAAACAGGTTCATCCTGATCTAAAATGGGAAGAAGGTGTTTCTTAATCTACTAAGTTGATGGTCTTGGTAGTTAACCTTGAAATATGAAACATTTTTCATTATTTATAAGGGTTAAACACTTTAATGACATGATATTATGGATCATGGTTGATTTATGATTATTTATCACCCTTATAGGCAATGTTTTCAAAAATTATAACATTTTATGTCATGAATCAAGTTTATGATCTATGAAATGTTGGGTATGAACTTCATAAGTTATGTTCATGATCACATACCCTTATTATTATCTTATACTTTCATATTACCATAGATTTATATCTATTATGATTACTCTTAAGAAGAATCTAAGATCTCCCTTTCTAATGATTCAATTCCCCAGGTTATGATGATAGGTTTTATATAGGGTATTTCTTTGAAGAGTACTAAATGGGAGGATCATTTTGGGAAACATTAAATATCTTTCACCAATTTAAAATATTGGTTTCCATGCATATAATGGAACTAAATGATTGTGGTTCTTAGGCATTTATTTGTACAATGTAATTAATATTCATCTAAGAAGTTTTAATATGCATGTATAAGAAACTCGAATCACTATATATGTCATTTTCTGAGACCTAGGGGTCAATTTTAAAGGTTGTACCTTTTTGGGTGTTTTTTGCACCGTAGAGATATCATCATGGAATGATCATTCCTTGGTTGTCTCAGATTGATATATCTACTAAACTTTATATGATGGGATGTGGATTAGATGGAAGTGTGGATTCTAGAAATTTTATTGAGATGGATTCATTAGAGAATTTATATGATATGTTAGACTATGATACCTTATGTTTCTAATTTTAAAATAAATAAAAAATATCTTCTGAATTCCTTTTATTTACTTCATTCTATTTGAGTCTAGGAGACTAGAGATTTCACTTTTGAGACTATTGAGTTCCCTTGAATTGGATTTGGCCATTGGTTTCTTGAGATTTATTTTTTGGTCATATGAGGAAAAATTATTTCCTTTATTAATAAATCTCACACTATTATTTCATCTTTGATAGGTTTTTTTAGCTCTCATGCCTTGGTTTTGTTGGTACCAGGTCAAAGTTTTTATGGATATTATATTATTCTTAGTTTATTAGGGTGTTACTCATGTGGTTATAAATTTTTCATCATCTCTTCACATGAATATTGCACAATGGTTTATTAAAATCTTTGGTTGAGTTTGGGGATTCAATAATTCTACCATATTTATAGGAAAACTATGGGAGTTATATACTTTTGTTTTATTTTGTTGGATTATAAGAATTAGATTGATAATGATAATTAATTAGACAAGTAAAATATAAGGGGTAAGGATGATTCTCATATACACTTTGATGTCATGATATTTCTTAGGTTTCATGTCTTGTTTGATGATTCTGTTGAGTGGTTTTTTCTACTGTGATTTATAATGTTTACTATGATTTGAATGGTTGTGATCTCCTTTCATAAAATATTAATCATGTATTGATGGTAAAAATAAAATTATGAAACCATGAAAATGATTTTTATACTATCCACAAATACTTTATATGAAATAATGATTAAATGATTATTTTTTATTGTATTGATCTTTTAATTTGGTGTGGTTCACTACTTTTTTTTAGATTCCATGGATATGATTTTTGTGGAAGTGGTAGGAAGTTGTTGGGGATATATTTGGTAGTTGAAATGTGTGAGAAGAATTTTGTGTGTTTTTTACAAGGTTTGAAAGAGTGGGTGTGTTTAATGATATGTGGTGGTTGGGTTATTATGATATAATGGCCAGTTTTTTAAAAAAGGAAAGGAATTATGGTAGTCATGATGTCTGTCAGCATGTGTTGTGATTTGAGTTTCGTAGTGGTTGGTTATGTGTTTTGTGGATATGTTATAGATTCTTGATATAAGAAAATATGGTTTCTAATGATAAATTTTGTGTTAAGTGTGGTATATATTAATTAATGTGGTTTTTAATATATTGTGGAATATTTTAATGAAAGGGTAAGTGCTAGATGTAAATTTGGTTGATTAAAAAGGATCAGTTTGACATTAAACATGTACATAAATGAAATAATAAATTTAATATGGATGGTAACCAATAAATTTTTAAATGATTAAATTTTGTGACTAATTGGATGATTTAGATATTTTTTTGGTTGTTTTGTGTGAGGAAATTGTGCTGATTTAGGTTGTAGAGATGGAATTGTTTTGAATATAATGGCAGCATTGATGGGGTGATTGTTATGGGAAATTGTAGCACTATTTTAGAATAAAGCTATTAGGTTGGGTTCTTTATGACTATGGAATATGTTTTATTTTCATTGTAATTTCATACACACCCCACCTGAGTCAGATAACCTCATTGATGAATAAATGTTTTGGTTTTGTATGTTTACCCCAAAAATCCTATTTGGGAAGGGAATAGATAGATAACTAATTTAACTTTCATTATATTAGATCCAGGTATACTACGAGTTGTGATGGATCTCAATAGGTATAATAATATGGTTTATAATGTCTTAATATTATGGTATGTGATATACTGGATGACATGGTTATGTGATTTAGATGAAGATATATGGTGGGTGTCAACTATAATGGGAGGAAGGAACATAGTTGGTGTCCTTCATGTTAACGATACCCTATATTAATGGAAATGTGATATACAGCCATGATATGGTATATTGTGGAAAATATTTAATGGTGGTGATGTGGTTGTGTTATGTGACATGGTTTTATATGAGATATGATGTGCAATAAAAAAGCTATAAAACAGATTAGAGAACCATGATGTTTTTCATTGGGGTGTGAGTGAGAAAAACTATTGGGGACATGGTTATAGGATAAATAAATTATATATTCTTATGATATTATGTTATTACACTTGGATTCAATATTGTTAGAGTGATCCATAGCATGGTTGGGTTATATATGACATGTGTAGGTGTGTGTTGAATCTTTTGATTATTCACTGATGAATTATTATACCTCTTTATTTTCACTTGAATAATTGATTATATCCTACTTAGTGTACATGTATTCTCACCCGTATGTATATATTCTTTTTTTCATGTTTCTATGATAGATTTTTTTATTGCGATATAAATTATTTTCCTTTATCTAGAAGCTATGGTTGGAGTCATTGCCTTGGGATTTTTATTTTGGTATTTCATTTAGAGTTATTATTATTAGTATAAGATTACATGGATGTTAAGGGAGAGTAGTTTTACTTTACAATTTGGAGTTTATTATTGGTGTTTCTCATGTTCCTATGATTTTTTGGTCAATTTATCCCATTTTTAGGTTTTATACCCTTAGTTCTAGACACAACCCCATATACTAGGTTGCATTTTGGGATCACTCTCATCATCAATATAGGCCAACGAGGGCTTCCTATTTCATGAAGATCTCGATGAATTGGATAATAGCTATGGATGAGTATTAAGATAGAGACTGTAGTTAGGAACTAGTGATTATTTAATGGGTTTAGTAGGGAAGTAAAGTTAGTTTATTCTATTGTGTGGTGTATAGAGGCCTATTGTCAATGTCACTAGTGATTTGGACATCATTCATTTGACATAAGAATCATAATCTTACTTAACACCCTAAGTAAAATAATATTTATTATGGGGTAGAAAATTATGGTAGATAAATTAATTGTGCATATTTTTACTTATTATTGGATAGAGGTATTTTTGGGGGATGTTAAAAAGAATCTATTTAAATGATCTTCACATGAATTTCATGTTATGATCATTTCCTTTATTACATGTAAATATGTCTCCTGTTTTTTTGTCTAAGTGTGGTTTGTGTTAGTGAGGGGAGGTAGTATGATCTAGATGATATCTAGAGTGTTAACATGACTTAGTAAGATATGTCTTGGAGAAATATGCATTGTATGATCTAGAAGTTTTTTCGATAGATGTATTAGGTACGTGTCTCTAATTTAGACACTAAGTTATGGTAGGAAGATTTGGATATCCCCTTCATTTTTATCTATGCTATGTTTGAGTGTTGGGTTTTATTGGTTGTTATCTAACTGAGAGGGTATGTACATGATTGGAGGATTTTGTTCCTCATGTTGCATAAGGAGTGAGAGGTTTCATGAGATGATTTCCATAGTCTATTTTATATGGATTTCCTTTCTTAGATGATGATGTTGGTGAAGATTTAGAAGTTTCTCTCCATCTAGAAAATTATTTTCAGTGTATAAGTTATCAAGAACATATTCAAGTACTTTCATTGCTTTACCCCTAATCTTTTAGTGGACCATAAATCCAAATGAAGGTGCCTTGTGGAGGTCATACATCTAGATTTTCATTATATTGCTACCAAATTTATATTCCCTATGTATATGGAGTTTAAATATAAGATATTGTTGATGAATATTATACTTTTTAAATTAGGATAATCATAATATGGGAGTTATCAAGGATTCCCAAGGAGCGTTGTTGTTATTGGTTAACACCAAATGTTATGGCAATTGATATTTTGATTGGAAGGGAGTCATCCCTAATAGTTTTCCATAATGTTTTTTAAGCCAGTATTTCTATAGAATTTTCCATGTACACTATGAAAATGTGATTCATTTTTGGGGGTTTTATCCATTAATGATATCACTACTCACCTATTCTCAGAGGTTAATGTGGTTTAATTGGGAAGTTTCCATTTCATATGTAGCTTTATTTTCATTATAGGTTATATTAGTAGCAGATTCATTAAGATTTTGTTCCTCTAAGGGTAGGTGGGGGTTGTAGAGGATATCCCCATGATGTGCTTAGTCCTCAGGTACATGGGGATACTCATGGCCAAGGATTTGGTTGTTAGTCAGGCCCATGAGGTAGAGGAGTTGGGCATGGTTAGTTTCACACCTTGTACATTATGGTTCCAAATTGGTAGAGGTTTTCCAATGTATTTCCTATTTATTTTCCAACATAGAGTTCACTTTATATTATTATGGAGAGCCTCACTCCTTCATCTTTCATACTGTGGTCCATTCCTTGGGACTGATGGTGGAGATGCTTCTAGTTCCCCTATTGTTAACTACTCTAATTATATTCTAGAAAAGTTTTTATTGATGTATATCATGATTGTGAGTTGATGATGGGACCACGTTAGTCATTGGGAAATTTCATCATGTAAAAAATACAATAGTGTGATGTTATTCTTACCATGTATTGGTTATGTTATATACATTTGGTCAAAAATTTCCACTATAAGTGAGTTTTATTCAAGAATGTAGGACAGAGTGTGGTTTTAATTAGAGAGTGGGACTAGAAGATGGACCAGAGGCATTTAGAGACTAATTTTTTTCATTTATTATAATTAAAAATGGGTTTGGTAGAGGCATAACAATTGTTGCTTCCTAAAGTTATTGAGGAGTTTCCATAAATTTTTTAATCATAGGTTTTAATGCTACCCCCTCAATGTGGTATCAATTTTTGGATAGAGTTATACCTCGGTGAATCTATGATTTCATATTGTACTTATCAAAGAACAACTTTTAAATTGCAAGAGTTAAATTTTTAGATTTATGATTTGATACATAAGGATCTCGTCTGGCTAAATGTTTCATCTTAGGGTACCACAGTGTTTTTCACCATGAATATGGATGGTAGTATGAGGTTGTGTATAGACCAACGATGGTTGAATTGTTTGATGGTGATCAAATTTTTTCTCCTTCTAAGGATAGATAATTTTTTTGATCACATGAAGGGATCTATCTAGTTTTTAAAGACCAACCTACATTCTTGGTATTGTCAAATGATGGTAAAGTAAGACTATATCCTAAAGACTACTTTTAAGAACTTTTATAGAGACTTAAAGTTCATAGTTATTTTGTTCGGTGTCCCAAATTCTACATCTATTTTCATGGGAGTTATGAACTATGTGTTCTATTAGTTCTCATATCTTCCAATGGTAGTGTTTATTAATTACATCCTCATATACTCAAATTCTAAGTAGTATCATGTTGATCTTACCAAGTATGTATTATGAGTCCTTAAACACCACTATCTCTATAAGAGGTTATACTAGTTAATTTTTTGGATGAATGATTTGGATTTTCTTAGGCATGTGGTATCTCAGTAGGGAGTGGTAGTTGATCCTCTAATGTTTGATGGGAGTTGTTTGTTGGTAAGTAACCAAGATTTAAGCATATGGATATAGGTTCCTTTGTATCTTGAGAAATTTTTAGATGTTTATGTCAAATTTCATTTTGATTTTATCCATGTTAAAATCATTGACCATGATGGACCATGCTTTCATATAGGTTTATAAGTACTATATAGAATTTCACTACCTAATGTAGATGTTAATCAGTGCTCCCATTCTTTTATTTCCATTAGAGGGAGTGATGTTGGATGTTTTATGTCAAACTTATCACCTTGTTTAGTGTGTATCCTAATATAGATGAGGGTGTATATCTCATATGGTTCTAGGTAGTTACATTCCCTTAGGAGTAACTATTTCACTCAATATCTAGAGTTATAAGAATTGGTATTTTCTCTAAATATATGGTATTATTACCTCATTGGTGAATTCTTTTTTATATTCACGGGACATAAGATAATGATTTATAACTTCTCTTAATGGGATTCAATTTTTTTAATGGAGGTGGATAAAGTTCATGTAGGATAATGACATCAATGTTTTTTACATCCTGGGGAATGGGAATGCAGTTTTTAATGTACTAGGTATAATTTCATGAGAAGATAGATTCTTTCAGAGTGATAGAGGAGCTTACAGTGATGTATCTTGATGAAAAACGAGGTTTGTGGTAAATTATTCTTATTATAAATGATATTGAAATTGTCTCTATTACAGTAAGTTGAGGAGTATAAGTGGGTATACATAGAGGCACATGTGATTTAGGATTATTTATTTCATGTGGATGCTTCTAAGGGATGATTAAAGGATGATCAATGTCATGTTTTGTTTCAAGGGAGTGCTTTTTTTATTTACCTAGGATGTGTGAGTGGATTCTTCATGAGTTACATATATCACCTCTAGTAGTTCATCCCGGTATATCTAATATTTATAATTCCATAAGGAGTCATCTACGGTGGTTTAGGATAATTTAGTTTGTGTTAGCTGTTGGGTCATAGTGTTTGATATGTTATTAAGTAATGGTAGAGAGCCATGTCCCTAGTGGTTATTTCTACAATTATATGTCCCCAAGTTAAAGAGGGGGGGTATTTCATAGGGAGTTTTTACTATATTACCTCATATCAATGATTTTTTATTGTTATCTAGATGATTGTGGATCGATTGATAAAGATGACTCATATTTTGGTGATCAATTAGTAGATTGTTATGTATGTTTTGGTGAATATATGATATAGTGATGCTTCATGAAAAAAATAGGACCATCATCTTTTATGAGAAACCCCATTTTACCTCATGTGTCTAAGGAGGTCATCGGTGTGATTTTAGCACCTAGTTATGCATTAGAACTACCTTCTATCCTCATATGTATGGATGGATAGAGCAGACCATTCATATGTAGTAGAATATATTTCATTCCTATATTGGATGAATCACCTTCATGAGGTTTATTTTTTCTATATTAATAGATATAACTAATCAATTGGTAATGAACCATTCAAGAAACTATATAGGAGGTGATGTATATCTCTATTATGTTAGACTGAGGTTAGGGAGTCATATGTCATTGGACTATATGTGGGATGAGCATGATTGAGAGGTTACTAATGATTTAGGGGATGATGAAGTTGGTGGAAGACCATCAAAAGACTTATTTTAATCATAGGATGATACTTATATAGTTATATATTATAGATTATGTACTTATAATAGTTTCCCCTCATCATGGATATTGGGGGATTAGTCTAGGGTGTAATGTTTCAACACAGTTTATCAGTCTTTTCAAGGTGTTGGGGAATGTTGTTGAGGTAAAATATCAGTTGTTCATTCCCCCACAATTGCACTAGGTCCATGATGTTTTCTATGTTTCATAGATTTACCTATATCATCATAAAGTCTATCATTTCATAAATTATAGAGATTTGGATATATAATATGTTGTGATGTTTGTGGAGAAGAAGGTCGAGATTTAGGATCATCATGAGAAGATATTGTGTGGGTGATTCATTCCCTTGGTTTATGTTTTTTTGAGGCATGGTCAATTGGATAAATATACATGAGAATCTGATTCCAATATATATTCTTAGTTCCCCAACATGTTTTGAAAATTTCTTTCCCTTAATGATTGTAATGTTTCTATTTATGTTGAATTTATTTAGAAGATGTTTTATTGTTGTTTTAGTTGAGGTTAATTATTTATTGTCCTGCATTGTGCTTTGGTGGTGGTGTCATTCCATTTGAGAGGTATCTCTTGGGGCATGTTGGGTTTAGTGGTTGTTGTTTTATTATTTGAGTTGGTGTTGATTCAGGATAATGAGAATAATTTGAAAGGTATGTAATGTAAATTCATAGACCTTCCAATTTTTTTAGTTTGCACATTTCAGATGTTTTAGGTGTCAGAAAATGGATGGGTTAAGGGTATAGGATTCCTAGCTAATTTGTTAACTAGGATGAGTTAGTTAAGGAGTGTCATTATGAGTTTTGGAATTAATGGATAGAAATACCATAGGGTTAATCAAGAGTTTGTTATGTCATTTCATGAATGGATAAGTCATGGTGTATGGTTTTATGTCATGGTGTTATTATGTGTAGTGAGTTTGGAAGGGGGTATAGTCTGTGAGTGATAAAAATCACATAGTTTCAAGGATAAATGTTGGTTACAACATAGTGGGTATGTGTTACAACCTTTAGGATTTTGAGTGGATTGTGGTTCAGTGTTAATCCATACATATTTCCCAAATGAATCATATGTTTAGATGATATTACTATTATTTTTTCCATTACCATTATTTTTTCACATCATGGAGTGTAGGTCATAGTGTGAAAGGACTTTATAAGAGTTTCTTAAATTCATCCATTAGTTTCTATCATGGTGTTTCACATTTTTAGTAACATAAGTCCTAGAATTTTCATTATGAAGTTGTTACTTTTTGGGTGTCATCATGATGAGGAAATTTTTTCATTATTTGGATATTCTATAATTTTATCAAATTATGATATTGATTGAGATTCAAAATATCATAGGTGTATTCAATTCCAACACGGATTTGAGAAATTCATTAGATATGTCCCTATTATAGAGTGAACATGACTTGTCACACCATGACACCTTATGTTTCCAGTTTTAGTATAAATTTATAATATCATCCAACTACCTTTTTTCTCATCAGGTCTTGGATGTCATTGACTCCCCTTTGGAGACTTTTGAGTGCCCTTAAATTGGACATGTCCCTCATCTTCTAGAGATTTATTATTTTGTGAAATGAGGAAAATTTATTTCCATTCTTCTCAATTTTCACCTTGTTATTTTGTCTTGAATTGGTTGTATGGATGTTGTAACATGGTTATGTTTTCCATTTGGTCATATTTTTAATTTATATTTTTGTATTATAGGTTTATTTGTATGTTCCTCATATTTTTTTCACTTTTTGATCATCCCTTCACTTGATTCATTCACAATTTATGACTTAATTCACAAATTGTTGTGGATGATTTGATACTTATCCCTGATTTATGTGTAAATTGTGGAAGTTACATTATTTTTATCTTTGTGTGGATGGTAATTATTAAGTTAATACAGGTAATAAATTGGAAAAATGAAATGGAATGTGTATGGGTGTTTATCAGGTCTTATAAGATTCCATGAAATTGATTATGATGGATGGCTTGTTTAATAATATTTTTGAGTGTTTTTGTTTGATTCCACGATTGGTATTATTTTCTAAGAAATAAATGGATGAAAAAAACTTTTATAAAAGTTTAAACTTGTAATGATGTTAATTAAAAGGTTATTTTGAAATCTCAAAATGTGGTAATGATTTTTATACTATCCACTAAATTTTTGTATGAAATAATTACTGAAATGTGATTTTTTTGTATTATTCTAATAACTTGTTTCAATTCAATGTTCTATTGATTTTTAATATTGTAATATATGTGGAAGTTTTTGGAATATATTGTTCCTAGCTTTGAGTTTTTATGTGTGAGATATGTGGGTGCTTCGGTCTTTTTCCATGGAGGGCATGGGAGGATGTGGTTGTTCACTTATGGTGGTTGGGTTTTCATGATGGCATGAATAGTTGTGTGTAAAAGGAATGTATTTTTGATATTTTTGATAATTGTCAACGTTTCTTGAGGTATGGGATGCCTTGTGGTTTCTTATGTGTTTTGAGGATGTGATAAATATTCCCAATGGCATGGAAATTATAAGGTGGTAATTGGTATATGTTGGAAATTATTAGTTATAGTTTTTAATGAATTTTGAAAGATTGTAAGGAAAGGGTAAGTGGTGGAATTAAATGTACTTAATATAAAATGATTAGTTCCAAATTAAATATGGAATTGAATGGAATAATGATTTTAATATTGATGGTAAATAATGCATATTGAAATAGTTAAATGATGTGATTAATTGGAAAATGTGGATATTTTTTGTAGTCATTTTGTACGAGGTAGTGGGGGTGATTTTTATTATATATATGGTAATGGTTGATTGTAAACAGTAGGGTTGATGGGATGATTTTTATGGGAAATGGAATCATTTATGTGGTATAAAACTCTTGTGTTGGTTTTTTTTTGTAACTATGATATTAGTTTTATTTTCCATGTGATTTCTTATAAATCCCACCAATGTTGAATAGCCTCACTGATGGAAAAATATATTTGGTTTTGGACATTTTCCCTAAACATCAAGGTTGGAAAGGTAATAGATGGATGACTACTCCCTCTTCCCCACTCCCACTTATAGGTGTTGTAAAGACTATGATTGTTCATTATAGCTTTAATCATACATGATTTAATGGAAAAAAGTTATAGTGTGTGACATACCATATAGATTGGTTATATGATTGAGATAATGATATATGGTGGGGGTTCATTTGAGGGGGAAGGAGGGGAAATAGTTGATTTCATTAATGTTCATGATTCCTTAATGTAATGGAAATGTGATGTGTAGTTCAGATATATTATGTGATGTAAGATACATGATTTTGATAATGATGTTGTGGTGGGTAGCAGGATTTTTTGTGATATATAATTGGTTGCTGCATGAATGGTGAATGGAATATTATCAACTATACATTTTCTATTTGTTGTGAGAGTGAAAAACCAGTGAGTAGAATAAGAGACTCGGCCCAGTTAGTGAGGACTCGGCAAGTGCATCCAAGAGACCCGAGTTCAAAACTGCATGGAGACATATTTTCAGGTTACTATAGAAGTATTGTAGCAAACACTGTAGCAGGTACTGTCTGGTACTGTAGCAGTCGAAATTATTCATCTGTTTGGGATTTTGGGCCATCGGTTTGGTCCTTGGGTCCTTTAAGGCCTTCAAGCCACCCAAGGCCTTCAGGCTAGTAAGGCTTTCAGGCCACATCAAGTCCTTAAGTCCGCCTCAAGACCTTCGGTCCACCTCAAGGCTTTTGGGCCACCTATAATTGTGCTTAATGGACCAGACAGAATCTACAAGAACCAGACTTCATATGAGGATTCAGAGTAGGTGTATTCATTAGACCAGAAGCTAATGGATGTGGATGAAAGAGAGGGTATGGAATTGTCATTGGGACCAGCATGTGCATGCACGAGAAGCCTAGATGAACATCTATGCAAAGGGGGAGAGCTGATATCATGATTCAGATGTTGGGGAGGAGTAGTTCCATGTAGTTATAGTCTGGATATTTTTTCTAATACCTATGGGTCCTATAATCTCTAAGCCTACGGGCCTTGTAAGGGTTCCCCCTCATCCATTGAAAGGGGGGTTGTCAAAAATCATTAAAAAGAATGCCTTCAGGCCATTCGGGAAAAAACCAGTGAGTAAGTGATTGTGGGGACCACATTGATATATTCATAAAATATTATATTATTACATTTTTATGTGATATTGGGTGATTGAATCTTGGTGAGGTTATGTACTAGATGACCAATGTAGGCGCATATTGATTCTATTGGTTATTCCCTGAGTCATTAGTATGTTTCTTCTACATTTTCTTGAGATTACTTAATGAGGATCCAACCAATTATACAAGTATGACCACCCAGATATATATATAAATATATTTTTTAGGATTCTAGGAAGGAATTGGTGATAAATATTGTCATAATTAGATCGTGTCATAGAGTTGTGGTAGGATTCACTACCTTAAGACATTACATGAATGTTATTGCATGATTGTTTTAATTTATAGTATGATGTTTTTTGTGGCTTATTTTATATTCCTATGATTTATGAGGGTAATTTCTCCCATCTGTATGTTTTATACCCTCTGTGCTAGCCACTAACCTGTGAATAATTAGAGGTAGGCTTTAAGGGTTACTCACATGTTCACTGCAAGAATAGGTGTGGTTTCCAATGGGGGAAGGTCATGAAAACATTATTCACTAAATTTTTTAGGAGAAGAAAATATTTTAAAAATATAAATTAATAATTTAATGAACAATGATAGAAACAAAATGGAGGTCAAATGCTATGAATGTTAGAAGCTTCATAATTTCAAGCTTGATTTCCCTTAACTTATTAAGAAAAAGAAGTTTGAGAGAAAATTTTATAGAACAACTAATTAAAAAATATAATGGAAGAAAGATACAAAAAAACATGAAATTATTTTAGTACACTAACGATATTATTAAATCTCACTATAAATCTATGAATTCAAATAAACATGTTAATATGTGATTTATAGCTCAAACAGAAGAGGTATATTATTTTTGGTCTCGTATAACTTAATATAATAATTACGCCATTTGATTAGATTCAAGAATAGTAATATATGATTGAATATAAATATTATATTTTCAAAAATAGGGTATAAATATCTTATGAAATAAAATGATAGTATTAATTATAAAAAAATGATGTGTCTAATTAACTTGATGAGTTAAGGTCTAAATTTGATAGCAATGAATCCTCTTATGATATGTATGATAGTAGAATTAATGAAATGTTATCTAAAGTTGATACATTAGGATCGGATATTATTATGTTTACTAAAAGTGATGAATTTCTTAAAATAGATCTTAATAGTCAAAAGTATGCTAAAGGTAAACAAGGAATATAATGTAATGTAAAAAATTTGTTTCGTTGTAGAAAATACTTTGTTCCAATTTCAAATAGTAAAATGATTTCAATTGTTGTATTTAATAATATGTAATGTCAATAAATTATAAAATTTATTGTTGTTTTAGATATCCTTATATTTTTGTTGTTAATAATTACTAAAAATCTAATGACTTATCTACTATTAAGGCTATAAATTCTACTCAAAGAATATATATAATTGGTTATCAATGCCTTTAATTTATAACAAATCTAGACCCAAAAGTATATAGATACTAAAACACCTACTTGTTTGATATTTTTATAGTAAAGAAGTTGAATAAAAAATGATTAAAAAACATGTGGATAGTGGCTTTCAAGATGGATGAGTGGATATTTCTCGTATTTTTTTTCTTTATCAACAATTTTAGGTGGCCATGTAACATTTGGAGATAACATTTAAGGAATAATTATTAGAGTTTATTAGGATTAAAATCATGATTTATTTTCTTATCAAAAAAAATTTCTATACTAATGGGTTAATTCACAATCGGATAAGTATTTCTCATCTTTGTGATAGTTGTTATTCGACTTCTTTTTATAAAAAATACTATCCTATTTATAATGAGATATTTGATTAAATTTACAGCACCAAGAATTGAAAATGATTATACTTTTGATATTTATTAAATTTTTTGATAAATTATAACTTTTTTGAATAACAAAATTAAATAATCCTATATTTTTCATTTAAGTCATTTAAATTGTAATTTTTATTCTTTAATGAAGTTATTTTAGAATAATTTGATTTCTAGTTTCCGAAACCTAAATTTTGATGAGAATGGTATATGTGGTTCAATGAAAATGGTAAATCAGCATAGATATTTATTCAAATCAATGGTGAGGTTTTTATTTCTACACCTTCATAACTTATCCACATGAATTTGTCTGGACCACCTAGTTTAGAATACATTGAAAGAAATTATTTCTTTTCATTAATGATTTCTATAGATTTTTTGTGGGTTTACTATTTGTGGATTAAATGTAAATGATTTCTTCACTTCATGAATTTTTTTAATGCTTGTGTGGTTTTTCTGGGCCATTCACTGATAGAATATGGAAAGTAGAGAGTGGTGGTAATGATCCATTGGTCCGTGTGTATAGTCCATGGATAGAAATGTCTATGTTGACCTCATGTATCTCGATCGATGATTTGGTCATGAAGACTAGCCTATGGAATTTGAATATTTTATTTTCATTTGGTACTGGATTTTTTTTGTCTTCTGGTTTGGTTCTAGCATCGAAGGTAGCATGTGTGGCTTCCCACATAACCATAAATAGGTCTTTATTCACAAATCATAAAATATGATTTGAGAGATATGAATTTATATGATCTTATTTATAATTAAAATTATTCCAAAATTATTTCCTTGGGAAGTGACCATGGTGGAGTTTTTAAATTTAATGACTTTAATATTTTTTTCAATTAATAGTATTAAAAACAAAAATTATTCCCCTAGAACACCTCAATAGAATAGAGTTATTCAAAAGATAAATAGTACTTTGCATGAAATTTCTAGCACCATGTGATGTGAATATATTTTTTATACTTAATTTTGAAATTATTTTGTTAATAAATAATGATATGTCATAAAAAATTCAATAATATTTTCTATAATAAAAAAACTTATGAGTTATGAAATGGAAGAAAACCAAAAGTTAAATAATTTAATGTTTTGGGTGCAAGGTTTATATCTTAAATACTATGGATAATCATGGTAAATTTGCAACAAATTCTAATAGTTGAATAATTATGGATTATTCAACTATATCATATTTTTATGAATTTTGTAAAAAAAATTGGTATATTTGAATTATCAATTATGTGATGTTTTTTTGAAAGTGATCATTTTCTTTATAAGTGAACATCCATTGATGGCCATGATGATTATCTTATCCACTTGAGACTTGACATTCTTATCAACACTAATTGGTATGATGATGAGGAACATGTCCATATATAATCCAGTCCTAAAAAAATTCAAGCTGGTGAATAAAATAGTGTGTTTCCTAGAGAACCTATAACCTTTTAAACCTGTTCTTTGGAGGTTCTTATTGATTATTTGGATAATGGTATTAAAAATAGAATAATTGATAAAATATTGTCTATGTTTTCTATGTTTATCTCATTACTTGAACCTAAAACCATAGTGGAATCCTTCATTAATGAAAGTTAGTTTTTAGCTATGTAAGAATACATAAACTAGTTTGAAAGGAATAATTTATTTGAATTATCCTAGAGACACCCCCAAGATTACCATGTTATAGGATCTTCAGAAATAAGAAACATGGTCAGGATATAATCACTAGGGAGAAGGATACATTAGTGGTGGAAGTTTATAATCAAGATGATTTAACATACTATAAATATCCCTTTACACCATTTTAATGGTTAGAATCCATTATAATAATTCTTTCTTATGCATCTGGTGTGATTTTTATCTTCCAGAAATCGATGTTAAATCGGATATTTTAAAAAATATCTTATAGATAAATTTTATGTTTAACAAACTCCTATATTTTACAATCCACTTTTTCATAATTCTATTTTTAAACATATATGATCTTTCTATGATCATATACGAGCACCTAGATCTTGGTATGAGTGTATTAGTTATTTTCTTTCATCAAATGGTTTTTTTGAAATCCTATTCGGTCATAAATTTTCTAAGAAATACTCATATTCAAATATTTTGTTTGTTAAAATATATTTTTATAATTTTATCTTTGTTTAAAACATCAAAAGTTGCATAATAAATTTTTAAAATCAAATAACAAGTGATTGAAATGATCACGATGGATGATTATAAATTTTTATCTTAGATTTAAAATATGTATTAAATATTTTGGTAATGTTTTTAATCAATTAAATTACATTCATGACTTACCAATAATGTTTGGACTTGAAAATAGTAAATAATATGTAAATAATATGAGTTATAATATTAAACATGATTTGGATGAATCTTGGAAACTAGTAGAGAACAACTTGCATAGAGGAATAATTGGAAGCTTGGAATATCATTCTTCAAATAGATGAAACACTTTGTTTGTTGTAAGTATTTGTGCAAGATTTCAAAAAAAATACTAAGGGGTCTTGTCAAAAAGATTCCAAAATGATTTTATGTTATCTTAAATATTCATTGATTTTATTTACTAAAACTTATAGATTTGATTTAATTTCATATTTTGATGATAACATTGGGGGTTATAAACATGATACAAAACAAACCTTACAAACCTGCTATCTCTTAGGAAAATATTTGGTTAATTGGTCTCATAAAAAATATATTTATGTTTTCTTTTCTACTATTGATGAAACGTTTGTCCCAGCAATTAGGTATTGTGGCCATGTGTTTTGTATTAAACTCATTTTAAAGTATTTTGTATTTTATTCTAATCATGTGCCTATAAAATGTGACAATTAAAGTTCTATAACAACTTCCATAATTCCTATAAACCAATATAAAACTATGTGCACTGATATTTGAATCATTTCTTATGAGATCATACTCAAAAAAGGTGATATATATATAGTTTATTGATATAAAATTTTGTTTGGAAGATATATTCACTAAGCCCCTTACTTCTTATCATTTTTATTTTCCTAAGAGTGAGTTGGATTTTCTGAATTTAAATGAATTTAGTGTTTTTAGTGTTTGTTCTATTTTTTATTTTTATTCATAATTATTTAATATTGCATATTGATCATTTATTATTGCATATGCACTTTTAAATCATACATAACATAATACATATTATTAAATCCAAGAGTTTTGTGAGACTTAATTGATATTTTTTGTTACATAATAAATATTTGATGATACATAATATTAAAATTTTAACATAATATTAACTTCCTATTATTTATTGTAAACATTAAGTTGGTTAACATTATTTTTATTTTATATTATGATTTTAATTTTTTTTTATTTAATTTCAATATATATTCTATGACATTTTATATCATTCTTTTTTTAATCTATTGTTTAAGTATCCAATCATTTTTCTTTAAAAATCAATTTGGTTGAAATTCATGTTTTCTTATTTCAAATCAAAACCCTAAAAAAATAAACCTCTTAACTATGTATGATCATGGGAATGATTAAGAGGGTTTGTTGGGCAAAAATCCCTCAAGGTAGCATTACAGCATTTTTGGGTTGATTGTGTTTGTTGACAAAGCAGGTTTCCATGGAGAATTGTCGAGTTCCCGAGAATTTGTTGACATTCCATGTTGACAAAGAACTTTGACAAAGGAAAGGACGATCTGGAGGCGGTACAAAAGAGCAGTACAAGATGGCGCCGTTTTCCAGTGTTTGCCAAATTTTTGGGCCTGAAAATCGCCAATGGAAAATGGAGTGATATGTTGTTGGCAAAGGTTGAGGAGAGAGAAATGAAGAAGGTGTGCGGAAAAATCAAGCGCGGCGCGCAAAACTAGAGGGTTGCGCGAAATCTTGAAATGTGGCGCGCAAAACAGCGGGTTGCGCGAAATACAATTTCGCGCAAAAGATGTTTCAAGGCCGAAAGCTTGAAAATAGGTAAAGGCATGAGGCGCGCGAAATTTTGGAGGCGTGCGCGGAAAATTGAAGTGGCGCGCGAAATAGCAGATGGAGTATTTCGCGCAAGAGGTGTTACGAGGTCCGAAGCTCGTAAAATGTCAAAGGCATGAGGTGCGCGAAATTATGGAGCAGTGCGCGGAAAATGTTTGTGCGCGGAAGATCAAAGCGGATTACGCGCACAAGGAGGGTTTTTCGCGCGGGGTCGATTTTGCCTATAAATATGAAGTGACCCTCCTCCATCCGAGGAGAGCTAAAGACATAGAAAATACCTGAGCTCTGGTGCGCGAAATTGAAGTTTGAAAGGGTGTTGCGCGTAAACTTAAAGTTTGCGCGTAAAGTCGGATTGCGCGAAAAGCAAAGGCTGCGCAGAAAGTTTGAGTTGGCGCGTAAAAGGAAGGTTGCGCGAAAAGTGGATTTCGCGCAAAGGCAGTGAATTGCGCGCAAGACAGTTTCCAGGATGCGCGTAAAATTTGGAAGTTGCGCGAAAAAGGAATTTCGCGCAAAGCATAGAAATTGCGCGCAAGGCACCGTAAGGGTTGCGCGTAAAACTTGAGGTTGCCCGGTACATCCGGTGCAAAGTGAGATTCATCTGCGGGTGAAAGTTGGACTTCAACAGAGCATCTACATACAGAGAAAGATGCATTCCTTAATGGAAATGAAGAGACCTACAGGTCTATAAACTGTGATTGGATTCCCTTCCAAGAGCAGTGAGCTTAGGAAGAGGAAGAAGGTGATCCTCTCCACCGGCAGTGAGCCAGAGAGAGAGAAACAGGGAGTGACCCTTGGGAAAGCAGTGAGCTGACCCTAAACATTGTATAGGCAGTGAGCCTGGGCATAGAAGTGATCTAGCCCGAACATTGTAATCCACAGCTAGTGAAGTTTAGTGGACTTGGTACGACCGGCAACCTGTCGGCGTATGCTCCTTGGACGTAGCCCTTAGCGGTGAACCAAGTAAAATTGTTGTGTCCTGTGCTTGCTTTACTTTTTGTTTATATTGTGCAGCAGGAAAGAGAGAGAAGAGTGTTTTGCTTAACAGCGAAACAAGATCAGAACGGGCTTTAATTTTTAGTTAGTCATACCCTGATTCACCCCCCCCCCCTCTCAGGGTATTCAGCCTAGTGGACCTAACAAGTGGTATCAGAGGGAAAGGTTGAAAAGTTGTTCTTCTCTCAATGGAGGTAACCAATCATAAAGGGATTCCGATCTTCGACGGATATAATTTTCAGATATGGAAGAATCGGATGCAACACTATTTCCGATCCTTGGGAATGGATGTGTTTTCAGCAGCCATGCATGGTATCACAGCTGATATTAACAGTGGTGCTTTATCAGAAGCTGAGCATAGAGAGTTGGATGCTGATTCCAAAGCAATCAATGCCCTAGGGGGAGCCCTTTCCAATCCCATCTACACAAAAGTGATGTCATGTAAAACGTCACATTCCAT
Organism: Viscum album; assembly: GCA_963277665.1. Classification (NCBI taxonomy): domain Eukaryota; kingdom Viridiplantae; phylum Streptophyta; class Magnoliopsida; order Santalales; family Viscaceae; genus Viscum; species Viscum album. The sequence goes on along the minus strand of OY728165.1, from coordinate 1,328,684,526 downwards.
GTGGGAAAAGCTTTTGAATATATATGAAGGGGACACAAAAGTCAGAGAGGCGAAGCTGCAGGTGTTGTGGAACAAATATGAAGATCTGAAAATGAACCCGAATGAGTCTGTTGATGCATTCTTTGACAGGGTAAACATTGTTGTGGAAGATATGCGAGGTCTTGGAGAAGTCATTGAAGACATAAAGATTGTAAAGCGCATCTTAAGGAAACTTCCACCTCGGTTCAATCCGAAAGTTTCAGTACTAGAAGATAAAGATCCAAAAGAGCTGACATTGGACAATTTGCACAGTACCTTGGTTGCATATGAAATGAGGAACGATGATAATGAGGCTGTGGAAAAGGGGAAGTCTAAAGAGGTGGCATTTAAGGCCATGAAGAAGCTCACCATTGAAGATTCTAATGAAGAAGAAGAGACAGATGAGGTGATGTCATTCCTTTCTTCGAATCTACAAAGAGGAAGAGGAAAGTTTAAAGGTAAACTTCCACTAGCATGCTTTAGATGTGGAAAGGTTGGTCATCTTGCGGCAAGATGCCCCAAGAAGTTTCAAGATGATGATGATGATGATGACGTTGAAATTCCCAAAAAGAAGGCTTCGGCTTTTGTGAAAGGGAAGAAACAATTCAAGAGAAATTTCTTCAAGAAAAAGAATCTTCTTTCACAAGAATTTGAAAGTTCAGATGAGTATGAGGATGAAGAAGTTGAGGAAATTGAAAATTGCAGAGATCGTGGGGTAAATGCCTTGGTGGCAATTGTTGGTAGTTCTCAAAAGGGAGAAGAAGCTGATGATAAAGAAGAAGAAGAAATTGAAGGGAGAATTGATATGGAAGCCGAATTGGAAGCAGCTCTTGAGGAGATAGACGTTTGGAGAGCCAAAACGAAGAAAGCCAATAAAGTGGTTCGTGATGCCAAACTCTATATGCAACAACAGGATGAAGAAAATTCTGAGCTGTTAGAAGAAATTGAAAGACTAAAATCCTCAACACCAGAGAGCTCAGAAAATATTGTTGAGTATAAGCTTAAAATTGAGGAACAAAAGAAGGAAATTGATTGTTTGACTAACACAGGAAAGGAGCAGGTTAGATGTATCAAAGAGCTTGAAGAAGAAGTGGTCAGTCTGCGACAAAAACTCAAGGATCAAGATAAGCTCTTGACCCCCAATGTGTTATCCGAAAAGCAGGCTATTCAGAAGACAGAGAAGATGAAAGCGGAGCCTAGAAGTTCAGCAGGAAAGAAACAGCAATTGAGCTCAGATGTTAAGGTTGATTCAGGGCTTGATAAGAAACAAAAATCAGTGGCAGTTAATGTCAGACCGCAAGCACCCGTTCCGAATTTGAAGGTTGATTTGGGCACAAAACAGAATCAGAATATTTATAGATCCCAAAGGGAAAATCGTAGTGCTGAAGTATCACGAAGGAATGTATCCTATATCAGGTGTTATTGCTGTGGGAAAATGGGACATTCACAGTATGTGTGTTCCATAGCCAAGAGATATAGAAGGGAACAAGAACAGAGATGGCAGCCAAACAGAGAACGGTTTTCCAGAATATATTTTGAAGGTCACTGTTTTTGGTGCGGAGGATTTGGGCACATGGCTAGGTATTGTACTTCGACCATTCAGAGAAATGTGCCAAAGCAGAATCAAAACACTCGCAAGCAGCAGGTCAATAAACCAACAGGTGAGTTAAAAACGGAGAATAGATTTGCGGCTTTGCAAGATGAGGGTGGTCCGTCATACTCTGAGAAAGAACAGAAGCCTCAATCCATGCCGAGTGTGAAAGAAAAAGTATGGACCAAGAAGAAGAAAAATGAGAAGGCTGTGGTGGCGCAGATTGCCCTTAAAGCATCAGATCGATCTGGTGTTTGGATCCTTGATAGTGGTTGCACATCCCACATGACGGGTAACAAGGATCTTGTTACAGGCATCAAATATGACAAAGAAGGAGTTGTCAAATTTGGAAATGATGAAGGCCTGAAGATTGTTGGCTCAGGGAAAGCCAAGTTTGGGGGCAAAGAGATGAGACGCGCTGATGTCTTGGTAGTAGAGGGTCTCAGTCATAACCTACTCAGTGTCAGTCAACTATGTGACTCTGGGCACTCTATCCAATTTACCAAGAAGATGTGTGTTGTGAAAGGAAAAGATGGGGCAGCTGTTCTGCAGGGAAAAAGGTCAAAGGGAAATCTCTATCTTGTAGGTGGGGAAGAAGATATTTGTCTTTTATCCAGAGAGGAAGAAAACCAGCTGTGGCATAAGCGACTTGGTCATCTATGCCAACCATCTATGGAGGATCTTGTTAAATTTGATGCTGCTAGAGACCTTCCCAAACTGTCACGTGATCGCACTCATACGTTTGATGCTTGTCAACAAGGGAAAATCATCAGAAAGACATACAGGCCAAAGGAACAGAAATCAACTAGAGTGCTCGAATTGGTGCATGCTGATGTATGTGGACCTATCTCACCACGAGCTATAAATGGGCAAAGGTACTATGTTCTTTTTATTGATGACTATAGCAGAATGGCCTGGGTATTCATCATAACCCATAAGACTGAGGTGTTCAGTTGCATAAAGCAGTACAGGAGGGAATCAGAAAAGATGCTGGGGCAGAAAATTCTGAAGTTTCGTACTGATAACGGTACGGAATTTACAAACAGTCAGGTTGAAAACTATCTCGAGAAACATGGGATAAGGCATCAAGTTTCATCGGTAAGAACTCCCCAACAGAATGGAGTAGTTGAAAGGAGAAATCGGATCATCAACAATATGGCTAGAACAATGCTTATTGATAAGGACCTGCCAGAGAAATTTTGGAAGGAAGCAGTTTTGACATCGGTCTATGTTTCAAACAGGTCCCTGTTATGTCCGAAGCAAGGGAAGACTCCGTATGAACTGTGGTACGGAAAGAAGCCAACGTTGAAGTACTTTCGAATCTTTGGAAGTAAGTGTTTCATTCTCAACAAAGAACATCATAGGAAGTTTGAGGCACGAGGAGATGAAGGGATATTCCTTGGCTATTCCGGGAAAAGCAAAGCATATAAATGTTTCAATAAAAGGCTGGGAAAAATCATTGAAAGAAATGATGTCACTATAGTTGAAAATGAGCAGAATACTCAACGATCCAGTGAACAGTTCCTGGATGAAAGTGATGATGAGGTAAGCAACCCAGGGGGAGCAGAAGTGGCAGAAGCTGACTCAGAAGAAGATACTGATGATGAAGAGGAAAGTGTCAAGTCGGTGTCTGTGAGAAAGCCAAAGAGTCGAGCTGAAATTGATAGGCAGAATATCATTGGTGATCAAACAGCTCCAGTTCAGACTCGAAGAATGAAATCATCACAGCAAGCATCGTTTTTGTCTCAAGTAGAGCCGAAATGTTTTTCTGATGCAGCTGAAGATGAAAACTGGGTTCAGGCCATGAACGAAGAGCTTGATCAGATTGAGAAGAACCAGACATGGGAGATTGTTTCGAGGCCAGCAGACAAGAATGTCATTGGGACCAAATGGGTCTATCGCAACAAGATGAATGAAGATGGCACAGTGATTCGGAACAAAGCACGTCTAGTGTGCAAGGGGTACTCCCAAATCGAGGGAATTGATGTTGATGAGACATTTGCACCGGTTGCAAGGCTGGAGACAATAAGATTATTCCTAGCCATCGCAGTGCAAAGAAAGTTCAAAGTGTTCCAGATGGATGTCAAATCCGCATTCTTGAATGGGGTTCTGGAAGAGGAGGTGTATATTGAGCAGCCAGATGGTTTTCTCATTCATGAGGATGAGAACAAAGTTTGCAGGCTGAAGAAGGCATTGTATGGGCTGAAACAAGCACCAAGGGCATGGTACTCAAGGCTTGATCAGTACTTGAAGAAGCTTGGTTTTCAGCGTGGAGGAGTTGATTACAATCTCTATTTCAGCAATGACAGTAATCAAAGGATGATGGTGTTGGTTTATGTCGATGACATAATATTTGGTGGATCAGATGAAGCTCAGTGCAGACAGTTTTCTGAATTCATGAAAAATGAGTTTGAAATGTCAATGATTGGAGAGCTAACGTTTTTCCTTGGTCTACAGGTAACACAAGGAAGGAATGGAACATTCATTTCTCAATCTAAATATGCCAAGGAGGTCCTGAGAAGGTTTGGAATGGAAAATTCCAAGGAGATGAAGACTCCGGTGGCTACCCGGATGAAATTATCAAAAGATGAGGATGGCAAGGCAGTTAATATCACAGAATACAGGCAAATCATTGGAAGTCTGTTGTACTTAACCGCAACAAGGCCTGATATTGTTTTCGCCACATGCCAAGCAGTGAGATATCAGAGTAATCCCAAGTAAAGTCACATGCTTGTAGTGAAAAAAATACTTTGGTATATCAAGGGCACAGTGGACTTCGGCTTGACATACAATGACAAATCTCAGACAGAGTTATTGGGGTACACTGATGCAGACTGGACCGGTTCAGCAGATGATAGAAAATCAACGTCAGGTGGTGCATTCTATCTTGGTGGATTGTGTATTTCTTGGCTAAGCAAGAAACAAGATTGCATTTCATTGAGCACCGCAGAAGCTGAGTATATAGCGGCCACTCAAGCATGCACACAGTTATTGTGGATGAAGCAGCAGCTTGAAGATATGGGAGTTGAAGTGAAGTCTCCGATCGGAATCCAGTGCGACAACTCAAGTGCTATAAATCTTAGCAAAAATCCCGTCCATCATTCAAGGACAAAGCACATTGAGATTAAGTATCACTTTATCAAGGAGAAGGTTGAGCAGGGGATCGTGAAGTTGGAGTATGTGCCTACAGAGCTGCAGGTTGCAGATATTCTGACAAAGGCCTTACCCAAGACAGCATTTGAAAGGCATCGACTGGCTCTGGGAGTTCAGTCAATTCCCCACACTTGAAATAGAGTGGATGTGGGCCCCCACCCCCCCTCTCCCCGAGGTATGGTGTGTTTTTCCCTCATGTGCTGATATGTGTTCTCTACTATGTTACAGACTACAAAGGTGTGACCTTTGGGTTCGTTGACAAAGGGGGAGAAAAGTGCTTGAAAAGTGCTTGACAAATGGGGAGAAAAGTGTTAGTTCAAGAGAGAAAATAGTGCGGCGATTTGATAAATCATAATTGATACGGGGAGAAGCTGACAGGTGGAGCAGCCAGAAAGGGGGAGCAATGAGAAAGGGGGAGAGATTTTTAAATCTGACGATGCTAGACGTGATCGATCAAATCATAGAAATCACGACAGCTGAGGATCGTGATAAAAGCAGAACAGTGGTGTTGGAATGGTGTGAGACAGTGTCCAGCTATCAACAATCGGTATCAACTTAAGAATTCACCAATTGGTATCAGTGTGGTTCAACAACTGGTTTTATTTTAAGAATTGGTGTCAGGGTGGAATCGACAATTAGGGTCTGACATGAAGTGATTCATTGATGAACTTTTCATACTACTCTTGTTTCTCACGCCGAGCATTGCTCATGTGGGCTTAGAGTACATGTTAAGTGAATCCTTGAACGCTATCATAATCGCAAGAGGCGAATAGTGGTAGCAGCTGGAAGAAGACTCAGTGAGGTATCAAAGTGCAGAAAATATTTCTGAGCAGAGTTGTGAAGAGTTGTCAACAAACCCAAAGGGGGAGATTGTTGGGCAAAAATCCCTCAAGGTAGCATTACAGCATTTTTGGGTTGATTGTGTTTGTTGACAAAGCAGGTTTCCATGGAGAATTGTCGAGTTCCCGAGAATTTGTTGACATTCCATGTTGACAAAGAACTTTGACAAAGGAAAGGACGATCTGGAGGCGGTACAAAAGAGCAGTACAAGATGGCGCCGTTTTCCAGTGTTTGCCAAATTTTTGGGCCTGAAAATCGCCAATGGAAAATGGAGTGATATGTTGTTGGCAAAGGTTGAGGAGAGAGAAATGAAGAAGGTGTGCGGAAAAATCAAGCGCGGCGCGCAAAACTAGAGGGTTGCGCGAAATCTTGAAATGTGGCGCGCAAAACAGCGGGTTGCGCGAAATACAATTTCGCGCAAAAGATGTTTCAAGGCCGAAAGCTTGAAAATAGGTAAAGGCATGAGGCGCGCGAAATTTTGGAGGCGTGCGCGGAAAATTGAAGTGGCGCGCGAAATAGCAGATGGAGTATTTCGCGCAAGAGGTGTTACGAGGTCCGAAGCTCGTAAAATGTCAAAGGCATGAGGTGCGCGAAATTATGGAGCAGTGCGCGGAAAATGTTTGTGCGCGGAAGATCAAAGCGGATTACGCGCACAAGGAGGGTTTTTCGCGCGGGGTCGATTTTGCCTATAAATATGAAGTGACCCTCCTCCATCCGAGGAGAGCTAAAGACATAGAAAATACCTGAGCTCTGGTGCGCGAAATTGAAGTTTGAAAGGGTGTTGCGCGTAAACTTAAAGTTTGCGCGTAAAGTCGGATTGCGCGAAAAGCAAAGGCTGCGCAGAAAGTTTGAGTTGGCGCGTAAAAGGAAGGTTGCGCGAAAAGTGGATTTCGCGCAAAGGCAGTGAATTGCGCGCAAGACAGTTTCCAGGCTGCGCGTAAAATTTGGAAGTTGCGCGAAAAAGGAATTTCGCGCAAAGCATAGAAATTGCGCGCAAGGCACCGTAAGGGTTGCGCGTAAAACTTGAGGTTGCCCGGTACATCCGGTGCAAAGTGAGATTCATCTGCGGGTGAAAGTTGGACTTCAACAGAGCATCTACATACAGAGAAAGATGCATTCCTTAATGGAAATGAAGAGACCTACAGGTCTATAAACTGTGATTGGATTCCCTTCCAAGAGCAGTGAGCTTAGGAAGAGGAAGAAGGTGATCCTCTCCACCGGCAGTGAGCCAGAGAGAGAGAAACAGGGAGTGACCCTTGGGAAAGCAGTGAGCTGACCCTAAACATTGTATAGGCAGTGAGCCTGGGCATAGAAGTGATCTAGCCCGAACATTGTAATCCACAGCTAGTGAAGTTTAGTGGACTTGGTACGACCGGCAACCTGTCGGCGTATGCTCCTTGGACATAGCCCTTAGCGGTGAACCAAGTAAAATTGTTGTGTCCTGTGCTTGCTTTACTTTTTGTTTATATTGTGCAGCAGGAAAGAGAGAGAAGAGTGTTTTGCTTAACAGCGAAACAAGATCAGAACGGGCTTTAATTTTTAGTTAGTCATACCCTGATTCACCCCCCCCCCCTCTCAGGGTATTCAGCCTAGTGGACCTAACAGGGTTAGTTTTGGATCTCTATCAGTAAGTTAAATATCCTAGATTCATGGTTGAAAAATAAAAGTCCTAGGAAAATGTATAGATTCCACCTAGCTCAATCGAATTAATATACTTCTAAAGAAAATTTTATCTTTTCTATAATGGGAATATGATTGTTTTGAGAAGGAAATAGAAGTGGGGTTTCTTATGGATTGTATAGAGTCTTACTTAAATACTGATATCTTATTTGGAAGTAATGAAAACTCAATTAAATCAATGGTTAATAGAATAGACCTTTATTTTTCATCTACTGGGTTGAATGAAATATTTAAATATCTTCATAAAGAAAAATTAATATTTAGTTAGTCCTATTTTAGTGATGATGATATTAAGTCTATGTACTCCATGTTCTTTTTAATTGGACCACATCGGTTCAGAAGATATCAATGAAAAATTTGTAACCTGAGAAAAAGGTTCTTGAAAATTTTATTAAAACTAAAATAGCCAAATGGTCTAGAGAATTTGAGGATGTTTTCTATATATACATGTATTTATTATACTTTTTTATCAACGAAAATATGGTCAGTCTTTTGAGTTATATTCTATTGTATATTCATCAATATAGCCAAGGGTGGAATAAGTTAAACAACTATCCATATGGAAGGTTTCTCAAATTATTGTTTGAGAAGAACGAAATACATTTGAATGCATTAAAATCAATTAAATTGCATCGCAAAAACACTAATATACTAATTTTATAAATATTTATATCCTCAATCAAATTAGTTACTATTAATGATGATTTTCAAGATATTGAAAATGATCAGGAATATGAAGGTACTGAAGAATACATACCTACTACTACTAAGAGGGCGAATCAAGTTGATGTTCTAGTGGTTGTGTCTATATCTTTTTACATGATTTTTTTTGATTCTATTGAATTTTTTTTGAATGAATAAGGAATATACCAAGATGAAAATTACTTTGAATTTTTATAAAATAATGAATGAATAAAGTGTTAGTTTAAAGGCTATTAAAGTTGAAAATTATGCTATTGAAGCTGATCAATTAGTGTTTTTTGGTGATGAACTAGTGAATGTTAATCTCATTTTTCAGAAGTTAGTAGATAAAAATGATGATGTTTTTGTGACACAACTAGTGGATATTGGAACTATTGAAGATTCTATTTCAGATAAAGAACAAGAAATTGATATTGGAAATGGTCGAGTTAAGAATAAGAAATTAGAGGATGAAGATAATATAAATATTTATGTTTGTAAAGAAATCTCATTTTTTAAAAAGATAAAAACCGGTAGTGGGAAAAATGATCTCATCACTAACTACAAAGGAAGAATAAGATCATGTATTTTATGAGAATCTCAACTAGTTCACCACCGGTGTATTTTCTAATTTTGAGTAAAAATAAGATATATTTTTTATTTGAAATCTAGTTTGAAGGAATCCATATATGGGCTAAAATAAAGGAAATAAAATATATTTTTACAAACTAATTTTGAGGAAATGAACTTTCAAATAGTTTCAAAGACAAATTTAGATGATATGAAGGAACTATTAAGATGTCAAATAAAAATGACGGTGATTTCTCATCCTATTAACATAGGAAAGGATGAATCATTTAAAAATGAGATAAAATGAGTGATTGAATCTCAAGCTAATTTGATAAGAGAGAATTAATTCATTCAAATATGTTTTTAGATTCCTATTATGGAAGGAAAAATCTATTAAAGATCGGTTATTTACCCTTAATTTCAACGCAGTGTGATACTATAACCATGGGTAAATTCAAAGAGTTTAGAAAATAGTGGATTGTTACTTAAAAGAATGGAAGAACTGAGTAACTGAATTCTAAAAACTCTATGTATCTTATGGAAAGTGTTAAAGAAGTTATAAAGTTCTGATATCATGATCACTAAAATATTTATCAAAATGGTAATGATATTTAGGATTAAAGATAAATTCTAAGAGAATGGGAAGCAACTTTGAATATCAATAATCAATATTTGGCTGATGGATAATGAATGAATCAGGAGACAATTAAGGATCTATATTCCTTTAAATCTGAATCCGAATTGGAATCTAAATCATCTTCTAATAAAAAAGTCTGAATCACGATCATATGCTACTAAAAAGGAGAATGTTAAATAGAAGTAAATTGTATTATATAATGATATTTTATCAGAGAATGTTTCTTCTGCATCTAAAGTGTATAAGAACGGGATTGCTCAATCATTTTTTGAGAGATATTTAATATTCTTCTATGATGATGGAAAAATATTATAGAGAGAATGAAATGTAAAAAACACTATATTAATCATTATTTACACAATGATTCAATATTTGGAGAGGAATTTGGTTGATATGATGCAAATGGTTTCAGTAATATGTAAATAAAAAATTGAATATTTTATGAAGAATATTTTAGGAGATAAGACATAATGCATATTTTGAATGTTGATAAATATTTTCAAGGAAAGGTTATGATGCTTTTTAGAATTATATAAAGTTTAAATCATTTCATGACTATACAAATTTAACAAAATGTTGTATGAGCTTAATGGTAAGAGTAACTCAGGTATAGTGTAACCCAATAGGTGGCCTGCCTCAATAACTAAATCAGAGATGATTTTTTTCCATGCAGGTCATTTCATTAAATGGGAATGGATTATCCTGATTTTCCAAGGGGAAGAGGTGTGTTAATAGACAAGAACACTCAAAAAACATAAAATGACATTCCAGAAATGATTCATGTTTCACCTTAGACTACATAAAGATCTATTTCAACCACATCCAAACCATCCAAAATATGGTCCAGATAACATAAGTATACTCCTTGTAAAATAAAGAAATCATATCAAAGGGATGATGGATACCTGAAAACTAAGAAAAGGTCTAGAGATAAACCTTTGGGTATGAGAGTTTTAGGATATAAATTTTTTCTTTACCATCATCCCCAAAACACTAACTCTGGACAATATACCTTTTGAGGAGGAAGAAATTTCTAATCTTACGTACCCTAAACCATGTGATCGTTCGAAAAAAGAACGAAGTAAAAAATGATGTATATTTTTCTACCATCTATCTAATTATTTATATTTTCATTTCAATTTTGTACTATTGTTTAATGAATACAAGTCAATGATGAATTATTATTCTTTTCTGTTAACCTTTCCCTCAATTTTAGTTATCATAGTGTGTAATAGATAACGTGTTTATTTTTTATCGGTAAATTATTTTTGACATAAAAAATTGGGGGCATGGCTCCACACTCGCCTGGTCGACTCGTCTCAGCGCTTCACTAGGGTTTCTCCCCTCTTTCTTCACGGCAGCGGCTCCTCCTCATCGCGTTCAATCTTCAATTCTCTCCCTCTCCTGTAAGTTTTCGTTTGGTGTTCTTCATTTTTGTCTTCCTGTGTTGCTGTTTTGGATTTTATTTTTCACGGTTCCTCTTACGCGGCGTGTTCCTCGCGATTCAGTCGTCTGGACATGGTTCCTCTTACGCGGCTCCTCCTCATCGCGTTCTATCTTCAATTATCTCCCTCTCCTGTAGGTTTTCGTTTGGTTTCTTCATTTTTGTCTTCCTGAGTTGCTGTTTTGGATTTTATTTTTCACGGTTCCTCTTACGCGGCGTGTTCCTCGCGATTCAGTTGTCTGGACACGGTCCCTCTTACGCGGCTCCTCCCCATCGCGTTCTATCTTCAATTCTCTCCCTCTCCTGTAGGTTTTCGTTTGGTTTTCTTCATTTTTGCCTTCCTGTGTTGCTGTTTTGGATTTTATTTTTCACGGTTCCTCTTACGCGGCGTGTTCCTCGCGATTCAGTTGTCTGGACACGGTTCCTCTTACGCGGCTACTCCTCATCGCGTTCTATCTTCAATTCTCTCCCTCTCCTGTAGGTTTTCGTTTGGTTTTCTTCATTTTTGCCTTCCTGTGTTGCTGTTTTGGATTTTATTTTTCACGGTTCCTCTTACGCGGCGTGTTCCTCGCGATTCAGTTGTCTGGACACGGTTCCTCTTACGCGGCTCCTCCTCATCGCGTTCTATCTTCAATTCTCTCCCTCTCCTGTAGGTTTTCGTTTGGTTTTCTTCATTTTTGCCTTCCTGTGTTGCTGTTTTGGATTTTATTTTTCACGGTTCTTCTTACGCGGCGTGTTCCTCGCGATTCAGTCGTCTGGACACGGTTCATCGCTGGTTTCATTCATGGATTTCATCTTCTTCTGGATTCTTCTTGTTCCCGTTTCTCGCAGTCGTAGACATATTCTGCTCTCCACCTCCTCTCTTTCTACCTGAGCCTTTGTATCTAACTCCACTTCTGGTCCGGTCCAATGGAGTTCGAGGTGGCTTGGGTTTATTATGGTGGAGCGAATCTGGTGTCTCGGCTGCTTCGGCTTTGCGTTTTTTTCTGGGGGTTTTGTTCTTGCGACTGTTGCTCGGTGACAGATCCAGAGAGCATGACTCGCGTTTCTTTCATAGTATGGTATATGATGCAAGTAATATTTATTATTACATATGGACAGGTTAATTTTGTAGATGTTCTTGATGTCGCATATTTAGCATATATTTAAATATTTTTCTATATATAGAATCTTATATATTAATAAAGGATGTTACAGAACGAAGTTTTTGTCATACATGTCAAGAATTAATCATATGTATTTAAAAGGAATATATTACATATTATATTAATGAAATATTCTTATATTTAATAAGAAAATATTCTTACATATGAATATATTTTTAGAATCTTCGTACATGTTTATCTTTTAGAGATATTCAAGGATATTTCTCTATTGTTATTTTAAAGGAAAGTTATACTTGAATTTGAAATTTTTCAATAATAAAAGTTTGATTTTTTGAAGAGTTTTCCTAAGATTTTATGTGGCGTTATTACTAGATGTAAATTTCTCTAAAAAAATATCCATATACACCGATGATCAATCCTTTTCGTATGATCAAATTGTCTAGTTTTTCTATGATTTTCATATCGATCTGGAAAGAGATGATAATTGTGTTTTGTTCACTCTTACCAAAATGTATGAAGATAAAAAAGGAAATATTATTGGCGCTACATGTTATTTTGAAGATCATGATATGGTCGTAGATCCATCAAAGCTACATATTAGATGTGTAAATTTTTCCAAGTTTCAATTTTTGTCAATTGTAGTTCTATAAAATTATGTGATGAAAATATAATCAAATTATTAATATTTTTTCCTAATTCTGAAGATAATTTTTTTGTTCTATGTGTGGGAGAGAGAAAAGGGATGTTTCTTTTTATTGTAATGGTGTGGGAGATCCTGGTTGAAGTCTATTGTAACATATAAAAATCAAGTGCTAGCTTCTTTAATTCAGCTACAAGATCCCTTGTAAAGAGTTAAAAAAAATCATCATACCTACGTTGAGTGTTAGTGGAGTGGAGTAGAGAATAATTCTTGAAAACCATCAACCACCATAAAAACTTGTGATGTCTTATCATTAATTTTTTTACAACACATTAATTTTATTTATATATACTGAAAATTCTATTTTGAAAAAGGAGGAAATACTAAGAGAATTAATTGAATAGGAAATATTAATATTGAAAAAGTGAAATTCAAGAACTCAATTCACCCCCTTCCCACCTCTTTCATTGTAATTAACAACTGGGAAAACAAAGTACTCCCAAAACACTTTACATCAAATACTAACAGACCATCACATTCTCCAGATCTCACCACCTTATATTCTAGTGGCATCACGAAATCACCCAAACTGAATTTCAAAACCCAAAACATGGTGTCATGTCATGATTCGATTCAAAACCCAGTGAAATTCACCATCATACTCTACCTGTGAGAATCAATATTTCTCCAATCTAAAACACTCCTGGATCACACTTAATTTAAACCCAAGTCAACCACCGACATAGGGACTTCATCTGACGTAGCATCCAAATACTAATCTTGGTATTCATCGAGAATCCTAATAAAATGAGATCTACCTATATATCGGTTTCATGGTTTTATCTAGACCACCCACTAATCAGTTTCACCTCCTTAATGACCTCTCTCACACAATGGTTTTGTACTAAAGAGCAATAATGTTTTTCCTACCACAAGATTACCCTTATCACTATACTATGAAAAAACCACACTAGGTCACCATGACACATTATATGTCATTTACTAAACATAATGGCATGACTTGCTCATACCTAAATGCCAATATGAAAAACTTATCCCCACCAAATCAAGTCTTACTCGGAACAACTCCAATGACATTCATCAAAACTCTATTAAAATGAGGCTTTTACCCTCAATCTTCCAATGTTGTGCTCCCTACCATATAGATTCCATCAACACTTTTCAAGCCGCTATCTATAAAATATTTGACATCACCTGTGTGACATGATTTCTTAACCATGCTGATCCCATCCCAGAAGACCCTAACTTATCCACACTCATAATCTCACAATCCTCTTACCCCTGACTATCCAAATTTCCTAATGGTCATTTACTCATCTTTAAACTTTTTAATATGTGCCTTGAACCCAAAAAAAATACCCACCACTGATAAAAATCATGATTCTTCCCATAGAATATTTTATTTACATTCATAATATACTAATACACTCACTAATTTCTTATCTCAATATAAATGAGACTCACTAAACCACCCATTAGAACCTATAACCACCTATCCTTTGTCATGTCACTATTCCCATTGGTTATGTACCTATACCCAACTCAATCTCATCCAATACAAAATTTTGTATAAAATCCCATATCACCTGATCAAATTAAAAAAAAATCTTTGAAGGTTCTCATTCAATAAAACCCTAGCTAATTAGCCTAATCAAATATCCCTCCACCCCTGGTAGGTCAACTCACAATCCCATTATCACACTTAGTGCTTCCTCTGGGATGTTCTTAAGACATCTCGCCTGCACTAAGTATGACCACATGATCACTTGCCACTTAGGGTCCATTCCATAACAACAAAGCATCTAACTAGACTCTACCCATCTAAAACCCAACCATCCATGGTCACGTCTTATAATTCCACAAAAATACATACCCAAGACCATCTTGATTAGAAATCTAGTTGATAAATCCTTTTAAATAAGACCATGATACCAAAAGTACTCTCAACACTCTATGTATCAATTTCCGCAATAAATTTATAATACTTTTCTACCCTTCCAAGTGTATACCACTCTCCATGGAAACCCATTCATATTATATACAATTTATCATGATTTCCCTACTTATATCACACAATCACCATGGAATCTAATCCTAAAACTACACATCAAGGGTTATCTATGGACTACCTACACAAAGGGAATGCACAATCATAACTAAATAATATCCAAAAAACAATATATATAAATATATATATATATATAAATATAAATATATATATATATATATATATATATATATATATATATTATCATTAGAGAATGAACCATGGTCTAGCTATGTACAATTCTAGCAAAAAATTACATAATAAAAATTTATACAAGTTTTTGTTGCCACATTAAAAAATAAAACCCTTTATCATAATGAGTAATGAAAAACACACAAGTATAATAATGTCATGTGAATCCTACATGTTAAATATGATGCAAGTACACATACATCATGCTACTTCTAGCCAAGATAGAGACCCCAAATAAAAATACCAAAAAACATATTGTAGCTGAAGAAACATCTCAGCTGTAACAATGAAAAACAAAATATCCTACTAGAGTAAAATGTTTATTCCAATAGAAATGTGTTCTTGAATCACCATCTCGAGGTCCATCACAAGCTTTGACAAATTCATATATATAACTAAAAGTATAAAAATAGTAAAAACATGACACCAGTCATTGATACTATTTTTTAACACCCTGGTGATTTTTCCCAAATTATACCCAAGTCGGTGGTACCACAATACCTCAAGCACAACTACCTATACGCCAGAGGATTTTGATAAGCTACTAGAGTATATTATCAATGACATTGACAATTTAATCTCAATATCATAGCCTTAATAAATATATAAATAATTAAATATCACCCTCACACATATTAGAATATGAATGTATAGAATTATATCCAAGGATAACTATAAAAAAATAAATATTCTTGAATGATATAATAAATTAATAATTTTTTCATATGTTCATACATCTAAACAGATTTCCCAATAGACTGGTCACACATAAAAACGAAATAAAATAATAAACCATACCAGAAGGATATTCTACCAACCCTGAGCATCGTGTCTTAAAATACTCTATCTCCATTTGATCTATTCAAGCTTGATCTGTTGTGCAGACTATGGCCAGAATTATGTTCTATACTTAAGGACTACATGTGCACCGAGGGTTCCCATGTGTGGTTTAAAAAATATATCTCAATAAGGGACCACCACATTCCCTTAATTTACAACATCATATAGCAATGTATGAGTAAAAAAAATAAATAAATAAACATTTAGTGTACAATAATATGAATCGAGCCATCGTGTGTTAACCAGAGCACTACAACACCCAACAATACCTAGTCTTATATAATTTGCTGAAGCAATCCTTTCCTAGTTGTATAAACAGGACGATCTATTCTAGAGTCCATGACTAATCTTTTGTCTAACCATCGGTATAAAATGTCATATACCATTTAGAAGTCTCCGACTATAAGATCATAGGAACTACATTTCTTACAATATCCTGAGATTTTATTGGTGAAACCTCAGGTGGAAAATGTTATATGGCTTCCCGAGGTCTCTAGCATTTTAATCATAGATGATAAATTCTATATGGTGCCCTGATCTCTCGACAATACTAACTATAATAAAAAAATTATTATGGATTTCTAGATTTATTATTCATCTAAGAAGGGACACAAAATACTATATGGTATCTCAGACACTCATTTATTTTGGAAATATTTATAAAATTTCATATGGAGTCTGATGATCTAGGTTGATCTTACCATAGATAAAAAAAATTATTTGGTGTACCATTCACTCATCCAATCTGGCCACAAGCTAGAAATTTTATATTTTATCTTAGGCTCTTGGATGATCTAACCATGCACACTAAATAAATCTCATCTAAGGAGAAAATCCCCTAGGTGGTGTGACCCAACACCCTTCTTTATAGCCCACATCATTATTTCTCAATACCTGACTCAATATAACATGGTGAGAAAATATCATATAAATCATATCCACTTATGGATCTAAGATAACATCCACCCATCTAGCTCATCTCTTTTAATGCGTCATAACCAACACACTAGTAACATGTAGTGTAGTCCCAAAACCCTTAACATTTTCCAATGTAAATCTATATGTATCATCTAACCCAACTCTGTTGACTAACAAGGAATGATATTCCACATACAATTTCATTCACACCTCACACAATGAGGTAACCATTCAGTTACTCAAACCCAAATTGGTTTCTACTAGTAATGCCAATAAAAATCATTTACCCTATGGCGATCACACAACCTACAAGCCTTGCTAGACAAAGACCTAAATTGGATAGTCTAACTCCATGATAAATTTCCATGACATCACTTCGGTCTTGATTCCCATGGGATGTTCTAAGACTCACACAAACAAGGCCCCTTGGAAACTCATTTTTATTCCATAATAACACAAATCCTATGACCCATGATTGGTCCACATTGAATTTCAATCACAAAGAACTCAAAACTGAAAAAATGTAGAAGGAATCCTTCATCAGCACACTACACCAAGCCCCATAGAAGGTATCATGCTCACCACATGCACCAGGACCATTACCCACATAAAAAGGGGGTTATTCCTTATTTGAATTTTGAATCTTTTTCTAGTGTCGAGTCATTCTATCGAATGTAGTAGAATCATATGATAGCTCGGTCTTTGGGTGAAACTAGTTATAATGATATTCCATAGAAATTTCATGTTGATCAAAAGATGATTTCTAATGATAGTTTCCAATGGTACATTCATCAGTCGGTGATCAATTAAAATTACATAAATGTCTCTTCTAGTAGTTCAATGGAAAATGACTAGGGGTAATGTTTTACTTTCTATTTGATGATTCAGTCGTGACCAAAGGATCTGTAGGGAATAAGAGTTCACCAAGTTTAATGATAGAATATCCATGAATTACATATGGATATATAACTTGATAACTGACAAGATCCCATTATTTAGATGTGATGGAACCATTATACATGTGAAGTGAGAAATGTGAAACAAAATTTAACTTATATATGTTTCAAATATCAATTGTGTTTTGTGATATTTGTATATCTGACCAATAAATGTAAATAAAAATAGCATTCTCCCAAGGATGTAGGACTTAATTATTCAAATCACTTAAAATAAATGTTATCTTTTCTTTCTTTACATATTTTTCAATTATGATAATGTTTGTGATATTTTTTTGAGTGTGTGTGTATGAGAAAGCCGGCTTGGTACAACAAGTAGGTTGTAAAGTCTTCTTTTTATTTTTGTAAAATAATATCAAGAGGGAAGTCTTTATGGTCATGGATGTTCCGAGAATCTATTTCATCTATGAGGTGATTCCAGTGATATCTTATATGTTATTAGAAATTATATGGACCCCTAACAAGTGGTATCTGATATTCATTCAAGGCTTGGTAGCTCAAACTCAATAGGCATAGGTAATCATACCTTGATTTTATGTTTTTTAATTAAGTGGGTCTTTACATGTATATAAATTAATGGTATCAGAAGACGGTAAGGTCTAGATATAAAATTTCAATATAAAATACTTTGGATTCAAGATAATACAGATGGAAGATTATATATCCAGAAGTACCTGTATGCTCTATTAAAAGAAGTCAAGCTAGAGCTAATAGAAATGGAATAATGAGAGGGGATGGACATAAAGGCACTTGGATTTAGTAAAACATCATTATCTAAGAATTTATCCTCTAACATCTTGGAGTTAAATATATCAGTAGAGTGTATGATGACTGTGTAAGAAATATAAGAGAATTCATTGGCGATGAACAAGCTGAACATGACACAAAGATTGTTTTATGTGATGGTGACAATATATATATATATATATATATATATATATATATATATATATTGGTGACCATGTGGATTATTTTATCATGATTTCATGTCAACTCATGAATTTTAATGTCATGTTCATGGAAGATGCATGAGAAATGTTGATGTTATATTCCTATCCAAAATATTGGGTGGAAATGGTAGTTCTTATGATAAATTATTATGGGAAATATAACATTGCGTTTGAGGATATTTTATGGATTATAATAAATTAATTACTCCTATGGAGGGATGTTAAAGTATGATCTAAAAGTTCACTTAGTCAGTAGGGAAGATGGAATCCTCTTTGTTGTAGAATTTGGAATAATTCATAAGAGAATTCATGTGAACGAAGATGAATTAAATCTTCTAGACCTAGCACAACAAGATTACCTTACGATAAGAGAGGGGATCTCAATAAATACTATTGGTAAGGAAGGATAAATTCTAAATGATTATAATTCTCAAGAAAAAGTTTTTATATTCTATAATAGATAAAATTGATGGTTTATTATTAGTGATTGTGCACGTTCTAATGGAATCATGGATCATTAATTCTAAAGAATCATTTCACTTGAGGTTGAGAAGAAATATATAGAATTTTTTTATTTGAGTTCATAATTTTAAACTAATTTGATGATGAATCTCTAGAAAATATAGGGAATGATGATTTTAATTTTTGGATGAAGAACTGATGTCACATTGATGACAAATAAATTTATCACGTTCATCTTTTAGGGAAAATTCCAATTTTGATAGGATAGTCAAATGGGGCCGGATTTGGGACAATCCACACCAATGGAGTTTGTAAAATAACTTGACGATCAAGGGTTATGGATACAAAATTTAATGATAGAACCATGTACCTGATCATAAGATCAAATGGAGTCCCATCTACAGGGACTATAAATTAGGAGAATTTAGTATTATTTCATTATCATCTTATGAATTTTGGAGAGAAGAACACAAAATTTATAGCAGTGAAGGAATTTTTAATCCCAAATAATATAGACATCGTGTTGTGGGAGTTTCACACTGATGAAATAATGGAAGGTGTCATTCAATTTGAGCAGTTGGGCAGTAGAGTTAGAATCTAGAATATATTTACAATGAATCATGGGGATATCCACCTATCCAATATCATATATGGTTATGATACATTTTTACATTCATTGATGAAACTATGATAAAAGAATTGGTTTACTTTATGAATCACTAATATAAAGGGTTTAGAGTATTTGATCAATGGGATATAAGGGTAGGGAATGATAGCATGAGTATGTTAAAATGCTTAGGATCTGAAAAAGGTAGTTAGTATAGAGCAAGAAGCTTCTAGAACCTCGTAAATAATTGAGGGATAATAGATTAGAATATTATACCCAAAAGAACGTAGTATAATGTTGTAGATGAAATAATGAACTATATATTAATAGAGAAGGCATAAAGCATGTGGTTACACTCTGGAATGTATAAGGAAATTTTAGAGGAAACAGTCAAATATTTATGGTACTTAGTTAAAAAATGTTTATCTCTACTAAAAGGGTGGGAAATTATATAAACATTTTTTTTCTAGTAAATCATAACAATTCAACCACCTTAATGTTGCCATGAGTCTTTTATATGTCTATAAGGATACTAATAATCATGTTAAACATGATGGAAAATAAATAAAATGATTTGTCATTGGATATAGAGATGAAAAGTTTGTATTTTTGACTTTGGGATGATGACAAGGGACTAGTCATCAGAATATACAATGTGATATTCAATGAGTGAGTCTTGTACAAAGACCAATAGTTCATGGTGAAATAAATTTAGGTTAAAGATTCAATAGAGAAAATCCATGTTGATATGAATGAGAACTCCAGATAAATGGAGGTTATATATAGTTTAAATGGCTACACTAAATGACTAAATGATTGAGAAAAATAAGATATTCCATAGAGAGCTTGGGACTATATCATCCATGTTGGATAACTGATAGTCGATACACAAAATCTTAATTTTTTGGAAAACTCTAAGCCACATGTAGATTTATGGAGATCAACCAGAGTCAATAAACTTTTTCAATGGCATGGAACTGACTTGGTCTTATAAATTTTACTCAGAAATAGGGAACAAGAAATCTTAAATAAAGTTTCAATTCTTAGTGATTATAGAAAGTGTGATTTTTACATGACAGTTGAGTTAGAATTTCTAAATATCAATAAAACATGGGAGCCAAAAGTTATTCCATGTGGAATAAAGGAAGATAAGAAAAATTGGATTTTTTTTGTTAAAAGAAGATACCGATGGAAAGAAATTTTACAATTCTATGTAGGTGGTGAAGGGGTTTTGGAAAAAAGGGATTTAATTTTCTAAAATAAAATCATAATTAGTTAAACACATTATCACCCAGACATGTCAATCCATGTAGATATGGATAATTTTCATTTATATAAAATGGATATAAAAATAGTATTTTCCCACTAAGAAACAGGGGATAAAATTTATATGAAGATATAAGAATATTTACTTGACAAAAAAATAAGGTTTTGTTGTCCAAACTGAATAGAATTATATAATTCTTAAAAAATTTTATGTCATAGTGAAACTATATATTTGACACATTCAGAGATGATAAGGGTTTCATAAGGAGAAATACAGAACACTATTTCTACTGAAGGGAATTTTGGGATAGAAGTCTCATCATATTTTTCTTATATCTAGATAATATGTTTCTTGTAGGTCTTGATGACAGAGGTATTCAAGGGTTGAATAAAAATTTGTTCGGAAGATTTGAGATGAAATATCATGATGAATCCATGAAAATATTAGGGATAAAAATTAAATTAGTTAGTAAATCTTGATTCTTATATTTTTCTCAATGGGACCACATTCAGAAGATTATTGAGAGATTAAGTATGTATAGATGCAAGCTAGTATCAACACCAGTGGTCATTCACTTCATTCTATCCTTGGGGAATGTTCAAAAAATAGAAGTTTAAGTGAAGTGCATGGTTAATATTCCATTTTTATTAGTTGTATGAAACTTGATTTATTTCATGGTGTACACTTTCCCTGACATTACCAATGGAGTAGGAGAGTGATTTTTTTCATGTCCAATCAGATGAAAGAACACTGGGAATACTTGAAGCGGATCATTTAGCATCTCAAAAGAATAAAATATTTAGCCTTATATTTAGAGAAAGTGGCATGGGTGTATAAATGAATATGTTAAGGGAGATTCTAAAAATAAATTGAGTATACCTGGTTTTGTGTCTACCTACAAGGGAATGCTAGTGAGCTGGATTTAGTGGCTAAAAATAGTGGTAGAATTGATATAAAAATTGAAGTAGGTATAGAATTGATACGATTGAGAAATATATTGGTGGTTATTGGAAGGAAACTATAGATTGTATTTTTCTACTATGATAGTCAAAATAAAGTAAATATTGAAAAAAACTTCTTTTCATTCATAAAAAAAACATATAAACCTAAAATATAACATTATCTTCAAGTTACTAAAATAAAAGGAGCTTGAGTTTAGAAATATATCTGGGAAGGAAAATCTAGTGGATATATTCATAAAAGTTATAGCCTAGGTAATCATAAGGAAAAATAGTGCCTCATTGGGATGTGGGATATTGGATGGATAAAGGGGCACTGATAACAAATTGAAATGATGTGGTTTAGAGTTGTAGAGTTTCCATACTTCTATTAAAGTGGTATTTATGTGGGAAATTTTTGGGATTTTGAATCCTATTCAAGTGTCAATACATTCTACCAGGAGTAGAACCGGATGAGAGCTCATCCTTGGAATGTAGGAATAATTAGCGGGGCTCTAAAATAATTGTAGTTCAATCAAAAGATGGTTTCTTCTAGTGGTGTTAAATGTTTCATTAATTAGTAGGTGTTTTGTAACACCTTGATATTTTGTGATTTTTTCTTCAAATGAATTATTTTTAATTTAACTCTTACATTAAACTAAGTCAAAAATTCATTTAACATGGAAATGAATTGTCTTGTGATACACATAACACTGACTTATCTTACATTGCATGCAACACCAACTAGGTGTGTGTTACATGGAAAACTACATTTATACAAAACACCATTCTATTGTTTTAATTATTTAAATAAGATAGTTATTACCTAGAAATTAAAATTAGTAGTATGAATTGTCATAAATACATTTCAAATATTTTCCATAATGGTTTTATATAATTAAAACATATTGATATTGAAAAATATAATTTTTGGTAATGTCTTTATATGTTTAAAAAATATTATTTTCTCAAATGAACTACTTTTCATTGCTTCTATGAAAAACAATAAAATTAATTTTATATACTTTTAGAAATTGAATTTGATATAATAAAATTCATTTTTTAACTCCTAATTTATAAATTTGGTTAGGGTTAATTTTTGGGGTTTTTTCAGAAACTTCATTTTTTGATGAATAGTGAAAAATACTATATTTTAGTTAAAAACTGCATTTTCATTTAAATAATTCCTAATATTAATTTATATTTTAATTTAATTCCATTTTTAAAGTCCTAATATATCCACTATACATATATTAGACCAATTTAGTTTATTGGAATCATTTTTATATAGAAACTGGTTATAAAAACTTATTAAATGTGTGAACATTTTTACTTTAAAAACCCGTTTTCTCGCCATGTTTGTGAGATTAGCATTAAATATAATTTTCCCACTTCTATGATTTGATTTTGAAAAATTTACATACATAGTTGTAATCAGTATGATATTTTTAGTTTAATAATATCAACATAATTTTTTTACCAAAAATATTAGTGAAAGTTATTAAAATTAATCACAATGATTAAGGTAAGATTAAGCTTAATTAGTTACCAAACCTTAATCTTATGGACAAAAATGACCTAGAAACTTGTCTAAAAGATATTGGATACAAATAATTCGACCATATCCCCTATTATTTTGAATTTTATTGGTTATTGGTATATTACTAAATGGAAGTGCACTATATAAAATGTTATGTAAGGAAAAAGAAGAAAGGGAACTTTTCTTACCTTTAACATTTATAAAATATTGAGATATATAAAAAAACATCATATTTTAGGCCACATTTATACTTTTGAAATATAAATGGGTTATTTATATCATATTAATTTGATCAATAATTTTTAGAGAAGATTTAGTTACTTAAAATGCTTACGAAACACCAACATAGTGATTATTTAGTTAATAATTAACAAAAAAAAATGATACTATAAATATTAAAAGTGAAGTGAATTGATTGAATTATTGTCTGTAATTATTTTTTTAAATTAAAATATCATGTTACACATTTTTAAAGTTAATTTATTTGAATTAAAATATTAGTTTGATATTTTAAAATTAAAATTAGATAAATAATTTCAAAATTGACATTATTGTTATTTTACAATAACTGATATTTTATTAAATGATTTAAAATTAATAAAAATACTATATTATACCAAGTGAATTTTAAGTGTTAAAAATATTAAATATAGTTTATTAATTGGCCAATTTATCTTTTATTATTAACATATTGGCCCATATATTTTTTAAACATTGTTAGCATGATCCGACTTTAAGTAGTGTTTTGCGCATCAGATGCGTTAGTTTTAAAAATAAACTTCCAAAACACATGAGATATATATTTTTAAATTAGATATCATATTTATAATAAATTGGATCTATAATATATAATAAATCTCACTTTACATTTTTCTTAATGGTTAAATTACTTAGCTTAGAAAATTAGATGCTTTAATAAAAACAAAAATAATAAACCTGGGGAATCTTAGAAGTTAGGAAACCAAATTATTAAAATGAATATATTTTTGTATGGTGTTGATTAGGTTCAAAAATAATTTCACAGTAATCCATTGTTTTTCCATTT
Organism: Viscum album; assembly: GCA_963277665.1. Taxonomy (NCBI): domain Eukaryota; kingdom Viridiplantae; phylum Streptophyta; class Magnoliopsida; order Santalales; family Viscaceae; genus Viscum; species Viscum album. The sequence goes on along the minus strand of OY728165.1, from coordinate 1,328,660,383 downwards.
TGGAGGAAAATTAGGTAATGAAGACCTCCCATTATTGAATACCTTTTGGTATTTACAAGAGTGTCACTCCCCCTCCACTATAAAAAGAAAAGAAATCTACCCCTGTCTCACACTATGCTTTATGGTTTTAGTCAATGGATATAACTAGAAGGAACATGGCTAAAATTTAATGTTTCATATGTGGAAAGTATGGGAATTATGAAAATCAACTTCCCATGTGGAAATCACATAAATAGAATCAAGAAGGTGGTATGAATATTGGTTATACTTATGATGATAAAGAGATCAAAAACGACATATGAAAGGTATGTGTTGTTCTTCTAGTATTACTTAAATTAATTTGAATTAGCATGATTAGATTGAGGTTGTTGAACCTTAAGACATTATTCAGATTTTATATTCTAGTAAATGGTTATTAATAAATAAGTTGATGAAGCCTGAGTAATGGTTTAAGAATAAAGTTGGATGGATGATGTACTTATGTTTTGGAATACAAATGTTATTCTATATGAATCATGAAATATGTAATTATACTCAGTATAAGTTTTAATTAAGGATTTAAAATTACATGTTTAATGGTGATAAAGACATAGAAAAGTGATTTCAAGGAAAGGTGATATTTTGATTAAGAGAAGGCAACCATTAATTAATGCCTAAAATTGAGATAATGATGTTTTGATAAAGAAATGTTGGATATGAATAAGTAATTGGACAATATAGATTACCTTAGAACTGATTATTAACAAAATGGTCTATATCCTTAAGGATAATGTTTACAACTTCTGTTATTTAAGGAATATATCTATTATTCTTTGGAATAAGGAATCATGCATGTTTTCCAAAAGGATTTATGGTAATTCAGGTTATTACTATGTTCTAAGGGAATATATGATGAGGGTATTCACATGTTTGTAATGTGACAACCAAGTGATAATTTCTAATATATGGGGGATTACTATTAAGCTGATTTCATGAATTTCTTTCTACTATTTTGGATTTTCATATTTCAGAAGGGTTATATGGTTAAAAATTTATGGTGAGATTCTGTTAAAATTCAAGTGAAGTTGGTGAGATTAAAGAATTGTCTCATAACATGAGGATTTATGCATATTGGATAACCTGTTCTAAAAACTTTATGTTGATGATAACCAATGAAAAATGGGATGGAATATCATAGATCTCATGATCTCTTAGTACTTCATGAATGAAAAATTCACATTCCTTTTTGGAGAAATAAGTGAAGTGGATCAAGGAACAATAAAGGGTGAGGTTTTCCTGCAATCATGCAAGTATAACTTTTCATGAATATTATTCAACTTTAGGAAAAATAATATTGAAACAAAAAAATTTATCCTAGTTTATTTGTTTTCGATGGATTAGATGGTCCTTTAGGTCATCACAGGTTTATGGATTTGTGATTGTTAACTTTTTCCTAGCCTTAGTCTCTATCAATCACTATCATAACTTGATGGTTATATTTCTCTTCCATTTTGATGTTTTTACTTTCCACCTATGATATTCTATGAAGAAACCCGACTATGTGTTACTCTGGGTATATGGTTCCAACAATACCTTTTAAGGGTTTTTTACCATTCATTTTTTGGATGTGGGTTTCTATGAATGAAACTATCAAGTATAAAACCTTTAATAACCCATAGGAATTTTGATGGTGAAATTCATTTTAAGGAAGGTATAATGTAACACCTAGAGATTTTGTGATTTTTTTCGAATAAATTAATATTCATTGATGTCCTACATTTCACTAAGTCAAAAATTACTTTCACATTGCCCCAGATTGGCTTGTGATACATACAACACCAACTTGGACTGCGCTACACACAACACCGACATGGCGTGCGTTACATGCAACACTGAGTTTCTGTGAAACATCATTGTATTGTCATAATTATTTAAACGTGATAGTTATAACCTAGTAGTTAAACATCATAATATGAATAATATTAACTACATTTCAAATATTTTTTATAATGGTTTTATATAAGTAGAACATATTTATAATAAAACATATATATTTTTGGTAAAGTCTTTATATGTTTAAAAAAATATTATTTTCTCAAATGAATTGTGTTTCTTGTCCTTCTTTGGAATAAAATAAAATTAATTTTAAATGGTTTTAGAAATTTAATTTGATAAAATAAACTTCATTTTTTAATTTTTATTATTGAAATTAGGTTAGGGTAAATTTTTGGAAATTTTCTGAGAAAACTTCATTTTTGATGAATAGTGAAAAATACTGTATTTTAATTAAAAACATTATTTTCATTTAAATAACTATTAATATTAATTTATTGTTTAACATGGTTTTCAAATTCAAAATATTTCAATTGTATATATATTAAAACAATGTAGTTCATTGTAATCATTTTTATATGGAAATTGATTATAAAAAGTTATTGAACTTTTAAGCGTTTTTACTTTAAAACCCCACTTTCTCACCATGTGTGCAGGATTAGTGTTAAACTTAATTTTACAACTTCTGTGATTTGAATTTTGAAAAATGGACACAAATAGTTATAATTAGTATGATAAATTTATTATAATAAGATCAACTTTATTTCTGACAATTTTTTTTGAAAGTGGTTAAAATTAATCACAATGATTAATGTAAGATTAAGTTTAATTAGGGACTAAACCTTAATCTTAAGGACCAAAATGACCTGGAAACTTGTCAAAAATCCATTGGATGCCAATAATTCAACCATATCCCCTCTTGGTTCGAATTTTATGGGTTATTAGTATATTAATAAATGGAAGTTTCTTATATAAAATGGTAGGTAAGGAAAAAGATAAAAAGAGAACTTTCCTTACCTTTAACATTTATAAAACATTAAGATATGTAAAAAACATCATATTTTTTAGATATACTTATCCTTTTAAAAGATAAATGGGTTATTTATATCTTAATAATTTATCAATAATTATTAGTGATGATTTAGTTACTTAAAATGCTTACAAAATGCCAATGTAGTGATTATTTGCACAATAATTAACTAAAATAAATGATAATATAAATATTAAAAATGAAGTGAATTGATTGAATTATTATCTTTAATTATTTTTGAAGATTAATATATCATGTTACACATATGTAAACTCTATTTATTTTAATTCAAATATTAGTTCGATATTTTAAAATTAAAATTAAATAAATAATGTCAAAATTGACATTATTATTAATTTACAATAAATGATATTTTATTAAATGATTTAAAATTAATAAAAATAATATATTCCGTCGAGTGAATTTTAAGTGTTAAAATATATTAATTGTATTTTATAAATGGACCAATTGTTATGTCATAATTTATATATTGACCCATATATTCTTAAAACATTTTTAGCACCGTCCGGGTTTAAACAGTGATTTGCGTGTCACATGCGCTTGTTTTAAAAAATAATTTCCAAAACACTTGAGATATTTATTTTATAAATTAGGTATCATATTTATAACTCAGTGTATCGATATTATACAATAAATCTCAATTTATTTTAATCATAATGGTTAAATTACATAGGTTATAAAACTAGATGCTTTAATAACACTACGAGAAAAATGGTCATTTGCCACGGGTCAAGGGCTCGTCACAAATAACATGTCGAAAGGGGTTATTTGCGACGAGGCAATTAGCTTGTCGCAAATAACTATTATCTGTGACGGGGGGGGGGGGGGGAAGGACCCATCGCAAAAGGTTTGACGCGAAATGCGCGCTAAACTGCGGGTAAGGGTATTTGCGACGGGTTCTTATTCTCGTCGCAAATACTCGGCCGCATTTTTTAGTATTTTCTATGGGATACTTGTTCCGTCGCAAATGCTCTGTCAGCAAGTACCCATTTCTGATGGGTCTATCGCAAATAACTCTTTAACAACCCACTGTAATTAATGAGGGCAGGGGGCATCTGCGACGAGACTCGTTGCAAATAATCTAACCTATATATACCCCCATCTGTTTTTCCTCTCATTATGCTCCTTTCTCAACTTCTCTCTCTCTATCTCTTCCGAAAAATTTTCTTCTAAAATTTCTCATAGTTTAAAATTTTAAATCGGAGCATAATCTACGACTTTTACACTCTGAAAGCTTCAGTTTCAAGGTATTTATCTATTTTTTATTGTTTAGTTAATTTATTTTATTTTAAATTATTTATAATTTTTGTTAATTAGATGTAATTTAATTAAATTAGAATTAGATATTTGTTTTTTTAGTATTTATTTTTATGAATAATTATGTCTAAGTGCTAATTAGTAACAAATTAAAACAATTAGTAATAAATTGAAATAATGAGTAATAAATTGTAATAATTAGTGTTAAATTGTAATAATTATAAATAATTTGTAATAATTTGTAATAATTAGGATTAACTAGGATTAATTAGTAATAATTAGTAATAATTAGGAATAATTAGCAATAATTAAAAATAATTAGGATTAATTAGTAATAATTAGTAGTAATTAGTATTAATTAGTAACAATTAGTAGTAATTAGTATTAATTAGTAGTAATTGCTAGTAATTAGTAGCAATTAGTATTAATTAGTAATAATTAGTATTAATTAGTATTAATTAGTAATAATAAGTAAAAATTAGTAAAAATTAGTAATAATTAGTAATAAATTGTAATACATTTTAATAATTAGTAATAAATTGTAATAATTAGTAATAGTTTGTAATAATTTGTAATAAGTAGAAATAATTAGTAATAATTAGAAATAATTATTAATAATTAGTAATAATTAGAAAAAATTTGTAATAATTAGAAAAAATTTGTAATAATTAGGATTAATTAGTAATAATTATTAATAATTAGGATTAATTAGTAATAATTATCAATAATTAGTATTAATTAGTAATAATTATCAATAATTAGTAATATTTATCCATAATTAGTAATAATTAGTAATAATTATCAATAATTAGTAATAAATTATAATAATTAGTAATAATTTGTAAAAAACTGTAATAATAAGTAATAATTAGTAATAATTAATAATAATTAGGATTAATTAATAATAATTAGGATTAATTAGTAATAATTAGGATTAATTAGAAATAATTTGTAATAATTTGTAATAATATTAATTAGTAATAATTATCCATAATTAGTAATAACTAGTACTCACCCGTGCATTCGCACGGTGATATGGTTCAATGCTTTTTTAAGAAGAAAATACTACATTTTAAAGGTACCAATGAACATGAATATTCATTATTTTGAAATCACAAAATAATGATACTTATTATTAGAATACAATTGGACAAAATATGGAGACTTAATTATGAAAATAGAATAAATTTTGGATAAATACATTTCAAAAGCTAAAGAAGAATCTATAAGAAATAAGAAATTATTTTTAGCATGGAGATTATAATTAAATGAAATGAAAAGAAAATTGAAATTTACATTTTTAATTCTAATAATTATGATAAGTAATGTTGTAATTGAGGCCATAATAATGTAAACAACAAAACATGGAATAATTGATTAGATTGAAAAACATATTATGTTTTAGTAAAATAGAATACATATAACTGGAAGAAAATATTGAAAACAATAATCAAAATAATGAAAAAATAATATTTATTGCAAGCCAACTCACATGGAAGTAAATTTGAGTATGTAGATCATCAATACTTGATACAAATTAGAATCGGAGACAAAGGCATGCATAATAAGTTCCTGCGGGAGAAAATATAGGATTGAAAAAGGACTGAAAAAAATCCAGCATGTTCAATTACATGAGGGAGTACACCGTCACCATCATATGGATGATGGTCAGGGTATCAATACAGACAGTGATCTTCTACACATGGATTAGTTGTTATAGTCAAGACTGATGCTGGAATCTGAACCATTGGATTGTTCTGATTCAGTTTGAGTTGGTTTGTAATCCCCTACACATGGAATAGTCATTGGAGTCAGGACTCCAACAACCACTGTATAAAAAAATAGTATAAAGGTGCTCTCAAACATCTTGAAACAATTTTTTCATGTTACTAAAAATTCAATATTTTAGTAAAAAGCAGAAAGTATCTATGAAAATAAATGGTAGTATATTGTCAACATAACTAAATAAAATACATGAAGTATCATTCATATCAAATAAGAAAGAGTAATACAATGTGAAACATTCAAATTGAAACAACAGTTGTATCAGAGATGATTTTGATTTGAACACATGGAAAAAAATGGATTATTTGGACATATGGTTTATTTAACAAAAAATTGGGTGCAAAATATTATAGCAACTGAATACATAAACAGCAGATAGTGTCCCCCTTCGAGTCAAACTAGACTCAAAAAACTGTGCTAGTAAAAACCTTCAAGATGTGGGTTCTTACAGCGTTTTAGTGGACAAGTATTGGTGTTTGTTGGTTGATAGTAATCTGGTACCTATATAAGTTACTAAAGTTGAGAAAATAGTGGTAAATATGTAACCTGTATGTGATTTAATCATTAGAGAGGGTCTAGTTGCAACTTATATGTGTTCACACACCTTTTTTGTATATTTAATACAGTAAAGTTAATAGTGGAAGTAAAAAATGTAAATATTAATTAGAAAATAACAAAATCAGCAATGTTTTTCATATACCTTGCAATTACATCACCAAATTTCAGTCAAGTTTTTCAGTTTTCTTGTTGAATTTTTCCTTTAAATGGGGTTGTAGTTCATGGCTTGTTGTTGCCTCATAGTCTTGAGGAATAAGATTTTATTGAACCACATCTGCAGTATCAAACTCAGTTAGTATATTTTCTTACATGAATAACTAACTTCAATCAATAGGTTGAAAAAATTACTGAGATCTGTAAGTAGTGTAGAATTAATATGATGTTTTTGAATTGGAAAATTATATGATCAAATGCAATCAGTATTAATCAATCAAGGTAAATAGAAATGAAAAAAATATGTAATGTCAACTATAATTATGTAATGAAAATAAAAGAGAATGAAGATAAAGAAAACATATACCTGAGTTATTGAAGCATGCAGCTGGGCTTGGGTAAGAGCTCCCTGGGGAACTCTTGACTTTTTGTCTCCAATTTCTTCTCTTCTCCTCCTCCCTGCTTGTATCTCTTCTCTATTTTTCATCTCTGTTTAAATATATGAAGGCTGTCTTCTATGTTATATTCATCATATTCCCACATACTTTTCTCTCCAAGAATCAATACCCTGGGTGAAAAGGAAAATGACTTGGTCTTTTAAGATCATTACAATGGGTGCACTCCTTTAATTTAAGCCACATACAGTTTTCATTTTCATCATAACCTATAATACACTTGAGAAATAATCAAAAATTAATTAGATTAATTTGAAAATATTTATAGGCATGAAATACAGCCTTGGATGATCAACAGATGCATGTCAATAAGCTGCATTAAACTGAATAAACAGGAACCATGCAAGTCAAAACAATAATCAAATTGCATGATAATAAAACTTAACAATTTATACCAGCTACAAGGTAAATGGAAATATTTTATTCTTCATAACAGAACCAATAAAGGAGCTTCCAACCTTCATCTTTTTCTAATCAAAGGAAACAAATCAACTTTTGGTGTTTAAAATTAAGCATTTATGTGGATATTATTAGGTTCTGGGGCCCGCTGCGGAAGCCAGTGGGCCAAGGATTTCAATTTTTTTTCATCGGGATGATGGAACTTGTCGTCACTGACGATCCGAGACATGGAGAGGTCCAATGATCTCACATAAATTATTAAGAGCACAAAACTAGAATGAAAATGTACCCATTTCAAATCCAAATCCACGTTCGACTGCAACTAGTCGATGGTGATCATAGCTTGAAGGATCCAAAGAAGGATCCCTATAGATCATCCTCACACGCTCCAAAAATCCACTTGAATGTCGATCTTTGAATTTTGGGTTCTAGTGCGGTGATCCGATGAATCTTTCGATGTCCCGACGATCACCGCATTGAGATCTCTTCGATGCTTGAGGATGAACTTAATTTGAACTCTTGGATCATCCGCTTCTCTCTCTAGGAAGCGGGAGGAGATAGAGGCTCTCAATTTTTATTCCATGAAAATCAATGAATAGTGAATTTATCAACATAAGAGAGAGCCTCCTCTTATATTTATAGCGATGTTGATAAATACCTGGCAGGGTTCCCTGATGCCTGTTTATTTCAACATTCAATAATAAATAATTTTGATGAACTTAACTATGCTAATATTATTTATTATTTTATCACATACTTGTAATATATATATAATATATTACATGATAAAATCGAGTCATTTAACTTGACTCACTATCCCACTTAATATTAACTGAACCTTGAATATTAAAATAATATTTGTTCGATTAATATTTTTCTCATATTTATGAAACTTGTAAATATATTAAATAAATTCAATCCCAACTATTCATAACTTGAAAATTAATAAATTTATTTAATTCTTTTGGTGTTCGATAACTTGGAAAACACTCAGACCCCGTGGCGGGACCCACTATGTCCATATACCTATTCGATTGAATAGGGTGGATTCTTGAATACACTATTGTGTGTGACCCTCTAGGCCATTATCTCGATAGTAGTGAATAAAATCCAAAAACCAAGAGTGGAGTCTAGCAACTTATCATGGCCCCTAAAGAGATAAGGATAGTCATAGCAATAACTACTATCCAATGAACACTGATTGTGTACTATAATCTCTTTGTCATTAAATATCTGATAAAGCCGGACACACTCTTGTGTCATCGTCCTTATCTGGATTTATTATTTGTTTATTTATCTAGATGGATTTGCCTTTCTACTACTTTGGCCAATGACTTATGAAGGAGGCACCATCCTAATCAACCAGGCCAGAGATATAAAACTTTTGAACTTGGAAGCGACAAATCCTTTCTTGATCATTTAGCCAATGTCATACCACCAACGATGCACCCAACACAAACTACCTATCCACAACATCACTACCATGGTTTTAATCTTTCATCAAAGTACATAATAAAATTATATACATTGGTAATGGTCTCAAGTTAGGAGACTAATACACATGTCTGTATATAGGAACAACCAATGACACCCAAAACATGTTGTGTTTCTATTGACGTGTCTTTACTCATGATCTCACTACTAGAGATCACCAAGTGTGAACTTCATGAGAAGAAGTCTCAATGCTTATGAGCCCCCATCATCTGATATTCAGACATCTACTGTGTCCAGTGAGTATGATGTATCTAGACTATATAACATATATTTAAGATCAATGTCATTATATCTTGAGGTTCTCATTATAGCCTAGGATCTGCTATGACCTCTTGACACGACAACTATCCTTTGGACATTACCATTATTATAGTGGATGCAGAAAAGTATGAACTATAATGGAAAGATAACATCATGCATATCTAACTGTACACATGATATGGTAATTGTAATGCCCCGACCCTAGTTAACCAGAGTCGGTGCATTATTACACAACATTGGCATGATCACAAAAGATCAAGTCTCTAAAGAACGATTTGTTTAGTAGCCTTGTAAATACTAGATACTTTCATAAGTTTTACATTACATTATAAAATGAAAAACCACAACAATATAGTCTCCATAGGCCACACTCATATCCCTTAGACCATCACTATAGGTCAATCATAATATAATTCTTCACATCCTGAAAAAAAACATAGAAATGGGTGAGCTCAGATGCTCAGTAAGGATAACAATATAGTAGAAAATTTCATAAATAAGCATAAACATTTAAGGCAATGTAAGAAAAGAACAAAAGCCTTTTAAACTTGAACATCAGAATAATATGTAAAAGATAAAATCGAATAATTCCATTTACTTATTCACACAGATATTCTACTAGTCGAATAATCATATGTAATATCAATAACCACTTTCATAATGATGAAATACATGATGCCAAAATTCATAACCACATAATCAAGGCCTTGTTCCAAGACTACAAATAAGATTTGGTCAAGGCCTTCTGCCAAGACACTAGTTTGTCTCTTGATACCTACCGATGCATCGAGGAGCTATAGCAGCCTCCACCCATCACGTACTAAGTCCAATGCATTCCCCATATGAAAAGGTTCAAACATAACATAAACATTCGTATTAAAAATAGAATAAGATATGTCAATACTTTCTCCATAAACCATGAATGGTGTGAAAATAAAACATCCTCAGTCAAACATATCACAAAACCTTAAATACAATATAGAAGTTTCGTATCATAATAAACCAACTTCAATTAAGATTAAAAATCCATCAATGGATGTTGACATAGATGAAATCAAAACATTTTTTAGAGAAATATCTCTTTATATTTTGAAATCATTTAAAAGTCATATAATTATAAAAGGAAAAATTTATTTTGAAAATATTCTTATAAGATTGTAAAGGAAGCTTTGACGACGTTATAATGGCAGAAAATAGCTACACCCGCCTTATAAGTTAAAAAAAACATTCTTACCTTAATATTGTTGAAAAGGTCATAAGGTACCTTGTTTGGAAAATAACAGAAACATTACTTTAAAACCATTTTATAAAAATTAAAACAAGGGTATAAATGAATTTAACCTATATTCTAGTAAATAGTAAAAATGTTTTGTAATACGTTTTTAAGAAACATGGATGTGGATGATAAAGAGGTCTCAGTAGATACTTACGTAAAAACAACCTCGGATAATAAAGAGATTGTGAAATTAACCCTTAACTTATACTTTTCCTTGGTTGAGGGTAGGTTAACCTTATGTATAATGGTTAAATAATTGTTATTTAATTATAAAATAACCATATACATTAATATGATATCATATATGATCTTCTAATATTGCTTTGTTAATGATATTTCAATAGTATCATCGTTTCGGGTGTTAATTGATTCATTTTCCTTTATATGATTTGTTACATAAGTAATGTTTGTTATGGATAATATGTATCTTATTCATATTCAGAATTATATTAAGTCCTTAAACATTATTTTTAATCATCAAATGAAAATTATTCTTGAATGGATACGATGGGGAATGAATCTCATCACGTTCGTGGAGATGGTAATCCGTACATACGCAAGAGCAAAAATATCATTCTTTTGATATTAAAATAATATATAATTAGATATCATATCATATATAAAGAATCATTATCATGTTATATTTATTATTTGAATCATTTATACTCATTTTTATACCCATCCAAATGATTAAGTGTTTGAATAACAAACTACACCACGACGTGGAGACGGTAATCCGTACGTACGCACGTATGGTGATTTTGTCATTTATAGGATGGATAGAATAATGAATATTGTTGTACAATTTTTATAATAACATCACGGTATATCGAATATACTGGAGTTATTATTTTATAATGAAAACAACAACGAAAGAGGAAGTGGAAGAAGAAAAGAACTTGAAAGAGCTGATGAAATATTTACTCTTCTTCAGGTTCTTCCTTTTGATTTGATCAAAAGGGCTCCTTAGGTTGGCTTTCTGACTAAAGGAAGACCTCTAGGATGAAGGGAGGATAGTTGGGAGGATATTTGGGCAGGTTTTGGCAGAGCCAAATGGCTTTGAAGGTGTGAATTTGAGAGAAGGGGAAGTGCCCTTTTATAATAGGGTTGAGGGGCACCTTAGGAAAGGATTGAAATATTATTTTATAATAAAATCATTTTCGGTTTATAATGGCTCCAAAATGATTTATTTCTATGCTAAGGTGGGTATTTGTATAAAAACACTCATCCAATAGGTTTTAGAGAGGTTTGAGTCACTATATTAACTTTATCTTTTAGATTTAACTCTTAGTTAAATAGTTTGACATTTACCATGTCTCTTTGTATTTTTATATTATATAGTTAATAAAAATTACTATAAACTTCCAAGAAAACCCCAAGTAGTTAATTAATGATATATATATCCTTATCTAAGTCATTTGTCTGAAACTTATATTTTTAGGAATATTATATTAATTAATAATATAATATCTGTTTTAAAAACTCTTTTATGTCAATTTTGACACTATTTAGTAATTAATTTTGGATAAAGTCCTAAAAAATTTAATAATTCTAAATAAATTCATTTAGTAAATACTAACATGTCATTTTAACCTAAAAAATTAGTGGAATTCATCAAAAGTCTCTAATTATATTTATTTGGATATTTATAATATCAATTATTTTAATCTTTCATTAATAAAGTAATTACTGCATCATCGTTGTGTCAAAAATAAATTTAATTATTAAATGTCTAAAAATTATAAATAAAATACCATTGTGTAGGAAATATGTTTTTATTTATAATTAATATTTATAGTCTAATTTATCTTATGTATAACCCTATATTAAAAATGGTTTAGTTACTAGACTTTGATTCCAACTCTTTTAACTCTTCTTTAAATAAAATAATAATAAATGTCCTAATATAATTAAAGTAGACTGAAGATGTTCATATTTTATTTCTAAGGTTGTTTTTGGTCGAATTATATTTATCCAATAGAATTAGAACATGTGTTAGGGTAATTATGATATCATTTTTACCTTTAATTACCCTATTTACTTTTAACCGTGGTAAATAAAAGTCAAAAGTTACTATTCAACCAAAATTATTTTTATCATATTGAACCACATTTTATTTACTGATATCAACTATGTCTCTATGATTTTTTAAATTCAACTCACAGAAGTGGTAAAATTAAGTTTTATACAAATTTGGAAATGCTCCTAGGAGGTGGGTAAAAGACAGTAAAAAGTTCAATAAAATTTTTATATATCTAAAATTATTATAAACTGAATCCAATGAATTACAATGAACTTATATAGGTATTATGTATCTATTTTGACCTAAAATAAATTTAAATAAAATAAATAATTATTTAAATAAAAAGTCGGTTTTGAACAATAACTCAGTGTTTTTTAGTATTCATCAAAAATTGAAAGTTTTTAGAAAAATACCAAAAATTTAAACTAATATAATTTCAATATTCCAAACCCAAAAAAAGTCCATTTTGAAAGATAAAATTGATAAAATTCCAAAAAGTGGCTATTACTATTCATAATGGCCAGTTTGATTGGTTGTGGTGTGTTTGAACTCAAAGTTGCGTACAACCCAAGCCATTGTATTATTCAAAGGGGAACGTATCGTGGAAGCTTGGGGTGTTACAGTAATAAAAAAAGTACTTCATAGTTGGGTCTAGGGAACCCAATATTTCAACTCTCCCACTTGCACTAGAGCCAAATTGCTAACTAAACTTGTTAACTACTCACATGATAAATATCATGCTTCTGCTGAGTAATGGCTTTAACTGCTGGGCATGCCACATTTTTCGCCACGTGTCATATCTACTATATGCGACCTCATCAGCTTGAGTAAAAATTCTCTAGATAAGGTATCCCCGAGTATATCACTTTGTCCATTGTCATAAATTAATAACTTGGCTAGTAAAAATTTCATAATTTACATTATGATAACACTTTTCTCACTAGGTGCGAATCCAAGAAATGGAACAAATCATTGCGATTTATAACTACTTCTTTGCTGCCTTAGAAGCTGCAATGTACTCGATATTTATAGGTATGGCTACCACTAGCTTTTATGAGATTGACTCACTCATCGCATTTGTCTAATTGCGATACTAGATCAAATTGATCTAAGAATTACTAGTTTGTGTCCCAAAAAAATAGTATACCTTCTTCTCCATATTCCAGGTACATATCATTTGTACTTGTCGAAGTACAAGTTGATGGTTCTGACTACATCACTTGCAGTGCTCCTGGAAAAAAATGATATCTGCCTACAATAAAGTATATTCTGGCAGCATCAATTATTGTACATATTATGGCATATGTGATTGATCCATTGCTAAATCATATATTATCAATTTCACAACATTAATCTCAACCCATGCATTGAACATGTCAACATGGAGAGATTAAGCCATGTGACATTGGCAACAATTCTGAACTTGAATTGTTCCAACTTGTATTTTCTCAATACATTGTCACTATATCTACGATTTACTAGGACTAAGAAAACAATAGATCTACCTTAGTAGATCCGGTTCTCTAGAACTCAAGTTACTACATTAAGTCAATCATTGGAGAATTTTTTTTATTCTAATCTTATCTAACTATAAGATAAAGATCTTTTTTCCATATGTTGCTGAACATATTTCACTTGGAAAACATTGGTGCTCCCACTAACCTTTGGTAGACACAAGACAAAGATTTATTTATAATGAATGCTCTAAGATCTTGTTGCTTACTTTAATTCAAAACTGGATTTCAGTAACTTGCAACCTTTGTTGAAATAATATGATGTCATCATCCCTTTCTGGTTGCGTCGTATAGACACCATCCACGAAAGATGATCTTGACATCCAAGGACCAATTTAATGATCTTAGAAGTTATCCATGATAAGTAAAATTCTAATAGATTTAGGCATACTGACTTGGTATAACCAATCGAGCCTTATTGGTACCCGGCTTGTACCATCCATGTATCTATTCATTTGAATACCCACCACAATATTCAATTTATAATCCACTTTGCAATTTTATACATGGAATCCATTACTGAATTTTAATTGATCTTGTCAATCTTAGCTCATTTCCTTATACTGCTTACTTGTAGGATTTATTATTCTTAATGAATAATATATCACTAGCCGCAGTGAATATAAAACCATCACCATGGTTTCATTCTTCCTATGCCGTATGTGTCACTGGAACATACCTATTTCACTTGTAGAACTTGTTCCGTATGCCAACCATTTTTGCATCTCGAGCATTGACTAAGTCCAAGTCAATTCAGCTCCCACTATCTCTAATAGAGATGTGCACCCTTGTATAGAATTGTAGTCTAATACTTGACTACATATTTTCTATCTTAGGGATTTAGGTAATATCTTAAGCAAACATTAGGATAATTACCTTAGATGCACAATGTGTTTAACTTGATTCATGTTTGTTTAAATCCTAACAAATGCTTTGCATCTAAACACGACCTATGACATAATTGATTTTACATCATAATATGAATCGTATGATATCCATTTGTCATTTTAGTTGGCATATTGGTTATGGGTTTAAGTAGTTATTTTCAAAGCACATCATGAAATATAATGGAAGTTACTGCTGGTTGTAACATTGATACTACATACATCATAACTTTGATGTATAAAATGTGCTTTTAGGAATTTCCCCATGCTACATTTTGTAGATCAATGTAAACCCATAAGACATTATCATCGATCCTCCTTACGAACATCAATACAATTATGTAGATAAGGTAACATGTGTTTAGGAATTACTCCACGCTACATTATCATGATCGATGATTGCATAGTCAAGATATTCTTCGACATACTGATCCGAAGCAACTCATATCTTCTGACCATGCATATACTTCACTGTTACATTCCTTAATAACTTAAAGGAATCTTGTGAAGTAATTTTACCTCTAGATTTCTTTGGAATAGTTCACACTGTCTTGTTGAACTAACCTCAAAAGCTTCGTGGAATACCTTTATTTCTAAAGGTTTATTTGTCTAAACTAAGGATGTCAATAATACCAAAGGTGTTTATATATACTGAGCCTAAACACCATACTGGGTATATTCTTGACATCAGATTTTAGTTTTACTTGACAAAGAACTAAATTGCCACAACTGGGTAGGTCTTACATTTTATATTCATTATGTATTGCCTTTGATTCAAGTACGTAGGAACTATTTGTTGAGTATGTTACACCACAAACAAAATTAATTCCAAAACATGAAATAATGTCTCATCAGGTCCAAATGGGTACATGAGATAAATATTTTTGGTTATACTTGACAAATTGTTCAGTTTGAATCAATTACTTGGCAATTTGAAGTTATGTGTTTCTCACCGCTGACTTAGGAATCACCCTTTCTCAGCTGCTTGGAGAATACAAATTACTCCTAGTAATGTTTCTCTACTTACTTGGTTACTATATTTCAATACATATATGTGAAAAGCATATTTTTTTTAATACCCAAGAAATATGTGATAAAACAATACTTTTATTTGATGAATATTAACTGAACGAGAAGTGGGTACTTGCTTCTAGTATTTCACTTTTTAAAATTCCATGAATTTATTTCATAATATGTGATGAAAATAACCTCCTGTTAAGTAACCATTCACTTATCTTTGAAGGAAATGACAAAGGTTCCTTTGGCGTAACTTTCCATAGGCCTTTTCACCTTGTCATTCATTTTATTTTCCATAAGAATAAAAGATGGTGTTATCTCTAATATTCTTATTACTTGGAAAATGTTACCTTAACGGTAATGAAGCGCTTACTCTATATCATTTGTTTGTATCCTTAAAATACAGAAGAGTAATTGGGTGTAAAAGGTATAAGAATTGGATGACATGAAATATTGTGAACTGTCTTTCACTTTACTCAATCCGAGTGTTATCACCACACTCATATGTTGCTTAGCTTTCTCCTCAAAAATTTCTTAGAGATGAGACTACATGTAATCATCATCCCAGTCATGTTGTAGCGACCGCAACTAACATCAGAAGTTGATGATATCATTATGACAGAATAATCATATGTTTGATTCATGAGTCTCCTATAAGAAATTTTACACTCTTGCTTCCTAAGGTGGTTTAACAGGTTGGGACACAAGCACCTTGAATTTCCGTTATGGTAGTAATGTGCGCAAGTGCCTATACTACACTTGGAATTTTGTGCTTGTTTGGACATTAACTATGTCCAATATTTATCGTAGTTTTTATTAGGGTATTACTTTCCATTCTCTAAAAATAAACTTTAGCAGATTTTACTTTAATGTGATTACCAGTTTAGACACAATTGATTATTTTAATCATTGAATGTCTCCCACAAACTTTTTTGAATTCTAGGAACCCTCTATGCCAGAATTGGAATAATATTGAGTATTATAATGGAAAGGATCCCTGAACGTCCCTCATAGTCTACAAGTTATGGCTATGCCACTACACAAAGGGTCCAAGGTAGGCTTTTGACTGACCAACCACATTAACTTGCGGTTCCTTGATCTGTTGAGTGAAGTCCCAGCTTCAAAAATCATTTACTGATTTACTCAACGCTTGCCTCTAAAATTACATCAAGCTAGCTATGGATATTTCTTTGTTGAAATTTTAGTTAAGTCGACCCACCACACGAATAAGAATGCCCCGATAGTAAGAGGCACCCTCAGCTAAGGCATGACCGGCACCTCGAACACCTGGTTTTGTTCAAACCTGAATGATGGAAGGCTGTTTGGGACTTAATATTTTTTTTGAGGGTGTTATTGGTTTTTATCTCTAGACGAATGTAATAAATTTCTATTAAACTTGTTCATCTATGTTTTCGCGCTCACAACTGAACTTTAAAAGAAAAACATACACCTCTTCTTTATTCATTTTATTATCTATTATTTTATGTATTTTTCCACTGTTCTAAAATGCATAAAATAATAAATAAACACATAATGGAAAACTACTACCAGACCAGTCTTGAGTATCTAAATGACCTAAGTGTTGTAGTTGGTGGTCTAGAACCAACTACTTTGTACTTTATTCATTAAATAAAAGCCTTATCACATCTTGATTGTTCTTCTACGTGACATGTCATGTGATAATGTCCTGAGGACAGCTGTTTCATTAAAGGGTCGTAGCGGATCCCTGCTATGATGAGAACCTGGAAGTGCCATAACACTATTCTTGAATGTATGTTCTATGGCCAGATGATATTTTTTGAGGGACACAAATAATATAGGTCATTAGGGGCGAGGACTCATAAAACTTTGAGGCACCTTCTCATGGTGTGTGCCCTTGGTAATATCCAGAAGGATATTATGAGAACGAGACCCGCCAGTAGGAAATTTACATTTTATAGTGTCATTGGATGTTCCTATATGCGGACGTGTGTATTGGTCCTTAGACTTTATGATTATTATTAATGGGTATTACAACTCGTGCACTTAGATGTATTGATGAAAACTATGATGACACACTGTTCGCAGCGAGGTAGGATACGTTGGGTGCGTCACGAGTAATACTGCATTAATAGATAATGCGAGAAAGTATTTGTCCCTTCCGTTCCATAACAGTAGTAGATATCTCAGGCCCTTTGATGGAATTGATATAGCCTAAATAAATCCATGGCCATGGTAAGGTATGGGCAAGTTCAATTCCGGGAAGTCAAAGAAAGAATAATCAAGAACATGGGTTGATGGCACTGGCATGCAACCCACTTGATTGGAGATATCGAGACAAAGGGATTATATTACACGGTAAGCATTCGTAGGAGGTGACACGTCATTGCGGCGTTATATTCTTTCTCTATGGGTGCTTTGGCGTGTTGCTAGATGCTAACCTTGGACTTTAGGTAGGCTCAGCCTAATGCCACTGAGAAAGAGGCCTAGAGGGTAACACACTAAGTGTGTCCATGTATCTTAGTTAAATATTTATTTAACAAGTTAAATAAATATTATTCCTGACTGTAGTTTAATAATTATTTAAGGATGTCTGATCGCATTTATTTTGACACTAGTTATTCGAGAGAATATATTTTGGAAGAAATAATATATATTTATTAGTGAGTAATTCAGTTACATTTATTTAAGAAATAAATAGCCATTACTCAAGGTCTAATAAATATGGTGGAGAAAAATAAATAAAACTGAAAAATAAAAGTACACGCCGTGTAGTTTATTTTTTCGGGATTCGTGAGAAAATATTGTTTATTTAATTAAATGATATTAAACGTAATACGTTGTACGCATGTCAAGTAATAATGATGGTCAACTATCATTATTAAGACATGGGGTATTTCTATGAATTAAATGAAATGATTAAATGCTTATGAGCAATTAATTTATTCTATTATTCTGGGTATTATAAATCCTAATTACATTATTCTCAAGGGGTTAGCCATTTTTGGGTGTGCACAACGAATTGGAAATACTCTCAAGCCAAGAGAGAATTCCCTTTCCACCAAGAACGCTTTCAAGTTATGAAAGCAAGATCCTCCACCGGATCAAGGTGATCGAAGACGGACATCGCAAGCGAAGGATATTCCGCGCTAGCACCCAGAGTTCCCTTCGGCGATGTCCAGAGATACATGGCACACGTGTGGATCACCGCTAGAGGAATCCTACACTTGGATTCTCCGACGCAACGAAGGATCACATGATCTTGACCGGATACATCAACGAAGAAAGAATTCCATCGAGGTAATTCTTATGAATTAATTAAATTAATTATAACCAACATATGAAGATCCTATCTCAAGGGTTCCGGGACACTTCTTTTCTTTTCATTCTTTGTTCTATTCTGAAGATTCGGTGTTTTATATCTTGACGAATCTCGGATTGAACGTTGTTCAATGCTAAAATTAAAGTTGGGAAAACCCACCAACGTGCTTCCGCTGCATCCAGAACCTTCAAGTGGTATCAGAGCGGTCATATCGTTGATTATAATTATTTAGTTTTTTGTTGGTGATTTACGCATTTAATAATTTAGTTATTCATGTTTAATCGTTCTGGAAATCTGAATATCGAGATCCGTTCCACCTCCCTCATTTCTCGTTCACCTCACAGAAACAAATTTTTCTTTTAATTTTGATTAAAATAAAATAGAGGAACTCATCCGGAGTAGCCAAACATTTCTAGCCGTACAACACCAAAATACACGTCATGTATTCAGAAGTACACTCCGTGTAGTCTAGGTTCAATGCATTGACCGATCCGCCAAATCGGGCTGTGTATTGAGGTCATTTATGACACCGTCTGTTGACCAGAAATAGGTGGAACACGGTTTCCAGATTACACGCCGTGTGGTCCAATTGAACACGGCGTGTAGTCCCTTCGGGTTCGGGTTGGGCCGTGTACCCCGTGCACGGCTTGCCCGGCTGGAAACCGTGTAACATGGAAACTACACGGCGTGTGTCCAAAAGAACACGCTGTGTACTCCAAAAATTTCCGAAGTACATTTACACGCCATGTCCCCGGGCGTGTACTTTGGATGGACGGTGGAAAAAGTACACGCCATGTAGTCGGAACTACACGCCGTGTACTCACCCAAATTACACAGATTTATCAAAATTTAATTATTATATTATACAAACCCTTGATATATGTACCATAGTGAAGGTGTAAATCTGAGGCACAACACGTGATAGGTGTTTTATATATGTGTGTTTAATTTAACATCTGCGTAATGAAAGGGAACTCACCGGGTTGCCTCCAAGGTACAAGTTACGTACAAGGATAATTTTAAATGAATTTATTTGTTTAAAATTTTGATGGATGAGAATCTCAAGGAAGTTTAGAAAAGGGTTTAAGATAAAAGGATTGATTAATTAAAGATAATTAATTAATTCGAGTGTGATTTATCTTAAACAAGAACGATTAAAGAATTGAATGATAGTTTTATTTATGCATAAATATCGTTTCATGTGTGGATGATTATGATCTAGACCGAGACCTTTGTATGTGAATGATTTCTTTTTAATTTATTTATTTAAATTAAATTTATTGGCCTGCGAGCCATCTCCTCATTAATATGTAGGGCCTGCGTTCCCAAGGATTATTTTATGTAAAACCCCCCCTTTTACCCCTCACCTACGTGTGAGATAAATGCATATGTAATGGATGGAGCTCCCAAGCTAGTGGAGGCGGCTCAAGTCAGGAGCCGAGGTGAAACCAATCCAAGGAGATACAAAGGTGGACAGGTGGAAAGCTGTAAACACGAACCCGCAAGGTTCAAGGTGTTTCTCCCCTAGGTCTTGGGTTATTTTATCAACCGCTAGATAAACTAACCAATAGAACAAGCTCATGATCATACCATTTATTTTATTTATGTAAGTTTCATGGTTTATTTATTGTGGGTGTGTTGTCATGATCACACAATTAATGAATTAAACGAGCATGCAAGATGGAACTAAAATAAAACCGGCTTATACGTAAATATTATCTTAGACATGGTTAATCACTTAAGTATATCCCACTTAATATTAACAAGCATGTAATCAAAGATAATAAAATGGAAATTTACGTATAAAGATAAAATCCCTCAAAATAAATATTAAGTCGGCATAGCCTTCCATAATCTTGGTTAGAATCAAACCATAGTTCAAAGTGCTTGACCAACCCTAGTTGGGGTGCTTTCAATTATCGGGGAATTATAATTCAAGGTTATGGGTTGACTTGACTTGGTTCACATCAAGGGTTGACTTCCACACCAGGACTTGGTGTGACCAAGAGGCAAAGGTTGAGGAAATCCAAAATAAAAGGATTTCAGGATTGGGGAGTCCACTCAGCGGATCAAGGAGCTGCGAGTTAATGCAGTTGGCATTTGGAATGCCTACCTAAAACCCTTCAAGTTGCTTGACCAACCCTAGTTGGGGTAATGCAAAGGGAAATATGGATCCTTGCCACTAGAATATTAAGGCAGTAGAATATTCCGAAGTCAATGGTGAGGGCTATTGGATTTCGATAAAATAGTGGGAGGCTAATAAGTATTAAATTATTTATTTGTCTCATTTTTTGTAATAAAGTACTAAACCTTTGCTCATCTTAATTTGTAGAAACGACAAGAAAATGACTTCAAACATATCATTGCGCACCATACTCGAGAAGGAAAACCTTCTCACCAACACCAATTTCCAAGAGTGGCAGAGGCGTTTACGCGTCGTCCTTCGCCACGAAAGGAAATTGTATGTACTGGAAGGGCCTATTCTAGTTGCACCTGGGAAAGAGGCTAGTGATGAGGAATTATCTCTCTACATGAAACACATGGATAATGCCACATATGTCCAGTGTTTCATGCTATCGGCCATTTCTAATGAGCTCTTGAAGCAACATGAAAACATGGACGCGTATAGCATGATGTCTCACCTTAAGGATCTCTACCAAGAGAAGGCGAGACATGAGAGGTATGAGATCTCCAATGCTTTGTTCACCACGAATCTTGGAGAGTCTGCGCTAGCTGGGCCTCATGTAGTCAAGCTTATTGGATACATTGATCTCCTAGACATCTTAGGGATTAAATTCCCGGATGAGTTGCGTACAGATCTCATCCTATCGTCACTGCCCAAGACCTTCTCTAGCTTCATTGTCAACTATAATATGAGCGGAAATGAGAAGAGTCTATCGGAGATTCTGACCTTGATTCTCCAGGTTGATAAGGACATGGGGCGTGACAAACCCATGGTCCTTATAGTGAACAAGAAAAGGAAGGACAAGGCAAAAGGGCCAAAGAATTATAAATGGTCTGAAGCCCCCGAGCACCATCCCTCCAAGAAGGGGAAGATCTAGAGGCAGGGCAAGGAACGGGAGGCAGTGTGTTTTTCATGTGGAAAGCAGGGCCACTGGAAGAGGAACTGCACCCAGAAGCGTGGGGACGCTAAAGGTGCGTTCGTTATCGAGTGAAATATTTCTATTTCTACGCATTGGGTATTAGATACAGCTTGTGGGGCTCACATCTGTATTCAAATGCAGGAACCAAGTAGATTTAGAAAGATCGCTAGAGGAGAGGTGGATCTTCGAGATGCCAATGGCGCAAGGCTGGTTGCGTTGGCTATTGGTGACTACCACCTCTCATTGCCAACTAGGATGATTTTGGTTTTAAATAACTGTTATTTTGTGCCTAGTGTTACCAAGAACATAATTTCTGTATCTTGTTTGGATATGGATGGATTTGTTTTCAAGTTCGGAAATAAGGGTTTTTTATTTTATAAGAACAACTTATGTTATGGTATGGAACATTTTAATAATGGTTTGTATGTATTAAATTACGAAAACCAAGTGTTGGAAATCGATAACAAAACAAACTCACATGACTCATACATCACCCAGTTATGGCATCACCGCCTTGGTCATGTGAACAAGAAGCATTTGACAAAGCTCTGCCAAGATGGCTATTTAGAATCTACTGAGCTAAAACCACTTGATAGATGTCATGCTTGTTTACAAGGAAAAATGACCAAGCCTCCTTTTGGTGGACAAGGTGAAAGGGCCACAGAGCTTCTAGGATTGGTACACACGGATGTGTGTGGACCATTTCTAGTAGAAGCTAGAGGTGGATATTCTTAATTCATTACTTTTACTGATGATTTGAGTAGATATGGCTATGTCTACTTAATGAGGTATAAGTTAGAGTCCTTAGAGAAATTTAAGGAATTCCAGAATGAAGTAGAGAATCAGCTTGGTAAGAAGATAAAGAAGCTTCGATCGGACCGAGGTGGAGAATATCTGAACCAAGAGTTCATCGATCTTCTGCGGGAGTCTGGGATTCTATCTTAGCTCACTCCTCCTTATACACCACAGTGTAATGGTGTTAGTGAAAGGAGGAACCACACCTTGTTGGACATGGTGAGGTCGATGATGAGTCATGCGGATCTTTCATTATCCTTTTGGGGATATGCATTACAAACTGCAACATATACATTAAACCGAGTACCAACTAAGGCGGCAAATGGAATTCCATCCGAGTTATGGAATGGAAGGAAACCCACTTTGTCGCACATACGTGTATGAGGATGCGAGGCGTTTGTTAATGCCTTCTCAGGAAAAAAACTAGCACCCCGGGGCACGAAGTGTATCTTTATAGGATATCCCAAGGAAACGAAAGGATATTACCTATATAACCCTCAAGAAAAGAAAGTGACTGTCGCCAGACAAGCTGTATTTCTTGAGAGGGAGCACATCCTCAAGAAGGATAGTGGGAGCAAGATTGACTTCGATGAAGTTGATGCTCAAGATACACAAGAGTTGGTACAGGAACAAGTTCCACAGGTCCCCGTGGAAGAGGTTCCAGAAACACAAGTACTACGTAGGAGCTCAAGAGAGGTAAGGGAACCAGAGAGATTTGGTTTCCTAGTCACCGAGGATGGTGAATCATTATTATTGGACAATGATGAACCTCTCTCCTACAAGGAAGCAGTAGAAATCTCAGAAGCTGCAAGATGGCTAGAAGCTATGAGTTCTGAGATGGATTCTATGTATCAGAACCAAGTTTGGGTTCTGGTCGATGAGCCAGTTGATGTAAATCCTGTTGGATGCAAATGGGTATTCAAAAGAAAGATGGACATGGAAGGTCAAGTTAGCACCTATAAAGCAAGTCTAGTGGCTAAAGGATTCAAACAGCGTCAAGTAATTGACTATGATGAAACCTTCTCGCCAGTTTCCATGTTTAAATCCATAAGAATCATACTTTCCATAGCAGCTTACCATGACTACGAGATTTTGTAGATGGATGTCAAAACAGTATTCCTTAATGGGAACCTTCAGGAAGATGTCTATATGACACAACCAGAAGGGTTTGTGACACCAGGTGAAGCCAAATGGGTTTGCAAGTTGTAGAAATCCATTTATGGATTGAATAAAGCATCCAGGTCATGGAACATTCGATTTGATGAAGCTATAAAGTAATTTGGTTTCATTAAAAACGAATGTGAGCCATGTGTTTATAAGCAGTTTAATGGGAATGAGGTCATAATCCTAGTGGTATATGTTGATGACATATTGCTTATTGGAAATGATGTACCAACCTTACAGTCAGTTAAGGACTGGTTGAACAAGTGTTTCTCCATGAAGGACTTAGGAGAAGTAGCCTACATTCTGGGGATCAAGATCATTCGTGATAGATCCAAGAGGCTTCTTGGACTAAGTCAGGGTACATACATTGACCAGATACTAAAGAGATTTAGTATGGAAAAATCCAAGAGGGGATTGGTTCCAGTGTAACATGGCTTACATCTTTCTAAGAAAATTTGTCCCCAAACACAATAGGAGAAAGATAGGATGAGCAAGATCCCATATGTTTTGGCTATAGGATCCATCATGTATGCCATGTTATGTACCAGGCTTGATGTTTCCTATGCAATGAGCATGGTAGGCAGATATCAAGAAGATCCAGGAGAACAACATTGGACTGCTTTTAAGAATATCCTTAAGTATTTGAGAAGAACTAAGGATATGTTCCTGGTGTATGGAGGAGATGAAGAGCTTGTCATCAGAGGGTATACTGATGCTGGTTTTTAGACAGATCAGAATGATCTGAAGTTTCAATCTGGATATGTTTTCTGTCTCAATGGAGGAGCTGTGATCTGGAAGAGTTCAAAGAAGCCAGTTGTCGCTAATTCTATAGCGGAGTCCGAGTATATAGCGGCTTCTGATTAGCCAAGGAAGCTGTCTGGATTCAGAACTTTGTCCAGGAGCTTGATGTGGTGCCTAGCAGTAAAGATCCCATTACATTGTATTGTGATAATACTGCAGCGGTGGCTCTTGCAAAAGAACCAAGGTCACATCAACGGACAAATCACATACTCTGGAAGTATCACCTCTTGAGGGATTTCTATCAAAGGGGTGAAGTTGTAGTGAGCAGAGTGTCCACGGAAGAGAATGTGGCGGACCCCATGACTAAAGGCCTATCTCAGCAGAAGTATGAGTATCATGTGAGAGCTAGCGGGTTAAAGGTTGTTAGCAGTTGGCTCTATTCCAAGTGGGAGTCTGTAGGAGTTGGTGGTCTATAACCAACTACTTTATACTTTATTCATTAAATAAAATCCTTATCACATCTTGATTGTTCTTCTACGTGACATGTCATGTGATAATTTCCTAAGGACAGCTATTTCATTAAAGGGTCGTAGCGGATCCCTGTTATGATGAGAACCCGGAAGTGCCATAACACGGTTCTTGAATGTATGTTCTATGGCCAGATGATATTTTTTGAGGGACACAAATAATATAGGTCATTAGGGGTGATGACTCATAAAACTTTGAGTCACCTTCTCATGGTGTGTGCCCTTGGTAATATCTAGGAGGATATTATGAGAACGAGACTCTCTAGTAGGAAATACACATTTCCTAGTGTCATTGGATGTTCCTATATGCAGACGTGTGTATTGGTCCTTAGACTTTAAGATTATTATTAATGGGTATTACGACTCGCGCACTTAGATGTATTGACGAAAACTGTGATGACACACTGTTCGCAACGAGGTAGGATACATTGGGTGCGTCACGAGTAATGCCGTATTAATAGATAATGCGAGAAAGGATTTGTCCCTTCCATTCCATAACGGAAGTAGATATCTCAGGCCCTTTGATGGAATTGATATAGCCTAAATAAATCCATGGCCATGGTAAGGTATGGGCAAGTTCAATTCTGGGAAGTCAAAGAAAGAATAATCAAGAACATGGGTTGATGGCACTAGCATGCAACCCGCTTGATTGGAGATATCAAGACAAAGGGATTATATTACACGGTAAGCGTTCATAGGAGGTGACACGTCATTACAGTGTTAACTTATTTCTCTATGGGTGCCTTGGCGTGTTGCTAGACGCTAAACTTGGAATTTAGGCAGGCTTAGCCTAATGCCACTGAGAAAGAGGCCTAGAGGTTCACACACTAAGTGTGTCCATGTATCTCAGTTAAATATTAATTTAACAAGTTAAATAAATATTATTCCCGACTGTAGTTTAATAATTATTTAAGGATGTATGATCGCATTTATTTTGACACTAGTTATTCAAGATAATATATTATGAAAGATATAATATATATTTATTAGTGAGTAATGCAGTTACATTTATTTAAGAAATAAATATCCATTACTCAAGGTCTAATAAATATGGTGGAGAAAAACAAATAAAACTGAAAAATAAAAGTACACGCCGTGTAGTTTATTTTTTCGGGATTTGTGAGAAAATATTGTTTATTTAATTAAATTATATTAAATGTAATACGTTGGACGCATGCCAAGTAATAATGATGGTCAACTATCATTATTAAGACATGGGGTATTGCTAAGAATTAAATGAAATGATTAAATGCTTATGACCAATTAATTTATTTTATTATTCTAGGTATTATAAATCCTAATTACATTATTCTCAAGGGGTTAGCCATTTTTGGGTGTGCACAACGGATTGTAAATACTCTCAAGCCAAGAGAGAATTCCCTTTCCACCAAGAACACTTTCAAGTTACGAAAGCAAGATCCTCCACCGGATCAAGGCGATTGAAGATGGACATCGCAAGCGAAGGGTCTTCCGCGCTAGCACCCGGAGTTCCCTTCGACGACGTCCATAGATACGTGGAACACATGTGGATCACCGCTAGAGGAATCCTACACTTGGATTCTCCGACGCAACGAAGGATCACAGGATCGTGACTGGAGACATCAACGAAGAAAGAATTCCATCGAGGTAATTCTTATGAATTAATTAAAATAATTATAACCAACATATGAATATCCTATCTCAAGGGTTCCAGGACTCTTCTTTTCTTTTTGTTCTTCGTTCTCTTCCAAAGATTCGGCGTTTTATATCGTGACGGATCTCGGATTGAACATTTTTCAATGCTAAAATTTAAGTTGGGGAAACCCACCAATGCACTTCCGCTGCGCCCGGAACCTTCACTAAGGGTATCGTACTGGAGTCGAATGCTTGACTCTTGATGCAACTTGCCCTGTCATGTATGTCCGCTGGTCTTCTGGAGTATCGCCACGTCTTGGCGAGGTCAATGTCACGTCTTGTAGTACCACCTCATCTTGGTGGAATCCACGTGTTGTCTTGCACCGTCGTGCACCGCCTCATCTTGGCGGGTTCCTCATCGCTCGCCGTCTTCATCCGAAGTACAAATATACTCATGCATAGGCGAGGGGGACTCAGGTATAATGTACATCAGGTAAAAATTGGGCGTGCATGCCCTTATACATTTTAACCAAAAAATAAAGATGATGCGCATACCATCTATTTAATTAATTACAATCATCACATGCAGTTAAATAAATAATCAAATAAATAATTAAATGCAGACATATAAGAGGTAATGCTTAAGACCAGACAGCGGGTAAAATAAAGCACGATAAATTAAAATGAATTAAATAAGTACGAGGGTTTATTTAATTAAATTAAATGAATTAATAAATTCAAATAATTTAATTTATTATCAGTCCTTTAATTAATTTAATTTTAATGCCAAAATTAAATTAATTTAACTTTATTCAATATAATAACTAAATTGAATCATTTTTATCCAGACATCAAATTTTTATTTATTTTTAACCACAATTAATATATTAATTAATTTAATTTAATTCAATAATTAAATTAATTAATTATATTAATTTAAATTATCTTCAAACCTGAAACACCTGCTATAGCCCATTGTGGGTTGCATCGGACCCACGCATACCCATAACTGGTCGGGTCAAACCTCTTCTTGGTTTTCTGGGCCATGCGGGTCCGCCAAAACGCATTCTGGATTAGGCATCCCCGTCTGAGGCCCTGACTGGGTATTTTTTTTGGGTGAGTTACCTCCCTTGGTTCGGTCCATGGTTTCACCAGGTTGCACTGAGGTGGAGACCGACTGATGAGATGTTGCTAGCAGCAAGGTCGGAGCTTCGCTGTCTGCCTGAGAGTGGAGGAGCCGGACGGTGGGGGGGGGGCTGTTCTGGGGTTGGTTGAACAACGAAAGGACGTTCCATGACAGGGAGGCGAGACCAGGATGCGGGCAAGGCTGGGCGGGTTGCTTATAGGTGGAGGAGGGCTCCAGTGTGTCCTGGTGCACTGCATGCGGAGAAGGGCAGAAGCAGGCCGGCGGTCTGGCGTCGGGTTGAGCGGGAGGCAGAAGATCCCACGACAGCTGCTGGGTGCGCCGACATGGTGGGTCATAGCTCTATCTAGCGGAGCTGCTGTGGTGGTATGCGTTTAGGGAAGATTATCGGAGGCTGGTGTGGGTGGCGCCAGCCCGCTGTAGATGAGACCGGGAGACAGCCAGCGAGGAGAGCAGACACCGAGACTAGGGCGCGGCTGCGCTGGGCTGGGCGGCGGGCAGGGTGTGCAGGGGGTTCTCTTATTGTTCCGGTGGCTTGCGGTGCACTTGGGTCATTCTAGGTGGGAGGTGGAGAAGGCGGGATAGCCAGCTTGGCAATGGTCGGGGCCTGGTTCGCCAGTGATCCGCGACGCCTCTATTACACCGTGGGAGAAGAGAGAGGGGGTCCGCTCGAACCCCCTTCCAATGGTTTTTTGCCTTTCTTTTCTTGACCCACAAAATCCACCCCTCCTACATTTTATTTATTTATTTTTTATAAATCTTTAAGACTTAACTTTTAAAACCTTTTCCCTTTTATTTTTTATATCAAGGTCAAGACTCCTCCATTATTTAATATGAGGTCTTCTCATTATTTCTAAAGGCTAAATAGCATTTAAAAATAAATAATAATAAAATTATTATAAAAAAATAATAATTTATTATTATTACATTATTCTAATAATAAAATAATTATTATTAAAATAATTAAATTATTGTGGAAATTATTTAATTTGTCAAATTATAATTTTCACAATTTTAATTATATCCATTAAACCGATCTAAACTTGATCGGTTCTGCTGGATGAAATAAAATATAAAACCCGAGATTAAACCGTATATTCGATTCAATCTAAAAATTTAAAATGACCATAACTCGGTCATTCGACATCGGATCGATGGATGGTTTGAACCGATGGGACCATTTTTGAACCCTCCACTTAATTTTATGAAAACTAATTTTATTTGGATCAGAAAATTTATGAGATCCCCTCTGATACCACTGTTAGGTTCTGGGACCCGCTGCCGAAGCTGGTGGGCTGGGGATTTCAAAATTTTTCATTAGTGGGATGACGGAACTTGTCGTCACCGACAATCTGAGCCCTGGAGATGTCGGAGGATCTCACATAAATTATTAAGAGCACAAAACTAGAACAAAAACATACCCATTTCAAATCCTAAGCCGCGGTCGACTGCAACTAGTCGATGGTGATCATTGCTTGAAGAATCCAAAGCAGGATCCCTCTAGATCATCCACACACTTTCCAAAAATCCGCTGGAACATCGATCATCGAATTCTGGGTGCTAGTGTAGTGATCCGACGAAGCTTTCGATGTCCCGATGATCACCGCATCGAGATCTCTTCGATGCTTGAGGAAGAACTTGGTCCGATCTCTTGGATCATCAGCTTCTCTCTCTAAGAAGTGGGAGGAGAGAGAGGCTGTCAATTTTCATTCCATGCAAATGAATGAATAGTTAATTTCTCAACATAAGAGAGAGCCTCATATTATATTTATAGTGACGTTGATAAATACCCGATAGGGTTCCCCGATCCCTGTTTATTTCAATGTTCAATAATAAATAATTTTGACGAACTTAACTATGCCAATATTATTTATTATTTTATCACATACTTGTAATATATATATATATATATATAATATTATGTGATGAAACCAAATCATTTAACTCGACTTGCTATCCCTCTTAATATTAAATGACCCTTGAATATTAAAATAATATTCGTTCGATTAATATTTTTCTCATATTTACTAAACTTGTAAATACATTAAATAAATTCAATACCAAATATTCATAACTTGAACATTAATGAATTTATTTAATTATTTTGGTGATCGATAACTTGGACAACACTCGGACCCCGTGGCGGGGCCCACTATGTCCATATACATATTTGACTAAATAGGGAAGATTCTTGAATACGCTATTGTGTGTGACCCTCTAGGCCCTTACCTTAATAGTAGTAAATAAAATCCATAGACCAAGAGCGGAGTCTAACAACCCATCATGACCCCTAAAGAGATAAGGATAGTCATAACAATGAATACCATCCTACGAACACTGACTGTGTACTATAATCTCTTTTTCATTAAATATCTCATAAAGCAGGATGCACTCTTGTGTCATCGTCCTTATCTTGCTTTATTATTTGTTGATCTATTCAGATGGATTTTCCTTTCTACTGCTTTGTCCAAAGACTTATGAAAGCGGCACCATCCTGAACAACGAGGCCTGAGATATAAAACATCCCGAACTTGGAAGTGGAAAATCCTTTCTTAACCATTCATCCAATGTCATACCACCAATGACGAACCCAACACAAACTACCTCACCATGACATCACTGCCATGGTTTTCGTCATTCATTAAAGTACGTAATCAAATGATATACATTGGTAATGGTATCAAGTCAGGAGACCAATACACTTGTCCATAGATAGGAACAACCAATGACACCCAAAACACGTGGTGTTCCTATTGACGAGTCTGTCCTCATGATCTCACTACTAGAGATCACCAAGTACAAACTTCATGAGAAGAAGTCTCAATACTTATGATCCCCCAGCACCTGATAGTCAGACATCTACTATATCCAGTCAGCAAGATGTATCTAGACTGTAGAACATATATTTAAGATCAATGTCATTGTATCTCGAGGTTATCATTATAGTCTGGGATCTACTATAACCTCTCGATATGACAATTATCCTTTGGACATTACTATTATTATAGTGGACACAGAAAAGTATTCACTATAATGGTAAGATAACATCATGCATAGCTAACTGTACACATGATATGGTAATAAAAAAATGTACTGCATAGTTGGGTCTAGGGAACCCACTATTTCAACAGATATTCCGGGAATGAGAGAGATGCATAACAAAAATTATTATAAATAGGTTCCACAGGCAGATGCAATGATATACAGACTGAATCAATGGCGGAGAAGAGTTCTAACTATTTTGTTTCTAGAAATAAATTTGGAATAAATTCGAATCCAAATCAAGAAATAGTTAGGTAACACAGATAGATTTTTTTATGCAGCACAAACAGACTACAATAAAATTATTTAAAAGAAAATAGAAAATACAATAAAAAAATACTCGCTTATAAACATGAAATCAAATACGATATTTTAACCAGAAGTTCCCTGCAACTAGAGGAAGCTTCATGCAAGAGAAAAAATCTACAATGCGCTTACCATGGATGAAATATAAATACGATTTTTCTTCCAGAAGTTCCCCGCAACCAGAAGAAGCTTAAATATTATTTTGCCCTATAATAAATACAAAAACATCACCCATGGTCTTGTAAATGATCATATGGGAAATAAATATGCAAGATTACATTTTTTAAGACAAAATATTTATATTTGATCTAAAACTATGAGAATGTTTGATCTGAAACTTTGAGATCCACCATTAAGAAACTATGTGTAACTGAAAATAATAAAAAATAATTCAATAAATGAAAATTAAAACAATTTCTATGATAAATCATTTGTAAGAAAATGAAATAGGCACTGTACAAGGGGTTGAGATACCTGTGGAATAGTGGTTGGACATCAATGATTGCCTGAAGACAAATAGGGGGTTAAGACCAGATGAGACCCATTGAAACCTAATGAAAAATAAGATAGTATATAACAAGAGTTGTACTATCACAATATTTCTATAATTCTGTAAAATAAATGACAAATGAACCTGAAGACTTTCTTCTATTGTTTTGAGTTTTTCACTTAGCAACTGGACTGCACCACCAATATCATGTTGTCATGTAAGAAATACAAAAACATCACCCATGGGATTGTAAATGGTCATATGGGAAATAAATATGCAATATTACATTTTTTTAAAACAAATTATTTATATTTGATCTAAAACTATGAGAATGTTTGATCTAAAACTATGAGATCTACCATAAAGAAACTACGAGTAACTGAAAAGCACAAAAAAATTAAATAAATGCAAATGAAAACAATTTTTATGATAAATCATTCATAAGAAAATGAAATAGGAACTATACAGGGGGTTGAGATACTTGTGGAAGATTGGTTGGCCATAAATGATTTCCTGAAGACAAATAGGGGATTAAACCATTTCTTGTTTCGCTCTAAATGTATTCAAGACAGGCGTAAATTAATAAAAGAAAAAAATAGTCGAACAGAGTAAATTTATACAGAATATGAAAAATATTATTCTTCTCTCTACCCATATTCATCAACAGGATGATCATATTCCATGTTCATTTGAAAAATACAATATAACACATGTAACAGTCCATAAAAGGTGTAAAAATTATTCCCTATACTTACCATGGGATATTCAAAAAGGGGAAAACCGCTTAATCTTGGTTCCCAAAACAAGGAACCATTACCCGAACACTGCTTTGAAATTCTCCCTATCATATCTTTACATCTTAAATCCTGCACAAGAATGCCAATTATAAAAATATCACACCAAACTAAGCCTTCAAAGTGTTCTCGGTGCAACCTCAAATTAAAAAAGGGACAATAGTATCACATAGTCATCAAGAGTAGAAAAATCATTATTTATTTCTCCAATGATCAACATTTTTATGAAGTGAACCCCTCATGAGTAGTTCATTTCTAACCCATAAATGATGCTTGCACTAAATACCAACCCATATTTAGTGAATAATTATCCAAGACGAGAATCGTTAACATCTATAAAGACCGCATTCCCTTCATAGTGTCTTAGATCTGTAAAATAATTGATAAATCAGCTATAAAGATCACCTTTTAACTTGCAACCAAAGTTTTCCAAATTCTAGCGGGATTTTTATTGATGTAAGTTTCACATAAACCAAGAGTGAAAATGATAATGTTAGCCAATACAAAACTGAGTACCATAAAGCAGGGATTGAGGGAATATTAAAAGAAAAATAGTAAAAAAGATATCATGTATTTTTTCAGGGATTAAGAAGGATTAACCAATTTTGCATCAGTTGTTGCACCCTGTCTGCATCAGTTGTTGCACCAATTTTGAGGAAAATGTATATATAAGGGAGAAGAAGGGGTACTATACAAAAAAATATTAATTTTCTTAGTATCAACCTGGGTCTTGGGTGGGAGAATAGAGGGAGAACCTGGAGTATTTTTATTCTCCACTCATTTTTCATCCTCCAATTGCAATTCTGGTTAGTTCAGCTTCAATACAAAAAAAGCACCCCACTCAATGGGAATAGTTGGTTAGATGGTGTGTAGTTCTTATGAATTAGTCCAACCCAAAAACCTCACCCAACTAATACGATTGAAAATTTGTTGAGTTTTACATGAGGCTTTTTTTGTTTTAATGCAACGTGTTTTTTAACATAAGGTGGTGTTTGTTTCTATGCATCATGTTTGCACAAAAGTAGTACTTGTACAGACTTAAAATATATTTAACTAAAATAGCCTTAGTAAATCTGACTATATGCTAGTAAATTTCCAGTGGATGCTAATGTGGAAAACATGGAAAACATAGAAAACATGGAATATCAAAATGAAATCATGGAATATCTACAAAATGAAACATGATGATAGTTATATCTGACACCCTTAATTATAATGTCTATGGGCTTGTATTTAAATCAATAGAGAAAAATTTCTATGAATCAGCGACTAAATGTACACATAAATAGAAGATCAACAAGAAATAGGTTGATTGAAAATGAAATCATAAGAAAGAATCATCTTATTCACGATGAAGTTCTAAACAGTGATATAGGATACAACATTATGTGTATTTTTTTTAGTTATATGTAAAAGTAATTAATATTGTTGGATAGTTTAAAAGAAACTAATAGGTATATATATGTTCAAAAATGCGAAACATCTATATGAACTTAGAAATTCAAAAAGTCTTCAATGTTTAATGTACATAGCTGAGTGACATGTATAAAGAGGTCACACATATTTTGTATGTTTAGTTGATTAAAAAACAGTCAATGTTATTGAATTGAAACAAAACATACTAAAAACCATCAGAATTACCCGAAATCCCACATGGAACGGACATAAGGACCGATTCTGGGATAAACGTACATGCCTGCTTGCTTCGAACACCAAAATATATTGTACATACTAAACACTTTTAGAATTTATTTTATAGAAAGTGAATATGAAATTTTTAAGAAAACATCAAAATTAAAGAACTTAATTAACTAGAATGCAGTACCCTGAGATAATATTATAGGGCCACCTTGGGATTGCAATAATCCTTATACTTTCATCATATTTGCAAATTTCACTATAAATTTATGAAATCCCACCTTCATCGTAGAAAATTAATCAGAGTGTTTAGGATTGAAAACCAAAAAAAATCATAATAGAAAGAATTATTGAATGGATCATTATAGGTTCTGAAACTAACCTTCAAAGGAACAATATCAGTTCTAAAAATGATCCCTAGAACATATTTTAGCCAAAAAGGGAAACCCCTATACTTTGTAAAGAGTTAAAAATAGTCAAAGTTCTTGAAATCGAACACATGAATATCTTGTACATACAAAAAAATTTCCAAATTTAACCAAAATTCCATTGGGTGTAGACTTTATCTGGGTTCGAAGTTGAATGTCTTGTCCTACTTGCTTCAGCATCTTGTCAAATCTGAACAAATCATATCTCCCTTTGAGATAGTACTTCATAAAAAGAAAACAGAAAAAATTTGAAACAAATATAAATTTCAAAATGTACATGAAACACTGCATTCTTAGAAGACGCAACAGAATAATGTATCAAACAAATATTGATGCCAAACAACAAAAAAATAAATGAAACATTATGAAAATGGAAATAGAAATAATAGTGAGAAACAATTACCTTGAATCATTGATACCATTACATTGAAAGGAAGGAGATGGTGATAATTATACCTGAATCAAAGTATACATGTAAAGTCATTCGACATCATTTTAATTATCATGAAATGTAGAATCAAAGCAGAGATCAAGAATAATATTGCATTTGGAAGAATGTGCATAAAATAGTGAAGTGGTGAATAAATACCAGATAACAGAATGAAATAGATGGCCTAGATTATAAGGGCCAACCATTTTCATTAAAAAAAATTACGGGGATTGAAAAATTTGTCACTGCTTCTATGTTCCCCGATGTTTTATTTCTCAAAAATCATGTTATAGTAAACCATGTAACATTTTATACAAGTTCGAAACCCCAAATTAATAGACTATATTGAATATATTGAAAGCTGTAATTAGTGGTACAAAATCTAGAAATAAAACTGGACTACAAATATGAAAACAATCAAGAGAGTAGAAAGAATACTAGATAATTTCACTGTACCTTTTTACTAAATCTTCAACCTTAATTCATCCAACATAGTTAGGAACTTATGTAGATAAAAATTGAAAAAATTATAAAGATAATGTTTAAAAAATAGGGTAAGTACTAATGAAATATAACAATAAAAATTTATGCAGGACATGTCAGATTTATTTCTACACATAATACATATAGGAAAGCATCCTGAATATGGTCCACCTCTTGGGGGAAAAGAATATATAATTGTGAAAAGATCTATAGAAATAGCCTTACCTTCCACATGCATTATAATTATTCCAATATGACTGATGTTGGGACCAGATCTACCTTCCTTCACATAATAATATCTCATAAGAACATACTCCTATCCCCTATGAGATCTAAAAGACAGTTACCTCTTATAGAAATCATTTGAGATGAAAAAAATATCTATCAATCCACATTGAAGATGGCATAGAAGATCATTATATCAAGAATACGGAAGTCTAAAAAAATTTCATAGCCTACAACCACTATGCTTTCATATAGGAATCTATGAACAAATCCAGATATTTAAAACAATATGTATTAGGCACCATCATACCTGGGAAGAACTCCACGCTCAACCCCTTCCTAGATATAAATCAAGAAGAAATAAAATAATAGGATTTTGTTATATAAAGTAATGAATTAGAAAGAGTCAAAGAAATCAAAACCATACCTATGATGTTCAAATAAAATACACTCTTTATATTGGAAACTGATCAAAATTGTATAGAACATATGTGAACAGATGTAAATAGAACATATGTAAACATCACCAGAAAACATCTCGTACAGAACATATGTGAACATATGTGATGCATATGCATTCAATCAAAAATGTTTTATCTATAAACAATAGGGGTTATTGAAATAAACCATAACCAAAGAGAAACTGAAAACAAAATAAGATATGAGAAACAATGAGAATATCAATTGATACTAAGAAATTGTAGATGATGGAATTAAAACGTTCAGTTTAAGAATCTTGACTGAAGAAAGCGTACAAGAAGAATGAAATTTGAGGTAGAAGAACCATATTTCCCAAACCCTAGGGAATTTGTTCGGGATCTTGAGAAGATGCATGAGGGGGGTTTTCAGGCATGTAGGAGCAGGAGGCGGAGGATACATGATGGGAGGAGTTGGAGCCATACGACGCATGGTGTGAGGAGCTATAGACAGAGCACCCGTAGACGTAGAAGTCGGAGGCAAAACAGCTAGACGAAATAGAGGGGTTTCAGGCATGAAGCATCCAAAGAAAGAGGAACACGAGGCATAATAGATGGAGGCGAAGCAACCAGATGTAGAGGGGCCGTTGGCAGAGGAGTTGTTCGCAGAGGAGTTGGAGGCGATGGAGTCGGAGTTCGAGAAGCCGGATGCAGAGGTTTTGAAACTATAGAAATCGCAGAGGAAAGTCACAATGGGGAGAGAGGTTAGGGCGACATAATTAGGATATAGGGTTACGAAATAGTGGAGTGAGTTGATGTGAGAGTGACATGTGGCAGAAAAAAATCATTATTTAGTAAATATATATATTATCAATAATTAGTAACAAATTGTTATAATTTGAAAAAAACTATAATAATTAGAAATAATTAATAATAATTAGAATTAATTTGTAATAATTAGGATTAAGTAGTAATAATTAGATTTAATTAGAAATAATTTGTAAAAATTAGTAATAATTTGTAATAATTTGTAATAATTTATAATAATTAGAAATAATTAGAAATAATTAGAAATAATTAGAAATAATTAGAAATAATTAGAAATAATTAGTAATAATTGGAAATAATTAGACATAATAAGAAATAATTAGAAATAATCTGTAATAATTGGAAATAATTCATAATAATTAGTAATAATTGGTAATAATTAGGAATAATTAGGAATAATTAGTAATAATTAGTAATAATTGTTAATAATTAGGAATAATTAGTAATAATTAGTAATAATATTGATTAATTAGGAATAAATTGTAATAATTAGAAACAATTAGTAATAATTAGTAACAATTAGTAATAATTAGGCATAATTAGTAATAATTATGATTAATTATTAATAATTAGGATTAATTAGTAATAAATAATTTTAATTAGTAATAATTGGGATTAATTATAAATAATTTATAATAATTAGTAATAATTAGGAATAATTGGAAAAAATTTATAATAATTAGTAATAATTAGTAATAATTAGTAATAATTAGTAATAATTTGTAATAATTAGAAATAATTAGTAATAATTAGAAATAATTAGTAATAATTAGTAATAATTTGTAATAATTTGTAATAATTTGTAATATTTAGAAATAATTTGTAATAATTTGTAACAATTAGGAATAATTAGTAATAATTAGCAATAATTTGATTAATTAGTAATAATTATAAAAAATAAGTACTAATTAGAAATAAATTGTAATAATTTGAAATAATTAGTAATAATTTGTAATTATTAGGATTAATAAGTAATAATTAATATTAATTAGTAATAATTTGGATAATTAGTAATAATTAGAAATAAATTGTAATAATTAGTAATAATTAGAAATAATTAGTAATAAAACATAATAAATTCGAGAACATTGATAAAATGACACAATTTTCAATGGATTGGTGACATTCCTTTTGATCAACGCCTTAGTTACTTGCGACTTTCTCCCATTGAGATCAGTATGAAAAATCTTTTTCGAACATACGTCGGACCAGAGTTTTCATAGTGATTTAATTCGGAGAAAGTTACAGTGGGATGATTCATCGGACAAAAGGGGCTCTTTTGCCCGACGACTCATCCCCTTACAACTTTCTGTGACTGAAATCACTATGAAAAGTCTTCTATGACTTACGACTATCTATTTTCATATGCACAAGTATGGAGAGCAGCGCGGTGAGGTCTCCCTTCTCTCCATCCCAGTGCATACAAAGATGGATACTCGTACGTCAGAGTAGACATTTCATAGTGATTTTAGTTATAGAAACATGCAAGGGGATGAGTTTTCTAGAAAATGAGCTGATGCTAATCCGTTGGAAATTATGCCGCCATTAATTAATAATAATTAGTACAAAATACCTGAAATTATTAATAATTAGTGGCAATTAGTATAAATTTTTATAAATTAGTGTAGATTAGTATAAAATCTTAAAAAACAGTATAAATAACTCTAAAATAATATAAATTTAATATAAATTAATAAAAAAGATAATTTAATTGTCTCCTATTTTTTGGATTTTGTTTATCTGATATCTAACTATATAAAATAACTAATTATTTAATATTTGTTTAGAAAAATATAGAACAAGGAAGTCGACAAGAATCATTATTAGATGACCATGCTTGGATAAATCAGCACAGGAATACCAATAATTCTGGTTTAAATTCTATATATATTTAGGGTGTTTAAGCTTTCTTATCATTTGTATCATCAAAACCAAAATTTGTTTCAGAAGGGGAAATTAAGTGTCCTTGTAAAAAATTTGCTTTGAGGATGTATGACACATTTGACAATGTTGGAGGTCATTTATTGCATATTGGTTTTCAACCAGATTATTTTTTTGGTATCAACATGGTGAACGTAGTTCTAGAGAATATACTAATAATTTGGTTCAGGATCCAACACAGTTTCAATATTCAGTACATGATGTGATAGGTCCATCTGTTCAACAAATTGAAACTCAGGCACATCAAATTTATTATGAAAATTACTGTGCTACTTCAAGAGAGTTGGATGATTGATGGAGCATAATAAAAATTAAATCCAGAGAGAATCAGTTTACTGAAAGTGAATGTGGTTCAACTGAAGTGCAAGGAATTTACATTTTTTCAAGAGATTGCTCTGAATCCATCTTTTTCATGAAGAGACATGAATATCAGTGATGACACTGCACTGTTAAGGGATGATGGTAATGATGAAGTTAATGATGTTACAACTGAATTTGAAATGATGAGAGATGTTGAAAAAAAAAATAATATGGAAATTGATGATGTTGAGGAGGAAGATGAAGACATTAACATCGACAGCTATGAAGACAAGGATGAAGATGAACATTAACATAGTTAAATGCTAGTTATAATCATATATAATTTATATCTATATATAATAGTTATTTTTAAATGTTTTTTAACAACGATCATTTAGTGTTTCAGATGGACGAGGATCTGTATCATTTATTGTAGGAGACTGATCTACCTTTAGAGGAGTAAGATGTCGGATCATCTGACCCTCAAACTACTATTGGTTCAGGGGGCACTCGAAGGGGTAATGCCCTTACCTGATTTATGATTCTCAAACCTTTCACCGAGCAATGTCCAAATCTTGGGTTCAATCCATGCACGCAGAGGCATGTTTACCTGTATATTTTAGTTAGTTTTCATTAATTTATTTATATTCTAATTGTTTGATTAATTGTTCTTTTTTTCATAGATTTATGCATATATCTGTTGGACATGGGAGTGCTATATTGCACAATTATTTTTCTGAAGTATTGGTGTCATGAGATCAGATTCTCGTTGATGTACAACACCGCATGTTCAAGCATTGGCTGGTATGTAAATAAATAATATTTAGTTTGAAATTAATTAATTAAATAAATTGATATAATAAATTATTTGTAGGGTTCATGGTATCTCATTTATGAGAGCATGCGTGAGGCTATCTGGAAGGCATGGCAAAGAGCTATGTATCTGCGCTGCACTCAATTTTTGTACAATTTGAAAAGAAAAGAAATGAAGAAAGTAGAAGTGACAGAGTTTGATGAGACATGTCACACCCACTGACCTGATTACATTTCATCTTAGGTTTTGGATGGATTATGTGCACACTGGTTGAGTAGGTAGTTTCAGAGTAGATCATTAGTAGGTCAGAAAAATCAGGGGATACATGAGGTGACACATCGATCTGATAGTCATACATTTAGTATGCATAGGGATCATATGGTAAATATATTTTTTTAAATATTGTATATAACTTTAAATGTAAACGGGTTATTTTATATTCATATAGGCAGTCACATAACCTGATATTACATAACACAAAATTTATAGGAGGATGTACAATGATCTAGCCACTAGAGAGATTAGAGACCCTTTCCAGCATCAGATTGTGGCCAGTATAACTTTTTTTTAGTTTTATATTTAACTACAAATAATATTTTAACTACTTTAATTTTAAATTTCTATTGAAGGAGTCATATGAGGCCGTGACGTCTTAGACACATGGAGAGAGTTAGTCTGAGATCGATGGTCAGACCAGTGTCTCCCGATTTAATGAGGCAACATGGATGTTGGCGACCCAATATGCCTTTGTGAAAGGCTGATTTATTGGTATCGATTCTCAACTTACCCCTAAGAGGTTTTATAGAACCTCTGATATGTTGGCGTCCAGCTCGAGAGGAGCTTATAGAGAGTCATCATCATCTCATGCACAGTAAAAGGAGTTGCTACGAGCTCAGAGTGAGCTTATAGAGACTATACATAGGGAGCATGAGGAGATGCATCAGTGGAAGCAACAGTAGCAGCATGAGATGTAGGATGAGATACGTCGATGGAGGAATCAACAAGAGTAGGAGCAGATGGAGTACATGCAATGTCTGACTCACAGTTTAGGGATGGATTTCCCTCCACCATCTCCTCCAGCTCCTCTAGACAACCCTCCCCCATAGTGATGTATTTTTATTTTATAATGAAACATTTGAATGCAATTTTTTTTGTAATATTAACTATTTAAATTTTTAAATAGTGCATTTTTTATATTGTCTCAAATATTACACTTATTATTATTTATTTAATTTTTTTATTGTAATTATTTTTTTATTAATTAATATATTTTCATATTTTTATGAATACTGAGATTTTTATTAAATTACTAATATTAATATTATTATTTCATTAATATTAATAATAATATAATATTATTTTATTATTTTATAATTAATTTTATTTTATGAATATTAATATTAATATTTCATTTATATTAATATTATATAATGAAACATTTAAATGCAATTTTTTAATATTAACTATTTAATGTTTTAAATAGTGTGTATTTATATTGTCTTGAGTATTACCATTTTTATTGTTTATTTAATTTTATATTATATTTATTATTTTATTAATTAATATATTTTTATATTTTTGTGAATACCGAGGTTCTTATTATATTACTAATATTAATATTATTATTTCATCAACATTTATAATAATATTATTATACTATATAATTAATTTATAATTAATTTTATTTTACAAATATTAATATTATTATTTCATTTATATTAATTTTATATTATTATTATTAATATTATTTTATAAATAATTTTATTATACTAATATTAATATTATGATTTCATTTATATTAGTATTATATTATCATTAATATTATATTATTTTTTTAACTATTTGCGATGGGCCCGTTGCAAATACTAATTGCAATGATCCATCAAAAAATGTTTTTAAACAATTAGAGAAAACTATTTGCGATGGGTGGCCCACTCATCGCAAATAGTTTTTTTTAAAAATTGTCAAACCTATTTGTGATGGAGTCACTACCCGCCGTAAATAATAACTTCCTGTGACGGTCTGTTGCAAAATGTAATATTTATGACGTTCTGTCGCAAAAAGTAATATTTATGACTTCCTTTTCCATAATGGGCCATTTGTGATAGGACCCCGTCACAAAAGAGAATTTGTGATGGGATCCCATCGCAAATAGACCGTCACAAAAAACCCTTTTCCCAGTAGTGTAAAAATCAAAATTAAAAAATTAGGGAATCTTAGAAGTTAAGGAACCAAATTATTAAAATGAACATATTTTTGTGTGGTTTATATTTGGTTCAAAAATAATTTCAGATTGCTCCATTATTTATCCATTCTTGAGGCATATTAGGTAAAGGGTACCTCCCATTGTTGAATAACTTTTGTTATTTAAAAGAGTGTCACTCCCCCTCCACTATAAAATGGAAAGAACTCTTCCCCTTACTCACACATCTCAAGCCACATTAGCTTGTCCAAACTCTTCCAAAACAGTCTCCCAACATACCTCCCTTCCTCATAGATTCTTTT
Source organism: Viscum album (assembly GCA_963277665.1). Taxonomy (NCBI): domain Eukaryota; kingdom Viridiplantae; phylum Streptophyta; class Magnoliopsida; order Santalales; family Viscaceae; genus Viscum; species Viscum album. The sequence goes on along the minus strand of OY728165.1, from coordinate 1,328,617,414 downwards.
AATTGGGAAGAAATCAATCTAAGGAAGCCGTTTTGTGAAAACCAAAAGGTTTTACCCAAATAATATGTAATATTCTTCCTCAAGTTCTTTTATTTTATTCCAATTCTCCACTAACTCAACTCCTCTTATTCCATGATTGTATAAAAACATCAATATCCACAATATACTAGGATGTTGTTATGCTATGGGTTCTACCTACAATTACACACACATCCATCTAATGGGTAATGAACATACTGTTTATGTGTACGGTGAAGTACCACCTCACTAAATGATGATTGTTTATTTTTCTTTTACCACCTCTCATAGTGAACATTATGATGGAAACTCTATTTATATATGTTATATATTTTATTTATCATTTATTTAATCTTATTTAATCCTTTTACAACACATATCTTTATACTTTCCATTTCGTGTAAATATGATAATTTAGTTTGAGGAAATGTGGACTACCACCCCTTCAAACTGATGTGATTCGTTCACACACTACATGGAATATATTAAGAATGAGTTTAGTGAACTTATATTAAATATATGATATAATAAATCTACTATAATAATTATATATATACACATATTTACATATATTTCATTTATTTTCTTTCTTTTAATACGACAATTAAACAGAAACAACGTTCATGCGTACGTATGGCCTACCATCTCCATGAACTGTGTATTCCATTTCATACATCTATATTATATAGAATATTAAAATACAAATATAATGAATATAAAATATATTTAAAACATGTTTTACATTCTATAAATCATTCTATTAGTATAGGGACTAAATATATAACAAATTAAGGCACATGCGAAAAACCTAATGAATATTACCCGAAGCGTAAACTTAGCATGGAATTATTAATAAGTGGCTAATATAAATTCATAATAAAACCATATATAGTATTATATATAAGAATAGTTTTTTTTATATATTTAAAATAAATTTATATTTATTATATAGGTGGTTTGTATGAGTGCGATGGGAGTAAATACAAAAGGTAAGGGGATTTCATCTCATTTTTTATTTCCTTGAGACACATGACTTAATCATCACTCATTTCGTTTGTGTATTGAGTATACTTCCATGTAATGTATTCTAGTATTATTAAACTTTAATTTATTGGTATTTATATATCCATTTTATTATATTTCTTTCATGGGGTCTATGTTTCAAAAGTTACCAAACCAGTAAAGTGATTTTGTCTGAATTTTCCTTTTTTGAGACACATGCCATGTTATGCACCTATATCATTACATGAGGTGTATATAATAAATTTGACATGTTATATCATGAATATATTTAATTTAATTATATTTCAATCTCTATGTAATGTTATTATTTCCATTTTTTTGATCAAATGTTACCAAATTTATAAACGGTTTATGGCTACAATCTTACCATTTATCGAGATTTTTTATGTTTATGCTTCCCTTTATTAAAAATTATAGTTCATATCTCAAGAAAATTCATGAATTTTCTTCTCTTATGTTTATTCATTATTTATTCACGTATTGTTACAATTTTTACAATATTTGGTACAAAATATATTTAATAAAGTGTTTTTCAGAAATCCATACTTTACCCTCTCTTCGATTAGAAAATTGTGTTCCTTCAAAACCATGTTTAAAAAAAGGTATTCTAAGAATATTATACTATTATATAATATTTAAAATTTATTTTTACCCTTATTGTATTTACCAATATTTTCAAAGGAATCTTCATGTCTCTTTTTGGATAATGCATTTTCCAACCTTTTTACCGTGAAAAAGGAATATTCTTTTTACCTCATACGACATGTACGGATTTTCCTGCTATCATTTCAGTGAAGCTTCCTTTGAATGTTTTAAATGGTTAATTTTTATTATTTTTTTAAAATTAATTTTCAAATAAATGGTTTTCAAAATGTTTTCAATATTATTTATATGTTTTCAAGGAAATTGGTTTTCAAATAATCTTTAAGCCTAATTTATAAGTTTAAAAAGTATTTTCAAAGAAGTGGTCTTCAAAACATTTTCAAGCTCCAATTATATGTTTTCAGAGAAAAATGTTTCCAAAATGTTTTAAAATAATCATTTATAATCATTTATGTTCATTTTCAATAAAATGGGTTTCAAAAGTTTTTTATGTTTTAAAGATCCTTTTTCAAAGAAGAAAGGACATTTTCCTCATGAAATGTTTTTAGAATATATTTCCATGTTATTTTTAATCTATGATGAAATTCATTAATGTTACTCATTCCCTTATAGGAAATGATCCAAGGGTTCCTATCATATGAATTCTTTAATGTTTTATGTATTTATTATGAAACCCATTTTTATTCCATGAGTTATCTGATTTCAAAATTGATTCTTTTCATGGGTTATGCTTTTAATGAAATTATTATGAATACTATCTCTTTTCCATATATTATAATGTGATGAAATTTTAATGACACACTTTTAATTTCATGGGTTATGATTGGATGTTTATAAACCCATCTTTTTTATGGGTCATGATATGATGAAAGTTTTCTTATCTTGTGGAACATGTGTAAATGATTTTATTATGAGATTATTGGGACCTATATCTCCCCTAATGAATTGGTTAATTATGGATGAATCATGATTATAAATATTATGAGTTAACCTGATTACATGTTCATAATGTTATGCATGATCCTGATTTCATGTCCATAAGTTCATGTGAACCTGATTTCATGTTCACAATGTTCTGCGTGAACCTAAATTCATGTTCACAATATTATGTGTGGAATTGGTTGAATATCCATAATTCTATAAGAGGACCTTATTTCATGTCCTTAACATAATGTGTGAATGTGTTTCTACTTATACATGTTCACTATGTTATATGCTGATGTGTATTCCACCACTCCTCGTCTTATTCCTATGTTATGATTTCATGTCATATGCTCTTGATTTCCTTATGATTTTTGACTTATGAACTACAAATATTTATTCCATTATTTATGCCGCTTCGGCGGTGGCGTAGTGGTGAAGGAGAGGGGTACAACAATTCCGTTCTTTGGGAGGTTCAGGGTTCGGATCCTGGGAGTCCGCTTTCAGGGCGAACCTCTCCCCCGGGATCCACTCGCCTTGCCGGGTCACCCAATTTCTGACTGGGTGGAAAAAATGAGGCGCAACCCACCCGTGCTGACGGATTGCTTGACGAACCATCGCCGCCCGAGTTGTCACCCTCCAGGACGCTCTGCCATCTCGGCTGGTAACATCTCCTTCCAGGTTGGGGCTCTCTCCGGAGTGACCTCTTCGTAGGGAGGGGGGTTTCCTTGTGTGGAGGATTCGAAAAGGCCACACAAGGGAATTCCCTTTTAAGAAAAAGGATTTATTCCATTATTTATGTTTATGATCTATGATATGTAGAGTATGATCATCTAATGATCATGATCATGTTCTTATACACATATGTTCATGACATGCATACAAATTTCCATTATTTACCCTTACTGATCATTTGAGTTCACCCCCTTTTTATGTTTCCTTTCCCTATATTATGAAGAATGGTTTTTAATTAGAATTGATTAGGGGGTGAAATTTGTGGGAAACACTGAATATATTTGAATGAGATAGAATATTTTTTTCCATGTTTCCAAAGGCACTATACTAATACACTCTTTGGGTGTCTGTTTGTATAATGTTTTAATTATTCCACAAAATTAATGTAATGTCTATGTATGAAAGGAGAGGGTATCTATATGTTCACCAAAGGTTATGGTAGATTATATTATAATGGTTTAGTGTAAAATGGTTTGGGTAAAATTTAATTGTTCACTAGATGATGCAGGAATGAAAATAATTACTATAGTGAATCAAAGGTCACTGAGTTCAATGGTGGAACATCTGTGAATTCAGGATGACATTATAACTGGATGACCATTGGGGTTCCACTATTTAGGTGGGATGGGACCACTTTTATATGTTAAAAATATAAAAATATATTAAAACTAATATTAGTTTCAATTTATTATTGGGTTTCTTAATTTCTTTATCTTCTAATAGTAAATGGAAATGACATATAACATGTTGAGATTCTGTGAAATATTTTATTCCAAATGAATTTAATATTTTTGATATTTAGTGTAACATGAAAAACTGATTTTTTCTTAACTTAAAATTAACACTGATTTTATCTTTAATTACACACTACACTAAGTTTATCTTGTATTATAAAAAATACTAAGTTTATCTTTTATTGCACACATCACTGAGTTTAAACAAAACATGACATATTCTTAAAATATTATTATGTGATAGTTATCACCAGGCTTTTTGAATGAATTTTATGAATAAGATTAATTAAATTATGATAATATTGTTTACAAAAGTTTATATAATTAATTATTTGGTGACCAATTAATTATAATGAAAAAAAACCGTTTGGAAAATAAAATAAATTATTTTTCTTAAAAAATAGTTGTATACACACAAGTATATTTTATACCAATCGATTAAAGAAATTATTATTAATGATTAATATTAATGATATTTATAAATCATATATTAAATATAATTTTTAACATTCATCCTATGTGTTCTTGAGATAATATTTATTTTTAAATCCAATTTAATGCTTAAAACTATATTTCTTTCAAAAAGCAGTTTTATCACCTTTTTATGCTTTATTTATTTTAAATTATGTTTTTAAAATTTTTAGAGAATTTATTTTAAATAATAATATAAAAATTATATTAGGATGAGTTTTTGGGTTTTTATGATATTTTTATTTTATTTTTTTTATGAAAAGTAAAAAATACTTAATTTTAACTAAAAACTGTATTTTCTCATAAATTATTTAAAAAGATAAATTATAGTTTATGTTGGTTTTATGTTGAAATATGTTAAAATATTAATCTATTAATCCAATTTATGTCTTTAAAATAAAGTTCACATTAAAATTGGATATAAAAACATAGTAAATATTTGAACATTTTCCCTTTAAAACCCCTCTTTCTCATCACGTCAGCAGGATTGATTTTAATTGAAATTATGCTACTTATATGAATTTAATTTGGCCAAATGGATTTCATATTTTTAATTATAATAATTTATATTATCTAATATTATCAACATAATTTTTTACCACAATTATTAATGAAAATAGTTAAAATGAATTACAATGAATAAGGTAAGAATGAGTTTACTTGGCAGATAAACATATAATATAAGGTGTAAAACGACATGATGACTTTTGTAACACCCATTTTCATTAAATATCTCAAAATATACCACCTTAGGATCTATTTTTATGGGTTAGTGGGATGATATTATAGGAATGTGACCAACATAATAAGTTAAGGAATGAAAAATAAAAAAAATAACCTTTCGTATGTTGAATATTTATAAAGTTTTGGGATAGGAAAAAATCATACGTTCAATTATAAATATTATTTACAAGGGTTTATTTTTATATAATGATATTTTATTTTAATTTTTTTGATTAAATAATTTCTTTAAATTCTTATGAAATGACAACACATGAATTATTGATTTAATAGTTAACTAAAATAAATTATACTAAATGTTTTAGAAGAAATATAAACTATATTAATTATTGCCTTACATTAATTTTGTAGATGAATATAACATTTTATAATGTTGTGAACTTAATATATATAAATTAATTTATTGTATTTTACTTTTTTTATATCAAATTAAATAAATAATGTCAAAATTGACATAAATGTTATTTTATAATAAATGATATTTTATCAAATGAATTAAAATTACTGAAATTAATATATTATTAAAATTTATTTATAAATATAAGAAAATATAATATATGTTTCATTAATTTCTTAATTTATCTTTTATAATGAAAATATTGACCCCAAAATAGTAAAAACATTGTTATCATAGTTTGTGTTAAAGTGGTGTTTTTGCGCATTACGTTCACTTTTATTAAAATTCATTCTCATAACATATAAGATTTTTATTTTATAATTTAGATTTAATGTTTTATAATCAGTGGTTCTAAAGTTTCTATTTTATCTCACATTAATTAATTCTTAATGGATAAATTACCCAGGTTAGAAATTTTTTTACCATAGTGAAAACCTAAAATGGTAAAAATAGGTAAACATAGAAGTTGACAACGCACATTATAAAAATGAATTTATTTTTTTGTTTTGGAAGAAATTATCAATCTCATAATCACTACCATCCATTATTAAGAAATTTTGGATCCACATGAGGAAAGGTAGACCTACTAATCTTGAATACGTTTTAGTATTGATGAGGATGCCACTTCTTCTCAACTATAAATGGGCACTCACTCTCCCCCATTATTCACACTCTCAACTTACTTTTTTCAGAAAATAACCACAAAAATAACTCCCTAAATTTCCTCCCCACATATTTTATGAATTAATATTGGTATAAACCTGACCAATTAATTCATTTAGTGAAAACCAAAAGGATATACCCAAAGAATAGGTAATATTCATCAATAAACATTTTTGTTTTATTTCCTTCTCAAATTTCATTAAATATTTTTAAATAATGATTATATGATAACCTAAATATCTTACAGATATTTATATTTTATTATTTTATTATTTTGAACTAAAAAATCACACTTTCATCAAATGGGTTTCAAAATCATTGTTCATATGTACGACAAACTACTAACTCACAAACCGATGTCGTTTATTTTTCCATTACCACCTCTCAAGGTTGGTTGTAATGATGGAAATAATATTTATATATGATATATATGTTGTGTTAATTATTTTTTAATTATTATATAACACATACCTTCAAGTTTTTTATTTTTTGAGAATATGATAACATCATTTGTGTGTACGGTAGACCAGCGCCTCGCAAAGCGATGTGATTTGTTCACGCTTTACATAGAATGAATTAAGGATGAGTTTAATAAAAATATGTGATGTATATGAAATAAAAATTATAATATAATTATAATATATATATATATATATATCTCATTTAATTTTCTTTCTTTCAAGGTGACAAAAAATATAAATAGCTTTCATGTTGATGTACGACCTACCGTCTCAATAAACAATGTATTTCATTTCCTATCACTAAATATTATAGAATAATTTAAATAAATATATAAAAAATAAATATGATTTTCAGGTCATTTTTATAATTTTAGATATTATTAAATCATTATAAAAGTAAGATAATAAAAAATATATCAAATCAGAACATTTATGAATAATAAATCAGTTATTAACAGAAACATAACAATAACATATAATTATTAATAAATGGTTAATAAAAGGTCATTAGGAAATAATATATGATATTAAATATATAAATATTATTCTTTTATAGAATTATAATAAAAATATATTTATTATACCAGATTTTTTAATGAGTATGATAAGATTTAATACTTAAGGTAAGGGATTTTTGTCTCGCTTTTTTAATTTTGTGAGACATATTTTATATTCACCACCCATTTCTTATTTTTGGGGTATAAAATTATCATAAATGTATTTTATGATGATTATTATAAAATTTATTTATTTTTACATATCCATTTGATTATATATCTTCCTTGGGGGTTAAGGTTCAATAGTTACCAAATTAGAAAAGGGGTTTTGTCTGAATTTAACTTCATTAAGACGTATGTTATGATATGCACCTATATTCTTTCATGAGGTGTATATAAATACCATTTTACATGTAATAAAATATTTTAATATATACTCATGATATTTTAAGTCTTATTTTATGTTATTCATTTATGGGTATTATGATTCAATGTTACCAAAGTTGTATAGATTTATGTTACAATGTCATAATTTATCAGGGTTATTTATGATTAAGTATCAAATTTTGAAATTTCACGATCTACCACTCATGATTCCTCATGAAGTTTCCTATCCTATGGTTATTCAGGATTTCTTCATTTAATGGTACCATTTTCCACTCTTTGGTACATAAGATAATTATTTTTTTTAAAAAAATCCAACTTTATTTCTCTCTTCAGTCAGAAAAATATTTTCTTCCTAAATCATGTTTTCTAAAAATGCGTTTAAATGATATTTTAAGATAATTTTAGAAAAAAATAATTTCAATATTTTATTATGTTTAACAAATTTTCTATATGATTTTCAAGTCAACCTTTTTAAGTTCTCATGGTTATTTTCAATGGAATATGTTTTTAAAAGGATTTTCAATTTAAATAGCATTTTTCAAAGAGGAAAGGATATTTTCCTCAGAAAATTTTTAATGAATTTTCAAAGACTTATTTAATAGTTTCTAATTTTATTTAAAAAAAAGTATTTTGAAATTTTTTTATGTTATAAAAATTCTGTTATATTATTTTCAAATAATTATTTATATGTTTCCATGGTTGTTTTCAATGAAAATGATATTAATAATGTTTTAAAATTTATTTTTTAGGAAAATATATTTTTCTCATGAAACATCACAAGTATTATTTCAAAATTATTTTCCATCTATGTTGAATTTTTTGAGGTCTCTTACGGTTTATTGAAGATATCATCCATGGATAACATTTTTATTCTTGCTCTGAATTGTTTATGTTTATGATGACAAGATGTTTGTGAAACCCATTTATCTTCCACTGGTTGTACCATGATAAAATGATTATGAAACACACTACATTTAATTGGTTATTCATTAATGAAATGTATAAATGATAATGGTACATGTCACTTTTCCATTAGTTTTCATAAGAAGGAAGTTTCATAATACCCATTTTATTTCATAGGTTATGATACGATGAATGTTTATAATCTTTTAAAACATGTAAATATGGTTTTCATTATGTGATAGAGGGACTATATATCCCTCCAATGCATTAGGTAAAGATAAATTATATATATGCTCAAAGGGTACATGGGTGGTCAACTCGGGACCATAAAGGATGTTACATGGGTGGTCAGCCAAAGCCTAAAGTAGGTACATAGGTTGTCATCCAAGCCTAACATGTTATGAATGTCTTGGTGGGTGTCCATGTCATAAGATTTTCTATACTTGTGTGTATTCCCAAAATAGTTTTCTTATGACAATTTTATGCTCTCATGAATCATGTTATTTTATTTTATTATGATTCATGTCTTATGAATTGGAAATATTTATTCCATGACTCATGATTATAATCACTGATATGATGGGTATGATCATAAAATGTTATTTTCGCGCTATCATACCCTTATGTTCAGGATATTCTTATATATATCCTTTATTTAACCTCACTTAGCATCAAATATCACCCTTTTTTATCTTTCCTTCCCCTAGGTTATGATTAAATGTTTTAATTAGTAGTGCTAAGTGTGATGATATTTGTGTCAATCATTAAAGGTATTTCACCAGATTAGAAGATTATATTCCATATTTACAAAGACACTAAACTATTATAGTCCTTTTGAGTGTGTTTGTGTAATGTAATTAATATTCAACTAAAAATATGTAATATCCATATATGAGAAGCATGGGTCTCTATCGATGGTATTAAATGAAATGATTAATTAAACTTTAGAAACTATGATGGGAAAACATTAGTGATATTCCTAGGGATATTTATAAGGATATGTCTAGGGATGTCTCTAAGGATGAGCCTACAGATGATTCAAAGTATAATCAAATGTACTAGAATTTTGGTAAAGGATTAAGAGGGTGGATTTCAAGAAACACATCCCAGTTTGGATAATATAAGTGGATGTGGATCTCATATAGATGTACCTAGGGGTAACAACCCCAAAAAACACCATACCATACTAGACTCGATCTAAAACTTGTGCACAACAATGGGATTTGATAAACACCTAGTTTGACACTCCCGAGGTATATTTTTTAGACATTAAAAACACTTTATGAACCATCATGAATAATTTAAATAGACAATTTCTGTGAATATCATAGGATAAAACTAAGGTATCATAAATTAAAAAAGATGTGTTATTATTTAGACACTATATAAGTAATTTATCATGATTACGTGGTTCCCCACTCTGATTAGTGTATCTCAAACTATGATTTTGGTTTTAGTTAATTAATGGAACCATAAGGAATAATTTTAACATTGAATATGATGGAAAATTTAGTGATTATGAGAAAACAAATTGGATTTTGACTGGATAGAAAGATACTATGAGTATGCCTAATCAGTTGTCCCAATATATGTTTAAAAAAGAGAACATTAGTGAGATTCCTAAAACATCAAATAAGAGGAAGATTGAATTTTATGAAAGTTCATCTGGTAATGGATATAGAAGAAATAACACTCATAATACTACATGTTGAGGAGGTGGGAAGAAAAACCTGATGTAAGAACTCAAATTTTAGGGAATATGTTATCCGTGTGGAAAAAGGGGTCATAGAGTTACAAATTTACAAGGTGATAAATGTATTATATATAGAGAACTTGTTTATTATCCAAATCAATGCTATAACCTGAGAATTTACTTCTAGATCGAGGAAATACTTATTCTATTCTAATCATTAAAGTGGAAGGAATAAACTATTTAGGTATTTGGATCTAATATTTATGTTATAAGAATTGTGATATATATATATATATATATATATTTAGGTATAATTTTTTTGTTATGGATTTGAAAGAATATGTTGAATTATGTTGATGACCAAGAAATTTGATTTAATTGAAAGGTAATATTTTATGAAAAACACATGATTAAGGGAAGTTAACCCCTAAAATGATCCGAAGGATGAAAAAATGATGTTTTGTTTAGATAAAAATATGATTGATGTGGATAAAGAAAATTGGATATTATTAATGACCTCAGAATCAATAACAGATTTGTTGAAAATTTGGTTTATACTATTATTGATGAAGTTTATAGAATTTTTGGATTTAAGGAATATATACAATATTTTTTTTATATGTAAGAATGAGAAAAAATGTATGTTTTAAATAAGGTAGTAAGGTAAATCATGTTATTACAATTTTTCAAGAGAATACATGATGAAGGTATTCAAATATTTGGGTTGTGATAATCAATAAATACTTTTTGATACACAAGGTATCAATATTAAGTTATTTTTGCAAAATTTGGTCCCCATATTTTCAAAGTATGTGATTTTCATCATTTGAAAGGGTCAAAGGGTTAAAAATTTATCAAAAAGTTTTATGTTGAAAATTGAATAGGGATTTAGAGATTAAATTTTCACAATAGAATACTTATACATATTGGATAACTTATGCTAATTTTTTTTGTAATGATAACTAAAGATAGATGGAATGAATTATCATTCTATTTAAAGATATTATGATACATTAGTGCTTCAAACACAACAAATTCACTATTATTTCATAGAGTAAGAGATGAATTGAAAATTTATCAAGGAACAATCGATTGATGATATTGTTCTTATGAAATGGAATGTTATCAAGTAAGTATATCTTATTATTCAAATTCTTCAACTTTTTAGAAAAGGATCATGGAAGAAAAATTCATCCTAATGACTTATTTTTTGATGAATCAAATGGTTCCTTAAATCATTACAAATTAATGGTTTTTTAGTTTTCAACTTTCCCTAGATCACCCAATTTCATATGATCAATGATCTCTATCATTCTCTATAACTATTAATTCCTTTCTTCTCTGTTTATGTTTTCATTTCCCACCTATGTTCTCCTATGATGAAACCTAATTATGAGTTACTTAGGGTTAACATTATGTTTGAAATTTTCATTTTTTAAATGATGTTTTATTAATAATTTTTAGGATGTGTGTTTTTATGATGACATTTTTAAATTTTATTCCTTCAATGACCAAGATGAATTTCAATGTTGAAATTCATTTTAAGGGGAATATAATGTAACACCCTAAGATTTTGGGAAATATTTTTTTCAAATGAATTTAAACATTTTAATATTTAGTGTTACACACTAGAATGATTTTTCTTTTATTTATAAGTAACACTGATTTTAACTTTTTTACACACCACACTAATTTTGGTTTGTGTTATATACAATATCAAGTTTATATTACATTAAACACAACACCAAGTTTAAAAAATATGTGACATATTATTAAAATATAATCATATGATAGTAATCACCTATAATTTAGAATAGAGGGTATAAATAGGATTAAATAAATTATTAAAATAAAATGTATACATATTTATAGAATTATTTCTTTTTGGACCAATTAATTATAAATGAAGAAAACCCTTTTGGAAATAAAATGATTTTTTTTTCTGAAAAACTGTTTTTATGTGCACAAGTGTGTTTTATACCAATAGATTAAAAAATAACTCTTAGTGATTTATATTAATTAAATTTATAAAATATAAATTCAATATAATTTTTACCATTCAGCCTATATAGTCTCCATAAAATAGAAAAAATAAATACAATTTTATAGTTAATATAATATTTTGATTCCAAAAGCAGTTTTATTCCCCTTTTAAGGAGAACTAATTTTAAAATTAATTTTTAAAATTTTTATAGATTTTATTTTAAAAAATAAACCTCATTTTTATATTGTAATATAAAAATTATCACAGTATGCGTTTTTGTGTTTTTCTGAGAAGATTCTTTTTTTATGAATAGTGAACATTTTAAAATTTAATTGAAAATTGTCTTTTCACCTAAATTATTAAAAAATTTGAATTGTATTTTATATTTTTCTTAAGGTAAAATTAGTAAAATTATAAATATATTAATCCAATTTAGGTCATTTGAATCAATGTCATATTGTAATTGGGTATAAAAAATTAGTAAACATTCCAACATTTTCACTTTAAAAACCCGCCTTTTCATCACGTCTACGAGAATAATTCTAAATTAAATTCAGCCACTTATGTGAATTTAATTTTTCCAAATGGATTATATAATTGGAATACAGATAATTTATATTATATAATTTGGAAAAAAATATTTTTTACAATAATGTTTAGTGAAAATAGTGGAAATTAATTTAAGTGATTAAGGTAAAAATGAGTTCAGTTAGTGGTTAAACATAAAAAATAAAGTGGTGACTGACCTAAAAAATTTTAAAATACAAATTGTATTGAGATATTAAGACACTTACCACATTATGATATATTTATATAATTTATTTGGATAATATTCCATGAAAGTAACCTGTATGATAATTTATGTGAAGAAAAAGGAAAAAAGGACCTTCTTTGCCTTTAATATTTACAATGATTTGGTATAGGTAAAAGACATCATATGTTAAGTTATAAATATTATATTGAAATTAAAATGAGTTATTTTTATATTTATATTTTATTTTTATTTTTTTAATTAAATTATTACTTTAAATTATTAATTAATTACAATGAAGAAATTATTTTGTAAACAATTTTAAAAAATAAGTGATACTGAAAATATTAAAACTAAAGTAAATTGAATGAATTATTTTTTCCATTAATATTCTATATAAATATATCATGGTACACATATTTAAAATTAAAATATTAAATTTACATTTTTGTCTTCATATTTTTTTAATTCAAATTAAATAAATAATGTCAAAATTGACATTAATTTTATTTTATAATAAATAATATTTTATTAAATGATTTAAAATTACTAAAAATCATATCTTATATAGAGTGATTTTTAAATGTTAATAAATATAATATATGGTCCATTAATGGTCCAATTTTTCTTTTAGAATGAACATATTGACACCTAAATAGTAAAAACATTTTTATCATGGTCAGGTTTGAAGTAATGTTATTGCGCATTACATTCGATTATGTAAAAATTAATTTACAGAACATATGAGATTTTTATTTTATAAATTAGATATAATATTTTTGAATCCATGGTTCTATATTATTTAATTATTATCAATTTAATTTATTCTTACTGGATAAATTACCTAGGTTAGAAAATTAGTTACTATAGTGAAAAGCCAAAATAGTAAAAATAGGGAATCATAGATGTTATGGAATAACATTATAAAAATGCATTTATTTTTTGTTTTTTGGAAAATTTTATAGACCAAATAAACCCTAAAATCAATTATTATTTAATTTTTTATCCAAATTTTGCAATGGATACCTCTCAATAGTGAATACCTTTTAGTATTTATAAGTATGCTCCTCCTCCTCAACTATAAAATGGAACTCACTCTCCACCATTTCACACACTCTCAAACCACTTTGGTTTGGAAGAAACCTAACAAAGTCACTTCCCAAATTCCATAATATCAAAATATAGTCCTTAATTTTGGAATAAATCCAACCATGGAAGGCATTTGGTGAGAACAAATAGAAGATACCCAAAGAAGATGTAACATTCATCAATGAATGTTTTTGTTTTATTTTTTCCTCAAACTCATAAATTATTTTAATATAATTATTATATAATAACATGATTATATTACATATATTATAATTTTTTTATGTAATGTTTATTACCTAAAAATACACACTCTTCCATCAAATGGGTTATGAAATCATCATTCGTGTGTACAATACACTACTTTCTCGCAAACCGATGTCGTTCATTTTTCCATTACCACTTATCAAGGTTGGTCATAACGATGGAAATACTATTTATGTATGATTATAAGATATTTATTATGAATTTATTCTTTAATAATTATTATAAAACTCATAACTTTATTATTTTCATATTTTGGGAATACAATAACTTCATTTGTGTGTACGATGCACTACAGCCTCGCAGAGTGACGTGTTTCCTTCACGCTTTACATGAAATGTATTAATGATGGATTTAATAGACATATGTGATATATATGATATAAAAACTATAATATAATGATAATATATATATATATCACTTCTGTTTCTTTCTATCAATATGATAAGAATATGGAAACAGTGTTCATGCATACATACGACCTGCCGTCTCCATAAACAGTGTATTTCATTTCCTATCAATAAAGTTTATAGATTAATCTAAATACATAAATAATGAATATATATGATATTTATAAAATTTTTATAATTATGGATATTATGAAATCATTATTAAATTAAGATAATAAAAAATAGTACCAATCAAAACATTTATGAAAAATAAAGCGGTTATTAACTAAAATGTAAATTTTGCATGGCATGGTTTATAAAAGGGTAATAAAAGGTGAAAAGAAAATCATATATGATATAATATATAGGAAAATTGTTCTTTGGTAGATGTATAGTAAACTTATATTTATTATATATGATGTTTTAATGAGTACAAAGAGAGTCAAGTCTTAATGAAATGGATTTTGTCTCACTTTTTACTTTTGTGAGACACATGCTATATTCACCACATATTTTTTATAGGTGGTATATATACATCCCATGAATGTATTTTATGATTATTATTATAAAATTTAATTTTATTTAAATATCTATTTGAGGATATCTCTTTCATGGAGTTTACAGTTCAAATGTTACTAAATCTGTAAAGTATTTTTTTCTCAATTTTACTTTTTTCATATATATGTTATGATATGTAGCTATATTAAATCATGAGGTGTATATACATCCCATTTTACATGAAATATCATTTACTTATTTATACTTTTGATATTTTAGGTCCCATTTTATATTATCCCTTTATGGTTCTTATGATTCAATGTTACCAAACTTGTAAAGGTTTATGTTACAATCTCATCATTTATTAGGAATATTTATGATTAAGTCTAAAATGTTGAAATATAATGATCTATATATATGTATTTATCATAAAATTTATTATACTATGGTTATTTATGATATCCTCAAGTAATGATACCATTTTCCATAATTTTTTACTTAAGATAATTAACTAATATTTTTTATAAAATATGAATTTATTTCACTCTTCGGTTGGAATTTTTTTACGAAACCATATTTTATAAAAATGTTTTCAAATAGGTTTTTAAATGACCATTTAAATGATTTTCAAAGAAAATTATTTCAAAAAAAAATTATTTGTAAAATGTGTTCTAAATGATCTTTAAAGATTCGTTTATAAGATCTGAAGGTTATTTTTAGAGATTTTTTTTCAAAAGGTTTTATGATTTAAAAAGTGTTTTCCAAAGAGGAAAGTATATTTTCATAAAAAATTGTTTTAGATGAATTTTCTAAGACTTATTTATAACCTTCCATTGTTATTTTTAAAGAAAATGTTTTTGAAAAGGTTTTATTTTTTAAAAAGTCATTTAAATTATTTTTAATAATTCCTTTATAAGTTTTCAAGTTTTTTTTCAATAAATATAATTTTCATAATGTTTTAAAATTGATATTCAATGAAAATATTTGTTCCTCATGAAATGTACCAAGTTGACTTTCAAAATTATTTTCCATATAATATGAACTTATTTGTGGTTACTTATTCTTTTTTGGGGATACGATCCAATGCAACCATTCTAATTTCTTCTCTAGTAGTTTATGATTATGATGGAAAGATATTTATGAAACCCATTTCCCACCCACTATTTATAACATGGTAAAATGATTATGTAACAAATTTATTTTCATGGGTTGTACTATGATAACAGTTTTGAATGATTATGAAACCAGAATCTTTTTAATAGGTTGTGATATGAATGAATTTTTATGTTCCATATTCATTTCATGGGACATGATATGATTAATGTTTATGATCTTATAGAACACATAAATATGGTTTTAATTATGTGATAGGAGGGACCTATATCTCCCTCTGATGCATTGGGTAAATATAAATGATATATGATCTCAAAGGGTATGTGGGTGGTCATCCAATGCCCGTAAAGGAGGGTAGAAGGGCTGTCAACCCAAGCTTGAAGCAGGTATACTGGTTTTCACCCCAATACTAACATATTTTGAATTTCTTGTTGGGTATCCTTGATATATGATTTTATATTCTTGTGTGTATGATAAAAATATATGTCATATGCCAATGTTATGATCTCAAGACTCAAATTATTTTATTTACTTTCGATTCATGTCTTATGAACTAAAAATATATATTACATGACTCATTATTATGATCATTAATATGTAGAGTATGATCTTGAAATTTTATACTCTTTTTATCATACCCGTTTTCATTTTATGCTTACGTAAATCCTTTATTTACCCTTAATAACCATCTAAGCTCATCTTTTTTTATGTTTCCTTTCCCCAGGTTATGAAGGAAGGTTTTATGTAGGAGTACTAAATGAGATCTTTATTGGAAACATTGATGATATTTCCCCAGATTATATAATTTTATTCCAAGATTCCAAAGACACTAAAATATTATGGTCCTTAAGCACGTGTTTGAGAAATGTAAGGAATAATCATCTAAAAATATGTAATAGAATTTTATGGGAATTCTTAGGCTGCTATATGATAGGATTTTCCCCCGATGGATGTATGACTTAATTATTTGATCCATGTAAAATAAACTTTTCTTTTTATTATTTATTTATTATTTCAATTTTGTGAATGTTTGTGTGATTTTTTTTCATAAGATTGTTTATAGAAGAAGGATGACTTTGTGTTGTGAGTAAAACTTTATCCCTTCATATATTCTAATGTATCAAGCTTTAGAGGGATGCCCTTTTGTTCATTGAGGTTCTGAGAAGTTGTGTCTATTTTATTATTTTTTGTGTTATCTTTTTAGTTGTATGAAATTGTGTAGACTCCCAAAATTACTAACTATATAAGAGATGAATATTTATCTAACCCATCACCTATAGGCCTAATCCCATATTCCCACAAAACTATTCCTAAGAAAATTATCTTAGGAAATCAAGACTCACTCTAAGACAATGTTATATTTTGATCCTACCATATACTCAACAATAATGTCTATCCCATAGTGAAAAATTCAACAAACGATTCCATACACTCAAAATGTATCAAATCACTCTCTCTATGTCATAGAGGATCTATGTGAACAAATGTATCTATATAGGGAACTAAAAATCCTTATATATCATAATTGAACCCATATCCCTCTGAATACATCAATTATTATACAAAAAAAGAACTTGGTTAATTATTATATAGATTACTTACATCCATATATATGTTATCCTCCTTGAGTAACACTCTATAATATTCATCCATGTCACAAACCACCCCAATTGGAACCCAAAATAGGTTAGAAATGAAGAAAAGTATTCCCTAAATACCATATCCAATTAGCCACAAGTTTAAACTACAATCAAGGATAACCATTTGTCAAATAGTTGTCATTACCCTCTTAAATTCAAAGGAAAAAAAATAAAACATACACCAATCAACTCCATATAAATAAAGTAAAGTTTTAACATTTAATATTCCTAAAATATATCTCCATGGAACATATAGAATAAAATATTAAGAAATTTATTAAGACCTCCTAGACTCCACTCCAACTATCCAAACAACAATATCACCAAACTCTATTAGTATATCACACAAAATAACATGAAAAAACTATAGAGGGGTGAGAGATAGGGAGTACATATAAGGGTCATTTTTTTAAACACTATATATCCTTTATAAATAAATGTTTTGATATATATTTACCTAAAAAATAAACATAATGGTTAATCATTAATATGGGAGAAGCTAGTTAGAAAGAGTCTATACCGAATATAATGTAATAGAAAAATATAATCACCATATTTGGAAATAAAAAATATACGATTCAACAATGATGATTTATTATATTTAACAAATTAGTATAAATGAGGATGATATCATGTTTCTAAAATCCTAAAAAAATATAAATTGGTAAATAAATAAATCACCACAACCATCAAAATATCACCACATCATCAAAACCATCAAAACTGGAATGAAAAATAGAAAAGTACAAGTATCAACCTATTATAATCATTTCATAATAATTCCCAACATAAAAAGAAATAAAAATAGGAAATCATATCTCTAAACTTGTATGAACCATTATAACCACCATATTTATACAACATCACCTCAATTACATATATTACAACCGCAAACCATCACAACCCAAAACATAACATTAATTTTTTCCATCATAGCTCAAGGTAAATTTGTAAATGTTATATTCATAATCCATTAACTCATATTAATAAGTCCCCCTCATAAAACCATGACAAATTACAACCCACACTGGTATGTTATCAAACAACAACAGACAAGCATGTAAAAAAAAACAATAATTAAAAAAATAGAAAAACATAAAAAATAAATTAATGCAACATCAACAGATGAAAATAAGAAATAATAATGTAATTAATGAAAAGTTAACAAATTAAAACAGTATCCAAATTGCATGAAATATATAAAAACTATTACCATGAGGGTTAGATTAATATATATTTTCCATTAATTATTTTGTTACACTACTTAATTAGCATGTTAATAATGTTAGCCCTCTAGGATGGAACTTAATATTATAGCCTCTCACACAATCCTAACACTAAGAATATAATCATAATCTCTTAATAATTCCCCAGACCAAGACTTATCCAAATTCCATATAAATATAACTAACCATATATATTAATCAATCTATAGGGGATAACTTAGCTATTTATTATATGATAAAACGTTAATAATACTATAATCCCACTCTAAAAAAGTGATTCTTCTGACTCATTATGCCCCAAATTTATTTATTTATTAACCATAATCTTGTTAATATTAATTAAAAATTTAATATTTATTATCACTTTATCCATATTTCCAATTTACACATATATTAATAGCTTTATCACCACATGTAGCAGCACATAGAAATATAAATCAACATATTGATATCAATTCAATGTGGAAGCATATAATCAATTAATATATAATAAAGAGTAGCACAATAAAGGATTTAGTTACACATTTTTATCTTTTAATAACCTTTTTTATCATTAAAAATTCACTTTTATTTCTAGGATTATATTTTATTATTAAAATTTATTCATAAATGTGATCTACGAGGTTAATTTTTCAATTATTATAGTGAAACATATATTGTTTCTCTTAATTATCTTAATAAAAAATGCATAATAATAAAACGAATATAAAGTTGAAATAATGTAATCAATTAAGAACAATGAATCACATATATTAATAGAAATATAAAATGTGGAAGTTAAATGAAATAATAACATTCAATAACCTCTTCCCTCAAACCAAAAAAGGGAATGAGAGAAGTTTTTTTTGTAAAATTAATTAAATACATATCAAAATTATTGGGATGTGAAATCTTTTGTGGTCTACCTAAAAAAATCTTCTAGAATAAGAAACTACATATGATTGTTCTTCATGATGTTTAGTACAATGGTATCATTGGTATTCAATGCTTGTAGGGATGATCTATAATGATTTTGTTGATGAACTTGTTTTAATTACTGGTTCAAATATAATAAATAAAGTTATGGTCTTCAGTGTAACTTGTTATATTCACCAAATTTAGTAGTTAGTTATTTAATGATATAGAAGATCGACATTCATGAAGGTATAATAATGGATCATTTGTGAATGTTGATTTGTAGTGCAACTAGCACATGAGCCTCAGCCCAATTGGTGAGGTATCATTAAGTGCATCCACACGACCCAGGTTCAAAACTAGGAATATGCATATTTCTGAGCATTGTAGTAGTACTGTAGCAGCCTGTACACTGTGCAGTTACTGTAGTAGAACTGTACAATGTATAGGTACTGTATCAAAACTGTACATTGTACGGGTACTGTAGCAGTTACTGTATCAGGTACTGTTTGGTACTGTAGTAGCTGTAACAATTCACCTTGGGCCACTGGTTTGGGCTTGGAGTCCTTAAGGATTTCAGGCCACCCAGGCCTTCAGGTCAGTAGGGATTTCGGGCCACCTTTAAGGCCTTCGAGCCACCTCAAGGCCTTCAGGCCATATATAGTTTCCTCAGACACACTACAAAAAAGGAGCAGCCCTAGAAGAGGATTCAGAGCAGGTGCACTCACCAGAGCAGAGCCAAATGGATATTCAGAATGAGAGGGTATGGCTATGCCATCAAGACCAGCTTGTGCTTGCACGAGAAGCCTAGACAGACGACTATGAAAAGGTGGAGAGTTACTATCATGATGCAGAAGCTGGGGAGGGGCAGTTCCTTGTAGATAGTCTGGTTGAATTTCTTAATACCTTCGGGTCATGTAATCTACTAAGACTATGGTCCATATAATCTCTGAGCTTACAGGCCTTGTAAGGGTTCCCCTTCATCCCTTGAAAGGGGGGTTATCAAAAATCAATAAAATGAAGGCCTTAGGGCCATTCAGAGGATTTGTAGTGCAACTGGATGAATGATTGAGACACATCTTAAATATGGGATGTGACTATATTCAAATATTTGTGTGTGTTTGATAGAAGAATTAAATTTAATATGATATCAATTATACATAAATATTTAGACTATAAAACATTGTATCATATGAAAAATAATTATGGAAATGATGTTCACTCATGGATGTTTGACTTAATTATATGATCCATGTAAAACCAAAGTTTTATTTATTACCATTATTTTATTTATTTTAATTTTTTATTTTAATGTATTTGTTAAGATATGTAGAGTGTGTATATGTCATATATAACTTGGTTGGGTGATTATAGTTTGAGAACATCCAATATTCTAGTATATTATGTTCATAGGGTAATGTCTGATTAGTTTAGTGTTTGGTGATTTATTTATTCCCTATGCATTGAATCTTGAGGAGTCTATCTATTAGATAAATGGTGTGATTATATCCCTACAATTAATGTCATATATTAGTTCATAGTTAAATATTTCACACTCTGTAATATATTAGGTATCATTTTATTACTTCATTATTTTTTAGATTCAACGGGTGTTTAATTTTATCAAAAGGTATTGGATCAAAATATGGTAATGTTTGGGATGATAAGTTTGATGGAAATGAATTTGGATTTTGGGGAATTCAGATATTTAGTTATCTTATTCAAAAATACTGAGAACTTTTATAGAGTATAATCAAACCAAATAGGTTGAAAAATGGGAGAGGGTGGATAGAAAACTGCTCGGACACTTTTAGATGTCATTAGTTCAAAACTTATCCATTAACATCTGGAAGGTGAATAAATCAGTAGAGTTAATGAAATATCAATAAAACATACATGATAATCATAAATAAATAAAAAATTTGTTCCAAAATCAGATATTATTCAACATGATTTTGTTAGAAGATAGTTCCATAGACTATCATATAAATTGCTTTATCATTATTCTATGTCTTCTCAAATATATTTATGTTATGTTAAAAAGGATTTCAGGGACCTACCATTGTTATCATCACTTATAGAATGTTTAAAATTTATTGTAACTATCATGAGCAATTCATATGAGAAATATGACTCTGTTTTTGAGGATATTTAAGGGATAATCTTTAATAAAGAGACCAGATATAGAGATGTTCAATCACCATTTGATAGTAATCCAAATAAAGAATAAAGAGGATAATAACCTTATTAGAATATATGTTAGAGGAAATAAGAAGATAAGTCTTGTAGAAGGATTCAGGGTAAATTTTATTTTATTTTCCCAACTTTTTGGAACTAAAGTAATATAGGTAATATCAATAAGTACTTTAGAGAAATATGTGTAAATTTTAGATATATAGATCCTTGGATTACATGTTATATAAATTTTATGGTAGCTCACGGTGGCAATAGTTTACTTATGAGGGTGTTTTTTTCTCATGTAATCATGGGTCACTAATTTTAGAGTATCATTTCCCTCTATAAAAGACAATTTATACATGTAAAATTATGTTTTTGGAAGTTAATGAAAGGTTAAAATGGTGAAAAATATGGTTTTTGAAATTTTTTAAAGGGTAATGTGAAGTTCTAGATAAATAATGAAATTCATCTTGTTCTCAAGGCATGTTAACATATACTAAGTCAGTGGGAGATTTTAATTTCTGGGGGTCAGTTACTTGAGGTAGGGTTTAGTATAAGCTTCACCAATGTAGTGTGGAAGATAAATAGAGGTGTAATGATTATGTATAGAGGGATGGTTTATGAAACCTCATATCTGATTGGGTGATCAGATGGATTGAAAAATGATATAACTATAAGTTTGATAATTTGAGCTCTGTAATTATTAAATACTTCCTCTTAGTGAGTAGAATGTTAGTTTTTTTTCAGGGAATCTATTGTTTAATATATATAATAAGAAATAAAAATTTATGATATTTTCAAACATGGAATGAAATAGATGGTGTCATTCAACTTGGGTGGATGAACACCCAAGATCTAGAAGCTGGAATTAGTTAACATTTGTGTTTTCAAAACATGTCCTAACCAATCTCATAGAGGGTCATAATTTTATTTGACATTATTTTATAACTACCCAAGTAATGTATAAATATACTTATTTAAAAATAAATAATATTTATTTGAATTGTTTTTTTTCAATAGAAAGAAATGGTCAAGAAAGAGATGGGAAGTAAGTTAAAGGTATTAAGGTCCTAAAATAGTGTTGAGTATAGAAAAAGGGAATTATATAATTATAGAGAAATAATTCTTGAAAATAATGTACCTATAATTCAATAACAAAATGGGGTTATTGAAAGAATAAACATGACATTAATATTAAAGGCATGGTGTATGATCTTTCATTATATAATATCCAAGGATATTTGTGTTTATGTGTTAAACATTATTGCGTACTAAGTAAATCAATGTAAGTTGGCACCGATGGAGTAGGGAATTTCAGAAGTACTATATTCTAATAAAACTAGGGAATTTAACCACCACAATTTTTTTTTTGAAATCTTGAACATATATATATATATATATATCTGTGTCTGTAGATTCTAATGACTAAGATATACTTGATGAAAAATGTAAGCTATGTTTATTTAATTGATATATTGGTGAAAAAAATTATATTTTGAATTTGGAAAAATAATAATAAATATTTCATCTAAAGTCAAAATGTACCCATTAATGATCATATCTTGTATAAAGGATAAAACTTGGAGGAGAAGGAAGAAAATACAAAATATTCAACTGAACAGATTCAATATGACCTTAATGGAGACATTGTAGGGAAACAATTTTTGGAAAGTTCATATTGTAGCAATGAAATTATAGATAGTACGCTAGAAGAAGATGTTCCGAAGATCTCTAGAACTATTGAGGCTCTAATGAGAGCACTGAAAGCTAGGGATCTAGATGTTAGATCATAAAAGAAAATAAATGCTATATAGATAAGAATAAAAACTAATTTACACTGGTATTCATGATTATATTACTTGTTCATAGTTATGGAACTAACATACACTTCTTACATTTAACGAATAGAGGGGAACTTGAGAGCCCAAAATAAGTAGCTATGCTTAATGATTCTGAAAATTGGGATTTATATATTAGTGATAAGTTAGTCTCACTGCATTAAAATAAAAAATAGGTGATAATGAAACTACCACATGGAATTATGTTTCTGTAGAATAATTGGATCTTTTAGTTAAAGTAATAAGCTAGTGGATGAAATTGATATAGTCCGAATCTAGTGTTGAAGGGATTTCAATGGAATGATGAAATTGATTTATCTAAAATATTTTCACTCATAGTTAAATATTCTACCATCTAGATAATACTGAGAATATTTTTATATGAAAATTTTTATTTATATAAAATTGATATAAAGACAATGTTTTTGTCTAATGATTTGAAGGGGGAAATTTACATGAATAATCCCTCGATTTTCATGGTTCAGTAAAATAAGGACTTAGTTTCAAGATAAATAGAAGTCCCTATGTCTTGAAACAAGAAATAAGTCAACGTAACATGAATTTTTATACATTTATAGTTGAAGAAGGTTTCATTAAGAGTGACAAAGATCATGGTTTCTACTATAATGTGTTTGAATATTAGAGTTTCATATTGTTTCTCTTGTATGTAAATGACATGAATCTAGTGGGAATAAAAATTAGAATTATTTAGGAGATAAATATGACCATTTTCATAATATTTTAGGTGAAATTTATCTATGAATATAAGATAATTTTGGATATAAGGATTGAGGGAGATATGAAATCTTGAATCCTGTTGTTATATCCTAGGTATTAAATTTAGAAGGCTATCAATTATTTCTAAGTGTCTAAATGCAATCTATTTTAACCTAAATTTATGGAAACTTCATGTAAAGACCCCCAACTCAAGTAGCCTAGATAAAATGGTTACTTTATTTAATTGGAACAATATATAGGATATCACATCCCAAAGGACTAAATAGTTTAGTGTTATTAGTAAACTTGATACATAATTTAATCTCACATTACTTTTGAAAAAATAAAAAACATAGTGAATGATAATATTATTCATCCTTGAAATCATTCAAATTTTTCCTTCATTATATCATAGGGAAATGAAATGAAATATGGATGATATTAGATACTCATTAAGGGTTATATATAGGTGAATCTATCATAAGTAAATAAGGAAAATCAATATGACCAGGTAAATAAATGAAAATACATGTCATTTAATCAATAACATAAGAATGAAGAATAACATTAGAGGAATAAATGATGATTAAATAATTTCATATAAATAATCAAATTAGCATGATGCTTATCCATGTATATCATAACTATTAAAAAATCACATAAACATCAATAATTTATTTCAAAATGATGGAATGCATAATGTCGGACATCATAAACTTACTATCATTTCCTCATGTCAATAATTTATATATAAATGGGTTTGGCCCTAGAAAAATACCCAAAAATAGATTATATCATGAGACCTATAGATGCATCAAGGGTCTATAATGGTATCTTCTATTCACTTACTAATCCCTATGAATTCATCGTATTAATAAATAACATAACATAATCAACATGCGTTATTAAAAAAATTTCTGTATAGGATGAATTGGAATACAAAATTTCAATAATATCCCGATTTAAATAGATCATAAACAATCCATATAATAAATAAATATGGATTCATTACAACATATCCCTAGTAGAGAGTAAAATTTTCATTTTATTTGATGGATATAAATAATATAAATATATCATAAAAAACATTCTTTAAGAATAACTCTTTTCACATTGAAATGCAGCTTCAAAAAATAAAAAATTCTAAAAAAAAGGAAAAACATTTTATTTGAATATAATTATTGAAAATTGAAATTTATACTTCAAAAAATATAATGGTCGTGATGATTAGAATTTTTTTATGCTACGTATGTTAAAATAATGAATCCTTTCACATTTTCGATAAAAAGTAAAAAATGCCTTGATTAGAAAAATACAAGAAGATTCCTTAGAAATATTTTTATAGAAATTAAAATATGGGTAAAAATTACATTAAAAAATATTATTATAATTCTAAAAACATTCTTTAGAACATTTAAATGAAAATATGGACTTGGAATAAAAATATTCCTGACCGAATATAAAACAAAGTCGGTTTTATTTAAAAATGTTCTTTTAGTGTAATGAGTACATAAAAGAGGAAAATAAAATGAAAATATACAATTTATTATATTAATAGAGTATAATAAAATATATTTTTATGATATCATGATTTCATAGTTCCCCTAATAACTATGTAATTATATTAAATCCTGAATAATGATGACATTGTGACCTAAAATATAACACATAACGTATCCTTGAAAATAGAATTAATCATTTAAGTGATTATGTTTAAAAAATATAAATAAAAAAAATATTTGAAATATAACATAATATAATTAAAACCCATTTTAAAAATAATCATGGTATAAAATTTTCAATGGAGTAAATATATAACCTAATGAATTGAAATTGAGTTATGAAACCCCTTACCACATGGAAACTTTAAGACAAATATCCATAGATAAAACCTTTTGAATTATAACATAAAATGCCATGAATTATTAATTATTCATTATATAACATGTAAATTGGTATTTCATATACTGTATAAATGATATTAGGTGTATCACATTAAAGTATACCTCTGTGAAGAGAATTTGAGTTGAAATGCAGTACATCATCTCCGTATTCCTTCATATGTGTTCGAACCACATTTATAATAAATATATATTTATTATAAATATATAACAGGATAAAAATAATATATATTATACCATATATTATTTACTTATAACTAATTATCACACATTTATTATGATTTCATTATTAAAATCACTATTTTGGGTGATAATAACTTTATTTTTCATGTATGTTTCAGTTCGGTAGTTTTGATCATTTTACTTTGATCATGGTTCTATAATATAAAAAATTTTAATCATGAAATATATATAATATAAAATATTTACATAATTATCTAGAATCATTTATAAAAGTTTGATATAGACAAATGAATTACACCATTCATGTAGATGGTAGGTCGTACGTATGAATGAACATTATTTCCACTTTTCAACTTATGAAGTGAAAGAAAGGAAAAAATTATAAAATTTTAAAGATAATTTTAATACCATATATATCATATATATTCATCAAATATTTCCTTGTTACCTTCCATTTAAATAGTTAATGATAAAAAATCACATCACTTCACGGACGTGGTTTTCCACCTTTATGCACGAGAAATTTTATTATTTTCCAATGGTTATGAATGTAAGAAGGTTTATATGATATTATAATTATAAAATAATATTTATGTAATAAGTATCATATATATATATATATATATTCATTATTTAAATCTTTATAACCATCTTAGTAAAGTGGTGATGAAAAATGAATTACACTACTTATGGAGACGCTAAGCAGTTTATACGCACAAGCGATGTTTTTTTGCTTTCTATATGATAGAAAAGTGATGTAATATGGTTATATCATAAGAATAATAAAATATATTTATATTTAAGATACAATATTAATTACTTTAGTATGGTTATAACACATTAATATGAACTATATGAAGAAATAAACTTGAAACAATCGGTAAGGACAACTACCTCTTCTTTGGTCGACGTCCTTTAGATCTCTTCTAAAGGGATCCAGGGATGGTCTTTTTAAAGGTAAAGAAACTATATAACTTTTACTAAGACATTTATAAGTTAATTTAGTAGGGTTTGGTCAATCATGTTTTCTCAAAGTGGTGTAAATAAAAGAGATAAGTAGTGTTATTTTATATGTTGTGAGGGGGGGGGATTCTTAGAATTTATTATAGTATTAAATTAATAAAAAAAAATTTAATGTAAAAATAAAAAAATTTATATATTCATATAAAATATGAGGATGAGTCAATATAATCTCATATAATAAAATTTTTCTAAGTTTTGGTTATGTTTTCTCCCTCATCACTTAGTTTTAACCCTCGTTTACCCTTTTGACAAATACCGCAATATTAATGTTTTCTACCCTTCAAGGGAAATGAATGTTGTCATAAGAGTAAAAATAGTGCATAAAGAGCCATCGGATTAAAATTTCAACTATATATAATGTAAGAACCCATTTTTTATTTGAGGTATGAATCTTGATTTTTCTATCTTCTCTCAGTTTAATTGCTTTAATATGGACTAATATGGATGCCTGTTGAGGTTATGGGAGGCTTAGGGGTGTCTGGGGCTCATTGGAAGCCTGAAACCTATGTTTTGGGGTGTTTTGGGCCTACTACATGGTTAGTAGAAATTTTTTAGGGTAGGACACACAATTTATTAAACCGTGCGATGTGAGGCAGAGGGGTCTAACAAGCCGCACTGTTAGAGTATAGTGTGCGGTAGTAGCCACACGACTGTGAGGTAGGTCTGAAATTTTACCAGACCATTGACAGAGACCAACTGCACGAGTATTGATGGTTGGTAAAATGTGTGGGGGTAACCGTATGACTACCCCATTCTACTTACAACAATTGTGCAAAATGGCACACGGTTAGACAATTGTGCACCTAAACTGCATGACCCAGTTTTTTAGGTAAAATGACATATTCAAACTTAGAGTGTTTAAAACCTAAAATTTACTCTCCTTATCTAATTCCATGGTAGGGGAATCATGTGATAGTCTTATTTTAATGATATTTACCCTTTTTAGATTATTGATTCATCTGACCTCTGATTCGAGTGTCGTCTGTCTGATCAGATCCGTATTGGTAAAGCCTTCATTCCTTTTTAGCCATTCTTGATTCTTCTAGATATCAATTTTGCTATTCAGATTTAGGATCATATTCCCTAATATCTTGTTATTATTCTGTTATTAATATTTCTTATAAACCAGGATAAACCAGAGCCTGATACTAGATAATCTATCTAGAACGAGTCTAAGGTAGGTGGTCTCATTCATTTAATTAATTGTTGATCTATTTATATATGTTGGAGTGTCCCGTGCCCATCTTTTGGGTGTTTTATTGATTTATATCTGAACAATTTTATTGCCTATTGCTGTCTAGGTAATTGAATAGGTGTTTTAGATAATGAAATATTTTGTATACCTTGATTAAGGGCCACCCCATAAGTGAGTTTCCTTGGATGACATTTTATGACCATTTGGTATAGGATACCTACGAGGTATGCCTTTGTTTCTTGTTCTTTGGTTGTTAAAAATGAATTGAAATTATTAATGGAATTAAAAGGTTGTAAAATTTTAATTGAATTGGTTAAGGTCATGGGATGGTTGACTTTCCCCTTAACCCTTGGATGCCTATTCTTGTTTAAGCATGTTTGGAATGAATGGTTCCAAATATGAACCTACCCACATGAGTTGATCAATGAATATTCCATATAATAGTTTAATTTATATGTGATTCTTATTATGAGAAATATTCCCATGTGAGTGAATGAATGGCCAAGCCCCTTGAGGTTGGTCCTTGATTGAGACACCCCTTGGCAGTGAGTTATAGTAGGTGCTTTTAGTTTTAACCTTATCCTAGAAAATAAAATGTTTAATTGAATTCATTAGGATGAAATGGTAATTATTCTTGGGTGAATCATGGATTTTTTTTATAATTCCATGGATGTGATCATATGACTAATGTAACCTATACCTTGAGTAATCCTTGGATTATATTGGAATGCCTTGTATGGGCTCAAAGGGTTTATTATGTTTAAGTCATGAGTGAACCACAAATTCCATGGATGGGCTCATATAGGATGTATTTATATATTGATTGAATCATAGATCCATTAAGGGAAACCATGAATGAGATCAAGAGGAATTTGACTATATGTCACGAGTGATACTTGGGGCATCCTTATAGGACTGATAAGGATGAGATTAGTGACGTGAACTTACACCACATTTAGAGTGATTCTGGGTTCCTGATAGGTTCTTCAGGACAAGCTTGTAGGGTGTTGGTGGATTTTCACTTGGAGTGATACTTGAATTCAATATTAGGAATGTTAAGGAAAAGATCAGGTTATAATGGAATATTTAAATGGAATGGTTTATGATGCATCTGCCAAGACAAAACACAAGCTTGGATTCGGTATTAACTTATTTTTTCTTATATGACCTTCTAAGGAATCTGTTGTGCTTACAGTTATATGGGGGATGCCAGGATTGAGGTATATCTTGAGACTTATTAATTAAATTTAATTGAATTGTTAAATTTATAATTAAATTAAATTTAAATGGAAACCAGTGCCTATAGGTTGTTTAATTTTGAGTACTTCCTGGCTTACTGCTTTCATTCTTTGCCACTGCCTATTATATATATTCACTGATAGATTGGCATGGTGCTTGGGTGGTTTCCTACCAGGGTTTAGTCTCACACCCTATTTGGGTCATGTTTTGGACCCAAATAGATTATATTATTGAAGGTTTCAATAAAGGAAAGCACCATCCTACAAGTACTTGATATGCTACTTAGGAGTAGGAGAGCATGGGTCCAAGTTGAGGCTTGTGATGCTTCTGAGATTCTTTTTGGTCTGTTTTAATTTTGGAACTTGTATTGTACATGACCATAGTGTAACTAATTTTGGATGTTTTCTAGAACATGCAACATGTAGAGTCATCTATTGTATGATATGACTTCAGGTTATTTATATTATCAATATTCCACTATTTACTTCTATTGTATGATTTTAATGCTTCCACTATTTGTATGTTATTCCATTATCTTACACTCTGATAATGAGGGAATAGTCTCCCAAATATCACACCTAGTCCCTCATTGTTAGTCGGTAGCCTCTGGCGGTTGGGGAGATGCACTTGAGGCAATGTGGCCAACTGGGTTTAGAGAATTGTTATGTGGAATCCGGGTTTGTGATGATACAAAGTGGTATCAAAGGATTTTTTTTATTTTCCTAGTTTGATTTACTATTTAGAGACAATAGAAAGGGATAATTAGGAACAATGATTTAGTAATAATCTGTTCCTGAGACTAGCCACCACATGTATAGGGAAAAGACAAATTGCCTTGAATTGAATTGTTGATTTTTGGATTCATATCTATTATAGTTGATTCATTTTTTTTATTGGGTGATTAACTTGTGTTGGGATATTATTATTGATATTATGGTGGGTTCTATTGTGTTTCAACCAGATGAGATGAGTGTATTCCATCTCATGAATCATATAGGCACTTATTAGAAATCACATGCCATACCATTTAGAGAGAATTTTGTTACGATATGCTATAGGTGGATGCCGAGATTTGATAGGTATATTGGTATATATATTATGGAATGGATTGGATGGATTCCAAGCTTTGGTACTTGAGGTGTATGGGCCTTCTTGGACTGTAATTTGGTGGATCATGTATTGGCCTTAGATAGAGTTGTGTTATGATATGCTATAGGTGGACGCCAAGATTTGATTCGTGAGGAGTATGGCCCCCCATGGATCAAAATTGGGCATACCATTGTTTTACCCTACTAAAAAGGGATGTGATAAAATTGAAATGAGTATCAATTTAGTGAATTTGAATGTGAACTTGGTTTTAAATCAAATTAATATAGAAATCAAGTGAAATTGAAATGAATTTTGGAAGATAAATTGACTAGACCTAACCTTGGTAGTGTGATTTTGGTAGTATCTCTCATTTTCTTGACACCTAGACCTGACCCTTGGGGTAGGCAGAGGGGTGAGTTCTTAGAGAAGGGTTTTGACCTTTCTAATTTTGTATTTACACTTTTGAGCTATGAACCTTGGGAATGATCTTGGAATGAGACATGTATTTGGAATTGTAGAGTCATGCCACCACGACGACCTCCAATTGTATGATGGAGGGTGACGATGATCATAACCCATAGGTGGTAGTCCATAGGCTACTAGTAGACCCTCCAGTCTTGGAAGTTGCATCACCAGCTATTATAATAGACACAGGTGCTGATGAAAAGTTCCATGAAGGATTTAAGAGGTTCATTCAATCCTTTTAGGTAGAACCAAAACCTTCCACATCTATGGAAAAGCTTACGTGAGTGTTCCAGCAACCGCATCCACACATATTTTCTGAGGATGGAAGACCTAAAGCTGTGAAGTCATGGATAGAGGCCATGATGTTTATCTTTTATCATTTAAAGACACATCCTAAAAGGTGGGTAATGATTGTGACTTATATGTTACGTGATTTCTCCAAGATATGGTGAGATGGTATCACTCAAATGGAACATCATCAGGATATGTCATGGGGAGTTTTTTAAGTAGTATTATATGATTACTTCTATCCTAAGATGATGAGGTCTGATAGAGACTAAGAGTTTATGAATCTAGATCAGGGTGCATGACCAGTTATGGACTACTTGGTCTATTTTACTGAGCTCCAAAATTTTGCACCTATTTTGATGGGTGATGATGTGTCAAATTCTAGTTTATTTGATGATGGCCTCAAGTATGACATTTGATCATAGGTAAATGTCTTCACATTGACTACTATATCTACTATAGTGAATCAGGCACTAATCATAGAGTGTAACATAAGGGAGTATGGAGGTGAAAGCTAGGGTGGTTTGGCACATAGATTTGGCACTCTCTCAACCAGTAGTAGGAAGCATAATCTGGTGCTTCCTTGTGGTGATACTAGCAGTCAGAACATATCTTCTGGTAGCCAAGCGAGGTGCTACCAGTGTAGTAGGTTGGGGAATATGAGTCCACAATGTTCTCCCGACCCAGTTGAGTGTCGATATTGCAGCATGATGGGCTATCTACAATGCTTCTATAAGATGTTTCCACTAGTAGACAATGAGAGAGGGTCTGCACCGACTCCATGTTATAGAGCGGGGTCTGCAACTTCTCACTAAATAGGGATATAGAGTGCATCGGGCCATTTATTCTGAGGTGGTGGTCATGGCCATGGTAGTTAGACCACATGTCCATAGTGATAACAGGGTGGATTAGCTCAGGGTATCCAAGAAGTGTCTAGGGCCACGATACATTATAGACATAAGAAATAAAATAGACCTAATAGGTGTAGTTTCCCAGACCTTCTACTGTCTGAGGTATTATTCTAGTAGCCTCTATTTTAGATTCTATATATTTTTGATATATGGAAATCACATAGTTTCATATTTGTGTCTATTTTGGAGAGCCTTGGGCTCTATATTTTTTACTTCTAATGATATGATGAAACTAGAAACTCTATTAGGGATTAGAGAGGAAGGTGTGCATCAATGTAGGGAGTTCCCCCTTGAGGTTGGGGGTGTCACTTTGTATGGGACCTCTATGTCCTTGAGATGATAGGCTTTGATATCATTCTCAGGATGGACTGGTTGGTTTCCTTTCAAGACTTTGTTGTTTGTTATTGTTATAGGGTGAGTTTTACATCACCATAGGGTGGATCATTTCTACACAAATGCTAATGGGATGTCCAGGAGAGAAGGGATGGAACCATGCATCATGGGTTGGGAGGGATGACATCCCAGATTTTGAGTTTATATCTAGATGACTAGGGAACACATCATATGGATTCCCCTCCAGTATTTGATCGTTTTAGGGATCTCATCTCAGATAATTTTTTTTTACCTCTCATGATAGAGGTAGAGTTATGTATTGAGATAATGCCATGAGATACACTAGTATCTATTCATCCTTATAGGATGGATATGACAGAGTTTTAAGAGATCAAGAGGAAGCTAGAGGACTTAAAGACAAAGGGTTTCATTCAACCTAGTACTTCCCTATGGGGTTCATCTGTACTTTTTGGAAAAAAGGGGGATGGTATCATCATTCTATGTATAGATTATTGAAAATTTAACCAGTTGATATTTAAGAACCGATATCCTCTACTATTGATAGATGATCTCTTTGACCAGCTCCGTGGATCTTAGGTTTTCTCAAATAGTGATTTGAAATTCAGTTATCATCAGGTGCATGTTAGATCATCAAACATACCTCACATAACCATTCAGAGCATGTATGGTATGTATGAATATTTGGTCATTCCATTTTGTATCACAAACGTGCCTGTAGTATTTATGGCACTGATAAATTTAGTGATCTATCATTATCATGACTCAATTTTTGTGGTCTTTGTGGATAATATGTTGGTATATTCTCCCAAATGACACAACCATGTAAAACATCTTGAGATTGTATTGAGTATAATACTAGATAATAAATTATATTTTATTCTCACAAAGATCCAATTATGGATGGATCATATTCACCTCATGGGTCACATTATCTAAGAGACAGAAGTATCAATAGACTCAGAGGAGGTGAGAGCAGTAGTTTACTAGGAACATCCCAAGAATGTATTTGAGGTTTAGAGTTTCTTAGGGATGGTTGGTTACGAAAAATTCTTCATACATGAATTCTCATACTTAGCAGCACTGTTGAAGGGATTGACTAAAAATTGTTTGAAGTATGTATGTTTAGATTCATGCGAGATGGCCTTTTAGGAGCTTAAAGGGTGATTGACTTCAGCATCGATACTGATTCTTCCAAATACAAGAAGGAGTTACACTGTGTACTGTGACGCATCAGGTATCGGGTTTTGAGTAGTCCTTATATAGGGGGATCGAGTTATTGTGTACATGTATCAGATGTTGAGGCCGCATGAGAGGAATTACCCAACACACAATCTCGAGTTAGCTGCAGTTGTTCAACATTAAGTTGTTGGAGACATCACTTAGGGGAGAACCTTTTGTTGTGTATACAGACCAAAAAACCCTCAATTACATATTTACATAGTGTGATATGAATATGAGGCATTGAAGGTAGGTGGAATAATTTCAGTATTTTGAATTAGAGCTTTCTTACACACCAGGTAAAGGCAATGCAGTGGTTAATTCACTGAGTAGGAGGACTTAGATATAGGCAGTGCAGCAGGCCAGTGGCGAGTAGAAGCTTATGACATTGTTATCGAAGATGCACTTGGAGGTTCATGGTACTCAAGGAAAGACTTCTCTTTCATCCATAGCTATTTCCACTACCCTAATGTATAGATTAGATGATGCATCTATTAGATTTCAAAGGAATAGTTCTATAGGAGATTGTGAAAAGTGAGGACACTCTTCCTGATTGGTCCATAGGCGAGGATGAAGTTATGAATTTGCATGGTTGCGTATGGGTTTCAACAGCCCTATGTAAAGAGTTTATGTAGGGATTTCATGCCTCTATATGGGCAGTTCATCCTGGTATCACTAAGATATATCGGGATATACATCGTTTGTATTGGGGGCCAGGTATAAAAAGCGGTGTAGCTGGTTTTGTCATGAGGTGTTCCACCTGTTAGTAGGTGAAGGCAGAGCACCAGTGACCAACCATAATTTTACTACATAAACCCATTCCTGAGTGAAAATGTAATGATTTTGTGATCGATTGTGTGATGGGTTTGCTAAGGTCACCTCGAGGGAATAATTTCATTTGGGTTTTTGTTGATAGGATCCAAAATATTTCACATTTCCTACCCATTAAGGAAACATTCAGTGTTGATGATCTTGGGAGGATGTACATCTGTGAGATTGTATGAATGCATGGGGTCCCACATTCTATCATTTTAGATAGGGAATCATGGTTTACTTCTTGTTTCTGGAAAGGGTTGTAGAGGGAACCAAGAACATAGGTGCTTCTGAGGACATTTTACCACCCCTAGATAGATGCCATTTAAAGTGCACAATTCAGGTGCTTGAGGACATGCTTCGGGCATGTATCTTGGATTTTGGGGGCTCTTGGGAGAGGAATATAACTCTGGTTGAGTTTTCCTATAATAATAGATTTTAGTATACTATTAAGATGGAACTTATGAGGCTTTGTATGGTAGGACATGCCGGTCATCCCTATGTTGGCTAGAGAAAGGAGAGACAGCTATGATGGGACATAGTCTTTTCCCGGAGACTATTGAGCATGTTCAGTTGATTTGAAAGTGGATGGATATTGTGTAGTCTCATCATAAATATTATCTTGATCACCACATATGACCTATGAAGTTTGAGTTTGGGGATCAGGTTTTCCGAAATGTTTCAATGAGGTTGGGACACAATATGATCAGGAGTTAGGGTAAGATTTTATTGAGATATGTCGAGCCATTTGAGATTCTAAAGAGAGTGGGGATGGTTTTCTATTAGTTTTAGTTACCTCATAGGTATCGGGATATGCATGACTTCTTCCACATTTATCATCTATAAAATTACTATTCAAACCCATCTCATGTTTTTTCAGCCAGAGGAGGTTAAGTTATAAGTAAATGAGTCCTTTGAGGAGTATCCTATACAAATTGTGGATCATAAAATGAAGGTTTTTTGTAGCCAGTCCGTTCCATTAGTATGGGTGCTCTAACAGCATGGTTGATTGCAGGATGAGACCTAGGAGAGGGAGGGAAATGTTCGATCACAATGGCCGAAGTTGTTCTCATATATTTCTTCACCACCCTTGGAAGGGAAATTTGAGGATGAATTAATTTAAGGGGGATGTTTGTAAGAACCTAGTTCTTATTTGAGGTATGAATCTTGAGTTTTACATCTTTTATTAGTTTAACTGTTTTAATATCGACTAATATGGATTACCATTGAGGCCATGGGAGGCTAGGGGGTTTCTGAGTCTTTTTGGAAGCCTAGAACCGATGGTTTGGGGTGTTTTGGGCCTACCACACAAATAGTAGAAAACTGTGTGGGGAAAGTTTCATGGTTTATTAAACTATGCGATGAGAGGGAGAGGGGTCCAACTAGCCGTAGGGTTATAGTATAGCCTATGGTAGCAGTCACACAACTATGTGGTAGGTCTTTAATTTTAGATGAAATTTGACATAGAACTACCTCATGGTCGATAAACTGTGCAAGGTAAACGTGTGACTGACCCTTTCTACTTGAAACAACCATACAAAACGATGCAAGGTTAGGAAAACTGTGCGCCTAAACCATGTGACCCATTTTTTAGGTAAAATGATGAATCCCCCCTAGAGTGTTTTAAACCAAAAATTTCTTCTCCTTCTATCATTGCAAGACATGGGAACCATGGGAGATCCTCCTTTGAAGGCTATTCTCCCTTTTCAAATTTCCTATATGTTTGACCTCCGATTCAAGTGCCATTTGTATCATCAGATCTATATCAGAAAGGCCTTAATTCCTTTTTAGTTGTTCTTTATTATTCTAGATATCAAATTTTCTATTTGGATTTAGGATCACATGCCTTAATATCCCATTATTTATATATTCTTTAGATTTATTCCGAATTAGAATGAATCAAAGCCTGATATTGGATGATCTATCTAGCCCAAGCCCAAGGTAGGTGGTCTTCTTCCTTTTATTTATTATCAAGCTATTTATATATGTCTAATTGTCATGCACCCATTTTGGGGTGTATAATTAATTTATATTTGAACCATGTTGTTTCTTGTTGTTGTTTTTAGGTAATTTAATAGGTTTTTTGAAGCATTAGATAGGTTTTATATCTTGATTAATGGTCACCCCATGGGTGAGTTCTCTTAGATGAACGTTTATAACCGTTTGGCCTATAATGCCTATGAGGCATGATTTTTTTTCCATTCCTGGGTTGTAAAAAATGAATTGATATTATTAATGGAATTAAAATGTTGTTAAATTGTAATTTAATTGGTTAAGGGAATGGTATGGTTGACTTTCCCATTGAACCTTGGATGCATGTGCTTGTTTAAGCATGTTTGGAATGAATTGTTCCAATTATGAAATTTTCCACATGAGTTGATCAATGTGTATGCCATGTAATAGTTTAATTTACATGTGATGATTGTCATGAGAAATATTCTTTTGTGATTAAATTAAAGTCCAAACCCCTTGAGGTTGATCCTTGCTTGAGTCACCCCTTAGTGGTGAGTTATATTATATGATTTTGGTTTTGACCTTAGAATGGATAATGAAATGTTTAATTGAATTTGTTATGATGAAATAATAATTAGTCTTGGGGGTGAATCATGTATTCTATTTAAAATGAAATGGATGGGATCATATGAATAATTTACCTTGTACCTTGAGTGAACCTTCGATTATATTGGAATGCCTTGGATAGGCTCAAAGGGTTTTTTATGTTTAAACCGTGAGTGAACCAGAGATTCTAGAGATGAGATCATAGAGGCTGTACATATATACCAAGTGAATCATGGATCCATTGAGGGATTCCATGGATGGTCTCAATTGGAATTTGACTATATTTCATGAGTGATACTTGGGTATTTCTTATTGGGCTTCCAAGGATGGCCTCAATGATGTGAACTTGTACCACACCTAGAGTGATACCGGGTTCCTGAGAGGTATGATGAGATGGGATTGATGGGTGTTTGTAGATTTTCACTTGGAATGATACTTTAATTTATGATTAGGAATTACAAGGAAGATCTCAAGTTATAATTGAATATTGAAATGGAATGGATTATGATGCGTGTGACAATCCAAATCACAATCTTGGATTCAGTCTTCAATTATGCTTGCTTAGATGGCCTTCTGAGGCATTTGTTGTGCTTACAATTATACAGGGGGTGACGAGCTGAAGATGGATCTCAAGACTTATGAATTCAATGTAATTTAATTTTTAAATGGATAATGAAATGAAATGTAAATGGAAACTAATTCTTATAGGTTGTTTACTTTTGAGTACTTCCTAGTTTAATAGTTTCATTATTTCCCACTACCTATTATATATAGTCACTGGCAAATTAACACACACCTTGGGTGTTTGCCTACTGTGATTTAGTCTCACACCCTAGTTGGGTCATGTTTTGGACCCAAACATATTTTATGATTGAAGGTGTAGATACAGGAAAGTACCCTCCTACAGGTAGTTGATATACTACTTAGGATTAGGAGAGCATGAGACCAAACTTAGTCTTATGATCCTTCTAATATTCTTTTTGGTCTTTTGTAGTTTTGGAACCTGTATTTCATATGACTGCAGTGTTACCTATTTGGTTATTTTCTAGAACATGTAACATGTAGTATCATATGTTTTATGATATGAATTCTAGTTATTTATATTATCAAAATTCCACTATTAACATATTTTGTATGATATTACTGATTCTGCTATTTGTATGTCAATCTACTATGTTACACTCCAGTAATGAGGGCATAGTCACCCCACTATCACACCTAGGCCCTCACTTCTAGTCGGTAACCTTTGGCATTTGAGGAGATGTTCTTGAGTCCATGTGGCCAATTGGACTCAGAGCACTCTTACATGGTATCCGAGTTTGGGATGTTACATATCACCCCTTGATTTAGTATAATTTTTTTAAATAAATTCATTAAATATTATTTACATAATATATATTAATGTCAATTTGGACACTATTAATTTTATTTAACTTTTAAAAACATCATGAGAAAGGTTTAATTAAAATAAAGTATTAAAAATATCACCAATATATTATATTTACTTATAAAATTCATTATAAATAATATTACTTCCCAATTTTATTACTTTTAATATTTTTCAAATCATTTATTTTATTTCTTTATTAATTTAATGAATATTGTGTCAGTATTGCGTAATAATTTAAACTAACTATTCAATCAATAAAAATTAAAAATAAACTACCATAATAAATATAATATATTTATATAAAAAATAAAAATTTATATTCAATCATCACGTATTTTTATTCTTATGTGAGCATATAAAAGAAGTTAAAAGAAAGAGAGTGACATTTCAGAATTTTCTTTACTTAAAATAATATTAATTACATTACCATGGTCAAATGGCTCCAAAATTACATATTATATAATTTTGGATGTCTATGGTCGATTTACTCTAATAAATTAAAATAAATTCTTGTCTAGGGATGATTTTTAGTGCCTTATCGCATTACTTTTAACCTTAATTACCCAATATACCCTTTAATGAAGTGATAAATCTTGCCATGGTTACTTTTCATAATGCCTAAAATTAAAGGGACCTACTTAAAAAAATTTGACCTCATGATTCCAAATTTAGTATCCATTTTAAGGATTAAATCTCTAGAAGTAGCATAAATTAACTTAATATAAATAATGTGAAACACAATGAATAATAGTTTTTCAGAAAAATAGATTTTATGTATAAAAATTATTTTATAACATGTTCAACTATAAAATTCATTATAACTAACCTAACTAAACTATAAATAAAATAATATATCTTATTTTACTTTTAAACCATTTTAAAATAAAATATATTTTTTAAATACTTGAAATAAAAAATAAAAATTGCAATAAAAATCATTATTTTTAACTATTCACTAGAAAATAAATCTTTTTAGAAAATTCTAAAAAAATAACCATAATAAAATTTATATTATAATTTTAAAATGATGTAAATTTTATCAAATATATTTTATAAAAAATTCAATAATTTTTTATAATATTTTCTCATATAAACTAATAAAAATAATTTTTAATAAAACTTATTTTTTGAAGAATAAAATCACACTACTAAAAATTGAGTGCTAATGTTATAAAAAACAATAAATAATTTTGTATGGATTATACCCTTTATATATATTTAATAATTTATTTATTCCAATAAATACATTATATTTCATCATGTGGGTGATAATAGTTACATTTAAATAGTATTATTTCATGCTTAATTTAAGATCAGTGTTGCATGTTGTATACACTATCGAACATAATGTTACATTAAAATATTAGGATATTACATTATTCCATCCTTCAATATTTTTCATCCTCACAATTTTAAATGGTTCTTGGTAATCTATGGTTTGAAATTTGATAATTCCTTTGGGGAAAATCCACATTGTAAAAAGGGTTAATAAAAGATCCTATTATAAATATTGAATGGGAAATATGATGCTCACCTTGAATTACACAAAAAATTATTTCC
The DNA here is from genome assembly GCA_963277665.1 of Viscum album. Lineage (NCBI taxonomy): Eukaryota > Viridiplantae > Streptophyta > Magnoliopsida > Santalales > Viscaceae > Viscum > Viscum album. Next base: position 1,328,576,401 of record OY728165.1, on the reverse strand, counting down.
AAATACAATAACATTTGTGGTAAGTGAAAACATTTACATGGTGGAAAAATAATTTCCAAATAATCATATAGACTGACATATATCATTGATAAAAAAAAGTTAATCATTAAGAGAAAGTTAATGACCCCAAAATCAGAAGGCAAGGAGATGTGAAAAAAGAACATTGATTCATTTGGAATGAATGTAATGAGATAACATTTTTTTATAAACCTTTTCATATAGTTGAGGAATTTTTTTACTATTTATAATAATAAAATAAGGAAATATACTCACTTGAAAAGTATAATTTCATCATTTAATCAATTTCTACAATAATATCATATTGTGCTCAAAATGATGAGTTTTAAAAGATGTTTTTTTGATTGAAGCATTGAAATAAACTACTGATGGAACATGAAGTATTTAAAAGAATGAAAATATATTCTTCCTATATTTATACTTTAACCAAAACAAAAAATTTGTGCACTATGTAAGATAATACCCAACAAATTAAACCTTTATCTGATGAAATAATACTTTAATTTCAAAAATTCAATTGTAATACCCAATGTTCAAACTAAACCTCTCCATAAATAACTATCCATAAAAATTTTCAAAATATTCCTGAATAAGATTTATTCCCCAGGATTAGAATGATTTCATAACATATTATTATAATATAAACTTAATATTTATCTCCAAATAATATCAATCAATATTAAAGTATCAAATAAAAAATGTATATGCCTTTTTCATATATATACAATTAACTTCCCAAAATAATGACACAATAAAATTATTTATTCTTCCAAAAGATAAATCAACCTTTATTACTTAAAATAAAAATCCATAATAGAAAAAATTATATCGATTTACCTTAAATATATAATTTCCCCAAAATAGTGAACATATTTAAAAATAAAATTAGTCACATATTTAGAAAATAAATTTTCTATCCCATAGTTAGTTATATAATAAATAATATGTTCTCAAATTATAATGATCTATCATTACTTCAACATCAAAGATAAGATAAACCCTAAAATTTAACAATACCTTTAAACTTATTTCCACAAAATGTAAAGGCATTAATCCTCAAATGAATATTTTCACTCAAAATCATCCAATTTTCATGCATTATATTACTATAAATTTCTCCCAAAATACTCTTAATCATCATAGACTTACATTACATAAAAAATCAAAAGGGGCATCTGTTCCATTAAACTTATGATTAACCTTAAACTTATCAACATAGTGAACTTTAGGATTATCCCATATTACTAAGGCATATCATAATTTTAAATAGGATATATTATCTCATATTTTATAATAATTAAAATTTTAATTAACCCATGAATATCCCCTAGGAGTGTTAAACCACAATCATAGTAAGGTTTCCCACACAGTGCACCAGAATAATGGTTGGGAAATAATGGACCATCTCTTTTCAGGGTTATTTACCCATGATGAATCTGTGTTAAAACCACTTCCACTTATAGTATCCATAAAATGATGTACTTCTTGGGGAAACCACATAATATCAACCTTATAAAATACTTTATGATTTTATTCTACAAATATACATATCCTGAATGCCTGTCATTGGGTTTTGTTCCCTAATATATATTTTTCTAAATATAGTTCCCTTGTTTTCTACTAAAATTTCTCTGATTCCAACTATAATGACCCTAACTCTAGTAGATCAGATATAATTGTAAATTTATTACTCTGGCATAAGATACATGCGATCATATCCTGAAGGGTTTTATTTTTTAATAGTATCAGTAAACTAGATACATACTCGAATCTCACATTGCATTTAAAAAAATAAAATACAAATCATACTAAATGAAAATGTTCTATATCCTTGAACTAATTCAAATATTTTCTTCTTCATATACTTGGGAATGGAATAAAAATATGGGTTTGATAATATTTTTAGTAAGGGTTACATACTGAAGAAACTACCAAGAATAAATATGGAGTAATCAATATTCCAAGGTAAAAAAAAAGAAAAACAATTCCATTAAATAAATAACTTAAGAAAAAATAATTATATGGTATGAATAAATTATGATCAAATAATTATATATAAATAATCACATGAAATTGAACCTTATCCATAGATATTATAAATATTAAAATAATTAGATGTACATTAATAAATGATTTCATATTTATGGAATACATAATGTCAGACATAAAAAACACACTGTCAATGCCTCATGCCAAGAAATCATATAAAAATGGGTAACTGATCTACCAAATACGACAAATATTTTGTATTTTGAGACCTAATAATGAATCAAAGGGCTATAAAAGGACTCATCTGATACTTACTATGTCCAATGCATTCGTCAGATGAATAAACAATACAAATTAATCAATATGCCTAATTAAAAAAATTATCCATAGAGGAAGAATTAAAATACCAAATATCAATACATTCCAAAATAAAACAATAATAAATAATACAAGGAATAAATAAGGATGGTATCATTAAAACAAATACCTAGTGGTTAATAAATTGGTTTTTTCATTTGTGAATAGAAATAATATAAAAATTCCTCAAAAATATTATTGATGAAATTCCATTTTCAAGTTGAAATTCAATTTAGAAAACCTAAAATTACCATAATATTTGGGAAATAAATTATTTTAAAATAATAGTGGATGTTTTTAAATAAATCAACAATTCATTGGGTGGCTATGAATGTGGAAAATTCAATTCATGAAGAGTACTTTAAAACTATGAATCCTTTCAAATTTTCTATAAAAAGTCAAAAAGTACCTTATTTGGAAAAGGAAAAGAATAATTAATTGAAACATATTTATAGAAACTAAAATACTATTAAAAAGAATTTAAATAATAATATTATAATCATAATTTTTTTTGAAAACATATTGATGAAAGTATGTACTTTATAGAAAAATATTCTCAAATGAATAGAAAAAACAGTTTTCTTTAAAAACATTATTTTGGTCTCTAGAGTAAATTAAATAGTAAAATAAGAATAAAACATTTAATTTTTAGAGATAACTATGGGATAAGAAAATTTATTGGTTTTTAGATATAAATATCATAAAATTTCCCCAACTGGGACTTAATCATAAATATTCATTAATAATGACGATATTATGAAATAAACCCTTTCAAATATAGTATAATTGAAATGAGAATTAATCAATTAATTGATTAGGTGTAATAAATTTAAATTAATAAAAAATTGGAATTAAAAAATAATACAGTTATATTTTGTTTTACACATAATCATGGAATAACATAGCCAATGATGTACAATTATTTCTAGTAAATGGAAACTGAGTTAAGAAACCTCTTACCACTTGGTAACTTTTTAATTACATCCCCTTAGATAAAATAACTTAAATTCAATATTAAAATACCATGATGCATAGAGGATTCAATATGTAACATGTAAAAGTTAAATTTATACACCATATAAAATTAATTAGGTTTATATCATCAAAATATTACCCAATGAAGATAAATTTAGACAAAATCTCTAATCTTGGATCCGCCTTCATTCATATGTGTTTGAAACTCATTTATAATAAATATATATTTATTGTAAATTTATCCCATAACTATAGTCATATATATCATACCATATATTATTTATTTATAAAACATTATCACCCATTTATAGATAATTCTTTAATAAAATCGTGGTTTAAAGTGGAAACTGCTTCGTTTTTCATGTATGTTTTGGTTTGGTAGTTTCAGTCCTTGTACATTAAACATGGTTCCATAATTCAAAAAAAATCATCATGATATAAATATCATATAAATTCATTATATATTTATTTATAATAATTTATAAAGGGTAGATATATTAAAATAAATTTTATCCTCCGTGAAGACAGTAGGTTCTATATACACATGAATGTTGTGATCATTATTTGAAGGATAAAATTGAATAAAGTAAAATATTAATTCACCGTTGTAGGGTCATTTTTATATCATATATATCATATATATTCATTAAATCCTTCCTTATTATTATCCATGTAAATAAAAAATGCTAAAAATATCATGTCGCTTCATAGAGGTGGTAATCCACACATACGAATGAGAAAAATTTTAATTTTCCATTATATTGGAAGGTAAGAAGGTAGATTTGATATTATAATTTCATAGGAACATTTATATCATAAATATCATATATATTTATTATTTAAATTTTTATAAAAATCCATGTAGAGTGGTAAATAGAAACAAATTACACCTCTATATGGTGACGACATGTCATACGTATGCACAAGCAAAGTTTTCACTTTTTTAGGATGGAAAGTAGATTTAATAAGGTTGTTCCATAATAATAATTAATAATTATTATATTTATGGTACTTAATTTGTTAATTTTGTATGGTTATAACACATTAATCGTATCTAGAAGAAGAGATAAACTTGGAAGAATCAATATATGAAATTACCACTTTTTAATAGACTTATTATATATATATCCTTAATGGGACTAGGGGTTGTATTTTAGAAAAGAAAAAACCTATAGAATATATAAAATGATCTTGAAAAAGGGAATTTGGTTGTGGTTGGTTAAGCTATATTTCTTATAATGGTGTAACGAAAAGAGATATTGGGTGTCCTTTTTTAAGCTAGCGGAGGGGAATTATTGTAAATAGAAAAGGGTTAAAATTTTAGAAAATATATTTTATCCCTTTTCTATGTAATATATATTTATTATTTTAAATAATTTTAAAAAATAGTATTTTCATAAAATATCATTAATGTCATTTTTCACACTATTCATTTAATTTGACTTTAAAAATAATAATACAAAGATTAAATTTATATATAATAATTTAACACATCACTAATGTGTTATATGTAACTATAAAATTAGTGGGTAAAAACATTTCATCAAAATTTAATTACTTTTAATTTTTCCAAAATATATTTTTATTTTTTTACTAATTTAATAAATACTATCTCATCGTTTCATAAGCATTTATGCTATTTATTCGGTCACTAGAATTAAGAAATAATTATCCATTAAAAAAATGTGTTAATTATGTTAAAAATAAGATTTTATATCCATTAATATCATATATGTACACTTAAGTGAACATATAAAATAAGTTAAATGCAAGGGAGTGACATTTTAGAATTTCCATTACATAAAATAATATAAATATAATTACCATGGTCAAATGGATCCAAAATAACATATATTAAAATTTAGGATGTAAATAGTCAAACTAATCATATCAAATGAAATAAATAAAAGTTTTTGGTTTATTTTTAATGCCTTATCACATTATTTTTAACATTAATTTCTCAGTTTACCCTTCATTGATGTGATAAATTTTATCATAGTTACTATTCATAATGCCTAAATATAAAAGGGACCTACTAAACAAAATTAAACCTTCTAAATCCAAATACGATATCCATTTTTCAATATTTAATATTTATATGTAAAATAAATTCAGTTAAGATAAATATACAAAACATAATGAAAAATAGTTTTTTTAGAAATTTTTTTACTATAAAAATGTTTTTATATCGAGTTCAAACTTAAATTGATTCTAATGTAAGTAATTAGATTATTAATAATAAAAAATAACTTATTTATATTTGAAACTATTTTAAAAGAAAATTTATGTTTTAAAATACTTCAAATAAAAATATATTTTCAATGAAAATAGTATTTTTCACAATTAATTGGAAAATATATCATTTTAGAATAATATCTCAATTTCACCCCAAGATCATTGTTATCCGATTACTTAAAAAATAAAGTCAATTTTTTTAAATACTTTTTTTAAAACCTCTATAAATTTTTTATAATATTTTCTTAGAGAAAGAAATAAATTTTTTTTTGAAGAAAACATGTTTTTAAAGAATGAAATGACTTTAATAAAAATTGAGTTCTTATTTACTATGAATTAATCAATACATTTTAATTGAGTTTGAACTATATATATAATTCATAATTTGGTTAATCCTATTAATACCAACCAATTCTATGGCTAGGTTATAATGGTTATATTTATGTACTAATATATTTTGGTTCATTTAAGCTCTATGTTTTTTGTATACACTACCAAATATAGTGTAACATAAAAATCTTAGAGCGTTAAAATTTATGATTTCCAATGACCTCACACTAAAAATGTATGATGAGTAAAAATATATGTAGAAGTTATTATTTCATAAATTTTTGGATATATGATGAAATTGATGTTATTAACTTACCAGTACATTGTATATACCATGGGATTTATCAATCATTTCATCTCTATTATAGGAAAGAAAAATTTGTAAAGAAATTGAAATCATATTCTATTATCCCTATGGAAAAAACAATATATCCTTACTGTTAGGTCCACTAGGTCGTATACCCTGAGAGGGAAGGGGGTGAATCAGGGTATGATAGATTAAAACATTCTCCCTTTCAGATCTTGTTTAGTTGTTAGAAAAAAATAAATTCTATCTTCCTCCCATAAAAATATATGAACAAATATGAAATCATGCATAGGACATGGTGATTTTTACTTGGTTCACCCTCACTAGGCTATGTCCAAGGAGCATTCAACGATAGTGTGTCAATATACCAAATTCACTAAGGCTCAATGTCAATAATGAGTACAATGTTTGGGGTAGATCTTCTATGCCCTGGCTCACTACATTTACATGGTTTAGTGTCTGCTCCCTACATTCCCAAGGATCAATCCCCACGCCTCTTTCTCTGTCTCAATACCGGTGGAAATGGTCACTGTTTTCCTCTTCCTTCACTCACAGCTCTTGGATAGGAATCCACTCACAGTTTATGGATGTGTAGGTCAAACATAGTTTATGGGCATATAGGTCCCTTAATTGGCATGAATTCCTACATCCTCAACTATAGGTAGATGCTTTGTTGAAATCCTTTTTTCACCCATAGATGAATTCCACCTTCCCTAGTACTGTTAAGTACCAAAAAATACTTTCAAAAATTGAATGTAAGATTCTTCAAGCTCCCTAGTGTGTTTCGCGAACCACCTTCCTCATCCACGAACTATGTATCGAGAAAGTTATGTGGACCACCGGCTCTGAATATAACTGCCTCTTCCGCGAACCACTATCACCTCCATGTACCGAGCTAACTCTTACTGCCTACCAGACTTCCTTCTCCATATACAAGACTTCTTTTGCGGTTTAAGAATCCCTGAAAACACCTTCGGCCGAATTATTTCTACACGAACCACTTTAGCTTTCGCATAATTCCTCCTCGTGAACCTCCTTCAGACTTTTCCAAAATCCCAAATCAAAGATATGTTCTAATTATATTCAATATCCACAGTAATCAGCGATATTAACAATTCATATATAGGCAAAGATATCCTCAAAATCCATTAATCCAATATTTACCAAATCTCCAATCCAGCCTTCACTGCGTACCGATCTTTCTGCCACTGTGAACCGCAAGCCACCCACAAACCATTCTTCATACGTGGTCTGCATACCGCCTTTTCTCCATTTTAGTTGATATCCTCCACTAACATTAAGACATCTGCATAATACACCGACTTCCGCTATGAACCATTTTCGATTTCGAAAATCGCTTCCACATACCATTTCTACTTCCTGGTGTGTGACCACAAACCCTTCTCAGACATGGTACACGATCCATTTCTCGGGATCCTCATTTCTCTTCCTTTACCGATTTCTTTCACCATTATTCACACAAATTCAATATTTTGAGGCCCTAAAATTTGGGAAACACTGGGAAACTACACCACCTTAAAAACCTGTCTTTAGCAAACACCAACCACTCTCATTTTTGATCATCTGGCTTGGTCAACAAACACAATCACATCCAAAACATTCCAAGGGGACACCTTGAGGGATTTTTTCCCAATAATCTCCCTTTGGGTTTGTTAAAAAATATTCTCAAAACAATTATTTTCATTTTTATATCTCATTAAAGCTCCTTTTATCTTCAACCATCATTAGTTTCATGCGATTAAGATAGTGATCAAGGATTTACTCAACACATACTCTAAGCCCACATGATCCATGATCAGCGTGAGAAACAAGAGTATAATGAAAAGTTCATTGATTAACCACTTCATTTATAGTCACTAACTACTGATACCTTACTGATACACAGATACCAATGAACTGCTTCCATCACGAACCTCATTCATCGTGATATCTAATCATTGACCGATCACTTCCAGCATCTTTATATTTAATGCTCCCCCTATATTATAGATCTTCCAAATAGCTTCAGCTTAGCTTCAACTCACCCTATCTCGCTGCTCCACTTAATAGCTTCTCACTGTGTCTTTTCTCCCCCTGGAATAGTCACACTTTCTCTTGATTTTTCAATGAACCCAATGAGAACTTCAAGGTTGTCCGCAACAGGGTAAAGAAAACATATAAGTAAATTAGGTAAAGACACATCATACCTCAGGGAGAGAAGACCCAAATCCACACATTTTCAAGTGTGGGAATTCAACTGGACTCCCAGATCCAACCGATTACTTTCAAATGCTTCTTTTGGTAAGGACTTCGTAAGAATATCTGCAACTTGTTGTTCTGTAGGCACATACTCTAACTGCACAAGCCCTTGCTCCACCTTCTCTTTGATAAAATGATATTTTATTTAAATGTGATTTTTCCTTGAATGATAAACTAGATTTTTTCTAAGAATTATAACACTTGAATTATCACAACGGTTTCTGATCAAAGATTTCACCTCAATTCCCATATCTTCAAGTTGCCACTTCATCCACAATAGTAGCATGTAGGCTTTAGTAGACGTAATGTATTCAACTTCTGTCATACTCAATGAAATTCAATATTGTTACTTTCTTAACCAAGAAATACACAACCCACTAAGATAAAAGGCACCTCTTGATGTTGATTTTCTATCATCTGCTGAACCGGGCCAATCTGCATCTGTATATCCCAACAACTCTGGTTGAAATTTTTCTTTATAGATTACGCAAAAATCCATTGTGCCCTTGATATATCGAAGAATTATTTTTACTATAATCATGTGGCTCTCCATGGGATTGATTTGATACCTATCTTCTTGGCATGTGGAAAATACAATATCAGGCCTTGTCACTGTCAAATACCTTAGAATTCTAATAATTTGCCTATATTCTGTGATATTAACTAGCTTGCCTTAATCATCTCATGACAATTTCAACCAGGTAGCAACCAGAGTCTTTATATCTTTGTAATTATCCTTTCCAATGATTCTCAAAACTTCATTGGAATATATTTATTGATAGATAAAAGTTCTATTCCTTCCTTGAGTCACTTGTAAGATAAGAAAAAATGTTTTCTCACTAATAATCAACATTTCGAACTCACTTTTCATGAATTCAGAAAACTAATTGCATTATGCTTCATCTGATCCTCCAAAGATTATGTCATTGACATAAACCATCACCATCATCCTTTGACTATTTCCATTGGTGAAATAAAAATTGCAATAAACTCCACCATGCTGAAAACCGAGCTTCTTTAGAAATTGATCAAGCATTGAATACCATGCTCTTAGTGCTTTCTTCAATCCATATAATGCCTTCTTCAGCTGATAAACCTTGTTCTCATCTTCATGGATGATAAAACCATCTGGTTGCTCAATGTAAAATTCTTATTCTAGAAAACCATTAATAAATACTGACTTGACATCCATCTGAAAAACCTTAAACTTTCTTTGCACTATCATGGACAAGAATAATATGATTGTATCCAGCCTTGGAATAGGTACAAATGTCTCATGAACATCAATACCCTCTATTTTAGAGTACCCTCTTCACACCAGCTGTTCTTTGTTTCGAATCAAAACACCATCTTCATTCATTTTGTTACAAAAGACCCATTTTGTTCCTATTACATTCTTATCTTCTGGCCTCGAAATAATTTCCCAATTTTGATTCTTCTTAATCTGGTCAATCTCTTCATTCATTTTCTTGACCCAATTATCATCTAAAACTGCTTTATCAAAGAATTTAGTCTTAACTTGTGATAAATATGATGCTTGCTGTAGAGAATTCATCCCCCTTGTCCGAACTGGTGCTGTCTGATCACCAATTATGTTTTCCTTATCAATTTAAGCCCCTCTTGATGTTCTCTGAGAAGATAATAATTTTTTCTCATCATCTGAGTCTTATTCTAAATCAATCTCCATAGTTGGAGAATCTCTTGACCTTCTTATCTCTTCATCACTTTCCTTATGAGTCTGATCATGTATATGTTGAATATTCTGTTCATTATCCACTATAATCACAACATGACTTTAAACTATATTTCTTATATTCTTATTAAAGCATTTATATTCTTTAATATTCTTTTAGTAGCCAAGAAATATTCCTTTATCTCCACAAGATTAAAACTTCCTATGTTTCTCCTTACTTAGAATGAAACACTTACTTCTGAAAATTCGAAAGTATTTCAATGATGCATTCTTTCTAAAACATCTATGGAAAATCTTTTTCAATGAGAATTGTTCTAGAAATATTGTTCACAATTCGATTTCTTCTTCAAATACTCCATTTTTCTATAGAGTTCATACTGCTTAAACTTGATGCCTTATCCCATGTTTCTCGAGATAATCCTTCACATGGTTGTTTGTGAATTTTGTTCCATTATCTATTTGAATTGTATAGATTTTCTAACTAAGCATCTTTTCACATTCCCATAGATATCTTGTAATGCAACTAAATACTTTAGATTTTTGGGTGATTATTGAAACCCATTCCATTTTGTTGTAGTCATCAATGACGAGAATATAATATCTCCACCCATCAATATCCCTTGGAGAAAGTTTCCCACATACATCAATATGAACCAACTCAAGAAATCTTGTTGACTTTTTCTCTTTTGGCTTATATGTCTTTTGAATGATCTTCCCCTATTGACAGGCATCACACGTATGAGTATGATCACGTGATAATATAAGGAGATTTCAAGATGCAGTATATTTCACCACATCTTCCAAGGAACCATGGCTTATGTGGCCAAGACACTTATGCCATAACTTGTTTTCTTCATCCTTGGATAGAAAGAACATATGTTTTCTCCACTCATGAGGTAGAGATTCCCTTTCGTACACTATCCTTGCAATACAACAACACCATACTTTTCTTTGATGGTATATAACTTCTTGGAAAAACTTATGGCATATACTGAGTCACATAATTGACTAACACTAAGAAAGTTGTGAATAATCCACTCAACAACCAAGACATCTTCTTGTATTATGTTTTTTTATCCCAACTTCGATTTTCCTAATCCAATAATTTTAAATTCCTCATCATTACCAAATCTCACAATAACTTCTTTATCATACCTAATTTTGGTCACTAGATCTTTATTCCCCATCATATGGGAAGTGCCTCCACTATCAATGATCCATAACCCAGTGCGATCTGATGCCTTGAATATAATTTCTACAACCAATTCTTGCTCTGCCCTTTTATTTTTGACCAAAGTATTTGACTTTATATCTGACATGGAATTATAATTTTGATCTTTGTTAATATATGACGATCCAGCTTCATCCTACAGAGCTACAAATCTATATTGAATTTTTAGCTCTCGTGAATATAAATTTGGATACTTCTTATGAGAAAATTTAGTCTTCCTTAGCACATTCCTCTATGTTTTTGATGTGAAATATCTTTCCATATGCCCGAGTCCATTACACCTGAAATAATGACCCTCAAATGATGACCTAGAATTTTGATCTCTATACGACCACCTTTGTTGGCCTTGTTCCATTTGGAACCTCTTTTATATGGAACATACATTTTGAGAATGTCCCATATTACCACAACAATAGCATCTTATGTGAGGAATATTCTTTTGTGGAAATGATTCACCACTAGTTGTGCCTTGGGTCCTCTAAATATTATGATTCTACTTCATACCCAAATCAATCTTTAATCTTTGAGTGGGGGCTTGTGGTATGACTTGAACTATAATAGATTTTTTATTTTAGATCAAGCCCCATACCAACCTTATTATTTATAATTGATTGTTGATTCTGTTATGATGGACACTCTGCTCAAATCTCATCTTATATATTTCCTTTATGATTTTCCTTCCTGATGTTGAACTGAGAGTTAACAGTTTCTCATAATATTCAATTATTAATCGCAGATTGACGACTTCCACTTATAGTTGTTCAATACATTTGATTTGATCTTTTATAGTTTCAGTCAAACTATCAAATTCTATTTTCTATTATTCCATTTTTAGTTTGTAATCAACCACCTTTTTTGAGCAGTCTGGCATTGAAGACCTCAACTTTTCAATTTCTACATTCAGCTCGGAATTATCTTCTACCTACTACTGTATAAAGAGTTTGGCATCACGAACAAATTTGTTAGATTTCTTTGTTTTGGATATCATAATATCTACCTCTTCAAGGGAAGCTTCTAATTCATCCTAAAGATAAACTATTCATTCAATTTCTCCTTCTTCATTTTCACTTTTCTATCTTGTTAATGAATTTCTAACAATTGCCAACAAACCATATATTTTATGATCCTTGCAGTCATCAAGCTCTTCTGCCTCAGATTATTCTGAACTTTCGTCCTCTTTTGATAGAATATTATTCTTTTTGAAGAATTTTCTCCTGGTAATTCTCCTAAATTTATCATTTGATGAATATTTCTTTTGGGTAATTTCATCATTTTATTCATTTTCATCATTAAAACTCTTAGGAAACTTCACTATAAAATTCCCTATCATTCCACATCAGAAGAATGCAAATGGAAGTTTACCTTTGAACTTCCCTTTTCCCCTTCACAGATTGGAGGAGATAAATGACATTACATCATCCATATTTTCCTCCTCAGGACTATCTTCAATAGAGAGATTATTCATGGACTTGAATGCCACTTCCTTAGACTTCCCATTTTTCACAACATCATTATCATCATTTCTCATTACATATGCTACAAGGGTACTGTGTAGGTTATTTAGTGTCCTCTCTTTTAGGTATTTGTCTTCCAACACTAAAACTTTCCGATTGAACCACGATGGAAGTTTCCTTAAGATATGTTTCAGAATATTTATATCTTTAATGACTTCTCCAAGACCCCACATGTATTTCAAAATAATACTAATCTTATCTAAGAATGAATCAATAGTCTCATTGGGATAAATTATTAGATCCTCATACTTGTTCCATAGAACCTGCAGCTATGCTTCTCGTACTTTTGTGTCACCCTCATAGATGTTAAATAATTTCTCCCACAATGCATACAATGTTTTATAGGACATCACCTTATTATAAATTTCATTTGATAGGGCTCCCCATAAACCATTGATCCCTTTATCATCAATATAAAATTCTATTATTTCCTCTTCTGATAATGCACAACTATTAATATTAGCCGTTATTCCATGTATAACTACTGTGAAGACATCCATACCTACTGATCAGAAATAGTGCTAAATTCAATTCTTCCATAGTTAAAAATTATTTCCATCAAAGATAGGAATTCATTTATAATTGAGTACCTCCTTTTCTTATTCTTGAAATAAAACCACTAAATTTAAGATTTTCACTCTGATACTGATTGTTAGGTCCACTAGGTCATATACCCTGAGGGGGGGGGGGGGGGGGTGAATCAGGGTATGATAGATTAAAACTTTATCCCATTCAGATCTTGTTTCTTTTTTAGAAAAAACTCAATTCTCTCTTCCCCCCATAGAAATATATGAACAGATATGAAATCATTCCTAGGACACATCGATTTCTACTTGGTTCACCCTCACTGGGCTACGTCCAAGGATCATACAATGACAATGTGTTGATGTACCAAATTCACTAAGGCTTAATTCCAATAATGAGTACAATGTTCAGGCTATATCTTTTATGCCCAGGCTTACTGCATTTACAAGGTTTAGGGTCTTCTCACTGCATTCCCAAGGGTCACTCCCTACACCTCTTTCTCTAGATCACAATCAGTGGAAAGGGTCACCATCTTTCTCTTCCTTCGGTCACAACTCTTGGAGCGGAATCCACTCACATTTCATGGATATATAGGTCAAACACAGTTTATGGACATGTAGGTCCCTTCATTTTCATGAATTCCTGCATCATCAACTATAGGTAGATGATATTTTGAAGTCCCTTTTTCACCTGTAGATGAATTACACCTTCCTGAGTACTTCTAGGTATTGGAAAATACTTTCGAAAATAGAATGTAATCTTCTTCAAGCTCTATAGTGTGTTTCGTGAATCACCTACCTGATATGCATACTGTGTACTGGGAAAGGTAGGCGGACTACCTACTCCATGTACAACTGCCTCTTCTGCAAACCACTATCGCCTCCGCATATTGCGGCCTTCATTCCTCCTCTCTGATCTACCCTTTATCTGTGAATTGTTCTCTATTCATGAACTATATTCGCTTCCGCGTACCGGAGCTCCCCCTTTGCGTACCACATGCAGAACTCTCTCCATCGTGTACTGGAGATTCCTCCTTCCCATACCGAGACAACTCATTCAGCATACCAGGCTTCCTCCTCCATATACCAGACTTCCTTTAGAGGTTAAGAATCCCCAAAAACACCTTCAGCATAATTACTTCTGCTTGAACCACTTTAGCTTTCACAGAATTCCTCCTTGTGAACCTCCTTTGGACAATGCCAAAATCCCGAATAAAAAATCTATTCTAATGATATTCAATCTCTATTGTAATTGGAGAGATTAGAAATTATTAAATAGTAAAAGATATCTGCAAAATTCTTTAATCCAAGATTTACCAAATCATCAATCCAGCCTTCACAGCATATCGATCCTTCTGCCACAACGAACCAGAAGCCACCTGCGAACCATTTTTCATACGTGCTCCGCGTATCACCTTTTCTCATACGTGGTCAATATACTCCACCAAAATCAGGCCATCTACATACTGTACCATCTTCTCCTGTGAACCATTTTTGGTTTTGCGAACCGCTTCTGCATACCGTTTCTACGGCCTAGTACACGGTCACATACCCTTCCTGGAAATGGTATGCGATCCATGTCATGGGCTCCTCATTTATCTTCCTTTTCCGATTTCGTTCTCCATTCTTCACAAAAATTCCTGATTTTGAGGCCCAAAAATTTAGAAAACATTGGGAAACTACACCACCTTAAAAACCTGTCTTCAGAAAACACCAACCACACTCATTTGCGATCATCTGGATTTTTTGATAAATACAGTCACATCCAAAACATTATGAGGGGTCACCTTGAGGGATTTTTCCTAACACTTACACTTATAGATATGGTACTTTTCATGTGTATGTTGATGTAGAATTTGGGGGAGATGCTGATTCTTGAAAGAGTATAACTAGTTTTGTGACTATATTCTGAGGAACGACATTGAATTGGATGTTAAATATTTCACTAGTGGTAGAATTATCAGAAATGGAAATTGAATTTATAGCAGTAATTGAATTTGGAAAATAATTTATATGTTTTAAGATTATATTAGATGAAATTGGAAAAAATAAAGAAGGTGTCATGTTATTCTGTAATGTACATAATGAAATTCACCTAGCTACAAATCAGGTTTTCCATGAATAGATGAAGAAAATTGACTAGAAATATCACTTCATCAACAATTTTCTATAATGAAATGATCTTGATCTATGAAAGATATCTATGAATAAAAATCTAGAGGACATGTTCACCAATGTGTAAGTCTATTAAAGTATGAGGAAATATTGGGCCTTAGTCGGACTTGAGTGAATTAATGGAGGAAGATTCACTACTATGGAAGTGGAAGTTATTTTTCAAATTATTGGAGGGTTTCCAAAAGCTATTTGGAGAAATATTCATCAGGGAGATTATTTTTAAGTGATTTTTTTGTCTATAAGATGTATTCTACTGAGTGGATAAAATATGAAGATGGTTGAGCCGAATGTTTAGTGAATTTTCAGTGTTGATCTTGTTTAGTGGAAGGGTTAAACAAATATGGCTTGTGTATAATGGATGTGTGTAGGAAAATGTCCCAGATAGTTAGAATGTAAGTTATATACTTCAGTGAAACATTAATTAATCATAGAATTTAGCATCCATGTGATGAATGCTATAGGAGATCAATAATCAACATGGTATAATGATGAGTTATCCTTGATTCCTAGATATTAGTGTAACTAGATTATTGACTATGATCTACTATAAATATAGGGTTGGACAACATGTACATGCATGTGAGTTCTTGTGAAGAGTATTAACATTAGAAGAATATTGGTTTTTTATACCAATTATTTTTTCAAAACATTATATCGTTTAATTAATGAATTTGGAAACAATTTTCATTCATGGATATAAGAATTAATTCTCTAAACCATTTAAAACTATAGTGTTCTGTTTTCCATTATTTTACATTTCTTATATGAATGTTTCTGTTTAGTAGTAAAGAATGTTTTTATTCCTTGTACATATTTTTTTGGTGAGTATGGTGTGTGAAATTTATATCTTTTGGTCATTCAAGATAGTGAGGTAATATTTAATTTGTAGAGATTTTGGTTCTTTTTTTATATTAGTTTTTTTATAGCTTCCTGAGGCATGTTTTTATGATATTAGTGGTGTGGTTATACCCCTAAAAGCCCCTCCCCATAGACTTATCCATCACCACTAATACTAATGAGATATTAAGGACTTGCAATATAAAAAGGCTTGTTTGAGATATGTAGTTTATCAATGGATTAAGAGTTACAAGAATCATATATATGAAGTTTTTAGAGTCACTATAAATCATGATAAATGATTTTAATCCCATAATTAATTTGGAGGGGTTAACAATTAGAATAATAATAGTAATAATTCAATAATTAGTTTTAAAGGGGAAAAAATCAAAGGTTCTAACTTAAGAAGGGTATCTTGGATGGTTCCATTACATATCAATCAATATAAATTTCAAAATATAAATGAGGTATGAGAAAACCCATAAATATAGGAACAAAAAAATTCCATTCTTAAATAAAAAATAACATTTAGGGGATCAGGATGATATGAATGAGGAAGACCATAATAAAATAATAATTGAAATCAAATGTATGGAATAACCCAGAATTTAAAATTAAATTAAGTTATAGAGAACAGTTCAAAACACATTTGAACATTACATATCATTCTCTACTTAAATTTCCAATAATATCATCCATGATGTTATTAATTACTCAATAAAAATTAAATACTATAAAGATATAGATAGAAATCATGTATACATGAATGTAATTTTAACTATGATTAAAAATTTCCCCATTTTGATCATTTTAAAATTAATAATAGAATTTTTAATTGAAAAATATATTTATACTTTATAATAGTAAAAATGAAAATTTAACAAAGGGGGCTCCTCATATATGTGGAGGAATATACCTTTACATTAAGTAGAATTACTATTACAGACCAATATATGGAAATGGGATAGACTCTTAAACATAGGAGAATGTTACTCTTTTTTGTAGAAAATCATTGAAGGGATCACTGCTACATGAATGGGAAAAGTCACTTATATTGAGGGAAATTACACTTGAATGTTCTTAAGTTACTCTTACTTATTGAATATTTTTCAAAGTGATTACTTTTTTTCACGAAAGATATACTTTTATATTTTAATCATTAAATTTGTCATATGAGGAAAATGAATCTAAATTATTAAAATATTAGTTTTACATATGAACAAATGACTCGTATATAATGAATTATTATTCTTACATATTGTATAATAGAACATAAAAAATGATTTTTTAAAAAAATCATTGATGTATAAGGGTCATTTGTGTAGTAATGGAAATACATAAGAGTCATCCAACGATAAAGCGAATATGTAAGGGTCAATAGCAATGATACATAAGGGTCATCATCAAACCACACAAAGATACATAATTAATACTTTTATGATAAAGGGGATATGTAAGGGTAATTTCTAGGCTAAGGGATATACGTAAAGGTAGTTTCCAATCATCTTGGAATACATAAATCTTAAAATATAATTTTTCCAAAATCAAAAGAAAAAATTAAAAAATACAGAATTACCTAAAATGTCTTCTTAAAATTGACAATAGCCTCACAAAACCTCAACAACTACAATGAAACATACCTAGACACACAAAAAACTCCATAAAAATTAAATAGAAGGATTATAGAAAACTAGGGCCTTTATATCCAATACCACTCAAACAATTATTTTTGTGGAGAATTAAAATGAAAGATAGGGAAAAGAGAATCCAAGCCAAACAATATAATGGGAAAATGTTACCTTCACACTAATTACATATCAAAAAAATTTATCCTTCTCAAATAAAACCCAACATTAAAAAATAAGAAATACCCTAAGCTTAATGGTCATGTAGAGGTAAATATTAAATAAAATCTTACACTTTATGGAAACCCAAACCTAATAAGGAAGATATATTCAAAAATAATTAATTTAAATTATTAACAATTTAAAACCCATTGTTTTTCTTAAAAATAAAAAATAATTAATATTTTAACATCCCGAGTTTAAAAAAAATAAATACTATGTTCGATAGCATACATGATATGCTACATCCATCTTAAACACACAGTTAAATATAATTTTTTTAAACATTATCATTATAAAATAACCATTTTAATAGAGGGTATAAATATGATTTACTAAATTATGAAAATAGGGTTCACACATGAATATATAATTAACTATTTATGGACTAATTAATTATAAATTAAAATAAAACCCTTTTAAAATAAAAGGAAATCATTTTATGAAAAACTATTTAATTCAGAAAAAGTGTGTTTATAAAATAATCAAATAACTCTTATTTGATTCTATTAATTAAATATAAATATAATTTATTAAATATAATTATTAACATTCATGTTATATATTTTATATACCTGATATAAGAAGAAATTCAATTTTACACATAAAAGAAATATTTTTCAAAAAAGTAGTTTTTCCACCTTTTGAGGGAACACTAGTTTTGAATATTATTTTTAACAATTATATAAATTATATTTGAAAAAATAAACTTCTACCTTGAAAGTTAAATATAAAAAATTTAATTTGGTTTATTTTTTGGTATTTTTCTGATAAGATTCATTTTTTGATGAATAATGAAAAATACTGCATTTTAATTGAAAAATGATTTTTAATAAATTTTATTTATAGTATTAAATTATATTTTTAATGATTTTAAAGTGAAATTAGATCAAATTTTTATCCTTTAATTCAATGTTGGTCATTGGAGACCATTTCACATTGAATTTGGATATAAAAACATTTCTATCTTTTGATGGTTTTTACTTTAAAAACTCATTTTCTCATTTCATCAATGAGATTATTTTTTAATTAATTTCTGCAATTTTTGTGTTTTGAATTTTGAAAAATTGATTCAATATTTGGAATAAGATAGTTCAAATTTAGTAAATATTCCCTTTTTTAGATATTTTGAATGTAACTTTAGTAATTGTTTATTAATACGGTTAAAGATAAATCAGGTAGTTAAGGATAAAAATAATATTTTTAATATTATATAATTACCCTAACACTTGTAATTATTTCATTGGATAGGTTAGTGTCCACTAAAATTATCCTTGGGCTAAAATTACAACCTTTTGAAGTCACTTGGATGAGAGTATGATATTTATAGTATTTTATTTAAAGAAAAGTCAAAGTTGGCATATTCATGTTTTTCATAATTAAAACATTTTTAATATTGGGTAATATAGGTTACATGTTTGAATATAAATATTATTTTGAAATAAAAAATGTTTTTATTCATCACGATAATTTGTTTTTAATTTTTAGTAAATAAATGATTACCTCAAGTGATTACACAATGATGATGCAGTAATTTTTTAATTAATGGAAATATCAAATAAATGATATTAAAAATATTAAAATAAATATAATTTGATATAAATAATGTTATTCAAGAATTTTATAGATCAATTTGATATTTTATTTATTAGTTAATAGACATGGTTCTAATATATCATGTTTTCATTATTTAAAAAAAAAACATGTAATTATTACTATCAAAATTGAAATTATTAATATTTAAAAGTAAATAATATTTTATTAAATGATATAAATTTCATAAACATATGAAATTTCACTGAATTTTTGGAATAAGTAAAAAAAATTCATCAAGGAATCATTTTTCAGTCTATTTTCATTTTATATTTATTATATTATCCGTCAAAGTGTAAATTATATGATATCACAGTAAAAATTAAAAATATTAAACAAGGGATAAAACCAAATGATACTGATTAAAAAAATAGTAAAACTTGTTTAATATTTATTTTATGAATTTATTTCAACCCATAATCATCATATATTCAAAATAAATAATTTTTATCTATTTGGAATATAAAATTGATTTATAGTAATTTAATAATTTGAATAATTCCAAGAGTTCCCCTACCCTCTCCTATAATTGAGAATCAATTGTAGCACCCCTGGTTTCTGGTGTGTAACCCTTCCTTGATTTTTTTAATATTTTTAAAGGTTATGTGGGAATTTGGGGGAGACTTTGGAGTACTTTTGGAGGGTTTTGTGTAAAGAAGGGGGGGGGTGCATAGTCAGCACATGGTTTAGCCAAACCGTGTGGCCAAACCGTACAAGGCCCAAACTAATTCTCCATCTTTGTGGATCTAATTTGGTTTGGAGAGCTGATTGATCTATTTTTACCCATATCAAACCTAACATGAATTTTTTCTCCCTCAAATTCCAAATGTGGTTCTCCCATCAATCTGAAATAAATCTGAACATGTTCCTTGGTTAATCGAAGACATATTCTTACGGTAAGTGCCCGTTTTTCATCGTTTTCTTCCCAGTTTCATAGATATAGTCCCCCTTTAATATATTTTTCTTAGATATACGCCCCATGTGGGTATATATAAGTTTTTTGAATCCAAATAATTATATATCTTGTGTTTTTCATGATAGGGGAGGATATATTGGGCGGTTTCTGGGAATCTTGACCTGGATTCTTGAGTGTTCTTCATCCATTTTTAGTTTTCATCAAAACGAGTGAGGTAGATGGCTACAATATCATATAATATTGATGGAATTGATTGGAATGCATTAAAATTTATCTTTTTTTTTTCAAATTAAATTGTTTTTTCTACTTAACAATTGTTAAACCCTCTTTAGTGATGGGTGGTGGAAAATGTGGAAAATTTGGGGGTTTTGTGAAAAAACCCTAGTTTTTTATTTTAAATGGGATTTTTAAATTATGTATCTTACAGAATTTTGTAAAGTTGATTTATTTAGAATTTTTCCAGTAGATATATGTGTTTTTGAAATGCTTTAATGTTTTGAAATTGGATGGTTGGAAATTTTTCAATAAATGAGTGTTTTTATTAAAACATGTGAAATTGTTTGAAATTGGTTTTGGTTTTTGGAATACTTGGTGTGTGTTTCATATTTAATCATTGGTAATGGTTGAAATATGATCACGTGCATAGTTATAAAGATTAAATGGCATATGGGGAATAATTACCTTGTGATGACTTGATAGATCGATGAGAAACTGCTCATGAGTGTGGAACTGTCATAATGATGCATGCATTTTTTGTAGTTGTTGTTGTGTGAAGGTTATTGGTTTCCTAAATAAGTTTTTTGAATTTTTTTTAAATAATTATTTAAATTTTTACCAGATTATATCTTTCTCTATAATTGGTTCACATGGTTTTACTTTACATTTATTTATAAACTTTTTTGAGAAGTGTTTATATTTAGTTATAAACTATTTTCCAAAACTGTTTTATATAAACTATTTTACATAAAGGTGGATAACTATTATATCCTATATGAGTGAGTCGGGAAGTCATTGGTTAAATAACACTGAGTTTTATAATCACCCCTACTTTGGAACTTTGGTTATTTTGGATATGTCATCTTCTGGGATGTGGGAAAAGGTAGAGTGCCTCAGGTTTTTAGCACTACTTCTTGAGTTGTTGAGCTGTATGATGGTTGTGGAGCACATAGATGGTGGATATTAGAGTCTTTTGGTTATTTTTGTATCCTGTAGAGTTATCTTATTCTATTAGGTTGATGTCTAGTTTTCTTCCTCTGTATTATTTTTTTAGGATCACTTTGGTATAAAGGATTTTCTGAATTGTCATTATTTTGTTCATGCATTATATAACTTCTTTAGATTGTGGTTGGTTGGTTCATTATTTACCTTTAAAAGGGTAAATCATCCCCCATTGGTCTTTAAAAACCTTCAGAATTTACTTCTAGCCATTGGAATCTTGAGGATGTCGCCTAAGGCCCAGTAATGACTCATTGTGATCTCAATCCAATGAGAAGGAGTGACTCATTACAAATTGTATCAGCTTTGTCCCTTATCTTTGGAATAAATAGTATTGAGTTTTCTTAGTCTTTGAGTTTAAATAATTATTTTATATTCCTTGGGTGTTCTTCTTAGAAAAGAGTATGATTTTAAGGACTTGAAATATAGAGCATAAAAATACATAGCTCACATTTTTATTCTGAACATCAAGTTACCAGGGAGTTAGGTATGTAAGTGTTTTGGAAACACTTATAGGATAGAGGAGTCTCATTATCATGGGTTTATCCAATGAGACCAGCATCACGTGAATTGTAGATGAATTAATTCCCACTATGATTTCATATCTCATTTGAGTAATGAAATATGATTCAGATCATGGTTTTAGTTTTGAAAAAAAAATAAAGAAAATTGTTTTCAAATGAAAGACTTTGAAATGGAAATAGTTGATGTATTTTGAAAATGTTTTAATTTTTAAAAGAAAGACTGGCTTGTTTTAAAAAATGGTTATATTTTTAAAACAATGTTGTGATATTGCTGTTATAGAATTTGACATGCTAATCCAATTTATTTATAGAAGATTGAGACTTACAGAATGTGTGTATGTTTAGAAATGGCACCCAGTAGGCAATGTAGAAACCAACTAGGGGAAGATACTAAAAATGTGGTTTCACCTCATCCACAGGTGAACCAAGAGCTGGAGAAAAGTATAGTCCAAGAATTCCAAGATATGGACACGGGGTACTGATGGGAGGATCCATGGTAGGTGGACCACTCCATCCAGCTTTAGAAGTAGAATCCACCCAACTTCTGAGGTGATTTTGAACCAAAGAGGGAAGAGGGTTGGATGAATAGGATGAATCAAATCTTTGAGTTCATCATCACACTAGCAGACTTTAAGGTCAAACTGGAAACTTATATGCTGGAGGATCTTGCATTACAATGGTGGGATTTTGTGGTACAAGCTAGATTTCATCAGGGATTGTGTTGGGAGGATTTTGAAGAATTATTTAACAGACAATTATATCCTCACACTTCCAAAATACAACTAACAATGGAATTTTTCTTCCTAAATTAGGATATCCTCTTTGTTACTAAATATTTTGCTAAATTCATGAATTCAGTGTGCTTTACACTAGAATTTGCAGCAAGGGAGATCTTGAAGGCATGCATCTTCGAGTCGGGACTCAGGAAGGAGATTCGGTCAAATATTGAAGTACTTTGTATCACATATTATACGGAGATGGTAAATAGGGAATCAATGGCTAAGAGGGATATAAATGAAGCTATCAGAGGAGGAAACATGATGATGCTGACAAGAAATGGTGGTAACTTAGAGAGAAAAAGTATTAGGGACACCTATTTATAGGGTGACAATGGGAATTAGAGTCAAATAACTAGATCAATAAATACGCCTCCTAAACCAAAGGGCCATCCAGGATGTATCAGTGTGGTTCATTCAACCATATAAAGCAAGAGTGTATGAAAAAACCTTGACAATTCCACAACTACAACAAAATGGGACATCTTTAGTGATATTGTTGCAGTGCTCCAAGGTCGGGTGCTCGAGATACTTCTCAGGTGTCATAGGCATTATATGCTTCGATAGGGCGGGGCCAGCAGAATCAGAGTCACCTGTAGAGAAGAGATATCCTTGGTGATTATAGGAACACCATGAATCCTCAACAAGGGTAGTCTTAGTAGGGAAACAAAGAGCAGAGTTCCACGATGAAGCAGTTATATGGTGTAGAGTAGGGGACTCTGGATGATCAGGCATGACCGTATATGGTGCGGGGGTATGATTATAATTGATTCTACCGTTATGCAAGTTTTGTTAGATATGGGTGCATAACATTCATTTATTTCTTCTCATACTACTGATATACTGAGTTTGAAACTTGAAATAACTCCTTCTATGATAAAAATCAAAACCCCTCTCGGTGAAAGATAATGTAGAGCCTTCGTGTGTAGAGCATGTTATATAACTATTGATGGAGTTGAGTAGAAATGAGATTTATCAGTTCTAGAGATGCATATCTTTGACATAATTCTAGGAATGGATTGGTTGAAAGCATTCAAGGATCACATCGATTGTTATTTTAGGATGGTTAGTTTCAAAAATGAGGACACCATCAAGAATATCTTTAGAGGACAAAGGGTTGCAAAAATAGGTGCAACATGCTTGTTGGAACCAGCAGTTGGAATGAAATCTTATCATTCGGAGGTGTTGAATTTGGCATCAATGGAAGAGACCAAGGATAGAATTTTTCCAACAATAGTGGATCCATTTCTAGATGCGTTTCTTGAAAAATTATTCTAGGTTACCACCTATAAGGGGAGTGGAGTTTACAATTTATCTCTTTCCGGGGACTAGTCCCATCTCCCTTCCATCTTATAGGATTGAACCAATATAATTAAGGGAGCTGAAATTATAGTTGGAGGAGCTGTAAAGAAATGATTTCATTCAGTCAAGTACTTCTCCATTGGTAGTACAAGTCTTGTTCGTGAAGAAAGAAGATGAAACTATTTGTCTATGAGTTGATTATCATAATCTTAACCAAGTTATGATAAAGAAACAATATCCACTTCCATGAATTGATGATATATTTGATCAATGATGGGGAGCTCAGTGGTTCTAAAATATTGACTTGTGATTATGATATCACAAATTGCGAGTTTGCAAGGATGATATTCCAAAGACAACTTTAAGAAGCAGATATGGCCTTTATGAATATGTTGGCATGCCTTCGGTCTAACAAATACACCAGTGGTCTTCATGGATTTGATGAATAAGATATTTTAGTGATACTTGGACTCTTTTGTTGTGGTGTTTGTGGTGAAATCTTAGTCTATTCAAAGACAAGGGATATGCATGAGGAACACATGGAGATAGTGTTACAAATCTTGAGAGATCACCGTTTGTATTAAAAACTATATAAATGTAATTTTGGATATAAGAGGTATGATTTCTGGGCCATGTGATTTCTAAAAAAGGTGTTTTAGTGGATCCTGAAAATATGGAAGCAGTTATCTCTTGGAAACCACCAAATAACATTTTCAAGATACAAATATTTCTTGGCCTTTCTAGGTATTATCACTATTTTGTTTGTGACTTATCACGAATAGCATCTCCAATGATAGTATTTCCAAAGAAAAATGTTCCATTATAGTAAAGTGAAGAATGCCAGAAGAATTTTCAAGGGTTGAAAGTGCATATAACATCAACACCTATCTTGGTTTTTCCAAAACCAGGATAGGCATATGTGGTCTACTATGATGATTTGGGATCTAGGTAGGGATGTGTTCTCATTCAGGGAGACCATGTGGTTACTTATGGTTCATGATAGTTTAGTTTTCATGAGAAGAATTACCCAACATATGAATTGGAGTTAACTGCAGTCGTTCATGCATTAAAGACTTGGAATCACTATCTCTTTGGTGATAAATTCACTGTGTTAACTGATCATAAGAGCTTGAAACACATTTTCTCACAAAGGGATATGAATCTAAGGAAAAGTAGATGGATGGAGTATCTTCTGATATTTGACTTTGATTTTATGTGTACACTAGTAAAAGGAAATTCAGTGGATGATGCATTAAGCAGGAAGTCATGAGCTCAGTTGGCAAAGGAAGCTTCAGAGGAGTGGAAGTTGATGTCGGTATTA
Organism: Viscum album; assembly: GCA_963277665.1. NCBI lineage: Eukaryota > Viridiplantae > Streptophyta > Magnoliopsida > Santalales > Viscaceae > Viscum > Viscum album. Next base: position 1,328,550,466 of record OY728165.1, on the reverse strand, counting down.
GATGATATGCATATGGAATGTGAAAACTAAGGTGATTTTGCAGTTTTATTCTCAGTTTCAATAGTTACTAATTTAGTAAAAATGGTTAAAGAGTCACAGACATCAGATGCATAATGCTTGATTATGAGTTCAAAACTTAATGGCAGAGAGACCACTGAGGGATGGAAACTTGATGGGACTTTAGTTTTTTGGTTCATAGATCATATGGTTCTACCTATCAATTTCTAGGAACAACTTATTCATGCCTAGAACCATTTGAGATGGGTTTTACATTCAGGGATACATAAGATGTATTAGGTGTTGATGGTGAAGTTTTGGTGGAATTGTATACAGTAAAAAGTGGATGAGTTTGTTTCAAAGTGCTTAACTTGTTAGAAAGTTAAGGAAGAACTTCAGTGGCCAATAGTTATGTTGTAGTATTTACCTATTCCAATGTGGAAATGGGAGAAGATAGCTATGTATTTTGTTATAGGTCTCCCAAGAATGGTCCGAAAACACGATGCCACATGGGTGATAGTGGATCGACTAACCAAGTCGTCCCATTTCATTCCAATTCATGAAACTCATATGGTGGAGGATCTATAAAAAATATATGTCCAAGAAGTGGTAAAGAGACATAAAATACTAGGTTTGATAGTCTCCTACTGGGATCCGATGTTCAAATCTCATTTCAAGAAATATTTATGGAAATCCCTGAGAACTCAGTTGACTATGAGTATGATGCATCATCCTCAGACAGATGAGTAATCTAAAAGGATGATACAGATGTTAGAAGACATATTCCATGATTTTATAATGGATGTTGGTGGCTCTGAGAATAAAACATTCCATTGGAGGAGTTCTTATACAATAACAGTTATCAGGATTTGATATATATGGCCCCCTTTGAAGCATTGTCTTGGCGTCCTTGTCATTATCCACTATGTTGGGTGGAAATAGGTGATACCTCATTAGTTGGATGAGCTATGTCCAATAAATGTTGGAGAAGATCCAGTTGATTAGAAAGTGAATGGATACAGCTTAGAGTCATCAAAAATCATATCCAGATCATCACCAAAGACCATTGGCATTTTCGGTGAGTGATCATGTGTTCTTGAGGATCTCTCCAAGGCTTGTACATCATTATTTTGGGAAGTAAGGAAAATTTTCTCCCCGATACATTGTCCCTATCAAGATACAGTAATGGGTTGGAGAGGTGGAATATCAGTTGGCATTTCCACCACAGTTCATTTTGGTGCATAATTTTTTCCATGTATCTCAGTTGAAAAGTTTCAGCTTGATCCTGACCATGTGATCAGATGAGATCACGTTGACCTAGAGCTGGATGCTTTGTTGGTACATATCCTAGTGCAGATTATGGAAATACAAGAGAAAGTCTTGCATGTAAAAACCATCAGTCTAATGAAGGTTTTATGGAAACATGGTCAGATTTAGGAAGAGACTTGGGAACAGAAGAACTAAATTAAATATCAATGACCAAAACTCTTTTAGGGAAGAGATCACTTTCAACTTTCTGGCGATTGAAAGAATAATAGTGGGGAGAATTTAGCACCACTAAGTTTCTATTATGTAATGCTTCCATGATTATTTTCATTGTCTAAAGGTTATTTGGGAATTTTAGGGAGAATTTTGAGTACTTTTATAGGGTTTTTGGTAAAAAAGTGGTGCACGTTCAACACACAGTTTGGCCAAACCGTGCAAGGCCAAAAATAATTCCCCATATTTGTGGATATAATTCATTTTGTCCAATTGTTTGATATATTTAGACCCAAATCAACCCCAATATGATTTATTTCTTCCCTAAAGTCCCAAAGATGTTATCCCATTGATCAGTAAGTGATCCAAACACCATCCTTGGAGAATTGAAGGCAGATTCTTTCAGTAAGTGCCTGTTCTTCCTCGTTTTCTTCACAGTATCTTATATGTACTCTTTCTTTCATCACGTTTTCAGAGCTATATGCCCCCTATGGGTATATATAAGAGCTTGGAGATGAAATAAGGTTATATATAGTGTTTTTCATGATAGGGGAGGATATCTTGGGCAGTTTCTTGGAATCATGACCCAGATTCTTGAGCGTTCTTCGTCTGTTGTCGATTTTCATCGAAATGAGTGAGGTTGGTGGATTCACTCTCATATCCAAATGTTATAATTGATTGTAATGAATAAAAATTTAATTTTTTATGAAAATTAATTTTTTTATGATTTAGAATTGTTAAACAGTCTTTAGTGATGAGTGGTAGAAAATAAGGAAAATTGGGGTTTTTTTGTGTGAAAAAATCTAGTTTTTTATTTTAAATGGTGTTTTTTATATTATGTATATTATGTAATTTTGTAAAATTTATTTATTTAGAATGTTTTGAGTAGATATATGGGTTTTTCAAATGCTTTAATGTTTTGAAATTGGATGGTTTGAATTTTTTTAATAAACATATGTTTTTATTAAAATAGGTGAAATTGTTTGAAATTGGTTTTGGTTTTTGGAAAAAATGGTGTTATTATCATATTGAATTAATGGGAATGGTTAAAATATGATAATTTTCACGGTGAAAATGTTGAATGGCATATGTAAAATAATTACCTTGTGATGACTTGATAGATCGATGAGAAACCACTCATGAGTAGGGAACTATCATAACAATGCTTTCATTTTTGGTAGTTGTTGTAGTTTGAAGTTTATTGGTTTGAAAAAGTAGTTGTCAAAAAGTTTTTTAAATATTTATATAAATTTTTACCTAGATTAAATCTTTCTAGAAAATTTGTTCTCATGGTTTTATTTTATATTTAGTTGTAGACTATTTTGAGATGTGTTTATATTTAGTTTTAACTATTTTCAGACTTTTTTTATATAAATTGTTTTATAAAAATTTGGATAACTCTTATATACTAGTTGAGTGAGTAGGGAAGTCATTGGGTGGATCCTATTGAGTTTTATACTCATCCTTTCTTTATCACTTTGGTGATTTTACAGATGCCATCTTCTGGGACGTGGGAAAAGGTAGGGCGCAACAGGTTTTTAACACTACTTCTTGAGTTGTTGAGATATCTGGTGATGGTAGAGCACAAATCTAATAGAGCCTATATTATTTTAGTTATTTTGGATTCTTTTTGAGTTATCTCACACTATTAGGTTGATGTCTAGTTTTCTTCTACTATAGCACTTTTTTTGGCTTACTTTTTTATAAAAGATTTTCTGAATTGTCATTATTTTGTTCATGCATCATATAACTGCTATAGATTGTGGTAGGTTGGTTTATAGTTTATCTTTAAAAGTTTAAATCACACCCCATTGTTATTTTAAACCCTTTTTAATTTATTTCCATCCTTTTTTATCATGGGGATGTCTCTTAAGGCCCAATAATGACTCATTGTGTTCTCAAGCTAATGAGAATGAGTGGGTCATTACATCCATTCTTCCCTTTTATACACACTTAAAAAACCAATTTGGTTCATCTTAGATTTTCCCAAATCTATTAATATAATACTTCCAAATATTTTAGAGTCCTTGGTTTAGGAATTAAACCCCCCTTAGAGTTTTAAAGTAGTTAATAAAAGGAAATCATCTGAAGAAGAGGTATTGTTTTTAATTAAGTGTTTCTATTATATTTTTTTCTTCCAATTCAATAAACTATTATTCAAACATGGTGAAATAATAAATCTAGTAATCCCAATATTTTTAAATGATATTATGTTAATATAATCCCCTAAATTCATCTCAATTTTCATTAAATTGGAAAGGAATTAATCGTTGTTGTGTACGATAAACGACCACCTCACGAACTGATATAATTCATTTTCCATAACAATATATCAATAATTGTTATAATGATGAAATCAATTTTATATGTTATATTAATCACATATTTATCATTATTAATGTATAATATATCATTTAAATTCCTACCTTTACACACACATAAAAATGATAACATCGTTCGTGCGTACATGTGAACTATCACCTCCACGAAGCGATGTGATTCGTCTTTCATCACCAAATCACTTGGATGATATATACAATTATTATTAAATTATTATTATGATATTCAAAATATTATTATCATTATTTAAAGATAAATTATTAAATTCATTCTTTCTATAATGATCATTGAAAAATGAAAACATTACTCATGCGTTTGTACAATATACTATCACTAGGATTATAATGTATTTCATTTTTCATAACCATATGTGATAGTTTAATTTAAAAATATAATTGATACTTAAAAAGGATAAAAATTTCATGAATATTATTTTGGATATTATTTACTAATTACAACTTTGACTATTGACATCATACAAAATTGATTTTGGAATCAAGTACCGAATAACGTCAAAACATATTAAACAAACATAAATAATTAAGAAAATGATTTAACATGATAAGAAGTGATATAAAAGGAATAATAAAATTTATAAAGTTTCTAATGAAAGTAATTAATTAACATAACTTTATTAGTTATGAATATAAATATTTTATGAGATGATTCAGACTCAATGTAACGAACTTTCTTTTAAAAGACCTCTTTTTAAAGTTACTCTTCCAAATTTCCTCATGAAATAAAAAAAATGTTTTTTAAAACATATATATCATGAATGTAATTTCATGATTTCATGTAAATATAATTTTTTTTATGATTACATTAAAATTTCACTATTTTATTTTCAATTAATGTTTTTTTTATTTAAGAGTGCGAGTATTTGTAAAAATGAAAAGTGACTACAAAGTGAAAAAATTATTTTTTAGGTAATATTTATGTGTTATGATTATTTTATGTTTCATGGGAATTTTTTATGATTATGGGAAGATTTTTTTTGATAAAATAATAGTGGGTGAGCCCATTATAGATCTCTAATGCATTGGGTAATGGGACAAAGTTAACCGATAGGGTTTTTCCTAATATATTGAGGGAATATATTACAATGAGTATTTCAAATGTAACCATGAAGGAAACCACCTATGTTTCAATGAAATATACATTAAATTTAAGAGTTATATATAAATTATTACCAAATTTACCTTTATTATTTATATTTTCTATGGAGTTTTACAATAATATTATGATTTAATGTGGTAAGAAAAAGAAATTCTGTTTTATAGGTAAAAAGTATAACTTTGGGAAACTTTTTTCAGGGGTTTATAAGTATTCATGGACTAAAAATTTATTTTTTATTTTTATGTCTATTACTAAGACTGATTTCCCATTTCAATATTTAAAATTCCTTCCACATGGTTTTGAGGGATAATAGAGACACATATTATATCAAGGGAAATTTTTTGAATATATGTCATGAAAAGAAAAAATGTTTTATTTTTAAAGGGATTATTTTGGTGAAAAATGGATACTAAGTATAAGTGTCCACTTATAATTTTTGGGTTTACTATGTAAGATTTTGTCCTAATTCTATAAAACTCTATACCTAATTGCTCTTTGGTAATATAAAGTTATTTATAGTCTTAAAATGACTATAATAAGTTTTGTTTAAGGCCGATTCCTTATATTTGATATCTGAGTAGGGTTTAAACTATATTGGAGATTATGATATTCACTTAAGAGTTAGGGATATCATCGTGAGTTTAAAAGTTTTTGATTGAAAATAATTTTAATGTCTTATAAACCCTTTTTGTGACTTTAGGATATGAAATTTTAAGGTGAATAAAGATATTTTTTGGATACATTTAATTTTAAGGTAATTGTGGGTTAATATATTTAGGGATGAAAAATGAATGGAATGAGATAAAAATTTAGGTGAAAAAATTTTATTATAATTTTTTAATATTTTTCTCACATTTATAGTAAAGTTATAAGAATTAAATAGTTTTAGAAAAAGAAAAAGTCGTATGGTGGGTGACAACCCATTGTGTCCGGCAATGCTACAAAAATAAAACCCCCAACCGAAGGGAGACAAGGTTGAATCACCTACCATATTACTCTGTGAAGTCCCAGTTAGTATAAGTATTTTTTTTAGTTAAAAAGTTTGATAGATGAAGAATAATTTCATTTTGGGATCATATGTTTTATCTAATAGATAACCTTGGGATTGTAAAATGATTGGGTGATTAATTGATTAATGTTATTTAGGATGACATTTACTATTTTGGGATCCCTTTATGATTGAGAAAAATAGAATACTATGGGATTTTATTTGGGGAATAAAGGTTGGATTATATTTTGGAGGAATATATGATTTTTTTTAAGTAGGGTATTTATGAAATGGTTAGAGTATCTTGAGTTTTAATAGGGGAATTTCATTATGTTATAATAAATCATGAGTAATTTAAATTATTTTGAAATAAATGTTAAAATTTATCTTGGAAGACCATGTGATTAAATACATATGAATTTTGGGTTTTAATGTTATTATAGAATATTATGGAGTAATTTTACAGATAGTTATTTATTTAATTGTCTCTATTGAACTTTAGGTGTTACTGATGAATTTTAGAGATTGGAGTAGTTTTTTTTGTTCTATAAAAGTTTATTGTTTTTGGAGGATTATATTATCTTATCATAAACTTTTTGGTTTTTTCTAATACTTGAAAACTAGATTAATAGTTAGATATTCATTTTTGGATGTTGTGATCTGTATAAGTTGACTCTAATGCTACATGAAAGAAAATTCATCTTAAATACACATAGTTTGGAGAAAAAGATATTTTTGTGGTGGAAATTGACTAATGGAAGAAACTATACTTTTCAAGTTAGTATTTTTCCTTATTTTCTTAGTCAAATTAGTAAAATAATTCCTCAACACTATGAAATTGATCTTAAAACAAAAATATATTCTGTTTACTTTTATTATTATGAAATAAGTGACCTTTTAACCCATCATAAACTTATGGTTTTTTGATGAATAACTTTATAATGAGAATGATCTCTATCACCCTCCATCAGAAAATTATAGTTAATTTTCTCTTCCATATTAAAATTTTTCTACATGGAACCCTAGTATGTATTATCTTAGGCTACTATCGTAAATCCCTTTCTTTCATTCAAAGTTGATGTTTTATTAATATTTTTTACAATGTGGGATTTTGAAAAAGGTATTTTAAAAAGTAAAACATTAGTTACCATGCCCAAATTTAAAATTACGAGGAAAAAATTTCAAAAAGTAGTGGGGGGGGATTTAATATCCTGAGTTTTTAAAATAGTAATACTATGTTCGATTGCATACAAGATACCCCACATCAAGCTTAAACAAACAAATAAATATTATTATTTAAATGTTATCATTATAACCTAGATTTTAAAAAGGATAGTATAAAAAAGATCAAATGAATTTTGAAAATAGAGTTTAAAAATTTATATATAATTAATTTTTTCCTGACCAATTAATTATAAATGAAGATATAACCATTTTGAATATAAAAGGAAATCATTTTCTGAGAAACTATATAAATGCGAACAAATGTGTTTATAAAATAATAAAATAAATATTATTAGAATATATTAATGGTATATATATATATATAATATTAAATATAATTATTAACATTAATCTTATATGTTTTCTATACATGATATGAGAACAAATTCAATTTTACGCATAAAATAAATATTTTTCAAAAAATTCGGTTTTTCCACTAGTTGATAGAACACATGTTTTAAATATTTTTTTTCCAGTTTTATACATTCTATGTTAAAAAATAAACATCTTATTAAGATGATGAATATAGAATTTTTTTTTGAATTTCTGTTATTTTTATGATAAAATTATTTTTTTAATGAATTGTGAAAAATACATTTAAATTAAAAACTTCATTTTCATACAATTTATTTATAGTGGAAAATTATATTTTTTAATGGTTTTAATGTATTATTAAATCAATTTTGTATAATTTAATCCAATTTATATCATTGGAATCAATTTTACATTGAATTTGGATATAAAAACATTTCCTTTTTTGTATGTTTTTACATTAAAAACTCATTTCCTCATTCCATAAAAGAAATTATTTTTTAATTAATTTATGAAATTTCATTGTTTTTATTTTTTAAAAATTGATTCCATATATGGAATCATAAGTTCAAAATTCATTTAACAGGTCCCCTTTATTTTTGGAAATTACAAATAGTAACTTTAGTAAATTTTTATTAACATGTTTAAAGGTAAATATAGTAATTAAGGGTAAAAATAATATTATAAATATTTTAAAATTACCCTAAATTTTTCCCTAATTTCATTGGATGAGTAGGTTTTGATCAAAATAATCCTTAGGAAGAAATTATAACCTATTTAAGACACTTGGATGAGAGTATGTCATTTATAATATTTTATCTAATGAAACGTCAAAGGTGTCATACTCTTATTTCTCATAAATATAAAATATTTTATATAGGTTTGTATAGAGGATATGTTGGAATATAAATAATATTTTGAAATATAAATTTTTTATCTTGATCATGGTCATTTATTTTTAATTTTTAGGAAATAAATAATTACATTAATTACTTACACAATGATGATGGAGTAATTTTTTAATTAATGGAAAATCAAATAAATTATTTTAAAAATATAAAATAAATATAATTTGATGTAATTAATGTCAACCATGAATTTTATATATTCCACTGAAATGTTAATTATGTTTTAAAAGATATTGTTCGAAGATATCACATTGTTATAATATTTTTTAAAGGTTGAGTAATGAATAGTTTTTAATTTGACATTAATGATATTTTGATGTAAATAATAATTTATTAAATTAAATAATATTCATAAAAACCTAAAATTAGGCCAAATTATTGGGATAAGTCTGAAAATATCACAAATGACTCATTTATATGTCTTCTATAATTTTTTAGAAATCATATTAACCACTAAATTTAAAATTACATGAATCACAGTAAGAATTAAAGAGGTTAAATAAGGGTTGAAACAAAATGATAAGGATTAAAAAATATTAAAAATTATTCTAATTTTAATTTAATGAATTTATATAGACCCATAATATTCTTATATTTGAAATAAATCAGTTTTTAGACAATTTTAATAAAAAATTAGTTAATATTAATTTAATAATTTGAAGAATTCTAAGGGTGCCCCTATCCTCTCCTATACAAGGGAACCCATAATTTACTTTTCTACACACTTAAAAACCTATTTTTTATAGGATATATCCAAAACCATTCCTATAATCCCTCCACAAATTCTAGATTCCTTATTTTAGGAGGAAACCCTCCATAGAAGTGTTTAGGTGTTAATCAAAGGGTATCATCCGTAGAAGAGGTATCGTTTTTAATTAAGTGTTTTTATTTTATTTATTCTTCCACATAATTAAAATATTTTTAAACCTTAATTAAATAATAAATACATTGTCCTTAATATACTGAAATTTTATTTTTTTAATATAATCACATAAATTCATCTCCACTTTCATCAAATGGGAATGGAATTAATCATTCACGCGTATAGAGGAATACCACCTTGTGAACCGATATAATTTTTTTTCCATAACCACCTCTAAATACTTGTTATAATGATAAAATTACAGTTTATATTTTATATTGATGACATATTTATCATTATTAAATTATAATAAATCATTTACATTGTTACCGTCTCACTCGGGTTATCGATTTCACCCCTCGTTCCAGTTCATTTTAGGATTTCAGTTTCACTCTTGAGTTCTGGGTGTGACGGGTTTGAGTTTTTGGTATTCCATTTTTTTATTTTTGGTCCAATGTTTTCCATGAGTTTCCCCTTGAGTTTTCATGAAACATTAAAGTTTTTTTGTTGATAGATTGATGTGCAGTTTGGCGCACATATTTTCAAACAGTGCACCATTCCCCAGGCAACCATAATGTAGGTTGAAATTTTTCAGACATAAACTACCACACGAATTCCACATAGTAAGTTAGGCCATGTGAGATAATAATTTGGTAGGTTCCTCCTATGCATAGAGGGTCACACAATCACTTCACAATTTGAAAAACTATGTAGACTAACTATGTATAATGTCCATATCATTTAAAATTCTAAAATGAGCTTTATGTGCCCTTGGGGTTTTACCCAAAATCTACCCCTATTTCCCCCATCTGTGCTTCTCATCCCTAGGTGCCTCCAAAACTTCCTATTTTCTCCTTTTTACTCCCTTCTCTTAGTGTATTTGGCATAGAAACTCCATAAAATCTCTAAGTAAGTCCCTCATCCTTTGATTTCCTTCTCTTTTCTAGGGTTTCCTTATTCTTTGGGGGTTTGTTTCTATAGTGGTTTGGATGTCTAATTTAGGGTTTATTTTTTCTTATTATAGTTTTATGATGATGTTTTTGGTTGGATATTTCCTTTCTAGGGTCTTGTGGTGGTACAATTGTGGTCTCACACCAATTTCTAGAATTTTTTACACTTGAGGTAAGTGGTTTCATTCCTTAACATTATTATATTCTTTTAATATGCTTTTTTGTGTATTTAATCTTGTTCTATAGATTAATTTTTTGGTAAAAAATATATTTATGGAGTTTTTGGCATGTTTTCATGTTGAGGGTGGGTTTTCAATGAAAAAATGGATGACTTTTTCATGTTGGGTTTTTGTTGTGTACCATTAAATATGGATTGAATGTTGTTTAAATGATGAAAAGAATGTTTTAAAAAAGATATTGGTTTAGGTGTGGATTTAAAATTGGAATTTACCTAATGGAATTGGTTGATCAATTGTGTGATATTATATTTCTTTTTCCAATGTGGATTTATGAATTGCGTAAGTGATGCTAAATGTATTTGAAAGTTGTTTTTGGTGTGTGTAAAATGGAAAGTGGATTGGTTTATTGAATATTTTGATTTCTTGTGTGTTTATAATGTGATACATGTGTATATAAAAAATGGTGTTTCTTGTAACATGTAAAATGGGATTGAGAACAAGGGAATCCTGAGTATATTGGTGGGATGACTAGATCTTGTATGCTAGTGATTTATAAGTGGACTATCTTGGTTTCACTTAGATTTGTTGAATATTGCAACACTATCAAAACTATGATGATTATTGCAAACCATTGGGCCCTTAGGGTGTCCCCTCCTAGTGGATCGCGCATAAGAAACTTGCTTGTCATGGTTGTTATACCATATTTTCAACATGGTATGAAGTTCTAATGTCACACTAAATCTAGATTATCTTTATGTATTTACTCATAGTGATCTATTGATACTTATATGAAATGGTGTCACCCATCATCATACAGTGGGCCTTGAGTGCATTTTATTTCAAGTAAATTATATCTTAGTAAAATTTTTATTTTAAATGTCACCAGTACAAGTCTTGTGCTGAAAATATTTCTTTGAAGAAATAGTTTTCTTTGAATGGACTCCTATTTAAACGGTTCTTCATAAAAATTATTCAAAAGCTTTTATATGAATGAGTATGTTAAATTTTCTTTTAATATTATAGCATGGAATATCTCTTTGGGTGTCATCCTACTGAACTTTGGTTCACACCCTATATACACCATTGGGTGTATGTAGACTTTGATTGTACGACTCAGGTAATGTAAATTTTGTGGTGATGGGGGACCCGTTTGTTAGATATCCTCCTTATTACAGGTGTTAGTGGTGGTGGAATGAGGGAAACTTTTCTCTTGAAACATGGATGTCATTGGGAGGGTCTTGTTGTTCCCTTTTTATTGTAGCCTATTTTTTTATTTAAAATTGTAATCTTAGAATTTGAAAATTAGTGTGCATTTTTTGTTTTGGTTTTTTATTATTGTGAGGATTATTTATGTTAGTTACAAATGGTTATGAAGATGGGTGAAATCATTCACAAAACATGTTATTGATAATCAAGAACTAGTTTATATCCTGTGGGGATCGGGAATTCCCTACAGGTTATGCCACGGACTCGATCATGTGTCGTTTTGGATGGAACTCTGGCTTGGTTCATGAAAAAATTGTATGAGAGTAGGTCCCACACTATTTAGGTCATGTTTTTTTGGGATGATGCAGGATAGAATAGAGCTAGGATTGTTAATACTTGATGTTCTATTTATGAGTAGGGTGCCTGGACAACACACCTCATGATGAGACTTGAGTTTCTAGGGGAAGTCATGCTTTTTAGTTCTCACGAGTTTTTTTCACTTGGAAATGAAAAAGGGAGTTGGGATAATAATCTTAGAGAGCTTACAGGGTCTGGAAATCCATTTAAAGCCAAAGATATGGTCTTATAACACTCTCTTGGATAGTGGTGTGATTAGTGTATGGCCGCCAACCATATTTATGATTCACCCATTTTCACTAGTTTCCTCTTGAATTGTCTTGTGTATTATTGGGTTTTGAAGGTTGTTTTGAAATTACATGCTTTGGAATTGTGAAATAATTTATTTTTAAGTGGAAATAGTTTTGTTTGGGAGGAAGGAAAATGGATTTATAGAACTATTTTAAAGAATGATTTAGAAAAGTGGATTTCTATAAAATGGTTTTGAGTAAATGGGGATGATTTTATCACAATTTTATTTTTATAATAAAAATTTTTGGTGAACTGAAACTAGTTTTTTTAGAAATTATGAACTATTTTATGGTGGGTTTTGAAAATATGTTTTGAATGGGACATGTTGAACTATCAAAAATATTTTGAATTATATGAATTGGAAATTTTTGATGAAATACAAGGTATTTTGGTTTGATAAATGATGAAATGTTTTGTATTGGTGTGTGAAATTTGAAATATTTTTCAATTTGGTGGTCATTGAATTTTTGGAAAGCATTATTAATTTTTGAAATGGGAATTAAATTAATGAGTTGAAAGTGATGGTTTAATGTTTTGTTTAGGAAAATGGAAAAGTTTTGTTTGAAATTTGGTATTTCAATTAGTGACTGCATGCATGAATATTTGTGAATGGTTGATGGGACAAATAGTTGAGTGCCTAGATTGGTATGAGTGGATGGGTGCTTGGTGTGGCATGAGAACATGCATATGTGAGGCCTAGGAGATACCATTGGTGAGTTTTCAACACACCAAGCATTATTTATTTTCAAAAAATCGATTTTAAGGAAAAATGTGATGTTTTGGCAACCTTTGGTTATGTTGCGTGTCTTCTTGTGATTTGGGAACACCACTTTTGTGGTGTTTGAGTTTAAAAACCCTCTTTTCTTTAATAGTGTTTCATGTTATCATTTTTCATGATGATTGGTTTTGAAAATAATGGTTAACATGTTCTTGTTGATGGGTTGGGAATCCCTTGAGTTGGTTCCCACTATTTGTTTGGTGTTTGTTCACAGTACGTTTTGGTTGATGGAGTAATTTGATTGGGTCCTCAGTTTACCTTGTTGGATAGTTAATGCCTCAATAAAGAAATGATGCATATTAAAAGTGTGGACATAGTTGGTTCATCATTAGAATACCCTCTAGTTGATCAATTTAATAACTTTATTCTTGAGTTTTAGGATTTAATTCACCACTTTTTTTTGTTAATAAAATCTTCTCGTGTCAGAAGGGTTGATGCAGAAAGTTGAAATATACATTAGTCTTTTTGATTTGTATGAGTTGTTAAAAGTGAATTTTTCCACCATTATTCACAAAGTTCCATCCTAGAAGTGGTTAAGTGAATTCCAGTGAGGAGAGTGGAATGTAGCCTGAGATCGATAGTGTTAACCATGATGTTAAAAGTTTCTTTTATCTTTTTCCAGATTCCTTTAAGCGGGGGATCAAGTTGTTCCCTAAGTTTGGAATGTCTAGTCATAAGAATATTTTGTTTACTTTTTTAGAAGATAGTGTAATGTTTGGGTCTTAGTTTAATGTCTCCTTTCCTTGTAATTCCTCTTTGGTTATAATGGTTGTGTTCGGTGGAGTTTCATGGTTTTTTTCTTTTAGTTAGAAATGTAAAAGTTAGATTGTGACTCTTTTGAGAACTTATATTTTAATAAAAGTGTGTTTCCTTTGAAAATCATTAATTTATCCATTATAAATGAAGGTTCCTTATGTGTGTTATTTATTCTGGATGTTTCTCATTGGGATGCAAAAGGATGATGCACAAACATTTTCAAAGTGCCTATCTTGGTGAAAGTTCAATGTTAGAGCAAAGTTGGTCTTAGGGTGTGTTTTGTTCTATTGGTGCTATCTGGATTGCGCTGAGGTTGCCTGTGTCACCAAAAAAATTAGTTCTTATCAGGTTTTTTAGCTTCTAACTGTGAGTTAGAAGATTCTTCAAATATCAAAGATCCATCCATTTCCCTATAGTGAAGCTTGTGTGTAGTCAGGAACCCCAGGTGTGTGAAGGACCTTGGCCTGGATTTTGTCTTTGGTGCTAAAATGGGAGCAATTTAAGTTCCATGTGGTAGTTTCTTCACTATGTAATGTATCCCTTTATAGAAGGGGTGTTTTGGTCTTGTTTTATTATCAAAACCCTTATAGTATAAGAATTCCTCCTTGGTTATAAGGACACATAGTTTTCTTGTTTCTTTGAAATTCCAATGGTTGTGTATTTAAGATATGACTCTTCATTTGGTTGTCCTTTTATGGTCAAACATATCAATTAGTTTCAGTGATGGTTTGTACTCATATGGAAATGGGCATGTCCTATGGGGATTGTAGTTCACATAGTGTTTTTCATGGGATTTGGAGTTTCTTTCATTAGGCACCTTATATTGGGGATTTAGTCGATACTAATTGGTTAAGCTAGTTGGTTATCATTGTGGGGAAACCCACTATGGTTATCATTTAGAATTATTCTAGATTAAATTGGTAAAATATCATCTCAAAAGGTAGAAAGTCCATTTGTACCTCCTTGTGTTTATAATCCGGTTGAGTTTCTGGTGTTGGATTGGTAGTGGGTAGTCTCGTTTGGAGCTATCAAAGTTCAAGTTCCTTCCTTGAGTAAATGTTGGGATTAGAGCACACCCAATGATTTTGATGAATTAATTTTATGGAATTAGTCATCAAGACATGGTTTGAATTCATTTACGCATTTCAGGTAAGTGGTATGAGTTTCATTTGGTAATATCTGAGGTGTTTTTTGTTTATTGGGTTGGATTGTGCAATGTGAGAATTTATTTTCTTTTTATTGATCAACTAGAAGTGTTTCAAATTCCGGTGGAAAAGGAATATAATGGGGATTCCATTCTTCCCACTCGAGTTCAACTTCTAGACCCCTTTTCCTTTTCATGTTTTTCTTTCATTATTCTCATTTGATGTTCATTGGAAATATTCTTGAGCTGTGAAGAAGTGTTAATTTATGATTTTAGATCAGGCCTTGTTGTGGTTTCTAGGGGTGGAAAATATTATAGTGTGGAGAAATTCCACACCCAGGTTTTTGATTTCACCCATTATTTTGGTTCATTTTTGGATTTTGGTTTCACTCTCAAGTTCTGGGTGTGAAGAGTTTAAAATTTTAGGTATTTCCTTCTTCTATTTTTAATCAAGTGTTTGTCTATAAGTTTCCCCTTGAATTTTTATGAAAAAATAATGTTTTTGTGTGGTTAGATTGATACACATAGTTGGCGACCAAATTGTCAAACCATGCACTATTCCCTAGGTAACCATGTGGTAGGTTGAAATTTTTAGACAGAAGCTAATGTGTGACATCCACATAGTAAGTCAAACCAGGTGGTAAGTGGATCTTAGGAAGAGAGGGGTGCACAGTTTCCACACGGTTTGAGAAACCATGCAAACTAACTATGCGTGATGTCCAGATCATTAAGAATTATAAAAGGACCTTTGTTTCCCCTTGAGTTTTTACTCCAAATCCACCCCTCTCACCACTATTCCATCTTCTCAGCCCTAGGTTTCTCCCACCCTTCCTCTTGTCTCCTTTGGGCTCCCTTCTCTTAGTGTATTTTTATAAAAACTCTAAGAAATATCCAAGTATGTCCCTCCTTTGATTTCCTCCTCTTTTCAAGGGTTTCCTTCTTATTCTTTGGGTATTTGATTCTCTAGTGGGTTGGATGTTTGATATAGGGTTTTTTTATGTTTATAAGGTTTTTATCTCGATGTTTTTGGTCAGATATATCCTTACTATGATCTTGTGGTAGTGAGGTTTCGGTTTCACATCAATTTTTCAAAGTCTCTACACTTGAGGTAGGTGGTTTCGTGACTTAACATTTTTTGATAAATTTAATATGTTTTTTTTGTATTTAATCATCTTATATAGTTTAATTGTGTGGTGAAAAATATATTCATGGAGTGTTTTAGCATGTTTTATTATTGAAAGTGGATTTTCAATTGAAAAATGGATTACATTGGCATGATGATTTTTGTTGTTCACCCTTAAATATGAATTGTAAGTTTTTTAAATGATGAAAAGCATGTTTTAAAAATGATCTTGGTTTTGGTGTGGATTTCCAAAGGGGATTGGCCCAATGGAATTGGTTAATCAATTGTGTGTTATCCGTGTGATTTGTAAAATGTGAATTTATGGATTATGTAAGTAATGGTAAATGTATTTGAAAGTGGTTTTTAGTGTGTATAAAATAGAAAGTGATTTTGTTTATGGATGGTGGTGATTTCCTAGTGTGTTTGTAATGCTTGGAATGTGTATGTGAAAAATGGTATTTCTTATTAAATGTAAAATGGTATTAAGAATAAGGGAATAAAGGGTCTCTTGGTGGTATGAATAGATCTAGTTTTCTAGTGATTAAGAAGTGGATTGTCCTAGTTTCACTTAGCTAGATTGACGATTACAATGCAAAATAAACTATGATGATGATTGGAGACTGTTGGGCCTCTGGGGTGTCCCCTTATAGTTGATCGTGCATGAGAAAACTGTTAGTCATGGATTTTATACCAAAATTTCACTCAGGTATGAGGTTCTCATGTCCCACTCAAGCTAGATTACTCTTATGGATTTACCCATAGTGCTATCTTGAGGCTTATGTGAAATCATTACATCTGTCTACATACGGTGGACCTTGAGTGCATTTTATTTCAAGAAGATTTATCTCAGTTAATGTTTTATTTTAAATTTTACCTGTAAAAATGTTTTTCTGAAATTATTTCTCTAAATAAATGGTTTTCCTTGAATGGACTCCTTTGAAAATGGTTCTTCTTAAAAAAAATTCTTTAAAAAAATTTCATAAGATTTTATATAAATGAGAATGTTAAATTTTCTTTTAATGTTATAGAATGTAATCTCTCTTTGGGTGGAATTCTACTGAGATTTTTCTTGTATCCTACATACACCTTTGGTTGTATGTAGACTTTAATTTTATGACTTAGGTAAAGGTAAGGTTTGTGGTGACAGGGGATCCTGTTGTTAGAGATCCTCATTTTTACAAGTGTTGGTTATGGTGGCTTGAGGGTTATGTATCTCTTGACATATGGAGGTCATTTGGTTTTTATTTTTGTTCCCTTTTTGTTGTATCTTTTTTTAAAAAAAATTGAAAACTTAGAATCTGAAAATTATCATTATTTTTTGTATTTTGTAATTTATTATTGTGAGACATATTTCTGTTGGTTACTTACACTTAAAAAAATGGGTGTAATCATTCCTAAAGAATGTTATTGATATTTAGGCAATAATTGCCTATCTATGGATATTAGGACTGCCCTTTATGTCATTACATGGACCGGGTCAGGTGCCAGGTTGGATGGAACTTCATTTTGGTTCGTGACACTTACCATTCCATGCAAATAAAAATGATAATGTCCTTCATGCATATGTGTAAACTATCACCTCTATGAAGCGATGTGATTTTTTTTCATCAACACATCACATGGATGATATATATATATATATTTAAATTTTTAATATTATATTAATTATATTATTATTATTCTGTAAATATAAAATAATAGTTACCTTCTTCCATAATGATCATTAAAAATTGGAAATGTTACTCATGCGTATGTATGACCTACCATCTCCATGATTATAATGTAGTTAATTTTTCATAACCATATATAATAGTTTGATTTAAAAGTATAATTGATTTTTAAAAATTATAACCATTCCATGAATAGTATTCTAGAGATGATTTACTAAGGACCACTATGACTATTAACATCATACCAAATTCATTTTGGTCTCAAGTACCGAATATTTTCAAAACACCCGGCATGAACATAAATAATTAAGTAATTGTTATAACATGATAATAAGTGAAATAAAAATAATAATAAACTTTATAAAGTTTCTCAATAATGTAATTAATTAACTTATGTTTATTATTTAGTAAGATAATGATTCTACAAGATGATTCAAACTCAAGGTAAAGTACTTTCTTTTAAAATCCTCTTTTAAAGGTACCCTTTCAACAATTTTTAAAAAATAAAAAAGGAATTAATTTTTAAAATTTACGTAATGAATGATATTTATCACTTTCATGTATCTTTAATTTTTTTATTCTTCTTTCATTATTTAAAAATTATATTTTACAAATAATTTTTTTTTCATTTATGAGTGCGTGTCTTTGTAAAAACTAAAAAGTGATTTTAAAGTGGATTTTTTTTCTTTTATGTAAGATTTATGTGTTTTTATTATATTATGGTTTAGGGGAATTGTAATGAGTTTATATTTTTTTATGATAAATGATTGTGGGTGAGCTTTTTATATCTCTCCAATGAATTGGGCAATGAGATGAAGTTAACTAGTAGGGTTTCTACTAAGATATTATGGGAATATACTACATTGGTTATTCTAAATAAAACCCTGAATGTTACTCCTTATGTAGAGATGAAAGCTACAGTAAATGTATGAGTGATATAGAAATGATGCCAAAAGATACATTTATGATTTATGTTTTCTATGGAGTTTTATAGAAAACTTATGAACTCATGAGGTAAGCTAAAGAGATTAAGTTTTATGGGTGAAAAGTTTTACTTTGTGAAAAGGTTTTCATGGGTTTATAATTATTTGGGGACTGATAGTTTCTTTCATTATTTCTATGCCTCTTACTAATGCTTTTTGATCATACCATGTTTTAAAATGTTTTTTATAATTTATGGATGAATTGAGATAACAATGAGATAATGGGGAAAATTATAAATACAAATTAGGAAAAGAAAATATGTTATATTTTAAAAGGGTTTCCTTTGGTCAAAAAAAGGATTCTGAGTATAATGGCCACTTTTAATTTTTGGGTTTACTATGATATAATTTTTCCTAAATCTATAAAACTCTAAAACTAAAATATATTTTTTAAAATAAAGTGATTTATTGTTTTAGGAGAACTAGAATAAGTTATGTTTATGGAAAAGTCCCAATAAAATTTATTTAAAAAGTTATATTCAATATCAATTTATTTATTTCAATAAAACAATACTCACCCCATGAATTTTAAAAGGATTTTAGTTTTTAATTCATATTCACTTTGATGTTCCTTACAATAAAGTAATTATAGTTACTAACTTTCGATAGAGAAATGAAAAAAATACCGAGATGCTCACAACACCTCTAATTATTCTTTTAGATTATTCCTTAGTGCAAAATAATGAGAATAGAATAACAAACTACATTTTTTAAATGCTTCATAACTCAAATCCAAGTGGCTATATCATATAATCTATATTTCTTATGAAATTATTGAGATAAATAACAATGTTAGAACATTGTTCATGAATCAAATAAATAATTTAGGATACATCATAGTCATCCAATAATCATGGACTTGGGATTCAATTTCAACCCATAGAGAAGGATTTAAATTCACGAATATAAGGAAACAAAGTATAATAATAGTAGTAATTTTTTTTATAAAAACACTTAAATTAGTGCATCAAAACTAAAATAAAAAAAGAATAAACATAGTAAACCACCATTTTCAATTCTAGTAAAAATATTCATTCATTACTATTTTATTTCATATATTTTTCAGTTATAAGATTCAAAAAATTCACAACTAATTATAAATAAGGTCATAGAATCCATAAATATCAATTAAATATAAAAAAGTAAAATATTTATCATATCAAGAAACTTAGTAACAAATTGATAGAAAAAAATCATAGGATATGAAATAAATAATAAATTCTAGAAATTTCATTGATATATAGAATCAGGTAAAAGTTAATTAAATAAGAAACAATAGCTGTGAATCAAGAAAATATAAACTAGTAAATAAATTAATAACCACTAGAAAATTATCCATATATAGTTTTTCATTTATTCAAATTAATGACAATTTCACATAGATCATTCCATTTTACCATAAATTGTACAATTTCATAAAAAATATCACAAAAAATATCAATAATTAATGTTTTTTTTCATAAATACATATATAAAAATGATAAATCAACACTATCATAATCAATCTTGAGGCCTAAAGAATTTATATCATCAGTAATGCATGAAAAAATTTAGCACATTGAGATAGAGATAAAAATTTGATACATATTTTAAAAGAATCATTTCATAGAGGGTTCTAATGGAATATTTATATTTTATTCCTTCATAATTATTACATGTTATAGTACTCACATCATAATACATGAACCATGTTATTATTTTTTACCAATTTATTATCATACTATCATTTTTTCACTTAATCACCACATGTTTTTCCTTCATACATTATATATAATCAAACCATGTAACAAATATAAATAATCATCTATGTGGAATAAAAAAATTTAACATGTCACAAAATTTAATAGGATTAATATATCTGTGTATATATATATATATATTTATAACTTATAATGATTTTAGTAATGTTTTCTACAATGAAAAGTTATTATATATCATATTCCTATTCAATTTAAATCACACATAATTAATTCTTACAAATAAAATATATATTAGTTATTAATCACAATATTTAATTAAGTTATACATTATATGTAACAAAAATTTATAAATCTAGCAAGATTATAAATTTGATGAAATCAAACTCACATCCTGCATTTAATTTAAATAGTTTTCTAAATTATCAGTTTTAATTAACACATAATAAACCATACATATTAAGAAAAAATTGACTCTAAAACATGTTGTTAAAACATTTATTACAAAAATCTACTAATTTTACCAATAATTTTAATGGTATTCCTAAATGAGAAATATTATAGGAAATTTTATTCATTGAAAATACAATAATTTATTCATAGTTCATCATCAATCAAAATATACTAGTAAACCAATTTACACAATTTTTAATACACCTTTAATTCATATATTTATCTTACGTGTTTGTTAATTATAAAAAATTAAATCATTAAATTTAAAACTATTATGGAATTTTAATTAATACAAACATCATATATTTCTATGATTTTTAGGATAAATATAATTCCTATCATGAGTTAATTAAGTAAAAATGATTAGAGAATAATTATATAGATTATATAATATCATTTTTTATTCTAATATAAATTATTAAACATAACATAATTTATAATTAAAATTTTAACATAAATCATACCTAAGACAATAGTAGATTTCATACCCTACAATCAATGTATTTTATTTCACTAAAATAAGATAAGTTATATGTCACGGTACTTGCATCAGATAACAAGATACCATGATACCTGAATCCTAGTTGGTAACCATAACATCAAGGGCCTTGGAATCATTCATAATGTGATGTAAATATCCTTTTCATTCATTCCCCTACCTTCCATACAGGTTAGGATAAATGATTTTGTTTCACAAAAAAAACCCGATTAAATCCAAACTTGTGAATTTCTATAAACTCTATCATATATATAAACCAAAAACATTGATAACAAAATTTCATGAACCATCCCCATTGAAACCCCACCTGGGATTCCAGTGAAGACAAGTGTGCCCCAAAACCCACCTCCAATAGGTAGTGAGTTGGTTACTATAACAAAGGGTGTTCGTTACTCAAATTGGGGGAATTACACTCTTAAATTCCTATGAAAAAACATCCAACAATACACTACTTATAAATATGCTAAATAGTTAAAATTTCTCATTTCTCAAGTATATCAACATGAAATGTGTATAAAAAAATAAGTGAAATTCCATGGAAACCTCCTTCACTCCACTATAGTCACCCAAATAGTAGGATACCCAGTCTCTAGAAACCTATGGTGGAAAGAAAATCAATCAAACTTTATAGGTGTGAGCACTAAGGAGTGCATAGTAGGATCGTATTTCTAAAACATTTCATATTCATGTAAAATAAATGTTTTCAGAGAGATATGTTTGAAAAAACTATGAAACACAAGGGATAACCAATAATGGTGATAAAGATAGTAAACAAGATCCTGTAATAAATATAACATAATAAAAACATATAACCATCACCTTTGGTGGTAATACATGTATGAGTCAATGTTTATAATTTTCTATATTATATAAATTGTCATAAATGAGAGTGATATAAGGATTATTGAATCATAAAAAAATAATAGAAAATGTTCCATTAAAAACAACATAGCCATCAAACCATCTCTACATCATATAATCCATGATTACATGATTGAAAAAAATAAATAGTAACTGTCAACCTATTACAACCATACTAACAAAATTCTCATCCTAACAATTAGGAAATACAAGCATACTATAACGACCCAAATTTTTGAATAATATTCGTTTCCTAAATTTGTGTGTTATTTGATTTTATACTCCAAAAAACTACATCCTATAAATAATGAAGTGATACCATTGCGTTTTGACTATTATATGACCATTGGTCAATATGACCATTGGTCAATATGACCGTTGGTCAATATGACCATTGGAAACTAAAAACTTAAGGTTATATTTATTGTTTTTAAATATAAGTGATCTTTATAAAATATAATAGAAAGAAGAGTCGATGGCCTCATCCAGTAGACTTGGGCCATATGAAGCCCATATGTCAGAGCTTGGAAGGAGGTTGTGTCTCTAGGATTTGCTCTGGACCAAGCCTAAGCCGAGCTTCAACATGTGAAGCTTGAATGGAATTTCTTAAGGGATAAGTTCAAGATGATATAAATCACCACTCGGGCAATGTTGTCCAAGCCACCCCAAGATTCTATCAGCATAGCACACCATACACTTAGGACCAATTCAAGTTTTATAAGGGGCTATGTAAAGAGCCCTTAGTTACTTTGTGTAATTCATTCGTATAAATAAAATTGTTATTTCATCATTCATATTATTGGAATATCCTTTCTTAATAAAGTATATGTTTAATTAAGATAAATTTGATAAATTTATTTTAGAAGTAAAAATATTACTTTTTAATGATTTCTTATACATAGAGAATTATTATGGTAAAATAAATATCAATTTTGAATTTCAAATGCCAAAATTAACCAAGGATGAATTTTTATAAATTTTCTAAGAAGTTTCAATTTTATGAATAGTGTTTTTTGATGAATTGTATAAAAATATTTTATTATTAAATAACCTTTTCTCTATAATGATTTTCAAAAATTTTTCATACATGGTTGTAATATGGGTGAAAAATATGGTTAAATAAGATCAAAATAATTTTTTGTGAATATTTTCATACCCTTATGAATAGTAAAGAATAATAATGAATAGTAAATCGGCCAAAACAATAGAAACTTCACCCATGAATGTATAAATACAATTTAGACATCTTAAAAGTGAAAAACGATCATAGTACATGTTTTAGTATTTTTGTATGTCACTAATATTTTATTTACAATTTTATAATTAATTTTATAATTTAAAATGGAAATTTAATTTCAAAAAATTTAATCATAAATTGTTACTTTATTTTCTTTTGGTTATATGATAATTTTATGGGACCTTGATTACTGTTTTGAGGTGTTACAAAATAAGTTATAGTTTTAGAGTTGTTTTTTTGAATAAATAATGATTTTATATAAAAATTAAATTAAAAAATTTTAGAAAATTATTTTCATAAAATGGAGTTTATTTTTGAATTTAGATCCTCAATATTATGATTGGGTGAATTTCTGATATTTTTATAAAATGTTTTGTTTTTTGGTGAATAGTGAAAATACAGTTTTGAGTTTTGGTGTGTTTAATGACATCATTAATGATGTAATCATTCTGGTCGACTTGTAAATAGTAAGATATACTATGAGGTGTTTCAAGTGGCCAATACCATGGGAAAATACCATGGTAAAGCCCATGGTTATGAAAATACCACCGATGAGGTGTCCCTTGGAAATTAATAAAATATTCCCTCACTTTTGCTATAAATACCAAGCCATTCCCTCATTACTTTCATTCCAAAATCCTCCTAGATGAAGCTTTGGTCATTTTACCTCCCAAGGAGTCCTCACAAGGTGTCCTCAATCCCCCCAAGGTTGCAACCTTCATGCTTTCGAAGTTACTCTTCAAGGTAAGGGAACCTTTCACCCTCCACTTTTAAAGTCATGAGTTCTTTTATGTTACGTCTTCTAGTTTCCTTCTTCTTATGTTAGGGTATGTTATTATAT
The DNA here is from genome assembly GCA_963277665.1 of Viscum album. Taxonomy (NCBI): domain Eukaryota; kingdom Viridiplantae; phylum Streptophyta; class Magnoliopsida; order Santalales; family Viscaceae; genus Viscum; species Viscum album. The sequence continues at coordinate 1,328,526,215 of OY728165.1, read as the reverse complement.
ATCCTAAATACTGTCCATTTCATTTAAAATTGATGAGAGACCCTTTTCCTCTTATCAACTTATTTTTCTGAATTATTAAGTGACACATTTAGGCTGCTGAATTTTAATAAAATAAATCACATCTTTTTTTTTTCAAGTTTTCTTCTCCTTTGGTATGTCATAAAAATATCCATACCATGATATTATTTAAATTTTTTTATGTACCTATATAATATTATTAGTTATTTATGAGTGGTTTAACCTTTTCCCCTCTCTTTTAAATGTTTTCAAAAACCATGTGGTATAACCATTATGCTGTAGAAATTTTGCCTCAAAACCTCTCTCTTTTTCTCAAGAAATTCTTTATTTTATTTATGTGAATGAACAAAACTATTTTAGTTCTAGGGGTATTCATAAAGACATAATATTGATATATTTTATTCTGTAATTGACATACATATAACCCTCACCACCTTTCCGTGGGTTATAAATGACAAAATGATCTCATTTTTAACCACTTTTAGAACGTCATGATTTTGAAATGAAACCCATTTATTTTATTCTTGATGGGTTATTTATAAAATGTTTGATTATGATATATGTGAATAACATGAAGAAAAATAAATATTAAGGGTGTTCCATGAAATCAATCCAATGCATTGGGTAAATAATTTAATCTCTAGAGATGAAAAGTTTCACGATACCTTGGTGAATAGCCTTGGTAGATTTTATGACACATTTGGGATGAACCTTTGTGATATGTTCATGAATGTCTCAATAAAATTTTATATACAAATAATCAAGTTATGATTCATGTTATTTTAATTATTATATTCCTCTACTTCCATTGATCATGTTTTTATGTTTCCCATCAAGTTCTTATTGATATCACAAGTAAACTGATTCCTTTACTTTCTTTACTGGGCCTTCTGCTCAGCCTTTACTTTGATGTATGTCTCCAGGGTATGAGATGTAGTAATTGTACATAGGATAAACCTATGATAAATACTTACAAGTGGATTATAATAATGTTTTATATTTCCAAGACACTATACTTTAAAGATCCTATATTTTTAAAATGTAATGAAAAGTTATGTAATAAAAAGGCGAGATTCTATAGCTGGTATCAAAGGATAGTTTAGTTATTTATGGAAATTAGGCTATGAAAACTTTTGTCATAATCCTATAGAAAAGTTTTAACATCGAAAAGCTTACTAGTATTTTGGTGAAATATTAAGTAAGTGGTTTTTGAACAAATAAATCCCTGTCTAGATACAAACAAGTGAAAGTGGCTCTGGAATAGATGTGCCTTGGAGTGAAAACTCTTACAAGGAGTTTTGGGCTTAACCTGGGGTATCCTGGTACAAGACAACATGACTTGATGCACTAATGGTTTGACACTCCTGGAGGATATTTTTGGTCAATCTGAAGGTTTTTAGGAATCATTTTGAAGGATTTATAGAGAAACGTAATTGTTTAAGCATGAAGTTTTAAGACATAAAATCATTTATAGTTAAAAGATTCATAAATAAAATAAGTTTCTCACTAAGGTTTTATTCTTTTAGAAAATGGTGAACAATGGGAGGAACTGCGAAAATGGTGATAGTAATAGACCATGTGCTGACAACCCTCTAATGGAAGACGGAATGGAAACCTTCACGAGAATGATGAACCAGCTGACTCAAGTTATGGGAAATAACTTGAATCAAGATGAGAGATCAATCTCACCATGAAGGGGAAAACTTTTTGTTGAATCCATTATATGTCAATGACCACCAAAGTTTAGTGGATCTACTGACCAATTGATTTATGAAAAATGGATCAGATCTATTGAGAAGATCTTTTCTATTCTCTACTATTCAGAACAAGAAAACGTCACCCTGGCTATTTACCACTTAGAAGGAGAAGCTGACTAGTGGTGGGAACTGATTAAAAACATGAGGCCAATAGTGGAGGTTGAAGCTATAGAGTGGGAAGAGTTCAGAGGGATCTTCTTCAGTAAGTATTTCTATCATTCCATGAGAACAAGAATGGAGAAGGAGTTTCTCAATCAGGAGAAAAAGGAGAATGAATCTATGGGAATCTACGAGATGAACTTCACTAGACTTTCCCATTACACCTAATGCTTTATCATGGATCCTAATGGGAAGGTTGATAGATTCTTTAGTGGACTGAGACCTCATATGCAGAAGAATCTAGCCAACCAAGACTATGAGAGTTATGAGGAGATCGTACGGAGTGAAATGAAGGTTGAACTAGAGTTTGGTGAGACATAGTGGTCTCATAAATACAATGACAAGAATAGATCAATAGAGACAAGACTAGGGAGGAGATTCAACTAGGTAATAGGAGGGAAGCAAATACAACATCCCACATGTAATAAATGTGGGAAGAAGAATTCGGGGAACTGTCTTCTCGGGAGCAGGAAGTGCTACAAGTGTGGAAGATATGACCATATTTCATGACATTTTCACAATGAGGTGAAGCCTCAACACCCAAATACTAACGACCAGGTGAAGATGGTTCAGGACCTACCTGATGTCCAATGCTATAAGTGTGGAAAACTTGGGCACTTTGACAATCACTATCCAAATCCGAGGGCAGTGGAGGGGAATCACCATTAGACTAAAAAACGACTAAGGAAACAAGGAAATACTTTTTCAAACACTAAGTATGGAGTTGAAGTGCCAAATAATGTGGTGTTAGTTACTCTTGTTGTTCTCTCAAATCTAGAAAGTACTTTATTAGATTCTAGTTCTACACATTCCTTTATTTCCTCCATGTTTGAAAAGAATTTAGAATAAACCCTTGAATTGCTAAAAGTAGAGTTATCAGTCAAGAATCATGATGGGATTATCCAAGAATCGTTAGTGTTTAGAAACTCTAGTATTTTCTTTAGTGAGAACAATCTTATCACAAATCTAGTAGTCATTCCCATGCTAGAATTCGACATTATACTAGGGATGGTCTGGCTCTCAAAGTATAATGCTAAGTTAAAATGTACAAGTAAGGAAATATCTGTAGTATTGAATAGTAAATCAATAGTTATCTTCCATGGAGAGATTTATCAACCTGAAATTTGTCTAGAAGAACCTCCTATATCTATCTTTATGGAGTTGATCAGTGAAGAAGAAAAGAAAATGAGAGTTTAAGGATAGAAAATGTCCCAATAATCCAGGAATACATTGACGTATTTCTTGAGGAGTTACCCAGACCTCCCTCAGAAATAGAGGTAGAGTTATCCATTTAACTCGTACCTATATCTCATATGATATTAAAGACCCCATATAGGATTTCAAATGTGGAGCTGAAGGAATTAAATAAACAACTCCAAGATCTTTTGGAAAAAAGTTTTAACTGACCGAGTGTGTCTCCTTGGGGAACACCTGTTCTCTTTGTGAAAAAGAAGGATGAATCAATGTGGTTATGCATTGATTATAGTGAACTTAATGGGATCATAGTGAAGAAAAAAAATACCCTCTTCCAAGAATTGATGACTTATTTGAACAACTTTGTGGGGCTCAATTCTTCTCTAAGATTGATCTTCGATCTGGTTATCATTAATTGAGGGTGAAGAAAGAAGATATTCCAAAAACTGCATTCCAATCAAGATATGGGCATTATGAGTTTGTTGTTATGCCCTTTGGACTTACTAATGCACATGTTTTTTTATGGATTTGATGAATAAAGTATTTAAGGACTACCTTGATAACTTTATGGTAGTTTTTATTGATGATATTCTGATATATTCCAAAAGTCACGAGGAGCATGAGGATCATCTAAGGGTTATTTTGAAAACTCTACAGAAGGAGAGTATTTTTGGGAATTTTAGAAAATGTGAATTCTGGTTGCAACAAGTTTCTTTCTTGGGGAACATTGTAACCAATGAAGGAATAACAGTTGACCCTACAAAGAAAAAAGTTGCAATGGAGTGGCCTCATCTTACAACAATAACTGAGATTCATAGTTTCCTTAGATTAACAAAATATTATAGGAGGTTTGTGAAATTTTTTACATGACATTCTAATCCATCAACCAAGTTAACTCGAAAAGGGGTCAAGTTCATCTGGACAAAGGAGCATGAGGAAAGTTTCCAAGAGTCGAATAAGAGATTGGTTACCGCACTCGTACTAACTCAACCCTCAAGTAGAGAAGGATTAATTGTTTTTAGTGATGAATCCATGAAAGGGATATGTTTATTCCTTATGTAAAATGAAAAAGTCATTGCTTATGCATTGCGACAGTTAAAGACCCATGAGCAGAACTATCATACGCATGATCTGGAGCTGAATATGGTTGTTTTTGCTCTAAAGATATGGAGGAACTATCTTTATGGGGATAAATGTGATATATACACAGACAATAAAAGTTCAAAGTATATTTTCACACAAAAGGAATTGAACATGAGATAGAGGAGATGGTTGGAACTTATAAAAGACTATGATTGTTCAATTCATTATTATCTCGAAAGATCAAACAAAGTTGCTGATGCATTAAGAAGGGAAGACCCAATTGTTCTTTCCATGATGAGGATTCAAAGGGATTCTTTGATGAATGACCTAGTAAATATATACATGGGAATTATAAGGGAAGGGACATCATCAACCCTAACTCAAATGATTTCTCAACCATCATTACTAGAGAAGATCAAGAAATCTCAGAAATAAGATCCTTTGTTATGGAATAAGTATTAGGATATGAAGGATGGGAAGTTTTATGAGTTCAATATTGATCAAGAAAGTGTATTGAAATTTTGTACAAGACAATTTGTTCCATATATTCTGGAAATAAATAAGGAGCTGATGGATAAATCTCATAGCTCTACATTCTCTATATATCATGGAAGTACAAAAATATATAGTGACCTTCATGATTTTATTAGTGGGATAATATGAAAATGGAGATTATTGACTATACTTCAAGGTGCTTGGTATGTTATCAAGTGATGGAAGAGTGAAAACTCCCTAAAGGGGTATTGTAACCACTACCCATACCAACATGGAAGTGGGACAATATCACTATGGACTTCGTCACTGGTCTCCCAAGAACATCCAAAGGAAACAATGCGATATGGGTTATTTTGGACCATCTCACCATGATTCCCCATTTTATCTCTATTTGGGAAGTTTTTTCTCTTGATCAACTTGCCAATATTTATGTAAAGGAAGTGGTAAAGTTTCATGGAGTTACACTTTCTATCGTATCTGATCGTGATCTAAGGATCACATCAAAATTATGGAGAAGTATTCAACATGCTTTGAGCACTGAATTGAATTTTAGTATGACCTATCACCCCCAAACTGATGGGAAATCTGAAAGGACTATTCAAAGGCTCAAGGACATACTGAGAACATGCTAAATTGAATTTAAAGGTTGATGGGATAAACATATCCCTTTAGTTTAGTTCTCCTATAACAATAGCTTTCACTTGAGCATTCAAATGGAACCCTATGAAGCTCTATATTGGAAGAAATGTAGAACTCCTACTTGTTGGGATAAAACTGGTGAACAAAAGCTTCTTGGGCATGATATTGTGCAAGAGATGACATAAAAAGTCCATGTCATCCAAAAACACATTAAGGCTGCTTAGAGTTAGAAAAAGAGATATTCCAACAACCGTCAAAGGGACAAGGAGTTTGATGTTGGTGACACGGTCTTTCTTTGATTTCACCTTGGAAGAGAGTCATGAGGTTTGTAAAGAAATGGATTCTTAGCCCTAGGTACATTATCCCCTTTCATATCCTTGATCGCGTGGGAGTAGTGACCTATCGACTTTCACTTCCCCCAAATATAGCACAAGTTCATGATGTATTCCACGTATCCCTCTTTAGGAAGTACATACCTAACCCTTCACATGTACTAAATCCAGAGGTGGTAAAACTGGAACATGAACTCTATTATGAGGAGAAGACAATGTAGATCTTGGATCATAGAGACAAGGTTCTACACAACAAAATCATTCACCTTGTTAAGGTGTTATTTAGGAACGATAAATGAGAAGAAGCCACGTGGGAACTAGAGGAGTCTATAAGGAAGAAGTACCCACACCATTTCTCTTTTGAGGGTACAAGTTAAAATTTCAAGGTTGAAATTTCTTAAGGGGGGAAGAATGTAACGACCCGAACTTTTGAATAATATTTTTTTCCTAAATTTGTGTGTTATTTCATTTTATACTGCACAAAACTATATCCTTTAATTAATGAAGTGATACCGTTAGGTTTTGACTGTTATATGACTGTTGGTCAATATGACCGTTAGAAAATACACCCTTAAAGTTACGATTATTGTTTTTAAATACATGTTATCTTGGTTAATTAATACAGAAATAAGAGTCGATGGCCTCATCTAGTAGACTCGGGCCATATGAAGCCCCTCTGTCGGATCTTGGGAAGGAGGTTGCGTCTCTAGGTTTTGCACTGGACCAAGACCAAGCTGAGCTTCAACATGTGAAGTTTGAACAGAATCTCTTAAGGGAGAATTTCAAGATGATATAAATCACCACTCAGACAATGTTGTCTGAGACACCCCAATATTCTATCACCATATCATACCTTACACTTAGGTCCTATGTAGGTGTTATAAGGGGCTATGTAACGAGACCTTAGTTACTTTGTGTAATTATTTTGTATGAATAAAATTTTTATTTAATAATTCCCGTTTTTGGAATAGATTTTCTTAATAAAGCATATGTTTAATTAAGATAAATTTGATAAAGGGGGATTATACATAATTAAATAAAAAATGAAGGCCTTCGGGCTATTCAGGCTATTTTAGAAGTAAAAATTGTACTTTTCAAGGATTTCTCACACATTGATAATTATTATGGTAAAATAAATATCGTTTTTGAATTTCAAATGTCAAAATTAACCTAGGCTGAATTTTTAGAAATTTTAAAAGATGTTTCAATTTGATGAATAATGTTTTTTTGATGAATAGTATAAAAATATTTTATTATTAAATAACTTTTTCTCTTTAATTATTTTAAAAAATCTGTCATACATGGTTGTAATCAGGGTAAAAAATGTGGTTAAATAAGAACAAAATAATTTTTTAGTGAACAGAAACACACCCTTATGAATAGTAATTAATAGTAATTAATATTAAACTAGACAAAAAATATAAACTTCACCCATGAATGTATAAATACAATTTAGACATCTTAAAAGTGAAAAAATGACCATCATATAAGTTTTGTTATTTTTGTATGTCATTAATAATTTATTTACAATTTTATAATTAAATTGATAATTAAAAATGGAAATTTATTTTCATAACATGTAATCATAAATTTTTACTTTATTTTCTTATAGTTATATGATAAATTTTTGGGAATTTGATTACTTTTTCAAGGTGATACAAAACAAGTTTTAGTTTTAGAGTGGTTTATTTGAATAAATAATGATTTTATATAAAAATTAAATTAAAAATATTTAGAAAAATATTTTCATAAAATGGATTTCATTTTTCAATTCAGAGCATCGATATTATGTTAGGGTGAATTTATGAGATTTTTATAAAATGTTTTGTTTTTTGGTGAATAGTGAAAATAAAGTTTTAAGTTTCGGTGTGTTTAATGACATCCTTATTGATGTAATAATGATGTAATAATTCTGGTTGACTTGTAAATAGTAAGATATGATATTATGTGTCCCATGTGGCCAATACCATGGGAATTCCCATGGTTTTGCAAATACCACCAATGAGGTGTCCCTTGGAAATTAATAAAATATTCCCTCACTTTTGCTATAAATACCAAGCCATTCCCTAATTCCATTCATTCCAAAATCCTCCTAAATTACGGTATGGTATTTTTACCTCATAGGGATTCCTCTAAAAGTTCCCTCAAACCCCCAAGGTCCCAACCTTCAATCTTTCAAAGTTACTCTTCAAGGTAAGGGAACCTTTCACCCTCCTCTTTTAAAGTCATTACTTCCTTTATGTTATGTCTTCTAGTTTCCATATTCTTATGTTGTGGTATTTTATTCTATATATTTTCTACTTTCCATTTTATGTCCAATTGATGAGAGACCCTTTACTTTCTCATCAACTGACTTTTCTTAATTTTTAAGTGACGCTGTTAGGCTGCCAGATTTTCATAAAAGAAATCGCATTTTCTCTTTTATTTCAAGTTTCCTTCTCATGTGGTATGTCATTCAAATATCCATACCATGATATTATTTAAATTTTATTATATACCTATAAATTATTTTGAGTTATTTATTAGTGGGTGACCTATGTACCCTCTCTTTGAAATTTTTTCAAAACCCATGTTGTACAGCCGTTATGCTGCAGAAATTTCATCTCAAAATCCCTCTCTTTTCCCAAGAAATTATCTTATTTTATTTATGTGAATTTCCAAACCTATTTTAGTTATGAGGGTATTAATAAAGACATAATATTGATATATTTGATTCTAGAATTTACATACATATAACTGTCACTCCCTTTCCATGGGTTATAAATGAAAAAAGGATCTCAATTTTAAGCACTTTTAGAACGTCACGATTTTGAAATGAAACCCATTTATTTTATTCTCTATGGGTTATTTATGAAATTTTTGATTATGATATATGTGTATCACATGAAAAATATACATATTAAGGGTATGATCTGATAGCTCTCTAATGCATTGGGTAAAGAATTTAATCTCTAGAGATGACAAGTTTCACGATACCTTTGTGAATAACCTTGGTAAATTTTATGACACCTTGGGATGAACCTTGGTGATATGTTCATGAATGTATCAATTAAATGTTGTAGCCAAATATTCAAGTTATGATTCTAGTTCTTTTCATTATGATATGCCTCTACTTCCATTACTCATGTATTTATGTTTTTCCTCAAGTTCTTATTGATATCACATGTAAACTGATTCCATTGCTTTCCTTACAGGGCCTTCTTCTCACCCTTTCCTTTGATGTATGTCTCCAAGTTATGAGATGTAGTAATTGTACATAGGATGAACCTATTATTAAGCCTTACAAGTTTATTAGAGTAATGTTTTATGTTTTCAAGTTTTATGTTCTTGATTTCTAAGACACAAGACTTTAAAAATCCTCTGTTTGTAAAATGTAATGAAAAGTTATGTAAAAAAAGGTGGGATGCTATACATACCAAGCTCTCAACCAATTTCATCCATTATAATCACCAAATATCAACATAATGAACACAATAAAATCATGCTATAACTTTTTTCCATCTCAACCCAAAACATGAAATAACCATAAGCCATTATAGTATGATGGAAATGTATACAAGTTATAACTGTACTCCATTACAACCCATTAATATACACATGTTTTTCAACCAAAATCTATTAAATCCTATAGATTTATAGTATTAAAAACCCACAAATAATCCAAAATATAAACAAATAATTATATGATAAAATAATAAAACAAATAAAGACATGAAAAAAATTGAAATGAAAATTCAAAAAACACAATAAAAATAATAATAACGAAATAACTAAAAAATACAAATTAATAGTATTCTACATGATGCGAGACATATATACCAAATATTAAAATGAGATTAAAATTAACAGTTATTTATAGTTAACCATTTAGTTACTCTAATTCAATTTTTAATATATTTTTAACTAAGATAAACATATTGGAAATAATGCAAGGTTCCAACCACTCCATAAATGCACCAAGAAAACACGTAATGATATCTAATAGATACAAATAAATATAATCCCAAAAAATAGAATATAAATTTAATCTATTAATAATTCACAACCCAAATAATTATCTAACATCCCTATAAACATAATATACTCACAGTAGAAATCAATCTATATATGCTAACTTACCAATCTATTCTAACATGACTACCTTAATAATACCGTAGTCCCTCAAAACTAAAGTGAAAAATCTTACACATTAAACCCCTAAATTACATCATTTTTAACCATACTCACATTAATAATAACTCAATATTTATATATCATTACTGTATTTTCCTTACATCCCATTTGTATGTATATTAATAACTTTATCATCGCATATATAAGTAAATGAAAATAGTATAAAGAATGTTGAAATCAATTCAAAGTGCTGGTATATAATCAATACTTACATAATAAAATGATGCACAATAAAGAATTTAGTTGGACATGTTCAACTTTTCAAAACCATTTCTTTTATTAGTAAATCCATTTTACTTCAATAATTATTTATTATTATTAATATAAATTCAAAAATGTGATTTATAATATTAATTTAAAAATTATTGTAGAAGTAAATACATTATATCCCTTATTCAACTTAATAAAAAACCATAATAATAATGCTAATCTAAAGTAATAATTAAGGACATAGGGAAGAACTAAGACAAAAATTGATTTGTTTTGAATATATATTATAGAAGCTAAATAAAATAAAAACATTAAATAACATCATCCCTTAAACCAAACATGGGACTGGGAGAAAAATTAAGATAGTAAAATGTATAATATAAATATAAACCCTCCCCAAGACTAAAACATCACCTCATAGCCTAAGGAGAGATAGTATGTAATTACTATATTTAAAGACTTATGTATAATAGGTATTTTAGCAGTGGTTAATGTGTTACATTAATATTGGATCTTTATATTTCACAGTGAGTTTCAATAAAGATGTATGACAGTAATCCAATCATTCATTTCGAGGGGTTGATAATTGGAAGAATAATGATGATAATTTATTGATTAGGTTAGAAAGGATAACAATAAATGGTATATGTATAATAATGGAATCTTGGATTGTTTCATAACATATCATAAAATTTAAATTTTAAAGATGAATGAAGACTTAGAAATACTATACCATAAAGAACTAAGCAGTTCCACACTGAAAGGATTGCAGTTGTACACTAAGGGAGATTCCACTAACCTTCTTCACAACTATCTACCATGAAGGATTAATCATACAATTTTTGTTGTTGTAACATCTACAAAGAAGATGAATGGGAAACAAAATAGAGGATGTGGAACAGTAAGCCTATAATATAATAATAAATAAATATAGGTTCATGGAACCACCATTAATTTATAACTAAATTTATGTCAAATTAATGGATGAAAAAAATTTGTAGGTTGCAATACATTCCCCCATAATTTAATTTTTGATTGAGAATGATGTTCATCATCACTTAATAACATTTAAATACCCAAAATATCTTAGAAAAAAATATATAGGTAGAAGGAATATAAATTGTATTTCAAAATATACCAATTTAAGAATATTTTTTTAATAAATGAATTATTAATAATTTAATATAATTAATTGTTATAATATGTAAAATGAGAAATTCCACTATGGGTAATACTTGTATGCTTGGAGGAAAATATATTTATTTTCATATATAATGACTCTTACACCCCAAAATATAAAAATGACATGGACACATATACAAGGGATAATTTTACTCTTAATAATAGAAAAATGACAAGGGATGAGTCTTATAGGAATTGAAGAATTCTTCTACGATGTGGTAAAAGGATCTAAAACATCTCAAATTTACTGTTACATATAAGAAATTTAGTTATTTTATTATATTGTACATTAATTAATTACTTTTATGTTTCAACTATTTACTTTTATGTATAGGATAAATGACTCTCACAAGATAAAATATTTCTTTTTTTTATGAAAAAATTACTCTTCCCAATTGAACAAGGAATCTTATGTGTACTATAATTACTCTTATATATAAAAAATGTTGAAAATGACTTGATGAATTTGTTTTTTTAACGGATAAATATATAAGGGTCATCATATGATAAAGAGAATATCTACGGGTTAATTAGTGTCCAATATAAGGGTTATATTTTCAACATAGGTTGATATATAAATGAAATTTATTTTGTGAAGGGAACATAAGGGTCATTTCATAATTATGGGATATACAAAAAACTAACTTCCAATCCATTAAAAATCCCAAAATATTAACCTGCAAATATCTAAAAATCAGAAGAATAAAAATTTAAAAATGATGAATTACCTAAAATCAATGCTTAATATCAACAATAAACTTACAAAACATTTAAAAATACAAGAAACATGCATAGAAACCCAAAAAACCTATGAAATTATAAATGGAAGTTTTTGGGAAAATTTGGTCCCCTATAATCGAAGTCCATCCAAGTATTACCAAGATTCTAACCCCATATATCATACCTCTGACCTTAAATAATTAAATATTATAATTTACAGTTTGTTAAATAATTTAACCTAAGGATTCATAACCCTTTAAATCTCATTGAGTGGATTTCACTCAAAAAAAAATGAAACTAAAGTCATATAAAAGGACTATAATGCAAACCCAACTCCACTATGAGAAAATTACCAATTATTTAATATACAATTAACCACAAATTTGATCTCATTAAATTTAAAACCCTGAATAAATTTATTAAATGAGATACTTAGACCTAAATAGTATAAGATAGTGTTCATTCATCATTCATTCATTCCCTAGATCCATCAAACTAAAAAGTATTATCTATCAGTATGGTGACCCAATACTTTTTCACATATTATTACATGATTCAGAAACATAAATATCCAATAATTATAACATAAGGATCATAAATTCCAATCATATTTGGAATAATAGGCTCATAATACTTCCAATGAAACTAAATCATGTAATACTTAACATATTCTTCATAGTTATCTCCTAAAATCGATTTGACCCCAAAAAACTAAATTGGATTTCCTGAGGATTACATAAACAAGTGGGTGAGATAAAAATACTAGTAAGGGAATAATCATGATAATGAAGAATAAAATTTTAGTCAAAGGTATACCATGATACCATAAAAGAGATGGTACATGAATAATATAATGGGGAATAATATAAAAAGAATGGTATCATAAGATCATGAAAATAGGGGGAAGTAGAAATGAAAAAAACACATTACTTAAACATAAGTCAAGGCTAACTTCCATGAAAAAAATAAAATGATGGACATTATCCCATAATATATTAGGTTGACTCTAAAATCCCATACTTGATGTTTCAGGAGACTAAAAATTCAACCAATGCATTGGAGGGTCATATAATTTTTGGCCCACCTATCACATTAATTTTATGTACTTGCATATTCATGACACATAAGGAATAAACATATGAATTACAAATGGAAGGAAATGAGTTGCATAATCTTGTCTCATAACGTAATAGAAAGAGATTAGATAAAGAAGGAATTAGAGAGTTGATAAAAAAATGTATTACCCCATCAATGAAAGGGAGAATAAGGAAGTTATATATACAAGAGACATATATACATAATTTATATGAATTCCATAACATTAGTGGTTGTTTTTATTGATGAGTTGAAAGTCCATTAAAATATTTAAAACATGTTTGAGGAAAATAATCTTTCAAATTAGAAAATCACTAATGAAAAAATAAAATTCAAAAAATATTATATAAATAAATTTATTTGAAAATATCCTTTGAAACATATAAATTAGTATTCAAGGAAAATAATTTCTATGATGGAGGAAAATACCATTCATTCCATACACATTAAAACAAATATTCTTTACACATTTTCGGTAAAAGATAAACAATTACCTTGTCCGAGAAAATGATAGAAAGATTCATTTTAATTTTTTTAAAAAATTAAATCTTTGGTATAAATAACTTTTAAAAATAATAGGATTATAGTTAAAAAACATTGAAGAATTATTAGAAAACAAGAATGTGGAAAAAGGTTATCAATCGAAGAGAAAAATGAATTCAATATTTGTGAAAAAATATTCTCATTAATTTTAAGTACCAAAAAGAGGGAAATTGTGATATTAATTGAAAACATCATCAATAACCACATGATTTTAAAATATAATAGTTTTACTTATAAATAATTAGATAATTTCCAATAATGGAAATTAAAGCATAAAAAATTCCAATTAAAATGAGTATAAAATATAAACAATTAACACTTTAGTAAAATTTGAATCATAAATTCCCATGAATAAATTAAATCAATTATAAAAAATTATATAATTAAGTATTAATGATTCATGAAAATATTTTTAGGGGATCTATATATTCAATTTGAATGATATTAGGTGTGTAAAAGAACATGTGTCTCAAAGAAGGAAGTTTGGAGCTGAAATCATTACGAATTTAGTATCATTGAAGTGAGAGTTAATTAGTGAATTGATTATGTGTAATAAATCTAAATACACATAATGTAATATTTAAATAAAATCATGAAATAATAAAAGAAAATTTAACACAAAATCATACCATAATTTTTTCAATGTAGTATACATCTCACCCAATGAATAGAAATTGATTTAAGAAACCCCTTACCACACGATTCCGATTAGCTAAGAACTATATAAAAACATGTATAGTAGTTTTAAAAGTGTTATAAACTAACAAAATAATAATAATAATATTATTTATAATATCATATATGATCCAGATTATAACATCTTATCACTCTTTTGTTAACAATCTTTCAATATCACTATTGTTTCTATTGTTAAATTCCTTGTTTTACCTTTCATTTTTTTATCATTAATGTACTATATATTAAATATATAACATATTTAAATCATATTAACAATTATATTAATGTTATATATATATCATTTATTTCATTAGATACATCATTATAACCATTTTTGAAATTTGAAATTGGAGAATGGACCACATCACTTCATGGAGATGGTAGGTTGTACTTACGAATGAGTGAAAGGGTAAGGAATTTTATTATATATTAAAATTAAAGAATCAAAATAATTTCATATATCATATATATTCATTATATTTTTACTTTATTACCTTCCATGTAGAGCGTTACAAAAATACGAATAGCATCTAATCTTGAGGCTGTAGTTTTCCACACACACGAACGTTTATTCAATGTATGGTAAGGTAAGAGATAAAATGATATATTTATTTTACAAAATTATTAATATGAAATTAATATAAAATTTAAACATAAGAATAATTGTTATTACCTTCCATGTAAAGTTTAAGGGAAAAAATCACATCACTTCATGAGGTGGTAGTCCATCATACGCACGAACGACATTATCATATTCACTACAAAGTAGAAATTAATAAGATATATATGATATTAAAATAAATAAAGTATAATTACATCATAAATATAACATATAAACTTTATATACTTCATTATATTCATCTATTAGAGGCAATATTAGATAGCGAATTATATCAGTTCGTGAGGCGGTAGCCGATGTACACTTGATCAATAGATTTTTTCACATTTGTGGTAGGAGGAAATGGTTGTTGGGAATTTCCTTAAAATAAAAACATATTATTATAAATAATATACTTGGGATATTATATCATCATGTATTACTAATATTTTAAGGATATGGAGGATGAAATAAAAGAAAATGCTCGATTAATTATGTTGTCTCTTCTCTAGAAAACTTCTTTTGGTTTACACTAGATGCCTTCTTAGGTGAGAATTTTGATCAAACCATGGCTTTTAGGATCATGGAAATGAAACTGGGAAGTTATATTAGGTATTTGGTGAAACGATAAATATTTTATGTGTGTAAAGTGGAGAAGAGGATTTTCCTTTTATAAGTGGGGGAGAGGACACACATGGAATTTTTGAAAAAACAATTTACCCTTGTTTTCCCCAAGAAAAAAGCCTCCAATATGAACCATTTATTAAATTTAGAATCTATAAGGTAGAAATATTACCATTAAATAGTATTTATATATTTTTTGGGTCATTTTTAACACATAATTTTAGTTAAACTAGTCAATAAACTCATTTTTACATTAACTGCAAAAAATTATTTTTATTTTTTTCACAATTCATTGTGGAAAACGTTTAAAACTTTCTTATTAGATAATATAAATTATTATGATTCAAAATGTATAAACCATTTTTTCAAATTAATCTCACATAATTGGTAGAGATTTATTTAAAATTAAACCCTTAGACGTGTCGAAAAACCTGTTTTCCAAAAGAAAAACATTCAAAAGTTGGAAAAAAATTATATCAAAGTTCAATATAAAATTTACTCAAATGAAATAATTTGTATTAATTAATACATAATTTTATTTTTAAAACCATAATAAAATATAAGGGGTCCTTAAAATTTTTTAATTGAAAATGTAGTTTTTTTAAAAAAATCTACATTTTCACTATTCATCGAAAAATTAGTCTTTTTTGGAAAATCCCAAAAATTCACCCTAAGATAATTTTTATATGATAATTTATAAAATGAAGTTAATTTTATATAATATTTTTTCTAAAATTTTTAAATATTATTTTTGAATTATGTTTTCAAGCACGACTAAACCACTTTTTAGAAAAATATAGTTTTTCAGAAAAAATTTCTTTTTCTTTCAGATATTTCTTATTTTATTTGTAATCTTAATACAACCATTGAATATATTTTATGCATGTGTAAACAATATAATTTTCAGAGTTTATTTAGTCTTATTCTTGACCTACAATATAACATCTAGTGTATAATGGTCATGTTTAAATAATAATATTTTAATAGAGTATAATGTTTCGTCTAAACTTGGTGTTCGTGCTTCGCATGCTTTATAAGAGATTGAATTTATTTAAATATAAATATAAATATAATGTAAATCCTTGTTATGTTAAATTATATTATGATATCTATATTTATTTTCATATACTCTATCGATTATAATGTCCATCTCTTAAAATCTTAGGGAGTTACCTTTTACCCAAGTTAAATAAATTACATCCTAACAATTTAATCTCAAAAACAGAATTCAAGGTTGTAGAAATTTATTTATGGAAGCGACCACATCATAAAAATAGTTCCTAGACATACCGCATAAAAATGGGGAACTTTAATTATAAATTTCATCTATAATAACACATAACTAGGGTTCCAAGTTGGAGAACATTTTGGGGTAAGAAAATTATGGATATAGAAGAAAAGTGTAAACAATAAAGTGGAGTTGTAGAGATAATTGATCAAAAGAAAGAAAATAATCATGATAAAGTAAAAATACAACAAACCATATATCTATGATGAATTAAAACACAATTTATTTATCATATATGAAGGTAATATTATAAATTTTTTGTTTTAAGTTCCATTCTTTGGAGTTTTGGTTTTCATTTACTATTAAGTTAGGGAATAAAAAAATACAATTACCAAAAATATTTTTATTTCCTAGACAAAATTTCAACCTTTTTTTTCATTGATCAATTTCCACTTTATATCTTACTCTATGGAACAAATATCTAATATAAATATTTTATTCCCAAATCACTAAAATTAACTTTTAACAGATCATATGATCTATAAAAGGGTAAAATTTTAGTCCTCCTATCTCTAAAATAACAAAAATGGTTTTCAAAAATTAAGATATTATGAAAAATTGTTATGAAGATGTTAATATCCTTATTCAAGAATAAAAAAGGTTTTACATGGATCATTATTTAATTAAATTGGTATATATCCCAAATAATATAAATAATATTAACATGAAGGAAGGTCTTAACATAAATGGTTATCTCCTAATCTTCATGTTATATCCCTAAAAAATTAACATTATTCCCAAATGACAATTTATGATAAAACTAAAGGTTATATACATCTTAACCAAATAAAAAACATTCCATTAATGCAATTAATGTTCTCAGATTAACATTGATAATTAAGTCAGTTTGTACCCACTAATATTTTCTTTACAACATATTTTTCAAAAAAAATAAATAATAATCTTAATCGGATAAACCATAGAAGAGACCAATAAATTTAAAATTATGTCAAATAAAGTATAATGCATTCTTTCTCAAATAACTTTTTTTTCTAAAACCCATACTAAACCCAAGGTTTATATTAAAATAAATGTCTCCCAAAATATTCTTAATCATCTTATACTTCTACAATATAAAACCTAAAAAGGTGTATTTATTTCTATAAACTTAGGATCAACCTTATACTTATCAAACAAAACACTTTATTCTTAACCTAGTTTATCCATTATTAACATCTATTCAATTACTTAATGATGGATCATAATGAGTTTGTAAATTTCTAAAAATAATCCCCAGAGAGTGTCAAACCATCTGTGCAGTAAGGCCCATTTTCATATACCAGGTAACGCTCGAGTCTTACATGATGTTCCTTTTTCAATTTTGTTTCCACGAGGTACATCTATTCCAAAATAATGTCTACTTGTAGTATCTTGAAATGGATGCAATTTTATAAAAACCTCTCACCTAGAACATCACCAAAATTATACTATATTTTCCTATATATAAACATATCCTTATACTCATCTATAGAGTCATTCTTATACTTTTTCCAAGGGGTCTCACTAAGGTTTTCTCTTCTTAGTTTAAAAAGGTTAAGTAAAACGTTCCATTGATAACAACTATGGTTACCCAAGACTTTTAAACATACTATTACATGAATTTGAAACAAAAATATCCAATATTTATAATATAATGATCATAAAGGGCTAGTGTATTTGGACGACTAGGTTCATAAAACATCAAATGAAACAAAAATAAGGAATACTTAGTTTATTCTCCATTTCAAACTACTAATATAAATTTTATCTCCTAACACTTCGTGGTGAAACTTATGGAATACATAAAGTAAGGGGTGAGGTAAAAAAACTCTACAAAGGAACAAACATGACAAGGAAACATAACATGTGAGTCAAAGGTGTAACATAATATCATAAAAATGATGGTACATGAGTAATCAAATGGGATAATAATAAATTGATCATCATATCATAAGATCATGGAAACATGTTAATGTTTAAACAAAATAAAACATGACATAAAACTTTGTTAAGTCTTACTACCATGACAATATCACATGGTTGAAAGAGTCCCATAATGGGTTAGGTTCACTCTATAATCCAATACATGATGTCTCATGAGGCTAATAAATCACCCAATTTATTAGAGGGATATATAATTTTGATCCAACCCATCATAATCATTTTATGGACATTCATATGTGGGAGACATAAGGATATCAATCGTAAAGGATAAAAAGAAGAATTACCCATAAAATGAAATGGGTTTCAAAATATTTTCTCATAACATTATCAAATGAGATTCCATAAAGAAGGAATTTGAGAGATGAACATAAGGAATGTATTAACCCATAAATTAAAGGTAGAATATGGTAGGTATATATGTAATTGATATATATACATAATTTAGAAGTATTCCATTACAGGAAATGTTGATTTCCTTAATTAATATAAATACCTTCAAAAGAATAAAAAAATTATTGAGAAAAATAGCCTTTCAACTTTGAAAATAACATTTGATAAACTAAAATTGAAAAAATATTGTAATTTTTTTTGAAAATATACTTGGAATAATATAAAGAAATATTTAAGGAAAATAATGGTCATTAAAGAGGAAAATACTATTTATGTCATACTTGTTCAAATAACGATTCTATTCACATTTTTTGGAAAAAGTTAACTGTACCATCTTCGGGAAAATGATATGAATATTCATTTTAAAACATTTTTTTAAAATAAAATCATGGAAAAATAAATTTTAAAAATAAGCGGATAATATTAAAAAAAAATTTGATAATTTTTTTAGAAAACATGGATATGGAAGAAACATGGTTTTTGATGGATAAAAGAAATGAGGTCAACATTATTGTAAACATTTTTTCAATAATTTAAATATAAAATAGTTTGAAATTGTAATATTAATTGAATAGTTAATCAATAAACATATCATAATAAAATGTAATAGTTTTACTAGGTAATAATAAAATAAATTCCAATAATGTAATTTCAATGAAAAAACCAAATTAAAATGAGATTCAAACATAAACCATGACCACTTCGGTAAAATTTTAATCATATATTACCATGGATGAATTAGATGAATTGTAAAATATAATATCAGTAATATGGAAGGATTGATGATATATTATGTAATGTTGAATTATATACACCATTTAAAAGATATATGGTATGTAGATGAACACCTGTTTCGAAGAAGGAAGTTTGGAGATGAAACCGTTTAAAATTTCATATCATTGAAGTGAGTTTTAATCAATAAAGTTATTATACCTAAAAATGTGTATCCAAAAAAAATAAAGTGTAAATAAAATCATAAAGTAATCAATTTTCATTTCACAAATAATCTTGGAATAATACAATCAATGATGTATACATATAACCCAATGAATATAAATTAAACTTAGAAACCCCTTACCATGCACTTCCATTTAGTTTATAACTATTTAATCTTTTATATAGTTGTTTTCAACGTCTTATAACCTTATAAGAGAATCATATAAAATTTTAAAATATCATATATGATTCATTTTATAAAATATTATCACCCTTTCATTAACAATATTTAATTGTCACTACTGTTTTGGGAGTTAAATGTCATTCTTTATCATGCATGTTTTATCATGAAAGTTATGTATATCAAAAATAGGATACAATTTCATCATATCCATAATTATATTGATGTTATAAATATCATTTTTTCATTACATTCATCATTTGAATAATTCTTGAATTTTGAGCATGGGGAATGAATCACTTTGCTATGTGGATAAGGTAGGTTATACATACGCAAAGGTGAGGTTATCATTTCCTTAACATATGAATGGGTAAGGAATTTTATTGAATATTAATTTTACAGAATAAATATCATGTCATATATATCATATTTATTAATTATATTTATCCTTTATTACCTTCCATGTAAAGAGTTAGTGATAAATGAATCACATCTCTTTGTGAGGTGGTAGTCTTCCATACACACCATTGATATAGTCATTTATTAAATGGATGATGAGGTAAGAAAATATATGATATATGTATCTTCCAGAATTATTAAAATTAATTTAGATCACATATAAACATTAAATTATAAGTTATTACCTTTCTTGTGATGTGTATGGGAAAATATAATCACATCACTTCGGGAGGCGGTAGTTCGCCGTACAAAAGAGAAACATTATCATATTAATTATGAAATGTAAAGTAATAAGGTATATAAGATATTGTAATTAAATTATTATAATTATATCATAAATATAATATAAAAATTTTTATACTCCATTATATCCACCCATGGAAAGAGGTGATGGAAAATAAATTACATCATTTCATGATGCAGTAGTCCGTCGTACAAAAAATCAAAAGTTCTATTTACCATTTTAGGGAGGAGGAGATGGTAGTAGAAAATGACCTTAAAATAACAACATATTAGTATATATAATATTATTATTTTATTATAAAATTATTTTTTAATTATATTATAAGAAGTTGGAGTAATAAATAAAATAAAACTCCCGATCAAGGATGTTACCTATTCTTCAGACAACATATTTTTCTTTTCACCAAAAGCCTTCCAATATTTTATTTTTAATAAAAAATGGATTCTAGGAAGAAGTTATGGATTTAGAGAAGTTATTAGGATGTTTTTTATGATCCAAGTGGGGTTTTTATGTGTAGAAATGATAGGATAGGGGGATACCTTTTACAAGTGGGGGAGAGGACACACATGGAATTATTGGAAATAATGAATTTCAACAATATTGTTATCATTCCACAAAGATATAAATAGGATCATTTTAGAACTTTAACTGTGGAAAATAATTTTTTCTGTTTTTAAAATTTATGATGGTAAAAAATTAAGTTGCCCTTATTAGATAATATAAATTAATATGATTCCAAATACAAAATTCATTTTTCCAAATTCAACTCACATTAATGAAAAATTTAATTTAAAATTAAACTCACAGATGTGTCCAAAAATTGTTTTCAAAAAGAAAAACTTCCAGAAGATGAAAAAATTTATATTAAAATTAAATATTAAATAAATCACAATTATATAATTTGGATTAATTAATATATAATTGAAATATTTTTACTTTTAAAACAAAATTAAAATTATAAAAATCTCCTAAAACCAATATCATTATTGTTTCCAATGAAAGGTGATATTCAATAATTGCTAGGGTAGCCAACCTCACACCATTGAAAGGTAAAAAATCATCCTATCCTCTAGAAATATTTTTTAATTTACTTTATTCCTACATTTGGATTAATATTTTAGAACCAAAAGTTTTTTATAAAACCCAATGTGTAGATTTTATAAAATTACACATGATAATAAATTAACCTTTAGCTTCCCTTTGTTTCTTGGTGTAGTTCCTTATCAAGTGGCCTTCTTTCCACATTCAAAACATATTTAATCATTTTATTTTCCATTACTCTAGATAATACACTTATTTTAAGGATGGAGTAAGGAATATTTTGATTTGTTATGAGTCTTATTCCCCTTCTCATAAATTTTCCTTTTCATATTCACCATAAGGACTACTAGTATTTCTCACCCCATATCTTTATCAACATGAAGAATAACGTAAGAAGTTATGAAAGAATATTCTCATTATTGATCACATAATAATTTAAAACAAAACTAGAGAGGTTATTTTTTAGTGAGTAAATTATGATATATTTGTTTAATTAGTCTTTTAATGTAATCCCTATGATGTCTAAATATTTAATATTACCAATAAGCTTGACTAAATGAGGCCCATATGGCACCAACTCTCTAATATTAGTTGTAAACAGAGAAATGGAGATATCATATCTCAATTTTATAACCTTCTCTTAATATAGATATTTAAGGATACACATCATGATATACAAATCAATTTCTTTACATTTCTTCAAAATCTATTTTTTTTATAGTTGATAACATGAAAAACTCAACATATTTAGCATCATTCAAATGATTATCATAGAGAGTAAACTATTCCTTAATATCCTCATTACCTGGTGCATTAGGAACAAGTTATTACATCAAATAAAATTTCATTTCATGGAATAGGATAATTAGTAAGAGACTTTTACACTCTTTCAAAGTTTTGTTAGTGATAAGGTTATCCTTGTAATGTGTGGATGTGAGTGATATGTTTGAATTCATTTTTAGTTTCAATTTCTAAAAATAATATGAGAAGAGTTTTTTTACTTAATCTGAGAATATTTAGAAAAATAAATAAATATTATATTTATAAATCTTCTATTATATTATCAAAAATCAATAGCCCTCCCAATTGGATTTAGAATATTTTGTTTCTTGGAAATTCTATTTGAAAGGATCCATACCCCCTTATCATCACCACAAATTTGGTCCATCAAGTAATTTCATGGGATTTAGGTAGTAATTCCAAATTCCAAATACATTAATTCATTCTTACCTGATATTATGAGTGGACTCCCCCATCCTGAAATCCTAAAATTTGGTTTCATCAACCTATTACTATTAGTTAAAATAATTCCCACTTCAAAAGTCAACCATTGATGTGAACTATGTTAATTAAATCCAAACCATCATGTTATAATTCTTTGATAATTGAAAGAACCCCAACATTGGCTGGTCAAAAACATTGAACTATTTTTCAATTTTACCTAATTTAGTGGATGGTTATACTAAAATAATATATATAATTGAGGGATTTTATATTTTAGGTGTAAATTTACAATTATTATATTTTTTTCCATGTTTGTTAATAATAAGTGTATTTATATAATTTCTTAACCATGGATTAGATAATATTTATGCATGATCCATTTTATTTTTTCTATCTTGAATTCTAGTTAATTCATTTGTTCATGTTATCATGAAAAAACTTCCATAATGAAATAACCATTAAAATTTATAGATATGAAATAATAAAGAGGTAAGATATTGATCCTTTTACTAAGGGTTAGTTTATCTAGAGAATGATAAACTAATAATAAAACTATGGAAAATACACCATGAACCATTTATGGATTATGTTGCAGCTTTTCACATGTCCACATATGTATCTCTCTTGGATAAGTTTCACCTCATATACAAATATGAAATACCTCCAACACCTTAAGATATTTAATGATTACATATTATTTTACTCACATGTAGTAGAGGAGAACCAAATGATTGGTTAATGGGTTTACATAAAAGAAACCATTGGTACGCAAAAACTAAAATAATGAGAGGTGAGATGACATGTAGGGAAAAAATTAATTTGATAATAAATTAAATAAAACCAATCACATAAAAAGGTCATGTCTATGAACATCAACATCCACATTCATGAAATGAATTAAAAAGTTAATAAAATTAGCATTAAATTATACTATTTCTTATTTAAGATAATTCCTACTCAAATCAATTAATTATATTATTTAATTGATCAATTATTTTATCTTAATTCTCTTCTAAACTATCTTGAGACTCTCATCGATCATAATTGTAATAAAATTAAATAATTTTATTTAAAATTAACTGTGTACAAATGTACCATGGGTACAACATGGTGAGTACCCATCCAAACTACCAAACATGTATTATACTAATATAATATTTACTCTTTTTGATATGTGGCATACATAACTTATCATGTAATTTCCTAACATGTAATGTCAACTTAATGACTACTCTAAACACAAGGTATTTACATCATGTGTTATGAATCAATGTGCATAGAGTAATTACTATAATATGAATTGTACATGATATATACATCAAAACATTGTGCATGAATAAAATAGAAATTTATATATATAACATATCACATGGTACGTACTATCAACTTAATGACCACATGGAACACTTTTTGATAATGTTTTTATAGTATATTGGATTAATTTTATGTTCTATGTTATTTACTAAAATTACACAGTGTGTATATTAGAGCTACAAGGTGTGTATTTTTTTCTTGTTGTCTATATATTGAATATAAATAGGGATACTATGTGTAACCATACCATAGAAAATGATGGAGTGAATGAAATGTGTATGGGATACATGGTAAGTGGTATCCAAGTGAAAAAGTGACCAATTGTGTAGGTTGTTAAAAAAAACACATCCTATCTATGACTAAGGGACTGGACATCATGTTTGGAAGTTATAAAGTGTGTACATTAGTTGACCGTAAAACATGATATCCCAGTAAACTTGTGGTGTCTAATTAAATTCACCACATGTATTAAATGAACATGACTATAAATAATTTTTGACTAATTAATGGTTCATTAAACACCAATACACATCATGTACCTTCTAGTTACATGGGTTGTACTCTTGTGTTATATTTTTAGACTCCTTGGATCCCCCAAAAGAGACATTGGAATTTATTTTATTCAGAAAACTAATATATTTTATTATAATTATGAGAAATGAAAATAGAAGAAAGGGGATCTCTCAATTTAGATTAGAGAATGATTAAACAAGAATTAAAAACCAATGAAAAATTATTAAATCAATCTATGATCTTTAAATAATTTTAAATAAATATGTAATTTGTTCTGATACCACTTGTAGGTATATGGTACAATGGAATCATTATATGGGTCTTTCCCACCATTATTTTTTTTCATTATCGATGGTTAATCTGATATTTACACAATGAAAAATGCAGTGATTATTGGAATTAAATCAATGAATATATAAAATGGATAAATGTCAAAACCAAGCATAGGATCATCACATGTTATTTATAATTAATTTAATAAATTAATGAATTACCTTGTGAGAAATTATTTCTTTGTTGATGGATATGAAAACTAAACTATGGAGTACTATTGTTTCATTTTAGGAATCCTAAATATATAACCTCTAGCTGTGATCCACACATATTCCATAAATCTCCAAATATCACTGTTGGAATAAACCGGTGCTAGAATGGTTTATCCTAACACTTGTATCGTTCACCTTTTGTTTTCTTAAGAATATCTTCCATAGAAATATTCTTGATCTATCTAGTATTGAGAGTGGATTTTGGTGGATGACTACTCTCCTTTCTTGGGAGCATTATAGGAGAGGAAGATCTCTAGTGCCCAAGAGGATTCTCTTGAGATCATGTTTTTCACAACACTAAAAGAATTATCCTTTTTAAGAAAATAATATAACAAGGTTTATATAATGCTAGGGTTAGAAAATAATAATTTCACATTCGACCTTTATTATTTCAACAATCCCTATAGAAACCCATGTCTATTATAATAATAATAATATTATTATTTCTTGACATGCTCTAAACTCACAAATTAAATTAAATATTATTTATTCAAATAATTTTCAATATTTATTATTCCAAACAATACCATTAAACTTGATCTACCATAACTCCTAAATATTTATTAGGAATTTAGTAAAGTATATTTATTTAATAAATAAATATCACTAAATTATTCACTAATAAATAAATAATTATCATATTCAAATAATAGAACCTAAATATTTTTTAAATATTCTTCACAAATTATATTCTCTCAAATAACTAGCTATAGAGTATATGTGACCATGAAAAAATAAATAATTATTAAACCACATGTGGGAATAATATTTTTCATCTTATTAAATATTAAGAAATAATATATTATTAAATTGGGATTTTTGATACCCTTAGTTTATGACCCTCTAGGCCTCTTTCTTAGTGGCATTAAGTGAGGCATCCAAAAGTCCAAGGATACTATCTAACAACATCATAAGAAACCATAGAGAAAATAGTTATTTTTTTAATGAAATAACATCTCATATGGATTATTACTATATATTATATTCATTTTATTATGATATCTTTGATCAAGCAGGTTGTAGGCTAGTCCCATAAACCAATGTATATGATGTCTCATTCTTTGACTTTTCATAATTTTAGATTTATTATAGAACAACATGGACATGGATTTATTTATACTATGTGATTTCAATCAATGGGTATGGGCTATCAAATTCATCTAAAGAAGATAAGGTAAAATTCTTTTCTCATATTATTCATTAGTGAAATATTACTCGTGACACAACTAGTATATCCTTCTTTATTGTGAACATTTTTCATCACCTTTTTTTTCAAAAAATTAAATTATGAGAATTATAATACTCATTAATAATTATAATTATATATATTGATCAATAAAGACATCCATAGATAGTAACATCCAATAATACATATAAATGTTGATTTCCTACTGGTGGGTCTCATTATCATAATACCCTACACGGGATATTACCAAGGGAGTACACCATGATAAGGTTCCTCAAAATCCGATGAGTCTCCACCCTTGATATACTGCATCATTAGTTTCCCTAAAATGATTTAATCTAGATATAGAATATACTTTTAAGAATATTCTCATGAAACTTTAAGGATCTCATCATATCATGGATCTACTATGACCTTTCAGTGAAAAAACTACTCTAAAGACATTATCACATGCTATGTTAAACATATGAATAATCATGATGTGATAAGGGGTTTATTAATATTCAAAAAATGAATACATGTCATCATAAAGTACATAGATGTTGGTTCTACAACACAAAATATAACAGAATCTGACTTTCACTTGACCTAACTGCTAACAACCTTTAGTCCACTAGTTATCACATGATACTAATGCTTCTAATGAGATAATAATTTAGTCATGGGGTCCAACAGGTTTTATTCTATGAGAAAATTTATTTATATAGCTTTACCCCTCTGAGAAAAATCCCTCAATTGGTGATTCTTCCAGAGTATGCTCTTTTCCCATTTTTGTGACCTTGGCAGTTTTTCAAGATCCACTATTACAGTATTATCATAATACATTGTGATATGGTCATTATTTCTTGGTACAAAATCATGATCTGAGAAATTTTTTTGTATCCAAAAGGCTTAAATGGATTCATCAGAAGCTAATATATACTCAGAATACTCTATAGAATTATTTACAACTGGATGTTTTAAACTCTTCTTACTCACAGGTCCTCTATTGAGATAGAAAGAATATCTTCACTATGAGTTCATATCATTCTAATATTTTGAAAACTAGCATTAATATAACCCCTAATGATGATACCCCCATATCCTTCATACACCAAGAACATATCCTTAGTTCTTCTTAGATACTTGAGAGTAGCCTTAGCAGCAAACCAATATTGTTCTCCTAGATGTTCTTGATATCTTCCTACTATGATTAATGAATAAGAAACATCTTGTCTAGTATATAACATAGAATACATGATTGATCCTATCACTTATGTGTATGGGACCATAACCATTATCTCTTTCTATTATTGTTTCTGAGGACAAATTTTCATAGAAATATGTATACCATGTGACACTTGAATCAATAACCTATTAGATTCTTCCATACTAAGTCTATTTAGTATATGGTCAATATATGTACTTTGACATAGTCCATTCAGCATCTTGGATCTATCATGAGTGATATTGATCCCATGAATATAGGCTACTTCACCTAAGTCCTTTATATATAAACACTTGTTTAACTAATCCTAAACTGACTGTAAGACTGGTATGTTGTCATTTTCTCAAAAAGATGATGTTTCATTTTTTTTATTTGTTGATTGTGGGGTGTTTGATATCTGTCAGAATCATTATCATAGGTCCAACATTTCCACCTTTCATAGAAACTCCCAATGGTCCCCACATGCATAACTAAATACGGACCTTCTTTCTAAAGGAAGGTAGTCCTTTGGGGTTGTAGACTGAATGATGTGGAGGAAATCACATTGGCCAAGAGGATGGGTGGTTGGGCTCATCACACCCTTCTGGGGAGAATTTTTTCCTACTACAATACTCACTTATAGATTTTTTATATGTTCATGAATCTATTCTTAATCCCAATTCATAATTGATTAACCTAATAAAATGATCATGTTTGGCTCTATGTGCAATGGGAGGTCTATCAGTGAGTCTATTTTTGAGTATCTAAGGCCCTTAATCCATTCCCCATTAATGGGTATCTGTTTATATATCAATGTAATACAACCATGCACTCTAGGATTAACTGTCATATATGGAGGTGATTAATGTTATGAATATGGGATTGAGACATTATAAGGCATCGTATGTATCTAGTTTATAACAATATTCAAAACTCATATAGTTCATTAATCCCCTAAAGTATAACTTCAGGTGGAAAGGAAATGTATGTGTGAAATTAGGCACTGATTAGTGGAGCTCATAACTCAAATAGGAATCCTACATATCTTTGTTATAGTGGGAATCTGATTCTTCATAGTTTGATGTGTTACTTAGTCAGTTGGTGGTTGAGGTAGAAATATCATCCCATATGAGAGATTGGGTCCTAATGGTTGAAATGTCGGAGACATGGGGGACATGTAAAAATTTGGACTCCCATTTGACATCGGTCCTTAAGAATGTGTCTTATGTATCCTAATTATAGCATTAATTAGAGTTCTCATAGATCAATTGGTTAGGGATTACACACTATTTTTGTCCTAATATTGGGGCTGATTGTATTATGTTGATGATCAGGGTGTATACACTAATGTTTAACTAGATGGTAGAGATTGATGATGAGAATGATGTGATCATTTCAACTCCCTAATACCACATGAGTTATGATCATTATGAGAAACAAGGGATATAAATTAACTAAACTCATTGCATAAGGTATCTTTCCTTATGTGTTGGGACCTCCCTTTGGATGTTTAATGTGATGATTTGTCCTTGGGAAGGCTTACAAGATATCATGTGTATACTTGGAATTAGAGTTTTTGTAGTTCAGTTGACTATGTCATACGCACTAATCTTTCCCTAATAATTATTAATATGTAGCTTGGTCCTTGGGTAAGAATCCTACTTATCATCATTATAGATGGAATATGAGTCATCATTGTTCAATATTTCAAGATATAAACATTGAGCTTTCCATAATATCGGGGTATTAATATCATTCCACTGATCGAGCATTTCACAATGAGGTTGCCCTAAAATTTTGTTAGTCATATCATTCCACTAATCATGTCTTACACAAGGATTTTTCTATAATATTGCGGTAGTCATACCATGACACTGATCAAGGCGTACACACCGAGGTTTCCCTAATATTGGGGAATTCATATCATTCCACTAATTGAGGATTACACACCGAGGTTTCCCTAAAATTTGGGTATTCATATCATTCCATTGATATGGGATTACGTAGTATGGTTTCCTTAATAATTATTAACATGGATAACATTCCTTTGGAAGGTATCCTATATATCCTAGTTATAGCAAGGATCAGATTCCTCATAGTTTGGTGTTTTAGGGATTTCACAGTGAGGTTACCTAATACTGGGGTAATCATATCATGCCATTGATCAGGGCTTATTCACTAAGGTTTCCCTAATATAGCCATTAAACAAGGTAATAATGTCCTGGGTAGTCTTCTTGATATGGCCTAGTTTTCTAGCTAAACTTCATGGTTTTCTTCTTGACATTCCTTGTTTGTATAGCTATCATGTCAAAGGATTTCTAGAAGTTTATGGTTGTATTACGAACATGTACAAATACAATCTCATGATCCAATGAATTTCTCTAAGGAATTTCTCATAATAGGATTGTAATGTTTAAAGTACATCACATGATTAAGGATAACTTATCTTAAGGAAAACAGAATACCTATATGACTTATCCTAGAGACATTTTTCTAAACTCGACTGACATGCCTAGAGGGTGTCGAATGATCTAGATGACATGTCCTGGTGTCATCAAAAAACCAACATGACATGTTAGGTTTGTGTCATGTGATGTGGATGGTAAGCCCGGAGGGCTCCATAAGTCCCTGATTTCATACACTGGTGGTGTCATATAATTTGGATGACATGTCTGATGACATTGAAAGATCTGGATGGTGATCCTAGAGGGCTTCATGAGACTCAAGTGGCAGACCTAGAGGGTGTCACAGAGGATATCACATGATCCAAATGGTATGATGTGGGGATGTATCATGACTTAGGATACATGTCCTATCATGAACCAACTAGGGCCGAACCTGAAATGGTCACCCAGGCCGATCTGAGGTATGTCCTGAGTGGTGTTCCTGATCCCCTCGAGAAGGAAACAAGTTCTAGGAATCAAAACCTAAATGTTGGAATGATTTAAGCCCAAAATAAATAACTAGTACTAGATAAAGATAACCAAACAATCCACAATAGCTAACAACAAAACATAGATAAATTAAAAAATACCAGCTAGAAGATACAACTCATCACACTAAAAAAATTAAATAATTAAATGAAACTAAAATGAAAATACTGAATCACCACCATGTGATCTCTCTATGACCTCTTGTTCACCACCAACCACAAGACTAGAACCTCTCTGCAACAAGCACCTTCTAGGAAACCTAAACAAAAGCTAAACCTACAAAACATCTTAGGTCTAACGACACTGAGTGGTATAGGTAGGGTGTGAGCTAACAAGCTCAGTAGGTAATAACCAGATAATCCATGCCATTTTATTTCCCAAAAACAATTCATCAATAATAGTTTGAAATGAATTTATAAAAAATTAAGTTTTCACATACACATTACATTTTCAAAACAAACAACAATATCCATTTCCCTCCTAACTTAAACAAGGTACAAGAAGGGAAAAAGTGGATTTTTTTTTCTCTTTCAAAATTTATACTTTTGAAATCCTTTTTAAACTAACCACACCATCACAGTTTTTCCAAATAAAAACCAAAACCAGGTTGAAAAATAAGTTCTTATACAATGAGGGAAATGACACTAGTAGTACTCATAATAGAGAAACATGGGAAATCTTATGAACACAGATGATGACCTGAACATACTATACATGTGACTCATCCCAAATGCATGCCTACTATCGATGAATTCATAATTCCCTAACTACCAACCATTTACCTACCTGTCCTGGTTGAGGGTCCCAATCTCATGGTAATAATAACAAAATACCCCCCCGTTATAGGCCAATAGTAGTGCATAATCTAACTAGTACAAAAATCATTCTCAGTAAACCTATTTTCTATGATAGGTTCCCATGTATAGTTATCAAGAGGGCATTACATACAATTAAAACAAGAATTCATATAAAAATAACCAAATACACTAAACAATCTGGTACCACCCTGGCCACCTCAAGGGTTGTCCTATGCCATCAACATTCATTTCACAAGGGAGGTCCCATACTAATAACCCTCCCAATATCATGGATCTATAATTAGGAAAGGAACCCAACCCAATAAGGGTTTTACATAATCCATTTCAAGGATGCAAAAAGATCCTCATATGGGTTTCACACATCAAACCCTTTTTATAAATAATCATTTCAAAATGCCAACTGGGCCTCAAGTTTTACGTATTCCAATACCAAAACAATTTCAAACCCATTTTTTCTAAAACAAATTGAGATCCCATTTTCACTAGGAATTTTCCTAGAAAGGCCATTGACTTCTAAACACACACCCATATATATTACAATTTTCAAATGGTTCTTTATATTAAATCCACTTTTCCATCAAACTTAGTTGAAAATATACACAACACACTTGAAAATTCCAAATGGGATTTCATCCATTTCAAAAATCAATTATATTTACTTCTAAAACAAACAAGTTTCAACCTCACATGATATTTGAAACCACCCAATCCATTTGAAAAAATTAGGTTCAAGAAAAGGACCACTCCCAATGGAATCCTAATTTGAAGGCCCGTCCATGTGTGTACTCAGTGTAGCCATGGATGTGCCCAATCCAATGGCACAACCCAAGCGATCACTTCCCCAAACTAGTTTTGATAAACCACACACACACATATGTTAACCTAATGTACCAACCAATTAAAAACCACTATGTTTCAAAATTCCCCCTGGAAAAAAGTCTAACTACTTTAATAAAACAATTATAATGATAAAAATTACTCAAAACATCTAGAAAACCCCATGAAACAAAAGTGTCATTTCACCAAGTTCAATTGCATAGTCAAAAACATGTGCATAATGGGAGAAACAACTCAAAAACTAATTCATGTCAGTTTAATAGATAATAAAAAATTACTATAGGATAACATTTATTATACTAGGGGTGAGAATCACAGTTTAAGAATTAATTAAAAAAACCAAGCATCAAATAGATTGAAGTTGAAAGAAAATTCATCGAGACACCTACCTCGACATGTGTGAATGCGACAAAACCTCAACGGAAGGAAGAACAATGCTTCACAGACCAATTATACAGCCTAGATAATAAATAAAATTCATAAAAACAACCTCGAGGTGTTAGGGTTTGGCCAATGTAAAAACGCACAATAAAGAACTCTAAATGAAGGGGAAGCTCACCAATAGGTAGTTGCACATTGAAGAGGGTACGAACGAGGTCACGCACACAAGAGGGTGCACCTGCGGGGTTGAGGCGTCAGAGCAGGCTATTTTCAGTGAAGGTGGGTGGCCAGGAAGGTAGATTTCTAGGTGGTTGGGTTTCCAGGTGGAGGGCGGCGGCTGAAGGTCAGCTGGACGCAGCCAGACGACGACCCGAGGCGAGCCAGACACGGCTGCCGACACAGGGGGCTGACAACGAGCAGGATGGCAGCCAATGAGCGGAAGGGGGGTGGCTAGCATAGGAGGAGGGTGAAGCCATGGTATAATGATGGGTGAGCAGTGTGGTGATGTGTAGGCAGTGCAGGATGACAGGCTATACGACGATGAGAGGAGGGTAGTGCGGGATGCGTAGGGGGGGATGGGATGGGGGGAGATTAGGTTTGGTGTTTTTTTCAATAAAATAAATTAATAATAATAATAATAATAATATAATAATAATAATAATAAAATGATAATAATAATATTAAAATAATATTAATAACAATTCCAATGATGATGATGATAATAATAATAATAATAATATAACAACTCAATAATAATAATCACAAAAATAAATTTGTTTCATTTCATTTTAAATAACAAAAATATTAATAAAAATTTAGTAATAATGATAATGTTATTATCTACACAAAATATTATTATTTCAAGTGTCAAGAAACCGCATGGTCACTCAGGAGAAACACATGGTCACTGCTAACAATGCGGTGTCTGCGCACTATCCCGAAGCCCATCAATATTATTAAACTTAAAAAATTTCAAATCGGGACCCCAAATCAAACATGGTCCAAACGATGCAAGATCATAAAAAGAAAGAAATAAAAAGGGATTTTGAGGTCAGGGTGTGACAATTCTCTCTACCAAAGACATTTATTCCCCTAGAAAGTCACCAAGCCAATAGTTTACACAACTAGAGTCCATTCCCAGTCAAAACCAAAGGAAATCAAGAGCCTCAGGGTAAGTATTCCCAACACACATCACACCTGACCAATTCAAAAGGGAAAAACTCTATATAAGGTTGAGGGGAGAACACACTAGTGTTCTCCCCACCACAAAAATTCCACTAATATGAGAACCTTGAAATCCAAACACACTACCCACGGGGAGGGGGGGGGGGGAAACTCTTGAACTCCCAAAATGAACTCATTCAATTTCTCCATGTGGACCGAACAACACCATAGAGTCTTAATCATAATGTTTACTATGAAATGACCCAACAAACCAAGGATGAGAAATTAACTCAACACCTCCCATACCATCCAAATAAAATCCTCACTACACTCAAAGACTTGGGAATTTCTAGCCCAAAATCAACTCACTTACTCAACACTAACGAGATAACTCCACTACTAGAATTAAAACCATTGTGGAGAAAACCCACACATTGGGACACTGGGATGGAGGAACCCACCTAAAAATAGAAACACACTGGAAGAAAACCCAGAGAGAGGCCTCAGAACTAAGAAATAGACCCAAAACACCACCATTTTATTTCACGAAACAAAACATTCCACTAACAAACATAGCTAAGAGCAACTCAAAATCAGAACGGGTCCATTTGTTCATGGGCCCCACACCTTTCAAAGAATCAAAATTATTTAGAAACCACACTAAGAGAAGATAAGACCTCTTGTGTTGTGGTAGAACAAGCTCATCACACCACCATAACAAGGATGAGCGTATGATAGTGATAATAATAGAAGAAGGAAACTTTGGATATTTCTCTCAACAAAGTTGAAAAAATGATATATATTGAAGTTCCACACACCATCGACATCTCCTAACTATGCACGAGCTTCACCCTAAGAACTATGGATGGGGCTCAGATGGCGGAAGCATCTAATGCCTCACAGTCAGGCATTTGCATCCCCCGATCAGAACTCATTCCTCCCAATGATTCAAAAGACCACAATGGTGGTAAATTTTTAAAGGGATGAAATGTGATGACTTAGAATGCCTGAACTATCCATACTGGTGGCACACAAGAGAACGGTCTGACTAACTGGGATCCAACACTGACGATGATAGCTTCTTAGAGACAGGTTCCTCTGGCATGCACTCCTCTCTAGATAGGGAAGCCTTACAAAAACTGAATACCATTTAACCACACCCCAAATCCTAATGATGATGAGGCACCCAACCTCTACTAGTCCAAAACTAATCCCTCTATTAAACTAGATACAATATGGACTGTAACAAACTCATGAGTTCCAAACCAACCAAAGAAATTATATGGTCCTATCAAACCATTCCACGACTTCTAACAGACCTCAAACACCTCAATGGATAAGTATAACCTGAGGGGAATTGTAAACTGGGCATGATTCACTTGTCACATTAGTAACCTTTCTGCGGGGAATACTCCAAACAACATGAATAATAAAACTGAAATTGGCATCAAGCCAAAACTCAATCAAAGCAATAGTGCAAGCCATGGAAAAGCATCCCATAATCCAAACATATAAAAACAAAAGCAACCATTAATTTTACAAGAACCATAATTTCTTTTAAATTTTTAATGCTCACCAATGGAACTATATGAACCATAAAATGTGCGTTCATCTAATCCCTCTTACATTATCCATGTACAAGTTTCCCTATTCACTCTCCATACATACCTACACCCATGCGACCCTTCATAAAGAATGTCAAGGTACAAGCATCTATTTTTCTTATCAAATCCAAAAAAAACCAAACCTTACAAATCAAAATGATTCCCCTTTTAAAAACCCACATTACCCATTTAAAACAATTTGAGAAAATCACTCCAATTAAAAATACATTTTTACTTAAAAGTCCACTTTCAATTTCAACACACACTCACATCAACTGAAATCAAAATGAAACACAACCAATGATAAACCATTGGAATGAGGAAGTAGTGTCTATGCCTAACCCAACAACATGGTGGTGAGCCATGCCCCAAGTTAGGTATAACACTAAGAGGACCTTGAACCAGGGCACTTGAACTCCACATGGGACACCAACCCATGTAAGGCCATAACATAACCTAATTTGCCTCTATTTTCATCCCTCAATCCAAAAAAAAACAAGAGAAAAGACTAAAATCTAGGATTACCCCTAGTAACTCGAGGAGTAGTGTAAGAAAGAGTTCGCGATGCTCTTCCCGCACATACCTCCCGAGTCTCGATAGTCCTAATCCCATATACCAGACATAAAAAATAGAAAGGGCCTCTTCTGATACCATTTTTTCCCAAACCAGCATGGGTTGACCCTGAACCAGTCACCCGGGCCGGTCCGAGGCATGTCCCGAGGGGTGTTCTCGATCCCCCCAGGATGGAAAAAGTGTTGAACATCAAAAAATACATGTGGGAATGATTTAAGCACCAAATAAATAACCAAGACCAGATAAAGAGATCCAAACAAGAAACCATAGCTAACAACAAAACACAGATAAAATAAACAATACCAGCTACAAGATATAACTCAACACGCTAAAAAATAAAATACAGAACTGAAAAAAAATGAACATATTGAATCTCCACCACATGATCTCCCTATGACCTCTTGGTCACCACCAACCACCAGAATATTACTTCTCCGCAACGAGAGCCTACCAAGAACCCTGAACAAAATCTAAACTAGCCAAACAGCTTGGGTCTACCGACACCGAGTGGTATAGGTAGGATGTGAGATAACATGATCAGTAGGTAATAACCAGGGAATACATGACATTTTCTTTCCCAAAGATAATCAATAAATAATAGTTTGAAATAAATTTATGAAAAATTATGTTTTCACATACACTTTACATTCTCAAAATAAACAATATGATCCATTACCCTCTTAATTTAAAACAAGGTACAAGAAAGGAAACATTGGAGTTTTGTTTTCTCTTTCAAAATGTCTACTTTTAAAATATTTTTTTTAAACAAACCATACCTTCATAGTTTTTCAAAATAAAAACAAAAAAAGGTGAAAAAATAAGTTCTTACATAAAGAGACCAACAGAACTAGTAGTACTCATAACTCGGAAACACAAGAAATCCTAGGAACTTAGAGGAAGACCAGAACATACTATACATGTTACTCATCCTGAAGTCATGCATACTATTGATGATGTTATAACTCCCTAATGCCCAAACTTCACCCTACCTAGCCTAGTTGAGGGTCCCAATCCCATAACAATAATAAAAAAATATCCCCCTCCTATGGACCACTAGAAGTGCATAATCTAACTAGTGCATCAATTGTTCTTAGTAATCCTCTTTACTATGCTAGGTTCCCATGTGTAGTTGTCAAGATGGTGTTCCATACAATTCAAACAACAAGACATATAAAAATAACCTAATACACCACACAATCCTGCACCACCCTGGCCACCTTAGGGGTAGTCCCTTTTCCATCTACATTCATTTCACAAGGGAGGTCCCATACCGAGAAACCTCCCAATCTCATGGATTAACAATTAAGAAAGTAACCCAACCTAATAAGGGTTAAAAAAAATCCTTTTCAAAGATTCCAAATGGGCCTCATATGGTTTTCACACATAATTTTTTTTATAAATAATCATTTCAATATGCCAACTGAGCCTCAAGCTTTACCTATTCCAATACCAAAACAATTTCGAACACATTTTCTTTAAACAAATTGAGATCCCATTTAAACTTTTCCTTTTTCAAGTAAGGACCTTGAGTTCCAAACACAAACCCAAATATATTAAAAATTTCAAATGATTTTTTATATTAAATCCACATTTCCACCAAACTAAGTTGAAAATATACCCAACACACACAAAAATGCCAAACATTCTTTAATCCATTTCAAAAATCAGTTGAATTTTATTTTCAAAACCAAAAAGTTGAAACCTCACATGATATTTGAAACCACCCAAGCCATTTTGAAAACCAAGGTCCAAGAAAAGGACCACTTCCGATGTCATTGTCATTTGAATGCACATCCATGAGTGCACTCAGTGTACCCATGGATGTGCCCCATCTAATGGCCCAACCAAAGTAGTCACTTCACCAAACCATTTTAGAGAAACCACACACACACCTATGTTAACCCAATACAAAAACCAATGAAAAACCACCAATTTTCACAACTCCCCTAGGAAAAAAGTCTAACAAATTTAATAAAATAATTATAAAGATAAACATTACCCAAAACATCTAACAAATCCCCTTTAAACAAAAGTGTCATTTCACCAAGTTCAATTGCATAGACAAAAACATGAACATAATGGGAGAAACAACTCAAAACCTAATTCATGTCAATTGAATCAACAAAAAAACATCACCATAGGATAAAATTTATTATATTAGGGGTGATAATCATGGTTTATTAATTAATTAATAGAAACCAAGCATCAAATAGATTGAACTTGAAAGAAAATGCATGGAGGCACCTACCTCGACACGTGTGAATGTGAAGAAACCTCAACGAAAGGAGGAAAAAAGCTCCATAGACCAATTGTAAAACCTAGACAATAAGGAAAATGTGTGAACAAAACCTCAAGGTGTTAGGGTTTGGAAAAAGAAAAAACTCAGAATAAGGAACTATAAATTATGGGGAAGCTCACCAATAGGGATTTGCGCGCTGAAGAGGGTACCAGTAGGGTCATGCACGCCAGAGAGGGCACTAACAGGAACGCAACATCGAAGCATTCCACTGTCGGTGAAGGTGGGTAGCTGAGAAGGGAGATCGTTGGGAGGTAGGGTCACCGGGAGTAGGGTGGTTTCCATATGTGTTTGGATAGCAACCAGAGGTGGGCTAGACACAGCTGACGAGGCATGGGGCCTGGTGGAGAGTGGGATAGAGGCTGATGAGTGGAAGGGGGTGGTGCTGCGAGTGGCCAAAGTAGGAGGAGGGATGCTCCGCAGGACGACAACGAGCGAGCAATGTAGCAGCAAGCGGGCAGTGTGAGACAACGGGCTGGACAACGATGAGAGGAGGGCGGTGCGGGATGCGCAGGGGGGAGATGAGATAGGAGGGGGGGGGGGTGGCAGCTAAGTGTGTAGCACGTAGGGGCTAGGGGGAGTGTTGGTGGATTAGGTTTGGGCTTTTTTTGTCAATCAAATAAATTAATAATAATAATAATATGATAATATTAATAATAATAAAATGATAATAATAATAATAATAGAAAAATAATATTAATGAAAATTCGAATAATAATAATAATAATATAACAACATAATAATAATAATCACAATAATAAATTTGTTTCATTTAATTTTAAATAATAATAATATTAATAACAATTTAGTAATAAGGATAATGTTATTATCTACACAAAATATTATTATTTCAATCGTCAAGCAACTGAACAGTCACTCGGGTAGAACACATGGTCACCGCTAATGATTCAGTGTCTGTGTACTAGCCCGAAACCTATCAATATTATTAAACTTCAAAAATTTCAAACTGGGACCTCAACCGAAACTTGGTCCAAACAATGTGAGACCACGAGAAGAATAAAATCAAAAGGGAATCTGAGGTTGGGGTGTGACATGTACCAGTGTTATCACTTGATCTGGGATGACATGCCTTGAGGGTGTCACATGATCTAGATAACATGTTCTTGTGTATTCAAAAATCCTACCTGACATGCTGGGAGGGTGTCATGTGATCTGAATGTTATGCCTGGAGGGATCCATGAGACCCAACTGACATACACTAGTGTTGCCTTATAATTTTGTTCACATGGCTGGGGACATTACATGATATGGAGAGTGATCCATTAAGGATTCAAAATACTCAACTAGCATGACCATAGGGTATCATGTGACCTTCTTGGAATGTCCATAGGACATCTCATGATCAAAATGGTATGTGGAGGGGACACCACATGACTTTGGTGACAAGTCCAAGTGATGTCACATGATCTGGATGAGTCATGTAAAGTGAATAATGATCATTATATATGTTTTTCATATAATTATCCCATCTTTTAGACTTTATTCTAGCCTTTATAACATATGTACCATAGATTTGTTCAGTTTTTTAACTTGATTTAGATTACACACATCATAGTTCATATGTGGGATATCCTTTTCATAATCTAGTTGGCACACCAAAATTCCTTCATGTGATTATTTTAGTGACCACGCAAATCTCATATGCATGTATTGTGATCCCCTAGGTCATTCCCAAGGCTTGAACTAGGTGGAAGACCTTCTGATCCCATAATCAAATGCTCTGTGATGTCTTCTCCTAATCTCCCTTTCCTAAGGGATCTTTAGTCGATGCATCTTTTGATGATGGGTAGGGTTTTATAGGCCTCTCCAACATGGTTATACACTACCTTTTTTAGTGTGTATCTCATAAAATTAGGATGGATTCAGTGGATGGATTTTCTGTTACGTGTTTTCACATGATCATGCCATGGGTTATCGCACGTGCATCACATGTTTTTTAGCAACAAAAATACCATCCCTTTAGCATCCTATTTATTAAATTTTGGCCAAAAAATGAATTTTTCTTGAATGTGATGACATGTTAAGGGATTTACATAAGTTCAGGATGACATTTATAGGGACCTTCACAAGATTTGGATTCCTTTTGAAAGACTTTCCCATGATCTGCGGTGACTTGTCTGGGGTAATTCACAAGAAAAAGGTGAAGCGCAGTTGATTTTCCCCTATCAACCGTTCAAGGGTCCGGTGATCTACTAATGTCTATAGTGGCACTTGGGTCAAATTCTCAACGATGGTACTAATTTTAGAGTGGATTATTTTTTATTAATTTTCTTTTGATTGGGGGGGGGGGTTGTTTGTAGAGATTATATAAAATTATTGATTGATGAAATTTGATTTAATAATTTAAAATATTTGGGTGAGTTCAATATTGGGGATGTAATCTTATAATATCATTGATCTTTTCAAAAATATTTCATTTAATTAATATTCACTTCACAAGATGATTTTAATCATAATTTCAAGTTTTAGATTTAATACAAGCCTTAACAAGGGTTCTAATTTTTATAAAATATAATTGATGGAAGGTTCAATATTTCATGAACCCATTTGTACTTTTTTTTTCCAATAATCCATGGAATCCACATCTCACTAATATTTCATTAATCCATAACATATTTTTTTGACATACACACTATTAATTCAATGAATGTTAAATCAGCAAAGGCTACCAATCACTTAACAACCCCAAATTATGAAACACCCCAATGAGAGATTTACTCATACATTTGGTTGGTTTATAATATGGTTTTAAATCTTATGGTGATGGGTTTAAAATAAAATAAAAAGTAAGGGACAATATAAGAGTAGTGAACTAAACACACACATGAAATGTGAAGAGTTGTAAAATCACACTTTAGATTGAATGAGAAATTAAAAGAAGAGAATGGTTTTCAACATGATTTAAACTATTTTAGGAACATTAATATTAAACTATAGAAGGTAAATGAGAATAAGGGATTATAAAAAACATGCATTCATATCAAAATAAAATTACAACAAAACACTTAAAATATCACAAATAAAAATGAATGGGAAAGAACATGAAAATAAAAATTGAGGAGAGGTATATCTTATTGAAAAAAGATAAAAGGAAAGTCTTAACAGGATCTTAGAAAGGATATAGTCATTCCAAACCTCCTCTTTATGTTATGAAATTCCAAATCCTTGCAAGGAGAGGATGTGGATGTATTTATAGCCCAAAGAGTTGGATTGTTTTCATTCCAAATCTGTCCCACCACTTATCTCAAATATTGGACCATTAAAAAGAAAAATATTGAGATATCTTATTCTTAAAAGTTCAAGAAATACATATTTACTATATACTATGGAAATTTAGGGTCCATTGGATGTAAGGAGCCAAATTTATGGTAGTTTGACTAAATAATTGTAATCTGCCCATTTTTATCAATAATTTTTCAAAGATAGAAATGTGAATGGGTTTTTGAATAGTATTATTCCCTAAAATCTGAAAAATTTATTCAATAAAGTCTTCCAGTTGTATCTTTGATTTCACACCACCAAATATCAGCCTCAATGGATGTCTATATCAGGAGAAAAGTAAAGTACTGTGTGATGATTTAAATTCCCAGACAGAATGTTGGGATAGACTTAAAAGCATCATTTGGGTCTCTTTTTGGTAGATTTGGACCTTAATTTTTTTTTATCCAAGATGTATTTTATTGTCCTATGACTTTTGGGGGAGAATAAAAAATTTTTGAATTCTAGATTGATCTCTAATTTTTATCTCCATGGCTGGTCTAGTTTCATCACAGATTATTTTTCCTTCTTATGAGGCACATATGACCCTTCCAATGGACGAATTTACCATATATTCCATCTAATGATATGTTTCAAATTGAATAATTAACCCTAAAAACCATAATCATAAAAATTTCATAATTTGGGTGAGAGTTATAATTAAAATAGTAAACTAACCCAATTGGACTACTTCAAATAATGCTAAAAAATTATATTTAGTATTAAAACATGAGTATCTCGCATCGATTATGCACATTTACATGAAATTTACTGAAGGGAGTATAAAAAAATTATGTATAAATGAATAACATCAACTCCTCCACATGTAGTCCTGTGCATGTCCTCATGTGAAACAAATAAAAAAACATAACAAAATCATTCTCACTCTCCAACAAATATTAAAATTTCACCCTAATCAGGGGAATTTTAGACCATTTCACTCATCCATGTTGAATTACACCAAAATTTTTTATAGAAAAAATATTCCAAAAACAATTAATTTTTCATGCTCAAATTAGAATTGGAAAGGGTAGGCACTCAAAACACAATCCTTTCGAGATGGTAAAAATTAATTTTTGGTGGATCACTCATTCCCAAACCAAAAGTAAAAATCTTAGAGTTCGAAAGAGATCTCAACTTTCATTCCCTATCCTAATGTGCACAATAATCAAGAGGTATAGTTTATGGGTTTTTTTTATGGATATGGTATGGTAGGAATTTAATTTCCACGAGAGAGGAAAATAGGGGTAAAACAATAACATGGAAAAAGAAATTCAAAATTTAAAATAAGACATGGAAGTTTATGGAAACACATATTGACAAGAAAATTATTGCGTGATGAATGAAAAAAAGGAGGAAGAAAATATGAAGGGGATGAGAAGATTAAATATTTACAAAACAATATTTCTCCCAATGACATAAGTGTTTTTTCTTCTTCTTCTTATATTTCCTTTTTTTTCAAATGTTGAGCTTAAAAAAGATCTCACAATCATCTCCCAACCCATGTTTGATCTCCTCAAGATGCTAATTGTAATAGTTATAACAAAATAAAAGGGTGAGGAAGAGTGATTTTTTGTCTTCCCAAGACACCACCCATTTTTTTAATTTTGTTTCTTTTTTTTGAAAACTTTTCAATAGCATGTACAAAATTACCTAAATGAAAATCCATTCCCAAAGATCACAAAATGAAATCCTCTCCCCATAATAAATGATTTATTTCCCTTAATAATATGATAACACACTAAAAATTAATAAATGGATACCCAAAATGAAATCCTTTCCCCCCTAACACTTAAATTTCAAAAAATTATGCAATATAATTCCATGTAGATGTTAGGTGGGACAAGGTATTGGGATTGTAATGTGGATATAGAAGAAAAGGTTTGAATAGGCTCTAAGGGGCTTTCAAACTAAAGATTAATGTAAGGTAATGAGATGATATTTGGCTATTTTGATTCTAATGTTGTTTAGAAAATACCTCTATCATATTAATGCACAAAATAGTAGGAAATTCAGCTTGAAGGTCCACAAACTCAAGACTCACAATAGGGGGTGAAAATGTACAAAATTAAAATATGGTTATAGGTATCCTTGGCCAGAAAGCTAATGTTGTTCTTCACAGTTGTGGAATAATCATTTTCAAAATCTAATACAGATCATTCTAAATTTATTTTTCTTGAAAAAAATTAATTATCCAAATTCATGATGAAAATAAAAAAATTTTGAGATGCAAACATGTATTTTTTGCTCCCAAAAATGGTTGGACAAAATTTCAAAAGTGGATGGTGAGTAAGTATGACTCTTTTTGTTTTTTTTATTTTTTTATTTTTTTTAGTGTTTTTAAAATCCAAAACCACACAAAAGAGAAAGATCAAAAGAAATGTTTTGGAAAAGAAATTGTTTAAAAATGAAATATAGAGGAATAAGAAGAAAGATGGAGATAAAGGAAGAGAGGGAGAGAGAGTTAATGGGAAAGAGGTGACCCTGGTTTTTATTTTTTGGGTCGTTGTACCCATCCAATGATGGGTATACAGTAGAAGTTTTGGATCCGATGGAAGTCAATTTCATTCCTGGATTTTGTGTCCTCTCACAGTGATGCTTTAACTGATGTCCATTAACTGTGAATTCCATTTTGAAAGAGGGGTCTTGGACTTACACTGAACCAAATGGGTAAACATTAGTAATAATAAAAGGACTGTACCAACAAAAATTAAGCTTAATTGGGTGAATTAGAAATCAAGAATTGA
This sequence comes from Viscum album, assembly GCA_963277665.1. NCBI lineage: Eukaryota > Viridiplantae > Streptophyta > Magnoliopsida > Santalales > Viscaceae > Viscum > Viscum album. Next base: position 1,328,481,653 of record OY728165.1, on the reverse strand, counting down.
AAAGAATTACCTTTTCACCTTCATGAAATACCTTTTATAGGATGTTCATGTCATGGAGTACCTTGGAATTTTCTTTTTAGAGATTGGATTTCTCATAGGAGTCAAGTAGAAGCTCCTCCAATTCAGTAAACTATAATAATATTTCTTCATTAAATGTTTCACAATAAAAATTACATGTTTTCATAGACCAAAATGATTATGTTAGATTTCAACTGGTAAATGATATGATTTAACAAAAATTATATTAACTGGATACATCCCAATGGGTGTTTTATTGGATGTTCAATAAGCCCAAAGTGCTTCACCAAGTCTTTTAGGCTAGTCTTTTTTGGTGGGATTTACAATTCCCTCAGGCACTATTTTCACTTTTCTATTAGAAAGTCCTGCCATGCCATTTTTTTGGGGGTGATATACAGTTGGTGGTTTATGTAGAACCATATTCTTGTTAAAAAGATATTCCATTGCCCGATTGCAGAAATGAGTTCCAAAATCACCTATCAAGGAACATGGTATTCTAAATTGATAGAATATATGGGTTTATAGGAACTAACTAACAGTATGTGAATCATTATTTCTAGTGGTTTTGGGCTCAAACCACCTAGAAACATAATCAACATCCATAGTAATATATTGGAATCCATTGGAAGGTGGAAATGGTCCCATGAAATTGATTCCCCAAACATCGAAGACCTCACTATAAATTAAAGGCTTTTGAGGCATTTCATTTATTTTCAAAATCATGATGAAATTTTGGAAAGTGGGACATGATTTATAGAACTAATGCGAGTCCTTGAAGAGTTAAGGATAGAATAATCCTGAGTGAAGGACCTTTTGGGAGGTCCTTTGTTTTCCAAAGTGTCCACCACTAGGAATTGAGTGAAAAAATTCCAAGATGAAGGAATATTCATCTTCATTAACACATTTTCTAATTACCATGACAACAACAATTTTCCAAACATTATCATCTTCCCAAAAATAGAATTTTCAATAACGTTTTAGCTTCAGATTTTGTTCTTTTGAAACATTTTCTGGGAATACACCAACAACCATGTAATTTACAATTGGGGAATACCATGGTAACTTTGGAGTGAAATATGAGTAGTGTTTAGTTGGAAATTCAGGATATATTATTTCAGAATGATAAAAATTAGAAATTCCACTTAGGTGATCATCCATGAGGTTTTCTTTTCCAGGTCTATCTTTAATCACAATGTCAAACTATTGGAGAATTAAAATCCATCTTATTAGCCTCGGGTTGGAATCAATTTTCTTGAGTAAGAACTTTATAGAAGAATGGTCTGTGAAGATGATGATTTTGGAACCTAAGAGATAGGTACTGAATTTATCTAAAGAAAAAATCACTTTTAAAAGTTCCTTTTAAGTGAAAGTGTTGTGATATTGATTTTCATCCAAAGTTTTTGAGGCATAATAGATGAAATGAGGAATATTTTATTTTCATTGACCAAGAAAGGCCCCAATGGACCTATAAGAAGCATCACACATCAATTTAATGGTTAAGGACCAATTTTGGGGGTTTTATTATCTAGGAAGATGTATGAATAGATTTTAGTTCAATGAAGGATCTCTTATAAGCCTCATCAAAATGTAATTTAATATCATTTTGGAGTATCCTAGTGAGTATGAGGGCAATACTATTGATGTTATGGATTTATCTCCAATAGAAACTAGAATGAACAAGCAATGAATGGATGTGTTGAACTGTTGTGGGTTCAGGAAGAGATTGGATCACCTAAAATTTAGTAGGATCAACATGAATAACAACTTGTGAAATTATGTTCCTAGAACAATCCCATCAGTAACCATGGAGTCACATTTTTCACAATTCTACACAAGGTTCCATTTGAAACAGTTTTGTAAAACCAAAGAGATTGATTGAAATAATTATTCAATTAAATCACCATAAATGGTAAATTCATCCATGAATACCTCCATGAAATGATTAATGAATTTAGAAAAGATACTCATCATACACCTCTGGAACGTTTCAAGATCATTATAAAGTCCAAAAGGAATTCTCCTATATGCATTTGTTCCAAAGGGGCAAGTGAATGTAGTCTCTTCACAGCCCTGAAGTGCGATTGGGATTTGGAAGTAGATGGTGTATCTATCAAGAAAGAAATAGTGTGACTTTTTGGATATTTTTATAGCAATTGATCAAGGAATGGAAGTGGGTAGTGATCTTTTTGTGTTTCAGCATTCAATTTCTGATAATCGATGCATACACACCATTTGTTTTTCACTCGAGTAGTGATCACCTCTTCATGTTCATTTTTGACAACAGTTATCCCTCCCTTATTAGGTACCACTTGAATCAGAAAAACCCATTCACTATCAGATATTGGGTAGATAAAACAATCTTGGAGAGGCTTGGTAATCTCTTCTATAACTACCTCAAGTATGAGTGGATTGTGTCTTCTTTGTGGTTGTATGATTGGTTTGGTTGATTCATCAAGATGTATGTGATGCATGAAAAGGGAAGTGTAGATTCATAGTATGTCATCTAGGTTCTGACCTAAGGGTTTTTTGTTTTCGTCTATCACCTGAACAATTTTGGACTCCTCAGTTTTAGTAAGTGTGGGAGAGAAAATGACATGAAAAGAGTGGTCATTGAAGAGGAATTCATATTTCATGTGTTCAAGAAGATGTTTCAGATCATTCTTATATTTCATTTGTGGGATAGACAACTTAGAAATGGAGGAAGGGATTTTAATTGGTATTGATTCATTTTCCATAATACTTTCCAAGGTGTAACATTAGAGGCCATAGTTGATATGGGATTCGGTAGAGTTTTCAATATCCTCTAGATTGATGGAGTCTATGTCTAAGAGGTCCAAATAAACTTCCCCATTCATGACTTGGTTAATCATGGTGCAAATTTCACAAGATTCACTCTCATTGAAACATGATTAACATGATGTAATAGAGTTCAATTGAATCTCAGAAGTGTCCTCGAAAGCATGGATTGAAAATTCAGAGTGATCGTCGAATGGGTATCTCATGGCTTGAAAGATATTGATCTTGACCAGTTAGTCACCAAATTCCATGGATAATATGACCACATGGAAATCAATTTTAGTTCTTGTTGTTAGGAGGAATGGACTCCCAAGAATTAGGGGAGATCTAAAAGAGGTCATCTAACCTTCTATGTCAAGGACATAGAGATTAGACATGAATATAAGATCAATAACTTGGACCAGGACATCCTCAATTATTCCCTTAGGACTGGATATGCTTTGATTAGCTAACTGGATGACTACACCCGTTGGGTGTAAAGGACCTAGACCATGGTTAGAGAAGATGGATTTGGGCATGAAATTTATCAAGGCTCCTATGTCTATGAGTGCATCATAGATGTTGTAACACCCTATTTGTCATGGAATAGTAAAGGTACCTGGATCTTTACACTTCATTTGTTTGGACTGTTGGGTTGAAACATTATCAATGGTCTTAAGTGGTCTCTTATGGGCGCACAATTCCTTAAGAAACATGGAATACTTAAGATTTTTTTTGATGGAATCTAAGAGGGGAATGTTCACGTAAACATGTCTAAACATGTTGAGAATTTCAATATCATGTTCAAAGGACTTTACTGTCTTAGAGAAAGCTTGAGGAAAAGTAATTGTGTTCCATAGAGGAATGAAAAGAGGTGAGGTAATGGATTTAGGTTCATTTTCATGATTTTTGTTCTTTTCATTTTAAATATCAATATTAAAAGGTTCATTTGAGGATCCATCATGAGGCTTGAAAATTTATTTTCCTAATCCAAGTTCAATTACACATACATTACCACTGGGGTTGGGAAACAATTGAGCTGGGAGTTGGGAATAATTGGATTGTTGCTACTGGCTAAGGTGGGTTTGTGTTTCAACATTTTTAAGGATAGAATGGGTAATGGAGGAAACATCCTACACAATTCTTTCCCATGGTTTCTTACAAGAGGAGGCATGTCTCATATTGGAATTACCTTGATTTTTGTTCTTGGGAAAGTTCTTGTTTTGGGTTGGGAATTGGGAAGGCTCGTTAGGATAGTGGGATCTAAGAGGAGCAAGAGGATGACTGATCCATTGATGATGATGAACAAAAGGATAAGGTTTGTTGAAGTTATCACCACCTTGACCATATTGGAATTAGTTTTGAATTTTGAGGATGGAAGTGAGGAAAATGAGAAATGGGATTACCATACCTCAGGCCTTGGTTAAAGGTAGAAGGGAACGACTCAAAGTGGGGTTGGTTGAAGTTTCTAATGAACTGAACTGATTATTGAGGGTTGGTGTTCCTCTGAGCATATGCAGCATTGAGCCCCATTGGACCAGATGAATTAGAAGGATCCTCTTGAAGTTGTGGATATGTGTCTTTTGGATGATCTAGTGAGCTATAAATTCCATAATTCTTGATAGGTCTAGGGAATATAGATTACGGAGAAGATAAGTTTTGGACTTTTTAATACACATCCAGTTATCTCATAAGACCTAAAAGTTCACTCATCCACTCAGTCATCTTGTTGGGCTCTATGTACTGATTCTCTTGGACTTGTTTGACTTGATCATGTGATATGTAATTGCTACATGTTTGCATCCATATTTCTTATGATATATCGTGCAATTGTAAGAGTTTTTTAAAAAAGAGCACTGCCACTTGTGACATCAATTAGAGTTCTCTCCATAGAAAATAACCCCTCATAGAAGTATTGAATCAAGATTTGGTCAGGGATTTGATGGTGTGGGAAAGTTTCCACAAGATTTTTGAACCTCTCCCAATGGTCATGGAGTGATTCATTAGGCAATTGACGGATACCACCTATTTCCTTTTGAATAGAAGTTGTATGAGAAGAAGAAAATAATTTCTATAAGAAGAGTCAGTTAATGTCATTCCATGTGGTTATGGAACTAGGAGGGAGGTAATTGAGCCATGACTTGGTGGATTCAGCTCTGGAGAAAGGGAAAGCTTGAATTTTGATTTGTTCTTCAGAAACCCCTTGAGGCTTTATGGTAGAGCACACCACTTGGAACTCTTTGAGATGAAGATGTGGATCCTCATTATATAGCCCATGGAAATGAGGTAGAAGATGAATATGACACAATTTATGTTTGAAGTCATCCTATATGTTTGGATATTGAAGACTAAGGGGTTGTTAATTCATATCAATAGCATTAAGTTATTTTAAGGTTTATTTCCTATGATTGGCCACATATAGTTCAACTAGTTGGAAAATGAATGACTCTTGAGTGATTTGATTATCCCTAATGTTCATCCTAAGTTGGAAAAAAGATCACTAAATTTTATGTTCAAAAAGATAATAGGGATTGTTTGGGAGGCTATGGGGAATTTAGATATGTTTTTAAGGATAAGAAAGGTGTTTTTTTCATTTATTATTTTTATGAGAAGGTGGGATTTTCATTGTGTTTTTTTTAGTTTTTTTGTTATTTTTTTACTTTTTTTTACAAAAACCAAAAAATACCACCTAATTAAGGAACCATACCTAGAAACGATGATATTTAAAACATGGATGATTATAACCTATCAACCTTTCAAGGTTCCGGTGCTTTGCTAATGTGTATAACAGCACTCACGTCCAATACTCAATGATGGTAAAAATTTTAGAGTCGATTTTTTTGATTAATTTTCCTTTTGATTGGGGGGGGGTGTTATTTTAAGAGATTATATGAAATTATTGATTGATGAAATTTGATTTAATAATTTAAAATATTTGGGTGAATTCAAAATTGGGGATGTAATCTTATGATACCCTTGATCTTTTCAAAACATTTAATTTAATTAAAATCCACTTTACAATATGATTTCAATCAGAATTCCATGTTTTATTTTTAAAACAAGCCTCAAAAAGAGATCTAATTGTTATAAAAATATCATTGATGGAAGGCTCAATATTTCATGAACCCATGTGTATTTGTGCTTCCAATAATCCATGGAATCCACATTTTGGAAATATGTCATTAATCCATAACATATTTTATATGACATACACAATATTAATTCAAAGAATCTTAATTCAGCAAAGGCTCTTAATCACTTAACACCCCCAAATTATGAAACAACTTAATGAGAGACTTACTCAGTGATTGGGTGGTTTATAGTATAGTTGGAAGGCTTATGGTGATGGGTTTAAAATATAATTAAAATAATGAGACAAGATAAGAGTAGTGCACCGAACACACACATGAAATGTGAAGAGTGGTAAAATCACACTTTAGATTGAATGAGAAAGTGAAAGAAGAGAATGGTTTAAAATTGATATAAACTGTTTTAAGAACATTAATATTAAAATAAAGAAGGTATATGAATAAAAATTCATTCATATTGAAATGAAATTACAAGAAAACACTTACAATATTACAAATGAAAATGAACGGAAAAGAAAATGAAAATAAAAATGAAGGAGAGGTATCTCTTGTTGAAACATGATCAAGGAATGTCCTACCAGAACCTTATAAAGGCTTTATTCAATCCAAAACTCCTCCTTTAGTGATGAAAGGACAACTCCTTATAAGGATAAGAGAGGGATGTATTTATAGCCCAAGGAGTTGGACTGTTTGCTTTCAAAATATGTCCCTTTACTTGGATTGAAAATTAAACCATCCAGACAGTAGAATATTGGGATATATTCTTCTTAAAAGTTGTATATAAAAATGTGTTATGTATAGTATGAAAATTTGGAGGCCATTTTATTTAAGGAGCCAATGTTATGTCTCTTTGAATAAACAATTTTAATCAGTTCATTTTTGTCAGCACTTTTTCGAAGGTAGAAATTTGAATGGGGCTTGGAATAGAAATATTTCCGCAAATCCGAACCATTTATTCTAAAACGTCAGACACCTCTATCTTGTATTTCTCACTACAAAATATCAGCTCAAATGGATATCTATATTAGGATAAAAGTCAAGTATTATGTTCTGATTTTAATTCCCAGACAGAATGGTGGGATGGACTTGAATGTATCATTTGGGAATATTTTTGGTAGAGTAGGACCATGAAATTTTAATCCAAGATGGATTTTATTGTCCCTAGACTTTTGGTAGAGAATAAAATAATTTGGAATTCTGTATTGAGCCTAAAATTCTATCTTTATGGATGGTCCAATTTCTTTATAGATTCTTTGGGCCTTCTTATGTGGCCCATATGCCCCTTCCAATTTTTGAATTGGAAAAAGATTCATACTAATGATATATTGGAAATTGAATAAGGAACCCTAAAAAAATATAATTATACAATTTGGATAAGTAGGGTGAGTTTTATAATTAAAATAGTAAACTAAATCAATTGGAAAACTTCAAATAATGCTCAAAAATTATATTTAGTATTAAAACATGAGTATCTCACAAATATTATTCACTTTTACATGAAATTTTCTAAAGAGAGTATAAAAAAAGTTATTAATAAAGGAATAACATCAAAATTCATATTTTCATGGGGCCTTCAGAAGAAAAAGATGTCTTATCATGGATCCTTCATAAGAAAAATACCTCTTGTATGGAGACCATCATAAGACAGTGGTGGCTTGTCATGTGTACTTCGGAAGACAAATCCGTCTTGTTAAGGGGACTTCTCCAGAAAATGGTGTCTTATTCTAGGGCCTTCAAAATAAAAATTTTTCTAGTCAGGGGGCCTTCTCATAAAAATCATGACTTTTTAGTGGGCCTTAACAAGATCATGTTGATAGGCCAAGGGGTCTTGTGTGACCATTCTAGCTAATCAAGGGGTTTCTCATGATTAATGGTGATCTCATTGGTCTTATAACTCCATTCGCATAAATTCATAATATCTTCCCCTCATAATAATCTCTCATAATTTCCCTTTTTTTATTTTTATGTTTATTTTATAAGGTTTGGGGATCTGTGAGTTTGTACTAGTGATTTCGAAGACAATCACTCTCACTATAGTTGATGCACCATGTAACCAACAAAGGGTCTTGTAGTGTTGCATGACCATTATCATGACCAACCCTTATCTTTGTATTTGAAGTTTGATGGGAGTAAAAGACCACCTAGACATGTCTAAACACTTAAGATGATGGAGGTGAAATGCCAGTGGGCTCTTGCACGATAATCCATGCATGTCCTCTGGGTTTCTGAAAAATCTTACGAACCGTATAGGTGTCACACATGAAGATTTACAACCAAAAGAGTCTTTTGAACTTTTCATATTTTCATCCTTATTTTAAAATTATTTTTTGATATTTTTCTAGGAGTTAGATGATTAAAAACTACATAATTTAGAGGAAATCATTTGGAATCCACCTCATGTTCATCAAATTTCTTGGATTCCTTGGACAGAGAAGAAGGGCTGGTCAAAGCGGCTCTGCATGATCTACCATAGTTCATGCACTACAATGTCCCATTAGCATGACCTTATGAGGGTCATGTGATCACATGACTTCTGGACATTTACATGATCCAAATTATCATGGTCACCTTCTTCTTTCTTTCTTCACAAGAGAAAATAAAACCCATGTTCAAGGTATTTCTTCCCTTGTGGATTTTCTGATTTTTATTTTAAAGGCTTCAAAAAATTACCTCCCCCCAACGTGTGATGTTTATGAGTATAAAAACGTGATTATATAGAATGTAAACCCCCTCTCAAGGCACTAGTGATGTCACCAATCTATTTTTTGGGTGACGATTGGTCTCCTAGATGATGTTTAGTATTCCATGGAAGACCCTATATATAAGGGAATTGAGAGAGTTTAATTCACCAGCAAACCAAATCTCAGAGCTATTCTGATATTCCATTTTCACATGAACATTTCGCAAGTCTATTTGTAAAAAATGACCGTGGGACTTCACCATGAAACCATTTTTCAAGAACTACTTCACAATACTCATATTTTCTAGATGTTTGTTCAAATTAACCACAAATTTGTCTTTCATAATTTATTGATCACGTGGGAACAATTTTCTTTAGAGGATCTTCAGGATCTATTTTCCTAGGCACATGATCTCTTTACTATTATGTAGATCATGTAACCATGTCAAGGTCACAAAATCGTTATTCTTATGATGGGGCTTACAGTCATGAGATTTCCTTGGGTTTTGTTACTTGTGAGACCTGTATCATGTGATTTTACCATGCATCCCTTGATGGTTCATGTGGTTCACATGATGCTACTAGAGTTTATGCCACTCCTTTAAAAAGATTTTTTTTTTCATTTTTATAACATATTCCACTTATTTTTTTTCCTGATTTCGTCCATATCTCATCATACTTCCTAAAATCATTCAAAGAAAGTTTCTAGAGTAGCGATGGATCACATTGATGCTATTATAGCAAGTGTGGATGCTTTATTCCTCAGTGTTGATGGGTCATTTAATATAATTCTGATGAAACTAATGAGTGTGAACCTTTAGGTATATCCTCTTTTTGATATACTAAATCTCCATCGGTTTGGTATTACCAACGATGATCCAATTCCTTCACTGAAACCATAAACCATGCCTTCTTCTTGGGTCTTAAAAACTCATAATAACTTCTAGGAGAGTATCTCTCATGCAGGATATTTCATTACTAAGGGGGGTCATGAGGATGGATACACACTGACATTTATTCCCACAGACATTGATGAGAAGCATCGCGAACCCAATTTGGATTTCCATATGCACCATTCCATAATGTAGAATTCACTACTATCAAATTGTTTGGGTAGTTTCACAACTAATATTTTTGATCAAGGGGTGGTTTTAAAATGGATTGAGGATGTCCCTTTGGGGTGAATTATATTACTTCCAATTTTTTAGAGGAGATGAAGTAAATCAAGATATATGAGGATGTCAAGATCTCAAAAATTATTTCCAACTATAACAAGGGATTAATTGTGGAAATATTTAGTTTCTAGAGTCGAAACATTAACACCTTCCACCTCGTGCATGGTGAGGCAAGTAATATTCTCTGGGACATTGAAAAGATATGTTTTTCACCCGTATTGGGTGGGATCTATGATGAGTTTTACCTCTATAATCTTTTTGGGATGATGTAGAGATGACTCCTTTTTCTCAAGAGTTGGTTTAGTTGGCCCAAGGTACCATTGAAAAGGACCACCTTCTTATGGAATATGTTTTATTTAAGGAATGATTGAAAAAATTCATTAAGAATTCTCATTATAAGCTAAAATCCAAGAGACCAAAAGCCTACCCTAAGAAGGGTTCTCACAGTGTGTAGGGTTCTTAATGGACTATATTTGATGATGGAAATTTTACCAAATGGTGATGGTAGGTTATCCTAGGTATGGGAAAGACCATCTAGCTGACCAGATTTGTTTCAATATGCATGAGTGGGTACTTACATTCAATGAAAGAAAAAAGGTGGATAGAGAGTCTCTACTTTCATGATGGAAACCTATATGTGAAGTGGTCATTGTATCAGACTTTCCATACCTATGTTGTTCAAACTATATCGCCTTGGGATCTATATTTAAATAGAAAAATCCCCCAATATAGTCTCAATACCCTTTAATGTGTTATGCGGTTGGATGAGTTCTCATCTAGGATTTTACAAATATCTATACATCTAGTACATCCCCAAAATCTCTTTAAAACCATTATTATAGTGCATTTGCATGGTAAATCCCATTACAATAATGGAATGGGAGATCATGTAATTTATCAGAAGTTATGAATATTTTTACTTTAAACCCAAAAAACCACTTCCTATGGCTAATATGGTTGATAATGGTGTGGCCATCCTTGAGGGTTAGACCAACGTGGTGTCTCTTTGTGAGGGTGTCTTTTCCACCCATATAGATGGGAGTCTCCTTTGTGAATAGTATACACATTGTTGGTTTAGCCATCAATTTTTCTTTGTACAGTTGAAATTCCTTCCCCCTATCCAAGTACGATTAAAGGTCCATATGATGGTGGCTCATCAATTTCGGCCCATGTTTACCTGGGAGGAAACTCATGACAAGATATACCTTCATATTTGTGATGAAGATATAAGTTTATCCCAAAATTATGCTGATATTTGTGTCTAATAATATCTGGATGTATCGTTACCAAAACTAGAAAGTGAGGCTAGCCAAATTCTACCAAATACTTAAGAAAATCCGCATCCTAAAAAATAGATATCTCAGAGATCATCAATAGAGTAAGATACTGAACTTTTATAGAGTTATTTTGGGATCTTTTTTTGGTAATATTTTTCCTTATGTTGAGTAATTTTCATTTACGTTTTATCTTGGGAATGTTTGAGACTAAATTTGAGAAAAATGGGAGAAATATGGAAGTTCACAGTTGGCACATGACTTTCCCTAACCATGTGTCCCAACCCAGAAAATTGTGTAACTTTAGACAGAGGGGAATTGCTCGGTTAGTGCATGTTTTGACAATTTGGGAGATTTATTAGGATTAACCATGCACCCTTATAAAATAGGTGCACGTTTTAGTCACACAATTTAGGAAAAATGTGTGCCCATGCTTAAAAAAATGTGCATGGGAATAAAATTAACCCAAAAATAGTTTTAAAAATTTATGAGCCCCCAATTTAGTCCCAAATAGAACACCTTTTAACCCTAACACCTCTATCATGATTTTGGATCCTCTCAAACAAATTCAAATCCATCTTAACCTATGTTCATGGTGGGTTTAGTCCCGGATCAAATATCTACACCCCTCCCTGTAAGAGGCTCTCATCCTAGTTTATTTCTTGTTCCTCCTTCTTTCTTACCTCATTTTATAAGGTATGTTATTATCTGTTTGGTTAGATCTTTATCTAGATTTGATAAATCTATATATAGGCTTGTTGATATAAATATATATTTAAGAGATCTTCAATTGTCCAATAATGAATTATTTTATACATCTATATCTCAATTTGCATTGTTACTTTGCTAAATTTTGGGGTTTTTCATTGGGATATTGTTTATCGATGGATCGAGGTTGGTGGTATAATATTAAAATCCCATCTTCATGATTTTTATTATGTGTATGAAAATTATAGAATTACTACGATTCTTTTAGAAATTGAAATTAGTAAATTGAATAAATTAATGTGTTCAATTAATTAATTGATGAATTTAAGATTTAATTGAATAATTGAATTGTGAAATTGAGAATAATAAACAACCGAGTTAATTATCAGAATGTTTAATGGTGAATTGGGAATAATTAATTGGCAAATTAATTACTAGATGTTGATATTGTGAAATGATTAATTAATTGTTGAATTATTTAATGGACCTTATATGATGAATCAATTATTTCATTAATTAAAGGAATGCTTTATGATTAACTAATTTTTGAATTAATTAATTGAAATGGATTAATTAATTTAGGAATTAATTAATGGATGATTGTGGTGGTTAATTTTTATAGGAGGATTAATGTTTATTTATCATGATTGATGAGATATAGTCTCATTTTGAAATGTGTGATATATATATATATATATATATGATTTTGTGATAAATGTTTATGGGACATGTTCTACTACTTTCAAACCCTGTAGTGATAAATGTATTTGGGACACAGTTTTCTGCTTCCAAGGCTCACATTTATGGGACATTATCCACTAATTCTTAATCCCAACATGATAAATATGTGTTGAACATAGTTTATAGATTCCAAGTCCCACGAGGTTCTATGCATGATCACCTAGACCCAAATTTTTGGAATTGGAAGATAGTTCCATTTTCCCATTTTATAAATTGAAATGGAATGGATAATTAAAGACCATTAGTTTAATTAATGTTTAATTGATGAAGTGAATTGGTTCAGACTCTGACATGGGTTTAAGAAGGTATTGAGGTGTATATGTCCTCATGAACCTGGGGGTTTATGTAGTTAAATAAAGAATAAATTTACATATATCTTTATACAACATCATACACTGTTATTGAATGGATATTGTTCTTAGACACTGTTGGTGGTGGCCTACTGAGTTGTACTCACACCCTATCTGGGATATCTGATCAGTACCCAAATATATTTCATGGTTACAAGACGAGATAATGGAAAAGGCCCAGCGTTATATGGATGAGTTGTTATGGATCATGGCTAAGGGAACTAGACCTGGTTCAGGACCCTCTTCGGTGTCGTCATTATCATTACATTTGTGTTTTCATTTTGAAACTTGGCACGTACTTTTTTATGACATATTTACATTTTATTTTTATATTGTATTGTAATTTATATTCATATTGTGTTATTGGTACTATTATATTCTTAGTTATATGTTATTTAGTTATTATTTCTTATTTTACATTGGTGTATTACTATAATAAAAGAGGGTATAATATCCCCATGATCAATATTAGTCCCTCACTACTAGTCAATAACCTCTAGAATATGGGGAGGTGGGCTTGAGGTCATATAGAGAACCGACTTGGGGTACCAAGGCATGAAACCCGAACTAAGACATTACAAATTGGTATCATAACATAGTTTTCTTTTCTTTTTCATTTGTCTTACTATTGAGAAAAATTATATATGAGACTTGGAATATTTTTTCCTTGGTAATGCACCTGTGAATGTGAGTTTCAAACCCATGTATTGGGGAAAACCCAAGTACCTAGGTTGGGATTGTTGTTATTATTGTTTGACATTATAGTTGAATATTATTTCTCCTTAGGTGACAGGCTTTTTGTGTGATGTGATAATTATTTCTGAGATTTTTTGAGACTTCACCCATATCCCAGTGTGGAATGGGAATTGAGTTTTATGCATCATTCTAGGAACTCAGGATTATTATGACATGAATCATTTTAGTCATAGATGGGAAAATGGGTTTTGGGTAAGTTTTGGGACATGAACTATTTTTCTATGCTTGTGAAATTGAAATGAAAATGGTGCCTAACATGAAATGGAAAAATACTTTAAAATTACACAAGATGTGAATAAATGGGTGACTAATGAGAAACATGATATGAGAATGTGTACACCCTTGTTAACCAGGACCTTGGTGTAGGATGGTTATGGGTAGTGATAACACCTTAGTTTTGACCACATGGAGAGGTTTGGGGAAAATAATTGTGGTGGATTGTTGTGAATTTACTCTTGTGTAATTTTTTTAAAATTTTGTTATGATTCATAAAAATTATGTTTGGAATTGTCAATAAAATACTACATGATGATTTTATTGAGAGGACAGTTGGAGGGAATGTCTAGGTTTGAATCTCCATTAGTGGAACATAGGGAACCAAAAATTCCAGTTGGAGAAGTGGGGGAGTAGTTTCTAGAGAAATTCACTTGCTTTATGAAATTCAAGGAAATATACTGAGTTAGGGTTGTGAAAATCATGAATGATTTGATAAGGGTGTCATAGTTGTAGCACCATATAACTTTAACTAGAGAGGGTGGACCTGAGGGAGTTGAATTATAGATTGAGTCTATCCAGATGATACTTGAACACATGGATAATCCTACTGATAAGAGGATCAATATGGACACTTATATGCTATGAGGGTCAACAAAGTGCTAGTGGGACATTCAAGATCTCACTGAAAAAATGGAATCTATGGAATGGAAGGACTTTCAAGAGAAGTTCATGGATCAATTTTATTTATAAACACACAAATACAAGATAGGATATCTGAGTTTATGAGATTGAATTGGGGGAATATATTTATGATGGACTATGCCAGGACACTTCACAGATTTCTAACACTTTTCTCCGTCGTTGGTAGGAGATGAGGATATGATAGAAAAGAGGTTTCAGGATGGACTTAGGTGTGAGATTAATTCCTAAGTAAACATCTTCAGGATGAAGAAGTTTTCATAAGTGGTGAATTAGGCTCTCATTTCAGAGGGGAACCAAAAGGAGGCTTCTTGTGGCAGATAGGTGGTTTCTTCTGCATGGTAGAGAGGTACAACTACTAAATTATAGAAGTTTCATTATCATAATTTGTCCCAAAGTATTATAAATAATAGTATCCAAGGGGAAGGGTTAGATAGACATGACTTTACCCATGTGGTTTTCCACCAATTTGTAGGATGAAATTATTCTGGAAGCATTGTCCCTGACCATCGGTAATGTGCCTAGCCTGCGACAAGATGGGTTATCTACAAAGGTTATTTAGGAAGCAATGGAAGACGATTAGTGATAGAGGAGATATAAAAAACTCAAGTGTAGGAATGGGATTTTATACACCATATCATTCTGGTAGATGGAGTTCTACTGGCCAAGGAGGTAAAGGTTTTAGAAGTGGTGATTTTGGAAAAGATCATCTATATCAACAGAGTGGCATAAAATAGGGGAGTTAGATTGCATCATAGGAAATAGGGGAATGATAGTTACATTATTTTAAACCAAAACTTGTGGATATAAAGTCTAGACCATCGACAATTATAAGTTATATTCTTGTTGCTTCTACATTAGTTGGTTCCTTATTTGCTACTAGTACCTCTCATTACTTTAAATAAGAAAAACTTGACAATGATTTGAGCATATTTGTGGATTTAATAATCATGGTTATAAAGATAGATACACAATTGGGAGTAAATTATAGATAAATCTACTAATTTGAGGGGTGTTCTCTAAATGTTTGGGAGTATCATTTCCTGTGGGAACTTTACATTATTCACTTGTCAGACTTTGTCTTGATCATGTGTATGGTCTGGCTAGTTACATACTGAGCCCACATATATTGTTACCCCAAGAGAGTTAATTTTATGTCTCCTAACAGTGAAAACTATACAGACTTTGGATAATGGAATATCTATGTGGGATGAGCAGGGCCAATTACCCAAAAACTAGGATATCTCACAACCCAAGTTGCTAGTCTATTGTTGGATGGCATAGGATAGAAGTGTGGGGTTATTCCACCAGTAGTGGAGCAGTTTCATGATGTGTTTCTTGAAGTATTTTTAGGGTTTTAACATGAGAGAGATGTTTAATTCCCCATTGAGATAATGTCTTGGACCA
This sequence comes from Viscum album, assembly GCA_963277665.1. Taxonomy (NCBI): domain Eukaryota; kingdom Viridiplantae; phylum Streptophyta; class Magnoliopsida; order Santalales; family Viscaceae; genus Viscum; species Viscum album. The sequence continues at coordinate 1,328,465,765 of OY728165.1, read as the reverse complement.
ATCTAGTTTCAATTCCACCATACATAATGGCACTAATAGGATTTCAAGCACTCGAGAATTAGCTAGAGGATTTGGAGGATACAGGATTTATCCATCCATGTATGTCTCCGTGGGGTTTATATATTTAGTTTGAAGTGAAGGATAATGGGAGTTTTCAATTTTTATTGATTTCCTAACATTTAACTAGATGAATTTGAATAACTCATATCCTCTTCCACATATCAGTTATCAATTTGACTAGTTGAGAGGATATTGTGTATTCTAAAAGATTGAATTGAGATCTTGGTATCATAAGTTGATATTTTAAACTTATGATATACCAAGGAATACATTCAGAATCATGTTTGGCTTATATAAGTTCATTGTAATGTCTTTTGGGTTGATGAACACACCACTAGTGTTTATAGACTTGATGAACACAATTTTTCATCCATACCAAGATCAATTTTTGGTAGTTCTTGTGGATTAAATCTTAGTGTACTCTAAGACTCATGAAAATCATGCCCAACACCTTGAAATAATCCCACGTACACTAGTAGAGCATCTTCTATATTCCAAGATAACTATGTGCCAAATTTTTATTGAATAGGTACACTTCTTGGGACACATCATCTCAGAGTAAGGTGTGTTAGTGGGCCAAGAGGAATTTCAAGAAGTTGTGTCTTGGGACCAACCCAAGAATGTTTTCAATATCTCTAGATTTCTAGGGTTGGAATTTTATTATCATAGATTCATCTAGGAATTTTCACTATTGTAAATACCACTTATGCTCTTAACCAAAAAGGGGGTAAAGTTTGAATTGTCGGAAGCATGAGAGAATTACTTCCTAGAGCTGGATAAGTTTTTTACATTAGCACCAATCTTGATCCCACTCGAGCCTCGTGAGGAGGAAAAAGTGTATTTTGATGCTTATGGGATTAGACTTGGAGCTGTGTTGATGCAAGGATATCATGTTGTGGCATATGGGTCTCAGAAAAAGAGGCCACATGGATGGAACTACCCAAAACATGAATTCAAGTGGGAAGTAGTGGTTTATGATTTAATGTGTTGGTGGAATTATTTTTTGGGTGAAAAGTTTACTGTGTATATAGAACACAAGATCTTGATGTATATCTTTTCACAATAGGACTTGAATATTCGGCAAAGGAGATGGTTTGCGTATATGCATTCATTTGAATTTGAACTAGAATACACACTCGGGAAAGTAAATAGTGTGACTAAAAAATTGAGCAGGAAAACTCATATGTAGGCAATTCAATAGTCTAGTGCTGAGTATAAAATGATGAATCATCTAGAAGAGATGCATGTGGTGGTTCAGGAGAGTTAGGAGAAGATGTCCCTCATATCGATTTCAATGGAATCTATACTTTTTATATGAATTAGGGGTATACAGTAAGAATATCCGTAGTTTTTTTACCTTAAGAGAAGTCCTTGATGGTGGGGAGACACCTTCATACTGGTTAATAGATTAGGATGAGATCATCTATGTTAGGAATCATCTTTTTTTCCTACAAGAATGAAGGAGTTGATATAGGAATTCCATTCCTTGATGTGGGTGGTGCATCCAGGTGTGACCAAAATATACTATGACCTTCAGTGATAGTTTTGGTGTCCATGCATAAAAAATGATATATAAAGGCTCATGACATAATGCTACACCTTTCAATAGGTGAAGGTAGAACATCAATGACTTTTAGGTTTTCTACAACTATTTCCCATTCCAAAAATAGAAGTGGGATGATGTGAGTATGGATTTTGTGGAGGGTCTCCCAAGTACCCCAAGGAATAATGAGGCTATTTTGGTTTTTATGGATATATTGAAGAAATTAGCGCATTTCATACCTATACAAGAGACTTTCTTAGTGTAGTGGCTGCGAGATTTTTATGTTCAGAAGATAGTCCTTCTATATGGGGTTCCAAAGACAATGGTTTCTAACCACGATTCGTGCCTTACCTCATGATTATGGAAGGGATTTAATAAGTTTATTAGTACATAGGTTTTTGTTGAGTATGATTTTCTATCCTCTTACAGATGATAAGTCAGAGTTTACAATACATGTGATTGAGGATATGTTGTGAGCAGGTGTCCAAAATTTTGGAGGATCTTCAGAGAAGAATCTAGATTTGGGGTATTTTTCCTATAACTAAAATTTTCAGGAAGACAATAAGATTGAACTATACAAGCCACATTATGGTATGCCTTTTAGATCTCCTATATTCAAGATTTATGTAGGTGAGTCATAATTTTTGGGACCGAGTCTCGTGCGAGAGACCTCAGATCCGGTTCAGTTGATTCGAAAATGTATGTTCCTTGAATAGAGTAGATTGAAGTTGTATGTATATATACGATGAATACCCCAAGAGTTTATATATGATGATTGTGTATTCCTTAGGGTGTATCCTATATTGGGTCTCTATAGGATATAGAGGTAGGGAAAGTAGGTTCCTAGGTTCGATGGACAATTAGAGGTTTTGGAGAGAATCAGTCCAGTTATGTACCAATTGGATCTTATATAGAGATACAACGCTATGCATGAGGAAATACATGTCTCACATCTAAAATTGTATCAACCTAACCCTTCTCATTTCCTAGACATCGATGATGTAGAGTTGGAGATAGATGCATCCTTTTAGGAGCATCTGATATGTTTTTTGGATCACAGTGAGAAAGTCTTGTAGGGGAATATCCTACTGACATTTCTTGTGTTATGGAAACATGGGAAACTATTGGATAAAACATGGGAAATGGAAGAAGATATGTGGTTTCAGTGGCCTGATATTTTTGACTCAAAATCTTATATATTTTTGGGAGTGTATCTCAAAGATGAGATGTTATAAGGTAGGGATATTATAAGATCCCGACCTTTTTGTAGTTATCCTAGGATATTTTTTGTGTACTATTTTTTCCTTATGTTGAGTACTTTTCGTTTAGGTTTTACCTTAGGGTGTTTTTTTTGGAAATTTGTGTAAAAATTCAGAAATAGGGCAGTACATAGTTGGTGAATAGTTTGACATGTTGCGCACCAAATTAAAAGTAACTGTTCACCCCTATAAAAGAGGCGCACAGTTTAGGCACACAACTAAGGGAAACATTGTTCCCCTTCCCAAAAAACCATATATGGGAATTAAATTAACATGAATATTAGTTTTAAAAAATCCAAAACCCCCATTTTAATCCCAAATATACACCAATTCAACCCTAATGCCTCTTTCACGATTTTGGATCCTCCCAAAAAGATTACAACCCCATAGGGTCATAGGCATGATGACATAGACCCAAATTGTTGGAATTGGAATATGGTTCCAATTGGATATTTTATAAATGGAAATGGAATGGATAATGAAATAACATTAGTTTGATGAATTGTGAATTGATAATATAAAATGGGTCAGACTCCGACATGGGCCAAATTAGGTATTGAGGTACAGGTGTTCTCAAGAACCAAGGGGTTTATGTAATTAAATATAGAATAAATGATAATGTGATAATTGTTTACTTGTTTACTTGTGCATTGTACTTATCTATTTATAAAACTGAATACACCATTATTGAATGGATATTGTTTTTATAAACCATTGGTTATTGCATATTGAGTTGTGCTCATAAACTAATCAGGCCACCTGATTGGTGCCTGAATATATTTCAGGGTTATAGGACATGATAATGGAAAAGGACCTGTGTTAGATGGCTGAGTTAAGATAGATAATAGATGAGGGAATGAAACATGGTTCAAGACCCTCTTGGGTTTCATCAGTGTCTTTAATTTTTATTTTGTGTTTTTACACTTGGAAAATACATTTTTCATGACATATTTACAGTTTAGTTTGATATTGAATTCCCAGTTTTTTCCATCTTATGATCTTAGTACTATTCTATTTCTGGTTATATGTTATTCATTTATTGTTTCTTATTTTTTTTCTAGTATATTACTCTAATAAAATAGGGTATTGTCTTCCTATGATCAATATTAGACACTCAATGCCATTCAGTAGCCTCTAGAATATGGGGAGGCACACCTAAGGTTGTTTTGGATAATAGGCTTGGGGAAATGAGGTTTGGAACCTAGGCTGGGATGTTACAAAAATCACTAGAAGCACATTATAAATAAGTAAGGACTTTACCATTACTCCAATTGTATATACAAATAATAAACAATTTGGCTATAATAAGTATGTTTTCATAAACTGATTCTATGTTTGTATTATTATTTCATGTTGCATTATGGCAGTGGATGACTTGGAGAACATTGAAATCATAATTTAAGATCATTAGAACACTACATGAGGCAAACCTACCTTTGGATGGTTTTTATCATGTCAAAAACCCTCTAGGAATCACTTTTGAATATTTTCCTGTAGAGGTTCATGAATTTCTCAGTTACCTTGAGGTAATGTTGGAAAGTTTCATGGTTTGTATTTTTTATAAACTATGGGTCAATAAATGGTGGTTTGGGGCATGATGTAAATTTCAATGGAAGAACAGGGGTATCATATCATCAAGGAAGTGGTAAGGCTAAATTTACTACTATATTTAAAGGTTTATGGTGACATTTCAACCATAATAATATCCTTTGTGTTTTTTTGATACACTAGGAGACTTTATAATATCATCCAATCCATCCATCCCTTGTATATTCTTCCCAGGGTAAGACTATTGGAGATGAATTTGGCAGTGATTGGGGGACTGATGATGAAGAATCCCCTAGTTAACTAGCCTCGATGTGGATGAAAACTATCTTTATAGAAGCATTGAACATAACATCTATACCTTTTAGGGTCCTTCCTTAAGGATCTTAGCATCAGTACCTTTTAGAGATCCTTCCCTTGAGGGGAAAAGGAAAAGGAAGTGTTATGAATTGTAAGATAATTCTTCCCTAGAATCCTAAACTAAGTGGGAAATTACACTCTTTGTTTACTCGTAGATATTCTAGAAACACATCATGATTTGTAAGGAAATTTATGGTCCCCACTAATATTTCTTGGAGGAGCATGTATTCTCCCCTAAGGACACGGGTGAGCATTCTTTTTCTTTAGTAGAAACTTTTTTATCAGGGCTGGTCCATTAAGAAGCAGAGACAACATGGTGACGACTTAGTTACACCCATTTATTGCTGCAGATATCCTAGCTACCACACCTTTTGATCTATTGTGGGTGGATATGATTTTGGAGGAGATTGATATAGGTAGATTTTCTATTACTCAGTTAATATTAATGAAGATGAGTTTTGGAGAAGGTCAATACATATTAAAAAACTGGAAACTTTATTCACTTTGTGTCATTTAACCTACCATTAACTTTTCTTTGATTACACACCTGAAGGGGTTTGATAAAATAACATCTTCAAGAAAAGCATAGGAGGTTACTAGAAGCTGCTCGTTACAATAGGGAGTCACCTCTTCACTAGAGGGAGGGGTCAGGGTACTGGATGTTTCTAGTGTTGCAACCGAGAATGGTATGTTTCTTAAATCATTCATATGGGTTGAATACCAAATTATATAATATTATTTACTACCTAACTGATGAACTTATGTACCCTCTATTGTAGTGCCATTTTCTTGTAGATCAGAGGCCCAAGTTCTAACTCCCTTGGGAATTCCTTTGACTAAGTTGACCAATGTGAATGTTTCACCCTTATGACTTCTTCGATGACCATGAGAATGACTCCACCTATTAGTTACCTAATCCCATAATATTTTAAATTATTTGGATGGGGTTAGATTAAGGCCCGAGATCTATGACATTTTACCAGTCAATGTGGCAGTAAATATGGATGGAGATATGGATTCTAGTTTTGGAGACCCATTTGGAAGGGAATAAGGACCATCTATCTCAACTTCGATTTTTAACACCCTTGGTTATGAGAGTTTTTATTATACCACCCTTCATGCCTGGTTAAAGGAGGTTATCTCTCTAAGAGAGCATAAGGAGGCCCTTGAATTGTGGGTGGTAGCCACCGAGTAATCCTCTTTATTGAAGAAAAGCTAGGATGTGACATTAAACAAATATTCCCATAACATGGTGGAGGAAGAAACTCAAAGATACATGGTTAGTGTTATGAAGGAAGAAATTGACTATCTATAGTGTGTGATCAGACATCTTCAAGTAGAGCAATCGTAATTTTAGCATAAAATTGAGATATCAGAGAAAACTATAATGGAGCAACAAGGACTAAATGAAAAGGAAAATAAGGCTAGGTTTGATGTTGTCTCCAGGGAGGAGTTGTTATAGTAAATAATAGATTTGGAAAATGAATATATTGGTCAATTACACCAATCTGTTACCTTTATAAATTAGAGGATTGCAGAGCTCATGGACTCCTCTAATCACATGCTTGATAGATTTTCAATTTTTTATCCTTTTCATTGCTTGTATATTCATGATACAGACTCAGATATGTGAATATTCCTCCAAATGTATGATATCAATGGATCTTATGAATTTATATATTGACATCCAGTATTATTTCATTTATGATGTGCATGAAAGTTTGATGATCTGATGATACATAAATCATCAATGATACTCACACTTTTCATGATATCGAGTAAACAAAAAATTCTAGATTTGAATGTCATAACATATTTATTTCTAGAAATTCTCATTAATTCCCACCAACATGGGATCAATCATTGATATTTCTAATCTATTTATATTGAGATTAACTGATTCAAAAACAAAATCATGATAGAATATAGGTCCTGGAGAGGGATTGATCCATTTTCTCTAATGTTTATGGACTTAGTGAGATTATCTTGATTTTCCTGAGGCCATAGGATAGTCTACACAATATTTCTATATATTTTGTTATATTTATGAAATTATTTCTTAAGCTTCATATAGGGGAATATTTAACAAGCATGGTCTTGGATTTTTCATAGGCCTCCCCCTTATGTCTATTTGGCTTAATATGTTTTGTTCCCTTTTCTGGTCTTATAGGACTGATTACTGATGTGATTTAGTTTAAGATCTTTTATCTTGGACCTTTTTTTTTGTTTCTTAGGGTCTATTATGTCAATAATTCTCTTATATTACATTAAGGTCTTTTAGCATAGATCATATATCAATTTTTTTATGTTCTCTTTGCTTGTACCGTCTATCAATATATTTTAGGGTCTTTTAGATCAAACCATCTATTATTGTAGTTTATGTTATTTTAGCTTATACCTTATATCACTATAGTTTAAAAAATTTCATCTTGGAATGCATATTAATATCATTTATGGAATTTTAGATCAGTACTTCTATTATTATAGATTATGGTCTTTTAACTTAGACCATCTATCACAGTTTTTAGGGTGTTTCAGCTCTGACTGTCTATTGATGCAGTTTAGGTTATTTTTTCTCATATCATATGTTACTAGAGTTTATGTTCTTTTATATCAGACCATATGTACCTATATTTTAGGGTCATTTAGATTGGACCTTATTTTATTTTTGTTCATGGTCTTTTATATAATAACATCAATCGCTATAGTTTTGGGGATTTTAGCTTGGACCTTTTATTTATAATTATGGAATATGGGGAATACATCCATGGATGACCCATGATACAAAAAGGTTCTAAGTTCTATCACGTCGTTGTAAGGTCTCACAAGGATTGGATATCATTTACTTCAAGGAGGATATTCCTCATGTTTGTTAGTTTATGACCCTTATGCATTGATAACATCATCAAATAGAGGTATCCCCACCCTTTTCCAATGAAATTGGGTGATTTGTGGGGTTAATATCTGTTGAGTTTGAAATACTATGGAATCCAAAATCTACATGGATATTAAGAATATGGGTTTTTTAAATCATTTATCTAGGATATTGAATCAATCAACCCTGGAATGGGGCATACATTCATGTATTCCCCAAGACACCATACTTTTCTATGTTCTTATGTGGTGTCACTAGGGATCACGATGATTATATTTCCTCACCTATAAGTTAGAGATGCCTCTGGTTGGTAGGTCTAATCCCATTATGCATCTATATAATGATCAAAAATAGGTATCCCCACTATTTTTCAATGTACATGGAAGATTTACAATGATTAAAATATCTAGGAAATGATGTTTGGTATGGAGGAAGTGCTATCAAGAATGGTTTTGGGAACCCTATGTAAATTTACCTCTTAATTAGAAATAAAAAACCCCATGCCATGTGGTTTTGAATCAAAATGTGTGAGCCATAAATTTTTTTAATGGTTTTTTGCATCCTTTCTTTGAGAAAGGGTAAAAAACACTGTGGAATAACATCGAGGATGTCAAATCCTCTTGAAAATTCTTGATATAGGGATTGTAAATTGTGGTCCAATGTTCTTGGTTCATGAGGATGGTATGGGAAAATCATGTCGATAATGGACATTAACAACCTTAGGTGATGAGTTCTACCATGATGATGTTAGGATCACAAGAATTGTTAACCTCCTCATATAGGGACAAAATGTATCTTGTTAGTAGTTCTTAGCCATTTAATCTCATAAATAACAAGGTTAAATGGAGAGATTTCTTTTTCTTTCCATGGTCCATGAAAGGGTTGTGGGGATATAAGGTTCTCAAATCATGAGGTATGATTTATGGAAAAATTAATATTCTATAAGTCATCGAGAACCCTAATGGTTTTGTCTCCACCTAGTGAAGATGTTTTCATAGTGATGAAATGAGATAAACCATTACTATAACTTTTTAATTGACCATGGGGTACAATAAGAATAGTTTTTTATTCTACTGGGGAAACAAATTAGGACCAATGTGCTTTATACCTTCTTTATTTACACCCTAATTTTTTCCTAAATTCTGGCGATGGAGAGTTTAATGGGAAAAGACTAGACTCTTAATCAGGATTTTCTTTATGGGTTTGCATCCGAATATGTTTATTGTATCTTTAATTATAAATTTAAAGTATTGTGATTGGAAAATAAGATTATATAGTTTATAGTTGTACAACTTTTACCATAGTTCAAGAAGTTTAAGGTCATAACCCACATGTACTAAATAGGAGAGGAATGTTACACAAGATCCCAATTAGGATGCCCATGGTTAAGTGTATTCTAACATTCTTTCTAGAAGGAGATGAAAATTTTGTAATTCATGGATTTAGGTTCTCATGTCATGAGTAGTGATATGGTACAATCATGTTGAGGATGGCCCAAAACACCCTTGGGTACTGAGTTCCGCCATGGTGACATCACTCTCGCAATGATCAGAAAGACCTCCTTATAGATCCATGATATATCTAGTTGGTAGGTTTTAGCATATATGCATTGATAGAATGGTTAGGAATAGAGATATATTTTCTCCTCGATGGTCCACGAATGGTTTGTGAAAACACAAGGTGATCAAGAAATGAAGTTTGATTTATTAATTGAGGTGCACAAAATATGGAAGAAGCACAACATACTATGGTTGAACTGGGTCATGCTCTTGTGGCCCTTTGAAAAGGAATAAAGATGGGTTATGTTATACAAATTTTAACATTGTGTGGTGGGGACACATTTATATCCTTACAATTTAACTTCATGTAGTAAGGATGTGGGAAATGACTTGAAAATTTTTACAAGATGCGCAAAAATTGTACATAGATCTAACTTAGACATAGGAAAAATGAGCTTGTATGAATCAAATCTTATGTAACATGGGGTTAATTTTTATGTTGTTTGTTGTAGCTAAACCCATACATGGAAATCCGGGAATTACTATATATCCTACAATGATAGGAATCAAGACACACATAGTTATAGAGAAAATATCTTTACTTGTCTAAGCCATATACAGAGATGGTGTGACATTTTGTTTTATCACGGATAGACCCAAGAATTAGAAATTTGTATTTCTCTATATATCTTGTGAGGGAATGAATCAATCCACATGTATTTATTAGTTGGGAAACACACTACATAGGTCTAACCCATACATAGAGGGGGGAATTTTTACCATAGATTGTTGTATCTAGACACATAATTGGAGATTCAGGTGTCACTATGTATCTTATGATGACAAAAATCATGAAAAACATAGTTCTTGAACAATATATTCCCACTTAGGTTTGACTGATATGTTGAGAGGGGGATATTTTAATGTTTTTATATTGTGGATTGGCCTTGGATTGGAGACATGAGCATCACTCTGTATCATATGACAGTGGGAATCAAGCTACACATAATTATGGAATGGAGGTGTGGTGGGAGACCAACACCAAGTGTAGTGACCATCTTGTGTGAGTTCCATGGTAATGTGTGGTTTTTTGTGATGAACGGGAGGAAACCGTGCATTTTACTTTCATGTTTTTGTGACTCATGGTGTGAATTATAAGTCCTTTCATTTAGGACCATGATAACCCTATCATGAGATGAGATGTATCAATTATATGGGGGATTCATTATCGAAATTCCTAATTCCATGTGAGAAATTCTATGTGTGGGAGAAAAAGAATGGTAAGGGTCCACTCACTATATATATAGTTAGGTAAAGGACTAGGAAATGTTGTATCAAGTGGTGGATATGACATGATTTTGGATCTAGGTATCCCTATGTATCTCATTTGAATAATAATAAAGACATTTGTAGTAATAGAAACCTATATAATTTAATGTTGTATGGAAATGACATCTGGCATACAATTTAAAATCATGATGTAAGGATGTGGGTGACTCGAAGTGAAAGAAGAGGAATGTTGTGGATGGGTCTAATAATGGAGGTTTTGTTGTCACTAGGTATCCTATGATGTTAGTAATCAAGACACCTGTAGTTCTAGGAAACTATAAAGTATAGTTTCATGTGGAAAGAACATCATCCGTGTAGTTTTAACATCTTGTGGTAAAGATGAGGGACCACCAACGTGGAATAAAGGGGATGATGGTGACCTTACTGTTTAACATCATATGGTGAAGACATGTTCTATGGGGTTTAACACCATGTGGTAAATATAAACTATGTTGTGTAGTTAATCATCATGCTTCCAGGACATTCGCTATATTGTTTAACATTGTGTGGTTATGATGAGAGAAATTGTGATATATAAGGTGTTGCAACATGGAAATATTCTATAATTTTTAACATCATGTTATTAGAATGAGATATTTTGGGTAGTTTATGGAATTTATACTAGGAAGTGGCCTATAAATATTATGGTTAAATGGTCAAGACGTACTGATGCAGTTTAACATCATTAGACAATAACATGTGAAACTTGATGACCATTATGCACAGTGTTTCTTAACAAATCTTAGTAATATCTCGGATACTCCATGTATTATTTTTAGATATTATATGGATTATTTTTAAGAATAGGTACTGAGAAAGAGTGTGATTTTGAGGCCTAGTGTGACCAGAATAAATGTTTAAAATATATTAAATATATTAAATAGTATTCACACTCAATTTTCCTAAAAATATGGAATAACTCCTAAATGGAGGCTCAGATCATAAATTTGAGGGCAATATTGAATTCCAAATATTGGTATACCTTAGGTGTGACTTAACATTGGTCTACACAGGTCATTGGTAGAAAAGTAATTATATGAATAATTAAATAAAATAAACTTAATAATTAATTTAAATTGTTTATTTTGATGAAATGACCTGTTTTCTCTTTTATATATATCATTATATAAATTCTTCAGGGTTGGCACTCAAACCCTGTAGATTTTAGAAAAAATATTGGAGAGCTATTATTGGAGAAAGATGAAAGACCCTGATCAGATCATTGATTATTGCTCCATTGGTGACCGTGGACCTCATCAATGATGGAAACACAACCATTATTCATAAACAATTGAACAATTCTAAGTAGAATGTTATGCTTTTTTATTTCCATCTGATTTCTTAATCCCAGATGAATGTAGATCAATTTGAAAAACAGAATTGATACACACATCAATAATATAATTAATTAGATAAATTTTTTTATTTATTCGTTAATTTATCCCTTTTCATTCATCCTTCATACGATAAAAAATCAAGGCCAAATGAACAATGAGTGAGGGTCATTCCTCACTTTCATGGATTATGGACTCCTTCCACCATTCTTCACACGTTCATCATGGGAATCTTCTTTTGGACCATGGTTCAACGAATACCTATTATTTTATCATTGAGTAACCATTATTCAGCATAACATATCAATAATATTGGTGTGGTTCATGACTAGTTTTGTGATCAAGGGGTGACGATGGTACTAGATGATTTTATGTGAATCAGATAGGGTTTATAGGTTTTGTTCTTCCTAGTTTTTAATGATGGTGATGTTGGATTGATAGTTTGATTTTCCAAGAGGATTTGAGTCCTGTTTTCTTTTAATTAGTGTTGAAAAGGATTGGACGAGCCCTTATATACATGTTTTGATGAGGTAGGAGGCTCTGGTGATGCATAGAAAAATGTATAAGAGATCCCAATAGATCTAGAAAATCCCAATCAACATAGTGTGTACTTTTGGTTACACACAATGTGCCCCCGTATCTACAAAACTAGGGTTTTAGATGAAGTTATGTATCACATTCCATGTACCCCTTGGGACATGACATATTACCCCTTCCATGTGACTCAGTGTGTACTCCGAAGAGTATATAGAGAGAGGAAAAAGTACATGGCCCGATGGAATTCCGTGTACTAGTACACAAAAATGACATATTATAGACAAGAGTGTACATGGATATGGCCTCGGTATATGGACACAACCAAGGTATATGGGAAGAAAACCATGTGTCACTACATGCCATGTATATTGAGGCTTTATTCCATGTTCACCTCTTCAACAGAGGCAATCAAGGCAACAGTTGGACCTATTGTGTACCCCCTGGTACACACCATATTCCTTGTTCAAGAGTGCTTGTGACTCTTTGTTTTCATTATTTGGATTAGAATAAGATGTGCACATACCCTTGTTCCTTTTTCTAGAGAGTAAAAAGAAACATTACATCCATTATCACTGGATTGTGATCCCCTCTAGAGGTCGAATCTCTGATAGTGTTTTAACGTCCTTCCATGAGATAAGAGCGCGATCTTATGTCACCTTTGTTCCCAAGGTGGAGTTTGTGGAATCAGTGTGATATCCCTGATTAGATAATTGATCCCCTATCTAAAAGGAATTATTGGTAGGGTTTGTGGAATCATTATCATATGATCCCCTATATAATTGGTTGATCTAGACTAGGTTTATAGTGTCCCCCATAGTTTCTAGGAATACCCCCTATATATATATCAACATCTTCTTAGAAAAATTATATTTCCTATGTGGAGATAAATTCTCTAGATCTATTCATAAATTTTATTCAATTATTGCACGGTTTGTGGAGTGGGTTCTCCTAGAATGAGTGTTTCTTCGAGCATAATCCGACAGTTGGAAGTTGGTTATGACCACCTAGTGAAGTGGTGTATTTCTAAAGTATATCTAGGCGTTTCTATTATACATTGATTTTTATATCTAATATTGAGAAGATTTTACTTAGTTCTTTGTGTTTAGTGTTTTTACAGTGTCCTGCAGAGTATTGTTATACTCACCCCAACATGAGATTTTCTTGCAAGTGTTGGGTCTTATGCAGATGAAAGCCCTTTGATTATGTCCTTGGAGAGTAGGGAGGTGTGGAGTGTAGCTGGATCATGAAAAAATGATGTGTTTTACTAGGATATTTCATTTTAATTTATTCCCCCCTTGGAGTAGGTTTCACTCAATATAGTTTTTGGGATTTTATTTGGTCCTTTTTTATATTTTAGTACTATTATTGTCATATAATGTCATGGGATATTAGATGTATACATGCATTGATTACTTTATTTTACATATTATGATTTTTTGGGCTTGGATATGTGTGTATATTTACAGGTAATTTAGGATAATTCCTCCCATTTTTGTGATATGCCTACTCGACATTGGTCTCCAGGCCCTAGCCTAATAGAGGAGGGCTCGAGGTAGTCACAGGTCCAACCTCAGCAGGTCTGGTCATGGAAGAGTTGTATTAGAGAAAAATTCTACCATAGGACTAGAGTCTATGATATTGGATTATGGAAATAGTGTTTAGGTTTTTGACTTTGTCTTTTAGGCTAGGTAATATAGTGTTGGTGTGGCGGCCATAATTTCCATACACCAAGACTCTGATCACCTGCATTTCAACTCGGTACATGTAAACAATGGTTGCAGGGAAAATATTTTGGTACATGAATCATATAGGAGTGGTTTTTTACATTTAATTCTTGTGTCAGCTCCCCATATATACTCTTTTTACCATGGAACAACTTATTTTAATTTTTTAATGACACCAAGTAGAAATCCAGCCAAGATTCAACTTCATGATCACTAGGACGATCTGCCTATTGACAAGGCATAAGTACAGGGTAATGTACTAGAGAAATCACATCCTGGAGGTTTTATAGCTATACCACCACCCATTGAGTAGCATCTAGAGCTAGTATTACCAACTAAGAATACATACAGGTTGAGTACATTGCATGAGTTTCAGGGAAGTTCTTTCCCAGGTTTTGGGGTGAGCTAAACCCCTAGATGGATGAGGAATAGCTTGAGGTAGTCACTCATGTTTCATACCTTGTGAGGACTATAGAAGATGAGATAAAAGTCCTTGAATAGAGTCTTATTTTGGGATCTATTGGGATATATTGGAGATTGGTGACTCAATCACACTATGGGACAACTCTCACTAGGTCAGACTATGATCGTCTCATCAGAGAGGAGTTCTATCTATCCCTATTGTGATTAGTACGCATAAAAGTTATTCTGAATTTATAGTATATTAGTATCACCATAGAGGATTACTCATCAAGGTTACAGATCTTCTATGTTACTCCTTGGATATGGCGTGGGACTAGTTATCTAGGGCTCAAACCTTTGATCATGTCTTGTGCTAAGACATTAGAGAATTAGTGGTATCCCATTGCATTCCCACCTATGCTGGGATGATAAAGAGAGACTTGTTGATGAAGAGCTATCTAGTAAAGAAAATCTGGTAGTGGGGGTTAATAGTAGCCACTGGATTGGTAAGTCCATGGTAGCAGGTAGCTGATACAATTCATAGGGATCCTATCATGCCATATGCTTCTAGAGGCAATCCTCAGAATCAGTTCCAATGGTGCATGGCTCTCCGAGTTTCTCTCATCAGCCAAGGGAAATGTGGTGCTTCTCATATGACAGCCAGTGACATATGGATCACAATTATTATAAATGTTTTATATCTGATCACGATATAATTAAGGAACAAATGAGGTAGAGACAATGGTTGGAGAAGGGTGGTGTGTAGGGCAGAGAACGTGGTAGTGGGGCTAGTAGGGGAGAAGGAGGTTGCTCGAGGATGGACTTATTACCATCACCACCCCCAGGTGGTCCACGCTAGGCATAATGTGAAGGTGGGAAGGGATGATTCCAATTATAGGCCATGGAGTCCTATGAACCTAAGTCTCCTGGGATCATTCAAGGTATTATAAATGTATTTTAAAATTTATCTATATTATTTATTGACATAGGTTCTAGACATTCCTTCTTTTCCACTTCTTTGGTTTTAGAATTAAAGATTCTGGTTGATCCATTACCTTGACCTTTGGAGTTAGATACTCTGATAGTTAGTGACTCTGTGATTACACACTTGTACTAACAGTGCAATATGATGCCTGGAGAAGAGTGTTTTTATTGGATCTATTTTTTGTAGAATTGAGTCCCTATGATGTCATCATAGTTATGGATTATATATAAATAGATTATGCCCAAAATGAATGTCTAAGGAAGAGGATGTGGTGTTCCCATAGTGAAAAAATTATTTTTTCCTTGGTTGGTGAAAAAGAGACCTTGGAGGAGCAGAATGAACTCAAGTATAGGAGAGTGCAGTCGATTACCCACTAGTTGGTTAGCATGAATCTTGGAGTATTGGATTCTTTTGGATATTAGTTTCCTCTAGTGGTGGTGGAGTATAATTAAGTGTTTTCTAAGGAAATCCCAAGTTTACCTCCCCACTGAGAGGTAGAATTATGCATCGACTTTCATATTGGGATGACACTAATATATGAACTAGTATATTGGATGTCTCCCATAGAGATTCAAGAGTTGAGGATCCAGTTGGATGACTTCTAGGAGAAGGGAATTGTGAGATCTAGTGTTTCCCCCCCCCCTAGGAAGGTCCACTATTGTTTTCCAAGAACAAATTTAAGAGATTTATGTTTTGTGTGGATTTTTAGTGATTGAATCAGGTCACTATGAAGATAAATGTTTCCAATACTGAGGATCAATGACAATGTTGAACAGTTGAGAGAGACATGGAGTTTTTTGAAGATCAACCTTAGGTCCGGATATCACCAGCTGTAAGTATGGGATGATGATATACCAAAGACATAATTCATACTATTTCTATGTTCAATATGAGTACTTTTTGATTTATGTACACATGGATAATTCCATAGCTGTGTTTATGGGACTCATGATTCAGATCTTCTATCCTTTCATAGAATGATTAATGGTATTCTTCATAGATGAAATCCTAGTGTATTAATCATCCAATAAGGATCACATGAGACACTTGAGGATAGTGATGGATACACTCTGATATCACCATATTTGGGCTTGAAGTGTTATGTTTGGATTTGAGAGGTCTAATTTCTAGGACACATCATCTCAGCTGCTAGAGTAGCAGTTGATCCGATAAAGGTTGAAATAGTTCTTACTTGGGAGCCACCTAAGAATGTTATTGAGGTTTCAAGTTTAATTGGGTTGGAAGTATACTATAAGTTGTTTGTACCTAAATTCTCTAGATTTGCAACACCCTTTACATCTTTGAATTAAAATTGGAAACCTTTTATATGGATGGAAATGTGAAAGAAGTTCTTTCAGAAACTGAGATAGATATTGATGAGTGCTCCCATATTGAGATTATAAGAGGAGGGTGTTGAGTATATAGTTTTTTTCAATGTATCATGGACAAGACTTGTTTATGATTTGATTTAGAGGGAATTATTGATTTCTTATGGTTCAATCCATTTGAGAACACAAGAGAAGAACTACGTGACCCATGATTTTGAGTTAGTACCAGAAGTATTCACATTGAAGATATGGAAACACTACATGATGGCTGAGCAGTTTATCATACATTATGACAACAAGAGTCTCAAGTATATCTTCACACAAAAGGATGTTAAATTGAGGTAGATGTAATGGCTAGAGTTCCTTTAGGACTATAACTTCAAAATTTTATACACGCATGTGAAGGGGAATGGGGTGGAAGATACTTCCATCAAGAGATCTTGTTCTCAGTTGTTGGTCGAGGCATCAGAGTAGCTAACCTTATTTTAGTTGTACATCATGGAAAATGATAGTTCTTCATAGATTCAGTTGATGGTTGTTACCCCAATGCTTTTATAACATTCCTGGGATGTTGAGAGAGGAGATTCCTACTATGAGAACTTAAATGCTCCAATATCCACTAGACATGCTTTTGATGGATATTTTGATGGTGGTTTGAATATTATCAACTTTAGAGGGAAAACAATGATACCTATGACATTGCAGAAGGAGGTATTGAGGGGGTTTAATAAATCACCTTTTGGGATTAATCCAGGAATGAAAAATATGTTTCTGTACCTCTAATTTATGTTTTTTTGGCCAGGTATGAAGAAGGGAGTTTCACAGTTTTTTACCAATATAACAACCCTGCTTTTATTACAAACTTAAACATGATTTATTACATACAAATTCACTTGATACAACAAGAATATTGATAGTTTTAGTGTCTTTGGGGCTTAGTATCATTACATAAAAACTTAAAACATGAAAATACAACATTTTTATCGAAAACTTACTTTACATGACCACTACATTCCCTCGTACTTAGCATTGCATGGGATAACCAGAGGACAAGCATAAGAAAAGGGTGCGCTATAAAGCCCAGTAAGGGAATGCACATGGAATAACAAGAGGAGTACAATACATGTTAGACATTAGGCATATCAATAGAGCACACGAGAAACATGAACATAAACGCATGATAAAGCATGATAACCAAAACATGGAAATGTGGCAACAACACTTAACATGGAATTAGCACGAGCCAAGGCTCATTTCACATAGATCATGAGTAAATCCTCATTGCACAAGAATCATGAGTAAACCCTCATTGCACTTGAATTATCATGAGTCAACACTCATTTCACATGATGTATCATGATACTATACTTTACCCAATGCATTGGAGTGCTATAAGAGTGCACCCTTCTTAAACATTTCATTTCATGCATAAGTGTGCCACATGGATCATAAAACATTGATTCATAAAACATAATCATTTATTCCACGATAAAGGAAGGGGAAATTTATACATGAAAATTTATAATCAATATGTAAGTGTGCATAAAGTTGAATACCCTTGATGGAGAAATGGGAATGGTATTCACTACACAATGTCATTGGCTTAGAAAATTGGTGCAATTTCAGCAGCGTAACGACGTGACATAAGAATTCATAAAAATTGTAGATGAGAGAGAAAGGGTGTCTCATCATATTTACATGAAATGGAAATTAAGGGGGTTATATAGATACATGTCCAAACAATTGTAATGGAATTTAGATTCATGATACAAAAGTATTGCTTGAATGTAGAAGAGGAGAGAGAAGTTCCTTTCGGAATTTCGGCATAGTAACGGGTGTACATGGGAGGAATTTAATGAGAGAGAAAGTGGTATCCCATCATTCAAACAATAATAGGGCAGTATTGGGGAGTTGAGAAACCATACCCCATCATTTATAATTGAAATTAAAAGAGCATAATAATATAAAGAAAATTGGACAAAAATGAGAAAGGAAGAAAAAACCCTTACTTGGAAGTGTGCTTCCAAAGGCTAGAGAGAGGCTTGTGAGAGGCTTATTGGGAGCTTTGGGAACCTTGGGAGGATTCTAGAGAGTTTAAGGTAGAGTTTGGACGAATTCCAAGGGCTTTGAGTGAGGAGGAAGTGGGAGCTTGGGTGGGTTTATATAGGAAAGGTGAGGGAATTCTTTATTATTTAGGTTTGGGACCCCTTATATTAAATTAATCCAAACCAAAAAACCAAACCATGGTTTTTGCCCATGGATTTTGGAAAAGGGAATAAGAAAACAATATTTTATAAGGCAAAAGTACGAAATTCTTAAAACAATAGGGTTGCTTATGTGGATGTGAGTCACACTCCCATGGAAAACAATTTAAAAAGACAACGTGTTTAATAAGTCTTGAGGGGTCCATTAATGCTTTGAAAAGTAAGTCAAAGAAACCCAAAATCATATTTTTTTAATGGTAAAACATATATTGGCCGAACATAAATATTATTGTATTTTATTACATCACTATTGGGTCATTATGATGTCATAAAACACATTATATATTTAAATGGTATTTAATTTTTACCCAAAAATTTGACTGTCTCAGAAAATTATGAAAAATTCACCGTTGGATAATTTCGACGTCCTTATTCCATAAATAAAATTTATTTTATCTAAATAATTTTTTAAATATGTTAATTTTCACTTTTAAAATAAAAACCGACATTTATAAAAAATTCAGGGGTTTTGACAGAAATGTCTTTCAAACCTTAATAAAAATTATAATTGTATTCATAAAATTATAAGATCATTTATATTTAATAAAACTTAATTTAATAATAAAAATAATATTTTATTAAAATAATATTTAATTCAAAAATCCATTAATTTAATAAAATAGATTTCTTAATTAAATAATAATTAAAAACACTATTTGTACTTTAAAAACTATTTACAATGTCTCAAAAATGACAAGGAGGTATATTAATTATTACATACAAAAATAATATAAATGAACGTAGTACTAGCGACTCATTACATAACCCCTTAAAACAGCCGCATAAGACCTAAGGGTAAGGTGTGCGATGGTGATAGACTCTTGGGGTGGCTCAGATAACATTTCTCGAGTGGTAATCTCTATGAACTTCCACTTTTCCCGTAGACGGACCCGTTCAAGCTTGACATGGTGAAGCTCAGCTTGGTCTTGGTCAAGAGCGAAGCCCAAGGACACCACCTCTTTTCCGAGCTCCGAAAAATGGGCTTCGTAAGGAGAAATTATACTGGATGACGCCATCACTTCTATTATCTGAGTAAATTAGATTTGTTAAAGTCCTATATTTATACTAATCATGTGATCACTGTTCAATGGATATATTAGAAACGGTCAAAATTCTTAACATAAAACCAAAGAAGTTGACATTTTATATAAACATAAAGAGACATTTAATTAGATCAAGAGAGATTTCCATTTATGAAACTTTGGGTTGTTACAATATTCCCCCCTTAAGAAATTTCGCCCTCGAAATTTTCCTTTTATCACACTAAAAAAGATGTGGGTAACTTAGCTTCATCATTTCCACTGATTCCCAAGTCGCTTCTTCAAACTTGTGGTTTCTCCACAACACCTTGACGAGGGGCATTGTCTTATTTCATAGAACTTTTTCTCTATGATCTAAGATCTTCACTGGTTGCTCCTCATAAGAAAGATCATATTCCAATTGTACCACCTCATAAGAGAGTACATGTGAAGGGTCTGGTATGTAATTCCTTAAGAGGGATACATGAAAGACATCATGTACTTTGGCCATGGTAGGTGGAAGTGCTAGTCGATAGGCCACAACCCTGACATGATCAAGAATCTCGAAGGGGATGATGTACCTTGGACTTAACTTCATTTCTTTCCAAACCTCATGACCTTATTCCATGGAGATATGTATAGAAACAACATGTCTCCAACTTTAAACTCAAGGTCTCATCGACGATTATCTGCATAACTCTTCTGTCAACTCTGAGCTGCCTTGATATGTTGCTGAATGGTTTTCACCTTCTCTACCATTTCCTCGACCATTTCTGGTCCAATCATCTTACGTTCACCGACCTCATCCCAACATGTCGGTGTTCTGCACCTTTTCCCATATAGGGCTTCATATGGTTCCATTTGGATGCTTGAGTGGAAACTGTTGTTATATGAGAAATCAACCAGAGGAAGATGTTGATCCCATCCTCCTTTAAAGTCCATTGAGCATGCTCTCAACATGTCCTCAAGTGTTTGGATAGTCCGCTCGGATTGGCCATCGGTTTGAGGATGATAGGCCGTACTAAAGTTCAGTTCAGTATTCAGAGCATGTTGAAGACTCTTCCAAAACTTAGAGGTGAATCTTGGTTCTCATTCAGACATAATAGATAGTGGTACTCCATGCAACCTTACCACTTCCCTGATATATATCCATGCTAGTTGATCCAAAGAGAAATATTCTCGAATAGAAATGAAGTGTGCAGTCTTTGTAAGACGATCCGTAACAACCCATATTGTATTGTTGCCTTTGGATGTCCTTTTAAGTCCGGTGACAAAGTCCATGGTGATGTTCTACCATTTCGATTCTGGTATGGGCAATGGTTGCATCATCCCCTTAGACTTCTGCCTCTCTGCCTTCACTTGCTGACACACCAGGCACTTTGATGTATATTTAGAGATCTCCTTCTTCATGTTATCCCATCAAATGTTTTCTCAGAGATCTCGATACATCTTTCTACTCCCTGGGTGAATAGAGAAATTTGAACTATGTGCATCATCCAAAAGTTCCTTCTTCGGCTCCGGACTCGATGGAACACATAGTCTTTTCCCAAATCGCACAATTCCTTCTTCATTAACATTAAACTCCGAGGATTTACCCTTTTTTATAGCTTCCACTTTTTCCTGAATTCTTACATCATCCTTTTGATCATCCTTTAACCTTTCCAAAAGAGATGGTTGAGCAATCATTTGTGAAAGGATTGATGATGTTCCCTTCTTTAAGATTCCCATGTCCATCTTCATCAAGTCTAAGAATATTGGATCCTTCTCAATTCTCATCATTGATAGAATTGCTGGGTCCTTTCTACTTTGGGAATCTGCCACCTTGTTCGCTTTCCTAGGGTGGTAATGTATTGAACAGTCATAATCCTTGATGAGCTCTATCTATCTTATCTGGTGCATATTAAGCTCTTTTTGTGTGAATATATATTTAAGACTCTTGTGGTTAGTATATATCTCACATTTCTCCCCATAGAGATAATGCCACCAGATTTTCAAGGCAAAGATCACCGCTGCCAACTCCAGATCATGCTTTGGATAGTTTCACTCATGGATTTTCAACTTCCTTGAGGCATAGGATATCACTTTATCAGTCTGCATTAGCACACAACCTAATACCTTCTTCGAAGCATCACTTAATACAACAAAAAGTTCCCCACTTGTGGGTAAAGTGAGAACGGGCGTAGTGATAATCCTCCTTTTCATCTCCTTAAAGCTTTCTTCACATTCATCACTCCAAGAAAACTTTACTCCCTTTCAAGTTATCTTGGTAAGAGGGTTGGACAATCGTGAGAAATTCATCACAAATCATTGATAATATCCAGCTAACCCCAAGAAGCTACAGATATCCGTTACCGATGTTGGCCTCGGCCATCCCTCAATTGCATCTGTTTTGGAGGGATCCATAGATATCCCATTGCTTATGATGATATAGCCCAAGAATGAGACCTCCTTCAACCATAACTCACACTTTCTGTACTTTTCATAGAGATTCTCCTTGCGCAAATTCTCTAGTACAGTTCTTAAATACTCATCATGATCCTCCTTGGTTTTGGAGTATATTAGAATGTCATCTATAAACACTACCACAAATTTGTCGAGGTAATCTCTAAAGACTCTATTCATCAAGTCCATGAAGATTTCTGGAGAATTAGTGAGTCTGAAAGGCATTACTATGAATTCATAGTGCCCGTATCTTGTACGAAAAGCAGTCTTGGGGACATCTTCCTTCTTCACCCTTACTTGATAAATCCCGACTGCAAATCTACCTTAGATAATTATTGTTCTCCACGCAGCTAATCAAACAAGTCATCGATCCATGGTAGAGGATACTTGTTCTTTATCGTGATTTTGTTAAGTTCACGATAATCGATGCAAAGCTGCATTGACCCATCCTTTTTCTTGACGATGAGGACTGGTGCACCCCATGGTGAAGCACTTGGGCGTATAAACCCCTTATCTAGATTCTCCTATATTTGTTTCTTCAGATCTTCAAGATCAACGACATCATTTCTATATGGAGTGTTGGATATGGGTAATTCCCCAAGTATAATTTCAATTGAGAATTCAACATCTCTTCTAGGAGGAAGACTAGGCAGTTCCTCGGGAAACACTTTCGCGAATTCCCTCACAATAGGCATTTCTTCAACGAAGGTTTCTTCCTTGGACTCAATCATCTGATCCAGATACGCGTGCTCATTGGGCAGTAATATCCATGCTTGAGATGATGGAGCTAAAGGATATTCATCTTCCTCCTTACACTTGCAAAGAATCGGGGGTCGATTCTCCATATGGAGTGTGATTTCCCTCTCCCGACAATTTATGTTGGCTTTATATAAGGAAAGCCAATCCATGCCAAAAATTGCATCAAATTCCACCAGAGGGAGTATGACAAGGTTCGCCGGGAAATTCAATCCACAGATTATAACAGGGGAGGACTTATACTCATGGGATGCAATGATTGCCCCATTTTATGTACTCACCAAAATCTTCACTTCCATGATTTGTGGTGGTGCTGGGATTGTTCTACTAAACTTTTGAGATATAAAAGAATGCATAGAACCTGAATCAAAAAGTATATTTTCTATTCTTGAATAAATAACTAGCGTACCTATCACCACTTCATTGTCGGGGTTTACTTCAACATAAGTGATGGAAAAAGATCTTACTTGCTGCCTTGGAGGTTGCTGGTTGCCTCTGAAAACCCTTGGATTAGGGCACTGATTTGCAAAATGCCCTAGTTCTTTGCATTTGTAGCATTAAATAACACGTTGAGGTTTGAATGGAACATTCCTCTCCTCTGTCGCAGCTGCAGGTCTTTCTTTCCAACAGTTAACAGCTAGGTTCCCTTCTCTTCCTCACCTAAAGCATTTCCTCGTCCCCTTGAGGCAATTTCCAGGGTGCTTCTTTCCGCACTTTTGGCAAGTGAGGTGCTGGATCTTCTTAGCACCGTTGGATTTATCCATCAGACCACCAGTATTGAATTCCACCTTACGCTTCTTATCCCCATGATACCCCTATGATTCTCTGATCTCCATTTCAACCTTTAGGGAACATAAAAAAATATCCTCAGATCTGTCAAAGTTACGAATCCCCAATGATTTCCATAGGCTAGGCTTCAGCCCACCAAAGAAGCAGTCAACTTTGAATTCAGGGGTAACGACAAATCCGGAAGCGTATCGTGCAAGCCTTGTGAAGTTTTCCTCGTACGCTCCAACAGATTCTTCGTCTTTTTTCTTGAGGGAAAGGAAGTCCCTTTCCATCTTAAGCTGGTGCACAGAAAATATTTATCAAAAAACATCTTCCAAAAATCCTTCCATTCCAACGCCTCGATCTCCTCATCAGGCTTCGTATTTTTGATCAAAGTCCACCATTGATCAACTTCACCCTCCATACGATAAGCCGCCAGGAGAACCTTCTCTTGTTCTGAACATTGAAGGATGGAGAAGATATTTTCAATGGAGTTGATCCATTGTTCAGCGATTGTGGGATCAGATGATCCACTAAAAGTAGGAGGCCTTTGTTTCATGAAGTTCTAGATAGCGACTTTTACTTTCATGGGGGGGGGGGGGGGTTGAACATTCTTCTTGACCCGTGTTTCTATTCAAAACTTGAGTTAGTTGAGAGAGAAGCATGAAAAAGTTTGCGATTCCCGCTCCCATTAGATTGGGCATCTCATTAGTACAGTCATCACCCTGATCTTCACAACGGTTGTTAGCCCGAGTCCTCCTATTACTGGTCGTTGGCTGGAATAAAAGGAAAGTTAGGGGTAACACATAAAGGGTAATCCAAAGACAAAAGTTGATGGCTTATAAATAAATTTTATTTCCTTAACTCATGAGTCTATAGGCTTCAATCTAGGCTTTTCATGATCTACTTTCTAACATATATTCTTAGGGTCATTTTTTTTAATTCCCTTAATAAGGGTTCATACTAAGCTTGTGAATTTACCAAAGCATATCCCTTGGGAGTTTTGTAACGAAGAGTGCAGCAAGGCCCATTGTCGTGCAGCAGTTCCCGTTTGAGTCTAGCTCAAAGCAGTGTTTTCGGGTTTTACCCCTAGGGTACATCTGTGCCAGAGCCACCTCTACCTGCTCGTATCTAGACAGTGATGTATTAGCTTGATAAACCACTTAATCAATACTCACAAAAACTTAGGGATGTTTTTATTATACTTAGTCTTGTCTCTAAGGCTATACTAGGGTTTTCTAATCCTAATCCCAAAAAATAACTAAACCTATCCTCTGATACCAACTATGACAACCCTGCTTTTATTACAAACTAAAACATGATTTATTACATAAAACTTCACTTGATAAAATAATAATATCGAGAGGTTTATTGTATTTGGGGCTTAAGATCATTACATAAAAACTTAAAACATGAAAATACAACAACTTTGTTGAAAACTTCCTTTACATGACCACTACATTCCCTCATACTTAGCATTGCATGGGATAACCTGAGGACATGCATAAGAAAAGGGTGAGCTATAAAGCCCAGTAAGGGAATACACATGTAATAACATGAGGAGTACAATACATGTTAGAAATTAGGCATATAAATATAGCACAAGAGAAACATGAACATAAAGGCATGATAAAGCATGATAATCATAACATGGAAATGTGGCAACAACACTTAACATGGAATTAGCATGAGCCAAGGCTCATTGCACATAGATCCTGAGTAAATCCTCATTGCACATTAAGCATGAGTAAACCCTTTTTGCACTTTAATTAGCATGAGTCAACACTCATTGCACATGACGTGTCATGATACTATACTTTACCCAATGCATTGGAGTGCTATAAGGGCGCACACTTCTTAAACATTTCATTTCATGCATAAGTGTGCCACATGGATTGTAAAACATTGATTCATAAAACATAATAATTTATTACACGATAAAGGAATGTGGAATTAATAAATGAAACTTTATAATCAATAATTAAGTGTGCATAAAGGTGAATACCCTTGATGAAAAAATGGGCATGGTATTCACTACACAATGGCATTGGCTTAGAAAATCAGTGCAATTTCGACAGCATAACCGCGTGACATAAGAATTCATAAAAATGGTCGATGAGAGAGAAAGGGGTGTCTCATCATATTTTCATGAAATGTAAAGTAAGGGGGTCATATAGATACATTTCCAAATAATTGTAATGTAATTTATATTCATGATACAAAAGTATTTCTTGAATGTAGAAGAGGAGAGAGAAGTTCCTTTCGGAATTTCGGCATAGTAACAGGTGTACATGGGAGGAATTTAATGAGAGAGAAAGGGGTATAACATCATTAGAACAATAAGAGGGAAGTATGGGGGAGGTGAAAAACCATACCCCAGCATTTATAATTGAAATTAAAATGGAATAAAAATATATAGAAAATTGGACAAAAATGAGAAAGGAAGAAAAAACACTTACTTGGAAGTGTGCTTGAAATGGCTAGAGAGAGGCTTTTGAGAGGCTTATTGGGATCTTGGGGCACCTTTGGAGGATTATAGATAGAGTATGTCAGAGGTTGGACGAACTCAAAAGGCTTTTAGTGAGGTGGAAGTGGGATCTTGTGTGAGTTTATATAGGAAAGGTGAGGGAATTCTTTATTATTTAGGTTTGGGACCCCTTATAATAAATTAATCCAAACCACAAACCATTACATGGATTTTTCCTATGGTTTTTGGAAAAGTAAAGAGGAAAAAAATATTTTATAAGGCCAAAGTTCGAACTTCTTAAAATAATAGGGTTGCCTATGTGGAGGTGAGTCACACTCCCATGGAAAACAATTTAAAAAGACAAGGTGTTTAATAAGTCTTGAGGGGTCCATTAATGCTTTGAAAAGTAAGTCAAACAAAACCAAAATCAAATTTTTTTTAATGGTAAAACATATATTGTCCAAACATAAATATTATAGTATTTTATTATATCACTATTGGGTCATTATGATGTCATAAAACACATTATATATTTAAATGGTATTTAATTTTTACCAAAAAATTTGACTGCCTCAGAAAATTATGAAAAATTCACCATTGGATAATTTCAATGTATTGATTCCATAAATAACATTTATTTTATCTAAATAATTTTCTAAATATGTTAATTTTCACTTTTAAAATAAAAACCAACATTTATTGAAAATTCATGGGTTTTGACAGAAATGGATTTCAAACCTTAATAAAAATTATATCTATATTCATAAAATTATAAGATCATTTATATTTAATAAAAATTAATTTAATAATAAAAATAATATTTTATTAAAATAATATTTAATTAAAAAATCCATAAATTTAATAAAATATATTTCTTAATTAAATAATAATTAAAAACACTATTTGTACTTTAAAAACTATTTACAATGTCTCAAAAATGCCTAGGAGGTATATTAATTATTATATACAAAAATAATATACATGAACATAGTACTAGAGATTCTTTACATAACCCCTTAAAACATCCGCATAAGACCTAAGGGTAAGGTGTGCGATGGTGACAAACTCTTGGGGTGGCTTAGATAACATTGCTCGAGTGGTAATCTTTATCAACTTCCACTTTTCCGGTAGACGGTCCCGTTCGATCTTGACATGGTGAACATCAGCTTGGGCTTGGTCAAGAGCGAAGCCCAAGGATGCCACCTATTTTCTGAGCTCCGACAAATGGGCTTCGTAAGGAGGAATTCTACTAGATGAGGCCATCGCTTCTTTTGTCTGAGTAAATTGGATTTGTTAAAGTCCTATATTTATACTAATCATGTGATCACTGTTCAACGACTATATTAGCAATGGTCAAAATTATTAACATAAAACCAAAGAAGTTGACATTTTATATAAACATAAAGATACATTTAATTATATCAAGAGGGATTTCCATTAATGAAACTTTGTGTCGTTACAACCAATGCCTCACATTTAAATAGTTGAAGGACGAACACTAGGTTTTGTTGGGTTTCGCTAAAGCCCTTGAGGAACCAGAATGGAAGTTGTATGGGAAATCCATGGAATTTTTTATGGTCTTACCATGTATTCTAAGGGTACATTATTCTATATTTGTGATCGTATACTGACTCTCCATGTTGGACCACTTCCTAACTATTCAAGAGAATAGTTTAGTAGAATTCACAGGACACCTTAATGTGTTGATGATAGTTCAAATCAATGGAGTTCCCTCACAAATCATATCTGATCATCATGATTTCTTCACAACTCAATTACGTAGAGGTTTAAAAGATGCATGTGGGACTCAGTTTTTCTTGAGCATGATATTTTATCCCTAGAATTATGGCCATATAGAGTAGACCATATAGTTCATGGAGGAAATGTTGTGATCTTTCATGTTAGACTTTAGAAGTAGTGGGGAGAATAACCTACCCTTGGTGGAGTTTGTGTACAAAAATAACAACCATTCCCCCATTAGTATGGAACCATTTGAGGCTTTGTACGGGCAACCCTATAGGTTACCCCATTGTTGGACTAATCTAGGTGAGTCGTCACTCATGGTCTTGATGTTGGTGAGAGATACTATAGAGAAAATATAGATCTCAAAATAGTGGATGAGGATAGCATAGATCCATCATAAATCTTATGTAAACCGACAATGATGACCTCTAGAGTTTGAGGAGGGAGACCATATATTCCTGAGAATCTCACCATGATGTGGATTATGGAGATTTTGTAGTAGTGAAAAGCTTTCTCTGATATTACTTGATTGTTTCTAGATACTGCATAGATTTGGTGAGGTGGCATACTGCATAGCTCTACCACTAAATTTGGACTTGGTACATGAAATATTCCACATGTCATAGCTAAGGAGATACTTGCATGACCCATCACACATTATCAACTGAGGTGAGTTGGACATCGAGGATGGATTTACCTTTTTAGATTACATAGAGGAGATCGATGATCAATAACAGAGGACCATTCATGGGTATTCTATCCCCCTTGTGTGAGTTTGATGGAAACCCATGAATATTAATAAGAGAACATGGGAGAAAGAGACCCAGATGTGAGTCTATTACCCTCATCTTTTTAGTAGGTGTTTCTATTTTCATGATAAAAATCCCAAAGTTAGGGATAATGTAACATCTCATATTTTCGTTGTATTGTTTTTGGACATTATATGGATTATTTTTGAGACCAAGCACTGAGAAAATGTGAAATTTTGTGGCTTGATGTGTCTGGAAGAAATGTTTGAAAAATAATAAATACATTAAATAGCACACATGCATATTTTTCCTTATAAATTATAATAACTCCTAAATAGGGGCACAAATCTGACATCCAAGGGCATTATTTAATGCAGAATGTGGGTTTTATCATAGGGGAGGCTTAACCATGGTTGGAATGGGTCATTTTTAGAAAAGTTATAATGGGAAAAATTAAATAACATTTATTAAATAATCAATTTATTTTGTTTGTTTTGACTCAGTGACCTATTTAACCCTTAAATAATATGTTTATAAAAATTATTAGGGTTGGATTCTCAACCCCTATTGATTTCAGATAAACCATTGGAGATATTTTCTTGGAAGACAATGATGGATCAAGATCAGATCATGGATAATCACACCAATGAAGACCATGGGTCCCATCAATGTCGAAAAAAGAAATTTATTCATCAATGATTGATCAAAATCTAGTAAGGATGTTGTAATTTTTGATTTCAATCCCATTTTCAATATCAGACGAACTCAGATGAATCCCACAAATAGAATTGCTAAATGCATTGTTGGTAGATTTAATTAGATGGAATTTTCTATTTATTTATCAATTTCCCCTCTTCATTCATCCATCTTATTATAATGAATCGAGGCCAAATGAAAAATCCACAAGGTAATTTCCTCACTTTTACGGTTTATGGATCACTCCCTCCATTCTTCACACATTCATTATGTGCATTTTCTTTTGGCCCATGGTTTGACGAACACTTGATATTTGATCATTTCACGACCTTTCTTTAGCACAATGGATAAATAAAATGGGTGTGGATTTTGACTGGTGGTGTGATCATGAGGTGAATATGGTTATAGATGATCAATGACGAATCAAATCATATTTTATGGTTTCATTCTTCCGTAATTTTTACACATGGTGACATTGGATCGATGGTTTGATTTTTTGAGTAGATTCGAGTCCAATTTTTGGGCAATAGTTGTTGTTAATGATAGAACAAACTCTAATATACATGTTCCAGTTAGTTTCAAATCTCAATAAATGAACAGGATGATGTGGAATAGATCCCGAAAGATCTAAAAAATCATGAGAAACAAAACATGTACTTTGGGTTACATGCTCTGTGGGGCCACTTGGCTACGATAGTATGGTTTCTATCAAAGTTAAGTATCACATGCCATAAACCCATTAAGAAACACCATGTACCCTCTTCATTGTGACTTGGTGTGTAAACCAAAGAGTACACTGACATGTGAAAATGTACATGGAAAAATAGCACACCATGTACTTGTACAGAGACACAACTGGTTATACACATGATAGTACACCAAAACAACCTCAATACATGGACACGACCAGGTGACATGGCAAGGAATCTTTGTGTCCCTACACATCGTGCACTTCATCTACATTCCATGTGTATAGAGACAAAATTCTTTGTGAGTCTCTCCCACACTAGCATTCAAGGGGATAGATAGACAGACCGTGTACCCCCTGGTACATGCCATTTACCCCTTTAAAGAGTGGTTGTGGCACTTTATATTGTCAATTTGGACCATTATAGGTTGAGTTCATTCCAATGGTCATTTTTATCTAGGTTACAGTGTGACATTACATCCATTATCATTGGATTTTTTCCCACCAGTGTCTCAATATTAGATAGAGTTGTGGTGTCCCTCCATGATATTGGAGTGTGATCCTCCATCTTTTTTGTTCCCTAGGTGGAGTTTGTAGAATCAGTGTGACCTCCTTGAGTAGGGAATTGATCTTCCATCTAGTAGGCCATATCGGTAGGGTATGTGGAATCATTATCTTACAACCCCCTACATAGCGGGTTGATCTAGATTGGGTTCATGGTGTCCCCTATTAGTTATGGGTTTGAACCCATATCCATTAATTAGTATCTTCTTAGACTAGTGAGATTTCTTGGGATGGGCTCAATGAGATTGACCTCTTCATTGAGTGTCTCCGATGATAGCATGGCATATAGAATTAGTTCTCCTGAAAAGAGAATTTCTTTGAGCCGAATCCTGTGGCTAGTAGTTGGTTATGACCTCCTTCTAGTGTGGTGGATTTCTTGAGTATATCTATTTTATATGTTATTCAATGTTTGTTATATTATGTATTGAGATAAATTTACTTGGTGCTTCATGATTATAGTTTTTAGGGTGTCCTATTGAGTATTTTAACATTCACTCCAGTATGGGTTTTTCTACATGTGTCATGTATTATGAAGATGGTGAACCTTTTGACCATGTCATGGGAGGACATAGAGTAGGTGGAACCTAGATAGAACATAAGAAAACCAGTTGTTTTACTGGTATATTTCCTTTTACTTTATTCCTCACCATTGTAGTAGGTTATACTCTTTATAGTTTTTGGTTGGGCTTGTATTTAACCACTTCTTCTATTTTAGTACTTTTACTATCATACTCTCGAGTGGGATCTTAGATATATGCATGCATCATTTAAATTGTTTTACATTTCATCCTTTTGTGGGATTTGAGACGTGTGTGTGTGTGTGTGTATAGGTAATATTGGCTAATTCATCCCATTTTTGGGATATTCCTACTCAACACTAGTCACTAGCCCCTAGACTATTGGAGTCAGGCTTGGGGTAGTCACAGGTCAGACATTAACAAGTCAGGTTGGGAAAATCTTGCATTTGTGGGGGGGTGTGACATGCTCCCCATATATCAATAATAATGAGTAGGATCCATTTTGGTAGACCTTTTTTATGACATAAGTCCATTCCCATTTGGATTCTAGCTTCGATGGTTTCATTCTTGGTATCATTTGGGTTCTTTGGGCCTCCACCTATCCTTCTTGGAGGATGGAGTGAAGGAAGACTTTTTTACTAATGGAATGTGTCATCTGATACTGAAGAACCTCAAGGCTATGCAATATGTGCAACCTACACTCGTTGAGCCTCTCTGATTCATCCTACCACTTTTTTGACTGGTCATCATCAGAGAGTTATCTACCAATGGCTATTCTAAGTGAGGTAAACTATATTTTTATGGGTAACACATACACAGTATTTTACACTAATGAATATTGTGTTTCCCATCTATAAGTACATGTGGTGATATGGTAGGCCCATAATGCATGGAGGATCTTATCCGGCTAGGAATTCATGACCTTATTCACTATCTCCTAGAGTATACTTTCCTAATACCTATTTAATGATGCTATTTTTCCATTTTTACACTGCATGATAGCGGTATAAGTGATTGGGATCAATGTTGTACTCTTTGTACAATTTCTTAAACTCTGTAGAACAAAAGTTGGTGATGTTTCCATCAATATTTTGTGAGGTAATCCAAATCTGGTGATCATATGAGACTTTATAAAGTTTATAATTTTCATCATATCAACACCCTTGAGGGATATCATCTCAGCCCATTTGTATAGGATGTTAGTGTGGGTAAATATTTACTTCAACTAGTTAGTCATGGATGGGGGTATGGACCCACAACATCCATTCCCATATGAAAAATGGAAAGAAATATTTAGCTATATGAAAAAACTTCAGGGGTTTATGGATGAAGTTTTCATTGATATGGAATTCATGAAATTTCCAGGGGAATTACTCATAGAACTATATCATTGTTATCCAGTATAATCCCAGCATCCAGCTTTGGTGGGAGAGTTTGGTTCCACACGAATGAGCACTATAGAATCCTACAAGGACTTCTTCCATGATGGAGAGAATCATTATTTCTTCAATGAATCTAAGGATGATTCCTTCAAATCCTCTCTTTTAGAGGGATATATTCTCATTCAACCATCTTATAGTGTGAAGTTCGATTCTCAGCACTGAATCTGTCCCATTCCATATTGGTCCAACAAGAGAGTCCCATTTTGGAGACAAATAAATTATGGGATCCATCCATCTAGGGGAGGATATTGGTTCATCATTATCTATGATAGTTTTGGCCAATTTGATTTCATCCATTTAAAAAATGATGAATGGTGAGACCATTCTTTAGTGCATGATACTGTAGATTTCTTCCTCTTGATCGCGGTCATCTACAACAATGGCTGCATGATCCAATGCATCAGTGTGAGAATTTTGTGATGAGGTAAAATAATGCAATGTGGGTACAAAAGGGAACTCTTACATTAGTCCCCAAACATATCCAGTGAGAGGGTCCAGTTATTAAATTTTAATGGAATTTTCACCATTGATTTTTTATCACTAGATTTGAGTCCCCTTTTATTTTTTGGTATGATAATTTCAGATGTAGGGATAGTTACAAACCAGAGATAAGGACTTGGTATTCAGCCTCATTGTTTGTGGAGACTTTAGATAGTGAGAAAAAATAGGGAAAACTTTCTCTGTATAGATAGACAAACAAAATCTCTAACCTTACTAGATTGAGCTTTGGATTTTCCATCCTATTTCTGATAAGACATTAGATGACACTATAAAAATACATCTCCCATTATCGAGGAGTGTCATGGGCATAGAAAAAACCTTCATGCCGAATCTTAGAATCAACTAGTGTACTTTCTAGGGTGGGATGTGCCCTGTAGAAATTAGACATCGCCTTCCCTTTCACTAACCTCTGTGACAAAAAATGGATGTCATACTATTTTAGAGAGATTTCCCATCGAGATAAGCACTTAAAATGAATGAGACAAATAAGTATTTTATTGAGTGGATCAATATGAGAGATCAAGTAGAATTTATGGTGGTACAACTAATGCCTCATCTTTTTCGAAACAAAGATGAGTGAGAGGCATCTCTTCTCAACATGTGAGTAATAGGTCTCAGAACCCAGGATCATTTGGCTGAGGTAGTAGCGAGTTTCCTTATTCCCTACATCATTATTGTAGGCGAGGAGGGAACCTAGTGATCATTCCATAGTGGACACATATAATATGAGTGGAATTCCATCCAACAATGAAATCAGGACCATTGAGTGTAGTGAGTATTTCTTGAGACTATCAAATGATTGTTGGTAGTCATCATCCCATTTGTAGAATATTCCCTTCTTCATTATCTTGGTTAAGGGGAGAGTTTTTCTAGACAGGTTGGCTAGAAAAAATAGAATTTAGTCACGGTGACCATGGAACCACCTTAGTTCTGTAATATTCTTGAGGGTGACATTATCAGCAAAGAACTATTCTTTTCTGGGTCAACCTCAATGTTGTGGTGGAATACCAAAAATCCAAGTAACATTTTTAAAGTTACCTCAAAATCGAGTTTTAGT
Source organism: Viscum album (assembly GCA_963277665.1). Lineage (NCBI taxonomy): Eukaryota > Viridiplantae > Streptophyta > Magnoliopsida > Santalales > Viscaceae > Viscum > Viscum album. The sequence continues at coordinate 1,328,431,311 of OY728165.1, read as the reverse complement.
GGATTCATCTTTATATTGTGTCATCACATCTTGTCGAAGTCTTTTTGAAGATTCGTGAAGTGATCACATCACTATCATAATTTAGCCACTAGATCATTGACATATCATTCTTCTATTTATCCCAAGATGGGCTTAAATATATAATGCATGTCATGTTGGTATGTAGCTCCAAAATTCTTTAATACAAAGGGCATGACCTAATAGAAAATTATCCCATATCTTGCTTTGGAGGCAGTGGATTCCTCATCATTAGGTTTATAATTACTTGATTGAACTATAAATACCCGTCAATGATGGAAATGGATTGGAAGCCAACAGTTGCATTAGTCACGAGTTTTATGATTTCAAATGGTAATTATTCCTTTAAAAAATTTCTATTAAGGTCTTTATAATTAATGAATACCCTAAAATTTCTATTCTTTTTTCTGATATGGATGATTCTAGAAATCCATATTGGGTATTTCACTACTCAAACAATGTTGGACATGATTAATTTTTCAAAATCTACCTCTACATGGGTAGAATGAGAGGGTGAATCCTTATAGATGCCATATTAAAGCCTCTATAGACATCAGGTAAGCTAATATAGTGCATATCCACATCTGGATTTAGTCTAGGAATTTATGTATAATTCTGAGAAAATCCATATAGGTGTTTCCTTATAAATTCAATGTACAACTCTTTCTCCTTGAGAGGAATGGAAGAACCAACCAATGTAGGTCATGGGTCTTCTTCTATTAATAGATTTTACTATTTTAGCTCATCAATAGTGGTGGAGATATCTTCCTCAAACATGGGAGGGATGTTCCTGAGGTCATACTCTACTTCCTCCACTTATGATTCTATGGATGAATTTTCTGATGAGGTTGGAAATATGAGTGCATCTTTGTCACTATCATGGTGAGAGAGGCCATGAGAATATTTATTATCATCCCCTATTTCATATGTTTTTATATAGAGATTCCATAATTGATCATGTTTTACACTATCACTAGGAATATATGGAGCTTAGACATCTAGAAACGAGTCTACCACCTCAACTAGATTTATGGGTAAAACATAATTACTATCAATCATACTCGAGGGATGTGCAGGGGGTACCCAAGACATTGGGTTGTTCAATATTAGTATTTTCATCCACTATTTTTTTTAATAAATTTTATAGAATCCTAACACAATATATGTGGATTTTCAATACTTTGAGGGTGCACTATCACCATGTAGTATTCCATACTTTCCATCGATGTGGTATTTCAAACAATAATGAATTTTTTAAGGTACACTAATGTGGTTATGAAACCAAGGAATCCCGATAAGGAAATTATATGTATTTTCTTATAGGATAAACATGAAATTTGTATTGGATGTGAGATACACAAACTGAATATTGAGATTGAACATCCCAATAGGTCTTTTATCACTCTTATCATACCCATGAACAACCATCCTTGTGGGATATAGGTCCCATTTGTTGTATCCCAACAATCAAAAGGATAGAATCAGGATATGGTTGATCCCATAACCATTATCAATCAGATCCCTTTGAATGTTGAAATTATTGAGTCTTACTAAAACATATTGGGTGATGATTTTTCCCATGATGACCTCATCGTGATCCTAATATATGAATGAGATGGATATATGTAATTATGATGGAATGGTCTCCACTCAATATAACTTGGATGCAATGAAATATGTCTTAGACTCTTATGGGCTATAGAGGGCTTCAATGAGTGCCACTATGAATTAATTAAAAATTTGGAGTTCATCTAGGATGGAGAGCTTGGCTGGGATAGCCACTAGATATTTTAGAATGAAATACTTCTGTGCCAGAGGATGGAACTCCCAGAGGTGGGGTTTCTCCTTATTTTGTGGCTCAGGAAATAAGGTGTTTGAGGTAGAAATGATAGGTTCATATGAAGAGGTTGATGTGGAATCTTATATGTTTTTCATAGTTTGTGTCATCCTTCCCTGTTATCTAGGTTGATGTTTCCGACACTTCCCAGCAGGGCGCATCCGCCTCATTGTGCATCGTTGCTCGTAGACAGACTACACTGTACCCCACATTCCTACTTTCCATAGGTGTTAATCATCCATCACTTCTTCAAAGATGTCTTCCCTTGATAAAAATGGTAATATTGGATGTCATTACTTCCTTTCATGGATTATTCCCAGGAGTTAATCTCCTAGTCCGAGTCTCCCTTATATATTAAGATGTTGTTTGTGAAACTCATTCCTAGTGCCATATCTTTGAAGACAACAGTGAATTACAATATTTCAATATGGACATTCCAATGGTTCTAGTCAGGGTTTCATCCTTCACTCAGGTAATTAGTCATGTTGGGCATCATTATCATGTCTTGACACTGGAACATTGGCCACCAATATTATTCCTCATAAGGTATATTCTCAATGGTGTGGAAACCCAAGGAATCCCACATCAATCACAAGGTATCTTATGCAAGAGAAATATCTTCCATGGTTTTCCATAGGTATCCCATGTTTAATATGTGGTATGACATGAGTTTAGCATCTAGCGGGGATGGAATGGGATGATCAGAACACTTGTAGAGGTGGATTATATAGGTACATACCTATGAGGGAGCACTTGGAAGGGTTACCATATGGATGGCACATAATTCCATATGAGGACAGACCCAATGGTGGAGTTTCCAATAAAGGGAGAGTTTCACGCCATGAAAGCTGATCTAAACCCCACTGAGGGTGGATTCTGTAAAATGGATCTCATTGAGAAGAACAAAATGGTTTACCATTGGATATGATTGAACATCATGGGGGTATATTATGCACCCTTTTTTGAATATAGTGATCAAAATCTACATAGTTTGTTAAATATAGTGGAGATTATGCACCGAGACTTCCCATCACAAGAATATTTCTCTTTGTTGGATTGTGTGGGGCTTATATGCTAAGACCACCTGGGTGCTTCTAGGGGCATCGATAATGTGGATGAATGGGGCTTATTCACTGAGAAGTTCCACATAGTTGATGTGACCCCACTATGATGAGGGTGTGGTGATGAAGAAACTGACTGGGGCTTATGCATAGGAGCAGCCCGGATGAATGGAGTGATCCCATTGGGATGTGGTGGCCTAGGTATCAATTAGGATGGATGTGAATGAAGTGAGAGAAATATAGGGAATGAATTAATTGTTTATGATGATGATATTTAACCTCAATGAGGATTCTTACATATTACAACTATTTGGGAATCAAATTTCTTGTAGTTATGGTATCCCATGCAGTTTAACATCATATGGAAAGGATGAGAGTGAACCAACATGATTATGATGGTGTCAGACTTCATCCTTAGGGCGGGTTTCTATGTATCCCAGTTTGTTAGGAATCAAATTTCACATAGTTTGGTGGGGGTGTTGTGGATTACACTTGAAGAGGTTTTCCAAGCATGTTGTGCAAGAGTTACACAATGAAGCTGCCTAGAGAGTCTTGAGGAAGATGTGGCCTATGGGTGGGGAATTATCCTCCTAAGATATAGTGGTTCGAGGGAAAGGCCAGAATGGGAATGAATGATGGTGTATATTGAGAACTGGGAGGCAAACCCCTAGGAGGAGGTCCATGAGGTTTACCAATAGTTAGGATTGAACCTCGCAGGGAATTCCAACATACCTTGTTTAGAAGACATGGGTCAAAACCCACATAGTCTGTTGGTTCATGGATTACACATTTCTATAAGATTGGAAATTTTTGAAGTTGGGTCTTACTCTAGGAGGGATTCTTATAAGAATTATTTTATTGTCACTACTAACCTTTAAGACCATGTGAGTCATTCACAGCGTGAGAAACAAGTTGATGAAATAGACCAGAAGGTCGTGTTATGAAAGAAGCATTAACAAGGGATAGTGTAGGGCTTACATATAGAAGTGGAATAGGGTAAAAATGTTTAAAGGGAGAGGGATGGAGTATTGAGATTCCCTAATGACCATACCCACTCTGATCTTTGCATCCAGATGAGGAAAGGAGGAGAAAGTGTGTTTCCTCCAGTTTGAAAGTCTATGGGATTACACAAGGTTGGCTACCCTTTCCCACCGGCAGATGTTGTTACATGTGGGGAGGATCTCATTCCATGTGAGGAAGATCTCACTCTTGTATATATGAGTGAGCATGGAGAATTACCATGGTGGGGCACCCCATGTGCATGGAACTGGTTGAGGCTATAGTTTAACATCATGTGATGAGGACATGGGGTTCTTGGAAGTTTAATTTCATGCTGCTTGGTCGATTTGGGATCACTCCTCACCCCTTGGACTTACATAACTATTACCCATCCACACATGGAGATGGGAAGGCACCAATAATTCCTTATGGGAGAGAGGTGGAGGAGTGGTCAATCAAGGGGTCCACGTCAGTGTAGCTATCAAAAAAATAAATAGTCTTTAGTGTACCTCTGTGAAAAAGTTCTAGGTATAGAAACCCAACATGGGAAACTAGTTGAGGGACCATGAAATAACTACACCCAAGCTTATAGGGCAATATAGAAGAGGATATGACAAAGAAATGAGCCTATATAAGAGAATATTTGTGAAGATTGGGTGCATTACAAAGGAACTAGGCATCATGAATGAAAGTTCCTCATGAACCATGGGTCCCTTACCTTAGCATAGAGTCCTAACTTAATAAAATTGTAATTCATGAAGGCTTAACACTTCTTGAATCATTGAGAAACCCAAAGTGTATCCTTCCTTCATGAAGGGTGGAGTATTTTATGAAAGGCATACCTACCATAGGTAGAGGACATGAGAAATAAAGGAAAACATGTAACATGATGATCAAGTACCTTAAGAAATCCATTTTTTGGTTCATGTTTGCGGTGCTTAAGAGCTTCAAGAAATGGGATATCAGAAGTTGAAATTTCAGGGTAACTGTGATTTTAAGGTGGGGGAGAGCTGCATATTTATAGGAAATGATGATCGTGATGCTCATGAGGAGAATCTAGAAGGAAAGAAATGTTTCTATGAATTGGTGGGGATCTATCGTACTCATAGATCTATTTATCAAATATGTTCGCGTGGTTGTGGGGCTTGCTCAAACTCATGGATGTACCATCACTGATGTTCACGCGATCTTAGGGCTTCCTTGAACATACAAAGGTGCTGTCAAAGACATTTGTGTAGTCACATGGCTTCATTAAAAACATATAGGTACTATTAAATAAGTTCATGTAGTCATGGGTGAGGGGTACCCATGAAAGAGCTTTGCGACTCCTTTGATGAATTTTAGGACCATTTTGTGCCCAAATTCACTTCAAAATGGACGCGACTTTCCCCATTTCTCTAGTAGAATGTATTTCACTGTAAAAAAATACCCCCCTTATAATGTGAGATTACATGAAAAAGGATGGTTGTATTTTCAAGGTCAATCATGGAAAAAAATGGATTTTCATGAAGCAAACTCATGTTGGTGTGGCATGGTGTGCGCATACACTAGTTCACAATGAATCTTGGGGATGCCAAGGTCGACGTGCTGCTAGATCAACCAAAAACAATAAATAGGGAATGATAGAAGAAAAATATGACATGAGAATGAAAAGGAGGCACATGTTCCATGGATGAGGCCTATGGGTGAATAATGAAATGAAAAGTAAATATGATACTGAGCCCGAAAATGAAATGTTTGTGCCTTAATACATACACAAAAAGGATGGGAATCAAGACACACATAGCTCTTGTCCAGATTAGGGTAATAGATAAATACTAGAAGAGATTCCATATCAGTAGGTAATATCATGATGGTGATACATGGTTTAAAATCATGCATCTTGGACTATATGGTTCATAATTTAGTGTCATAGAATTCAGACCATAGAGGTTGTGTAGCATTCTCATGTGGGTACGATCCACAACAAAACTCCCAAACCCACATGATCCATGCTTGGTGTGGGAAATAGGGAATAATGATAGTATTTTCCATCACATGGAATCACATAGAAAGGGTAACGAAAAATCATACAGGAAATTCAAAACTCTATTGACCTTCCTACTTGATGCACATAGATGTATGGAGGGGAAACACCAGGGGTGTTAGAATTCCACCAGAAGATTGGGAAGTGGAAGATGTAAATAAAAAATCCCAATATCTAGAACACAATGTGGGTAGAATAACGATAGATGATATATTCTGACCATGTTCAGTGTCACAACATCTATATTGTGTTACCTAGGATGTGGAAAGACAGATGAGGTTCAGTGGTTGAACATGTTTGAAATGTGAGAACTATGTCAACATGTCATCCAAAGTATAGTAGGGAATTCACCTTGGACTGTAGGTGAGCCATGTAGCAAGGTACAATGTTGTTAAGTGTCCCTTTTGAAATGAAATATGATGGAGTTCCAAATTAGGAGTGATGTGAAGCATGGAAATGGATTGATAGAATATCCATGCAGATTCCAACACTCTTAGTCTCACACCCCAACATGCCAGAGCGTGTCAGTGGGATGACATGGATAATATTAAAAATAGTTTAAGGCCATTTTTATTAGACCTAGTGATCTTAGTTTAAGGTCATAGAGTTTAGAACATATGGATGAGACCCCCGAAGTAGAACTATGTGGTGCAGTTTCATGAATCTACTTGATGTGAATAGGCCTAAGGAGGCCCAAACCGCATCACACATTCCCAAGTGTAACTACAACATAGTTTAAAGTCACAATGATTGGAAAATTGGGTGTTTCTCCAATGGATATATGTATCATAGAAAAGTGATGTACCTGACATGAGTAAGGATCATGGAGGCATGTCTCCATACCATGTATTCTTAAGGAGGCATTCACATAGTTTATAGTCATGATTATTAGACTTCATCTCCCTAGTTTAAGGTCACTGATTTTGGACTATAGTAGAGGAAAAATAGAAAAAATGTTAATGAACCTGGGGATAGACCTAAAGACCAAATTTTTGTGGGTCACTTCGTATCCCATGAGGATAGGAATCAAGCCGCACATAGTTCATGAATTCCATGCAGTTTAACATCATGCGGTAAGGATGGTGGTGGGAAAGGTGTTCCAAAGGGGAAGTGCATGGAATGAAAATTATAACCTGACATGAATGGGGACCACGAAGGCCCATATCCATTGCATACACCCCCAAGGAAGGTATACATAGTTTATATTCTGGTGATATGACTTAGACACTCGGTTTAACATAATTTTCTTGGGATGTGGATCATTTACCTTTTATTGTCATGTAGAAAGGACCATCAATGTGGTGAAGTTTATTGTTGTGAAGCTAAGATGTGGCAGTTGTTTGATGTCATGTAGAATTGGAAAGAAAAATGATGTTAATGAACCAAGGTATGTACTTGAAGGAAAAATGTATAGGCTTTGGTACATATCCCATTAATATAGAAATAAAGATGCACATATTTCTTCAATTCCATGTAGTTTAACTTCATACGGTAAGGATGAAACATGGTACATTTTAACATTGTGTGATCAGGATGATGGTGCTGGGAAGTTTTGCATCCTAGAGGTCGGATGAAGTAGTAGTTTAACATCATGCATGAGATATGTCAGATGTTACATAGTTTAGTGTCATGCAACTAAGACAATGTGACACAGTTTAACATTATGCTTATGGTATGATGGGAGATTTCCAATTAAGGTCATGTAGAAAGGACCATCAACTCTCTATAGTTTAATTTCTTTCATCTAGGAAAAATATGGTTCTTAGTTTATGATCATAAAATTTGGACCATTTTCTCCTAGTATAAGGTCATAGAGTTTGAACTGGTGAGATGGGTGTCTTGGATAAACATGTGTGGTGTGGATGAGTGATAATCCCAATGTGAATGACACCTGGGAGGACCAATTCAACACAACACATCCCTAAAAGGATAATGAACCTAGGGATAAACCTAAATACAAAATGTACGAGCATTGATATGTATCCCATAAGGGGGTTCAAGGGTCGATGCACAAAGTTGGCATGGATATGAAATGTGTGCCATATATTGGAAAACTTGATATAGTCATTGACCATGGTGGTCCAAAAGTATCCCAACATTTTAATCTAGTGGGAGTGTTTTAACCATTCCTGATGAGATCCATAGGAACCAGTATGGAATTCCTGTATAACTATGGGAATCTCATTTACTTGAATGAAACATAAGAGTATTCCATCAAACTCATGTTTTTAGAGTGTCTTCTCAAGGCTAGGTACACTCTGGAGGGTGAACTATGATGCACACTAATAGATTCTCTGATGTTCAAATCAGTCTATTAGGAAATTTTTATAGTGATACTCGATGAAATGAGCTTTCCAATCATAGATCTCTAGTACTATGGTAGGGGGTCTGATGGTCTTTATGTGAAGGTACCGATGATAAGGTGGTTTACTTGATGCTTTTATCATCATCCGAGATGACAGGGGAGATGAATCTTTGATGCAGTAAATGAATGAATAGATCTTCTTGCTCAATCTATTAAATATACATCTTCAGATTGGCTAGGGCATCAGATCGATCATTTTGTGAATGGGGAACATGTGTAACCTCTGGAAGATAAGGGAACCGGTCCATCAGCAAGCGAGTGCACTATAATAGGTGCATGTGCTCTGGCTTCCTAATAAAGCAATATCCATTGATATAATTGATGACCTACTCAGATTCTCCCTTCCCATATAGGTGGGGGAAAATCAATCTCAAAGGATAGCTTGAGGGCATTTATTAGAGCCTGGTACTCTGCCTTGTTGTTGGTGTAGCCTTTTTCCAACAAGAATGAATTGGGAAAGATGGCCTATGTAGGCAGGATGAAGATGATTCCTAGTCCTAATTTGTTGAGCCTTTGATAATTGATCCTTCCACCAATTGAAAATATGGAATTTCCATCAAAATGAATCTTCCAACATGGCATAGATGGATCCACAGAGAGGACGGTACTATCTGGAAAATTAAAATCTATGGGCTACTCTGTTGGGGCTAGATGGGTAGCCAGATCTTCTAATTAATTACCATTTATAACCATCGACATGATAAACTTGATGTCTAACTACTGAAGGATCACTTACTAATGATCTATAAATCCTATCAACATAGGGTGATTTAGAATATACTTCAGTGGATCGAGGTTGAACACCAGATGTATCCTGTGATGTTATAGATAATGCCTCAACTTCTAAACCATAAAAATCATCATGGGATAGCTTTTATAAATGGAAGATTATCTAGACACTGTGTTGTGAAGAATATGTATGAGATAGTACATACTGTTCTCCATCCATTTTTTGTTCTTCTAGGAAAGAAGGGTACTGAGGGATCATTCTGGGGCAGTCATGTAATGAACCAATGGCTTCTCGGATACTAGTGGAACCAACATTGAAGGGTACATTAGATACTTCTTTATCTCATCATAAGTTTTCTAAAAATCTTTATCCCACTGGTAGATAAAACATTTCTTCATGAGCCTCGAAGAGGGATTGCACTTTCTAGCCCAATTCACGATAAATCATCATATGTATGAAAAGAGGCCTTGAAATTTTCAATTCTCCCAGAGGTAGATCAGAGGGAGAAACTGGATGTTAGAATTGATCTTTTATTTTTCAATAACAATGCCTCTATATCTGAAAATGAAACCAAGGAACTTTCTAGATGTCAACACGAAAGTACATTTCAAAGAGTTCATCTTCAACTATCAAGGGTAAATGAAGCCAGAAACATTCTCACTCTCTCTAATATGGTCATGAGGCTGGCGTTAGTTTAGAAAAAAATCATCCACATAACATTCCACTATAGTCCCAAGAATCCGTTTGAAGATACGATGCATGGAACACTGCTAGGTAGTTCCTGCATTCTTCAAACCGAATGAAATAACCTGTTAACAATAGGTTCCTTGTGGAACCCTGAAGGTGGTAGATTCTTCATGTTCATGGGTTATCCAAATCTGATTGTACCTAAAATACCCATCAATTAAAGAAAGAGAATGAAACCTATCAATGGAATCTATTAATTACTCTATCATAGGAAGTGGAAAATCGTCCTTTAGAGAGTGATGGTTAATATCCTAGAATTTGATGAAAACTCTAATCTATATGTTATTCTTCATGACATGAATGAAGTTTTCTAACCATATTGGGTACTAAAATTCATTGAAAATGTTGGATTTAATGAGCTTATCAACATCGGTCACAACTATGGCACCATGAGATGGGTGCATCTTCCAGGGAGGCTGCTTGAACCCACAATAGATCACTGAGAGGCTGAGGTGATGAATGATGACCTAAGGGCCTTGTCCTAGAATCTCATCATAACTCCAAGAAAATACATCAAAATGTTTCTTCAAGAAATCCATATACTATTGATGTTTCTATATAGGCATATCTGTGCTGATCATTGTTGGCCTCAAATCTATCTCGGTGCCAAGATTAAACTATACTAACTCACCAATGATGGTGGAGACACCCTCTTCAAATTTGGGAGTAGCATCTTTCAAATCTTCTTCATCATCTGAGATAGAGGAGTTGTCAGGAAGAGATGGTTCATCCAATCTAGTTGATTCTGGAGGAACACTGGTGCCTACTTGGGTGGATGTGGAATCTTCAGCGGGAGAATCATGCACTACTAAAACCATGGAAACAATAGCTATCAACCTAATTCCATAAGGCCTTATAATGAGGGGTCCAAACTTTATGATTTCAAAGTAGTGGTGGTGGTTTGGCTTATGTTGATTCAATATATCTCGGTTGAACATGCTAGTCTAGAAAAAAACTATTGCCATAAGATGAACATATCGATACCTAATAGGGATAGGGGTTTTAGTAACACCCGAACCTGACTGGTGTGAGTGTATGAGGTAATCTTACATCGTACCTTGTACCTGAGGACGTGTATTACCCTAATTTTGGAAATGACGAATAAATGTCCCAAATCTATGGTTGTGGCCTCCAACTAGGGAATTAAGAGTATGAAGGCATCATCCAAGTCCTTCCATAGGTCGACCACATTGGTAGTATACTCAACCTCATTGGTTTTAACTCACTTATTATTTTTCTTATAATATTTGGCATCTAGATAGTGGGATTCACAAGATCCAAAGAGAGATAAATCATCATTGAGAACACCCACTCGACCATTAAGGGAGTACTTGAGGCATTGGTGATATGAGGGGAGATCTACCATGTGAAGATGGATCCAGGTTCTATCAATAAATTCATTATAGGTGGTATCCTATGAGATGGCCATGAATTCAGTACATGGAATTAGGAATCAGAATTGGTTCTTCAGAAATATCATTCCACATAGCCTCTACTTGGTCTTATCATAACCTTTATTCTTCTAGTCAGAGGGACTCAGATATTATTTAGTCAGCCTGATGTTGTGGAGAGTTTGAGTTGGGAAGAGATTGATCCAAGAACTTGTGTTGAAGAGAGAGTGGAGGAATTCCAAACCATTGAACTGTAAAGTGATTCATAATGGGTGGATATGTACCTATAGAGGGGAGAATTCATATTCTCCTAAGAATCAAATGATGGATTGGGATTCTTCTCACTAAAATTCCTTATAATGAAAAGAAACTATGGCCACTACCTCCATTTCAAACATGAGGGTCCCCTTTAAGGACTTTGTGAGTAATTCACACATGTCATATGAAAAATTTTAAGGCCTTGAAAATCAAATGATTTTCATGAATATTGGCATGATTCTTGAGCACATCATTCTTCTATGAAAAGTGATCATTTCTACTGGAAGGAGTTATGATAGGTGTCGATGGACGAGTTAGAGGATTCTAGCTAGTTTTAGGGATATCCCAAATATTTCAAGCTAAACCACCCAAAATTACTACTGAATGACTGTCAGATGAATGATGTATTTCCATAGTTAGGTGGAGTTGATCCCGACATGGTCAAAAGAGATCTGTTTGGTCAGGTAGAAAAAATGGAAAAGATAGTGAATCATTTAGGATGGGGTGAAATGACTTCTCATGCAGAACTCAGTATTTAGAAAACTATCTGGTCTCAGTAGCATGCATGACTTGACTAGAATTTTTGTCCTGAGAATTTTAAAAAATTACATATCCATGGATCCATCGATGGTGGTGTCTATGTGGAACATTTGGAGAACCTTCCTGAAACTCCTCATCATTGGGAACCATATAAGGGTTCACCATCTCGACAATATTCAATATGGCATACTTCTGGTCATCATCTAAGGAATCCTCTATTACTGGGAGAACTCTAGGGGGAAATTCCAATTTCTAGTGGCATGAAGTCACTAAGAGTGAGATATAGATTCAAAACTGGTGGGGGAATTTTTTTCCCTTATTACAAAATTGTTTTATCATTTTTAGGAGGAGAGGACTGGGATATGAATGTAGAAGAGATAGCTCGAGGATGTGCGGAAACTTTGGGAGGCTTTGGAATATTCAAATGGGAACAAGTGATACCATGGGAATGAGAAACTACCCTATGATCCAAATAATATTCATACTTATGAGACCTATGGCTAGATATTTTCTTCCATTCACCTCTGTTTCCATTATTAGGAATCATGGAAACACATGAAACTTATTCTAGGGAAGGGCCCAGTCTGACTTCATTGTTATCAACCTGGTCCTAGATCCAGTCATTGAACACATAACATTGCTTGATGTTATGACCAAGGAACCTGTGATAAATGAAGTATTTTGGGTGATCAGTGAGATTATCCTCTTGTGGTATCTAGAATTCTAGAAACATTAAAATCCCTTGATCTAAGTCACTTTAGAAATAACCAAGAGCATGAGATTCATCGAATGAGTAGGTCCGATTTATTTTATCTAAAAAAGGAAATCTAGGAGCCTAGCCCTAATGAGTAGGTGGATCATGATGAGGGTATAAAGCCTGATTTTGTCTCCTAGGTGTTAGTGTATGATGGAGTGGTGACTACTGATTTTGCAAGGGATGATGTTAGGATTGAATTTGGGCCTAATGTTGTTTATCTCTGTGATTATATGGATGATCCTCTTCTGGTAACAATTCAAGCCACATGGGGGACACTATATGTGCGACAATAGTAAAATCTTCCTTGGAGGCTCTTCTTGCAAGAGCTGGGGGAGGAAACATTTATGCATGTTTGGCATACAAAAAGTCTTCCTCTAGACAAAATTCCTTGTCAAAAAAACTTGGAATCCACTTGTTAAATTCTGCATAATGAGGGAAGGAACCAATTCAGTTGTTACATTCCTGACACATATCATTAGCAGTTATTCTTTTGTTAGTGGAATTTTGAGCAAATACTTGAGGCCCTTCCACTTGGAGAAACTTTTTGTGAATCAATCATCTAGCCATTGTTTTAACTTGAAGAGGTAATCAATATTCATATTGTGAATGGTGAAAATAAACTAACAAATAAACTACACTCAAAGATCTTTCCAACCAACAATGGAACCAATGGGTAACTAGTTATACCAGATGTTCGTGGGCCCTTCAATTGTTTGTATGAAACATCTGAGCTTTGTGGCCTCCTATTATGGTCATTTTCATAGCATGATTCCAAACCTTGAAATAAAGTGGTTCATATGATGCAGTGGTTCAACCATCCTATTGAAGGGGGAGAAGGTAAGATTCCCTAAATCTGGGGGTGCTTGCATGTTGTCCACCCATGCTGGATATTGATTTCCATCAATTGGGATTGCCACCTTCCATGTATTAATGGCCTTAAAGAGAGTGATGATAGTGGTCATAAAATTGACCAGGTGGGTATCTCTATCTTGATGAGGATCCTTTCCCATCAATCTATTCATAGGCTCAATGACTCGTGGAGTAGCTAGTAGAATTTCTAGAGGAATTCCCATGAAACGACATGAGGAACTACTGGAGCGATGACCAAATCTAGGTCTCGAGGGGCATCCTCATGAAATTCAAGGGGATTTGTAGATACATACCCTAATCTCTTTCCATAGGATCTGATATCTACTGTGTCGGTATACATATGATTTTCAAGATCAGTAAAAGTAAATTTGTTGAGAATGACCTATGGTTTTCCCTACTACCCCATTGGAGGAGGGACAAGATTGTATCAAGGATCACCATTTTTTGGATGACGACCTACAACATGCTCAACAAAGAGCTTATTGTTGGGAATTTTTTGTTCGGCAAGCGGCTGGAGAAAGGTGGACGTTGTCAGATCAATCTTGGTCTTATGTGCAGTACTAGATGGGTCAGAGGGCTTAGTGTTCTCAATCTTTTCCTTACCTTACTTGATGTTTTTACCTAATTCTAATGACTCAGTTGGCAGTTCAAGGACAATCATCTTGATTTGTTTTCAAGTGATAATAACAGGGGGTTGATCAGGTGTTGCGCTACCCTAGGGGGAGGATCTCTCCATCAAAACATGCACAGATGCCCCATTATGGGTGTATCTCTGGGACAACCATGTTTACTATACTTGTATCTGGAGGCATATCCTTGATGTGACTGGGTAGGTCCAGCTACCGTAGGATAATACTAAAGTGAATAGTTGTATACTTCCCACATCCATTAATTGGTATGCATGGGGTTGCCTCTTTGTTAGTTTTTCATAGCACTATGAAGATTTGATCTCATCATTACTGAATAGTCTAGTAGTAACTGGGTGATTTAGGGTGCTGATTCACATGAAGAACTTGCAACTCAACCATGAAACATAGCTGGATGATTTTTTCATAATTCTCATGGATTTTTGGATAATCCAACTGATAGTTCTAGATTTGTAAATGCATCATCCAGATGGTCTGGTCAAATAACATGATTTCATATTGGGTGAGAAAAACCAGAATATCAAATTTGGGAGCAATGACTAGCCAAACCATCTCAAAAGGATGATCCAAAGTAAGGGTATCCCATAGGTTCTATCTTTTGAAGTGGGATATGACTCATGGATTCCCCACTCTTCAATAAGAGCTGGCTAATTAACAAGTAACAGTACTGACGTGGACTGTTATAGTGATAGAAAGGCCGATAAAGAAAACACTCCATGATATGACTAGCCACAACTCACTTGGTCATCTCTCGGTGGAGATGTTAGCTTGATTACCATGTGCCAATAGTATAGGGTACTAACCACTACTTCATGAGTGAAGACAGTGGGTGTCAGTTGTGAGTCTAGTGGGTTCTCATCATTTACCATGCCTCAGAATAACTCTATGTAACCTAATGCTGAGGTAGGGAATGAAATTGGAAATGATAGAGAGGGATGCACAACAATAAACTTGAAGGGAGAAAAGTATTCCTGCACTTTCATGTACCTATATAGATACTTGGGAACATGATTCATCTCACCTTTTGGGATGATAAAACTTTTATGCCGGGTTCCTACCCCATACTTTGATAAAGATAATCTAGGTGAAGAATCCAGCATTGAGTCACATTCTACGTTATAATCTAAGAAAAATATTAGATTGACAATGATATGGAACTTCTCAGAGTCCTTCCTTAGGTAAACATGATTCCACCTTATACCCTGAAACAGTTCTTCATGGTAGGATAAATCTTTGGCCCAGATAGGATCCTCATGCATGTTGGTGCTAGAGTGGAGAGGGAATCCTCTTCAGCTGATTATGGCATGATGAGGGCCTTCGTATAAGTTGTTTTTGGAGGGGGATGACCTCCACTTTGTTGATATGAGGTTAAAGGAGCACATAGACATATGTCCAATGGAACATGGGGATGCCCTTAGTGTTGGTGAGCTTGAGTATGAGTATAAAAATTGTACTATTTGATGGATGTGCGGGAGTACCTCCATGGTTGGGATTTATGAAGCATGTAGGACATATAATTAAGTTTTTAAGAACATAGAGAGGACCTCCATGTTGATTTTTTGTGTCATGGGAGGACCTCTATAATGGTTGATAGTGGTAGTATGAGGGGGGGTGGGGCTTCATACTAATCGAAATGGATATGGGGAAAAACTTTGTGTTGAGTTTCGATAAAGTGAAGAGGACCTCATCTAAAGCTGATGAAAACATGTGGAGAAACTCCATGTTGACGAGTGATGGTGTGAGGATGACCTTCAATCTGGTAGATGTTGTCGTAGGGAGGACCTCTGCCTAAGATGAAAATAGTTTGAGGTGGAACTTTTCATTATTGATTTGTGACTTGGGGAGGACCTCTATATCTGGAATCATAAGCATGGAGAGTTCCTCTATACTTAGTGCCAACAATATGAGGAGACATCCATTTTGATTGATACCGGTGACATGGGGTTGACCTCCAAGTTGGGTGAGAGAGTGGGGAGGACCACTGCTCGAGATGCTGATGGTATGAGGATAGCCTTTTTACTGGATCTCATCATCATGGATTTTCTCGTGATGACTAATGATCATTCTATAAACTAAAGGAGTCAACCCAGACCACTAGTAGAGTTGAAGTGGTATCAATTTCTATTAGTAATAGGTGGATATGTGCTCTGTAGTAGTGGGGACCTAGTATAATTTATTGGGGGTCGAATGGGCCACTGAAGTTGTATATGTGGATTCACCCTAATAGGTGTCTTCCTGAGCTTGTTCTTGACTTTGGCTTTGGGTTATCCATATCGGGTCTAGAGGAGTAGGGGCATAAAACACCTATTCATCAACCTGGGGGATCTGTAGTAGCGACATTGATGCGGTATGGTGGGATACCTCCTTGGTATCTCCTAGATGGTTGTCATATCCAGGATGACATGGATATCCATTACCTCATCGGAATAGGGGAGTGAATTATAGGAAATTTATATGGAGAGTCACCCAAAGTAGTTGGAAGTTGGAGTGGGGAGCAGTGGCTCCCTATTAGGCCCTTGGGGGTGGTAGTGATGACAAGGAATACAAGAAGCCAGGTCCAAGTGGGTCATATCCCTTATCGAATTGAACCCCTCCTACTCATACTTTCATACACAATCAATCACCCTTCTTTGAACAATTTCTAAGGGTGATACTAGGCATGGGTGTCCGGTAGTCATCGTCGTGGATGACATTGTGACAAAGGTGGAATCTTTTAGTATTTCCACATCATTGTTCCTCCTACCCCTACATCTGCTTGTAGGGGGAGATTGGTTCCATTTTCCAAGGCCCTACAAAGAAGGAATATTCAACTATCAGAATGAGTAAAAATAATGAAATTCATGATTCCACATAATCATTCAGTCTTCCATGGTTAGAGAGAGGGAGATCCATACTAACGATGCCACGAACCGGAATACCCAATGATTAACTGCCCAATTTTTGTTGAGTTCAATGATAGGACCACTATTTTCTTTTAAGAAGAAGGTGTAGAATTTCCGTATCTAGTGATATTATTATCTAATTATGTCTCAAGCACTAATAATCCCTTGTCTAGAAGAAGTGTTCACATTGGGATCACTATTTATATTTATGATGATTTCCACCAGGGCGCGACAACCTCATCACGCGTTGTATGTTTGTTGAAAGATAACACTGTACCCCACATTCCTTATTTACAAAGGAATGTGGCATTAATCACCTATTCAGATATGTATTCTCCTTGATTGAAATGGGATGATGGGATTTATGTACCCCATTTTATAGATTCCTCATTGGAATTCAACTCCTAGTCTGGGTATCCCTTATAGATAATGACATCATTCATGAAACTCATTCCCAATTCCATCTCTTTGGGAATACCAGTTAATTACACTGCTAATTTCTAGACATTACAAGGGGCCTAGTCATGACATGAAACTTTTGTCAAAGAAGTAGTCACGTTGGGTGTCATTGGAAAGTCTAGATGATGGAACATTGGTATCCTTTATTCTTCCTCACAAGAGGGATTTTAAAGGGTTCAGAAACTCAAGGCATCCCACATCGATTGTGGGGTATGTTATTCCCAAGTCATGTCCTATGAGGTTTTATTTAGACATACCATGTTTAACACAGGGTATATAGCGAGTTTAGAATTTAGATGAGACATAATGGGATGATCAGAACACTCATGGAAGTGGATCAGATAGGTACATCCCTAGGGGTAGCACTTGGAAGGGTTACCAGATGGATAGATCAAAAATACATATGAGGATGGACCTAAGGGTGGTGTGTCCTATAAAAGTAAGGTTTTTCATCATTAAGGTTGATATAAACATTATTTATGGTGGATCAAGGATGATAGACCCCAATTAGGGGGAAACCAAGGTTTAACATTGGTTGGGATTGAACCTCATGGAGGCTTTCTACGTACCCTATTTGGAAGAAAGTGATAAAAACCCATGTAATTCATTGGATGAAGTGGGGTTTATGTGATTGGACTACATGTCGTAAGAGGATTACTGTTGGTTGGATTTTGTAGGGATTATGCACTAAGACTGCCTAGGTTCTTCTAAAATCTATAGTAATGTGGATGAATGGGGAATACACACTAATATGGACCATAAAAATGATGTGATCCACCATGATAAGGGTGCGGTGATGAAGCATATTACTGGGGCTTATGCATAGGAGCTTATCAGATGAATCATGTGATCCCATTCAGATGTGACCACCCAGGTAGGAATTAGGATGGATGTGCATGAAGTGCGATAAATGGATGGAATATGTGGATTGTTGAAGATGTTGGGGTTTCACCTCATAGTGCCTTCCTAAATATCCCAACTGGTTATAAATCATAGTCCATTTAGTTCTGGTATCCCATGCGTTTTAACATCATACGGTAATGACGAGAGTTAACTGACGTGAATATAACGTTGTTGTGCTTGAACCTTGGGTAGGTTTCCTAAATAATCAAGTTGGTTGAGAATCAAAGTCCATGTATTTTTGTGGGGGAATTTTGGTTTACACCTTAAGTGGCCTCCCAATCATGTAGTTTGGGGATAACACATTTAAGCTGCCCAGATAAACCTGAAGGAGATGTGGCCTCCAAGTGGGGCTTGATCCTCTTGATATACATTGGATTGAGGTAAAGAATAGGATGAAAATGGATGATGGTGAACACTAATATATAAGAGTTTCACCGCTTGGAGGAGGGAACTGAGGTTTACCAATGGTCAGGATTGAACCTCATGAAGTCTTCTTATGTACCCTGTTTTGAAGTGAGGGATCAAAACACCAGTAGTTTGTTGGTTCTGGGATTACATATGGATAGAATCCCAAAAAATGGTGGAAGATAGGGATTACATAGGGTGTAATTCCTAGAAAAAGGATTCCATAATCACTACTAACCTCTAATCCCATATGATTCATGCTTTATGTGAGAAAAAAGCAGAAAAAAATATACCAGGAAGCTGCGTCATGAAAGATGTTCCAGTGAGGGATAACGTGGGGATTACGCATAGAATTATCCCTTGGTGAAAATAATAAAAGGTATAGGGATAGGGTATTGAGAGTCCCCAATGACCATACCTTCTCTGATCATTTCATCTAGAGGAGGCAAGGAGGAGCAATAGTGCTACCTCCAGCAATAAAGGCATGGGTCTTACACTAGGATAGCTACCCTTTCCCATGGGTAGACGTCATTACATGTGACAAGGATCTCATTACATGTGGGGAAGATCTCACTCCTTTGGAGATGAGTTGGTGTGGAGACTTCCCATGGGGGGGGGGGAACCCCATGTGCATGGCCTGGGGTGGGGCTACATTTTAATTTTATGTGTTGAGGAAATGGGTGCTTCACAATTTATCACCTTGTAGCTTGGATGAGGTGGGATCACTCCTCACCCCTTGGACATACATAACTAGTACCCACCCACACATGGGGAAGGGAGGGAACCAAAAATTATCAATGATAGTGAGGTGGAGGATTGGTTAGTCGAGGGGTCCACATTATCATAGTTATGAAAAAATCATGATATGTTTTCCTACTTATGCGAAAAGGTGATATGTAGAGCAATGTAACATAGGACATCACAAAAGGGATCAAGGAACCGCAACCTGAAAGAATATAGGGACCCATAAAAGATTATCTCATGAATCAAGGATTCTCTCGAAGAGAATATCCATGAATCATGGGTGATTCTTGAAGGAACTCGACTTTGTCAAGGAAAGGGCCTCACAAATCATGGGTCCCATTCTTTTTTATAGAGTCCTAATCTCAAAAAAGAGTGCTTCCCAAAGGCTTAATGTTTAATGAATCATCGAGAAACCTAAAGTGGATACTTATTTAAAAAAGGATTTAGGCCTTCACAAAAGGCATCCATACCATAGGATGTCTTCATGGGAAATAAAGGAAAGTAGGGATCATGATGCTCAAGTACCATGGGAGATCCATTTTTTTGTTAGGTTCGTGGGGCTTGGGATCTTCTCGAAATTGATCTCAAAAGGTGAATGGTTTGGGTAAAATTTCTTTTACGCTGGGGGAGAGACACATATTTAGAGGAAATGATGATCACAAATCTTACAGGGTCTTCCGCAAAGGAAAAAATGATGCTGTGAAGGGGTGGGGATCAATCAGACTCATGGAGTTGTCCGTCAAATACGTTCGTGTTGTTGCGGGGCTTGGTCAAACTCACAGAGGTACCATTAAAGATGTGCACATGGTCATTGGAATTTTCAAAATCATGGTGGTACCATAAAATATAATTGTGCGGTCGCTGGGCTTCATCAAACTAATAGATATATGATCAAAGACGTTCACACAGTCTTAGTGGTTTATCAAACTCATAGAGGCAACATCAAAGAAGTTCGTGTAGGAAATGGTGAGGGGTATTTGTGAAGGAGAATATTGAGGTAGACTCCTTTAACTAATTTTCGGGCTGTTCTGAGTCCATATTAACTTCAAACCATCCATGTCATTTCCCATTTCTATAATAGCATATATTTTAGCATCAATAATTGATCAGTTAATCTCTATGCTACTAATCGATAATATAGGATGATTGGAATCTCACCATTGCTAGAGGGTTCTAAGAAGCCTATGTATTTCCATTGGGACTAATAAAGTTCCTACCCATGGGCCTCATCTACACATGTTTCTTCTAAGGGTACATGACAAAAATATTGGGTCCAACCATGCCCCCCTTGTCCTTATATCCTTGGCTCACATGACTTTTTCCTCCATCTCCCTAATAAGGTATGGGGAAATTTTATTTTGAGGAATATTCATCATCAGGGAAGATATATTTCAATTTTAGTATGTTTATGGAATGCATTATGAGATCTTCATTTGATGATTGTTCTATTTGTTGGGGCAGTTCTCGTGCTTCAGATGTTTCTTGGAAAAAATCTACCAGAGTCAAATATTACATCAGAGCTAAAAATGTATCTTCTTCTTCTATATATTATTATGTGTGATGGTTGTTCAAAAATTTATGAGGAATATTATATGTCACCTCCCTTGGAGATGATATCTCTATGGTTCATTGATGATATTCTCTAAAGGTGACATGAGCTCCGCGAACTCTTTTTTGAGTCATATAGTTGTCGAACGTTCACCCAGACTTGGTTGGAAGTTTTTATGAATCACCTTCTTTATCTAACTGGGTGATGGTTATGAAGGACACCTATCTTAGGGAGTCCTCTAACACCACTTATCCAGAATCTACCATGAATTTAAGGGTGTATTTGAAGATGAACAAATAATAGATGTTATGACCCAAACTCTAATATAAATGGATATAGTCGGCGAGAATGATCGAACTGGGATTCCTAATTTATGGAATCTTAAGAAGGTTATTTTCCATGTATGAAAGTAAATAATAAGGGACTAGTTCAATTTGAAAGGAGATTTCTTTATCCATCCGTTCCTCAATTCCCAGGAGACCCAAATTCCTCTGTACTTCGACTGAGGGTGTTTTTTGTTGTTTCTGCTCAATGTGAGTAACTGGGAGATTCAGAGCCCACATAGGTTCTTGGATGGTCAGTGATATTGGTTTGAGGGTAATAGTAGTAGCTTATGATTTTCTATGACTTTTACCCTATTCATAGGATGCGAGTCGAGATTTGGATCGGGTCTACTGAATGGAAGCTTCCAGGCCTAGCACTGTTGCTACAAACTCATGGAATCCACCTAGATATTTATTTTGGATCAGAGGTTTCTACAACTCATCCATGAGATTTTTGGCACAATGTTCAAGAAATTTTACCATTGAGAGAGGGATGTTTAGAGAGTAGGTTAAACTTTTCCATAAGTCTATGATTTCAAACACCCTCTCAATATCATGTTACCTGTAGTTTGTCATGTAGTAATTGTCGTTTTCCCACACTGTCTAGAAGAACTGATAAAGGAAATGATGATAAAGGTCTTCCTATCATAAAATTAATCATGTTTGAAGAGTACTATACCAAATAAAGTCTATCCCTATCAAGTTATTTTAAAAAAATCATCTAGGTCACCTCCATTTGATCTCAGGGGCCCATCATCAGACCACTTTAGGATACAAAGTGTGTGATATATTGTTATGTGTCTCCCATTTTGTCAAAGGAAGAGAATTTAGTATTTCATTAATTGGGTGGAGGAAAAGTGTCATCCATCCATTCAGGATATGAATTTCTCTCAGGATGAATAGGCGTGTGAATCCCTTCCATGTATTCCATTCTAGTTGGACAATGAATGACTCTTGAGTGATTTGATTATCCCTAATGTTCATCCTAAGTTGGAAAAATGATCACTCAATTTTATGGTAAAAAAGATAATAGGGATTGTTTGGGAGGCTATGGGGAATTTAGATATGTTTTGAAGGATATGAAAGGTGTTTTTTTTTCATTTATGATTTTTATGAGAAGGTGGGATTTTCATTGTGTTTTGTTTTCAGTTTTTTGTTATTTTTTTACTTTTTTTACAAAAACCAAAAAATACCATCTAATTAAGGCACCATACCTGGAAATGATGCCATTTGAAACATGGCTGATTATCTCCTATCAACCGTTCAAGGGTTAGGTGCTCTGCTAATTGTATAATGGCACTCAGGTCCAATCCTCAATGCTGGTAAAAATTTTAGAGTCGATTTTTTTGATTAATTTTCCTTTTGATTGGGGGGGGTTATTTTAAGAGATTATATGAAATTATTGATTGATGAAATTTGATTTAATAATTTAAAATATTGGGGTGAGTTTAAAATTGGGGATGTAATCTTATGATACCCTTGATCTTTTCAAAACATTTAATTTAATTAAAATCCACTTTACAAGATGATTTCAATCAGAATTCCATGTTTTATCTTTAAAACAAGCCTAAAAAAATGTTATAATTGTTATAAAAATATAATTGATGGAAGGCTCAATATTTCATGAACCCATGTGCATTTGTGCTTCCAATAATCCATGGAATCCACATTTCACAAATATGTCATTAATCCATAACATATTTTATATGACATACACAATATTAATTCAATGAATCTTAATTCAGTAAAGGCTCTCAATCACTTAACACCCCCAAATTATGAAACACCCCAATGAGAGATTTACTAAGTTATTGGGTGGTTTATAGTCTAGTTGGAAGGCTTATGGTGATGGGTTTAAAATATAATTAAAATAATGGGACAATATAAGAGTAGTGCACTGAACACACACATGAAATGTAAAGAGTGGTAAAATCACACTTTAGATTGAATGAGAAAGTGAAAGAAGAGAATGGTTTAAAATTGATTTAAACTATTTGAAGAACATTAATATTAAACTAATAAAGGTATATGAGAATAATATATTATGAATAAAAATTAATTCATATGGAAACAAAATTACATGAAAACACTTAAAATATTACAAATGAAAATGAACGGAAAAGAAAATGAAAATAAAAATGAAGGAGAGGTATCTCTTGTTGGAACAAGATCAAGGAATGTCCTACCACGCCCTTATAAAGGCTATATTCATTCCAAAACTCCTCCTTTAGTGCCGAAAGGCGAACTTCTTATAAGGATAAGAGAGGGATGTATTTATAGCCTAAGGAGTTGGACTATTTTCTTTCAAAATATGTCCCTTTATTTGGATAGAAAATTAACCCATCTAGACAGAAGAATAATGGGATATATTCTTCTTAAAAGTTGTATATATACATGTGTTATGTATACTCTAAAAATTTATCATCCATTATATTTAAGGATCCAATGTTATGGCTGTTCGAATAAACAAGTTTAATCTGTCCATTTTTGTCAACACTTTTTCGAAGGTAGAAATTTGAATGGGGTTTGGAATAGAAATATTTCTGCAAATCCGATCCACTTATTCTAAAAAGTCAGACACCTCTATCTTTTATTTCTCACTACCAAATATCATCTCAAATGGATATCTATATTAGGATAAAATTCAAGTATTATGTTCTGATTTTAATTCCCAGATAGAATGGTGGGATGGACTTGAATGTATTATTTGGGAATATTTTTGGTAGAGTTGGACCATGAAATTTTAATCCAAGATGGATTTTATTATCCCTAGACTTTTGGTGGAGAATAAAATAATTTGGAATTCTGGATTGACCCTAAAATTCTATCTTTATGGATGGTCTAGTTTCTTCATAGATTCTTTGGCCCTTCTTATGTGGCCTATATGTGCCTTCCAATTTTTGAATTGGAAAAATATTCCTACTAATGATATATTGGAAATTGAATAAGGAACCCTAAAAAACTATAATTATACAATTTGGATAAGTAGGGTGAGTTTTATAATTCAAATAGTAAACTAACTCAATTGGAAAACTTCAAATAATGATCAAAAATTATATTTAGTATTAAAACATGAGTATCTCACAAAAATTATTCACTTTTAAATGAAATTTTCTAAAGGGAGTATAAAACAAAGTTATTAATAAAGGAATAACATCAAAATTCATATTTTTAGGGGGCCTTCAGAATAAAAAGATGTCTTATCATGGATCCTTCATAAGAAAAATACCACTTGTATGGAGGCCTTTATAAGACAGTGGTGGCTTGTCATGTGTACTTCACAAGGCAAATTCGTCTTGTTAAGGGGACTTCTCCAGAAAATATTGTCTTATTCTAGGGCCTTCGAAATAAAAAGTTGTCTAGTTAGGGGGCCTTCTCATGAAAATCATGAATTTTTATTGGGCCTTAACAAGATCATGTTGATAGGACAAGGGGTCTTGTGTGACCATGATAGCTAATCAAGGGGTTTCTCATGATTAATGGTGATCTCATAGGTCATATAACTCCATTTTCATAAATTCATAATATCTTCCCCTCATAATAATCTCCCATAATTTCCCATTTTTTATTTTTATGTTTATTTTATAAGGTTTGGGGATCTTGTGAGTTTGTACTGGTGATTTCGAAGACAATCACTCTCACTATAGGTGATGCATCATGTAACCAACAAAGGGTCTTGTAGTGTTGCATGACCATTATCATGACCAACCCTTATCTTTGTATTTGAATTTGGATGGGAGTAAAAGACCACCTAGACATGTCTAAACACTTAAGATGATGGAGGTGACATGCCAGTGGGCTCTTGCACGATAAGCCAGGCATGTCCTCAGGGTTTATGAAAAATCTTGCGAACCGTATGGGTGTCACGCATGAATATTTACAACCAAAAGAGTCTTTTAAAATTTTCATATTTTCATCCTTATTTTAAAATTATTTTTGGATATTTTTCTAGGAGTTAGATGATTGAAAACTGCATAATTTGGAGGAACTCATTTGGAATCCACCTCATGTTCATCAAATTTCTCGGATTCCTTGGAAAGAGAAGAAGGGCTGGTAAAAGCGGCTCTGCATGATCTACCATATTTCATGCACTACAATGTCCCATTCGCATGACCTTATGAGGGTCATGTGATCACATGACTTCTAGACATTTACATGATCCAAATTATCATGGTCACCTTCTTCTTTCTTTCTTCACAAGAGAAAATGAAACCCATGTTCTAGGTATTTCTCCCCTTGTGGATTTTCTGATTTTTATTTTAAAGGCATCAAAAAATGACCTCCCCCCAACGTGTGATGTTTATGAGTATAAAAACTTGATTATATAGAATGTAAACCCCCTCTCGAGGCACCAGTGATGTCACCAATCTGTTTTTTGGGTGACGATTGGTCTCCTAGGTGGCGTTTAGTATTCTATGGAAGACCCTATATATAAGTGAATTGAGAGAGTTTAATTCACCAGCAAACCAAATCTCAGAGCTATTCTGATATTCCATTTTCACATGACCCTTTCGCAAGTCTATTTGTAAAAAATTACTATGGGACTTCACTGTGAAACTATTTTTCAAGAACTACTTCACAATACTCATAGTTTCTAGATGTTTGTTCAAATTAACCACAAATTTGTCTTTCATAATTTATTGATCATGGGGGAATAATTTTCTTAAAGGATATTTAGGATCTATTTTCCTAGGCACATGATCTATTTACTATTATGTAGATCATGTAACCATGTCAAGGTCACAAAATCATGATTCTTATGATGGGGCTTACAGTCATGAGATTTCCTTGGGTTTTGTTACTTGTGAGACCTGTATCATGTGATTTTACCATGCATCCCTTGATGGTTCATGTGGTTCACATGATGTTTCTAGAGTTTATGCCACTCCTTTAAAAAGATTTTTTTTTCATTTTTATAACATATTCCACTTAATTTTTTTTTCTGATTTTGTCCATCTCTCATCATACTTCCTAAAATAATTCAAAGAAAGTTTCTAGAGTAGTGATGGATCACATTGATGCTATTATAGAAAGTGTGGATGCTTCATTCCTTAGTGATGATGGGTCATTTCATATAATTCTGATGAAACTAATGAGTGTGAACCTTTAGTTATATCCTATTTTTGATATACTACATCTCCATGGGTTTGGTATTACCAATGATAATCCCATTCCTTCACTAAAACCATCAATCATGCCTTCTTCTTGGGTATTAAAAACACATAATAAATTATAGGAGAGTATCTATCATGTAGGATATTTCATTACTAAGGGGGATCATGAGGATGGATACACACTGACATTTATTCCCACAGACATTGATGAGAAGCATCACGAACCCAATTTGGATTTCCATATGTACCATTCCATAATGCAGAATTCACTACAATCAAATTGTTTGGGTAGTTTCACAACTAATATTTTTGATCAAGGGGTGGTTTCAAAATGGATTGGGGATGTCCCTTTAGGGTGAATTATATTACTTCCAATTTTTTAGAGGAGATGAAGTAAATCAGGATATATGAGGATGTCAAGATCTCAAAAATTCATTCCAACAATAACAAGGGATTAATTGTGGAAATGTTTAGTTTCTAGAGTCCAGACATTAACACCTTCCACCTCGAGTATGGTGAGGCAAGTAATATTCTCTGGGACATTTAAAAGATATTTTTTCACCCATATTGGGTGGGATCATTGATGAGTTTTACCTCTATAATATTTTTTGGGATGATGTAGAGATGACTCCTTTTTCTCAAGAGTTGGTTCGGTTGGCCCAAGGTACCATTGAAAAAGACCAGCTTCTTATGGAATATGTTTTATTTAAGGAATTATTGAAAAAATTCATTAAGAATTCTCATTATAAGGTAAAATACAAGAGACCAAAGGCCTACCCTAAGAAGGGTTCTCACAGTGTGGAGGGTTCTTAATGGACTATATTTGATGAAGGAAATTTTACCAAATGGGGATGGTAGGTTATCCTAGGTATGGGCATGACCATCTAGCTGACCATCTTTGTTTCAATATACATGAGTGGGTACTTATATTCAATGAAGGAAAAAGGTGGATAGAGAGTCTCTACTTTCATGATGGAAACCTATATAAGAAGAGTTCATTGTATTAGACTATCCATCCCTATGTTGTCCAAACAATATCACCTTGGGATCAATATTTAAAGAGAAAAATCCCCCAATATAGTCTCAATCCCCTTTAATGTATTATGTGGTTGGACAAGTTCTCATCTAGGATTTTACAAATATCTATACATCTAGGACATCTCCAAAATCTCATTAAAACCATTATTATAGTGAATTAGCATGGTAAATCCCATTACAATAATGGAATGGAATATCATGTTATTTATCAGAAGTTATGAATATTTTTCCTTCAAACCCAATAGAATACTTCCTATGGGTAATATGGTTGATAATGGTGTGGCCATCCTTGAGGGCCAGACCAACATGGTGTCTCTTTGTGAGGGTGTCTTTTCCACCCATATAGATGGGAGTCTCCTTTGTGAATGGTATACACATTTTTGGTTTTGCCATCAATTTTTCTTTATACAGTTGAAATTCCCTCCCCATATCCATGTTCGATCAAAGGTCCATATGATGGTGGCTCATCAATTTCATCCCATGTTTACCATGGAGGAAACTCATCACAATATATACCTTCATATTTGTGATGAAGTGACAATTTTATCCCAAAATTATGCTGATATTTGTGTCTAATCATATCTGGATGTATAGTTATCAAAACTAGTAAGCGAGGCTAGCAAAATACTACCAACTACTTAGGACAATCCAAATCCTAAAAAATAGATATCTCAGAGATCATCAACAGAGTAAGATACTAAACTTTTATAGAGTTATTTTGGGATCATTTTTTGGTACTCTTTTTCCTTATGTTCAGTAATTTTCATTTAGGTTTTATCTTGGGAATGTTTGAGACTAAATTTGAGAAAAATGGGAGAAATATGGAAGTGCACAGTTGGCACATGACTTTCCCTAACCATGTGTCCCAACCCAGAAAATTGTGTAACTTTGGACAGAGAGGAATTGCTCGGTTAGTGCATGGTTTGAAAATTTGGGAGATTTATTCGGATTAACCATGAACCCTTAAAAAATAGGTGCATGTTTTAGTCACACAGTTTAGGAAACATGTGTGCCCATGCCTAAAAAAATGTGCATGGGAATCAAATTAACCCAAAAATAGTTTTAAAAATTTATGAGCCCCCAATTTAGTCCCAAATCGAACACCTTTTAACCCTAACATCTATATCATGATTTTGGATCCTCTCAAACAAATTCCAATCCATCTTGACCTATGTTCATGGTGGGTTTAGTCTCGGATAAAATATCTACACCCCTCCCTGTAAGAGTCTCTCATCCTAGTTGATTTCTTGTTCCTCCTTCTTTCTTATCTCAATCTATAAGGAATGTTATTATCTGTTTGGTTAGATCTTGATCTAGATTTGATAAATTTATATTTAGGATTGTGGATATAAATATATATTTAAGAGATCTTAAATTGTTCAATAATGAATTATTTTATAGATCTTTATCTCATTTTACATTGTTACTTTGCTAAATTTTGGGGTTTTTCATTGGGATATTGTTTATCGATCGATCGAGGTTGGTGGTATAATATTAAAATCCCATCATCATGATTTTTATTTTGTGTATGAAAATTATATAATTACTAAGATTCTTTTAGAAATTGAAATTAGTAAATTTAATTAATTAATGTCTTCAATTAATTAATTGATGAATTTAAGATTTAATAGAATAATTGAATTGTGAAATAGAGAATAATAAACAACCGAGTTAATTATCAGAATTTTTAAAGGTGAATTGGGAATAATTAATTGGTAAATTAATTACTAGATGTTGATATTGTGAAATGATTAATTAATTGTTGAATTCATTAATGGACCTTATATGATGAATCGATTATTTAATTAATTAAATGAATGAGTTGTGATTAACTAATTTTTGAATTAATTAATTGAAATGGATTAATTAATTTAGGAATTAATTAATTGATGATTGTGGTGGTTAATTCTTAGAGGAGGATTAATGTTTATTTATCATGATTTATGAGAAATAGTCTCATTTTGAAATGTGTGATATATATATATATATATGTATGATTTTGTCATAAATGTTTATGGGACATGGTCTACTACTTTCGAACCCTATAGTGATAAATGTATTTGGGACACGGTTTGCTACTTCCAAGGCTCACATTTATGGGACATTATCTACTAATTCTGAATCCCAACATGATAAATATGTGTGGAACATAGTTTGTAGATTCCAAGTCCCATGGGGTTCTATGCATGATGACCTAGACCCAAATTGTTGGAATTGGAAGATAGTTACATTTTCCCATTTTATAAATTTAAATGGAATGGATAATGAAAGACCATTAGTTTAATGAATTTTTAATTGATAAAGTGAACTTGTTCTGAATCTGAAATGGGCCGAAGAAGGTATTGAGGTGTATATGTCCTAATGAACCTGGGGGTTTATGTAGTTAAATAAAGAATAAATTTACATATATCTTTATACAACATCACACACTGTTATTGACTCGATATTATTCTTAGACACTGTTGGTGGTGGCCTACTGAGTTGTACTCACACCCTATCTGGGATATCTGATCAGTACCCAAATATATTTCATGGTTATAAGATGAGATAATGGAAAAGGCCCAGCGTTATATGGATGAGTTGTTATGGATCATGGCTAAGGGAACGAGGCATGGTTCAGGACCCTCTTCAGTGTCGTTACTATCATTACATTTGTGTTTTCATTTTGAAACTTGGCACGTACTTTTGTATGACATATT
The DNA here is from genome assembly GCA_963277665.1 of Viscum album. NCBI lineage: Eukaryota > Viridiplantae > Streptophyta > Magnoliopsida > Santalales > Viscaceae > Viscum > Viscum album. Next base: position 1,328,400,949 of record OY728165.1, on the reverse strand, counting down.
TACATTTTATTTTTATATTGTATTGTAATTTCTATTCATATTGTGTTATTGGTACTATTATATTCTTAGTTATATGTTATTTAGTTATTATTTATTATTTTCCATTGTTGTATTACTATAATAAAAGAGGGTATAATCTCCCCATGATAAATATTAGTCCCTCACTACTAGTTAATAGCCTCTAGAATATGGGGATGTGGGTTTGAGGTCATATAGAGAACTGAATCGGGGCACCGAGGCATGACACCCGGACTAAGAGATTACAAATTAGTATCATAACATAGTTTTATTTTCTTTTTCATTTGTCTTACTATTTAGAAAAATTATATATGAGACTTGGAATATATTTTCCTTGGTAATGTGCCTGTGAATGTGAGTTTCAAACCCATGTATTGGGGAAAACCCAAGTACTTAGGTTGGGATTATTGTTATTATTGTTTGACATTATAGTTTAATATTATTTCTCCTCAGGTGACACACTTTTTGTGGGATGTGATAATTATTTCTGAGATTTTTTGAGACTTGACCCATGTCCCAGTGTGGAATGGGAATTCAGTTTTATACATAATTCTAGGAACTCAGGATTATTGTGACATGAATCATTTTAGGCATAGATGGTAAAATGGGTTTTGGGTAAGTTTTGGGACATGAACTATTTTTCTATGCTTATGAAATTGAAATGAAAATGGTGCCTAACATGAAATGGAAAAAGACTTTAAAATTACACAACATGTGAATAAATGGGTTCCTAATGAGAAACTTGATATGAGAATGTGTAAACCCTTGTGCACCAGGACCTTGGTGTAGGATGGTTATGGGTAGTGATAACACCTTTGTTTGGACCACATGGAGAGGTTTGGGGAAAATAATTGTGGTGTCTTGTTGTGAATTTACTCTTATATATATTTTTTTAAATTCTTTTTATGATTTATAAGACTTATGTTTGGAATTGTAAATAAATTACTCCATGATGATTTTATTGAGAGGACAGTTGGAGGGAATGTCTAGGTTTGAATCTCTATTAGTGGAATATAGGGCACCAACAATTCCAGTTGGAGAAGTGGAGGAGTATTTTCTAGAGAAATTCACTTGCTTTTTGAAATTCAAGGAAATAGACTGAGGTAAAATTGTGGAAAGCATGACTGATTTGATAAGGGTGTCATAGTTGTAGCACCCTATAACTTTAACTGGAGAGGGTGGACCTGAGGGAGTTGAATTATAGATTGAGTCTATCCAGATGATACTTGAACACATGGATAATCCTACTGAGAAGATGATCAATATGGACACTTATATGCTATGAGGGTCAACAAAGTGCTAGTGGGACATTCAAGATCTGACTGGAAAAATGGAATCTATGGAATGGAAGGACTTTCAAGAGAAGTCCATTTATCACTTTTATCTATAAACACACAAATACAAGATAGAATATCTGAGTTTATGAGATTGAATTGGGGGAATATATTTATGATGGACTATGCCGGGACACTTCGCATATTTGTAAAACTTTTCTCTTTAGTTGGTAGGAGATGAGGATATGATAGCAAAGAGGTTTCAGGATGGACTTAGGTGTGAGATTAATTCCTAAGTAAACATCTTCAGGATGAAGAAGTTTTCATAAGTGGTGAATCAGGCTCTTATTTCAGAGGGGAACCAAAAGGAGGCTTCTTGTGGTGGATAGGTGGTTTCTTCTGCATGGTCAAGAGGTACAACTACTAAATTATAGAAATTTTATTATGATAATTTTTCCCAAAGTAATAGAAATAATGGTATCCAAGGGGAAGGGTCGGATAGACATGACTTTACCCATGTGGTTTTCCATCAATTTGTAGGATGGAATTATTCTGGAAACATTGTCCCTAACCATCGGTAATGTGCCTAGCCTACGACAAGATGGGTCATATAAAAAGGTTATTTAGGAACCAATGGAAGACGATTAGTGATGGAGGAGATAGAAAAAACTCAAGTGTAGGAATGGGATCTTATACACCATATCATTCTGGTAGATGGAGTTCTACTGGCAAAGGAGGTAAAGGTTTTAGAAGTGTTGATTTTGGGAAAGATCACCTATATCAACAGAGTGGCATAATATAGGGGAGTTAGATTGCATCATAGGAAAGAGGGGAAGGATAGTTACATTATTTTAAACCTAAAATTGTGGATAGAAATTCTATACCATCAACAATTATAGGTTATATTCTTATTGCTTCTACATTAGTTGGTTCCTTATTTGCTACTAGTACCTCTCATTCCTTTAAATAAGAAAAACTTGAAAATGATTTGAGTATATGTTTGGATTTAATAAGCATGGTTATGAAGATAGATACACAATTAGGAGTTAATTATAGATAAATCTACTAATATAAGGGTTGTTCTCTCAAAGTTGGGGAGTATCATTTCATGTGGGAACTTTACATTATTGACATGTCGGACTTTGACTTGATCATGTGTATGGACTGGCTAGTTACATACAGAACCCACATATATTATTACCCTAAGAGAGTTAATTTTATGTCTCATAATAGTGAAAACTATACAAACTTTGGATAATGGAATATCCATGTGGGATGAGCAGGGCCAATTACCCAAAAACTAGGATAGATCACAATCCAAGTTGCTTGTCTATTGTCGGATTTCATAGGATAGAAGTGTGGTGTTATTCCACTAGTAGTGGAGCAGTTTCAGGATGTGTTTCCTGAAGTATTTTTTGGGTTTTAACATGAAAGAGATGTTTAATTCCCCATTGAGATCATGTCTTAGACCAATCTAGTTTCAATTCCACCATATATAATGGCACCAATAGGCTTTCAAGCACTCGAAAATCAACTAGAGGATTTGGAGGATAAGGTATTTATCCATACATGTATGTCTCCGTGGGGTTTACATATTTAGTTTTCAATGAAGGTTAATGGAAGTTTTCAATTGTTTATTGATTACCGAATGTTTAACTAGATAAATTTTAATAACTCATATCCTCTTCCACATATCATTTATCAATTTGACTAGTTGAGAGGATATTGTGTATTCTAAATGATCGAATTGAGATCTTGGTATCTTAAGTTGAGATTTTAAACTTATGATATACCAAGGAATGCATTCAAAATCATGTTTGGATTATATAAGTTCATCGTAATGTCTTTTGGGATGATGAACACACCACTAGTGTTTATAGACTTAATGAAAAAAATTTATCATCCATACCTAGATCAATTATTGGTAGTTCTTGTGGATTACATCTTAGTTTTCCCTAAGACTCATGACAATCATGCCCAACACCTTGAAATCATCCCAAGTACACTAGTAGAGAATCTTCTATATGCCAAGATAACTATGTGCCAAATTTTTATTGAATAGGTACACTTCTTGGGACACATCATCTCAGAGTAAGGTGTGTTAGTGGGCCTAGAGAAAGTTCAATAAGTTGTGTCTTTGGACCAACCCAAGAATGTTTTCAATATACATATATTTCTAGGGTTGGCATTATATTATCATATATTCATCTAGGAATTTTCACTATTGGAAATACCAATTATTCTCTTAACCAAAAAGGGGGTAAAGTTTGAATGGTCGGAAGCATGAGAGAATTACTTCCTAGAGCTGAATAAGTTTTTTACATCAGCACCGATCATGATCCCACTCGAGCCTCATGAGGAGGAAAAAGTGTATTTTGATGCTTCTGGGATTAGACTTGGAGCTGTGTTGATGCAAGGAGATCATGTTTTGGAATATGGGTCTTGGAAAAAGAGGCCACATGAATGGAACTACCCAAAACATGAATTCAAGTGGGAAGTAGTTGTTTATGATTTAATGTGTTGGTGGAATTATTTTTTTGGGTGAAAAGTTTACTATGTATATAGATCACAAGATCTTGATGTATATATTTTCACAATAGGACTTGAATATTAGGAAAAGTATATGGTTTGAGTATATGCATTCATTTGAATTTGAACTAGAATATACACTCGGGAAATTAAATAGTGTGACTAAAAATTTGAGCAGGAAAACTCATATATTGGAAATTAAATAGTCTAGTGATGAGTATAAAATGATGAATCATCTAGAAGAGATGCATGTGGTAGTTCAGGAGAGTTAGGAGAATATGACCCTCATATCAGTTTCAATGGATTCTATACTTTTCATATGGATTAAGGGTATACAATAAGAAGATCTGTAGTTTTTTACCTTAAGAGAAGTCCTTGATGGTGGGGAGACACCTTCATACTGGTTAATAGATTAGGATGAGATCATCTATGTTATGAATCATGTTTTTTTCCTACAATAATGAAAAAGTTGATCTAGGAATTCCATTCCTTGATGTGGGTGGTGCAACTAGGTGTGACCAAAATATACTATGACCTTTGGTGATAGTTTTGGTGTCCATGCCTAAAAAATGAAATATAAAGTCTCATGACATGATGATATACCTTTCAATAGGTGAAGGTAGAGCATCAATGGCTTTGAGGTTTTCTACAACCATTTCCCATTCCAAAAATAGAAGTGGGATGATGTGAGTATGGATTTTGTGGTGGGTCTCCCAAGTACCCCAAGGAATAATGAGGCTATTTTCGTTTTTATGGATATATTGCAGAAATTAGTACATTTCATACCTATACAAGAGACTTTCTAAGTGTAGTGGCTGCGAGATTTGTATGTTCAGAAGATAGTCCTTCTATATGGGGTTACAAAGACAATGGTTCCCAAACACGATTCGTGCCTTAACTCATGATTATGGAAGGGATTTCATAAGTGTATTAGTACATAGGTTTTTTTGAGTATGACTTTCCATACTCATATAGATGGGAAGTCAGAGTGTACACTACATGTGCTTGAGGATATGTTGTGAGCAGGTGTCCAAGATTTTGGTGTATCTTCAGAGAAAAATCTAGCTTTGTGGGATTTTTCCTATAACTACCGTTTTCAGGAAGAAAATAAGATTGAACTATACAAGCCACATTATGGTATGCCTTTTATATCTCTTATATTCTAGATTGATGTAGGTGAGTCATAATTTTTGGGACAGAGTCTCGTGCGGGAGACCGCAGATCTGGTTCAGTTGATTCGAAAATGTATGTTCATTGAATAGAGTAGATTGAAGTTGTATGTATATATACGATGAATACCCCAAGAGTTTATATATGATGATTGTGTATTCCTTAGGGTGTCTCCTATATTGGGTAACCATAGGATACATAGGTAGGGAAAGTAGGTTCCTAGGTTCGATAGACAATTTGAGGTTTTGGAGAGTATCAGGCCGGTGATGTACCAATTGGATCTTATATAGAGATATAATGCTATGCATGAGGCAATACATGTCTCACATCTAAAATTGTATCAACCCTACCCTTATCATTTCCTCGACGTCGATGATGTAGAGTTGGAGATAGATGCATCCTTTTAGGATCATCTGATATGTTTGTTGGATCACAGTGAGAAAGTCTTATAGGGGGAAGATCCTACCGATATTTCATGTATTATGGAAACATGGGAAACTGTTGGATAAAACATGGGAAATGGAAGAAGATATATGGTTTCAGTGGCCTGATATTTTTGACTCAAAATCTTATATATTCTTGGGAGTGTATCTCAAAGATGAGATTTTATAAGGTAGGGATATTGTAAGATCCCGACCTCTTTGTAGTTATACTAGGATATTTTTTGTGTACTATTTTTTCCTTATGTTGAGTACTTTTCATTTAGGTTTTACCTTAGGGTGTTTTTGGGTGGAAATTTGTGTAAAATTGGAGAAATAGGGGAGTACAATGTTGGTGAGCAATTTGACATGTTGCACACCAAATTAAAAGTAACTGTTCACCCCTATAAAAGAGGCGCACAGTTTAGGCACACAACTAATGGAAAATTTGTTCCCCTTCCCAAAAAACCATATATGGGAATTAAATTAACATGAATATTAGTTTTAAAAAAACCAAAACCCCCATTTTAAACCCAAATCTACACCAATTCAACCCTAATGCCTCCTTCATGATTTTGGATCCTCCCAAACAGATTACAACCCCATAGGGTCATAGGCATGACGACATAGACCCAAATTGTCGGAATTGGTATATGGTTACAATTGGCTATTTTATAAATGGAAATGGAATGGATAATGAAATATCATTAGTTTGATGAATTGTGAATTGATAATATAAAATGGGTCAGACTCTGGCTTGGGCCAAATTAGGTATTGAGGTACATGTTTTCTCAAGAACCAAGGGGTTTATGTAGTTAAATATAGAATAAATGATAATGTGATAATTGTTTACTTGTTTACTTGTGCATTTTACTTATCTATTTATAAAACTAAATACACCATTATTGAATGGATATTGTTTTTATAAAACATTGTTTATTTCATATTGAGTTGTACTCACACACTAATCGGGCCACCTGATTGGTGCCTAAATATATTTCAGGGTTATAGGACATGATAATGGAAAAGGCACTATGTTAGATGGCTAAGTTAATATAGATAATAGATGAGGGAATGAAACATGGTTCAGGACCCTCCTGGGTGTCATCAGTTTCTTTACTTTTTATTTTGTGTTTTTACACTTGGAAAATACATTTTTCAGGACATATTTACAGTTTAGTTTGATATTGAATTCCCAATTTTTCCATCTTGTGATCTTAGTACTATTCTATTTTTGGTTATATGTTATGAATTTATTATTTCTTATTTTTTCTAGTATATTAATCTAATAAAATAGGGTATAGTCTCCCTATGATCAATATTAGACACTCACTGAAATTCGGTAGCCTATGGCATATGGGGAGGCACACCTAAGGTTGTTTTGGAAAATAGGCTTGGGGAAATGAGGTTTGGAACCTAGGTTGGGATGTCACAAAAAACCCTAGAAGCACATTATAAATAAGTAAGGACTTTACCATTACTCCAATTGTATGTACAAATAATAAAAAATGTGGCTACATTAAGTATGTTTTCATAAACTTATTCTATGTTTGTATTATTATTTCATGTTGAATTATGGCAGTGTATGACTTAGAGAACATTTAAATCATAATTTAAGATCATTAGAACACTACATGAGGAAAAACTACCTTTGGATGGTTTTTATCATGTCACAACCCCTCTAGGAATCACTTTTGAATATTGGACTATAGAGTTTCATGACTTTCTCAGTTACCTTGAGGTAATGTTGGAAAGTTTAATGGTTTGTATTTTCTAGCCAACTATGGGTCAATAAATGGTGGTTTGGGGCATGATGTAAATTTCCATGGAAGAACAGTGGTATCATATCATCAAGGTAGTGGTAAGGCTAAATGTACTAGTATATTTAAAAGGTTTATGGTGACATTTCAACCATAATAATGTCCTTTGTGTTTTTTTGATACACTGGGAGACTCTAGAATATCATCCAATCCATCCATCCCTTGTATATTATTCCCAGGGTAAGACTATTGGAGATGAATTTGGCAGTGATTGGGGGACTGATGATGAATAATCCCCTGGTTAACTAGCCTCAATGAGGATAAAAACTATCACTATAGGATCATCAAACATAACATCTACAACTTTTTGCGGTCCTTCCTTAAGGATCTTAGCATCAGTACCTTTTAGTGATCCTTCCCTTAAGGGGAAAGGGAAAAGGAAGTGTTATGAATTGTAAGATAATTCTTCCCTAGAATCTTAAAGTAAGCGTGAAATTCCACTCTTTTTTTACTCTTAGATATTATAGAAACACATCATGATTTTTAAGGAAATTTCTGGTCCCCACTAATATTTATTGGAGGAGCATGTATTCTACCCTAAAGACACAAGTGAGCATTCATTTTCTTTAGTATACACTTTTTTATCAGGCCTGTTCCATTAAGAAGCAGCGACAACATGGTGACAAATTAGTTACACCCATTTCTTTCTACAGATATCTTAGCTACCACACCTTTTGATCTGTTGTGGGTGGAGATGATTTTGAAGGAGACTGATAAAGGTAGATTTTCTACTACTTAGTTAATATTAATGAAGATGAGTTTTGGAGAAGGTCAATACATATTAAGAAACTAGAAACTTTATTCACTTTATGTCATTTCAACTAACATTAAATTTTCATTAATTACACACCTTAAGGGGTTTGATAAAATAACATCTTCAAGAAAAGCATAGGAGGTTACTAGAAGTTGCTCGTTACAATAGGGAGTCACCTCTTCACTAGAGGGAGGGGTCAGAGTACTGGATGTTGCTAGTGTTGCAAATGAGAATGGTATGTTTCTTAAATAATTAATATGGGTTGAATACCTAATTATATCATATTATTTACTACCTAACTGATGAACATATGTACCCTCTATTGTAGTGCCATTTCCTAGTAGATCAGAGGCCCAAGATCTAACTACCTTGGGAATTTATTTGACTAAGTCGACCAATGTGAATGTTTCACCCTTCGGAGTTCATCGATGACCATGAGAATGACTCCACCTATTAGTGACCTAATACCATAATATTTTAAATTATTTGGATGGGGTTAGATTAAGGCTCGATATCTATGACATTTTACCAGTCAATGTGGCAATAAATATGGATGGAGATATGGATTATAGTTTTAGAGACCCATTTGGAATGGAATAAGGACCATCTATCTCAACTTAGATTTTTTTACCACCCTTGGTTATGTGGGATTTTATTATACCACCCTTCATGCCTGGTTGAAGGAGGTTATCTCTCTAAGAGAGCATAAGGAGGCCCTTGAATTGTGGGTGGTAGCCACCGAGTAATCCTCTTTATTGATGAAAAGCTAGGATGTGTCCTTAAACAAATATCCCCATAACATGGTGGAGGAAGAAACTCAAAGAGACATGGTTAGTGTTAGGAAGGAAGAAATTGACTATCTCAAGCATGTGATCAGACATCTTCAAGTAGATCAATCGTAATTTTAGTATAAACTTGAGATATCAGAGAAAACTATAATGGAGCAACGAGGACTAAATGAAAAGGAAAATAAGGCTAGGTTTGATGATGTTTCTAGGGAGGAGTTGTTATAGTAAATAATAGATTTGGAAAATGAATATATTGGTCAATTTCACAAATCTTTTACCTTTCTAAAGCAAAGGATTGCAGAGGTCATGGACTCCTCTAATCACATGCTTTATGGATTTTCAATTTTTTAGCCTTTTCATTGCTTGTATATTCATGAGACAGACTCTGATATGTGAATATTCCTCCAAATGTATGATATCAATGGATCTGATGAATTTATATATTGACATCTAGTATTATTTCATTTATGATGTGCATGAAATTTTGATGATCTGATGATACATAAATCATCAATGATACTCATCCTTTTCATGATATCGAGTAAACAAAAAATTCTATATTTGAATGTCATAACATATTTTTTTCTATAAATTATCATGAATTCCCACCAACATGGTATCAATCATTGATATTTCTAATCTATTTATATTGATATTACCTGATTTAAAAACAAAATCATGATAGAATATAGGTCCTGGAGAGTGATTGATCTATTTTTTATAATGTTTATGGACTTAGTGAGCTTAGCTTGATTTTATTGAGGCCATAGGATGGTCTACACAGTGTTTCTATATATTTTGTTATATTTATGAAATTCTTGCTTAAGATTCATATAGGGGAATATTTAGCAAGCATGGTTTTGGATTTTTCTCAGGCCTCCCCCTTATGTCTATTTGGCCTAATATGTTTTGTTCCCTTTTCTGGTCTTATAGGACTGATTGCTGATGTGATTTAGTTTAGGATCTTTTACCTTGAACCTTTTTTTGTTTCTTAGGGTCTATTATGTCAATACTTATCTTATATTACATTAAGGTCTTTTATATTAGATTATATATCAATTTTTTTATGTTCTCTTTTCTTGGACCATCTATCAATATATTTTAGGGTCTTTTAGATAAAACCATCTATTGTTGTAGTTTAGGTTGTTTTAGCTTATACCTTATATCACTATAGTTTAAGGAATTTCATCTTGGAATGCATATTTCTATCATTTATGGCATTTTAGATCATTCCTTCTATTATTGTAGATTATGGTCTTTTAACTCAGACCATCTATCACAGTTTTTTAGGGTGTTTCAGCTCTGACCGTCTATTAATGCAGTTTAGGTTATTTTTTCTCATATCATATGTTACTATAGTTTATGTTCTTTTAGATCAGACCATATGTTGCTATATTTTAGGGTCATTTAGATCGGACCTTGTTTTATTGTTGTTCAAGGTCTTTTATATAATACCATCAATCGCAATAGTTTTGGGGATTTTAGCTTGGACCTTTTATTTCTAATTATGGAATATGGGGAATACATCCATGGATGACCCATGATACACAAAGGTTCTAAGTTATATCATATCGTTGTAAGGGATCACAAGGATTGGAGTTCATTTCCATCAAGGAGGATATTCCTCATGTTTGTTAGTTTATGACCTTTATGCATCGATAACATCATCAAATAGAGGTATCTCCACCCTTTTCCTATGAAATTGGGTGATTTTTGGGGTTAATATCTATTGAGTTTTAAATACTATAGAATCCAAAGTCTACATGGATATTAAGAATATGGGTTTTTAAAATCATTTATCCAGGAGATTGAATCAATCAATCCTGGAATGGGGAATACATTCATGTATTCCCCAAGACATCATACTTTTCTATGTTCTTATGTGGTGTCACTAGGGATCACAATGATTATATTTCCTCACCTATAAGTAGGAGATTTCTCTGGTTGGTAGGTCTAATCCGATTATTCATCGATATAATGATAAAAAATAGGTATCCCCACTATTTTTCAATGTACATGGAAGATTTACAATTATTAAAATATCTAGGAAATGATGTTTGGTATGGAGGAAGTGCTATCAAAAATAGTTTTGGGAACCCTATGTAAATTTAGCTCTTCATTAGAAATAAAAAACCCCATTCCATGTGGTTTTGAATCAAAATGTGTGAGCCATAAATTTTTTTAATGGATTTTTGCATTATTGCTTTGAGAAAGGGTAAAAAACACTGTGGAATAACATCGAGGATGTCAAATCCTCTTGAAAATTCTTGATATAGGGATTGTAAATTGTGGTCCAATGTTCTTGGTTCATGAGGAAGGTATGGGAAAATCTTGTCGATAATGGCCACTAACAACCTTAGGTGATGAGTTCTACCATGATGATGTTAGGATCACAAGAATTATTAACTTCCTCATATAGGGACAAAATGTATCTTGTTAGTAGTTCTTAGCCATTTAATCTCATCAATAACAAGGTTAAATTGAGAGATTTCTCTTCCTTTCCATGGGCCATGAAAGGGTTGTGGGGATCCAAGGTTCTCAAATCACGAGGCATGATTTATGGAAAAATATATATTCTAGAAGGCATCGAGAACCCTAATGGTTTTGTCTCTATCTAGTGAATATTTTTTCATACTGATGAAATGAGATAAAACATTACTATAACTTCTTAATTGACCAGGGGTACAAGAAGAATAGTTTTTTATTCTACTGGGGAAACAAAGTAGGACCAATGTGCTTTATACCTTCTTTATTTACACCCTAATTTTTTCCTAAACTCTGGCGATGGAGAGTTTAATGGTAAAAGACTAGAATCTTAATCAAGATTTGATTTATGGGTTTTCATCCAGATAAGTTTTTTGTATCTTTAATTATAAATTTAAAGTATTGTGATTGGGCAATAAGATTATATAGTTTTTAGTTGTACAACATTGACCACAATTCAAGAAGTTTAAGGTCATAACCCACATGGACTAAATAGGAGAGGAATGTTACACAAGATCCCAATTAGGATGCCCATGGTTAAGAGTATTCTGACATTATTTATAGAGGGAGATGAAAATTTTGTAATTCATGGCTTGAGGTTCTCATGTCATGAGTAGTGATATGGGAAAATCATGTCTAGGATGGACCAAAACACCCTTGGGTGCTAAGTTCCACCATGGTGACATCACTCTCGCAATGATCAGAAAGACCTCCTTATAGAGCCATGATATATCTAATTGGTAGGTTTTAGCATATATGAATTGATAGAATGGTTAAGAATAGAGATATATTTTCCCTTCCATGGTCCACAAATGGTTTGTTAAAACACAAGGTGCTCAAGAAATGAAGTGTGATTTATGAATTGAGGTGCACAAAATATGGAAGAAGCACACCATACTATGGTTGAACTGGGTCATGCTCTTGTGTTCCTTTGACAAGGAATAAAGATGGGTTATGTTATACAATTTTTAACATTGTGTAGTGGGGACACATTTATATCCTTACAATTTAACTTCATGCAGTAAGGATTTTGGAAATGACTTGAAAATTTGTACAAGATTCGCAAAAGTTGTATATAGATCTAACATAGACATAGGAAAAATGAGCTTTTATGAATCAAATCTTATGTATCATGGGGTGAATTTTTTTGTTGTTTGTTTTAGCTAAACCCATACATGGAAATCCGGGCATTACTATATATCCTACAATGATAGGAATCAGGACACACATAGTTATAGAGAAAATATCTTTACTGGTCTAATCCATATACAGAGATGGTGTGACATTTTGTTTTATCATGGATAGACCCAAGAATTAGAAATTTGGATTTCTCTCTATATCTTGTGAGGGAATGAATCAATCCACATGTATTTCTTAATTGGAAAACACACTACGTAGGTCTAACCCACACATAGAGGGGGGAATTTTTACCATAGATTATTGTAGCTAGACACATATTTGGAGATTCAGGTGTCACTATGTATCTTATGATGAAAAAAATCATGAAAAGCATAGTTCTTGAACAAAATATGCCCACTTAGGTTTGACTGATATGTTGAGAGGGGGATATTTTAATGTTTTTTCTATTGTGGATTGGACTTGGATTGGAGACATGAGCATCACTCTGTATCATATGACAGTAGGGATCAAGCTACACATAATTATGGAATGGAGGTGTGGCAGGAGACCAACACCAAGTGTAGTGACCATCTCGTGTGGGGTCCATGGTAATGTGTGGTTTTGTGTCATGCAAGGGAGAAAACCGTGCATTTTACTTTCATGTTTTTGTGACTCATGGTGTGAATTATAGGTCCTTTCATTTAGGACCATGATAACCCTATCATGAGTTGAGATGTATCAATTATATGGGGGATCCATTATCGAAATTCCTAATTCCATGTGAGACATTCTATGTGTGGGAGACAAAGAATGGTAAGGGTCCACTCACTATAAATATAGTTAGGGAAAGGACCAGGAAATGTTGTATCAAGTGGTAGATATGATAGGATATTGGATCTAGGTATCCCTATGTATTTCATTTGAATAATAATCAAGACATTTGTAGTAATTGAAACCTATATAATTTAATGTTGTATGGAAAGGACATCAGGCATACAATTTAAAATCATGATGTAAGGATGTGGGTGACTCGAAGTGAAAGAAGAGGAATGTTGTGGATGGGGCCAATAATGGTGGTTTTGTTGTCACTAGGTATCCTATGATATTAGTAATCAAGACACCTGTAGTTATAGGAAACTATAAAGTATAGTGTCATGTGGAAAGAACATTAGCCATGTAGTTTTAACATCTTGTGGAAAAGATGAGGGACCACCGACATGGAATAAAGGGGATGGTGGTGATCCTTACTGTTTAACTTCATACGGTGAAGACATGTTCTATGGGGTTTAACACCATTTGGTAAAGATAAACTATGTTTTGTAGTTAATCATCATGCTTCCAGGACATTCCCTATATTGTTTAACATTGTGTGGTGATGATGAGAGAAATTGTGATATATAAGGTGTTGCAACATGGAAATCTTCTATACATTTTAACATCATGTTATTAGCATGAGAGACGTTGTGTAGTTTATGTAATTTATACTAGGAAGTGGTCTATGAAGATTATGGTTAAATGGGCAAGACGTACTGATGCAGTTTAACATCATTAGGAAAGCACATGTGAAACTTGATGACCATTATGTACAGTGTTTCTTAACAAATCTTTGTAACATATTAGATACTCCATTTATTATTTTTAGATATTATATGAATTATTTTTAAGAACAAGTACTAAGAAAGAGTGTGATTTTGAGGCCCAGTGTGACCAGAATAAATGTTTAAAATATATTAAATATATTAAATAGTATTCACACACAATTTTCCTAAAAATATAAAATAACTCCTAAATGGAAGCTCAGATCATAAATTTGAGGCAATCTTGAATTCTGAATATTGGTTTACCGTAGGCGTGACTTAACATTGGTCAACACAGGTCATTGGTAGAAAATTAATTATATGCATAATTAAATAAAATAAACTTAATAATTAATTTAAATTGTTTATTTTGATGAAATGACTAGTTTTATCTTTTATATATATCATTATAGGAATTCTTCATGGTTGGCACTCAAACCCTATAGATTTTAGAAAAAATATAGGAGAGCTATTCTTGGAGGACGATGAAAGATCCTGATCAGATCATTGATTATTACTCCATTGGTGACCGTGGACCTCATCAATGATGGAAACACAACCATTTTTCATAAACAATTGACCAATTCTAAGTAGAATGTTATGCTTTGTTATTTCCAACTGATTTCTTAATCCCAGATGAATGTAGATCAATTTGAAAAACAGAATTGATACACACATCATTAGTATAATTAATTAGATGGAATTGTTTATTTATTCATTAATTTATACGTTTTCATTCATCCTTCCTACGATAAAAAATCAAGGCCAAATGAACAATGAGTGAGGGTCATTCCTCACATTCATGGATTATGGACTCCTTCCACCATTCTTCACACGTTCATCATGGGAATATTCTTTTGGACTATGGTTCAACAAATACCTATTATTTTATCATTGAGTGACCATTATTCAGCATAACATATCAATAATATTGGTGTGGTTCATGACTAGTTTTGTGATCAAGGGGTGACGATGGTACCAGATGATTTTACGTGAATCAGATAGGGTTTATAGGTTTTGTTCTTTCTAGTTTTTAATGATGGTGATGTTGGATTGATAGTTTGATTTTCCAAGAGGATTTGAGTCCTGTTTTCTATTAATCAGAGTTGAAAAGGATTGGATGAGCCCTTATATACATGTTTTGATGAGTTAGGAGGCTCTGGTGATGCATAGTAAAATGTATAAGAGATCCCAATAGATCTAGAAAATCCCAAGCAACGTAGTGTGTACTTTTTGTTACACACCATGTGACCCCTAGCTACAAAACTAGAGTTTCAGATGAAGTTATGTATCACATTCCATGTACCCCTTGGGACATGCCATATTACCCCTTCCATGTGACTTAGTGTGTACTCCAAAGAGTATATAGAGAGAGGAAAAAGTACATGGCCCGATGGAATTCAGCGTAATAGTACACAAAAATGACATATTATAGACAAGATAGTACATGGACATGGCCTCGGTACATGGACAGAACCAAGATATATGGGAAGAAAACCATGTGTCACTACATGCCATGTATATTGAGGCTTTATGCCATGATCACCTCTTCAACACAGGCAGTCAAGGAAACAGTTGGACCTAGTGTGTACCCCCTGGTACACACCATATTCCTTGTTCAAGAGTGCTTGTGACTCTTTGTTTTCATTATTTGGATTAGAATAATATGTGTTCTTGACCTCGTTCCTTTTTCTAGAGAGTAAAAAGAGTCATTACATCCATTATCACTGGATTTTGATCCCCTCTAGAGGTCGAATCTCTGATAGTGTTTTAACGTCCTTCCATGAGATAAGAGTGTGATCTTATGTCACCTTTGTTCCCAAGGTGGAGTTTTTGGAATCAGTGTGATATCCCTAATTTAAATAATTGATCCTCTATCTAAAATGAAGTATTGGTAGGGTTTGTAGAATCATTATCATATGATCCCCTATATAATAGGTTAATCCAGACTAGGTTTATGGTGTTCCCCATAGTTTCTAGGCATACCCCCTATATAAGTATCAACATCTTCTTAGACCAATGATATTTCATATGTGGAGATAAATTCTCTAGATCTATCCATAAATTTTATTCAATTATTACACGGTTTGTGGAGTGGGTTCTCCTATAATGAGTGTTTTTTCGAGCATAATTTGACAGTTGGAAGTTGGTTATGACCACCCAGTGAAGTGGTGTATTTCCAAAGTATATCTAGGTGTTTCTATTATACATTGATTTTTATATCTAGTATTGAGAAGATTTTACTTAGTGCTTTGTGTTTAGTGTTTTTAGGGTGTCCTATAGAGTATTGTTATACTCACCCCAACATGGTCTTTTCCCACATGTGTCGAGTCTTATGCCGATGAAATTCCTTTTGATTATGTCCTTGGAGGGCAGGTAGGTGTGGAGTGTAGCTGGATCATGACAAAATGACGTGTTTTACTGGGATATTTCATTTGAATTTATTCCTCCCCCTTGTAGTAGGTTTCACTCAATATAGTTTTTGGGATTTTATTTGGTCCTTTTTTAAATTTTAGTACTATTATTTTCATACAATGTCATGGGATATTATATGTATACATGCATTGATAACATTATTTTACATTTTATAATTTTTTGGCCTTGGATATGTGAGCATATTTACAGGTAATTTAGGATAATTCCTCCCATTTTTGTGATATGCCTACTCGACATTGGTCTCCAGGCCCTAGCCTAATGGAGGTGGGCTTGAGGTAGTCACAGGTCCAACCTCAATAGGTCAGGTCATGGAAGAGTTGTATTAGAGAAAAATTCTACCATAGGACTAGAGTGTATGATTTTGGATTATCGAAATAGTGTTTAGGGTTTTGACTTTGTCTTTTAGGCTAGGTAATCTAGTGTTGGTGTGGCGGCCTTAATTTCCATACACCAAGACTCTGATCACCTGCATTTCAACTCGGTACATGTAAACATTGGTTGAAGGGAAAATATTTTGGTACATGAATCATATAGGAGTGGTTTTTTTACATTTACTTCTTGTGTCAGATCCCCATATATACTCTTTTTACCATGGAACAACTTATTTTAATTTTTTGATGACACCAAGTAGAAATCCAGCCAAGATTCAACTTCATGATCACTAAGACGATCTGCCTATTGACAAGGCATCAGTACAAGGGAATGTACCAGAGAAATGACATCCTGGAGGTTTTATAGCTATACCACCTCCCATTTAGTAGCATCTAGAGCTAGTATTACCAACTAAGAATAAATACAGGTTTAGTACATTTCATGAGTTTCAGGGAAGTTCTATCCCAGGTTTTGGGGTGAGATGAACCCTTAGATGGCTGAGGACTAGCTTGAGGTAGTCACTCATGTTTCATACCTTGTGAGGACTCTAGAAGATGAGATAAAATTCTTTTAATAGTCTTATTTAGGGATCTATTGGGATATATTGGAGATTGATGACTCAATCACACTATGGGACAACACTCTCTAGGTCAGATTATGATTGTCTCTTCAGAGAGGAGTTCTATCTGGCCTTGTTGTGATTAGTACGCATACAAGTTATTCTGAATTTGCAGTAGAGTAGTATGACCGTAGAGGATTACTCATCAAGGTTTACAGATCTTCTGTGTTACTCCTTGGATATTGTAGAGACCCTAAGCTTGAAGTACATGAACATTACATTACTTTTGTAGAATACTTAATACATAACAAAAACAGACACACAAGGACCGTAATAGTTTAGTGTCTTTGGAAACTTGGAACGTAATCTTCTCATCGTGGTGAAAGATCTTCAACATCTCCCATAAAGATATTCCTCTTTTTTTATTTCCTAAAACCTTTCTTTATACCCTGGGGAAAAGAAAACATAAAAAGGGTGAGCTCAAATGCTCATTAAGGGTAATCATGGATAAAATAAAACATACCATGTACATTTGAACTTAAAAACAAGAACATAATGTTTAAACATCAAAAGCTTGAGCAATGACATAAAAAAAGGAAGTACATATGGCATAGATCATAAAGAAACATTAATAATGATAAAATATCATGGGAATAAAACATGTAATTGTGGCAACCATTAAGCACATGATATGATTTCCATATTAGCCAAGGCATTGCTACCAAGACAATCTTAGTGGACAAAGTCCCTTTCTGAATTGAGTTCACTCCCCCTTCTAGTCCTGTATTACGGAACCAGTTTAACTTGTCGTTCCAGCCATGTCTATCTCATGAGATATAAATCTTTACCCAATTCATTGGAGGGAGATATAGGTCCCACCCATCTCATAGTGAAATCATTCTTACTTGTGCCACAAAATAAACTTAAAAATTCATCATAACCCAAAGAATAAAATGGGTTTCATAAACATCATCCCATAATCACATAATCCATATAAAACAAATGGATATTTCATAATAAGAAAATTGAAACCATGTAAATCATAGAGAAATTTTACTTGAAACATACACATATGAAATAATTTCATCTTATATGAAAAATGGTTTTGATAAAACACTTGAAATGAATTCTTGAGAAAAATATCCTTTCTTCTTCAAAATCATTTTCTTTTCACAAAATGTCATGCGATTTTAAAAGAAATAGATTTTGTTGAAAATAGTCATGAAATCTTTTGGATGAAGCTTCATGTAAACAAGGCTTTATAAAACCAAAAAATCCTTTCATGCCGTATACGTTAAAAAAACATTCTTCTCATACTTTTGTCGAAAAAGTCAAAAAGTACCTTCTAGGGTAAATAAAATAAAGATTCCTTCCATAACATTGGGTAAAAGTCAAAATGGTTAAAAAGGACTTTAAACATACATGAAACCATTTTTAGGAAACATGGACATGGATGATAACAATAACCCCAGTAAATACTTACGAATAAGAAATCTCGGTTAAAAATGAGATTTGAAACTTTTTCCCTTACCTTAGGTCTGATATGCTTCGTACGTATCTAAAACTCCTGTATAATGATTTAAATAATGTCATTGACTTATTAAAGAATCATATTCGTTGTTATTATATCATATATGGTTCACTTATGACTTTATATTACCCGTTCTTTTTTAAATTGCATGTTAAAGAGTGTTTTGGGTAAAATCGTTTCATTTGTCATTCGTGTTTTGACTTGTAATTATTCATATGATTACTTAGATCATGATTACTTAATTACAGAATATAAAACATGATTTATATATAATATATATTCATAACATACATATATATAATAGATCGATAAATGGAAATAAATACACCATTCATGGAGATGGTAGGCCGTACGTACGCATGAACGCTGTTTTCATTTCCTTATTGAATTGAATGGAATTAAGTAGATGAAATAAATAAATATATACATAAATCTAGTAGCATTATTATGTCATATATTTTATTATTACTTCTTATATATACTTTATAATCATTCTTGAATGGTTATCATGGAGAGTGAATCTCATCGCGTCGTGGAGACGGTATTCTGTACATACGCACGAGCGATGATATCATTCCCATGATCGTCTAATTGTATTAAAGTGTATGTATAACATTAAATAATCAATATCACTTTACAATAATCATATATATTCATTAATTTCACCATTATACCCATCCAAGTACGGTGGTGGTGGAAAATAGATTACACCACGGTGTGGAGACGGTATTCCGTACGTACGCACGTAAAATGATTTCATTTTCCATAGGATGGATAGATGGTGAAATATGGTTGTTTCATACTTATAATAACATATCCATATATGAGTGATACTGATGTTATTACTTCATAATGAAACAACTAAAGAATAAGTAGTTGAAGAATAAAGAAAATTGAAAAAATCAGTAACAGATATTACCTCTTCTTTGACACGCCTCTTTGAATCCTCCTCTTAGGGTACTAAAATTGGTCTTTGAAGAAGACCAGGACCTCTAGGATGTTTCTAGGGAAGTTGAGAATGGAAATGGGCAGGGTTTGGCAGAGCTTTAAGGCTCAAATTGGTGTGAGGAAGAGAGGGAGGAGGTTCCCTTTTATAAGGGAGGAGAGGGGCACCTTTGGAAATCTTAAAAGTATTAATTTATAATAAATCTAACCCCACTTAAAAAACCTCCAAAAATGACTCATATTCGAATATAATATGATATAGGGTTGTAATCTCATCAACTAATAAAATTTATACATGTTAGGAAATTATTTTAAACATTATCAACTTGATTTATCCTTAATCAATTTAATTTTATTTGTGGTAATAACATTCTAAATTTTAAATTATAACAAAAAATTACTTATTTGTTGTGAATTGTACATAATTGGATAGTTTATAACATTTTAGACCATATAAATTTAAATTTACAATTTTTAAATATTTTTGTGATTTTTAAACAATTTTATAATACGTTATTTTTATAAAATAACAATAGTTTCAATTTTGACACTATTCATTTATATGAATTTAAATAAAATATATACAGAAGGTATGTTCGAAATAAAAGATTTAATAGATTAATAAAAGTCCATATTTGTCTAGAAAATTAGTGGATCACATTAAATAGTTCATATAATATTTATTTTATTATTTTTAAAACCATTTATTTGGTTTATCTCTTAATAAAATAACTACTACAACATTTTTGTATAATTATTTAATATACTTATTTGTTGCATAAAAATTAAAAATAAAATCATATGATTAAGATAAATCTATTAACTTTCACAATAATACTTTTACTCGAATTTATCATCTTAAAATCACAATATTTAAGTTGTTATATTTATTAAATTATGAAGGTGACAACTTTGGCATCATTTAAAATAAAATAATATATGTGTCATAATCACTTTTATAAGACTCCAAACGGTTATATATTAGGTAATTATATGATTATGGTATATATATACACTAAAATTAAGTTTTTTTTCAGGTTTGTGGGCCTTTTAATGGGTATTATTATTTCAATAAAAACTATATTACTGATTTTTCACTTAATAAATAATTTCTGCATCATTAATGTATCACCATTAATGATAATTATTTAATCCCTAAAAAATCTAAATAAATTATCATGATGTAGATACTTTTATTATATTTCTGTAGACTATTCATGTTCTAATTTTTATGATATTTATCACTAAATTAAAATTATTATACTTATAAGATTTAAGAGAGTGACATGTTGTCACTTTCTTTGGTTTTAATAATAATTAAATTATTTTCATGGTCAAAAGTCCATAAAATGAATCTAATCCGACCCTTAGGTGATATGGGTCTAATTTTAGTCATCCAATAGAATTTTGGCATGTATTAGGGTAATTTTATAATATTATATTCACCCTTAATTACCCGATTTACCTTTAACTATGGTAAATAAAATTTACCGTAGTTACTATTCATAATTCCCAAATATAAAAAGTAGCCTATTAACATAATTTGGACCCACTAATTCCAAATATGGTATCCATTTTTTCGAATTCAATACACAGAAGTTGAATAAATTAAATTAAAATTAATCCCGTTGTCGAATGAAAATGGGTTTTTGTTTAAAACATTGCAAAAGATTGAATTGATTTAACCTACGAATTCAATGTAAAATCAATGATAATGACATAAATTATATTAAATGGTAAAAATATATTCAATTTATACTTTAAAACCATTCAATATTATAATTTAACCACATAAGTTATTACGATTAAAAAAGTTGTTTTTAATTAAAATATAGCGTGTTTTTACTATTCATTAAAATTTGAAAGTTATCAGAATAATATGAAAAATTTATCCAAGGTAAAATTTTATATCCTGATTCCAAAGAATAATTTTATTTTGTAAAATTAAACTTATAAACATGTCAAAAACTAGATTTAAAGTGGGTGCACCATCGAAAGGCGGCAAAACTGCATTTTTTGAAAAATACTTATTTTACCGGAAAAATTTATTTTGTTCTTATACCATGTTCTAGAAAATGTGTAAGATAAATAATAATGTTATAAAATTCAAAATTTAGTTAATACTATTCATAACGGCTAGTTCATAATAATATTATAATAATATATCGTTGTTTAGTAAAACTCGGTATTGCGTACAACACACGCTATCGAGGAAGGTCGCGATTGCGTGTAATGCATGCCAAGTCAGGGTTGCGTGTAGTACACGACTCCTTTTTTTCTGCGTATAACAAAATACATTGAATATATATATATATATATACTCAATGTTTCGTAGAATACCTACTATCAAACAAACATGAAATTGTGTGTAACACGATCCAGGATTAGTGTTGCGTATACTACAAGCTAATATGGTGTTGCATTTAGTGCAAGATAGTCTTGGTGTATCGTACAACTGAAGATATGAAATAAATTAAAAAGAATATATCTTATAAAATTTTGGGTTATTACATTCTACCCCCCTTAAAATGAATTTCGCCCTCGAAATTCGTCGGGATTATAAATGGTTTTCTACTTGAAAGTTTCTTTAATTGAAACCCACATCAAAAAAAGGAATACCAAAACTTATCTTTATAAACTAAAGTATGAAACTTAACAGTTACCCAAATAAACTAATCACTGGGTTTCCACATAGGATAACATAGGTGAAAATACGGATATGGAAGAGAAATCTAACCATCATGTTCTGATAGAGAGTGGTAGAGAACATGGCTATGAAAAATCCAACAATCACAAAGCCATAGATTTGTGATGATCTAAGGTACCATCTGATTCATCGGATATAGGTCACTAAGATAACATTTTTGGTTTTCAAGATCATTTCCCTAAAGTTGATGAATTAAAAGAAACACTTACATGATTTTGGTACTATCTCACTGTTGTTCGTGAATTGAACAATTTCCACTTCATACCTTAATGAAATGAAGTTGAATTTTTTATTCGGGATGTGTTAGTAGATCATGTGATAGAATGATGGGTCATTCCATTTGTTTCAAACAAAAGGTTAGAAAAAGTTATAAGTCCATAATATGGTTAGATTAATCGTATATGGTTCCAAAAATGAACTTATACTTCATATATCATACCGGTTAATAAAATAAAACTGGGTTCTACTAACCAGGGACTTCCTGTAGGCTAGTGGTAGGCGATAAAGACCAGCCGCACTTCGGTTGTGGGTTCGATTCCCATAGCCTTGTCCGACGTGATGGCCTGTCGCCAGTCCTACAGGTTGTCCTTTTTCTAAAACTACATTACTATAACATCCCATCAATAATATCGAAAAAAGTTCTATCCTTAAACAATACTAAGTTATGTCCAACATAATCCATTCCAATATTTAGGCTTATCTAAAATACTTCGGTCCAAGCTCATAGTATAAAGAAAATGATTACTTGAAATGTCACATAACAATCACATGAATGCCATCATTTATCCCCTATATATCATAAGATATATCTTGTTGGTCAAATTACAAACATGTGAATACCTTAATCATGTATTCTCTTGAAAAATGAATACCCATTTAACCTTAGTGAAAACATGAATGCTGTCAAAAGTTAACTCTTTCCACATACCAAAATCCCCAAAATTTCTATATAATCAAACCATAATATCACTTAGTCCTTATATCATCCATGAGCTCATGAATAAAATCAAACATCTCATTATATTCTTATCCCTTCATTATGCGCATATCATCTACTTTCCAAAAATATCTGAATAACCTTCCATGGTTACCGGTAGAATTCAACATATACTTTCATATACTTTAGGAAAAAAATAGTGTAACAATCCTTAGATGATTCTTTATTCCATAGTACCATACATTATTCTTTATAAACATACAATCGTTCCACTAAATTCTTAAACCACTAGCTGAGATTCATCATTTATTTCATCTCATATTTCATTTGTAGTCTCTTCATCATCATCCACATAAATACTACCCGTATGACCATGCTGATTTTATTCATGAGATTTTCCCTTAGGGCATTGGTTTTCATAATGCCCATACATTCAACATTTAAAACATCTAATCATTGTTGATGCTGTAGAAATACCATTATCCTTGTCCATGGTGTTAATTGAACCTTTTCCTTTGCACTTACTGGCTTTGTGTCCTTCTTTTCAACACCCAAAGAATCTTCCAGTTCCTTTGAAACAATCTCCCTGATGCCTCTTCCCACATGATTTACATGAGGGAAATTGAACTTTCTTTCCTCTATGATCATCATGAAAATCCATCTTTCTCTTATTATCTGAGTCGGGAAACTTACCAAAGTTGATATTATTGATCATATTATGAGATTTATGATTAGGAATAATAATGATGTTTGGAATTCCAAATCCCGTTTCATTTGGTTTCTCATGAAGAATATCATTCCATTGTCTGTCATATCCTCCATTATCGTGAATCTTCCTGTTTCCAGCCATTTTTGAAAACCCAAAAAGAATAGTGTGAGAGGAAAAAATCATGCTAGGGAAAACAACATAGTAAAGGGGAAGTACCCTCAATATCTAACATCTTAGGTTAAATTCTATGATTGTTACCATAGTTCTAGGACTATATCCTATACGTATACTTATCCTTAGGGATATACCTCGACATACCTTAGAAATATCTCTAGGGATCTCACTAACATTTTCGCATCCTAGTTTCCAAAGGTTGACTAAACCTTTCCTCTGATACCAAATATAGAGACCCTAAGCTTGATGTACATGAACATTACATTACTTTTGCGGAATACTTAATCATAACAAAAACATACACACAAGGACCGTAATAGTTTAGTGTCTTTGGAAACTTGGAACGTAATCT
Source organism: Viscum album (assembly GCA_963277665.1). Taxonomy (NCBI): domain Eukaryota; kingdom Viridiplantae; phylum Streptophyta; class Magnoliopsida; order Santalales; family Viscaceae; genus Viscum; species Viscum album. Next base: position 1,328,376,275 of record OY728165.1, on the reverse strand, counting down.
TCTAATCGTGGTGAAAGATCTTCAACATCTCCCATAAAGATCTTCCCCCTTTTTTTCTTACCTAAAACCTTTCTTTATACCCTGGGGAAAAGAAAACATAAAAAGGGTGAGTTCAAATGCCCAGTAATGGTAAGCATGGATAAAATAAAACATACCATGTACATTTGAACTTAAAAACATGAACACAATGTTTAAACATCAAAAGCTTGAGAAATGACATAAAACATGGAAGTACGTATGGCATAGATCATAAAGAAAAATTAAGAATGATAAAATATCATGGGAATAAAACATGTAATTGTGGCAACCATTAAGAACATGATATGATTTCCATATTAGCCAAGGCATTGCTGCCAAGACCATCTTAGTGGACAAAGTCCCTTTCTGAATCGAGTTCACTCCTCGTTCGAGTCTTGTATTACTGAACCGGTTTAACTTTATGTTCCAGCCATGTCTATCTCATGAGATATAAATCTTTACCCAATGCATTGGAGGTAGATATAGGTCCCACCCATCTCATAGTGAAATCATTCTTACTTGTGCCACAAAATAAACTTAAAACATTCATCATAACCCAAAGAATAAAATGTGTTTCATAAACATCATCCCATCATCACATAATCCATATAAAACAAATGGATATTTCATCATAAGAAAATTAAAACCATGTAAATCATAGAGACATTTTACTTGAAACATACACATATGAAATAATTTCAACTTATATGAAAAATGTTTTTGATAAAACACTTGAAATGAATTCTTGAGGAAAATATCCTTTCTTCTTCAAAATAATTTTCTTTTCACAAAATGTCATGCGATTTTAAAAGAAAGAGATTTTGTTGAAAATAGTCATGAAATATTTGGGAGGAAGCTTCATGAAAACAAAGCTTTATGAAACCAAAAAAATCCTTTCATGTAGTATATGTTAAAAAACATTCTTCTCGTACTTTTGTAGAAAAAGACAAAAAGTACCTTGTAGGGTAAATAAAAGAAAGATTCCTTCCATACCATTGGGTAAAAGTAAAAATGGGTAAAAAGGACTTTAAATATACATGGAACCATTTTTAGGAAACATGGACATGGATGATAACAATAACCCCAATAAATACTTACGAATAAGAAATCTCGGATAAAAATGAGATTTGAAAAATTATCCCTTACCTTAGGTCTGATATGCTTCGTACGTATCCAAACCTCCTGTATAATGATTTAAATAATGTCATTGAATTATTAAAGAATCATATTCATTGTTATTATATCATATATGGTTCACTTATGACTTTATATTACCCGTTCTTTTGTAAATTCCATGTTAAAGAGTGTTTTGGGTAAAATCGTTTCATTTGTCGTCCGTGTTTTGACTTGTAATTATTCATATGATTACTTATATCATGATTAATTAATCCCAGAATATAAAACATGATTTATATATAATATATATTCATAATATACATATATATAATAGATTTATACATTGGAAAGAAATACATCGTTCATGGAGACAGTAGGCTATACGTACGCATGAACGCTGTTTTCGTTTCCTTATTGAATTGAATGGAATTAAGTAGATGAAATAAATATATATATACATAAATCCAGTAGCATTATTATTTCATATATTTTATGATTACTTATTATATATACTTTATAATCATTCTTAAATGGTTATCATGGAGAGTGAATCTCATCGCGTCGTGGAGACGGTATTCCGTACGTACGCACGAGCGATGATATCACTCCCATGATCGTCGAATTGTATTAAAGTGTATGTATAATATTAAAGAATCAATATCACTTTACAATAATCATATATATTCATTACGTTCACCATTATACCCATCCAAGTAGGGTGGTGGTGGAAAATAGATTACACCACGGCGGGGAGACGGTATTCCGTACGTACGCACGCGTGGTGATTTCATTTTCCATAGGATGGATAGATGGTGAAATATGGTTGTTTCATACTTATAATAACATATCAGTATATTAGTGATACTTATGTTATTACTTCATAATGAAACAACTAAATAAGAAGAAGTTGAAGAAGAAAGAAAATTGAATGAATCAGTAATGGATATTACCTCTTCTTTGACACACCTCTTTGAATCATCTTCTTAGGGTACTAAAATTGGTCATTAAAGATGACCAGGACCTCTAGGATGTTTCTAGGGAAGTTGAGAAGGGAAATGGGCAGGTTTTGGCCGAGCTTAATGGTTCAAATTGGTGTGAGTAAGAGAGGGAGGAGGTGCCCTTTTATAAGGGAGGAGAGGGGCACCTTTAGAAATCTTAAAAATATTAATTTATAATAAATCTAACCCCACTTAAAAAACCTCCAAAAATGACTCATATTCGAATATAAGATGATATAGGGTTGTAATCTCATCAACAAATAAAATTTATACATGTTAGGAAATTATTTTAAACATTATCAACTTGATTTATCCTTACTTAATCAATTTAATTTTATTTGTGGTAATAACATTCTAAATTTTAAATTATAACAAAAAATTACTTATTTGTTGTGAATTGTCCATAATTGGATACTTTATAACATTTTAGACCATATAAATTTAAATTTATAATTTTTAAATATTTTTGTGATTTTTAAACAATTTTATAATATGTTATTTTTATAAAATAACAATAGTGTAAATTTTGACACTATTCATTTATATGAATTTAAATAAAATATATACAGATGATATGTTCGAACTAAAAGCTTTAATAGATTCATAAAATTCCATATGTATCTAGAAAAGTAGTGGAGCACATTAAATAGTTCATATAATATTTATTTTATTATTTTTTAAAACCATTTATTTGGTTTATCTCTTAATAAAATAATTACTACAAAATTTTTTATATTTATTTAATATACTTATTTGTTGCATAAAAATTAAAAATAAAATACTATGATGCATATAAATCTATTAAATTTAACAATAATACTTTTACTCGAATTTATCATCTTAAAATCACAATATTTAAATTGTTATATTTATTAAATTATGAAGGTGACAACTTTGGAATCATTTAAAATAAAATAATATAAGTGTCATAATCACTTTTATAAGACTCCAAACGGTTATATATTAGGTAATTAGATGATTATGGTATAAATATACACTAAAAATAAGTTTTGTTCACGTTTGTGGGCCTTTTAATGGGTATTATTATTTCAATAAAAACTATATTACTGATTTTTCACTTAATAAATAATTTCTGCATCATTAATGTATCACCATTAATGATAATTATTTAATCCCTAAAAAATATAAATAAATTATCATGATGTAGATAATTTTATTATCTTTCTGGATACTATTAATGTTCGAAGTTTTATGATGTTTATCACTAAATTAAAATTATTATACTAATAAGATTTAAGAGAGTGACATGTTGTTACTTTCTTCAGTTTTAATAATAATTAAATTATTTTCATGGTTAAAAGTCCATAAAATAAATCTAATCAGACCCTTAGGTGATATGGGTCTACCTTTAGTCATCCAATAGAATTTTGTCATGTGTTAGGATAATTTTATAATATTATATTCACCCTTAATTACTCGATTTACCTTTAACTATGGTAAATAAAATTTACCATAGTTACTATTCCTAATTCCCAAAAATAAAAAGTATCCTATTAACATAATTTGGACCCACTGATTCCAAATATGGAATCCATTTTTTCAAATTCAATACACAGAAGTTGCAGAAATTAAATTAAAATTAATCCCGTTGTCGAATGAAAATGGGTTTTTGTTTAAAACATTGCAAAAGATTGAATTGATTTAACCTACGAATTCAATGTAAAATTAATGATAATGACATAAATTATATTAAATGGTAAAAATATATTCTATTTATACTTTAAAACCATTAAATATTATAATTCAACTACATAAGTTGTTATGATGAAAAAAGTTGTTTTTAATTAAAATATAGCGTGTTTTTACTATTCATTAAAATATGAAAGTTATCAGAATAATATGAAAAATTTATCCAAGGAAAAATTTTATATCCTGATTCCAAAGAATAATTTTATTTTGTAAAATTGAACTTATAAAAATGTCAAAAAACTATATTTAAAGTGGGTGCGCCATCAAAAGGCGGCAAAACTGCATTTTTTTGAAAAATACTTATTTTACCCGAAAAATTTATTTTGTTCTTATACCATGTTCTAGAAAATGTGTAAGATGAATAATAATGTAATAAAATTCAAAATATAGTTAATACTATTCATAACAGCTAGTTCATGATAATATTATAATAATATATCGCTGTTTAGTAAAACTCGGTATTACGTACAACACACGCTATCGAGGAAGGTTGCGATTGCGTGTAATGCAAGCCAAGTCACAGTTTAATGTAGTGCATGACTCCTTTGTTTCTACGTATAAAAAAATAAATTGAATATATATACATATACTCAATGTTTCGTAGAATAACTACTATCAAACAAACATGAAATTGTGTGTAACACGATCCAGGATTATTGTTGCGTATACTGCAAGCTAATACGATGTTGCGTATAGCGCAAGATAATCTTGGTGTATCGTGCAAAAGAAGATATAAAAGAAATTAAAAAGAATATATCTTATGAAATCTTGGGTTATTACAGATATGGCGTGGGACTAGTTATCTAGGGCTCAAACCTTTGATCATGTCTTGTGCTAGGACATTAGGAAATTAGTGGTATCCCATTGCATTCCCACCTATGCTAGGGTGATAAAGAGAGACTTGTTGATGAAGAGCTATCTAGTAGAGAAAATCCGGTAGTGGGGGTTAATAGTGGCCACTGGATTTGTAAGACCATGGTAGCAGGTAGCTGATACAATTCATAGGGATCATATCATGCCATATACTTCTAGAGGCAATCCTCAGAATCACTTCCAATAGTACATGGCTCTCTGAGTTTCTCTCATTAGCCAAGGGAAATGTGGTGATTCTACTATGATATTCAGTGACATATGGATCACAATTATTAGAAACATTTTATATCTGATCACGATATAATCAAGGAACAAATGAGGTAGAGACAATGGTTGGAGAAGGGTGGTGTGTAGGGCAGAGAACGTGGTAGTGGGGCTAGTAGGGGAGAAAGAGGTTTCTTGAGGATGGACTTATTACCATCACCACCCCCAGTTGGTCCACTCTAGGCATAATGTGAAGGCGGGAAGGGATGATGCCAATTATTGGCCATGGATTTCTATGAACCTGAGTCTCCTAGGATCATTCAAGGTATTATAAATGTATTTTATAATTTATCTATATTATTTGTTGACATAGGTGCTAGACATTCCTTCTTTTCCACTTCTTTGGTTTTAGAATTAAAGATTCTGGTTGATCCATTACCTTGGCCTTTGGAGTTGGATACTCTGATAGTCAGTGACTCCGTGATTACAAAGTTGTACTAACAGTGCGATATGATGCTTGGAGAAGAGTGTTTTTATTGGATCTATTTGTTGCAGAAATGAGTCCCTATGATGTAATCATAGTTATGGATTATATATCAATATCTTATGCCCAAAATGAATGTTTAAGGAAGAGGATGTGGTGTTCCCACAGTGACAAAATTATGTTTTCCTTGGTGGGTGGAAAAAGAGACCATGGAGGAGCAGGATGAACTCAAGTATAGGAGAGTGAAACTGATTACCCACTAGTTGGCTAGAATGAATCTTGGAGTAGTGGATTCTTTTGGATATTAGTTTCCTGTAGTGGTGGTGGAGTACAAGTAAGTGTTTTCTAAGGACATCCCAAGTTTACCTCCCCACTGAGAGGTAGACATATGCATCGACTTTCATCTTGGTATGACACCAATATATGCAATACTATATTGGATGGATCCCATAGAGATTCAAGAGTTGAGGATCCAGTTGGATGACTTCTAGGAGAAGGGTATTGTGAGACCTAGTGTTTCCCCCCCTAGGAAGGACCATTGTTGTTTTCCAAGAAGAAATTTAAGTGCTTTATTTTTTGTGCAGATTTTCAGTGCTTGAATCAGGTCACTATGAAGATAAAGGTTTCCAATACTGAGGATCAATGAAAATGGTGAATAGTTGAGAGAGACATGGTGTTTCTTGAAGATCAACCTCAGGTCAGGATATCACCAGCTGCAAGTATGGGATGAGGTTATACCAAAGACATAATTCATACTATTTCTATGTTCAATATGAGTACTTTTTGATTTCTATACACATGGATAATTCCATATCAGTGTTTATGGGACTCATGATTCAGATCTTCTATCCTTTCATAGAATGATTAATGGTAGTCTACATAGATGACATCCTAGTGTATTAATCATCCAATAAGGATCACATGAGACACTTGAGGATAGTGATGGTAACACTCTGATATCACCATATTTGGGATTGAAGTGTTATTTTTGGAGTTTAGAGGTCCAATTTCTAGGACACATCATCTCAGCTGCTAGAGTAGCAGTGGATCCGATAAAGGATGAAAAAGTTCTTTCTTGGGAGCCATCTAAGAGTGTTATTGAGGTTCCAAGTTTAATTGGGTTGTAAGTATACTATAAGTTGTTTGTACCTAAATTCTCTAGAGTTTCAACACCCTTGACATCTTTGAATTAAAATTGGAAACCTTTTATACGGATGGAAATGTTCGAGAAGTTCTTTCCGGAACTGAGATAGATATTGATGAGTGCTCCCATATTGAGATTATAAGAGGTGGGTGTTGAGTATATAGTGTTTTTCAATGTATCGTGGATGAGTCTTGGTTATGATTTGATTTAGAGTGAAGTATTTATTTCTTATGGTTCAATCCATTTGAGAACACAAGAGAAGAACTACGTGACCCATGATCTTGAGTTAGTACCGGAAGTATTCACATTGAAGATATGGAAACACTACATGATGGGTGAGCGGTTTATCATACATTATGACAACAAGAGTATCAAGTATATATTCACACAAAAGGATGTTAAATTGAGGTAGATTTAATGGATAGAGTTCCTTTAGGACTATAACTTCAAAATTGTATACACGCATGCAAAGGGGAATGGGGTGGAAGATACTGCCATCAAGAGATCTTGTTCTCAGTTGTTGGTCGATGCATCAGAGTAGCTCACCTTATTGTAGTTGTACATCCTGGAAAATGATAGTTCTTCATAGCTTCAGTTGATGGTTGTTACCCCACTCCTTTTACAACATTCTTGGGATGTTGAGAGAGGAGATTCCGACTATGAGAACTTAAATGCTCAGATATCTACTAGACATGCTTTTGATGGATATTTTGATGGTGGGTTGAATATTATCCTATTTAGAGGGAAAACAATGATACCTCTGACATTACGGGAGGAGGTATTGAGGGGGTTTAATAAATAACCTTTTGGGATTAATCCAGGAATGAAAAATATGTATCAGGACCTCTAATGTTAGTTTTTTTGGCAAGGTATGAAGAAGGGAGTTTCATAGTTTTTTACCAATATGACAACCCTACTTGTATTACAAACTTAAACAAGATTTATTACATAAAACTTCACTTGATACAACAAGAAGATCGAGAGGTTTAGTGTATTTGGGGATTAGGATCATTATATAAAAACTTAAAACATGAAAATACAACATCTTTATTGAAAACTTCCTTTACATGACCACTACATTCCCTTGTACTTACCATTGCATGGGATAACCTGAGGACATGCATAAGAAAAGGGTGAGCTATAAAGCCCAGCAAGGGAATACACATGGAATAACATGAGGATTACAATACATGTTAGAAATTAGGTATATCAATATATCATAAGATAAACATGAACATAAAGGCATGATAATGCATGATAATCAAAACATGTAAATGTGGAAACAACACTTAACATGGAATTAGCACGAGCCAAGGCTCATTGCACATAAAGAATGAGTAAATCCTCATTTCACATGAAGCATGAGTAAAACCTCATTTCACTTGAATTATCATTAGTAAAAACTCATTGCAAATGACGTATCATGATACTATACTTTACCCAATGCATTGGAGCGCTATAAGGGTGCACCCTTCTTAAACATTTCATTTCATGCATAAGTGTGCCACATGGATCATAAAACATTGATTCATAAAACATAATCATTTATTCCATGATAAAGGAATTTGGAATTCATACATGAAACTTTATAATCAATAAGTAAGTGTGCAAAAAGGTGAATGCCCTTGATGGAGAAATGGGCATGGAATTCACTACACAATGGCATTGGCTTAGAAAATTGGTGCAATTTCAGCAGCATAACAGCGTTACAAAAGAATTTGTAAAAATGGTAGATGAGAGAGAAAGGGGTTTATCATCATATTTACATGAAATGTACAGTAAGGGGGTCATATAGATACATGTCTAAACAATTTTAATGGAATTTATATTCATGATACAAAATTATTGCTTGAATGTAGAAGAGGAGAGCGAAGTTCCTTTCGAAATTTTGGCATAGTAACGGGTGTACATGGGAGGCATTTAATGAGAGAGAAAGGGGTATCCCATCATTAAAACAATAAGAGGGAAGTATGTTAGAGGTGAGAAACTATACCCCAGCATTTATAATTGAAATTAAAAGGGCATAACAATATAAAGAAAATTGGACAAAAATGAGAAAGGAAGAAAAAACGATTACTTTGAAGTGTGCTTCCAAAGGCTAGAGAGAGGCTTGTGAGAGGATTCTTGGGATCTTGGGGCACCTTGGGAGGATTATAGAGAGATTAGGGCAGAGTTTGGACGAAATCCAAGGGCTTTGAGTGAGGAGGAAGTGGGATATTAGGTGGGTTTATATAGAAAAGGTGTGGGAATTCTTTATTATTTAGCTTTGGGACCCCTTATATTAAATTAATCCAAACCACAAACCATCCCATGGATTTTGACCATGGTTTCAGAAAAAGGGAAGAGGAAACCAATATTTTATAAGGCCAAATTCCTAACTTCTTAAAATAATAGGGTTGCTTATGTGGAGGTGAGTCACACTCCCATGGAAAACAATTTAAAAAGACAAGGTGTTTAATAAGTCTTGAGGGGTCCATTAATGCTTTGAAAAGTAAGTCAAAGAAACCCAAAATTACATTTTTTTAATGGTAAAACATATATTGGCCGAAAATAAAGACTTTAGTATTTTATTACATCACTATTGGGTCATTATGATGTCATAAAACACATTATATATTTAAACGGTATTTAATTTTTACCAAAAAAATTGACTATCTCAGAAAATTATGAAAAAATTCACCGTTAGATAATTTCAACATCTTGATTCCATAAATAACATTTATTTTTTCTAAATAATTTTCTAAATATGTTAATTTTCACTTTTAAAATAAAAACCTACATTTATCGAAAATTCACGGGTTTTGACAGAAATGGATTTCAAACCTTAATAAAAATTATAATTGTATTCATAAAATTATAAGATCATTTATTTTTATTAAAAATTAACTTAATAATAAAAATATTATTTTATTAAAATATTATTTAATTCAAAAATCTAGTAATTTAATAAAATATATTTCTTAATTAAATAATAATTAAAAACACTATTTGTACTTTAAAAACTATTTACAATGTCTCAAAAATGACAAGGAGGTATATTCATTATTATATAAAAAATAATATACATGAACATAGTACTAGTGACTCATTACATAACCCCTTAAAAAAGCCGCATAAGACCTAAGGGTAAGGTGTGAAATGGTGACAGAATCTTGGGGTGGCTCAGATAACATTACTCGAGTGGTAATCTCTATCAACTTCCACTTTTCCCGTAGATGGTCCCGTTTGAGATTGACATGGTGAATCTCAGCTTGGGCTTGGTCAAGAGCGAAGCCCATGGATACCACCTCTTTTCCGAGCTCCAATAAATGGGCTTCATAAGGAGAAATTCTACTGGATGAGGCCATCACTTCTTTTGTCTGAGTAAATTGGATTTGTTAAAGTACTATATTTATACTAATCATGTGATCACTGTTCAATAGATATATTTGTAACGGTCAAAATTCTTAACATAAAACCAAATAAGTTGACATTTTATATAAACATAAATGGATATTTAATTATATCAAGAGGGATTTCCATTAATGAAACTTTGGGTTGTTACAATATTCCCCCATTAAGAAATTTCGCCCTTGAAATTTTCCTTTTCCCACACTAAAAAATGTGGGTAATCAGCTTCATCATTTCCTCCGATTCCCAAGTTGCTTTTTCAAACTTTTGGTTTCTCCACAACACCTTAATGAGGGGCATTGTCTTATTTCATAGAACTTTTTATCTATGATCTTATATCTTCACTGGTTCCTCCTCATAAGAAATATCATCTTTCAATTGTACCACCTCATAAGAGATTACATGTGGAGGGTCTGGTATGTACTTCCTTAAGAGAAATACATGAAAGACATCATGTACTTTGGCCATGGTAGGTGTAAGTGCTAGTCGATAGGCCACATCCCCGACACGATCAAGAATATCGAAGGGGACGATGTACCTTGGACTTAACTTCCCTTTATTTTCAAACCTCATGACCTTTTCCATGGAGATATGCATAGAAACACCATGTCTCCAACTTTAAACTCAAGGTATTGTCGATGATTATTTGCATAACTCTTCTGTCGACTCTGAGCTGCCTTGATATGCTGCTGAATGGTTTTCACCTTCTCTACCATTTCCTTGACCATTTCTGGTCCAAGCATCTTACGTTCACTGACCTCATCCCAACAAGCCAGTGTTCTGCACCTTTTCCCATATAGGGCTTCATATGGTGCCATTTGGATGCTCGAGTGGAAACTGTTGTTGTAGGAGAATTCAAACAGAGGAAGATGTTGATCCTAGCCTCCTTTAAAGCCCATTGATCATGCTCTCAACATGTCCTCAAGTTTTTGGATAGTCCGCTCGGATTGGCCATTAGTTTGAGGATGATAGGATGTACTGAAGTTCAGTTCAGTATTCATAGCATGTTGAAAAATCTTCCAAAACATAGATGTGAATCTTGGATCTCGGTCATACACAATAGATAGTGGTACTGCATGCAACCTTACCACTTCCCTGATATATATCTGTACCAGTTTATCCAAAGAGAAATCCTCCCGAATAGTAATGAAGTGTGCAGTCTTTGTAAGACGATCCACAACAACCCAGATTGCATTGTTGCCTTTGGATGTCCTTGGAAGTCCGGTGAAAAAGTCCAAGGTGATGTTCTCTCATTTCCATTCTGGTATGGCCAATGGTTGCATCATCCCCTTAGACTTCTGCCTCTCTACCTTCACTTGCTGACACACCAGGCACTTTGATGTATATTCAGCGATCTCCTTTTTCATGTTATCCCACCAAAAGTTTTCTCAGAGATCTCGATACATCTTTGTGCTCCCTGAGTGAATAGAGAAATTTGAACTATGTGCATCATCCAAAAGTTCCTTCTTCAGCTCCAGACTCGATGGAACCCATAGTCTTTTCCCAAATCGCACAATTCCTTCTTCATTAACATTAAACTCCGAGGATTTCCCCTTTTTGATAGCTTCCACTTTTTCCTGAATTCCCACATCATCCTTTAGAGCATCCTCTAACCTTTCCAAAAGAGATGGCTGAGAAATCATTTGTGAAAGGATTGATGATGTTTACTTCTTTAGGATTCCCATGTCCATCTTAATCAAGTCTAAGAAGATTGGATCCTTCTCAATTCTCATCATTGATAGAATCACTGGGTCCTTTCTACTTAGGGAATCTGCTACCTTGTTCTCTTTCCTAGGGTGGTAATGTATTGAACAGTCATAATTCTTGATGAGCTCTATCCATCTTCTCTGGCGCATATTAAGCTCTTTCTGTGTGAATATATATTTAAGACTCTTGTGGTCAGTATATATCTCACATTTCTCCCCATAGAGATAATGCCGCCAGATTTTCAAGGAAAAGATCACCACTTCCAACTCCAGATCATGAGTTGGATAGTTTCGCTCATATATTTTCAACTGCCTTGAGGTATAGGATATCACTTTACCCCTCTACATCATCACACAATCTAAGCCCTTCTTCGAAGCATCACCGAATACAACAAAAAGTTCCCCATTTGTGGGTAAAGTGAGCACGGGCGCAGTGATAAGCCTGCTTTTGAAATCCTTGAAGCTTTCTTCGCATTCATCACTCCAAGCAAACTTTACTCCCTTTTGATTTACCTTGGTAAGAGGGTTGTAAAATCGTGAGAAATTCCTCACAAATTGTCGATAATATCCAGCTAACCCCAAGAAGCTACGGATATCCGTTACCGATGTTGGCCTCATCCATCCCTCAATTGCATCTGTTTTGGAGGGATCCACAGATATCCCATTTCTTGTGATGATATAGACCAAGAATGAGACCTCCTTCAACTAGAACTCACACTTTCTGTACTTTTCATGGAGCTTCTCCTTGCACAAAGTCTCTAGTACAATTATTAAATGTTCCTCATGATCCTCCTTGGTTTTGGAGTATATTAGAATGTCATATATAAAGACTACCACAAATTTTTCAAGGTAATCTCTAAAGACTCTATTCATCAAGTCCATGAAGATTTATGGAGGATTAGTGAGTCCAAAAGGCATTACTATGAATTCATAGTGCCCATATGTTTTACGAAAAGCAGTCTTGGGGACATCTTACTTCTTCACCATTACTTGATAATATCCCGACCGCAAATCTACCTTGGAGAATTATTGTACTCCACGCAGCTGATCGAACAAGTCATTGATCCGTGGCAGAGGATACTTGTTCTTTATCATGATTTTGTTAAGTTCACAATAATTGATGCAAAGCTACATTGACCCATCCTTCTTCTTGACGAAGAGGACTGGTTCACCCCATGGTGAAGCACTTGGGCATATAAACCCCTTATCCGAATTCTCCTGTAGTTGTTTCTTCAGCTCTTCAAGATCAACAGCGACCATTCTATATGGAGTCTTGGATATGGGTAATGCCACAGATATAATTTCAATTGAGAATTCAACATCTCTTCTAGGAGGAAGACCAGGCAGTTCCTCAGGAAACACTTTCGGGAATTCCCTCACAATAGGCATTTCTTCAAGGATGGTTTCTTCCTTGGACTCAATCATCTGAGATAGATACACGTGCTCATAGGGCAGTAATATCCATGGTTGAGATGATGGAGCTAAAGGAGATTCATATTCCTCCTTACACTTGTAAAGAATCAGGGGTAGATTCTCCATATGGAGTGTGATTTCCCTCTCCTGAAAATATATGTTGGCTCTATATAAGGAAAGCCAATCCATGCCAATAATTGCATCAAATTCCACCAGAGGGAGTACGGAGAGGTTCAACGGGAAATTCAATCCACAGATTATAATAGGGTAGGACTTATACTCATGGGATGCAATGATTGCCCCATTTCCTGTACTCACCGATATCTTCACTTCCATGATTTGTGGTGGTGCTGGGATTGTTCTACTAAACTTTCGAGATATAAAATAATGCGTAGAACCTGAATCAAAAAGTATGTTCACTATTCTTGAATGAATAACTAGCGTACCTATAACCACTTCATTTTTGAGGTTCACTTCGATAGAAGTGATGGAAAAAGCTCTTCCTTGCTGCCTTGGAGGTTGTTGGTTGCCTCTGAAAATGCTTGGATTAGGGCACTGATTTGAAAAATGCCCCGATTCTTTGCATTTTTAGCATTGAAAAATGCGTTGAGGTTCGAACGGAGCATTCCTCTCCTCTGTCGCAGCTGAGGGTCTTTCTTTCTGATAGTTAACAGCTATGTGCCCTTCTCTTCCACACCTAAATCATTTCCTCGTCCCCTTGAGGCAATTTCCGGGGTGCTTCTTTCCGCACTTTTGGAAAGTGAGGTGCTGGATCTTCTTAGCACCGTTGGATTTATCCATCGGACCACCAGCATTGAAGTCAACCTTACACTTCTTATCCCCATGATACCCCTGTGATTCTCCGATATTCATTTAGACCTTGAGGGCACATCAGAAAATTTACTCATAGCTTTCGAAGTCATGGATCGCCAATGATTTCTGTAGGCTAGGCTTCATCCCACCAAATAAGTGGTCAACTTTGCATTCAGGGGTAACGACAAAGTCGAAATCATATCGTGCAAGCCTTGTGAATTTATCCTCGTATGCTCCAATATATTCTTCGTCTTTTTGATTGAGGGAAAGGAAGTCCCTTTCCATCTTAAGCCGGAGGGTGCGCGGAAAATATTTATCGAAAAACATATTCCGAAAATCCTTCAATTCCATCGCCTCGATATCCTCCTCAGGCTTCGTATTTTTGATCAAAGTCTACCATTGATCAGTTTCACCCTCCATACGATTAGCCTCCAGGAGAACCTTCTCTTGTTCAGAACATTGAAGGATGGATAAGATCTTTTCAATGGAGTTGATCCATTGTTCAGCGATCGTGGGATCGGATGATCCACTAAAAGTAGGAGGTCTTTGTCTCAGGAAGCTCTCAATAGCGACTTGTTATTTATTAGGGGGTTGAACGTTCTTCTTGACCCGTGTTTCTATTCAAAACCTGAGTTAGCTGAGAGAGAAGCATGGCAAAGTTCGTGATTCCTACTCCCATTGGATTAGGAATCTCATTTGTACAATCATCACACTGTTATTCACAATGGTTGTTAGCCCGAGTCCTCCTATTACCGGCCATTGGCTAGAATAAAAGGAAAGTTAGGGGTAACACATAAAGGGTAATCCAAAGACAACAGTTTATGACTTATAAATAAACTTTTATTTTCTTAACTCATGAGTCTATAGGATTTAATCTAGGCTTTTCTTGATCTACTTTATAACATATATTCTTAGGGGAATTTTTTTAATTCCCTTAATAAGGTTTCATACTATGCTTGTGAATTTACCAAAGCATGTCCCCCGGGAGTTTCATAACCAAGATTGAAAAAATTCCTGTTGTCGTGCACTAGTTCCCGTTCGAGTCTATCTCAAAGCGGTGTTTTCGGGTTTTACCACTAGGTTACTTCTGTGCCAGAGCCACCTCTACCTGCTCGTATCTAGACATGGATGTATTTGCTTGATAAAAAACTTACTCAATACTCACAAAAACTTAGGGATGTTTTTATTATACTTAGCCTTGTCTCTAAGGTTTTACTAGGGTTTTCTAATCCTAATCCCAAAAAATAACTAAACCTATCCTCTAATACCAACTATGACAACCCAGCTTTTATTAAAAACTTAAACATGATTTATTACATAAAACTTCACTTGATACAACAAGAACATCGGGAGGTTTAGTGTCTTTGGGGCTTAGGATCATTACATAAAAAACTTAAAACATTAAAATACAACATCTTTATTGAAAACTTCCTTTACATGACCACTACATTCCCTCGTACTTAGCATTGCATGGGATAACCTGAGGACATGCATAAGAAAAGGGTGAGCTATAAAGCCCAGTAAGGGAATACACATGGAATAACATGAGGAGTACAATACATGTTAGACATTATGCATATCAATCTATCACAAGAGAAACATGAACATAAAGGCATGATAAACCATGATAATCATAACATGGAAATGTGGCAACAACACTTAACATGGAATTAGCATGAGCCAAGGCTCATTGCACATAGAGCATGAGTAAATCCTCATTGCACTTGAATCACGAGTAAACCCTCGTTGAACTTGAATTATCATGATTAAACACTCATTACACATGATGTATCATGATACTATACTTTACCCAATGCATTGGAGCGCTATAAGGGCGCACCCTTCTTAAACATTTCATTTCATGCATAAGTGTGCCACATGGATCATAAAACATTGATTCATAAAAAATAATCATTTATACCACGATAAAGGAATGTGGAATTCATACATGAAACTTTATAATCAATAAGTAAGTGTGCATAAAGGTGAATACCCTTGATTGAGAAATGGGAATGGTATTCACTACAAAATGGTATTGGCTTAGAAAATCTGTGCAATTTCGACAACGTAACGGCGTGACATAAGAATTCATCAAAATGGTTGATGAGAGAGAAAGGGGTGTCTCATCATATTTACATGAAATGGATAGTAAGGGGATATATATATACATTTCCAGACAATTTTAATGGAATTTAGATTCATGATACGAAAGTATTGCTTGAATGTAGAAGAGGAGAGAGAAGTTCCTTTCGGAATTTTGGCATAGTAACGGGTGTAGATGGGAGGAATTTAATGAGAGATAAAGGGATATCCCATCATTAAAAAAATAAGATTGCATTATGGGGGAGGTTCTAAACATACTCCAGAATTTATAATTGAAATTAAAATAGCATAACAATATAAAGAAAATTGGACAAAAATGAGAAAGGAAGAAAAAACCCTTACTTGGAAGTGTGCTTCCAAAGGCTAGAGAGAGGCTTGTGAAAGGCTTCTTGGGAGCTTGGGGCACCTTGGGAGGATTCTAGAGAGAGTAGGACAGAGGTTGGACGAACTAAAAGGGATTTTAGTGAGGAGATAGTGGGAGATTGGGTGAGTTTATATAGGAAAGGTGAGGGAATTCTTTATTATTTAAGTTTGGGACCCCTTATATTAAATTAATCCAAACCACAAACCAACCCATGGTTTTTACCTATGGTTTTTGGAAAAGGGAATAGGGAAACAATATTTTATAATGACAAAGTCCTAACTTCTTAAAATAATAGGGTTGCTTATGTGGAGGTGAGTCACACTCCCATGGAAAACAATTTAAAAAGACAAGGTGTTTAATACGTCTTGAGGGGTCCATTAATGCTTTGAAAAGTAATTCAAACAAACCCAAAATCACATTTTTTTAATGTTAAAACATATATTGGACAAAAATAATGAATATAGTATTTTATTACATCACTATTGGGTCATTATGATGTCATAAAACACATTATATATTTAAACGGTATTTAATTTTTACCCAAACATTTGACTGTCTCAGAAAATTATGAAAAATTCCCCATTGGATAATTTCTACATCCTGATTCCATAAATAACATTTATTTTATCAAAATAATTTTATAAATATATTAATTTTTACTTTTAAAATAAAAACCGACATTTATCGAAAATTCACGGGTTTTGACAGAAATGGCTTTCAAACCTTAATAAAAATTATAATTGTATTCATAAAATTATAAGACCATTTATATTTAATATAAATTAATTTAATAATAAAAATAATATTTTATTAAAATAATATTTAATTCAAAAATCCATTTATTTAATAAAATAGATTTATTAATTAAATAATAATTATAAACACTATTTGTACTTTAAAAACTATTTACAATGTCTCAAAAATGACAAGGAGGTATATTAATTATTATATAAAAAAATAATATACATGAACATAGTACTAGCGACTCGTTACATAACCCTTTAAAATAGCCACATAAGACCTAAGGGTAAGGTGTGCGATGGTGACAGACTGTTGGGGTGGCTCAGATAACATTGCTCGAGTGGTAATCTCTATAAACTTCCACTTTTCCGATAGACAGTACCATTCAAGCTTGACATGGTGAAGCTCAGCTTGGGCTTGGTCAAGAGCGAAGCCCAAGGATGCCACCTTTTTTCTGAGCTCTGACAAATGGGCTTCGTTAGGAGCAATTCAACTGGATGAGGCCATCACTTCTTTTGTCTGAGTAAATTGGATTTGTTAAAGTCCTACATTTATACTAATCATGTGATCACTGTTCAACGACTATATTAGCAACAATCTAAAGTCTTAACATAAAACCAAAGAAGTTGACATTTTATATAACCATAAAGAGACATTTAATTAGATCAATAGGGATTTCCATTAATGAAACTTTGGGTCGTTACAACCAATGCCTCACATTTCAATAGTTGAAGGATGAACACTAGGTTTTGTTGGGTTTAGATCAAGCCCTTGAGGATCCAGAATGGATGTTGTATGGGAAATCCATGGACTTTTTATGGTCTTACCATGTATTCTAAGGGTACATGATTCTATATTTGTGATCGTATACTGACTCAACATGTTAGACTACTTCCTAACTATTCAATAGAGGAGTTTAGTAGAATTCACAGGACACCTCAATGTGTTGATGATAGTTCGAATCAATGGAGTTCCCTCAGAAATCATATCTAATCATCATTCTTTCTTCAAAACTCAATTATGTAGAGGTTTACAAGATTCCTTTGGGACTCAGTTATGCTTGAGAATGATATTTTATCCCTAGAATTATGGCCATATAGAGAAAACCATATAGGTCATGGCGGACATGTTTTGATCTTGCATGTTAGACTTTGGAAGTAGTTAGGATAGTCACCTACCCTTGGTGGAGTTTGTGTACAAAAATAACAACCATTCCCCCATTGGTATGGAAACATTTGAGGCTTTGTACGGGCAACCCTACAGGTTACCCCATTGTTGGACTAATCTAGGTGAGTCTTCACTCATGGTCTTGATGTTGGTGAGAGCTACTATAGAGAAGTTCTAGATCATAAAATAGGGGACGAGGATAGCATATATCCATCATAAATATTATGTGAACCGACAATGATGATCCTCTGGAGTTTGAGGAGGGAGACCATATATTCCTAAGAGTCTCACCTTGATGTGGATTATGGAGATTTGGTAGTAGTAGAAAGCTTTCTATGATATTACTTGATCGTTTCTAGATACTTCATAGAGTTGGTGAGGTGTCATACTGCATAGCGCTTCCACTAAATTTGGACTTGGTACATGAAATATTCCAATTTCGTATCTAAGGAGATACTTGCATGACCCATTACACATTATCAACTGAGGTGAGTTGGACATCGAGGATGGATTTAACTTTGTAGATTACATGGAGGAGATCAATGATCAATAACAGAGGACCATTCGTGGGTATTCTATCCCCCTTGTGTGAGTTTGATGGAAACCCATTAATCTTAATAAGAGAACCTGGGAGCAAGAGACCCATATGTGTGTCTAGTACCCTCATCTTTTTTAGTAGGTTTTTCTATTTTCATGATAAAAATCCCAAAGTTATGGATAATGTAACATCTCATATTTTCCTCGTATTGTTTTTGGACATTATAAGGATTATTTTTGAGACCAAGCACTGAGACAATGTGAAATTTTGTGGCTTGTTGTGTTTGGAATAAATTTTCGAAAAATAATAAATACATTAAATAGAACACATGGATATTTTTCCTGAGAAATTATAATAACTCCTAAATAGGGGCACAAATATGAAATTCAAGGGAATTATTTAATGCAGAATGTGGGTTTAATCATAGGGGAGGCTTAACCATGGTTGGAATGGGTCATTTTTAGAAAAGTTATAATGGGAAAAATTAAATAACATTTATTAAATAATCAATTTATTTTGTTTGTTTTGACTTAGTGACCTATTTACCCCTTAAATAATATGTATATAAAAATTATTAGGGTTGGCTTCTCAACCCCTATAGATTTTAGATAAACCATTGGAGATATTTTCTTGGAAGAAAATGATGGATCAAGATCAGATCATGGATAATCACACCAATGAAGACCATGGGTCTCATTAATGATGAAAAAAAAATTTTATTCATCAATGATTGATCAAAATCTAGTAAGTATGTTGTGATTTTTGATTTCAATCCCATTTTAATATCAGATGAACTCTGATGAATCCCACAAATAGAATTGATAAATGCATTGTTGGTAGATTTAATTAGATGGAACCGTCTATTTATTTATCGATTTCCTCTCTTCATTCATCCATCTTATTATAATGAATTTAGGCCAAATGAAAAAATCACAAGGTAATTTCCTCACTTTTACGGCTTATGGATCACTCCCTCCATTATTCACACATTCATTATGTGCATTTTCTTTTGGCCCATGGTTTGACGAACACTCGATATTTGATCATTGCACGACCTTTCTTCATCACAATGGATAAATAAATTGGGTGTGGTTTTTGACTGGTGGTGTGATCGTGAGGTGAAGATGTTTGTAGATGATCAATGATGAATCAATTCATATTTTCTGGTTTCATTCTTCCCTAATTTTTATGCATGGTGATATTGGATCAATGGTTTGATTTTTTGAGTAGATTTGAGTCCGGTTTTTGGGCAATAATTGTTGTTAATGATAGAACAACCACTAATATACATGTTCCAGTGAGTTTCAAATCTCTATAAATACACAGGATGATGTGGAATAGATCCCAAAAGATCTAAAAAATCATGAGAAACAAAACATGTACTTTGGGTTACATGCTCTATGGGGCCACTTGTCTATGACAGTATGGTTTCTGTCAAAGTTAAGTATCACACGCCATGAACCCATTAAGAAACACCATGTACCCTCTTTAGCGTGACTTGGTATATAAACCAAAGAGTACACTGACATGTGAAAATGTACATGGCCAAATAGAACACCATGTACTTGTACACATACACAACTTGTTATACACATGATAGTACACCGAAATGACCTCAATACATGGACACGACCAGGTGACATGGGAAGGAATATTTGTGTCCCTACACATAGTGCAGTTCATCTACATTCCATGTGTATAGAGACAAACTTTTTTGTGAGTCTCTCCCACACTAGCAGTCAAGGGGATAGATAGACAGACCGTGTACCCCCTGGTACATGCCATTTACCCCTTTAAAGAGTGGTTGTGGCACTTTATATTATCAATTTGGACCTTTATAGGTTGAGTGCATTCCAATGGTCATTTTTATATAGGTTACAGTGTGACATTACATCCATTATCATTGGATTTTTTCCCACCAGTGTCTCAATATTCAATAGAGTTGTGGTGTTCCTCCATGATATTGGAGTGTGATCCTCTATCTCCTTTGTTCTCTAGGTGGCGTTTGTAGAATCAGTGTGACCTCCTTGAGTAGGGAATTGATCTTCCATCTAGTAGGCCATATTGGTAGGGTATGTGGAATCATTATCTTACAACCCCCTACATAGCGGGTTGAGATAGATTGGGTTCATGGTGTCCCCTATTGGTTATGGGTTTGACCCCATATCCATTAATTAGTATCTTCTTAGACTAGTGAGATTTCTTGGGATGGGCCCAATGAGATTAAACTGTTCATTGAGTGTCTCCAATGATAGCATGACATATGGAATTAGTTCTCCTGAAAAGAGAATTTCTTTGAGCCAAATCCTGTGGCTAGTAGTTGGTTATGACCTCCTACTAGTGTGGTAGATTTCATGAGTATATCTATTTTTTATGTAATTCTATGATTGTTATATCTTATATTGAGATGAATTTACTTGGTTCTTCATGATTACAGTTTTTAGGGTTTCATATTTAGTATTGTAACATTCACTCTAGTAAGGGTTTTCCTACATGTGTCATGTCTTATGCAGATGGAGAACCTTTTGACACTGTCATGGGAGGACATGGAGTAGGTGTTTCCTAGCTAGAACTTAAGAAAACTAGTTGTTTTACAGGGATATTTCCTTTTACTTTATTCCTCAGCATTGGAGTAGGTTATAATCTTTATAGTTTTTGGTTGGGCTTGTATTTAACCACTTCTTCAATTTTAGTACTTTTACTATCATACTCTCGAGTGGGATCTTAGATGTATGCATGAATTATTTCAATTGTTTTACATTTAATCATTTTGTGGGATTTGAGACGTGTGTGTGTGTGTGTGTGTGTGTAGGTAATATTGGCTAATTAATCCCATTTTGGGATATTCCTACTCAACACTAGTCACTATCCCCTAGACTATTGGAGTCAGGCTTGGGGTAGTCACAGGTCAGACATTAGCAAGTCGGGTTGGGAAAATCTTGCATTGGTGGGGGGGTGTGACATGCTCCCCATCCATCAATAATAATGAGTAGGATCCATTTTGGTAGACATTTTGTATGACATAAGGCCATTCCCATTTGTGTTCTAGCTTTGATGGTTTCATTCCTGGTATCATTTGGGTTCTTTGGGCCTCCACCTATCCTTCTTAGAGGATGGAGTGAAGGAAGACTTTTTTACTAATGGCATGTGTGATCTGATTATGAAGAACCTCAAGGCTATGAAATATATGCAACCTACTCTCGTTGATCCTCTCTGATTCATCCTACCGATTTTGTGACTGGTCATCATTAGATAGATATCTACCAATAGATATTCTAAGTGAGGTAAACTATATTTTTATGGGTAACACATACACAGTCTTGTACACCAATGAATATTGTGTTTCCCATCTAGAAGTACATGTGGTGATACGGTAGGCCCATAATCCATGGAGGATCTTATCCGGCTAGGAATTCTTGACCTTATTCACTATATTCTAGAGTATAATTTCCTAATACCTATTTAATGATGCTATTTTTCCATTTTTACACTGCATGATAGCGGTATAAGTGATTGGGATCGATGTTGTACTCTTTGTACAATTTCTTCACCTATGTATAACAAAAGTTGGTGATGTTTCCATCAATATTTTGTGAGGTAATCCAAATCTGGTGATCATATGAGACTTTATAAAGTTTATGAATTTCATCATATTGACACCCTTGAGGGATATCATCTCAGCCCATTTGTATAGGATGTTAGTGTGGGTAAATATGTACTTCGACTAGTTAGTCATGGTTGGGGGTATGGACCCACAACATCCATTCCCATATGAAAAATGGAAAGGAATATTTAGCTATATAAAAAAACTTCAGGGGTTTATGGATGAAGTTTTCATGGATATGGAATTCATGAAATTTCTAGGAGAATTACTCATAGAACTGTATCATGGTTATCTAGTATAATCGCAACCTCTTTCTTTGGTGGGAGAGTTTGGTTCCACACGGATGAGCACCATAGAATCCTACAAGGACTTCTTCCATGATGTAGAGAATCATTATTTCTTCAATTAATCTAAGGATGATTCCTTCAAATCCTCTCTTTTAGAGGTATATATTCTCATTCGACCATCTTGTAGTGTGAAGTTCGATTCTCAGCACTGAATCTGTCACATTCCTAATCGGTCCAACAAGAGATTCCCATTTTGGAGACAAATCAATTATGGGATCCATCCATCTATGGGAGGATATTGGTTCATCATTATCTGTGATAGTTTTGTTCAATTATATTTCATCCATTTAAAAAACTATGATTGGTGAGACCATTCTTTAGTGCATGATACTGTAGATTTCTTCCTCTTGATCGAGGTCATCTACAAGAGTGGCTGCATTATCCAATGCATCAGCGTGAGCATTCTGTGATAAGGTAAAATAATGCAATGTGGGCACAAAAGGGAACTCTTACATTAGTCCCTTAACATAGCTAATTAGAGGGTCCAGTTATTAAATTTTAATGTAATTTTCACCATTGATTTTTTTATCACTAGATTTGAGTCCCCTTTTATTTTTAGGTATGATAATTTCAGATGTAGGGATAGTTACACACCAGAGATAAGGACTTGGTATTCAGCCACATTGTTTGTGGAGACTTTAGATAGTGAGAAAAAAATGGGAAAAATTTCTCTGTCTAGATAGACAAACAAAATCTCTAACCGTACTAGATTGAGCTTTGGATTTTCCATCCTTTCTCTGATGATACATTAGATGACACTATAAAAATACATCTCCCATTATTGAGGAGTGTCATGGGCATAGAAAAACCCTTCATCCAGAATCTCAGAATCAACTAGTGTACTTTCTAGGGTGGGATGTGCCCTGTAGAAATTAGACATGGACTTCCCTTTCACTAACCTCTGTGACACAAAATGGATGTCATACTATTTTAGAGAGATTTCCCATCGGGATAAGCACTTAAAAGGCATGAGACAACTAAGTATTTACTTGAGTGGATCAATATGAGAGAACAAGTAGAATTTATGGTGTTACAACTAATGCCTCATCTTTTTCCCAACAAAGATGAGTGAGAGGCATCTCTTCTCAACATGTGAGTAATAGGTCTCAGAACCCAGGATCATTTGGATGAGGTAGTAGAGAGTTTCCTTATTCCCTACATCATCTTTCTATGTGAGGAGGGAACCTAGTGATCGTTCCATAGTGGACACATATAATATGAGTGGAATTACATCCAACAATGCAATCAGGACCATTGAGTGTAGTGAGTACTGCTTGATACTGTCAAATGATTTTTGGTAGTCATCATCCCATTTGTAGAATATTCCCTTCTTTATTATCTTGGTGAAGGGGAGAGTTTTTCTAGCTAGGTTGGCTATGAAAAATAGAATTTTGTCAAGGGGACCATGGAACCACCTTAGTTCTGTAATATTCTTGAGGGTGACATTATCAGCAAAGAACTATTCTTTTCTGGGTCAACCTCAATGTTGTGGTGGAATACCAAAAATCCATGTAACATTCTTAAAGTTACCTCAAAATCGAGTTTTAGTGGATTCATCTTTATATTGTGTCATCACATCTTGTTGAAGACATTTTGAATATTCGTGAAGTGATCACATTACTATCATAATTTAGCCACTAGATCACTGACATATCATTCTTCTATTTATCCCAAGATGGGATTAAATATATAATGAATGTCATGTTGGTATGTAGCTCCAAAATTATTTAATACAAAGGGAATAACCTAATAGAAAATTATCCCATATCTTTCTTTGGAGGCAGTTGATTCCTCGTCATTAGGTTTATAATTATTTGATTGAACCATAAATACCCATCCATGATGGAAATGGATTGGAAGCCAACAGTTGCATCAGTCGCGAGTTTTATGATTTCAAATGGTAATTATTACTTTAAAAAATTTCTATTAAGGTATTTATAATTAATTTATACCCTAAATTTTCTATTCTTTTTTCTGATATGGACGATTCTAGAAATCCATCTTGGGTATTTCACTACTCAAACAATGTTGGACATGATTAATTTTTCAAAACCTACCTCTACATGGGTATAATGAGAGGGTTAATCCTTATAGATTCCATATTAAAGCCTCTATAGACATCAAGTAAGCTAATATGGTGCATATCCACATCTGGATTCAGTCCAGGAATTTATGTATAATTCTGAGAAAACTGATATAGGTGTTTCCTTATAAATTCAATGTACACCTCTTGATCCTTGAGAGGTATAGAAACACCAACCAATGTAGGTCATGGGTCTTCTTCTATTAATATATTTTCTTATTTTAGCTCATAAATAGTGGTGGAGATATCTTCCTCAAATATGGGAGGGTTATTCTTGAGGTCATACTCTACTTCCTCCACTTATGATTCTATGGATGAATTTTCTGATGAGGTTGGAAATATGAGTGCGTCTTTATCACTATCATGGTGAGAGAGGCCATGAGAATATTTATTATCATCCCCTATTTCATATGTTTTTATAGAGAGATTCCGTAATTGATCATGTTTTACACTATCACCAGGAATATATAGAGCTTAGACATCTAGGATTGAGTCTACCACCTCAACTAGATTTATGGGTAAAACATAATCACTATCAAGCATACTCAAGGGATGTGCAGGGGGTCCCTAAGACATTGGGTTGTTCAATATTAGTATTTTTATCCACTATTTTTTGTTTTCCATAAATTTTATAGAATCCTACCACAATATATGTGGATTTTCAATACATTGATGGTGCACTGTCACCATGTAGTATTCCATACTTTCCATCGATGTGGTATTTCAAACACAAATGAATTTTTAAGGTACACTAATGTGGTTATGAAACCAAGGCCCCCTGATAATGAAATTATATGTATTTTCTTATAGGATAACCATGAAATTTGTATTGTATGTGAGATACACAAACTGAACATTGAGATTGATCATCCCAATTGGTCTTTTATCACTCTTATCATACCCTTGAACGACCATCCTTGTGGGATATAGGTCCCCTTTGTTGTATCCCTATAATCAAAAGGATATAATCAGGATATGGTTGATCCCAAAAACATTATCAATCAGAGCCCTTTGAATATTGAAATTATTGAGTCTTACTAAAACATATTGGGGGATGATTTTTCCCATGATGAACTCATCGTGATCCTAATATATGAATGAGATGGATATATGTAAATATGATGGAATGGTCTCCACTGAATATAAATTGGCTGCAATGAAATCTGTCTCAGACTCTTAAGGGATATAGAGGGCTTCAACGAGTGACACTATGAATTCATTAAAAATTTGGAGTTCATCTAGGATGGAGAGCTTGGCTGGGATAGCCACCAGATATTTTTGAATGAAATACTTCTCTGCCAGAGGATGGTACTTCCAGAGGTGGGGTTTCTTCTTATTTTGTGGCTCAGGAAATAAGGTGTTTTAGGTAGAAATGATAGGTGCATATGAAGAGGTTGATGGGGAATCTTATATGTTTTTCATAGTTTGTGTCATCGTTCCCTCTTATCTAGGTTGATGTTTCCGACGCTTCCCAGCAGGACGCATCCACCTCATCGTGCATCGTCGCTCATAGATAGACTACACTGTACCCTACATTCCTACTTTCCATAGGTGTTAATCATTCATCACTTCTTCAAAGATGTCTTCCCTTGATAAAAATGGTAATATTGTATTTCAGTCCTTCCTTTCATGGATTATTCCTAGAAGTTAATCACCTAGTCTGAGTCTCCCTTATATATATATTAATATGTTGTTTGTGAAACTCATTCCTAGTTCCATATATTTGCAGACACCAGTGAATTACAATATTTCAATATGGACATTCCAATGGGTCTAGTCAGGGTTGCATCCTTCACTCAGGGAATTAGTCATGTTGGGCATCAATATCATGTCTTGACACTGGAACATTGGCCACCAATATTCCTCCTCACAAGGGATATTCTCAATGGTGTGGAAACCCAAGGAATCCCACATCAATCACAAGGTATCTTATGCTAGAGAAATATCTTCCATGGTTTTCAATAGTTATCCCATGTTTAATATGTGGTATGACATGAGTTTATCATCTAGTGGGGATGGAATGGGATGATCAGAACACTTGTAGAGGTGGATCATATAGGTACATACCTATGAGGGAGAACTTGGAAGGGTTACCATATGGATGGATCATAATTCCATATTAGGAGAGACCCAATGGTGGGGTTTCCAATAAAGGGAGAGTTTCACGCCATGAAAGCTGATCTAAACCCCACTGAGGGTGGATTTCGTAAAATGGATCTCATTGAGAAGAACAAAATGGTTTACCATTGGCTATGATTGAACATCATGGGGGTATATGATGTACCCTTTTTAGACTATAGTAATTAAAATCTACATAGTTTGTTAAATATAGTGGAGATTATGCCCCGATACTTCCCATCACAAGAATATTTCTCTTGGTTGGATTGTGTGGGGATTATATACTGAGACCACCTGGGTGCTTCTAGGAGTATCGATAATGTGGATGAATGGGGCTTATGCACTGAGATGTTCCACATAGTTGATGTGACCCCACTGTGATAAGGGTCTGGTGATGAAGCAACTGACTGGGACTTATGCATAGGATCAGCCCAGATGAATGGAGTGATCCCATTGGGCTGTGGTGGCCTAGGTATGAATTAGGATGGATGTGAAAGAAGTGGGAGAAATACAGGGAATGAATTAATTGTTTATGATGATGATATTGAACCTCAATGAGTCTTACTACATATTACAACTATTTGGTAATCAAATTTCATGTAGTTCGGGTATCCCATGCAGTTTAACATTATATGGAAAGGATGAGAGTGGACCAACATGAGTATGATGGTGTCAGACTTGATCCTTAGGCAGGGTTTCTATGTATCCCAGTTGGTTGGGAATAAAAGTACACATAGTTTGGTGGGGGTGTTGTGGATTACACTTGAAAAGAGGTTTTCCAAGCATGTTGTGAAAGAGTTACACAATGAAGCTGCCTAGATAGTCCTGAACGAAGATGTGGCCTCTGGGTGGGGAATTATCCTCCTAAGATATAGTGGCTTGAGGGAAAGGCTAGAATGGTAATGGATGATAGTGTATATTGAGAACCAGGAGGTGAACCCCTAGGAGTAGGTCCATGCGGTTTACCAACAGGTAGGATTGAACCTCGCAGGGGATTCCAACATACCTTGTTTAGAAGACATGGGTCAAAACCCACATAGTCTGTTGGTTCATGGATTAGACATTTCTATAAGATTGGAAATTGTTGAAGTTGGGTCTTACTCTAGGAGGGATTATTATAAGAATTATTTTATTGTCACTAGTAACCTTTAAGCCCATGGGAGTCATGCACAGCGTCAGAAACAAGTTGAACAAATAGACTAGACGGTCGTGTTATGAAAGAAGCATTAACAAGGGATAGTGCATGGCTTACATATAGAAATGGACTAGGGTGAAAATTTTCAAAGGGAGAGGGATGGGGTATTGAGATTCCCTAATGACCATGCCCACTCTGATCTTTTCATCTGGGGGAGGAAAGGAGGAGAAAGAGTGTTTCCTCTAGTTTTAATGTCTAGGGGCTTACACAAGGTTGGGTACCCTTTCCAACGGACAAATGTTGTTACATGTGGGGAGGATATCATTCCATGTGAGGAAGATATCACTCCTGTATAGATGAGTGATCATGGAGAATTACCATGGCGGGGCACCCCATGTGCATGTAACTGGTTGAGGATATAGTTTAACATCATGTGATGAGGACATGGGGTTCTTGGAAGTTTAATTTCATGCTGCTTGGTCGATTTGGGATCACTCCTCACCCCTTGGACTTACATAACTATTACCCACCCACACATGGAGATGAAAAGGAACCAATAATTCCTTATGGGAGAGAGTTGGAGGAGTGGTCAATCAAGGGGTCCACGTCAGTGTAGCTATGAAAAAAATAAATAGTCTTTAGCGTACCTATGGGAAAACGTTATAGGTATAGCAAACCAACTTGGGAAACTACTTGAGGGACCATGAAATAACTACACACAAGCTTATAGGGCAATATAGAAGAGGATATGACAAAGAAATGATCCTATATAAGAGAAGATTTGTGAATATTGGGTTCATTACAAAGGAACTACGAATCATTAATGAAAGGGTCTCATGAATCATGAGTCCCTTACCTTAGCATAAAGTCCTAACTTAATAAAATAGTAATTCAAGAAGGCTTAATGCTTCTTGAATCTTTGAGCAAACCAAAGTGTATCCTTCCTTCATGAAGGGTGGAGTATTTTATGAAAGGCATCCCTACCATAGGTAGAGGACATGAGAAATAAATGAAAACATGTAACATGATGATCTAGTACCTTTAGAAATCCATTTTTTGGTTCATGTTTGTGGTGCTTGAGAGCTTCGAGAAATGGGAGATCAGAAGTTGAAAGTTCAGGGTAACTTTGATTTTAAGGTGGGGGAGAGCTGAATATTTATAGGCAATGATGATCGTGATGCTCATGAGGAGAATCTAGAAGGAAAGAAATGTTTCTATGAAGTGGTGGGGATCTGTCGTACTCATAGATCTATCTATCAAATATGTTCGCGTGGTTGTGGGGCTTGCTCAAACTCATGGACGTACCATCACTGATGCTCCCACGATCGTAGGGCTTCCTTGAACATATAGAGGTACTGTCAAAGACATTCGTGTAGTCACAAGGCTTTATCAAACACACATAGGTACCATTAAATAAGTTCATGTAGGCATGGGTGAGGGGTACCCATAAAAGAGCTTTGCGAGGTAGACTCCTTTGATGAATTTTAGGACCATTTTGTGCCAAAAGTCACTTCAAAACGAACGTTAATTTCCCTATTTCTCAAGTAGAATGTATTTTGGTCTCAAAAAATCCCCCTCAGAATGTGAGCTTACAGGAAAAAGGATGGTTGGATTTTTAGGGTCAATCATGGAAAAAAATTAATTTTCATGAAGCTAACTCATGTTGTCGTGGCATGGTGTGCGCATACACTGGTTCACAACGAATCTTGGGGATGCCAAGGTTGACGTGATGCTCGATCAACCAAAAACTATAAATAGGGAATGATAGAAGAAAAATATGACATGAGAATGAAAAGGAGGCATGTGTTCCATGGATTAGGCCTATGGGTGAAGAATGAAACGAAAAGTAAATATGAGACTGAGCCCAAAAATGAAATGTTTGTGCATTAATACATACAAGAAAAGGATGGGAATCAAGACACACATAGTTCTTGTCCAGATCAGGGTAATAGAGAAATAATAGAAGAGATTCCCTATCAGGAGGGAATATCATGATGGTGATACATGGTTTAAAGTCATGCATCTTGGACTGTATGGTTCAAAATTTAGTGTTATAGAATTCAGACCATAGAGGTTTTGTAGCATTTTCATGTGGGTACGATCCACACAAAAACTCCCAAGCCCACATGAGCCATGCTTGGTGTGGGAAATAGGGAATAATGATAGTCTTTTCTAGTCTTTTCCATCACATGGAAGAACATAGAAAGGGTAAGTAAACATCATACGGGAAATTCAAAACTGTACTGACCTTCCTACTTGATGCACATGGATGTATGGAGGGGAAACACCAGGGGTGTTAGAATTCCACCAGAACATTGGGAACTGGAAGATGACAATAAAAAATCCCAATATCTAGAACACAATGTGGGTAAAATAACGATAGATGATAGATTCTGTCCATGTTCAGTGTCACAACATCTATATTGTGTTACCTAGGATGTGGAAAAACAGATGAGGGTTAGTGGTTGAACATGTTTGAAATGTGAGAACTATCTCAACATGTCATCCAAAGTATAGTAGGGCATTCACCTTGGACTGTAGGTGATCCGTGTAGCAAGGTACTATGTCGTTCAGTGTCCCTTTTGAAATGAAATATGATGTAGTTCCAAATAAGGAGTGGTGTGAAGCATGTAAATGGATTGATAGACTATCCATGCAGATTACAACACTCTTAGTCTCACGCCCCAACATGCCAGAGCATGTCAATGGGAAGACATTGATAATATTAAAAATAGTTTAAGGCCATTTTTATTAGACCTAGTGATCTTATTTTAAGGTCATAGAGTTTAGACCATATGGATGAGACCCCCGAAGAAGAACTCTGTGGTGTAGTTTCATGAAGCTACCTAATGTGAATAGGCCTAAGGAGGCCCAAACCACATCACACATTCCCAAGTGTAACTATAACATAGTTTAAAGTCACAATGATTGGACAATTGGGTGTTTCTCTAATGGAACTATGTGTCATAGATAAGTGATGTACCTGACATGATTAAGGACCAAGGAGGCATGTATCCATACCATGTATTCTTAAGGAGGTATTCACATAGTTTATATTCATGATTATTGGACTTCATCTCCCTAGTTTAAGGTCACTGATTTTGGACTGTAGTAGAGGAAAAAGAGAAAAAATGTTAATGAACCTGGGGATGGACCTAAAGACCAAATTTCTGTGGGTCACTACGTATCCCATGAGGATAGGAATCAAGTCTCACATAGTTCATGAATTCCATTTAGTTTAACATCATGTGGTAAGGATGATGGTGGGAAAGGTGTTCCAAAGGGGAAGTGCATGGAATGAAAATTATAACCTGACATGAATGGGGACCATGAAGGCCCATATCCATTGCATACACCCCCAAGGAAGGTATACATAGTTTATATTCTTGTGATATGACTTAGGCACTCAGTTTAACATAATTTTCTTGGGATGTGGATCATTTCCCTTTTATTGTCATGTATAAAGAACCATCAATGTGGTGAAGTTTAGTGTTGTGAAGCTAATATGTGGCAGTAGTTTGATGTCATGTAGAATTGGAAAGAAAAATGATGTTAATGAACCAAGGTATGGACTTGAAGGAAAAATGTGTAGTCTTTGGTACATATCCCATTAAGATAGAAATAAAGATACACATATTTCTTCAATTCCATGTAGTTTTACTTCATACTGTATGGATGAAACATTGTACATTTTAACATCACGTGATCAGGATGATGGTGTTGGGAAGTTTTTCATCCTGGAGGTCGGATGAAGTAGCAGTTTAACATCATGCATGAGATATGTCGGATGTTACATAGTTTATTGTTAGGAAACTAGGACAATGTGACACAGTTTAACATTGTGCTTATGGTATGATGGGGGATTTCCAATTAAGGTCATATAGAAAGGACCATCAACTCTCTACAGTTTAATTTCTTTCATCTAGGAAAAATATGGTTCTTAGTTTAATGTCATAAAATTTGGACCGTTTTCTCCTAGTATAAGGTCATAGAGTTTTGAATGGTGAGATGGGTGTCTTGGATAAACATGTGTGGTGTGGATGAGTTATAATCCCAATGTGAATGACACCTAGGAGGACCAATTCAACACAACACATCCCTAAAAGGTTAATAAACCTAGGGATAAACCTAAATACAAAATGTACGAGCATTTCTATGTATCCCATAAGGATGGGAAACATAGACACATGTAATTATTTAATTCTACATAGTTTAACATCATGTTGTAAGAACGATGGAAATTTTACTTTTAAGGTCAAGAAGGATGGACCATTAATGTTGTGCAGTTTGAAATTACACAGCTAGGATGATGGTGATTGTTAGTTTTACATCATGAATCTTGTATGGGGTAGTAGTTTAATATCATGTATAAAAAGATCCTATGCAGTTAATGTCATGTTGTGAGGACATTTAAGCATAGTTTAATGTCATGTTGTAGGGACATATAAGAAAATGGGGGTTAATGAACCAGGGGTTAGACCTAAAAAAAAATTTCTGGGATTCACTGTGTATCCCATAAGGATATGAATCATGCTGCATGTAGTGCTTAAAGTCTGTGCAGTTAAGAGTCATTTGATAAGTAGGATGGGTATAATTTTATTTATTATCATGAGACTAGGATATTTGGGGAGAGGTATCCCAAAGGAGTAAATTTTATGTGTCCATTGTAACCCATGTTAAATGAGGACCAAATAAGTCTACAATGTACCATATGTTTCTAGGGAAATACTATGCATAGTTTAAAATAATAATGCCTCGACATGGGATTCCAATTTAAGGCCATGGAGCTCATACCAACGGGTGATTTTCTAATAGATATATATTTAACATGGTGATTTGACGAACCCAACATCAATGATGACTAAAGAGGCTCTTTGTGAAACTATATATTCTTAAGATGACATGCATATAGTTTAGAGTTGTGATTATTGTACATGAACTCCAAGTTTATGGTCATAGATTTGGTACTATAGTAAAGTGAAAAGGGATGAAAAGGGTGTCGATCCTAGGATGGGCCTGAAGGAAAAATTTCTAGTCGTTTATACATATCACAAAAGGATAGAAATCAAGACACACATAGTTCTTGAATTTTGTGATATTTAATGTCATGCGATTAGTACATTGCAGGATAGTTTAACATCATGTTGTATAAGAAGGTAGTTACTTATGCAAAGTGATACTTGAGAAACATGACATTGGTTAGAGGAGTGACATGCTCTTTATCCATGGTAATCAAATTGTATACACCGTTGGGGTAAACCATATGAATGGTGTAAGTTCTTTCACATTTTGGCTTCATTATTGGGGGATTCCTTCCAGGTATCATTGGTGTCCTCAGAGCCAGTACTATGTCACGTTGAAGGAAGGAGAGTATGTGAACTTTATTGTTGAAATCTTGGGATTTATTATTTTGATGCCTCTCTAGATTTTGTAGGGCCAGAGGAATGTTCTTTTAAAGGGCTTCCAGTTTATCAAGATGATATTATACTATCTTTTTGGACATATTCTAGTCATAGATGGTTGTAATAAGTGATGGAAATTGAATCTCAAGGTGTAGGAATACTCCTGTTCCATACACTAGGGAATACGGGTTCACCTGGGTGGAATTACATGTTATCGTCTAATAATCCTAGAGAGTGTTGGGGTGCTTGTCTAGAAAACTCTTCTGTTTTTGACCAACCATCTTATACATAATATTAAAAAGGTTCTTGTTGAATGCCTCAATCTGATAATTTTCTTGTGCATAGTAGTGAGAAGTATGGTTCTTCCAAATTTTTTACATAGCTTAAAATTTCTTCATCTCATCTACACAGATATTGGTGGTGTTATCAGTAAGAATAGTGAGATGGACTCTAAATCTATGGATGCTGTTGGAGCTTAAAAACACAATGATAGAAAATTCCATGAATTATTTAAGAATAATTTCATTTTCCCAATCGAAAAATAAATCCATCGTAGTCAAAATGAATTTTCATGGCGTTTTGTCGCTGGTGGATAAGCTCTCACCACATTGTGTCCCCAGAATACAATAGTCTAAGAGTACTTGGTAGTAGGAAGGGGATTCAAGGGTCGATGCACAAAGTTGGCATGGATATGAAATGTGTGCCATATATTGTAAAACTCGATATAGTCATTGACCATGGTGGGCCAAAAGTATCCCAACATTTTAATCTAGTGGGAGTGTTTTAACCACGCCTGATGCGATCCATAGGAACCAGTATGGACTTCCTGTATAACTAGGGGAATCTCATTTCCTTGAATGAAACATTGGAGTATTCCATCAAACTCATGTTTTTAGAGTGTCTTCTCAAGGCTGGGTACACTCTAGAGGGTGAACTATGATGCACACTAACAGATTCTCTGACGTTCAGATCTGTCTATTAGGAAATTGTTTTTTAGTGGTACTCAATGAAATGAGCTTTCTAATCAAAGATTTCCACTACTATGGTAGGGGGGGTCTGAAGGTCTTTATGTGAAGGTACTGATGGTAAGGTGGTTTACCTGATGCTTTTATCATCATCCGAGATGACAAGGGAGATAAATCTTTGATGAAGTAAATTAATGAATAGATCTTATTGCTCAATCTCTTAAATATACATGTCCAGATTAGCTAGGGCATCGGCTCGATCATTCTGTGAATGGGGAACATGTGTAACCTCTAAAAGAGAAGGGAACTGGTCCATCAGCAAGCGAGTGCGCTATAATAGGGGCATGTGATCTGGCTTCTTAATAAAGTAATTGAAATTGATATAATTGATGACCTACTTATATTCTACCATCAGATATAGGTGGGGGAAAATCAATCTTAAAGGATAGATCGAGGGAATTTTTCAGAGCCTGGTACTCTGCCTTGTTGTTTGCGCAACCTTTTTCCAACAAGAATGAATTGGGAAAGATGGCCTATGTAGGCATGATAAAGATGATTCCTAGACCAACTCTATTGATCCTTTGATAATTGATCCTTCCACCAATTGAAAATATGGAATTTCCATCAAAATTAATCTTCCAACATGGCATAGATGGATCCACTGAGGGGAAAGTACTATCTGAAAAATTAAAATCTATGGGCTACTTTGTTGGGGTTGGATATGTAGCCTGAATGTATTCTAATTAATTACCATTTATAACCATCAAAGGGATAAACTTGATGTATAACTATTGAAGTATCACTTATCAGAACCTTTATTCTTCTAGTCAGAGGGACCCAGATATTCTTTAGTTAGCCTGATGTTGTGGATAGTTCTAGTTGGGAAGAGATTGATCCAAGAACTTGTGTTGAAGAGAGAGTGGAGGACTTCCAAACCATTGAACTATAAAGTGATGCATAATGGGTGGATATGTACATGTATAGGGGAGAATTCATATTCTCCTAATAATTAGATGATGGATTGGGATTATTCTCACTCAAATTCATTATAATTAAAAGAAACTATGGCCACTACCTCCATTTCAAACATGAGGGTCCTCTTCAAGGACTTTGTGGGGAATTCACAGATGTCATATGAAATATTTTAAGGCCTTGAAAATCAAATTATTTTCAGGAATATTGGAATGATTCTTGAGCACATAATTCTTCTATGAAAAGTGATCATTTCTACTGGAAGGAGGTATGATAGGTGTCGATGGATGAGTTAGAGGATTCTAGGTAGTTCTAGGGATATCCCAAATATTTCAAGCTAAACCACCCAAAATTACTACTGACTGACTGTCAGATGACTAATATATTTCCACAGTTAGGCACAGTTGACCCCGACATGGTCACAACAGATCTATTTGGTCAAGTAGAAAAAATGGAAAAGATAGTGAATCATTTAGGATGGGGTGTGATGACTTCTCATGCAGAACTTAGTATTGAGACAACTATCTGGTCTCTGTAGCATGTACGAATTGACTAGAATTTTTGTCCTGCAAATTTTAAAAAATTAAATATCCATGGATCCATCGATGGCAATGTCTATGTGGAACATTTGGAGAACCTTCCTGAAACTCCTCATAATTGGGAACCATGCATGGGTTCACCATCTCGACAATATTCAATATGGCATACTTCTGGTCATCATCTAAGGAATCCTCTATTACTGGGAGAACTCTAGAGGGAAATTCCAATTTCTAGTGGCATGAAGTCACTAAGATTGAGATATGGATTCTACACTGGTAGGGGGATTTTGTTTCCCTTATTACATAATTGTTTTATCTTTTTAGGAGGAGAGGACTAGGATATGAATGTAGAAGAGGCAGCTCGAGGATGTGCAAAAACTTTGGGAGGATTTGGAATATTCAAATGGGAACAAGTGATACCATGGGAATGAGAGACTACCCTATGATCCAAAAAATATTCATAATTATGAGACCTATGGATAGAGATTTTCTTCCATTCATCTCTGTTTCCATTATTAGGAATCACAGAAACACATGACACTTATTCTAGGGAAGGGCCCAGTCTGACTTCATTGTTATCAACCTTGTCCTAGATTCATTCATTGAACACATAACATTGCTTGATGTTATGACCAAGGAACCTGTGATAAGGTAAGTAGTTTGGGTGATCAGTGAGATTATCCTCTTGGGGTATCTAGTATTCTATAAACATCAAAATCCCTTGATCCGAGTCACTTTAGAAATAACCAAGAACTTGAGCTTCATCGAATGAGTAGGTCTGATTTCTTTTATCCCAGAAAGGAAATCTAGGAGCCTATCCCTGATGAGTAGGTGGATCATGATGAGGGTATAAAGCCTGATTTTGTCTCCTAGGTGTTAGTGCATGATGGAGTGGTGAATACTGATTTTGTAGGGGATGATACTGGGCCTGAATTTGGGCCTAATGTTGTTTACCTATGTGATTATATGGATTATCCTCTTCCGGTAAAAATTCTAGCCACCTGGGGGACACTATATGTGCAAAAATAGTAAAATCTTCCTTGGAGGCTCTTCTTGTAAGATCTGGGGGAGGAAACATTTATGCATGTTTGGCCTACAACAAGTCTTCCTCTAGACACTATTCCTTGTCAAAAAAACATGGAATCCACTTGGTAAATTCTGCATAATGAGGGAAGGAACCAATTCATTTGTTACATTCCAGACACATATCATTAGCGGCTGTTCTTGTGTTAGTGGCATTTTGAGCGAATACTTGAGGCCCTTCCACTTCGCAAATTTTTTTTTCGAATCACTCATCTAGACATTGTTTTAACATGAATAGGTAATCAATATTCATATTGTGAATGGTGGAAATAAACTGACAAATAAACTAAACTCAAATATCTTTCCAACCAGCAATGGAATAAATGGGTAACTAGTTGTACCAGATGGTCGCGGGCCCTTCAATTTTTTGTATGAAACATTAGAGGTTTGTGGCCTCCTATTATAGTTATTTTCCTAGCATGATTCCAAACCTTTAAATAAAGTGGTTCATATGATGTAGTGGTTCAACCATCCTATTTAAGGGGGAGAAGGTAAGATTCCCTAAATCCGGGGGTGCTTGCATGTTGTCCACCCATACTGGATATGGATTTCCATCAATTGGGATTGCTACCTACCATGTATTAATGGCCTCAAAGAGAGTGATGAGAATGGTAATAAAATTGAATAGGTGGGTATTCCTATCATGATGAGTATCCTTTCCCATCAATGTATTCATAGGCTTAGTGGCTTATGGAGTAGTTGGTAAAATTTCTAGAGTAATGCCCATGAAACGACATGAGGAACTGCTGGAGCGACGACAAAATCTAGGTCTTGAGGGAAA
Source organism: Viscum album (assembly GCA_963277665.1). NCBI lineage: Eukaryota > Viridiplantae > Streptophyta > Magnoliopsida > Santalales > Viscaceae > Viscum > Viscum album. The sequence continues at coordinate 1,328,338,464 of OY728165.1, read as the reverse complement.
TCCTCATGAAATTCAAGGGGATTTGTAGATACATACCCTAATCTCTTTCCATAGGCTCTGATATCTACCGTGTCGGTATACATATGATTTTCAAGATCAGTAGAAGTAAATATGTTGAGAATGAACTATGGTTTTCCCTACTACCCCATTGGAGGAGGGACACGATTATTTCAAGGATCACCATTTTTTGGATGGCGACCTCCAACATGCTCAACAAGGAGGTCATCATTGGGAATTTTCTGTTTGTCAAGCGGTTGGAGAAAGGTGGACATTGTCAGATCAATCTTGGTCTTATGTGCAGTACTGGATGGGTCAGAGGGCTTAATGTTCTTAATCTTTTCCTTACCTTACTTGATGTTTTTACTGAAGGCTAATGATTCGGTTGGCAGTTCAATGACAATCATATTGATTTTTTTTCAAGTGACAATACCTAGGGGTTGATCAGGTGTTGCGCTATCCTAGGGGTAGGATCTCTCCTTCAGAACATGCATAGATTCCCCATTTTGGGTGTATCTCTGGGACAACCATGTTTACTATACCAGTACCTGGAGGCATATCCTTGATGTGACTGGGTAGGTCCAGCTACCGTAGGATAGTACTAAAGTGAATATCTATATACTTCCCACATCCATGAATTGGTATGCATGGGGTTGCCTCTTCGTTAGTTTTTTATAGCACTATGAAGATTTGATCTCATCATTACTGACTAGTCTAGTGGTAACTGGGTGATTTAGGGTGCCGATCTACAGGAAGAACTTGAAAATAAACCATGAAACATAGCTGGATGATTTTGTCATAATTATCCTGGATTTTTGGATAATCCAACTGATAGTTCTAGATGTAGAAATGCATCACCCAGATGGTCTGGTCAAAGAACATGATTTCATATTGGGTATTAAACACTACTTCACGAGTGAAGACAGTGGGTGTCAGTGGTGAGTCTAGTGGGTTCTCATCATTTACCATGCCTCAGAATAACTATATGTAATCTAATGCTGAGATAGGGAATGAAATTGAAAATGATGGAGAGGGATGCACAACAATAAACTTTAAGGGAGAAAAGTCTCCTACACTTTCATGTACCTATATAGAAACTTGGGGACATTATTCATCTCACCTTTTGGGATGATAAAACTCATATACCGGGTTCCTACCCCATACTCTAATAAAGATAATCTGTGTGAAGAATCCAGCATCGAGTTACATTCTACGTTATAATCTGAGAAAAATATTAGATTGACAATGATATGGAACTTCTCAGAGTCCTTCCTTCGGTAAAAATGATTCCCCCTTATACCCTGAAACAGTTCTTCATGGTAGGATAAATCATTTTCCCAGATAGGATCCTCATGCATGTTGGTGCTAGAGTGGAGAGGGCATCCTCTTCAGCTGATTATGGCACGATGATGGCCTTCGCATAAGTTGTTTTTTGAGGGGGATGGCCTCCACTTTGGTGAGATGAGGTGAAAGGAGCACATAGAAATATTTCCAATAGAACATGGGGATGCCCTCAGTGTTGGTGAGCTTGAGTATGAGTATAAAAATTGTACTATTTGATGGATGTGTGGAAGTACCTCCATGGTGGGGATTTATGAAGCATGTAGGACATCTAATTAAGTTTTTAAGAACATAGAGAGGACCTCCATGTTTAATGTTTGTGGCATAGAGAGGACCACCATAATGGTTGATAGTGGTATCATGAGGGGGGGGGGGGCTTCATACTAATCGAACTAGATATGGGGAAAAACTTTGTTTTGAATTTTGATAAAGCGAGGAGGACCTCTTCTAAAGCTGATGGAAACATGTGGAGAACCTCCATGTTGATGAGTGATGGTGTGAGGATGACCTTCACTCTGGTAGATGTTGTTGTAGGGAGGACCTCTTCCTAAGATGAAAATAGTGTGAGTTGGAACTTTTCATTATTGATTTGTGACATGGGGAGAACCTCTATATCTGGAATCATAAGCATGGAGAGTTCCTCTATACTTAGTTCCAACAATACGAGGAGACATCCATTTTGATTGATACCAGTGACATGGGGTTGACCTCCACGTTTGGTGAGAGAGTGTGGAGGACCACTGCTTGGGATGCTGATGGTATGGGGTTTTACTGGGTCTCATCATCATGGATTTTCCCATGATGACTAATGATCATTATAGCAACTAAAAGAGTCAACCTAGACCACTAGTAGGGTTTAAGAGGTATCAATTTTGATTAGGAATAGGTGGATATGTGCTCTGTAGTAGTGGGGACCTAGTAGAATTTATTTGGGGTGGAATGGGCCACTGAAGTTGTATATGTGGATTCCCCCTAACGGGTGTCTTCCTGAGCTTGTTCTTGACATTGGCGTTGGGTTATCCAGATCGGGGCTAGAGGAGTAGGGGCATAAACCACCTATTCATCGAACTGGGGGATCTGTAGTAGCGACATTGATGCGGTATGGTGGGATACCTCCTAGGTATCTCCTAGATGGTTGTCATATCCAGAATGACTCAGATATCCATTACCTCATCAGAATAGGGAAGTGAATTATAGGAAATTTCTATGGAGAGGCGCCCAAAGTAGTTGGAAGTTGCAGTGGGGAGCAGTGGATCCCTATTCGGCCCTTGGGGGTGGCAGTGATGACAAGTCATACAAGAATCCAGGTCCAAGTGGGTCATATCCCTTGTCGAAATGAACCCCTCCTGCTCATACTTTCATACGAAATAAATCACCCTTCTTTGAACAAATTCTAAGGGTGATACCAGGCATGGGTGTTCAGTAGTCATTGCCATGGATGACATTGTGACAGAGGTGGAATCCTTTAGGATTTCCACATTCTTGTTCCTCCTACCCCTACATCTGCTTGTAGGGAGAGATTGGTTCCATTTTCCTAGGCCCTACAAAGAAGGAAGATTCAACTATCAGAATGAGTAAAAAGAATGAAATTCATGATTCCCCATCATCATTTAGTATTCCATGGTTATAGAGAGGTAGATACACACTAACAATGCCACGAACCAAAATACCCAATGATTAACTGCCCAATTTTTGTTGAGTTCAATGATAGGACCACTATTCTCTTATAAGAACATGGTGCTGACTAGCCGTATCTAGTGATATTATTATATAATGATGTCTAAAGTACTACTAATCACTCTTCTAGAAGAAGTGTTCATGTCAGGATCACTATTTCTATTTCTGATGATTTCCACTAGGGCGCGACAACCTCATCACGCGTTGTATGTTTATTGAAAGATAACATTGTAACCCACATTCCTTCTTTACAAAGGCATGTGGCATTAATCACTTATTCAGATATGAATTATCCTTGATTGAAATTGAATGATGGGATTTACGTACCCCCTTTTATAGATTCCTCTTTGGAATTCAACTCCTAGTCCGGGTATCCCTTATAGATAAAGACGTCGTTCGTGAAACTCAATCCCAATTACATCTCTTTGGGAATACCAGTCCATTACACTGCTACTTTCTAGACATTACAAGGGGCCTAGTCATGACATGAAACTTTTGTCAAAGAATTAGTCACATTGGGTGTCATTGGAAAGTCTAGATGATAGAACATTGGTATCCTTTATTCTTCCTTAGAAGAGGGATTTTCAAGGGTTCAGAAACTCAAGGCATCCCACATCAATTGTGGGGTATGTTATTTCCAAGTCATGTCCTATGAGGTTTTATTTAGACATACCATGTTTAAAATAGGGTATGTAGCGAGTTTAGCATTTAGAGGAGACAAAATGGGATGATCATAACACTCATGGAAGTGGATCCGATAGGTACATCCCTAGGGGCAGCACTTGGAAGGGTTACCAGATGGATAGATCAAAAATACATATGAGGATGCACCTGGGGGTGGTGTGTCCCATAAAAGTAAGGTTTTGAATCATTAAGGTTGAAATAAACACTATTTATGGTAGATCAAGGATGATAGACCCCAATTAGGGGGAAACCAAGGTTTAACATTGGTTGGGATTGAACCTCGTGGAGGCTTCCTACGTTACCTATTTTGAAGAAAGTGATAAAAATCCATGTAATTTATTGGATGAAGTGGGGTTTATGTGATTGGACTACATGTAGTTAGAGGATTACTCTTGGTTGGATTATGTAGGAATTATGCACTAAGACTTCCTAGGTTCTTCTAAAATCTATAGTAATGTGGATGAATGGGGAATACACACTAATATGGACCATAAAAATGATGTGATCCACCATGATAAGTGTGTGGTGATGAAGCATATTACTGGGGCTTATGCATAGGATCTTCTCAGATGAATAGTGTGATCCCATTAGTATGTGACCACCCAGGTAGGAATTAGGATATATGTGCATGAAGTGTGAGAAATGGATGGAATATATGGATTGTTGAAAATGTGGGGCTTGAACCTCATAGTTCCTTCCTAAATATCCCACCTGGTTGTAAATCATAGTCCATTTAGTTCTGGTATCCCAAGTGTTTTAACATCATACCTTAATGACGAGAGTGAATTGACATGAATATAATGTTGTTGTGCTTGAACCTTGGGGAGGTTTCCTAAATAATCAAGATGGTTGGGAATCAATGTCCATGTATTTTTGTGGGGGAATTGTGGTTTACACCTTAAGTGGCCTCCCAAGCATGTAGTATGGGGATAACACATTTAAGATTCCCAGATAGACCAGAAGAAGATGTGGCCTCCAAGTGGGGCTTGATCCTCTCGATATACATTGGATTGAGGGAAAGACTAGGATGCGAATGGATGATGGTGAACACTAATATATAAGAGTTTCACCGCTGGGAGGAGGGAACTGTGGTTTACCAATGGTTAGGATTGAACCTCATGATGTTTTCTTACGTACCCTATTTTGAATTGAGGGATCAAAACACCGGTAGTTTGTTGGTTTTGGGATTACATATGTATAGAAGCCCAAAATTGGTGGAAGACATGGATTACTTAGTGTAGAATTCCTAGAAAAAGGATTCCATAATAACTACTAACCTCTAATCCCATATTATTAATGCTTTATGTGAGAAAAAAGAAGAAGAAATAGACCATAAAGTTGCGTCGTGAAAGATGTGCCAGTGAGGGATAGCATGGGGATTACGCGTAGAAGTAGCCCTTGGTGACAATAATAAAAGGTATAGGGATAGGGTATTGAGAGTCCCCAATTACCATAACCTCTCTGATCATTTCATTTATAGGAGTCAAGGAGGAGCAAGAGTGCTACCTCCAGCAAGAAAGGCATGGGTCTTACACTAGGACAAATAACCTTTCCCATGGGTAGACATCATTACATGCGAGAGGGATATCATTACTTGTGGGGAAGATCTCACTCCTTTGGAGATGAGTGGGTGTGGAGACTTCCCATGGGGGGCACCCCATGTGCATGGCCTGGGGTGGGGCTACATTTTAATTTCATGTGTTGAGGAAATGGGTGCTTCACAATTTATCACCTTGTAGCTTGGATGAGGTGGGATCACTCCTCACCCCTTGGACATACATAACTAGTACCCACCCACACATGGGGAAGGGAGGGAACCAGAAATTCTCAATGATAGTGAGGTGTAGGATTGGTTAGTTGAGGGGTCCACATTATCATAGTTATGAAAAAATCAAAATCTATTTTCCTACTTATGAGAAAAGGTGCTATGTAGAGCAATGTAACATAGGACATCACACAAGGGATCAAGAAACCACAACCTTAAATCCTATAGGGACCCATAAAATATGATATCATGAATCAAGTATCCTCTTTAAGAGGATATCCATGAATCTTGGGTGATTCTTGAAGGAACTCGACTTTGTGAAGGAAAGGGCCTAACAAATCATGGGTCCCTTTCTTTGTTATAGAGTCCTAATCTAAGAAAAAGAGTACTTCCCAAAGGCTTAATGTTTAATGAATCATCAATAAACCTAAAGTGGATACTTATTTAAAAAAGGAATTAGGCCTTCACAAAAGGCATCCGTACCATAGGATGTCTTCATCGGGAATAAAGGAAAGTAGGGATCATGATGCTCAAGTACCATGGGAGATCCATTTTTTGGTTAGGTTCGTGGGGCTTGGGAGATTCTCGAAATTGAGCTCAAAAGGTGAATGGTTTGGGTAAAATTTCTTTTACACTGGGGGAGAGACACATATTTAGAGGAAATGATGATCACAAATCTTACAGGGTCTGCCGCAAAGGAAAAAATGAAGATGTGAAGGGGTGGGGATCAATCAGACTCATGGAGTTGTCCATCAAATACGTTCGTGTTGTTGTGGGGCTTGGTCAAACTCACAGAGGTACCATTAAAGACGTTCACATGGTCATTTGAATGTTCAAAATCATAGTGGTACCATAAAATATAATGGTGTGGTTGTTGGGCTTTATCAAACTAATAGATATATGATCAAAGACGTTCACACAGTCGTAGTGGTTTATCAAACTCATAGAGGCAACATCCAAGAAGTTCGTGTAGGAAATGGTGAGGGGTATTTGTGAAGGAGATTATTGAGTTAGACTCCTTTAAATAATTTTTGTGTAGTTTTGAGTCTAGATTAACTTCAAACCATCCATGTCATTTCCCATTTCTATAATAGCATATATTTTAGCATCAATAATTGATCAGTTAATCTCTATGCTACTAATCAATAATATAGGATGACTTGAATCTCACCATTGCTAGAGGGTTCTAGGAAACCTATGTATTTACATTGGGACTACTAAAGCTCCTACCCATGGGCCTCATCTACATATGTTTCTTCTATGGGTACATGACAAAAATATTGGGTCCAATCATGCCCCCCTTGTCCCTATATCCTTGGCTCACGTGACTTTGTCCTCCATCTCCCTAATAAGGTAAGGGGAACTTTTATTTTGAGGAATATTCATCATCAGGGAAGAGATATTTCAATTTTAGTGTGTTTATGGAATTTATTATGAGATCTTCATTTGATGATTGTTCTATTTGGTGGGGCAGTTCTCGTGCTTCAGATGTTTCTTGGAAAAAATTTACAAGAGTCAAATATTACATCAGAGCTAAAAATGTCTCTTATTCTTCTATATATTCTTATGTGTGATGGTTGTTCCCAAATTTATGAGGAATATTAGATGTCACCTCCCTTGGAGATGATATCTCTATGGGTCATTGATGCTATTCTCTAAAGGTGACATGAGCTCCGCCAACTCTTTTTTGAGTCATATAGTTGTCGAACGTTCACCCACACCTGGTAGGAAGTTTTTATGAATCGCTTTCTTTATCTAACTGGGTGATGGTTATGAAGGCCACCTATCTCGAGGAGTCCTCTAACACCACTTATCCAGAATCTACCATGCATTTAAGGGTGTATTTGAAGATGAAGAAATACTAGATGTTATAACCCAACCTCTAATATAAAGGGATATAGTCGGCGATAATGATCTAATTGGGATTCCTAATTTGTGGAATCTTAAGAAAGTTATTGTCCATGTTTGAAAGTAAATAACTAGGGACTAGTTCAATTTGAAAGGATATTTCTTTATCCCTCTGTTCCTCAATTCCCAGGAGACCCAAATTTCTCTGTACTTCGACCGAGGGTGTTTTTTGTTGTTGTTTCTGCTCAATGTGAGTAACTGGGCGATTCGGAGCCCACATAGGTTCTTGAATGGTCAGTTCTATTGGTTTGAGGGTAATAGTAGTAGCTTATTATTTTCTTGTACTTTTCCCCTATTCATAGGATGTGAGTCGAGATTTGGACCGGGTCTACTGAATGGAAGCTTCCATGCCTAGCACCGTTTCTACAAACTCAGGGAATGCACCTAGATATTTTTTTGGATCATAGGTTTCTACAACTAATCCATGATATTTTTATCACAATGTTCAAGAAATTTTACCTTTGAGAGAGGGATGTTTAGAGAGTAGGTTAAACTTTTCCATATGTCTATGATGTCAAACACCCTCTCAATATCATGTTACTTTTAGTTTTTCATGTAGTAATTGTCATTTTCCACACTGTCTAGAAGAACTGATAGAGGAAATGATGATAAAGGTCTTCCTATCAAAAATTAATCATATTTGAAGAGTACTATGCCAAATAAAGTCTATCCCTATCAAGGTATTTAAAAAAAAATCATCTAGGTCACCTCTATTTGATCTTAAGGGCCCATCATCAGACCACTTTAGGATACAACGTGTGTGATATGTTTTCATGTGTCTCCCATTTTGTGAAAGGAAGAGAATTTAGTATTTCATTAATTAGGTGGAGGAAAAGTGTCATCCATCCATTCAGGATACAAATTTATCTCATGATGAATAGGCATGTGAATCCCCTCCATGTATTCCATTCAAGTAGTCAGGGACTCGATGACATTGAGTGATTCTAGAGGCACTGTTGTATGAGCCACCTTCCCTCTAAATGGAGAAGGTGGTGTTTTGTGATGTTTCCCCATTTTCATCTGCCAATAATTCTTTTTTTCCTAAGACTAAATGATCACACTTGATATGGAGAGTTTTTCATCATAATGGAGGTAAGTCACATTCATTTTTTACTTCCTCATTTATGTTGGTTATCTTCCAAGATCTAGAGTCAGTCTGATGCTCAGAATCCACTCTTTCAGATTGAATGTATCTTTCCAGATGTATGGGAGGACAGATATTTGTCTCATCCCAATGATAATACATAGTGGGAATATTTCCACTGAGTAGCTCCTCATTGAGTTGTCTAAGAATTTTTTATCTCATTCTCAAATCATGACAATTGTTCCAATATGGAATGAATTTTAGTTCTTATGGTTGGTGATTGGGATATAGACACACATTTCCCTTTGAATTTGGATGTTTTATTCTATAGAGTTGGAAACTCAATAATCATAGGTTCTAGATGTTTCAACCTCCTATGGTTTTGGGTGTGTGTATCTTTAGTGGGGGAATCCACATCACCCCCTCTTGGGGTGTATTTTCTATGTTGTGTCCCACTATATTTGTATCTTGATCCACATTATATATTTTTTAAATAATGATGATATTCATAGTGGTATACCGATCAATGTTATTTGTCCCATTTCTCTCAGCACAACAGGATAATTCTTCACTACCGTCATTAAGGTCATTTCTCAAACCCTTAGCCATATTGATAAATTTCATCTCATTGCCCCAGCAAGGTTTAATTGACTTTGTCAAAAATTACTACCATATTGGTCTATTATTAGTGAATTTGAGGGAGTTTATGGTCATGATTTCCAAGAGATACTCAAATAGTAGAGGGTTGCCTTATGGTAGGGGGAACCATTGAGATATGAATTATCAATATTTACCTCATAACCTTGAGAAGACTGATTCCATATGTGGTTATGATGATGGTGATAATTACCTCATCCCTTAATGATAGGGCCTCTTTGGGGCCTCAATTAGCATTGGTTTATCCTATTATTGAAGATATTATGCTTATGGTCGAGGATTTGATGATTCATGGGATGCAAATTGAGATATAAATGCCCCCAAATAAATGGGATGAGGCTGATCTAGAATTTTCATTTATTTACCGAGGACCCTGTTATGGTACTATGAACCCAGTGATGGTTATTGAGATAAAAATTTCCATTATCTAGTGGGATGATATTTGTTTGTATCTATTGTCGATATGTCCAGAATCCTTCCAAGGATCAATGATCTGAGGGTTATAGGTGGTTGTAGTTATTCCCCTGGACCAATAAGCTGAAAAAACTCTTGTAAAACTGCTATTGCAACCTCTTTGATTTGGAATTTTTTTCTCATATAGTGGTTGTTTATAATGGTAGCACATGATTAGAATCATTCCATATAGGACATTTTCTAGTTAGTCATAACATAGAATTCCATGTCTGAAATGCATTAACACTGTTTTTAGGGGCCCAGTTCAAAGATATATTCAGTATCCTCTCCCTAAATTCATGATGTCTTATCATTATTGAAGTGGGAGAATTTCATTATTGTGACCAAATGTCCTAATTGTTACATGGTACCCTAATATTTCCAGAGGCTAAGACATTGCAGGACAACCTATCTAGGGGGTTTTGTTATTTCATGGGTGAAGTAAAGTGTATCTCTCCCTATCCCCCATCATCGAATATGGATACATGAAGAGGCTTTGAATGCCAGTTTCTGAAGAATTTTTATTTAATGGTGGCAAGAATACTATAGATTTCACTATGTTTTTCTAGTTTTGGGTCCCCATCCAGGGATATAGATTCCGAGTCTAGGTAAGAACAAGTTATGATGGTGTTATGAAGGTGACCCTTGTATCTTAAATGATGGAGGTGTCTAGCCTTTTATTTTTGATGATTTTACCACATATTTTGGAATAGATACGTCACTTAATCCTTTTGTAGCTCATCTAGGATCTCATACTCAGAAGTAGAAATGGTCCAGAACAAGGTTGGAAGGTTGTTTATAGATAATTCTCTCTATATATCAATGGAAGATTCCACTTTATCAGACTTAAAAGCCTCCATATTAGCAATAAAATGTGCTTAGTTGGGTTTTCATTTGACTCGAGTGGAGTGTTGTAGGTATTTTATGAGTAACTATATGTGTTTTACCCAGATATTTTGAGAACCTATCTATAAAAAGGCGTTTGAGTTTTGAAAACCTTTATATACGATGTTTTCTGGTAAAGGGGAGGATTTCCTTATCTTTGGTAGATATCACCATAGGGAGGTTGGCTATGAAATATGTAAGAAGTTGACTCCTTGGGATCTATCTCTATACTACCACGAGGAGGACTTTCACAGTAATGATATTATTTAGATTCAGTTGAATAGTTGATGGACCCTTGGGGTGTCAAGAATGTGTCCCAAAAAGCATCAACAACACTAGCATTGAGAAGATTATGGATATGAGCCACATTCTTCATCATCGCTAGAATACACCAACCTACCTTTTGGGACTCTGTAGGGATATGAGTCTGTTGTATGACATTTTCCAAACTATATTTATGACCATCTACTATTGTGGGAATAAAAATCCCTAATGAGAAGCTTCTAGATAATTCCAATGATATTATTTATTATTGGTAGAAATATGAGCCTATCTCGAGGCATGTACCACTCTCACTTGGTGAGCCTTGGTCATAATGGAGATATGAGACCGATCTGAAGACTTTGGAATATTACAATGGTCTTTTTCAACTGGGATGTGAGCCTATCCTAAAGAATGTGTTCCTATCATTTGGTGATCCATGATTGGAGAGGTAATATAATCCATTCCAGAATAGAAAATCCCCACTAGAATATGTTGAAAGACCCCTAGAATGGGAGAAGGGATGTGATCCACCTTTTATATATCCTTATAAGGTTTCTAATGCAGTCTTGTTTAGCAGAAGTGGGGATTTGGTTATGGAATCTTTGAGATTCAAGAATATTCCAAGTAACTTCACTAATAACAATATGATCATTTATTATTGAATTTTACACTCTCACATGGTGTGCCTCATCCAAAACAGGGATATGAGCTCTATCTAGGGTATTTGAAGTATGTCGTGGGTCTGGTTTTATAAGAAAATAAGCATATCCATAGGCATGTGCCGTTTTCACTTGGTGATCCCTACCCAAAATAGGTATGTGTGACCAATCCTAGGCCTTTTTAATATGTCACCGCACTTTGTTGATAGTGATATGATCTTTTCCTAAGGCATATTCCCCTATCACTTGTTTATCCTCGACTATAATGGGAATATGATCCCAATACAGCGAAATGTCCTTTGTTGGAAATTGTCAATAATCTTCATGGATGAGGGAAGTAATATACACTTCCTCTATAAGAAAAACTTGTTCATAATAATCAAAGTGTTTTGATACCCAATATTTTGGGATAAAAATATGCATATGTCCTTGTATCTATACAAGTTTTGGAACAAACATGCCAAGTTCTTCGGTTTTTTCTTAGATGTAATGGAATTTTAGCAAAGTGTGAGAAAGAATATAGGTCTACAAAATTTCTATATCCACTATATACTGGTAGATATATTTAAATTAAGAAGGAATATGAGACCAATTGTTCCCTATATGCACCACCAAAATATGATGATGGTATTCTTTCACAGGGGTAGGGATATGCACCTCCCCTATGCCTACTATAGGAATATGCTTTTATACTTGTTCTGATGGATCCCAGATATGAACATGATTACTGGATAACACCAGAATATGGTGGAGGGATTATTTTGTTTATGTGTGGATATAATCTCACTCATGATTATAGAATTCCTTCCATTCTCAACGTTTCTTCCTTATTTCCCATGCAATGGTTTTAGTGGTGGTAGTGTGTCAGGTGGTACCCTCAACATGAGACTGAAGGGTACCAATGGGATTGTGTGGGCGATGGTGGTTTACCGGATCCCAACTTAGTGGATCCTGAATTGGAAAGGATTAGTAGTTGACTCCTTGTTTTACATTCATAAGATACAAAATGTGGTGATGCTCACACTATGTAGATAATTTTACGAAGAGCTCGGTGGTGGTGATGAGTGCCACTGGATTTACTATGACTTTCTTTGGAAGATGCAGAATCATCAATTTTAGCACTTGGAGACCCTCATAGAAATATTCCAGGGTCAGTACTATACCATGTAGATGGTATTCCCAGACCATTTCATTCTCCATCCTATGATAAAGATGTTGGGTAGGTGAGGTCCTTCTAAGACCTTTAGGGGATGCATCCATAGATGATTTTCCAGAATGGTAGCTGGATGAAGATATGTTAGATCATGGTGTTGTTTGAAAGAGTAGTATCTATAGTCATGACGAAAAAATGAATAATGTAATAAATCAATGTGATATTATAGGCATGATATATGCTCTATCAGATATTTATTGTAAATAAAAGTGTCCCTTTTTTTACTAATATAGCTAATCTACTCGTGTGGAATTATCAAAGGGGGGATGAAAATATTTCATTAGAGCCTTAGTTATAGAGGATCATCTGTTCATTTGGAACACTAATGTCAGGATTTATGGTTTTTGTGCGTGTAGTATATGTAATAAAAATTGGCATGATACATGGTAAACTAATAATCATATTATTTGTGAGATTAATATATGATTCACCATTCTCATTTCATCACAAAGATGACAGATTGTTTTTTCTGAAGGTTGATTTTGGGGATTTTGATGTGTGTTTCATCCATTCACATCAGGTTCACCATTTATATTTTTTAGAAAGTTGAAGGACTATTTTACCTGATGGTTTATTGTGGTGGGTTTGGTGTTTTCCATAATCATTCATTTTGGGATCACCATTTCCACATATCATAGAAAATACCAACGGGTCCCACATCCATAACTGAGTACAGACCTACTTTGCAAAGGCTGGTAGTCCTTTGAGGGTTTAGACCCAATGACACGTAGGAACTCAAATCGATCAGGTGGATGGGGGATTAGGCTCATTAGGCACTTTTGGGGGGAATTTTTTCCTACTACAGGAATCTCTTATAGATTTAATATATGTTTGTGATTCTCTTCCTAATCCTAATACAAAACTGGTTACCATAAAAAATGATCAAGTTTGTCTCTATGTGAAATGTGATGTCTATTAATTAGTCTATAAACATATATCTAAGTTTATTCATCCATTACACCTTAATGGGTAGTTTTTTATATATCGAAGCCATACAACCATACACTCTAGGATTCACTGTCATCTAGGGAGGTGATTAATGTTCCAATGGTAGGATTGAGACATTATAAAAAATCATACATATATTGTTTATAATAGGAATCAAAACATTCATAGTTCATTAAACCCATATAGTTTACCATCATGTGTAAAGTAAATGTATGAGGGAATATGGTCATTGGGTATTTGAGCTCGTACCTCAAGGTGGAATCCTACATATCATTGTTTTAGAAGGAATCAGAGTAATTGTTGTTCAATGTGCTACTTCTCAATTCATTGTTTTATGAGGGAGAAATATAAGCCCAGGGGAGATATTAGGTCCCAAAGGATTAAAATGATAGACACATAAGGGGCTTGTACCAATTTGTATGCCCATTTCAGCATAGGACATATGAAGGCATCCAACATATCCAAATTATTTCATAAATTAGAGTTCTCAAAGTTCAACTGACCAAGGAATATAAACTAAGGTTTTTCTAATATTGTGACATATCATATTATTCTGATGAATGTGGATTATACAATGAGGCTTCCATGGCTAGTAGAGACACATTATTCAAATGATGTGTTCATTGAAACTCCGTAATACAATGGGATCTAGGATCGATGTGAGAAACAAGGGATAGAAAGTTACCAATCACTATTTATATGGGTGAAGGACTTATGTGTTGGTACCTCCCTTTAGATGTTTAGTGTGTAACATGGGCCTTGGGAAGGAATCCTATGTATCCTCATTATAGTAGGAATTATAGTTTTCATTGTTTAGTTCATTGGGTATTACATATTGAGTTTTCAATAATAATGTTTATTATGGATTTTGACCCTTGGGAAGGCATCCTATGTATCCTGGTTATAGCAAGAATCAAAGTTAACATAGTTCAGTCTTTCAAAGATTACACTCTAATGTTCCCCAAATATTGGGGTAGTTATATCATTAAATTTATTTGGGCATACACAATGATATTTCCCTATTTTTGGGGAAGTAATATCATGCAACTAATCCGGAATTACACATTGAATTTTCCCTAATATTTTGGATGTATTATCATTCCATTGATTAGGGATTACACACTGAGGTTTCCCTAATATTGGGGTATTCATTTAATGTCATTAATTAGGGATTAAAATCTAAGGTTACCCTAAAAATGTTTAATATAGAGATCAATCCTTTGAAACGTGTCCTACACATCCTAGTTATATATGGAATCAGATTAATCATAGTTTGGTGTTTCAAGGATTACTCAATGAGGTTTCCCTCATATTTGGTTAGTCATATCATGACTCTGACTAGGTATTACATGCTATTTTTTTCATAATATGGCCACTGGACAAGGCTATCATGTCCCAGAATATCTTCTTGACATATACTAGTTTTGTGATTGATATCTTGATTGTATTCCTAACATGACATGGTTGTTTGGATGACATGTCGCAGGATGTACAGAAATGTATGGTTGTATTTAAGATATGTACAATGAAAATCACATGATACTGTTAGTTTTTCTAAGGTACATTGCATAATATGAAGGGAATATTTGAAATGCATCACATGATTGAGGATAATGTTTCTAGAGGACATCACAAGAACTGGATAACTTATCCTAGAATCATTCACATGATCTTGACTAACATTCCCAAAGGGTGTCACATGACCTATATGATATTTCATAGTGTCATCATGAAACCTTCCTGACATGCTGAGAGGGTGTCGTGTGATCTAGATGGTAAGCCCATAGGGCTCTACAAGACCCATCTAACAGACACAACTGTCCCCTTATAATATAGGTGACATGTCTGAGGACATTGAAAGATATGTATGGAGAGTCGATAGGGGTTCATAAGACATGGGTGGAATTCATGGAGGATGTCACGTGACACACTTGGCATGTCCGGAGGACATCACGTGATCCAAATTGTATGTCAAGGGGATGTCACATGACATAGGCGAAAATTCATAGTGTTATCACATGATTTGGGTTGACACCCCAGAAAGGTTTTTCATAATTTTTTGAACATATTTGGGTGTCAGTGAAAAACCTACCTTGTATGCTAGGAGTGTGTCTCAGGATCTAGTTGGTAAGATCAGAGGGCTCTAAGAGAACCAATTTACAGAAACTAGTCTGGCTATGTAATTTGGGTGAAATGTATGAGGACATTCAATAGTCTAGATAGAGATCTTGGATAGCTTCATAAGACTCAGTAGGAATTCCCATAAGATTCCATGTGACCTTCTTGGTGTATCTGGAGAACATCATGTGATGCAAATGGTATGTTGAGGGGATGTCGCATAAATTAGGCGAGAATTCATACTTTTGTCGCATGATCTAGATAATTCATGAAATGTTCATGAGGATCCTGATATATGTTCTTCAAATAATTATCCCAGCTTTTATTCTTTATTCTTTCATTTATTCCATATGTTCCTTAGATTTTTTTATTGTTTATCTTTTCTTAGGTTTCATGTGACCCGATTTATATATGGGATGTCCTTTCATAATTTTCTTGACATTCAATATTTCCTTTTCATTACCTTATGAGTGATCAAATGAAACATATATTCTTGTTTTGTGATTCCATAGGTCATTATATATATTTTAACTATCATAATTCCTTGTGATATTGTGATCAACCACTATGAGAAGTATGTTCCTAATATATCGAGCATGATGGATTGACGATCAATACATTTTTGTGATGGGGTGGAGAGGGTATTATAGGACTCACTGTTTATACACCACCTTGTGTAGTGAATATCACATAGATTCAGGATGGATCTAGTAGAGGGATTTGATGTTATGAATTTTCATATTATCCTTTAATGGGTCATATTGCGGGTGTCTCATGATTACCAGTGACAACAAGACCATCACTTCATCATCCCATTTATTGTATTTTGTCTTATAAAGGGATTTTTATTGATTATGTGGAAATTTAAAAGGATTATCATAAATCTAGGATTCCATTTTTAGGGTCCTTTTTAAGATTAGGATGCTTTTGGAAAGGCTTTCACATGATCTGAGGAAACTTTTCTGTGATCATTCACGAGACAAAGGTGTCTTTTCAAGGGACCTTTACAAGATAATGGTGTCTTTTTAGGAGGCCTTCACAAGTAAAAGGTTTCTTATTTGGGGGAATTCACAAGAAAAATGTATCTAGTTAGGGGACCTTCAAAAGATGAATGTGTCTTGTCAGGGGGCCTTCACAAGACAAAGGTGGATTTTAGGGTGCCTTCATAAGATAAAGGTGGTTTTCTAGGGGTACATCGCAAGATCATGTTGATGTGAGAAGGGGCCTTTTGTGACCATGTTTTCTAATAAATGGTTGTTTATTAGGATCAATAGTGATGGTTCGAGTCATATAAATCCATTCACATAAAATCGGAGTATCTTCACCTCATAAGAAAATACTTTCATTAACCTTTTTATTTTTGTATTTATTTTACAAAGTCAAGGGACCTCATGAGTTTGTATGTGTGTTTTCAAAGAAAATCACTCTCCATATCAGTGATATATTGTGTAAACAACAAAGGGTATAGTGTTGATGCATAAGAATTATCATGACCAAACCTTCTATTTTTCTTTGAAGCCGATAGGGAGTGCATCACCACCTGGGAATGTCCAAATCCATTCACATGGTAAAGGTTACATGCTAGTAATAACTTATATGACAAGGCATACATGTCTCCAGGGCGTTCACGATGTATTATGAACCACATGGGTGCATCTCATGAAGATTTAAAACCATAGTAGGATTAATAATTTTTCATATTTTCATCTGTACAGTACAAGTATTTTTAGATAGTTTGTTATGCATATCCGTCGAATGACAAGTCACGGGATCCGAAGGAACTCATGTAGAAGCCCCCACAAGATCAGTGAATTTCTCAGACACCTTCGCAGGAATATAAGGTATTGTCAAATAGGGTCTTCATGATATCCTACAAGTCATGTGATACACATATCCCATTTTCATGACCAAACTAGGGTCATGAGAGCACATTTCTTTGGGATTTTTAAGTGATTTGTGTGATCTTGGTCACTTTAATCTTCCTTTTCTTTAAAGAAAAAAATAATACCCACGTTCTTGGTATTTCTTACCTTATAGATTTCCCAATTCTCATTTGGAAGGCATTAAAAAACATTTACAATAAGTAATATGTCATAAACATATACTACAAGGATAACAACCTCATTCCCACTAATCCTATTATAAAAACATGTCTCACATTCATTTTTAATGATACCAAATTATTTTATAGCTTCATAGAATCAAATATTCCATGTATTAGATTCTTTATTCAATCAAAAAATGGATCTCTATAACTTAAAAATACTTTTGGCATCACATGGAGTCAAAAACCCTTCTGTTTGTGTCATTTAGACATCTTCTTAAAGGTTCCCATTACAAAAATTTGTCTTGACAACAATCATCCAATTTTCATAGTCATGGTAAGATACAATATCTAGTAGAATACTGATGGATTTAGACATGGAAAATGGTGAAACAGTTTCATCATAATCGATTCCTTGGTGTTGTTTAAACCTTTTATCCATTAGCCATGCTTTATATGCATTTACGTTACCTTAGACATTGAGTTTTCTCTTGAATACCAAATTACACCCTATGGTCATTACATGAACTCGAGCATTAACTAGAACCCAAAAAAGGTTTTGATACATGGAATAAATTTCAGAATTCAGGGCATATTTCCATCATCCATCTTCTGAGATCTTTACTAACACTTTTTAGGAAATAATTTCATCATTTTCAGCAAATAATGATTCACCATCATCAGTAATCAGAAAATTGTATCACTTTTCTTATATTACCTCTATAGAGATCTTATGTAGTACTTGTGTTTTAGGAGATACTTCATCCATGATGAACTAAGGTATCATTTCCTATACTAACTATTATGTATCATGAGAATCAAATTCTTAGAATTAAATATTTATTCAACTATCCATATTACATATTTTCTCCCTCTGAGGAAAGACATTTTTTCTAGCGACAATCACATTCTGTTCTTAGGGGTTGTATATGTACTACCCATTTATTTCCAAAGAAATACCTATAAAGATACACTTTTTTCATTATGGTGATATTCTATTTCCTAAGAAGGCCTTACCAAATGAATCATACCCCCTTACACATGTATTGAAAAAATGGGTTTATTTCCACTCCCTCAATCAATAGAAATTATTTTTTCCTCTTTTGTTGGTACTCAATTTGGTTTGTATGTCACATTTTTTAATGGATAACTCCAAAACGATAATGGAATTTCTGCACAACTCATCATTATCCATATATGTATAAGAAGTTACAATTCCTCCTTTCACTAACACCATTCCACATTGGTGTGTATGGTGGATTGAGTTGAGATATAATCCAAAACTCCCATAAAATGTTGATAAACTCTTGGTTAAGGTATTGACCACCTTGATCTGATTGAAGCATATATATCTTGTATCCATGTTGAGTCTCTCCACTATTTTTGAATTCTATTAATATCTCTCTAAGGAATCAGAATTATACCTCATCAAGTATACATATCCATATATAATAAAGTACTTAGTAAACATTAAAAATTAAGAATACCCACCTATAGTTTCTACTAGAAATGGTCCACACACATCATTGTGTACTAATTCTAAAATATCAGTGGCCCTTTAACCCTGAACAATGAATAGTGGTTTTTTCATTTTGGCTTGTAAACAAGAATTGAATATTTTAAGTGGTTGCATCTCAAAAGATCCTAAATATCCATCTTGATAGATCTTTTTCAAATGCTTCTCGTTTACATGACCATGATGGAGATTCCATAACATAGTGTTATATGAGTCATACGAACATGATTTTTTATCTATTTCCAATAATTGGTATTCATAATTAAATACATAAATAACTTTATTTAAATTCACCATAACAAATATATGTTTTATTTATTAAAGAATGATATTTGATTTCCAACAATGAAAATATCACAATCTGCATCTATGAATGATAAAAAAATTATGTTCTTGGTAACTTTTGGTGTTTAATAACATTAAATTAAATCAAATATCATTATTATTTTCAATTAAAGGTGTTAATTACCAATGGATATAGTTTCTAGCCTTGTACCACTAATTTCTCAAAAATACACATCCCATCTAGAAGTCATTCAAAATATACTTGGTTCCTATAATTGGATATATATGTGAGAAACACTAGTTTATATAATACCCAATGTGTTGATATAAAATTTTTTCACTTTAAAATGAACACGCAGTTAGATTACCCCTAGAATGTGGGTAATATTTCTCTTCTAGTTGTCTTACTGGCCACATGCTCAACATACTGCCACATTTTCCTTTCCCTTCCTCTGGATCTTCCTCTTCTTCAATAGGGGTGGTCAGAAGCAATATACTTGTTATGAGACTTGGGTCACTTCCCCCTTTTCATACTTTTATTATTCATAATAAGGACTGTGGGTTTGTCATTCCACATTCCCTTATCCAATTATTGAATTAAAGTAAGAATTTTTGAAGGAATATTGTAGTTTTTTCTCATGTAATAATTAACAATAAAAACTAGAGAAGGTCTTGGGTAGTGATGAATATATGAGATATGTGCATAACCCATCCTATAATTTAATCCCTAAGATGTATAAGCATTCAATGTAGCAATAAGAATTCCTAAATGAGGCTCGGATGGTGTTAAATATTCAGTCATAGTTGTACAAAGAGCACTGTAGATCTCATATCTCTCTTATATTTCCTTTTATTAATCGAGGTCCCAAAGGTAAAACATCACTCTATACCCATTCATCTCTTCATTTTGGTTCAAAATATCAATGTTCAGGGATTATAGTATGAAATATTGAGTGTATATAACATCAATGAAATTATTCCCACATATATTTTACTCTTCCTCACTGGCCTCATTACCATGTGCATTTGGAAAAGGTTCTTTTGGTATATAAAATTTCCCTTCATAGTGTAGTATAAAGCATTATCACCTTTGCGACTCTTAGAAATTAGGGCTAGTGTGATGTTTATCCTTCTGAATTATGTATCCTAGTGATATATTTGAAGTAATTTAAATTATTTTTTCTAAAAATATAATCAGCATTGTTTTATCACATTATCTAATACAATTTACCCAATTAAATAAATATTATAATTATTAATCTCCCATCATTTTATGGAAACACAATTTCCCTCACCATCTGATTTTGAATTTACTTTTTCATTGACATTCTAGTTTAAAGGATCCTTATTCCACTTCTCTTAACCCCAACTTTGGTTGTTCAAGCAATTTTAAGGGGTTTAATTAGGCATTAAAATCCAAAATGCATTAACTCACAATTATTGGATCTATTGAGTGGAACCCCCAATCTCAAAATCCATAAATTTTATTTCCTAAAACATTTCCTCTTATATAAACCATTTTATGCTTTGAAAGTCAACCATTCATATAATCTAAGTTAAATCAAACCAAAACATCAAGTTAGAATTCCTTGATAATTGAAAGCACCCCAACTTTAGGTGGTCAATAAATTTGAACTATGGTTCTATTTTAACTGAATTAGTGGATGTATATATCGACTTCATATATATAATTGAGGTATTTTATATTTTATATGTAAATTCCCAATTATTATCTTTATTAAAAAAAATTCATATTATATGGATTTACTTAATATATTAAGCAGGTATTAGATAATATTTATGAATAATAAACTGAATTTTAGTTACTTGTTAATTTCTTTTCAATTAATTAATTAATTTGATCATGATAAAACATCCATACTAAAATAACCATTAAAACTATAAAAAATAAAATATTAATATGGTATGATCATGAGAATTTCACTAATGTTTAGTTTATCTAGTGGGCGATAAACTAACCATCCACATAGCAGAAAACACCTTGAACTATTTCTAGTTTGTGTTCTATATTTCCATATATCTACCTATGCATCTCTACTGGATTAGTTTCACCTCATATCTAAACTTGAGCCACCTCCACTAGTTTGGGATCTTCATCCATTATATATGATTTTACTCACATGTAGGATTGGTGATCAAAAGCATTGGTTATGGGGTTTATAAAAAAAATAAAACATGGTCACGCAAGCCCTTACATAATGATAGGAGAGATGATATACATGCCAAAAATTTAATATAATAATAAATTATATTAAATAAATCACATAAAAATTACTAGTTTAATTTCATTATCACCCACATGCATGCAACGAATTATGCATTTAATAAAATTAGAATTTAATTCAAATTATTACCATTTAAGATAAACCACAATCATATAAATTATTTATCTTCCTCAATCAATAATTTATTTTATCTTAATTATTATCGTAATTTTATTTTTATTCTCAACCATCATAATTGTAAACAAATTAACTAATTTTATTTAAATTTATCTATGTACAAAGTGTACCTTTGAGGTGACAAAACGATTACCAATCCGAACTACCCAATGTGTATTATACTCATGTACTATTTCCCCTTGGTACATATAGAATACATGGAATATCAATTAATTTAATGGAATGTTCTAAAAACATGATGACCATGCGGAACACATGGCATTTACGTCGCATGTTATTCTTCAATTCACAGAGAGTAATCACTGTAATATGACTTATACGTGATATGTAGATCCAAAAATTATTTAGAAATTAATTAGACATTTATATATATATATAACATGTCACAAGGAATGTACTTTCAACTTAATAACCACATATAAAACATGTTTAATTTTTTTTCATAGTATATTAGATCAATTTTTAATTTTTTATAATTTGGTAAAAGTACACGGTGTTTATGTTGGAGATACACAGCGTGTATTGTTTTCTCAACATATTTCCAATATATATTCCCCGGGAATCAGTGTGAAACCTTTTCACAAAAAAATTTGGATAATAGGCATGTACATGGGATACACAGTGTGTGGTCTTTGAGTTACACGAACACCAGTCATGTAGGTATTGTAAGGGAATACATAGAACAATTGTGACTAAAGGAATACACATCATGTACTGACATTACACAATGTGTACTTTCACTGACCGTGTTCCAGGATAGCCCAGTCAACACATGGTGTATAATTAAATTTAGTGCATGTAATAAATTTTGATGAAATGAATTAATTCCTAATTAATTCTTGGTGCTTTAAACAATAATATAAAACATGTACTCTTGTGTTATCTAGATAGAATCCTTAGAACTGTTGATGAAATCTTCAAATTTATTTCATTCATAACATTAATCTATATGAGTAAATTTTTGTTAAATAAAAAAGTAGGAAAGAAGATATCACCATTTAGATTAATGAATAATTAAAATGGAATTGAAAACCAATAAAAAATGCCTAAATAAATCATAGGTCATTAAATAATTATAAATAATTATGTGACCCCCTGAGATACCACTTATAGGTTCTAAAAATAGAGGAAGCATCAAATGGGTCAGGTCCAAATTTTCTTTTTGTCATGATCAATGATTAATACTAGACTTACACAATGATGAATTTAATGATCAACATAATTGAATTAAATAATAAAGACAATGGATAAATGTTTGAACCAAGTGTAGGATCATCAAAAATTATTTAAAATTAAAATTTGAAAATAAAGAATAACACTGTGGGAAACTCTTTCTACGTTGATGGACCTGCAAATGGATCTATGTCATAACATCATTATGTTGTTGGAATCAATAATAGATTCACTCTATAAGTGATCCACACATGTTCCATGAATATCTGCATTGTACCAAGGTAGATCTTATCACTTTCATCATTCTACTTTGATCTCCCTAAAAAATGATTCCAAGGTATTCTCCTTGATATCCCCAAAAACCTGAGTAGAAGGTGGAGGAAGATCACTCTCCCTTCATAGAAGTGTTATAGGAGAGGGTGCTCTCTATGGCTTGAGATGAATCTCTCTATATCTTTTTATGCTAAAAAATGAATTGGATATGTTATTACAAGAATTTAATTGGGTTTCTATACCACTAGGGTAAGAAAATACCAATTACACTGGAACACTTTTTTATTTATGTAAACCATACAGAACCCCATGTCTTTAATAATAATAATAATATTTTTTTCTAGACATTCACTAATATCAGTAATTAAATTAAATTTTCTTTAATAAAATAATATAAATATATATTATTTCTCCCAAAACCATTATACTCAGTCAAACATTCCTTTAAAAAAATTATTGGGCCTTTAATAATGTCAATTTATTCAATATATTAATATCATTTTATTATTCTATAGTAATTAAATAAATATCAAATTCACTAAATAGAAAATAGATATTTATTAAAAATAATTGTCACAAGATATTTTTTGAAATAACTAGTGCCAAAATATATGTGATCAGGATGACAGAAATAATTATTAAACCATGTGTAGTAATAATATTTATTCATATTTGTAAATAATAAATAAAAATACATCATGTAACTGAGATTCTGGATACACTTAGTGTTTGGCCCTCTAAGCCTCTTTCTCAGTGGAATTAGGCGAAGCAACCTAAAGACCAAGGTTAGCATCTAGAAACATTCCAAGGAACCCATAGAGAAATAAGTTGATATCAAAAGGACATAATACATCATACATACTCTTACTATGTAATAAAAGCTTTTATTCATGATATATCTAATCAACCAGGTTACATACTGCTTCTATTAACCTATTTTATTGATCTATCTTTCTCCGACATTCCAAAAACTGAACATGACTATAGAACACCATGAAAATTGATGTTTTAGGCTATAAATTTCCATTAAATTTCCTATGAAATCGACTTCTCTTAAAGAATAGATGGAAAAATCATTTCTCGCAATATTCATTCATGAAATATTAACTTTGATGAACCCAAATTGTTCTACCTCACCGCGATCATATTTGATCATGGGTTTTATCAATACATAAAAGTATGTGGTTGATAAAACTCGTTACTAATAGTCTTAAATTATAAGGATCAACACCCATGTCTTCATATTGGAACATTAAATAACATATATAAATGTTGATTTCCAACTGGAGGGTTTTGTTCTCATAATATCCTGCACTAGATATTACCAAGGCCACACACCAAGAGAAGGTTGCTCAAATTCCATTGAGTCTCTACCCCTGATATCCTATATAATTTGTGTCCCTAAAATGACTTCATCCACTTATATAATTAATATTTAAGAATACGATTGTGGAACATTTGGGTTCTCATCATTACATGGAACTGATATGACCATTGAGTCTGATAGCTACTCTTAGGAAATTATCATATAATATTTTACACATAAGAATAATCATGTTGTGATAAGAAGTGTATTAATATTCAGAAAAATGAATAATAGTTATCATAATGTAAACAAAAGGTAGTTCTAGGACACCAACACCTAACGACACCTTAATAATATGAATAGTAAATCACTTCATTGTGTCCCTAGTTGTCACAACGAAATTCCCCATTTTCAATCTATTTTTAAACATTAATTAGAGTTTCATTGAACACCACCTCACTCTTATTGACATGTTGTGACATGGCTATATAATTTATGGTTTAATTTTCCTCCCAACATAAAATTAAGAAAACCTGATTACTTTATTCATAGTGTAACACTATATTGGAAATAACATGAAACTCCCCATCAAGAAACCCAAATAGCATAGTGTCTTAGATTGAAACATGATCTCCCAAAACTCCAAAACATAACCAAATCATCACCATTCATAATGTCGCAAAACAATCATTGAAATTTTATTGTATACTTGCACCAAAAATTATAACACCAACACAACATTACCAAAACATGGCCTTCCCTTTCTCAAAAATGATGACTAGTCCCCTCCTCACACCAATACTTAATGATTCAAATTAGAGACATAGTTTTCCAAATGTATCCCAAAATTCTACCCATCTCTGAGATGAAAACCTAAAAAATATTCATGATTTTTTCAATCTCCATTGAAACACTCAAGAAATCGATAAGAACACATTTTATAGGTTTCCCAACTCCCAAAATCCCAACAGGAGTCCCAATTCTCAAAAATACCATAATTTAGGAGTTATTTTTTTCATTTCCCCTGATTTTAAAAACCCCTAATTACACTATTCATTATGTCATATCTCAATGATATCTCCTCATACAAGAATTAGTGATATATACCATATCTATATATATAGTATTAGTTTTATTTCTATAACACATTAAACATGCAACATTTACTAAATCATTATAGACATTATACACATTCCATAACAACTTGTAAATTTATATTCAAAGTATTTTAGGTGAACTAGTTTTAGATCTCTCTCATTTTAGAAAAAAATCATTCAAAAATTAATTCACATTTAAAATCCTTATATGTGACCTTTTGTACCTTTTTATCACTATTAGTGCTAATAAATTCCTAATTTGAATCACTGGGCCATTAAAAAGAATCAATGATAATCATGCTACAATGATATCTAATGTGATATCTATTAAACTTGTATCTCTCTATATAATCATTTACTCTTAATGTATCAATACACATCACATGTATAGTCATATAATAATTTTTTCAATGACATAGATTAAAACTATTAGATAATGAATTTTCTACCGAATATAGAATAACAAATATATTCTTGATTCACCTAAAATAGATAAAACTACCCATATGAATAAATCAAAATTCAATCATATATATTCATAGTCACATTAATTGTCACTTAACTAATTATTTTCATGTATTTTTGTAGTTTAAGTCAATTAATGGAATGGATTTAATACATATATTATTTAATGGAAAATCCAATCCTAGTTTGGAATAACTCACCATATAATTAGGGACATGACCAACTACCCTTAAATCATCTCATCAATATGGTTCACATAAAAAGTAAATCAAATTTCTTATTTTTATACTTTTTCTAACATGTTAACATTATATAATATGGTTTGAGTCATGGATAGATTTTTGTAGTTATTGCTTTCAGCTGGGTCATCTAGATTTGGTTTCCATGGCTGGTCTTTACGAAGGAAGGTGTACAAGAAGGATAATGTTGATCCGATTTTCCATGATGGATATATAGTGGAGCTTATAAATTAGCATGGGAAGGTACTTCCAGATGTCTATTTTCAAGAAGACAATTCTTTGATCTCTAAGACTCGGGTGGTGCCTGTCTTAGAGAATGGTGGCACTGGAAAGGAGGCTAGGATGAAACAAACTATGATGTTTCATCTTAATCAGAATGTTAAGGATATATTTTTGAAAGCTTAAATCTTGATTTGAAGATTTTTAGTTGTTTGGATTCTAGTGGTTTTCGTAGTAGAACTGATGTATCTCAAAAGGTTGCAGGGGAACTCTTGAGTTCCCTTCAATGCTTGAGGGATCTTAAATAGTGGAAATCCCTTGAGGAGAAGTGGTAATTATTTAGTTTTGTAACCATTTTGAACATGATCCACATGTGGAGAGGGAGTTTCCTTTAAAAAAGTGGCTCATGATGGTGTAATTATGACTCCTTTTTCTAGTGATACTTCTATTATGTATGGGGTTTCAATGGAGTATACAAAGAGTTTGGACATGGTCCAGATTTCCTATCAGTTTGTAGTTCTTGAAAATGAGGACCCATCACTTGATCACTATGTTATTTAGCAGATCATTGAGACCAGTTCACATGGAAAGCATGCACTCAATGTGGAGCATGTGAATATTGAGGTGCTAGTTTCCAATCATCTCATTGATAGTGTTGATCATGGAGAATCTTGTGATAATCTAGTTGATGGGGAGCAGCATCAAGTTCTAGATTTGGTTAATTAAAATAGAAAAATTCATCATATGGGAAGTGATTATGTGAAATAAAATGGCATTGATATGACTTTCGTAGCATCAAGTGTTGATGACGATGTCGCTGACATGAAAAAAACCATTGATTAGGAGGAATCCTAGAAAAAATTGATTCTTTGAACATATCAGGAGGTAGGGGGATGTCTCAAGTGATGATAAAGAGAATATTAGTAATGTTATAAAGACATTGAGTTTTGGTAAATCATCATATTTTAAAATTTTCATGAATGGGGGAAATAAGTTGAATGAAATCATGGAAGCTGTCTCTGCTCCACGAAAGAGAAGGTTGAGGAAGGATTATTCCAAAATGACCAAAACAGTGTCAACTAGGTCAATCTCTAAGGCTTCAAAGAATTCTGGTGCTGATCCCAAGCGTGGGTGTGCTGTCAAGAAACCTTCCCAGAATCATCTTGCATCAAAGAATATAAAGCTCAAGGAGCAGTACATGGATCTCCTCAAACATTACAACTCGCAATCTGATTGGGAATTGACTGATGATGGTGCAACCTATGATTATACTTATGGTGAGGAGCTGCATTATTTTGATATGTATTTGTACTCTCATTATTTTCCTTCCTTTATTCCTTATGTTTTCTATCTTGAACCTTTTATTATATTAATAATTTTGGGGGATCCGGATTTATGCCTATTCCTATTCTTTTCCGAGTATAATATTTCATTTTACCAGAAATGATTAATGATAACTATTAGATTTACCCTTTAAAGTTAATTATCATTTAACTCACATGTAATAAATTTGTCCCATATGTCTTAATGATAAAGTGAAAATTTATATTTATAACAATACCATAAGATAATTTCTAAATCCAAAATTTTAATCATATGAACTAGCTCGAGGATTATAAGAAATAAAATACATTTAGGGATAACACTCAATGTTTCGAATAACCATGTATTTTTTATACTCATCAGGTTTTTACTCTGATAGTGGTTTTCAATAGATATAAAATGATATATAATAAAAAAACTCGACAAATATATATATCATTCCATCTTAGTTATTTCTATAATGAGATTTAATTTATAAATGACGTGTTTATTATTTTTTGTATACTATGTTTCCATAGCCTATATGATGGATCTTTCATTCTCCAAAAATAGTGATATTTGTCTTGATATGGTAGGTAATGCCCATAATCATATAATTTAAAATAAAAATAGTTTCCTTTTAAATATCTAATATACTGATAAACTCTTATTATGTTATATAATTAATAATTATTGGATTCTCAAAACACTATTATCATATAAAACCACCACTAAGGAATACCTTAAACCCAGAGTGATATATTTAATCAACTTTATTATTTCATAACCTATCATCTGTTTAACCATTTATAATAAAATATTTCATGACTCTAATAACTAAGAATAATTTATTAGTTCTTCTCACATACTTATTGATATTATTTACTATAATCGAAAAGATC
Source organism: Viscum album (assembly GCA_963277665.1). NCBI lineage: Eukaryota > Viridiplantae > Streptophyta > Magnoliopsida > Santalales > Viscaceae > Viscum > Viscum album. The sequence goes on along the minus strand of OY728165.1, from coordinate 1,328,309,567 downwards.
TCAAAAAAATTAGTTTAGTATAAAATAGATATTCTACAAGAATAATAGAAAAAATTTATAGTACACAACATGGAATATATGAATGACCATACTGGTAAACCATAGAGAATCTTAGTAATGTGTTTCCATTTAATTTTTATATATTTAAATGTAGTCATAATTTATTTACAAAAAATATAATATTACTAAATATATATTATTTTAGTTCTCTATTTTAAACATAGATCTTAGTATACCAATATATCTGGTTTGACATGGAATAAGAAATATCTTTTATTTATCTTTATAGATTTTCATACCTATTATATAGTCTTATTTACCAATATATTTAATCAAAAAAATATTTCTCAATAAATACATTAAATAATTAAATTATGGAATATAATTTTCAATCTATATAATTTCACCACAAACAACATATAAAATATGACATTTCTCCAATGAATTTTCTTCTAAAAAATGATTCATACTATTTTTTTATGAAAATAATCTATTTAATTACAAAGTAAAATAAAATATTCTAACTCATATATTATTAATTAAATTAATTAATGTGTCATCAAATCTTTTAATACATAGTATAATTTTTTCCAAAAAACCAAGAGTTTTTTTATCATATATACATCAATGAAATTATTTCAATTAAGTATAATAGTTTTGAAATATTGTTAATAGATTTCATAATAGTGATACATTGTTATAAAATTAGTAACATGAATGGGTTTTCTCATAGATACCAACAAAAAATGTTCTTTTTAGTCAATATAATGAATTTTATTTTAAATTTTTACACTACAAAATCAATATGGGTAGGCAAACTACTAATCTTATTAGTTTTCTCTTAGAAAGAATATTTACACCCTAAAGGTTTTACCCTTTGATGTGGTTCTACCAGCTTCTAGACTAGATTCATATACATGAAGTATATTTAAATGAAGAAATATAAATTTATTATTTATATAATATCGTCCAATACTATATAAAAAAATTACAGTTCTCCTACAAATCTATTTATATAAAAAATGTCATATCTATTTTTTTATGAAATTCAACTCTTTGATTATATCATAAAAACAATAATTCAAACTCTAATATTATTATATTGATTCATTAATGTACCATTAAAACCATTAGTTCATAGTGGAATAATTTATTCCTCCAAACATATATTTTTATTATATACACAACCATGATTTTATTTTCTATTACGAAAAGCAGTTTTGACATCTAATTAATGGGTCTAATTAACACAAAAAATTTTTATATAAAAAATGCGAATGATTCAATCATAGCTACTAGTATAAATTTTTCTTCATAGTCAATATAATAAATTCTTTAATAATGGGTTTCAACTAAAAAATATTTATAGGTAGTATTTCTACACACCAGATTAGTTTTCTTTGGGAAAACCCACTTATACCATATGGGTATTACTCATTCAAGGAGTTCTAACAAGTTCAAAACCAGATTAACATACCTTATGTATATTTCAGACCTCATGGTCACTTAAAATTTCTTAGAATCAGACCTTTTTTTGATTTATGATAAGTAGTAGGTTTATGTTTTAGGAAATAAAACTCATCAAAATTTTATATAAGAAATATATATCTATTGGTATTCTAAAGAATTTAGAAAACAATACAAAGTACCTATGATATTTTAATTAGGTTTTTTCTAAAACAACTTATGGAATAGCCTTATATTCCATCTCAGGGACTATTCCTATATATTATTCAAGAATATCTATAATCTTAATTTTCCTCCCACTGATTCCTCAAGAAAATATTTTTTTTGATTAAATACTCCTTATCAATCTAAAAACACATTTTTATATTTTTATATTATAAAAATAATAACCCATAAATTCATTTGAAGATCTATAAAATAAGAACTCTTTAAATTATGGGAGATGTTTATAAAAAAAATTCAATTCACATAGGCTTTGTAATGATAATTTTTCAACAATGGGATATTGATATATTTCATAACTTATTTGTAAAATTATTTCTTTATAAATACATAAAAAATTATGAGATTTTGTAGAAAATCAATCTTTTCGAGAAATGGACCCAAAAAAATATGAAGATAAAAATGAGACATTATTGATCAAACTACATAATGAAATATATGATTCCACATTTCAAATATACTAGCCAACTTAAGTTAACTAGGAGGAATGAGTTGTAATTTTTTCCAGTCCCATACATTATCAATATAATCATGAATTTAGTATTACTAACCCCAATATGGTCAATATATCTTAATAATTTCCCCAAATTTTCATTATTCAATTTTTTTGAACACTATAATTTTTTTAATGGATTCAAACTTATTATTTATGAGAAGAAGAGAATCATATGAACTACAATAATCAACAAAGGCTATAAAGAACTATATCCTATATTTTATTATATAAACATTAAGACATATACATCACTATTTAAATAGACTAGTTTTCAACTCTCACTTTTATATTTTTTACTAAATGGGTTTGGTTCATCTGTCCTAATGGAAAAGATTCTAATTTATCAACTAATTCATAATTCTAGAACATTATCTAAAGGATGTATTTGGATGTATTTCTCATTTAAATGTACAAGGAGACAATTTCAAATGTAATAGGTATTTGAATTATCGACATTGACATTATTATTTTTAAAATTATAATATAGATTATCCATATCTATAATATATAATTTTTTTACTGTATTTGATATTCTTAAAATACATTTCATTCATATATGCAGAATAAATCTTGTTTTTAACCATGAATTAAAACCCATTATTTTATGTCAATGTAGTAGAAAGAAAAATTATATCTATTATAGGATCACAATATGAATTTGTAAATTTCCAAATCAAGTTATTTAGAACATATATTTCTGGATATAAATTGGAATATTTTTATCCTTTTCAGATACATTAATATACATATCCCTTAATAAGTTTTCTCAATTTTCTATGTCTATGTATATTAGTTGAAATATATAATGCACAACCATTATTTAATTATAATGATTTGAAATTATAAAAAAACGTTTTTTATAATATTTAATTGCTTATGATCATTTTTTATTCTTCTTATAACTAACAATATTTTTTATGTTATAATACCAATATCTAATGAATCATTAAATAGTGTGTGTGTTTAAAACCATTTTAACCTAAAATAAAATATATTTATCAAGGGAATATAATGTTTTATAAAAAATTATATATATAATTTTATAGAATATACTCAAACAAAAATAATTACCTCATATATTATATCTATTAATTGTGTAAGAACAATATTTCACTATAGTTTGATTTTATGCTACTGTTCCTTTTAATATATATCAATTTAGGTAGACTAACATGTCCATTGTACCAATATAACTCATGGATAATTATCTGGATAAAAAAATTACCAAATTTATCTTATAATTCATACCAAATACACTCCTCATAGTATATAGATTTTAGGTTTCACCACCTAAGTTTCCCTAAATATCATAATTAGATAGGGTTGCCTTAGTTTTAGGATTATATATTCCCAATACCACTTATATATGATACTTATTAGGATCCTAACCTCAAGATTTAATAATATTGATGATTGTGTCCTTAATAAATATTCACATTTGAAGGAATCAAGAATATAGTATTTTGAAGGGTTTTATTGATCTCACTATTTCTTTATATTTATTTTTCAAATTCCATATTTTTATGCAATAGTCTAATGATTTAATTTATATATATCATTCCTTTAACCAAATTAAAATGTTTCATTCAGGTTAATGTATAAATGTTATAGAAATAATAATTTTTTTAATTTCTACACCATTAAAAATTTAATAATAATTTTTAATATATGTCTTTATGTAATTCGTACAAAAGGAATATAAAACAAATTAATAAATCACATTCAAATAAAATAAATCCAAAATATTTCTAATGAGGATATGTGTTGTGGCATGTAGTTTACCTTAAATTGTTAGTGAAATTAAAGACCCCGACATAGTGGAAGTAAAACTTAAATTCTCGATATCCATATATCAATAAGAAAGAGGTATCAACATTCAAATATAATTTTAAACCCAAATATTTGACAATTACCATAATAAATTAACATTTTTCAATTATAAAAAATTAATTAATATTTATGGAAAACCTAAATTAAATACTATAAAAATCCAAGAATGAAAATTAATAAATTATTGGTATATTATATAAAATATTAAATTAAAACATTTTAAATTAATTCATAAAAATACTCCCAAAATAAATTATTTATAAATATGTATATTGAATGGGGAATTAAATAAGTAAATGGACACTTCAAGTATATGTTATTAACATAATATCATTACAATGTTTAAATAAGTAATGTAATAATATAAAAATTTCATATATTCTAATATATCAAATTTTCATTTTCTTAAATATATAATTTATAAATATTTTATAAATTTTCTAATTTAATTGTCAGAATATTAATTTTTAAAAAGTTATATTACATATAATGATCGGATTTTTGCCTGAAATATATAATTTTACATCTATTTCATAGGTAGTGAAAAATTATATCACCAAATGATATTTATATGATAAAAATTATAGCTTATATCACAATACCTCTATATCTTGATACAATATCTCCACATTTTTAGTTGTGATATTTATGATAATTATTATCATTATATCAGAAAAAGTTTTATTGCTATAAATGATAGGTTTCACAAAAAAATATATCCATATAACACTTATTATGATAACAATAAAATATATCATTTTTATTATATTTTATACATCATTATCCCTATATCATAGATGAACTATGAAAATCTATTTTCGAGTTCATGAAAAAGGAATATCATAAGAAGGGATGTACTATATCCATTTTTGTGGTACAAGGATGAATAAATATTATTCATGAATATCATAGCATAGACATAAATAACCACTTATCACAACAATGGATCATAACAAAACATTAAATATATTTCATTATATGATATGAACAATTATTTATATTCATATAAATTTCAAATTCAATGATTTTTAAGTCTTCCAAACATTTCTCTAATACTAATAATCATTTTTAGAGAAATTAAACACGTTGAATGACAATGGAATCTAAAATCCCTCTAAAAAACATTCATTATATAGGATAAAAGAATAAAATGGAGAACATAAATATAGAATATCATTATTCAATAGAGTTTTTATGTGTTTAATGGAAACCATTTAGATAAAACCGATCGGTTTTTAACTCTAAATTTAATAAACCAATAAATTAATCTCGAAACCACTTTTAATGGATTATAGTTGTATTTGAAAATAATGATAGTATCCCCTTGATTATGGAATTAATAATAATAATAGAAAATAAAAAATTATGTAATGAAGTTACATGTCCCACCAATGAGTCTTAGAGTCCCTTTTTCATTATAAACCCATTTACTAGGCACTATCATTAATGAAAAGAGCTTTAAATGAGTTATATAATTTTTAAAATAGCCAAAAACATACTGTCCATTTATGTTACATACCATTATTTTTTTTAATTTCATGAAATTGATCATTAAACTCTTTGAGGATCATTATTTATTAAATAATTTTTATCATAACGTAGAAATTAAAGATAAAGACAGTTTCGTAGAAGTTTTAGGGACTTGAGATATCCCAAACCATAGTGATTTCACAACCAATGATATTATAGACCAGGGGTACTAATAAAATATATACCACTTCCTATAATACTGTATTTATATGTATAAGACATTTAAAAAAATATTACAACTATTATTTTGATTTAATGAATCCAAATTTTAAAATATATTTCCCATGTGTCAATATAGTAATGTTATACCATATCATGATATACTTCAGTTTAGAGTGTTGTAAATGATTATTTTTGACATCTACCATAATCTTGTTATTTCATTAAATATTCTATATAATGTTAAAATTTTCTCTAAGATCCTATATTTTTTATATAATCCAAATTGTTTTTGTACTTTCCATTGTACCAGTGATATACTACACCTATATAGTACTTAATGAAGAACTACATTGACTCTTGTATATCCATCAAGAACATTTATTTCTAATTAAAAATTTAGAAATACAATTTATTCATTAAAAAGAATCTATAACCCAATGAACATCCCTAAAGTATTGTGGTTATTTTTTTCTTCATTTTGTAGGATAATTCATAAAGGATTTCACTTCTACAAACAACATTACTCTTTTATATACAATATTTTTTTTCATCTTTGATAACACATTGAAATAAGGTGGCCAAACATTTTGAAAAAATGATTTATAACTGAGTCCCAATAAAGTATAATAGACTCTAAATTATTCTGAAATAAATAGTTTCATCCATTATTTTCCATTTTTAATTATTGAAAATTTTAATTCCAACAACTACTACTTTCAAAATTGGATTACTTGCTTATAAAAAATTTCCTTTTCAATGTTCCATTTCTATATTTAACATTTAATGTTTAAATACCCTATAAGGGTTTGGATCCATGTGGATCAATTATTTTAATGTTTCCAAATAACAAGGTGCTTGGAGGAGGCTTAGAGGATGTATGAAGGGACTCAACTTCTAAAACATCGAAGTGGGAATAATTGCATGTAGTGTAAGAATTACATATCATGTAAGTAAGGTTTACAACATGTATGTTTTTGGTGTTAAATAATAATGAAGAAACATGATTTTCACGGAAACCTTACCATGAGTATTACATGATGTAAAAGAGGATTACACATCATGTAAATCCCCGAGGATATATGTTTTAAATGTTTTCAGCCACTCTAGTTGTCAAACCCTATGGCTGCATCTCCCCTATCTCTCATCCCAGGTGACCCAGTAGCCCCCTCTTCAATGTTTTAGGGATTTTGTTGGTTGGAGTGGATACTCAAGAGGGGGGGGGGTAATTGAGTTCCAATAAACATTTCTATTTAAAATATATCTATTAAAATCCCCCAAATCGAATAACAAGATAATCTATAGTGAATTTGTATTAGAGTAAAGGTTCAGTCAGGTTCTCAAGAGATTGATTAGTTATCAGTTAATTCAATCTGAAGATTAATTAACTTTTGAAGCTAACCTAATGATTTACAATATATACAAACACTTTCTAGATTAACTATCAATGTAACTTTAAAACTATTTTACATTTCAATGTAATTGGAAGCGGAATATTCAATATAGGTTAAAACTAAAATGAGTAAGCACAGTAGTTTTAAAACAAGAGGTTCATTATCAATACGAGACTTATTCCTCTGAAAATATTTATATAAATTTTGATCCACACCCTGGATCGGGGTAAAAAAAAGTTTAGAGACTGTCTAGGTATTAAGACCTCTACCACAGTTCTTCGTGGGAAAACAAAAACAATAGCACACAAGCTATCCAGGTCACACTTGACCTCTTCCACAATTCACATTGGGATATAGTAAAGTTTCAGAAGTTTGGAGTGAGGATTTAGTATCCTCTAGTTCATTCCAGGAATTAGTGTGTAAAAACAACACACTCTGCTCAAAAAGTAAATGAATGAAAAATGATAGAGATAAATAGATATAAATGAGTTTAGAGTGCTCTATGTGTTGTGAGTGAAGCTCTGGACTCCTTGGATGGATGTAAATGAATCTCTGAGTCCTTCTCTAGTTTTGTTTTCAAGAAAACAAAGTGTCCTAGTTCTTGTTTCTTTACTTCCAGTGTAAGTGTTCAGCTTGAATGTGAATGTGTTCTTTGTAATACTTCAACTTCTTCTTCTTTCGACTTGTATTTGTGATGAGTATGAGTGTTCTTCAAGTTCCTCGTGTGTTCTTATTTTTATGTGTGTGCATGGAAGAATTATTTCTCTATGCCTCTTTTCATTCTTTTTATCACACTTCAGCCTTTGTTTTTTTCCTTGCTTCACGTGTCTGCTTAGTTGCTTTATGCTCGGTCTTTATAGATTTTCAGCACTGGAAAAAGGGAATGATTTCCTTTTTACTAGTACGAGGTATGGTTTCCTGACAAGCCAAAAACTATAATTAAATATAATTAATTACATTAAAATCAACAAATTTGATTGTTGGAATTAAATAAGAGTTAGTAGAAATTCAAACAGTTTTCATGACTATCTGTGAGTCATGAGATCGGTAGGTCATTTTGAATCTGCATTGGTATCGGTAGCTTGTGATCAGCACTGACTTCAGTAGCTCATGATCAGCATCTGCTTCGGTAGCTTATGATCAGTACCGTCTTCGGTAGCTCATGATCAGCATCGGATTCGGCAGCTTGTGATCAACATCGGCTTCTGTAGCTTGTGATTATCATCGGTATCGGTAGGTCATTATTAGCATCGGTATTGGTAGGTCATGATCAACATCGGTATTAGTAGGTCATGATCAGCATCAGTATCGGTAGCTTTTGATCAGCATCATCTTCGGTAGCTCATTGTCAGCATCGACTTCAGTAGCTTGTGATCAACATCGACTTCGGTAGCTTGCGATTAGCATCGATATCGGTAGGTCATGATCAACATCAGTATCGGTAGGTCATGATCAGCATCGGTATCTGTAGGTCTTGATCAGCATCAGTATCGGTAGCTTGTAATCAGCACCGGTATGACCGTTGCCATCAGTGCGACCGTTCATCATCGGTGTGACCATTCATCATCGGTGCGACCGTTCATCATCGGTGCGATCGTTCATCATCGGTGCGACCGTTCATCATCGGTGCGACTGTTCATCATCGGTGCGAGTGTTCCTCATCGGTGCGACCGTTCATCATCAGTGCGACCATTCATCATCGGTGCGACCATTCATCATCGGTGTGACCATTCATCATCGGTGCGACCGTTCATCATCGATGCGACCGTTCATCATCGATGCGACCGTTCATCATCGATGTGGTCGTTCATCATCGGTGACTCAAGAAAATAACTAACGGTGAGTCACAAACATGAAATTCACACTAAGTGTCTGTTCAATCTAGAATACTTCTAGGTCAATAGTAAATCATAAATTAACATAGATAAACATTATGTAGACAAGATGTAAACATATGTAAATACATTTAGAATCAATTATACAAAAGACTAAATTGTCATAAATAAAACAATGATTTGTGATTATTAAAATAACCATCTCACAGAGAGTTCAACAATCTCCCCCTCTTTGAAAATCACAGATCAATGACATAAATGAAGAGAGAAAAGAGTATGTCATTCAGTATGCTCCCACGATATAAAAAGAAAAATATGCCAATAGATAAACAGATCCTCAGAGAATGACATCAGAGTAAAAACATAGCATTAAAAAGTAGTCATTTCTCCCCTTGTATAGATATATATATATATATATACATTTCTCCCCTATCATTATTTCTCCCCCTTTCATTATTGCTCCCCCTTTCATTATTTATCCCCCTTTCATTATTTCTCCTCTTTCATTATTTCTCCCCCTTTCATTATTTCTCCCCCTTTCATTATTTCTCACCAGTTGGGATTATAAAAAATAAGAGTAGAAGGAAGATAATCAAGAATAAAATGACACTTAAAAATAAGTTCTGAGAATGAGTACAAGAACCAGAAACAAATGTTAAAAGTACAAAAAATAGACACCCTATAAAAAAATGACAGGCACAACTACTTCTTTGGGTCCAAAGAAGCTTTCCCATTCGCAGAAGGAGGAATGGATGGTCCAGAGGGTGCTTTGGTGGAAGGTTGATCTGGACGGATGGAGAGAGAAGGTAGGAAAGCTCTGGCTGGTTGCACAATGAGTGATAAGGTCACATGCTTAGGAGTAAAAGATCTTTCTGAAAGTGGCAGCTAAAAGACTGGCCGTATACTGGATAGATATTGAGACACTGAAATCTAACCAGAAGCAACGTCTGATGAACTGAGAGGCTCTGCAGTAGGAAGAACAATTTCCTTCACTTGCACATGAAGATATGGTTTGAGTATATTGATAAAATATTGAATTACCTCACCACCATATTTCATAGCCTTTTCAAAGTCATACTTCTTCTGCATGAAACTTTCCAGAGTAGGAGTGAAATCCTTCAACTGATGGACTTGAGCCTTGAAAGCTTGAGTGACTGGAGGGAGCCTCAAATTCTCTGCCAAAACCTTAAACTGATGGTTCAACTCATGCTTGGTATAAATCTTATAAATTTAGTGATCCAATTTCTCTTTAATTTCTTTCTGAGCCTTAGTATCATCAGATGAATACAACCCCACCATTTTGTGGATATGATCACTATTGTATTTCATCTTCTTTAAGGAATCCAAATCAAGGATCTACCCAAGAGCTGCTAACTCATCTCTTATAATATCCTTTAAGGTATTGACTTCAGGACCAATGATCTTTTATATTTTGGAGAAGCTGGCCTGAGCAACAATCTGAGTGATCTCAGCTTTCAACTTCCTCAAATCATCTTTCTTCAGCTGTTCTACCAAATTTCTTAACAATTCCATCATACCAGAGATGGTTGTTCTAAACTCACCTGACAAAGAGACTAAACCACTGTTTAAATCTTTGAGAATTTGATTCAGAGAGGTAATATTCCTACCAATCATCTCACTAGAATTGCAGAGGTCTGGTTTGATGATACATACCACTCTCTGGGTCAGAGCATCCATAGAATCCTCAGATAAGTTCACAGGAGCAGTAGTAGGAGCATTAGAAAATTCCTCTTTTATTGTCTCTCTAACTGCTTGAAGTAACTCAGATTTAAATCTTTCAAGATCAGATTGTGCCACTATAGGATCAGATCTAGATAGAGAAATGGAAGGACCAGGTCTGTCTGCTGTCACCTGCACATACTCAGCAACCAATCGAGCCTTAAGTGAATCGCTTACACTTGCAGTAAGCACTTCTTCTTCCTCTTCATCTGGATAATATAAAACCAGAACTACAAGACCTGGGTGTTCTTCCCATGCATCTTGGCATGAAGGATATAGAGGTTTCACAATCCTATCTCTTTCAAAATTTTCAGGAGAGAATTATTCATTCACATCAATCTCTGACTGTACTGTCCTTTCAGTCTCAGGAACAGGTTCTTGCGCATTTAGTTGGGGTTGAGGATCAGTTTTAATCACATTTTGACCATCCACTGGTCGAGTAATTACATCATCATCATCACTACTGTCATCTTCACTACTATCACCATCACTACCATCACCCTCATTACCATCTTCACCATCATTTACCAATTGTTCATTCGAACTGTCTTTACTGCTCGATTCATACTGCTTAGAATTTGATTCTTTAGTCTCAATTTCTTCTTCATAATCTAAAAGTGGTTCTATCTCTGGTAACTTGAGATGTGGACTAGCTATTCCAAATTCCATTATTATTTTCTTTGGACTAACCGTATCAGGATCACTCCTTTCATTAGGAGGTGATTCAGGTTTCTTTTCAGTATTAGCTTCAGCGTCACCTTCTTCTTCTTCTTCTGTTCCGTTCTTAATGGACTCACTAGTTTCCTTAGGAACTACTCCTTCCTCTTCTTCATCAGAATAAACCACTTTTTCACTAGGTTTTAAACTAGGATCTCTCATCACCTTTGGTCTTTTAGGATGATCAACAGTATTGAAAGAGTCGTACAAATTTTCTTCATCAGCTACCCAAGCCTTCTTCCATGGGTTCTAGTTGATTTTCATCCTTTTACAAATATCCTTATTAATACAGAATCTACTACTGGATGAGATACACTCATCTCCATCATCAATAGAGCCCAAGAACTTTAGCATGGAAAATATTTTCTTTGAGTAGAACAGGGTTGTAGCTTTCTTGGATGGATTCACCATCTTAGAAACATGGTCAACAAAATATCTATACAGGTTGACATTTTTAGCATTTAACAAAATAAACAACAAAAAAGAATCATGATACTTTATAGAAGCAAAATCACCTTTTCTAGGGAAGACTTGGTGTTGAATAAACTTAAACAGAATTCTACACTCACCATCTAACTCAGCAGCAGTTATTCTTCTAGATTCAGAATTTCCAGTCAAAATCTCAAGAGCTAGTTCATAAGAAAAGTATTTAGTAGTAGGATGGATATTACCAGTGTAATCCTCGTATCTTCCATTATTAGGTACTCCTAAACATTCAGACCACTTCTTCAATGAAAAAGTTATCTTTTTTCCTTTGATTATAGAAGATAGTCTCGCAGCTTCTGTTCCATACAAAACAATACTTAAGTTCATATAAAATTCATGAACTAACCTTGGGTAATAGACACAATAATTATCACAGAACCAATCTTTCCATCCTTGTATCTCTAAAATTTTTAAAATAGAAGACTTGCTGGATAACACCCATTTGGCACTAACTTCCTTTTCTGCAGTAACTACCCATTTTTACAACTCTAGGTTTACTGACCTTTGTGTCGTGCTGTTAGATTCTCCACGAGTGCGTTTCATAGGAGAGGAACCTTCAGATTCCTTGCTTTGTCGCTTTTGCTTGGCCATTTGGAGGTTAGAGAGGATTGAGCATTTGGAAACGCTCAAAAGGTTTGGAAGGTTTGGAATTCAATAAATAAGAGAGAGTTCGGCAGGATATGGAAGGTCAACAGTCATTTAGAAATAGCCATGGGTCATTATTTTTATCATTTAGGGTTACGATAATAATAAACAATAATAACAATTTAGTAAAACAACGTATTTTTGATAAACAATAACAGTTTCACTAACTGTACACCTCAATCAGTAGCACAGATCAGTTTCACAGATCGGTTTCATAGATCGATTTCACAGATCATTTTCACAGATAGGTTTCACATATCAGTTTCACAGATCTATCATCCCTAACTCTTTTTTGATAAAGTATAACCTTTCAGAGCTTAAGGGCTTGGTAAAAATATCAGCTAACTGATGTTCAGAGTCAATAAATTCTAGAGAAATATCACCCTTTTGATAGTGATCTCTCAAGAAGTGATGTCTGACATCAATGTTTTTGGTCCTAGAGTGAGTCATAGGATTCTTAGAAATGTTAATTGCACTGGTGTCATCACAATTTATAGACACATGTCTAAATTGATATCCATAGTCCAATAGAATGTGTTTCATCCATAGAATCTGTGAAAAATAACTTCCAACAACAATGTATTCTACTTCAGTAGTAGATAATGCAACAGAGTTCTGTTTCTTACTGCACCAAGATACTAGGGACTTTCCTAAAATATGACATGTTCCAGATGTTCTCTTTCTATCCAACTTGCAACCAGCGAATTCAGCATCTGAATAACTCATTAAGTCAAAAGGTTGTCCTTTTGGATAAAATAAACCTAAATTAGTAGTATTTTGGAGATATTTGAAAATCCTTTTAACAGCAAGCAAATGAGATTATTTAGGATTTTATTGAAATCTTGCGCACATACAAACACTAAACATAATATCTGGTCGACTAGTAGTAAGGTAAAGTAGACTCCCAATCATACCTTTATAATTGGTTTGATCATCTGGTTTCCCAATTTCATCATTATCCAGCTTACAAGTGGTACTCATAGGTTTGTCACTTCCCTTATTACTATCCAAACCAAAATATTTTAAAAGATCCTTTTTATATTTACTTTTATTTAAAATAATACCATCCTTCTTCTAAAAAATTTGAAATCCAAGAAAATACTTGAGTTCTCCCATTAAACTCATTTTAAATTCATTTTTCATAATATTTGAAAAATCAGTACATAAAGAATGTTTGGAAGATCAAAAAATAATATCATCAACATAGATTTGGACAATTAAAATGTCTTTAGAAATTATTTTAGTAAAAATAGTGGGATCAACAATTCCTTTAGTAAAACATTTTGAAATAAGAAAATTTGTAAGCATATCATACTAAGCTATTGGAGCCTGTTTTAAACCATATAAAGATTTATAAATTTTAAAAACATGATTTTGGAAATGGGGGTTTGTAAATCCCGGTGGTTGTTCAACAAAAACATTTTCAATTATAAACCCATTTAGAAATGCACTTTTGACATCCATTTGATATAACATGAAATTCAGATGAGCAGCATAGGCAAGTAGAATCCTAATAGCCTCTAATCTAGCTACAGGAGAAAAGGTTTACTCATAGTCTATACATTATTCTTGAATATACCCTTGTGCAACTAGCCTTGCTTTGTTTCTAACTATACTTCCTGACTCATCAACTTTGTTTCTAAAAACCCATTTAGTGCCTATGGTCAAAGTGTCCTTAGGTATTTCTACTAATTCCCAGACATTGTTTATTTGAAATTGATTTAACTCTTCTTGCATAGACATTACCCAAAATTCATCATTGATTGCATCATTGATATTTTAGGTTCTAACGGTGAAAGAAAGGCTTGATGTTCAACCCGATTTCCTAGAGAAGCTCTAGTCCATGTCCCTCTATCAAGATTACCAACAACAGCATCTAAAAGGCGATTCTTTAGAATCCTAGTTGATCTAGTAAATATAGGACTATATATTTCAGGCTCTTCTCTAAGTTTGGGTTCACCCGGAGTGGATTTTGGAATACTCCTAGAACTAGTTGTCTTTACAGCAGGTTTATTGATTTTATCACTTAGGTTCAGAACATACAACTCTTCTTCAAAAATTTTAAGATGAGGTTTATGTTCATGTGGATCATTTTCATCAAATTTGATGTGAATAGATTCTTCCACTGTAACACCCCGACCACAGCTACCCAGAGTCGGTGCATTACTTTGTAACATTGGCATGATCACAAAAGATCAAGTCTCGAAAGACCGATTAGTTTAGTAGCCTTGGAAACACTAGATACATTCGTAAACGTTACATTACTTCATAAAGTGAAAAAATACAATAACAAAGTCTCCATAGTCCACTCTCATATCCTATTCTGAAAATCCCTGCAGGTCATTCATAAAATACTTCTTCACATCCTGGAAAATATTAAAACATTGAAAGGGGTGAGCTCAGATGATCAGTAAGGATAAAAATATTGCGGAAGCTTTCATAAATAAACATAAACATTTAAGGCAATGTATAACTAAAACAAAAGACTTTTAAACTTGAACATCAACATAATATGGAAAAAGTCAAATGAGATAATTCCATTTACTTCTTCACATGGATATTCTACTGGTCGAATAATCACATGAAATATCATTAACCACTTTCATAATGATGGAATGCATAATGCCAGACATTCTGAAACATTTTGTCAAGGCCTCGACCAAGACGTCTAAAATGATTAAGGTCTCGGCCAAAACCATTAATCAAATTGGGAAATGGCCTCGGCCAATTCCACGTCTAGTTGTCTCATGAGACCTACCGATGCATCGAGGAGCTATAGCGGGCTCCACCCGTCACTTATTAAGTCCAATGCATTCCTCATATGAATAGGTTTAAACATAACATAAACCATAACATAATAGTATCACATAAAACATGCATAAAGGAAACATAAAATTTCCACATTCCAATCACAAGATATCAATACAACACATTGATATAATAAAAATTCTTTCAAAACCATTTTTAATACCAAAATAAAAGAAAAGTATAACATGGTATTTATTTTTCATTAAAAAAAGTATTGCTTGTAGAGGAAGCCGAAACTCAAATAATGTTCACGGTGGCGGAGAGGTCATTGTCACCACATATGTACGGAAAGAAAAACATTCCCTTTTTTCGTTTAGTAAAACGATTCGTATAAAAAAGATTCCTTTTGAATAAACGTAAAAGTCAAAGGGGTTTATACACCGTATAAAAGAAATTTGTGTATAAAACCAAATATGCCTCAATGAATGGAGATTGAGACGAAGTCCTTAAAAAGATCATTTTTAAAATAAAATAGATATATTATGTGTATTAACTATAGGTACACATAAATAAAGTAAAAATACAAAATAAGACGTAATAATATCATGACATAATTTGAAAGTAGGAGATTAACCCAAAGAATGGAAGTTGGGTTAAGAAATTCCCTTACATTGCGTCTTGTCCTGACTCGACCGTTCTTTAACCTCCTGAATAATAAACTAGAGTTAATTTCTATTTACATAAGAACCTTTTTTATGTTCATTATTCCTTTTATATCACTTATTACCATGATATGAACATTATGTAATTATTTAAGTTAATAACGGTCGTTTTGTCGATCTTTGGTACTTGAGTCAATCAATAAACTTCTTATAATTACATGTTGTTTATGTGGTAGAATATCCATTATCTCCAGAATTATATTCATGATTTAGATGTCATATATATCATATATATCCAGTATATAGATTCATTCATAATATTACATAACATTTAAAGGTAAGAAATGAAATGCACCGTTCATGGAGACGGTAAGCCATACGTACGCATGAACGCTACTTTCATTTCTATTTCGTATTTAATGGAATTAAATCATAATTATATAAAGGTATAATATAGTTCCAGTATAATATCATATATAATATCATTTACTCCATCCTTTATACATCCCACATATGGCATTAACGATTGACATCACTTTGAGGGGGCGGTAGTCCGCACTTCCTAAAATGAAATTATCGCGTTTACCCATAATGGAAATCATAAAGTATGCCATAAATGAGAAATACAGAATCATAAGTAAAACATAAAAATATTATATATCATATATAAATATAGTGACATCTTAATGGACACCTTTGAAGGTGTTATATGAGTGTTGAACAATCATCGTTTCATGAGGCAGAAATTCTCCATCCACAGAAACCGTATGTTCTTTAACCATTAGATGTATGTGTGTATAAGTGTAGCTCGAATACTTCTTATAACAACATCCTAGTATATTGAGGATACTGGTGTTGTTACAAAAGAAATGAATAAAAATAGTTTAGGGGGTTGGAGAAGAAAAATAAAACAAAACAACATTAGAGAAGACATTACCTCAAAATCGGGTAACTCTTTTTTGATTTGAGCCAAATGCTTCCTTGGGAAGAGTTCTGCCCAAAGTGAGGCTTCTAGGAGTAAGAGGGGGAAGTTGGGAGAGTATTTGGGCAGATGTTGGCCGAGCCAAATGGCTTGAAAGTGTGAATGAGGTGGTAGAGGTGGGAGCCTTTTATAAGAGGAGAGGAGGGGCACTCTTGGAAAGTAAGGAACTTTTACATTATTATACAATGATTTTCGGATTCTAAAGGTCCCACACTTATATAATTCGTGGATAAGGTGATAAGGGTTCAAAATATACCCATCCAATAGTCTTTGGACAAGTGTAAGCCTTGGATTGTACATTATCTTTTCATTTTATTAAAATCGTTAAATAATGAGGTCATCGCTGCATCATAAGGATGTCACAAATAATTTAATTTATTTAATGTCTAAAAATTATAAAACAAATACTATGCTGTAGGAAATTTTTTTAGCTTTCCAATGACTATTTATAGTAAAAAATATGACTTGTATAACCCCATGTAAAAATTGTTTTAGTAAAACATTTCATGTTTGTGTCAATTTTTACTTTAACATTAAATAAAAAGTATTTATGTCATTTTCCAACTAAAGTGGCTCCATGGGGTCCCCAAGTTGACCCATGGATTGTCTTGGTCGGCCATGACTCATCCAATAGGAGTAGGACAAGTGTCAAGCTCATATCATATTATTAAAACATTATTTTTACCTTAAACTACACTAATTACCTCTAATCGCGATTAAGAACTTAAAAGTTACTATTCACCAAAAAATTATTTTAATCTCATTGAACCACATTTTACTTCTTAATGAAAACCATGTATGTCGGATTTTTGAAAATCAAATCACAGAAGTGGTAATATTTCATTTAAACGAAAAATCAGTTATTTAACTATCACTTAGTGGTTTCACTATTCATCAAAAATTGAAGTTTTTCAGAATAATGCCAAAATTTCACCCTAAGATATAATTGATATTCCGAATTCAAAAATGATGTCTGTTTTATGAAATTAAAAACATATAATTTGCATTAATAAATTTTATAACTAATTCCCGCTGTCACAACAAATAGCGTGTTTTTAGTAAACAATTTATATCAAAATATTGACAATTGTTTATGTCCAATTTCAAAGTGAAATTAATTATAATGACCAACATTAGATAAAATGGTAAAAATATATTCTAATTATACTTTAAAACCACTCAATAGTATAACTTATCACTATAAATTATTTTTATTAAAAAAGTTGTTTTAAGTATTTTTCACCATTCATAAAAATTTTGAAGTTCTCAGAAAATTACAAAAAATTCAACATAGGCTAATTTCAATATTAGGAATAAAAAAATGAAGTCCATTTTGAAATATAAAATTTCTATAAATTTAAAAAGTGGTTATTACTATTCATAACGGCTACATTGATTAGTTGCAGTGTGTTAGAACTCGATGTTGCGTACAATACAAGCTATTACATTATTGAATGAGAAGCGTATCATGGAAGCTCGGGGTGTTACATTCTCCCCTCCTTCAATAAATTGCGTCCTCGCAATTTGAAATTTTTCTTTGTAAATAAAAGGTTGAAAAGAGAAAATACCTTTGTGGAAAACCCACATCGGAAATAAGATTAATAAAATTTAGCCTTAATAAGAGGGAAAGGGAAATGAAAAAGTCACCACCCAATTATGATCTCGATTAGGAGAACATTGGTGGCAATTAGAGACATATAATTGGAGGAAAAACATAAATATTTGTAGGGAGTTCTTGAGGTCATCAATCACAATCAACTGTCAAATTGAGGGACTCAAAGCCTTCAATCTATGTTGATTTAAAATATCATCAGTTCAACAAGACATAAGGTATTAGGATAACACATTTTTTTTGTTTTAATATCCCTTTACTAAAGTTTAAGAATTAATTTATTCATTGAATAAGAGATAGGTATATATATATATCTTGACAATTAGAGTTTCAACCTTCAACTCATCTTTCACTCAAAAAGATAATAGAACTCAAAAATATTATACTTATCCTAATTGTATAAGGTTCCAAATGTTAACACATACCATTTCGATTAGTAAAATTATTTTGTAATAACCAGGGACTTCCTGTAGGCTAGTGGTAGGAAATAAAGGCTTGTCGCACCATGATTGTGGGTTCGATTCCTGTAGCTTTGTCCGACGTGACGGGTTATGCCCCACCCTGCAGGTTGTCCTTTTCCTAAAACTATAGTATCATAATATTCCAAAAATAATCTTCATAAATTTTTTAACCTTAAACAATACTATCCAAAGATCAACTTAATCCACTCCAACCTTTATAATTATCCAATATACCTCTGTCCAGACTATCTCTAAAAGGTCTCTTAATTCCAAAATCAATTTATCAGATTCCCCAAACAAAGTAAAGTTTCTCTTATTGTCACATACTAAAAATATAATTACCTTCATCATATTAAAACCTTACTGAAATCAACAAGTACAGCTGTACAATCCTTATATATATATCACATTATTCTAATAACCATAATATAATCCGTGAGTCCAAAAGCACCATTACATTAGTTATTCTGCTTCAACTGTAGTAACAGCATAAGATTGTCCTTGATCCCTTGGCCTTTTCTGAGGTAAGTTTCCCTGAATCTTAGGACATTCATTTGCATAATGCCCCATTTCCCTACAATTGTAGCATTCAACTTTGATAGCCTCTTTATTTCCCTTGCAATCACGAGCCTGGTGACCCTTTTCTCCACATTTATAACAAACTCTCATTCCTTTTAGGGAAGTACCAGGGTGATTCTTCCCACAATTATCACATAATAGAAAATCCTTCTTTCCCTTTTTCCCTTTATCTGTCTCTTGTTCCACCATTCTCTTCTTCTCTTGCTTTACTTTGTTGTCATAAGACTTAGAGAATTCCTTTTCTGTCTTGATAGCATACGAGACAATATCTTCGTATGATGAGAAGGATTGTGATACTAAAGCTCAACGGAGAAATGGTTTTAACCCATCAAAGAAACGATCAATCTTACTCCTTGGGTTACGTATATAATCTGCAGCATGCCTCGCTAACCTTGTAAAGTTGGCCTCATACTTTGCGACATTCTCATCCTCCTTTTGTCTCAGACTCAAAAATTGTCTTTCCATATCTGCTCGATGGTCACGAGGATAGTATTTTTCTATGAAAATCTCTTTGAACTCCCTCCATTCCATATTCGATACGTCATCATCTTCCTTTGTGTTTTGAATCAATGACCACCATTGATCAACATCTCCAGTGAGGCGGTAAACTGCCATGATAACCTTTTCCCTTTCACTACTCCCGAAGGCGTGGAATAATTTCTCTAAGGAGTTTATCCATTGCTCAGCTACTAATGGATTTGTACCCCCATTAAATGTTGGTGTTTTTTTCCTCATGATGCGGTCTAACATTGATCCTCCATGTTGCGGATCAGGGTGCTCCATACGAGTAAGGTTATTATTCATAACCTGAGTGAGTTGTCCCAGTATGGTAATAAGTTGATCAGCACCAGTTGTATCTCCAGATCCACACTAATTATCTTGAGCAGGAGGGAAATCCCTACACGGAGTGCGTGCATTGATACAGTTTCCATTCCTTCCACTAGGCGCCATTTCTAAACAATGGCATAAACTAGATTAGTTTATGAATCAAAATACATAATTCCATACTTGTAAAATACATAACATAAATTGAACTATTTATGGATATAATCCATAATCATAAAAAGGTTTTATTTGAGGAAGTATATACTCATAACCGTTCATAGTGGTTTGTAAAGAAACTGGGAATTATACTAAGCATATCCCCCGGGAGTGTCGTAACCAAGAGTGCAGCAAGGCCCGTTGTCGTGCACCAGTTCCCGTTCGAGTCTAGCTCAAAGCGGTGTTTTCAGGTTTCACCCCTAGGTACATCTATGCCAGAGCTGCCTCTACCTGCTCGTATCCAGACAGGGATGTATTGCTCGGAAAACTCACAAAATCTCTACAATAAAAAAATTCTAGGAAGTTGTTCTATACTAATCCTCAAAGTCTATCTTTGGGCTATGTGCTCTAATCAGAGTTTATCTAAATCTAGCTTCCAAGGTGAGTACTAAACTGCCTCTGATACCAACTGTAACGCCCTGACCCCAGCTACCCAGAGTCGGTGCATTACTTTGTAACATTGGCATGACCACAAAAGATCAAGTCTCGAAAGACCGATTAGTTTAGTAGCCTTGGAAACACTAGATACATTCGTAAACGTTACATTACTTCATAAAGTGAAAAACTACAATAACAAATTCTCCATAGTCCACTCTTATATCCTCTTCTAAAAATCCCTGCAGGTCATTCATAAAATACTTCTTCACATTCTGGAAAATATTAAAACATTGAAAGGGGTGAGCTCAGATGCTCAGTAAGGATAACAATATTGCGGAAGCTTTCATAAATAAATATAAACATTTAAGGCAATGTATAACTAAAACAAAAGCCTTTTAAACTTGAACATCAACATAATATGGAAAAAGTAAAATGAGATAATTCCATTTACTTCTTCACATGGATATTTTACTGGTCGAATAATCACATGAAATATCATTAACCACTTTCATAATGATGGAATGCATAATGCCAGACATTCTGAAACATTTTTTCAAGGCCTCGACCAAGACGTCTAAAATGATTAAGGACTCGGCCAAAACCATTAATTAAATTGGGAAAGGGGCTCAGCCAATTCCACGTCTAGTTGTCTCATGAGACCTACCGATGCATCGAGGAGCTATAGCGGGCTCCACCCGTCACTTATTAAGTCCAATGCATTCCTCATATGAATAGGTTTAAACATATCATAAACCATAACATAATCGTATCACATAAAACATGCATAAAGGAAACATAAAATTTCCACATTTCAATCACAAGATATCAATACAACACATTGATATAATAAAAACACTTTCAAAACCATTTTCAATACCAAAATAAAAGAAATGTATAACATGGTATTTATTTTTCATTAAAAAAAGTATGGCTTGTAGAGGAAGCCGAAACTCAAATAATGGTCACGGCGGTTGAGAGGTCATTGTCACCGCATATGTAGGGAAAGAAAAACATTCCCTTTTTTTCGTTTAGTAAAATGCTTCGTATAAAAAAGATTCCTTTTGAATAAACATAAAAGTCAAAGGGGTTTATACACCGTATAAAAGAAATTTGTGTATAAAACCAAATATGCCTCAATGAAAGGAGATTGAGACGAAGTCCTTACAAAGATAATTTTTAAAATAAAATTGATATATTATGTGTATTCACTATAGGTACACATAAAGAAAGTAAAAATACAAAATAAGACGTAATAATATCATGACATAATTTGAAAGTAGGAGATTAACCCAAAGAATGGAAGTTGGGTTAAGAAATACCCTTACATTGCGTCTTGTCCTGACTCGACCGTTCTTTAACCTCCTGAATAATAAACTAGAGTAAATTTCTATTTACTTAAGAACCTTTTTTATGTTCATTATTTATTTTATATCACTTATTACCATGATATGAACATTATGTAATTATTTAAGTTAATAACGGTCGTTTTGTCGATCTTTGGTACTTGAGTCAATCAATAAACTTCTTATAATTACATGTTGTTTATGTGGTAGAATATCCATTATCTCCAGAATTATATTCATGATTTAGATGTCATATATATCATATATATCCAGTATATACATTCATTCATAATATTACCTAACATTTAGAGGTAAGAAATGAAATGCACCGTTCATGGAGACGGTAAGCCGTACGTACGCATGAATGCTACTTTCATTTCTATTTCATATTTAATGGAATTAAATCATAATTATATAAAGGTATAATATAGTTCCAGTATAATATCATATATAATATCATTTACTCCATCCTTTATACATCCCACATATGGCATTAACGATTCACATCACTTTGAGGGGGCGGTAGTCCACACTTCCTAAAATGAAATTATCGCGTTTACCCATAATGGAAATCATAAAGAATGCCATAAATGAGAAATACAGAATCATAAGTAAAACATAAAAATATTATATATCATATATAAATATAGTGACATCTTAATGGCCACCTTTGAAGGTGTTATATGAGTGTTGAACAATCATCGTTTCGTGAGGCAGAAATTCACCATCCACAGAAACCGTATGTTCTTTAACCATTAGATGTAGGTGTGTGTAAGTGTAGCTCGAATCCTTCTTATAAAAACATCCTAGTATATTTAGGATACTGGTGTTGTTACAAAAGAAATGAATATAAAGAGTTTAGGGGGTTGGAGAAGAAAAATAAAACAAAACAACATTAGAGAAGACATTACCTCAAAATCGGGTAACTCTTTTTTGATTTGAGCCAAAGGCTTCCTTGGGAAGAGTTCTGCCAAAAGTGAGGCTTCTAGGAGTAATAGGGGGATGTTGGGAGAGTATTCGGGCAGAGGTTGGCCGAGCCAAATGGCTTGAAAGTGTGAATGAGGTGGTAGAGGTGGGGGCCTTTTATAAGAGGAGAGGAGGGGCACACTTGGAAAGTAAGGACCTTTTACATTATTATACAATGATTTTCGGATTCTAAATGTCCCAAACTTATATAATTAGTGGCTAAGGTGATAGGGTTCTAAATATACCCATCAAATAGTCTTTGTACAAGTTTAAGCCTTGGATTGTACATTATCTTTTCATTTTATTAAAATCGTTAAATAATGAGGTCATCGCTGCATCATAAGGATGTCATAAATAATTTAATTTATTTAATGTCTAAAAATTATAAAACAAATACTATGATGTAGTAAATTTTTTTTGCTTTCCAATTACTATTTATAGTAAAAAATATGACTTGTATAACCCCATGTAAAAATTGTTTTAGTAAAACATTTCATGTTTGTGTCATTTTTTACTTTAACATTAAATAAAAGGTATTTATGTCATTTTCCAACTAAAGTGGCTCCATGGGGTCCCCAAGTTGACCCATGGATTGTCTTGGTCGGCCATGACTCATCCAATAGGAGTAGGACAAGTGTCAAGCTCATATCATATTATTAAAACATTAATTTTACCTTAAACTACACTAATTACCTCTAATCGCGATTAAGAACTTAAAAGTTACTATTCACCAAAAATTATTTTAATCTCATTGAACCACATTTTACTTCTTAATGAAAAGAATGTATGTCGGATTTTTGAAAATCAAATCATAGAAGTGGTAATATTTCATTTAAATGAAAAATCAGTTATTTAACTACCACTTAGTGGTTTCACTATTCATCAAAAATTGAAGTTTTTCAGAATAATGCCAAAATTTCACCCTAAGCTATAATTGATATTCTGAATTTCAAAAATGATGTCTATTTTATGAAATTCAAAACATATAATTTTCATTAATTAATTTTATAACTAATTCCCGCTTTCACAACAAATAGCGTGTTTTTAATAAACAATTTATATCAAAAGATTGACAATTGTTTATGTCCAATTTCAAAGTGAAATTAATTATAATGACCAACATTGGATAAAATGGTAAAAATATATTCTTATTATACTTTAAAACCACTCAATAGTATAACTTTTCACTATAAATTATTTTTATTAAAAAAGTTGTTTTAAGTATTTTTCACCATTCATAAAAATTTTGAAGTTCTCAGAAAATTACAAAAAATTCAACATAGGCTAATTTCAATATTAGGAATACAAAAATGAAGTCCATTTTGAAATATAAAATTTCTATAAATTTAAAAAGTGGTTATTACTATTCATAACGGCTACTTTGATTAGTTGTAGTGTGTTAGAACTCGATGTTGCGTACAATGCAAGATATTACATTATTGAATGAGAAGCGTATCATGGATGCTCGGGGTGTTACATCCACACACTTGGTTCTCTTATTAAATACTCTATAGACTTTGATAGAAAGAGAATATCCTAAAAATATTCTTTCATCACTCTTGGATGAAAATTTGACTAGATTATCCTTAGTATTGAGAATGAAGACCTTGCAACCAAAAACTCTGTAGTAGTTAACCTTAGGTTTCCTATTGTTCCAAAGGTCATAAGGGGTTTTCTTAAGAATAGGTCTGATCAAAACTCTACTGATAATATAACAGGCTGTATTAACAGCTTCAGCCCAAAAATAAATAAATTTTTCATATTCATTAAGCATGGTTTTTCCAATTTCTTGAAGGGTTATATTCCTCCTTTCTACTACACCATTATGTTGAGGTGTCCTAGGGGTTGAGAAATTGTGACTATAGCCATTGTGTGAGTAATAAGATTCAAACTCACAACCATGGTCACTTCTTAGGGTCTTAATATTAAGTCCACTAAGATTTTCTACAGACTTGGAATTATTTAGTAAAGTAGGAACAAGCTTCACTTTTGTGAGCTAAGAAGTATACCCTAGTATATTGAGAAAATTCACCAACTAGAACATAGACATAGTGCTTCCCATTTAAGCTAGAAATTCTATAAGGTCCAAACAAGTCCATGTGAACCAACTCAAGAGGTTGAGAAGTTAAAACTTCTTTCTTTGATTTGAAATAAACTTTATGTTGCTTTCCCTTTTGACAACGATTATAAACTTTTTCTTATTGGAATTCAAGTTTGGGTAGGTCTCTAACTAAGTTCTTCCTAGTCAGTTTTCTAAGTGAATGAGTGTTTCAGTGTCCTAATCTTCTATTCCAAAGACATGATTCCTTATGAAAATCATTTAAACAAGTAACATTTTTCTTGGATAAAGAATTTAAATCAACTGCATATACATTTTCATTTATCAAAGAGGAAAATAATAAAACATTTTTAGAGTTATAACATTACAAGAATCATTTTAAAATTTAACATCGAAAACATCATCACATAATTGAGAAATACATAATAGATTATCTTTAAGTCCATCAACAAATAAAAATTTATAAATTAAAACTGAATCAGTTTTACCAATCTGGAGTAGGCTGATGATATTTTTTACAGAATCAATATATTTTAAAAGATAAACATTATTTGATCTATAAATATCTGATTAACTAGTTGAGGAATATGAATTTACAGAACTTGAACTAGCACCATTCTATTCATATTAAGAGATAAATCTAGTTTTAGTAAATTTTCTCTATCCGGGCTGATAGCCTAAACCAGTAGTATACTTTGGTGCCACTTGTTTTCCTTGAATTTGAGTGAGATTATCTTTTACATTTTTTAATTTTTCTATGTCCTTCCTTAATTTTTCATTAGACAATTTTAGTTCAGTATTTTCCTCAAGTAATTGAGCATTATTTTCCTTTTCTATATCAAGTTAAGATTTAACAGAGTTGGTCAAGGCATGTTGTTTTTTAAGGTCTTATATTTTTCCTTCAATTCATTAAAAGTTTCTTCTAGCATATTACAATATTCAAATAAATCTTTACTAGACATATTTTCAGATTTAGAATCAGATTCAACTCCAGAATAATATGAATTTATGGCAGGAATATCTAATGTTACCTCATAGGTGTTTTTCATAAAACACATAATAGCCTTTTGAAAATTTTCATCTTGAGTAGAATCAGAGTCACTTTAAGTGTCTTATAAAGAACTCCAAGTTTCTTTCATTGCCTTCTTGTATTTAGTGTCCTTGTATTCATATTTCTTCTTAAATTTCAACTTTGGACAGTCTGCTTTTACATGTCCTTTCCTTTTGCACTCATAGCAGACAATTTCATCACTTTTATCATACTTTTTCCAATCCTTCTTCCAATGACCCTTGTTTTTATATTTTCCTTTGTAATTTGATTTTCTGAAGAATTTATTCTTCCTGTTTAACTTCTTGAATCTCCTATTTATCTGATCCATTTTAGAATCACTGTAAGAATATGAACTTTCACTTGTTGAGCTCTCAGTATGTATGTGAACTTTTTCTTTGTCCCTGCTCTTTGAGGTAGTAGACTTAAAGGCTACTGACTTCCTTTTTGGTTCATCATCCTCTTCCTTATTTACTTTAAGCTCTTCTTCATACATCATAAGCTTACCAATAAACTCTTTAACAGGCAACATACCAATATCACATGATTCTCTAATTGAGGCAGATGTGTCTCTCCATCGGTCTGGAAGACATCTTAGTATTATCATGATTTGATCCTTTGAAGGAACAACTTTTCCAAGTGAGCTCATAGTGTTGAAAATATCATTGAACCTGAGATAAATATCAGAAATAGGTTCATCAAGATTAATTTTAAAATTATCATATTTTATAGTATAGGTGTTCAGTCTCATTTCTTTGACATTGGTTGTACCCTCATGGGAAACACCCAGGGTATCCCAAATTTCATAATCAGTTGTTCAAGAAGATATGCGATTGAATTGTTCATCTACTAAAGCACAGTAAAAGGAATTCATTTCTTTACAGTTATTATTGTAAGCAGTTTTAGTGGGTTCATCCCAAGTAGTTCAATTAGGTTCTGAAATCTTATATTGAGTTTCTATAGCAGTCCATATATCAAATCCCATACTTTCCAAATGAATTTTCATTTTAAGCTTCCACTGAGCATAATTTGTACCATTAAATAAGGGTGGACTATTGGTAGAATAACCTTCAATTATATTGTCCATAATTAGATTTTAGCAAACATATTTAAAGAGATAATATTTAGAACTAATATAAATTTAAGATCTTAAATATACAACTAAAATCACAGTTGAAAAATAGATTATGTTGAAAACTTTGATAAACAAAACAAACCTATGATACCAAATGTTGGTCGGAGTGTACACTCAAGATGGGGGGGGGGAATAGAGTTCCAATAAAAATTTCTGTTTAAAATATCCCTATTAGAATCCCCCAAATCAAATAACAAGATAATCAGTAGTGAATTTGTATTAGAGTAAAGGGTCAATCAGGTTCTCAAGAGATTGATTAGTTCTTAGTTAATTCAATCTGAAGATTAATTAACATTTGAAGCTAACCTAATGAATTACAATATATATAAAAACTTTCTAGATTGACTATCAATGTATCTTTAAAACAATTTTATATTTCAAAGTAATTGGTAGCGGAATATTCAATATAGGTTAAAAATAAAATGAGTAAGCACAAAAGTTTTAAAACGAGCGGTTTAGTCTCAAGCCGAGACTTAGTCCTCTCAAACAAATTATATAAATTTTTATCCACACCCCGAATCGGGGTAATCAACAGTACATAGACTATTCAGGTACTAAGACCTCTACCACAGTTCTTCGTGGGAAAACAAAACAATGGAACATAGGCAATCCAGGTCACACTTGAACTCTTCCACAATTCACAGAGGGATATAGTATTGTTTAAGAAGATTGAAGTGAGGATTTAGTATCCTCCAGTTCAGTCAAGGAGTCAGTGTGTAAAAACAACACACTCTGCTCAAAAAGTAAATGAATGAAACATGATAGAGATAAACAGATAGAGATGAGTTTAGAGTTCTTTATGTGTTGTGAGTGAAGCTCTAGACTCCTTGGATTGATGTAAATGAAGCTCTGAGTCCTTCTACTATTTCCTGTCAAGAAAATAGAGTGTTGTAGTTATTGTTTCTTCACTTCCAGTGTAGGTGTTCAGATTGAATGTGAAAGTGTTCTTTGTAATACTTCAACTTCTTCTTCTTTGAACTTGTATTCGTGATGATTATGAGTGTTCTTCAAGTTCCTCGTGTGTTCTTCTTTTTATGTGCGTGCATGGAAGAATTTTTTCTCTATGCCTCTTCACCTCTCTTTTCAGCACACTTCATCCTTTGCTTTTTTGCCTTACTTCACGTGTCTGCTTAGTTGCTTTATGCCCAGTCTTTATAGATTTTCAGCACCAAAAAAAGGGAATGATTAAGTTTTTACAGGTACAAGGTACAGTTTCCTGACATGCCAATAACTATAATTAAATATAATTAATTGCATTAAAATCAAAAAATATGACCGTTGGAATGAAATAAGAGTTAATAGAAATTCAAACAGTTGTCATGACTATTGGTGAGTCATGAGATCGGTAGTTCATTTTGAATCTGCATTGGTATTGGTATCTTGTGATCAGCACCGATTTCGATAGCTCCTGATTAGCATTAGCTTCGGTAGCTTGTGATCATCACCGGCTTTGGTAGCACAAGATCAGCATCGGATTCGGTAACTTGTGATCAACATTGGCTTCAGTATCTTGTGATTAGCATCAGTATCGATAGGTCATGATCAGTATTGGTATCGGTGGGTCATGATGAGCATCGATATTGGTAGGTCATGATCAACATCAGTATTGGTGGCTTGTGATCATCACCAGTATGACTATTGCCATCGGTGAAACCATTCAACATCGGTGTGACCGTTCATCATCGGTGCGACGTTCATCATCGGTGTGACTGTTCAGCTTGAATTTGAAAGTGTTCTTTGTAATACTTCATCTTCTTCATCTTTGAACTTGTATTCGTGATGAGTATTAGTGTTCTTCTAGTTCCTCGTGTGTTCTTCTTTTTATGTGCATGCATGGAAGAATTCTTTCTCTATGCCTCTTCGCTTCTCTTTTCAGCACACTTCAACCTTTGTTTTTTTCCTTACATCACGTGTCTGCTTAGTTTCTTTATACCCGATCTTTATAGATTTTCAGCACCGGCAAAAGGGAATGATTAGCTTTTTACAGGTACAAGGTACAGTTTCCTGACATGCCAAAAACTATAATTAAATATCATTAATTGCATTAAAATCAACAAATATGGCCGTTGGAATTAAATAAGAGTTAATATAAATTCAAACAGTTTTCATGACTATCAGTGAGTCATGAGATCGGTAGGTCATTTTGAATCTGCATCGGTATCGGTAGCTTGTGATCAGCACTGGCTTCGGTAGCTCATGATTAGCATCGGCTTCGGTAGCTTGTGATGAGAACCAGCTTCGGTAGCTCATGATCAGCATCGGCTTCGGTAGCTTGTGATCTGAATCAGCTTCAATAGCTTGTGATTAGAATCGGTATCGGTAGGTCGTGATCATCATCGGTATCGGTAGCTTATGATCAGCATCGGCTTTGGTAGCTCATGATCAGCATCGGCTTCGGTAGCTTGTGATCAGCATCGGCTTCGGTTGCTTGTGATTAGCATCGGTATCAGTAGGTCATGATCAGCATCGGTATCGGTAGGTCATGATCAGCATCGATATTGGTAGGTCATGATCAGCACTGGTATCGGTAGCTTGTGATCAACACTGGTATGACTGTTGCCATCGGTGTAATCATTTATCATCGGTGCGACCATTTATCATTGGTGCAACCGTTTATCATCGGTGCGACTGTTCATCATCGGTGCGACCGTTCATCATCGGTGTGACCATTCATCATCGGTGCGACCTTTCATCAACGGTGCGACCGTTCATCATCAATGCGACTGTTCATCATCGGTGCGACCCTTCATCATCGGTGCGACTGTTCATCATCAGTGTGACCATTCATCAACAGTGCGACCGTTCATCATCGGTGCGACCGTTCATCATCGGTGTGACCATTCATCATCAGTGCGACCGTTCATCATCAGTGAGACCGTTCATCATCGGTTGGACCGTTCATCATCGGTAGGACCCTTCATCATCGGTGAGACCGTTCATCATCGGTGCGACCGTTCATCATCGGCATGACCGTTCATCATCGGTGGGACCGTTCATCATCGATGCGACCGTTCATCATCGGTGCGACTGTTCATCATCGGTGTGACCGTTCATCATTGGTAACTCAATAAAATAACTAATGGTGAGTCACAAACATGAAATTCACACTATGTTTCTGTTCAATCTAGAATACTTCTAGGTCAACAGTAAAACATAAATTAACATAGATAAACATTATGTAGACAAGATGTAAACATATGTAAATACATTTAGAATCAATTATACAAAATACTAAATTGTCATAAATAAAATAATGATTTCGGATTATTAAAATAACCATCTCTTAGAGAGTTCAACAGATTCCTTCATAGAGTATTGATATCTGGATTCTCTCCTTCGATTTGTAGGTATTGGTCTTTAATCCAAGGTATTTTTTACCTCCATTTTTGCAGTTTCTTCATTCTGTTTCCTCCTATTACAATTTTCCATGTGATAGATCTTGATCACATTATTTCTAATAGAGTTTTGTTGGTTTTTTGGATAGGTTGTCGTATAGTATCATCAGGTGGATGCAGTTATTGTGGGAGAGGTGATTGGGATCTGCAGAATGATCCATTCTTGTGCATGAACATCGATACCCTTTTTGAGTAAGGGTATTTGTTTCTTCTTTATTTATTTTTGTGCAATCGCAAAGCAAGAATTATTTATCCACTTTTATTTCAATGAAATTAACCAGATAATTATTTGAACTGGATTAAAGAATTGGTATCGATCGCATGGAAATGATGTTTTTTGCTCTGAGATCATAGGCTGCCTCTTGATTTTCTATATTGTGCAGAATCTATGCTATGTTTTTTATACTTGGATTAGAATTTGAATGGTTAAATAATTTAAATAAAATATTTAATCAATAATTAATTCTCAAAAATATTTACATAGGTATGTTTAATGAATTCAGTTTTTGTTGTAATTTTATGATAATAAAATTGATGCAGGAATTCATGTTTAATTCAATTGGTTAATCAACCTCAAGCATGTCGATTATTTTTGATAAAATAATTAAAGGAATGATAAATTTATTTTTAAATTAATTTTTGACATATTGTGAAATATTTCGGCTTATGTTACATGAAACTGAACCTATAAATAATTAATTTTTTAATTCAATATGGAATATAAATCAGTTGTGTGATAAAATATAATGCCTTTTTAGGGCATGGTTTTCCCGTTTTCTTGTAAAAACTGAGTACCCTATTCTTTGGAGCTACGAGGGATAATTTTGTGTGAAGGATAAATGACTTGTTTTAGGGCCAAAAATATTTTTTCAATGTTTATTTCCTACTTCTCATGATATGATGTGATCCTGGAATGTTTTTTTTGTTTATGGGGTGGGGTGGCCCAGATGTGATGTGAGCCTAGAATGGATGATCTTAGAGGGTTGTTGTGGTATTTGGGGTGGGGAGTCCCAGTTGTTGTGCCATCATTTTATTCTTATGATGGCGAGATGCACCGAGATATGCATGTTGGTGTCAGGGATGACATTTAGGATGAAAAAATGGGTTGAAGCTCATCATACCCATTGATAAGAATGCCAGATGATTATTTCAATCTACTATTTGCTTGATGAAAAATTTTGTTTGTTTATCTGCTTTCCTTTCCCCACTACTTGTGGAAAATATATGTGAATGGTTTTTTACTTTGTTTCATAAAATAGAATGTTTTTCAAGAGTATCTGGTATTATAAAAATTAGTGATGTTAATAAATGAATAAATTCTAAACCCATGTGGATAGATATTACTGGGGTGCAATGCTGAGGTTATAATTTTGGGAAGTCATGGACCAATTTTGCTTATTCCTATAGGGCATGAAACCTTATTGTGATAATAATGAAATGTAATTTGAAAAACGTTATTGGTTAATTAGTGGTTCAAGAATTAATTAACATAAATTGGAACTGATAAAAAAAGAAATAAAATAATTTAATGTAGCTCTTTCGATGGTCTTAGTATTATAGGACATCTGGTCTTAATAGTGGAATTTTGGAGTCTGAGAGATGTTATCTACAGTTTATTCTAAGACTAGTTTATAACTATAGTGTGGTTGTGAGCTATATTATATCATGTAATTTATTTTTATTTTTATATGATACTTCACCATATCGATTAGGTAAACTGACCCCCTTGGGATTCTGAGCCCTAGGAGGGGGGGGGGGGGAAACATCCCAGTGGGAGGATGGATGATGATACCCTTTGACCCTGATCTCTTCTCTTAGTACCTAATCATGCTATTATGCACGATAGTTAGTTTTCCCCATATATCTGTATAGAGGTCTATAATAGATTGTGGTTCTTTATCACACATTTATTCCAGATATAGGTTCCTATAGAATACTATTGGTGTAATGTGTATAGGCTATGATGGCTTGAGGTTCCTTACTGGGTGTATGGGCTATGATGGATTGAGGTATAATACTCAATTTATGATACACG
The DNA here is from genome assembly GCA_963277665.1 of Viscum album. Classification (NCBI taxonomy): domain Eukaryota; kingdom Viridiplantae; phylum Streptophyta; class Magnoliopsida; order Santalales; family Viscaceae; genus Viscum; species Viscum album. Next base: position 1,328,276,602 of record OY728165.1, on the reverse strand, counting down.
TTATGTGGGATGCAGTGTCTCCTTGAAACTAACTGGTTAATTTTGGTTACATGGATGTGGTGGTCTGATGCCTGAGGTGCATGTTGTGGTGCTTCACTCAGGTGTCTTCATGCTAGCCTTTTGTGAGAGAGATTCTTAGTACATGTGATGTTGGGGTATAGAGGAAAACAAGTGGAGAGGAGGTAGTGGGGTACCCTTGATATTCTTTATTATATTATATAGTCTTGTATACGATACTTGTTAAGAGCTTCCATGGTGAGGATAGGAACATAATATAACTTTTTAGGTGATGATTAATTTCACTTATTCATTATGATTTAGAATTCTTTCTTTATCTTTTACGTGAGAGGCTATGGGGAGGAACCCACTGATTATAATATTATACTCATCCTACACACACATATATATACTTTTTTTAGTTCATTTTCAAAAGGTTGGAGATTAGGTTGGTTACTATTATCTTGGGGTTTTTCAGGATCTCTTAGGGATTCATGGTCACTAATGTCATTACATTTTATTTGGTACTTGCTATTTCATTTTAAGTTATAGTTGTTCTTACATGTCATTAAATATGTGTATTTTTTATTTTTTATATATTTTAGACTGATCAGGAGTTGGTTGGTGTCTATATTATTCTCTATTTCACATGTAGTCACTTAGTGGTTAATTCCTCCCATATGTTTGTTTACTATAACCTCAGTTCTAGTCACCAACCTGAGGCATACTAGAGGAAGGACTCGAATGTCACTATATATCTTCTCCCATTTACAGCCTAAGAGGGGTAAACCTTATGGGGTGGGGGTCATGATAGAGTGGTATCAAATCTCTGTTTGAGAGATAGGATGAAGTTTAGAGTTAGGAACATGTGATGATGTGTGGTTAGGTAGTTAAATAGTGTCATCTAAGTTTAGCAAGTACTGTAAACACGAGAGAATTGATTAGTCATGGGTATTTATGGACCATTTTAATATGATTCACAAACCTTTAATCTTACATCAGCTACTAAAGGAATTGGTTATCGTTTTAGGATAGAGTCCTATGCAAGGATCATGAATCATTGTACCAGTGTTTTAATGGGTAGACCATGGGATAGGTTATCCTAAAATGAATAAAAGAAAACAATTAACTAATGTTAATGTTTTTTATATTCCATGATTAGGAGATATAATTATTTTTTCTTCTGTTAGTATGGATCCAAGTTGATGTCCACATCAGGTTCACATAAAATATTTTTATATTTTTTCCAGAGAAGATAGTCATAGTGTCGAGGTTGATGATGAAGACACATGGAGGAGGAAACTCTGAGATTTTCCATGCCAGAGTCTGAAGAGGTATGCAGGATCTATTTTAGATGCATTCATAGAATAATGGATGGAAAATATTGAGATAACCATCAGTTTGAACCATTCTTAGAAGGATAATTCGGTATCATTAGTTGTGATGATGTTGCATGGGGCAGTGAGATAGTTGTGGTTATCATTCCTCGAAGATTATGAGGAGTCAATAATCACATGAGAGGAGTGTTAAAACTAGTTTAGAGCCTAGTTTCTTTCTTCAACTGTGAAGGTGAACGACCCCGGGGATCTTCTTACCCTTCGACAAGGGATGTCTAGTGTATGAAAGTTCATGATCTGTTTTAGGAACCTTCTGCGATATTATTTGGTCCTATTCCCATAGGAAGAGGCCACAATAAGTCGTTTTGAGGAGGCTTTGTGTCCAGATATCCAATGCCAGGTCACTCTGTTTATGATGAAGACGTATATTGAGGTTCTGGTGAGAGAAAAGTTCATGTGGAGGAAGTTAGCTAGAACTAGATCACCATGAGAAAGGATTCATAAGTATTCCTCACAAAGTATAGATGTGTCCTCGGGTTCCCATATCCCAGGATACAATAACTTATGAATAGATGGTAGTAGGTCCTAGCTCTAAATGTATCATTTATCAAGGGTATGTGGCTATAAATCTTATGTTAAGGGATAATATGCTTTTTTTTCTTATGGAGGCTGATGTCATTAGCAGTGAGAGTGCCCGACCATTTTGACCAGTCAGTGTGGGCTAGTTGTTTTTCTTCAGGCTCCTCTATTAAGGCTGTTCCATCCAAGGTAGAAACAGTAGGCTGGTCTAGTTTGGGATCATCAGTGAGTGGATGAGGGTAGGGAGTGTATATCTTAATGATGATCCTCATTTCTAAAGATAATAGTTTGGCCATGGAGGTGGTCGTCATCAGGGTTAGAGAGGTCATAGTGTTGGTCATGGCTTGCTTCATGATTTAGCAATTTCCAGGGCTAGGAATGATAGACATCAGTTGAGGAACCATTTACTTATTTTCTACTTGGTTTTATGTCATGATTGATCCCAGAGTGACACACTCTTTCATATCACATAGTCTTGTCCATGCTATGGGACTTGAGGTGGAGAGACATATAGTGGCCTTGGTGTTGACTATGTCTATTAAAGATCAATATGACTTGTTTCATGTAGGTATAAATAATGAGATATTTCTAGGGAAGCACCTCTTTTGAGAAGATTTCCCATGTTTAAGGATACTACCATATGACATCATCCTCATCATGGATTGGTTGTATTCATTTCAAGATATCATGGATTACTTTCGAAGGTAGGTTGTGTTATTCAATGATGATGGAGATCCACTTGTGTTTGTTTAAAAGAGAGACCCTTAGATGGGTTAGAGGTGTGTTCCATGCTTTTTATCCTTGATGGCGGGGATGATGCGGAGTTCATTAGAAGATCATCAGTCATTGTTTCCCAAGGTTGTAGAAGCGTACCCTGATGTCTTTCCATAGGTGGTTGTAGCATTACCCCCTCAATGAGAGAAATATATTGGCATCAAAATATATCAAGGTGTGTCTCTTATCTCAGTGTAGTTGTATTGGATGTCACCTTATGATTTGAGAGATTTATGTAGACAGCTTGATGATCTATTGTGGTATGGTTTTTTCGGCCTTGTATGTTAATGTGGGGTGCACCCGTTTTGTTGGTAAAGAAGGATGGTGGTAGTTTATATTGTCTATCGATTATCATTGCTTAAACCAAGTGATAGTGAAGAACCTCTCTCCTATACCATGGATTGATGATTTATTTTGATCAAAAGAAAGATTAAAGTTGGTTCTTCAAGATGGATTTGTGGTTAGGATATCACAAGATGTGTGTAAAGTATGTGGATATCCCAACGGCTGCTTTCCATTGTCATTATGGGAATTATGAGTTTTGGTGTTATGTCATTCGATGTGATGAATTACCTAGATGTGTTCATTGGGATAATGAATGTTTTGTTCCATGAGTTACCAGACATGTTCATGGTGGTTCTCTACTAAAAAATCCTTATGTACTCTATGATTGAGGAGGATTGTGCTGAAAATAGGCATGTCATTTTGGGAGTTCTTTGTCATGATAAGTTTTTGGGTTGTTTTTGAATTGTTATTTTTTCGATTGGGATATCTATTTATTTGGGAATGTATTATCCAATTAGGGATTATCTATGGATCCATCGAAGATAGAAGAAGTTGTGTCTTGGGAATCCCCAAAGATAGTGGCAGAGGTGTGATGTTTTGTTGGTCTGGAAGGCTGTTACAGAGGTTCGTAGATGATTTCTCTCAAGTTGCAACTCTTATAAAAGCATTGAAAAAAGGGGCATGTGTTTTTTTGGAATGATCAGTTTTATGTGAATTATGAGTACGTAAATGAGAAGTTGGTCAGTTGTCTATTTCTTTGTCTACTAGTAGAAGGAGTTTCATTTGATGATTTTTTTGATGCTTCACTTATTGGGTGTGTCAATGTTCCGATGCAATAGAGATCAATCATTTATTTCGGGTCTTAGCAGTTATGTTTCCATTAATGTAACTATGCCACCCATGATCTTTAGTTGGTGGTGGTGGTGTTTTCCCTAAATATGTAGAGACACTTACTCACTAGTGAGAGTTTTGTGGTCTTTACCAACAATAAGAGACCCAGCTATGTTTTATCCCAATGTGACTTAAACTTGAACCATCATTAGTTGATGGAGTTCTTATAAGATTATTACTTTGAGATTTATTATAAACATATAAAGGGGAATGTCGTAGCTGATGTACTGAGCATGAAGTTGCGTAGTGATTCATTGTGTGAATATGATGATTCATAGAGAGTGATGGAAGAACATTCAACATTTTTACAAGATATTGGAGAAGTTTGGGGAAGAGGATTTCTTTTTCAGATGACAGTGTAGTCATTTATGGTGCAATAGGTGGAGGAATCACATTTTGGGGATCTTGAGGTGGAGGTTTGGAGAGACAGAGTTGTTTTTGGAGAGGCCCCTAATTGTTGGTCTGAGGATGAACAACCCTGAGTATTGTTTTAGGAGAGGATTTTTGTTCCTTTGGTTATGTGTGTGATGGTTCTTAGAGATTTACATAGTTTTCCCTTATAATTACATACTAAGTTGAAAAATATTCATTGATCTCTAAGGGTTCACTTTTGATGGCCTAGTTTTATGGGCTTAATTGCAGAGTTGGTGTCTCGATGTTTGGTTTTCCCAAAGGTGAAGGTTGAGCGCCATATTCCCAGCTGTTTACTCTAGCCATTAGATGTTCCTCAATGAAAGTGGGAGGAAAACTTGATGGACTTTTTTACTAGTTTACCTCAAGATCAAGGAGTCTAGAGAGAAATATTGTTGGTAGTGGATCATTTGAAGAAATTGTTGCATGTTATAGTGATCAAGGAATCGATCTCAATGGATGTTTGGTCAAGGAAGTATTTAGATGATGTGGTGAGAATCCACGGAGTCCTGAGGATTATCTTTTATGATAAATATCCTTGTTTTAACTCTAGAGAGTGGAGTGGTCTCCAACATTCTTTTGGATATCAATTATTTCTTTATCACCTATTTTCATCCACAAATGTTTGTTTATATAGAGCAGACCATCCAAACTCTTGTATATGTGTTGTGATCTTGTGTCCATGATTTTAGAGGGTTGTGGATGAGTCACCTATCCTTGGTAAAGCTAACTTTCAACAATTGATTCACTCCACCATTAGTATGGTACAATTAATATTCTTATATGGATGACATTTATGTTCATCTTTGTGCTGGATTGGGGGTCAAAGAATCCACAATTATTTGGTTGGAACTAGCACAATATACAACTAAGATGGGTCAGGTGATTCATGAGAGGATAGAGGTAGCACATGATTGTCTAAAATCCGATGTTGATCATAGGAGTAAACCTGTGAATTTCAGTACTGGGGATCATTTTTTCCTAAATTAGGCTCCCCATTATGGGTATAGAAGGTTTGGTCATGGGAGTAAGCTTTCTCCTCAGCTTTTTTTTTCTTTTGAGCATTTATCTCATATTGGGGAGGTGTAATATGGGTTATAACATCCCCCAAAGGTGAGATGAATACATGATGTTTTTTATATGTCGCAGCTATATCGTTATTTTCATGGTGACTTCCACAACATCAATTGGGGCGATATCGATGTTGAAGATAATGAGACCTTCGAGGTGTAGCCGATAGAGATACCTAACTATTAGGGGAAGGTTTTTTGTGGTCATGATATCCCCTTGGTTCATGTATTTTTCTGGCATGGTGGCATAAAGGATATTACCTAGGAACGTGATTCGTAGATAAGCACTCAGTATCCTAAGCTATTTGATGTTTATCTCTTCTCTTGAAATGGTGTCCATTTTTTGGTTGTAGACCTTTTCTAGTTTATGATATAAATTATTATTATTTATTCTTGTGGATTACTATCTTTTGAGAGGTATATCCCCTATGAGAGTATTTAAGAGCTGGTTTTGGTTGTTTCATGGTTTCAACCTTTTCATTTAACAAAGTAGTTCAGATCCTATGGTGGAGAGAGACTTGAGAGGTATCTCACAGGGTGGTTGTTTGGATAACCCATTTTATTTTCATATTTGGTTTGGTTTTGGATTCTCGAGTATGAGAATGTTTTGAGAGGTATTTAACATAAGGTCCCAAATCTGTTTGGATAGATCCTCTGTGTGTTTCTAATGAACAAGGTGCTTGTAGGAGGCTACGAGGAAGTCTTGAGTGACACGACTGCTAAAATATGGAAACAAGAAGAATTACATGATGTGTAATAATTACAAGTCATGTAAATCATGTTCATGATGTGTATGTTTTCGAGGTTAAATAATAAAGAGGTGACATGTTCTTTGGCAGAAACTAAACCCTGAGTATTACATGACATGAAATGGGATTACACATCATTTAAATTCCTGATGTTGTTTGTTTTAAAATTTGTTTTCTACCTGGGCTGTCAAACACTATAGTTTTTTCTCCCCATATCTCATTCTAGGAGAGCTAGTATCCCCCTATTCAACCTTTTAGGGACTCCTTTATTGGGGATTGATCACTAGCTCCCCTCCTTCATTCAGTAGCAATCCGTCTAAAATATAATTATGTTCTATCTCCATTCTTGTGGTTTCATTAATATTATTTCTCCCATTACCATTTTCAAAGTGATGGTTCTTGATCTCTATGTTTATTATGACTTTTTGTTGGTTTTTTGAACTATTGTGGCACAAAATCCTCATGTGGATGCAGTTCTTGCAATAGAGTTGACCAGGATTCATAGCATTGGTCTCATCTTGTGTAAGAAAATTAACACCCTTTTGAGGTAGTGTATTTTCTATTATCTATTTATTTATGTGAAATAATAATTATATCATGATTTATTCATTTTGATCACAAAGAAATCAACCTAATATTTATTTAAATTTTATTACAAATTGGTATCGATCACATGGGGATGTTTTTTTAAGTTTTGTGATAGCGGGTTGCCTCTTGATTTTCTAGATCGTGTGTTATGTATTCTATGTTTTTTATTATTAGAGTAGAATGTGAATTTTTAAATAATTTAAATCTAAATTTACTTGATAATTAATTGGATAAAAAATTAAATAGTTATTTTTATTGAATCATGTTTTTGTTTAAATTTGTTGGTAATCAAATTGATGTACGTATACATGTTCAATTGAACTGGATAATGAACCTGAAGAATGTTAATGATTGTTTATAAAATAATTAAAATTATGTTTAATGAATTGTTTAATTAATTTGTGATATATTTTTATATCATGAATCCTAGGTTTCATGCATTTGGAAACCCTAAATAATGAATCAGTTAATTTAAAAGTATGTTTAAAAGACAATTCCTTTGTAGGGATTGAGTCTCCCTCATTATTGTGAAGGGCAAGTGCCTTGTGATTTGGATCCATGAGGGATAGTTGTGTGTGAAGGTTAAATGCTTTGTTTTAAGGCCAAGATACTAGTTGGTATGTTTATTTCCTACTACTCTTGATATGATGTGACCCTAGATGGTTTTTAAGTTTATGGGATGGTGAGACCTAAACGTGATGTGAACCTGGGATGGTTGATCCTAGAGAGCTGTTGTGCTACATAGACATGGAAGGAAAGATTGTTGTAGTAGTAGTAGTAGTTGAGTCTTGTGATGGTGAGATGGATCAGGATATGCATGAGGGTCTTGGGGAGGACATTGGGGATGATAAAATGGGTTGAAGGTGGGATTACCCATTGACATGAAAGCTATATAATTTTCTAAATCTATTGTTTGGACGAAGGCTAGTTTTTTTGTTTATCTACTTTCCACTACCCACTGCTTGAGGAATATGGATGTTCTTGGTTGTTTTCTTTGTTTGGTAGCTTAGAAAGTTTTCATAGAGTACCTTGTAATATGGAATGTAATGTTGTTAATCAATGAATAATACTTTAACCCATGGGGTTGGATCTTACTTGGATGAAATTATGAGGTTGTAATTTTGAGAAGTCATGGTGTTGTTTTTATTTTTCCCAGCGGGAATGGATCCTTCTTATGATGATAATGAACTGTAATGTGGAAAATGTTAATTATTAATTAATAGTTAAAAAATTAATTAACATAAAGTAAAACTGATGAAAAATAATGAAATAGTTTAATGTAGTTCCTTAAATGGTTGTGTGATTATAATTTATATGTTCTTAGAAGTGGACACCGAGAGTTTGAGAGAGGTAAGTTGTAGTTGAGTATAAGACCATGTTCTTCCAATTGTTTGGTCTTGAGCTATATTATATCATTTAATTTTTGGGTTTTAAAATTCTACCGAATCTTGTTAGTAAGGAAAACTGAATGCTTAGGGTTTCTGAGCCATGGGGGGGGGGGGGGGGTGTTTTCCCTAACATCTTGATGGGAAGATGGTTGGATGAATACCCCCATTTACCCCCCACTCTCGTCACTAGATAGTTACTTGTGTTGGAATGCACAATAGTTAGTTTTCCACATATATTTGTGTAGAGGGATGTAATGGATTTTGGTTATTTCCCAAATATTTATTCTGGATATAGTTTTCTAAGGAATACTATAGGTGTAGTGTGCATAAGACATGTTGAATTCATGTTCCTTACTCAGTGTATGGGATGTGATGGCTTGAGGTATAATACCAGAATAATGATACACAACATATAGGCTGTGGTGGATCTTGGAAACTACCTGGTTACTTTTGGTTACATTGATGTGGAGGCATGAAGCATGAGGTGCATGTTATGGTGATTTTCATAGGTTTTTGTGGGATATTTCTTTTGGAGAGAGATTCTCATGACAAGAAATGTTTGTGAAGAGCGGAAAACTAGTGGGGAAGTTGTTTCGAGGTGACCTTGATATTCTTTATTACATTATATAATCTTATATGTGATAATAGGATAGAGTCTTCATGGTGAGGTTGGGAAATTAGTATACCTATTTAGCTGATGAATTAGATTCAGTTGTTGTTAACTATTCTTTAGCAAGCTTTCTTTATCATTTTCATGAGAGGATTTGGGGAGAAACCTAATAAGTATACTATTATACTCGCCCTATATATATAAACTATTTTCAGGTCAGTTGGAGTAGGTTGAGATCGGTCTAGTTACTACTAGCATGGGGACTCTCAGGATCTATTTAGGATTCATGGTCGCTATCATCCTTACATTTCTTTTGGAACTTATAGTTTTCTTTTACGTTATAGTAGTTCTTTCATGTCATTACATATGTGAAATTTGGATTTTCTTCATATTTTTGTATGAGTAGGAGTTGTTTGGTGTCTTTTTTATCTCTATCTTTTTCATGTGTTATGGTATAGGGTAATGAATCCCATATATGTGTTTACAATACACTTAGTTCTTGTAGCCAACCCTATGCCAACTTTATGCGGGTCTCAGGTGTCACCATCTCTCTTCCTCCAATTTCGGCCTAGGAGAGGTACACCTTGTGGGGAGGGGATCCTGACAGACCCAAAAATCCCATACCTAGATATTAAATTTTTTATTGTTATTCATTATATTACACAAACAAAAGTATGGAGAAGGTAAAGTTATAGTGGATATGGAAACATAGTCACATAAATAATTGGTCTATAGGTGAGCTACTTCACTTACACTACATTATTCATAGCTACCACATATCATAGACATATCATATAGTAACTTTTATCCGAACAATGGGAAATTAAACATAAGAATGGGTGATCATAGATTCTAAGTAAGGGTTAAAAAGGGAGATATCAATATATCATGAGAATATAAGTATGAGAACATGAGAATATCATTAGAAAAACATACCTTGTATATCCTATATCATAATCAATAGTCATGGAATAAGTCATCATAGTTCATAAGACATGAATCATAATGGAATCAAAGAACATGTACCATGATAGAATATTATTGTCATAAGATATAGATATTTTTTCATACACATAAATATAGAAAATCATTTACTTATTAGTTCATGGATCATTTCCATGATAATAATAGTGGATTCAGTTCACTCCCAAAACCATCCTAGTAGTCAAGGTTTTCTCCCATAACTATAATAGTAGATATATTCTCATACTAAATTGGGTCCATACCCCATTCCAATCCAATTTATCTCATGATATATCATTATTTACACAAATCCTTTGATGTATATATAGGCCCCACCCATCACATAATGAAAATCAAACATATGTGTTCCAACAAATCATAAAAAATCAACATATTAGAATCCATGAAATGAAATGGGTTTCATAAAAAAATCTTTATAACATAACCAGTGTAAAAAATTCGTGTTTCTTAATCATTTCATTAATACATCAAAGTATAACCCATCAGAAAAGAAGGTGTTTCATAAGCAGTTTGTCATGGTATAACCCATGGAATAGAAACATGATTCACAAACATCATACCATAATAAAAATAAACCATTGACATATTGAATAATTATCATATCCTTGGATAATATCCTTAGTAAAACATATGTAACATAAAAGGATGACATCTTTGATGTGCAATGATTTTGAAAGAAAAATCACTTTGAACGATAATTGAGGAAAATATACATTCTTGGAAAATTACATTTTTTAAAATTAAAAATTAAACAAATATTGGGGAAATAATTTTCATGAAAATAACCATGATAAATCATAAAGGAACATTCAATGAAAATAAATGTCTTGATATCATGAAATTTATATTCATTCCATACACATTAATATAAATATTCCTTTCAAATTTTTGATAAAATCCAAACATACCATGTTTGGAAAATAAAAAGAATATTCCTTTCAAAAAATATTTAAAAAATTAAAAAAATGGGTAAAACTGTATTTAGTAAATCACTTGGGTATTTTCAAAAACATTTTTTTTATTACATATTTATTAAATAAGGATTTGAAATAAAAATAATATTCGATAGAATAAAAAATATATATATGATTTTTTTAAAGACATATTTATGAACTCTTGAGTACATAATTAGAGAAAAATAGAGGGAAAATATATATTCTACAAAAATAACTAAATGAGAATAAAATAAATGATTGAATTGGGAGATAGATCATAATATTTCATCATTGTAATCATAATCATGATAAATCTTGATAAATGTTGATATTGTAACCTAAAAGATTACCACTTCGGTAACCTTGAATCATGATCAACATGAGAAAATAATATTAAATGAAACTTTTAATATCAAGAGAATAAATATAGTCATTATAATAAATTACAATGTGTATTTATGTATGCATCATTGGGAAGATAGGTGTATAACATAAAAAATATCTCAAAAAAAATTTAGTAAAAAATCTCTTACCTTATGTTTCGATTTCCTTTGTAAATTTTCAGAAATATTTTATAATTAATATAAGTTTAATATATATATATATATATATTAAATAACCATATATATATATCATATAATATTTTATTTACTTATGTCCTTTTATTACACATTTATTATCAATTCCCTGTAATATCTCATTTTTGGGCAGTAACTGCTTTGTTTTTCATGAATATTTTGATTTGTTGCTTTTCTAGTAATATTACATTGATCATTATTACATAATATATATAACTATTACATTGAAATTTATATATTATTTATTCAATATATATTATTTTATAGTAATCTATAAAAGTTAGAGATTTAATATGAATCATATCATTCATGGTGATGGTAGGTCGTGCGTATGCATTAACATTGTCTCCATTTTCTCGATGGATCGAATGTAAGAAAATTATATTATATATTGAAATTAAAAAATAATTTTTATAAATATTTTTATAAATATTTTTTCATTATAATTATCCTTATAACCTTCCATGTAATGTGTGAACGAATCATATCACATCACAAGACGGTAGTCCACCGTACACAAGAGCGACATTATCATATTCCAGTAGAATTGAATGTAAGACGGTATATGTGATATAACAGTTATATATGTATAATATATATATATATATATCATCATTATATTCATATGTGAGTTGTGGTGATGGAAAATGAATAAAATCAATTCGTGAGGAAGTAGTCTGCCGTACATACAAATGATGAGTTTGTATAAAATTTGGTGGAATTGGAGATGGTTGATAGAAATTAACCTATCATGAAAAATATGAAAATATGAAAGATATTCAAATTATTTTATTAAAATGGTTCAATGATAATTGATGAAGTTGTAGAAAAAAAATAAAAATGCTCGTTGAAAAATGTTACTTCTTCTTCGGGTAACCTCCCTAGATTTGCACCATAAGACATCTTTCATTTGATTTTTGACCAAACAATTAATTATATAATGATAGGAGATAAATGGGGAAGATATTATTTATTGATTGTATGAAACACATTATTTTCGGAGTTTTAAGAGGATATGAGAAGGGGAGTCCTTTTATAAGTGCGGTGAGTGGCAGAATTGTAATTTTTGGAATAAAAGAAGAGCTCCCATGTTTTTCAAAAGAAAAAAGGATTCAAAATGTAAAATTATCAATCCTAAAATATTATAAGGTAGAAATATTTATACAAAATTAGTTTTGGATTGGTTTTTGATTATTCATAAATAATACCTTTTTAGTTTATCCCCAAAGTAAACACATTTTTACCTTAAGTATAGTAAATATTTTTTACTTTTTTTTATTTTTCATTATTATAAAAAATTAATATGAACTTATTAAATAATATAAATTTTTATAATTAAAAATATGGAATCGATCTTTCCAAATTCCATTCACATAATTTAAAATATTGATTTAAAATCAAAACTGTAGAAGTGATGGGAAAATAATTTTCTAGAGAGAAAATGATATAAATTTTAAAAATTTATTATATCAAAATTCCATATAAAAATTCATCAAAGGAACTAAATTGGATTAATTTATATATAAATTTACTATTGTTTCGTTAAAAACCATTTATAAACCCAAATAATCAATATAAATTCTTTGAATTTAAAGGTTGTTTTTAATAATAACGATAATCTTTCACAGTTCAATGGAAAATCAATCTTTTCTTAAAAATCATAAAAATTAAGCTTAAGATAATTTTGGAATAATGATTTAAAAACGGAATTTTATTTTATAAAATTTTATTTCTATGATTTTTAAAATTTAATTTTATTATCATTCACCAAAATAAATAAATAAAAAATCATTTTTAAAAAAATTGTATTTACAAAACAAATAAAGGCTTTACAAAAATCTAAGCATTTCATTATCAATGTGATTTATTTATATATAAAAATATAACTAACATTTAAAATTTGATTATTCATATTCATTCCAAGATGTTTAATATCTAGGTAATATTATTATTTTTTAAATAATAATATTAATAGTCTTATGTTGTTCGTTTAAACTCCATGTTGCATGTAACATGAGCTATCAAAGATATTTGATTTATTCAAAACAATATTTCATATTTTCAAGGGGGGTTTCATTATACACTCTTTAAAATTAATTTATACCTTTAAATTATATCACTCTGATATAAAAAGATGAGGATAATTATTCCAAAGCCTACCCACAAGTTCCCACATAGATTCCTCATACTAGTGGTTTCATAACAAAACATTGACCACATGAGTGGTCCTATTTCAAAGGAACCTCTCCATATAATCCATAATAACCTCCATTTCATCCTTATATGAAAGATTATAATTTAGTGGTACTACCTATCAGTTTACTATATATGAAAAAATAGTAATTTACTTCTTCAATAGAGATACATGGAACACATCCTATTCATAAGAGAGGTTTGGTGGAAGCACCAACTGATAGACTTCCATACTGATATAATATATAATTTCATGGAGACCAATATACCTTCATCTTCTATTTTCCACCTTTAAAAATATCATCGACTTATTTATTGGAGAAATTATTAGAAACACCTTTTCAACAACTTCAAATTTTAGACCACATCAATTATTATCATCATATTTTTTATTGAATTTTTTCCACCCACAGTTGTTATTGAATGTAAATAAAATTATATTCCATTTCATCATCTATTTTGGGTCTAAATATCTTGTGTAACCCTAAACTTATTTCAATTGAGGTATTCATAAAAGTCTATATGAATTCTTGAGTGAAAACTATTATTATAAGAAAACTCAACTAAATGATTCTATTGATCCCAACCATATTTAAAATCTAGAGAAAAAGATATCAAAATATCCTCTAGGGTTTGATATTTTATCTTAGAAAAACCTTCTACTTGAGGGTGATATGCAGTGCGGAAACTCAACACTATATCAATAGCTTAAAAAATACTTCTACAAAACATTTAGGTAAAAATCAGATCTTGATTAGAAATTATTTAATGTTGTACTTTATAAAACCTTACCAATTTTTTAATGTATATCCCATCAAGATGATCTGTTGTAAAATATTCTCTAGAATAAATGTAGTGTTAGGGATTTTTCAGGATTTTTAATACAATTCATATAGAACTATTCCCTTTAGACATTTTGGGGAGTCAAATGAAAAAAATCAATTGTGACATTTTCCCATTTACATTATTGTATGGGTAATGGTTGTAAAATCCCCTTATAATTCCTTCTCATATCTCTAACTTTTTGACATACCAAGAACTAGGATACAAACTCTCTGATATCACAATTCATGTCATCCCATCAGATATATTCTTTCAAATCTCAATACATCCTCATACTTCAAATATGAATAGAGAATTAAGAACTACGAGATTCCTCTAACTATTACTTAAAGTCTGGAATGGATGGAACAAATACCTGGTTCTTCAAACTTATAATCCCTACATGATCAATGTTAAAATCAGTAACATTTATAACATTCTTTTTCATATATACATATTTTTTTTGCCTCTTTAATAAACACTTGGCTAGATGGTTTAAAATTAAATTGATAGAGATTATATTTCTCCCATTCATTCAGGATTTCATTGTCTAACCTTTGAAAATATAGAACTATGAGATATTTCTTAATCCTCAACATCGATAAGATAGCATGATAATTTTTTACCAAAGCATTAACCACATTGTTTTCTTTCCTAGGGTGGTAATATATTGAGCATTGATAATATTTAATCCAATATAACCATTTTATTTACATATTCTACTCCTTATATGTGAATATATAAACTAATTTTTTTGATCATTATATATATCACAACCTTCTTCATAAAGATAATGCCTCCATATCTTTAATGAAAAAAATAACGCAGCTAACTCCAAATCATGAGTAGGGTAATCTATTTCATGAATATTCAATGTTTTGTGAGGAATAATATATAAACATGTAATTATTTATAAGAACACATCATAATATCATCTTAGATGAATCAATAAATATTATAAACCCTTCTCCACTATAGGGTAAAATAACTATTGGTGGGCTGAAAAATATTCTCTTCATTTCCTTAAATTTTTTTGTCACATTCATATGTCTAGAGGAACTCAGTTCCCTTCAAAGTTAACATGGTGTGTGGATTATTTATTGATGATAAATCCACAAAAAAATTAAAAAATATTCTACTAAAACTAGAAAACTATAGAAATCAGTCACTATGGTTGGGTTGGTCCAATATTCAGTAGCCTCTGTCCTTGATGGATCTACTAATATACCCTCACTTTAGATTATAGAACCCAAAAATAAAGCCTTATGTATCTAAAATTCATTTTTTTAAAATTTTCATATAGTTTATACTTATTTATTGTTTTCAGTACAATTCTTAGGTTATATTAAATATCTTATTTTCTCTTTGAATATACAAGAATATGATCTATAAACACTAGCACAAACTAATCAAGGTAATCTATAAAGAATATATTCATTAAATCCATGATGATATCAAGGGAATTAATAAGACTGACCGGTGTTACTATATATCCATACATACTATATCATGTATGGAATGCTAACACTAGTATATCCTCTTTCTTGGACCTCAATTGAATATTTGAATAATGAAGGTCAAACATGTTAAATTATTTAAGTTTGTGCATTTGATAAAAATTTCATCAATACGGGGTAGAGTTTACTTGTTCTTGATTGTGATGTTGTTAATCTACTAATAATAAATTCATAATCACATCGATACATATTTATTTTTAACTAAAATAATAGGTTCACCCTAAGATGACACACTTGGATGAAACAATCCATTATCAAGGTTATCCTGGAGTTTCTTTTTAAATTCCCAAAACTCAAATAGGGAAATTCTTAAAAGAGTCTATAAAATTGGTGTGGCTCTGGGTATGGGTTCTATTAAAAATTAAAATTCACGATTTAGTGGAAAACAATGAATCTATTATGAAAATAAATCAAAAAATTCTCACACTATAGACATATCATTGATTTCATGTTTCTTACCAACCATCTGAGATAAACACCCCTTCTGAATAGGAACCCATAAAACAAATGAGATATCTTCTAGATGTTCATACATATAGTTACACTGATAGAAGATCATAGGTTGGTTTGGAATATAAAATGTGAATTCCATTTATTGATAATTGATGTGTGATATATGTAGATAAATCCTATCCATGAAAAAGATAACATCAAGTTTAACTAGTTGATGAATGACATGATTTGAAGGAATAATATTCCCAAAAACATAAATTGGAGAGAAATCATATACTAGATATGATATCATTGTACCATTAGGGATTTTCATTGTTAAATAAAAGTCTAATTATTTTTTTAGTAACTTGATAACCCTATAGAATTTTTCAAATATGAATGAATTGGTAGATCTAGAGTCAAATAAGATATTAGTAATTATAGAGTTGATGGTATGTGTACCTTTAACCACATTTTTAATGCACACCCCCGTCAAAAATAGTGATCACATGGGATTTACCCTTTCCCATATTCTTAAGAAGTTACTAATGTCGTCCATCATCATTAACCATTTGATTTGGGAAAAGGTTAGTATAGTTCAAATAATATATGATTTTGAAACACTGGAATGTGGGTGGTGTATTCTATACAACTTAATCTTTTTTATCATCATTAGATAACTTATTCTCACAACTTTGGTAATGAATTTCTCACTGAACTTCCTTACAAAATTTAAAATTTTTACTAGTCCCTTTAAAAACTTCCTCCATGTTTCCTTCCACCCTTTGATTATGAATGAATTCTCATCTTTGTCTCTCCATGGTTTTTAGATTTTCATTTGAACCTCATCTTCCTTTTCATGTCAAAAACATGATATTAATGGGTAAATATGATCTAAATTTACAACATGAGATCAAATAGAATGATTTATTCATATATAATAAAGTCTCTTGTGGTTAATTACTTTAATAGATTTGGTTTTATTCCACTGAATAATTAATCAACCTTACACTCAGGTTGGATGATAATTCCATAATCATACATAAAATTTCTTGTAAAATTTTCCTCATAGAACCCACAGATTAATCATCCTTCTATTTTGGATCATGTAATTCCTTCCCCATTTTTGTACAAAGTATATGATGGATGTACTTATTGAGGAATAAAATATTAAACTCATCCCACTCCATGGATCCAATTTCAGAAGGTTACCTTATATTCTTGATGAGAGTCCACTACTGGTCAACTTCTCCATCCAAATGATAGACAATAAATATTAATTTTTAATGTCATTAACAGTTGAGAAAGGAAAATATCTTTTGTGTGGTACTGATCCATTGTTTAGTAACTAGAAGATCAATAGAGCCACTAAAATAAGGTGGATGTTTCCTCAAGAATAAAAAAATAAAAAATTTCTACCTCCATTCCATTTGTGGAAGTTCAGCATGATTAATATATTGAGAATGATGTGTAGCTATAAAAATGTAATTTTCCATTATAGCTACGATAACATTTAGATTATCTGGAGGAAAATAATTTCATTATCTGCTATACTCAACATCAATATGGTTCCTTCTGGGTCCATCCATTGAATAAAACCAAACATCATATTGTAAACTACAATAATCAAAGAATGGAACCAAATAATCATTAAAAACACTTATAGGATTTTGGAACTATGGAACCTTATTTTAAATCTATGAAACATTAGGTTTATACTAGGTCATTCACATTAATCATCTATATAAATACTTAAATAGGATTCATAAAGTGTTTTTTAATTTCCAAATCATATCCCCTAGGAGTGTAAAACCATGTGTACAACTAGTCATGTTATTATGCACCATGCGATGGTCAAGTTCAGATCAATGTGCCCATTTTGTAGTTAATACTCTTAGGTACAAATATGCAAGAGCCACATCTACTTGTAGTATACACATAGAGATTTAACTTATTTAAGGTTACTAAATATATCTTTACAAAAACTCAAGGAAATATTCCTATACTTTGACTCATCCTTATACTTATCCTCATGCATATCTTTAGAGTTATCATTGATGGATTTATATCCTAGTTTCTAATGCATAGAAAAATATTTCTTCTAAAACCTTCTATAAGGACCCAAATTTCTCATACATTGATATTAAGTATTTTTAAATGAATATTAATTATATTACAATAAATATATGTTTGAGGATCATAAAGGTATGATTCCTTTGGAAATATGGACACATAGAAAATTGATCCATAAGTTAGCTACATAATCACTCACTATATTCTTTATTATTGTCACTCATATTATAAATATCATAAAAAATACCTTTCATCATAATCTGGAGAAAGGAAACATAAGAAAGGGTGATCTTAGATGAAAAATAAGGGTAAAAATGGGACATTTCAATATATCCTGAGCATAGGGGTTTGATAACATGGTAATAAAATATTAAATCCATAATGGGCATATCATATAACATAAACATGATTAATTTTATAATTCATTGATGTTCATAATACATGAATTATAATGGAATCAAATAACAAGAACCAGAAGACCATAACATTACCATAATACATAGATTTTTTTCATACACATAAGAATAGAAAAATCATTTCCTTAGTAGTTCAGGGATCATTTCCAAGTAAATAATGGATTGGGTTCACTCCCCAAACAATTATAGTTGTCAAGGTTCACTCCCAAGAGAATTATTGTTCATATAGTCTCTTACTGAGGTGGGTTAACTTTCTATTACAGACCTACTCATCTCTTCGGATATATATTTTTATACAATAAATCAAAGGGAGGTATAGGTCATACATGCCACATTATGAAAATAAAAAATATTTGTGCTAAAAGATCATAAACCAGTTATAATATAAGGACCAATGAATTAAAATGGGTTTTATAAACATTTCATCTTAACATTTCATATTCAAAAGAAAAATGATTCATAATTATTTCATCATTTCATCGAAGAAAAATTCTTGAAAATAGAAGCATGTTTTATAATCATTTTATCACAGTATAACCCATGGAAGAGAAAATTTTTTAGTAAAAATATTTTTATCATAAAATTAAACAATTAATAGGAAGAGTAAGAATAGTATACAAGGATCACATCCAAAGTAAATAATAAGTACCATAAAATGATATCATTTATATTGAAAAGGATTTTTAATAAAAAATACACTGGAACGTTTCTTGAGGAAAATATTATTTCATTGAAAATTTATTTTTTTTTTTAAATTAAAACATCATCAAATATTGTAGAAATCCCTTTACATGTTAATTATCTTAAAATTTTTAAATTAATAATAAAATATAATAATGTTTGTGTTGTCTGTAAATTTCTATTCATGTCAAACATGTTAAAATAATGATTCACTTCACATTTTTGGTAAAATCCAAATGGGCCCTGTTGGAAACTAACACGAAGATTCCTTTTAATTTTTTTTTAAAAAAATAATTTTTTTTAAAAATTTCTTTTATAAATCACTTAGAGAATTACAAAATAATATTTTCCAAATTTTTTAGAAAATTTTTTTTTAATAAAAATGGTTGTCGACCCAATAGAGAAATAATGATGATTTTTTTAAAGATGTAATTTTGAACAATTGATTAAATAAAGAGAGATAAATGAAGGATAAACATATATTATACAATAAAAACCATAGTATAAAAAAATTAATGTGTTTCAAGAGAGATATGTCATAATTTTCCGTCATTGTAAGTATAATAATGAGTAGTACACATAAATTATGAGATTGTAAAGTAAAACCCTTGTCACTTTAGTAAAATTAAATCATAATACCCATGCTTGAATAATGTTAAATGAAACTTATAATATCTAAAGTATTTTATTTCCTGAAATTAAATGTAAACTGGTATGTATATACACCTCACAAAATAATATAGGTGTGTTACATAACATATGTTTCCAAGAAGGAAAATTGAGAAAATAATCCCTTCCCTTGAGTTTTGTCTTCATTTGTACATGTTAAAATCCCCTGTATAATAATTAGAAGTTTTTTATAAATCCTATAAAATAATATAAATATATATTAAATAACATATATTATATACTTATGACCTTTTATAACCCATATATTAACAATTCCCTGTTAATATCATGTTTTTGGCAGTAACTACTTTGTTTTTCTTGTATATTTTGATTTGTTATTTATTTCATCCTATTAGTTTTATCATGGTTACATCATCCCCAAAGTGTTAAAAATGAAATAAATATTACATATACATATATACATATTAATTATATATGTACTTAGAGTAATCTAAAAATTTTAGAGATCAAAATGAAACACACTGTTTATGGAGATGGTATATCACACGTATGCATGAATGTTGTTTCCTTTTTCTCAAAATATTGAATGAAAATAATTCAAATAATATATTTACATTAAATAGTATTTTTTATGTTATATATATCACATCTATTTTATTCAACCCATCATTATTACATTCCATGTAAATCAAGAATGAATCATATCACTTCACGAGGCAGAAGTATGTCGTACACATGAGTGATGTAATCATATTCTAACAGAATGGAATCTTAGAAGGCATATGTGATATAATAATTCCAAAATTATAATAATATAAAAAATATCATATATAAAAATTTAATCCAACATTATATATATTCTTTATAGGAGGTGATGTAAAACTAATAATATCGGTTCATGAGGCACCAATATAACGTACACCCAAATGATGATTATGTATCCCATTTGATGGAAATGGAGGTGTTATAATGTAATAAAATTTATATAAAAACATATAAAAATATTATAAGGTTAATATATCATCATTTTTTAATAATAATTCATGGAGGTGGAGTAAGAAATAACATTAAAATGCTCATTGATGAACATTACCTTTTGTTTTAAGGTGACCTCCTTAGGAATGTGCCAAAACCCTTCCCAGGTTATCATTCAGAAAAAAAGTATTAAATTATGAGAAAAGGAAATTATGGATTATATATGGTTAGGTATTATCCAAACCTAATGGGTTTTGAACTACAAAGAGGCATGTATAATGGGTTTCCTCTTATAAGCGAGGTGAGTGGAAAACTTGTAATTTTTTGAATGGAAAAGGTCTACCCACGTTGTTTAATTGAAAAAGGATAAAAAATAGTCCATTAACAAATATTAGACATGATAATGTAAATATATAGAAATAAAATGTGTTTTGGACAATTTTTATGTTATTTAAAACTGATATATTTTTAGTTTAACCCCTTAGTAAACCCATTTTTACCTTAACCATGATAATTTTTTTTACATTTTTTACTATTTATTATGGTAAAAAATAATTTACAATATTATATGATATAACTAATTTTTATTCCAAATATGGGATCCATTTTTTCAAATCCCACTCACATAAGTGGAAATTTTTAATTTAATATTAAACCCGTAGATGTGACGAGAAGGGGATCTTTTGAAGAGAAAATGGTCAATAGTTTAAAAATTATTTATATAAAAAATTAAAAATATGAATGATTAAAATTACTTAAATTTGATTAATTTGAATATAATTGAACTAATTTTACTTTCAAAAAAATTTTAAAAGAAAAAAATAACCCTATAAATTCTTTAAAAGAAAAATCATTTTTTAATAAAATTATGTATTGATAACTATTCATCGAAAAATTAATATTTTTAGAAGAATCTAAATAAACCAACCTAAGAAAAATTTGAAATTATTTTGTAAAAAATAAATTTTATTTAGTATAAATAATTTAATAAAAGTGTAAATAATTAATTTTAATAATTTTCTTGAAAATAAATAAATAAAAAACATTTTTTTGAGAAACTTTTATTTTCAAAACAATATAAACACATAACTAAAAATTTAGTATTTTTATCAATATGATTTAATTATATAAAACCATTAAAAATAATATCTAATATTAGGTTATTCTTATTCATGCATCAAATTTTTATGGCTAGGTAATAGAGGTCGAGAATAAATAATAATTTTTAATAGTTGGCATGGTTTTCTAAAACCTAATGTTGGTTTTAATGAAATATATCAAAGAAATATAAAATATTAAAACAATATTTGATGAAATATTGGGGGGTTGCATGAAGCATCTGAATACCTATCTATATGTATTACATTTATCCCAATAAAACATGTTATCTCTCTTATCATAGTCATTAAAAATTCTGATCTCATAAACATAAAAAACAAAAATAAAAATATATTTTGATTCTAATAAATATAATATGGTCAGCATACATGAGTATCAAAAAATTATCATCACTAATTATATTAATATAGAAATTATGATTAGATTAATTATTTTAATTTTTTTTCTTCATGTGTGAGTCTTTCCATTCATGAAAATATACAAGGTATTATTTCAACCAATGAAGAACCTTCTTCAATTAACCTAAAATTTTATTAACTTACACACCTAAACCTCATATTTTTGTTCATTATAACCCAATTTAATAATTACTCAATTACAGTAGTGTTTCCTTCTCATCCATTTGAAAAATTATGAATTTCATTCGAATTTCTATGAAAAAAATCTCATTGATTCAAATCATACCCTCAGAGAAAAAATATATTAAATATCAATATCTTCAATTTAATAATAAAATTTTTACAACAAAATAATAATATGTTAATAACCACATTACTATCCTCATCAGGTTTGTTTCAAGACACCCACATTGTAGCAATCATATTTTTTCTACATGATTTTTTTATCACCCATGTTTCATTACTTTTAATTTTGTTAAATTAGTCATTGATGAACATGACATGTTAATCATCTATTTTTTAGGTAAATATATTTTGAATTAATTTGGGGTAGAAAATTAATTATTTTTCAAATCTCTTATCACAATATTATTAAATGGGTTGTGTTGTCACCAAAAAATATTTGAATCCTAAAATTTAACATTATTATTATTATTTGTTAAATATATATTATTTATCTTTATAAATATCACCTTAATATTATAGTTTAGTAATTAAATATTCTTCATACTTATTTTCATTATGTTTTGAAAACTCTTCAATACATTATTTTCCACATGTTCATGTAAAAGAATAACTTTAATTGGATTTTACCATAATAACACTAATATAAAGGCAATTATTAGTATTATTTATCATTTTATAGGAATATTTAATAGATTTAATTTTTATATATTATTGAATAATATACCTTTATATTTTTCACCTATTAATTTTCCTTGATTTCCTCACATGACCTTGATAAAAACATTTTTAGAAAAACTCATGGATGTTTAAATTTTGGTTTCTTTTCATAACACCTTTCATAATAAGAAAATTTCCCCCAAGGTATTAAAATATATTTATTTTTAATGTAAAAATGTATCTTTTAAAACATAATTAAATAAATTCATTGAAAATTTTCATTTCAGAACACATCTCAAAAGTAGTTTCACCACCATCATCTTCTCTATTTTTAAGATAATGAAATTTATATTTAAATGTAATATATTCAACTGTTATCCAATGAATATATCATGAAAAATAACCATGTTTTCTGCTATTATTCTTCATCTAATAATGAAAATAATTATATAAATTATAATATCATTAAAAATAACCATTTAAAATATATATTTTATATCTTATGGGAATTTATATAGTCATTTTTTATTGTTATTTTTATTTATAAATATTTTCCATCCAATTTATGTATTATGATATGATATATTATATAATGTAAAACCTTGTTTTGTGATCACTAAGAAATCATGAGACTAACTAATTACTTACTTTTCCTCAAGTATGTCTTCCCATACTCCAAAGGTTTCCTAATAGTGGTAAGGGTTTGGGTCATTTTCATGGGGAAAAAATACCATCATAGTAGAGTGAACAAAACAAAATATATTATAGAACAACATCTATAAGAAATAATACAATTATGTGGATTGAAATTAATAGAACATGCTATAACAAATTGAATGTTTAAGCAAGTAATCATTAAAACCCACAATCATTCCAGTATACAAGAACCTATCAACCACACCTTTTATCATGTAAATAGATAAATAAAATAAAATGAAGTGTCATGGAGGTTTTAATACCACCCCTAAGCCACAACTCATCTAAATATGTCATCTCATCCATGATATACAATTGAATGATCCAATATTTGGCCTCTACCCAAACGAAACCTATGAATAGTGAATTCTTCTTGAGTAC
Source organism: Viscum album (assembly GCA_963277665.1). Lineage (NCBI taxonomy): Eukaryota > Viridiplantae > Streptophyta > Magnoliopsida > Santalales > Viscaceae > Viscum > Viscum album. The sequence goes on along the minus strand of OY728165.1, from coordinate 1,328,252,250 downwards.
ATAATTGTCTTGGATGCCTGTTCAGTTTTTCAATACAACTAAATAAGAAACCACTAATGGGCCCAGTATTTCCCCTTTTAATTGTAGTTCATACACATGTGATATGACCAATTGAATAAATAAATAACAACAGGATGTGTAAATAAATATCCACCATCGATCCTTGGGTTATAACATGACACCTAGGATTGACTATACCTACTTCATCCAATATCAATGTTTCTCTAAGCATAATACAACAATCGATGGGACACATATCCTACCCCTTACCTCATAGATACACCAAACACATGTGCTAGAAATAAATCAAATGAATATACCTATGAATCTAATTATAGTAGAAAAAATGATTTACATACCTTAGGTAGCATCCTAATAATCCTAGAGTTAGTAAGATCAATAGTCTATTTTCAATAGGGAATCCTTTGAAATTAAATATTAATAGGATCAAAGGAAGATTCCTATGTGATATTTCTAGATAATTTAATATAACTCAAATGTTATATTCTAAAATACTTATCATTTTATATAAGAATAATTTAAATCCAATTGTATTCCCCAACTCATTCTAGAAAAATATTCATCAATAAAAATCTAAGGATACAAGGAATTATATAGAGTCATACATATCAGTTAAATCATGGGTTAACACTATGGAATTTCATATCCCATGATGCATTCAATTATTAGTACTTTAGGGTTGATAATCCTTCATGGAATATCACATATAGTAAATAATAATAATAATAATTATTATATTAATATTAATAACAATCATAATGTGTTTTAGCCAACTGACGAACCCTTAATCATAACAAAGGTATAACACTCTTGTGCATGATCATTCATCATTCTTATAGCCATATTATTCCCTCACAATCCATTTGGTTTCTACCATGATTCCCAAAATCAACTATACCCATATTCATACTGACCCTCACTATAGTAAAATTGTATCATGGAAACCCTATAGGGTCTACAATGTCAAATCAAACAAGGACACCTCAAAATGGTTCCTCAATATAAATCATATATCTTTTGTTATCACCCATCAATTAGAGTGTATGATGTCCCTTGATGTTATCTTAATCATAACACTGCCTCATATGAATCATTAGTAAAGGTCATACACTGTCACCCTAATGTGATGGCATAAGGACCATTTCAATTCTTAGGTCTCCCAAAGTTAGACCAAACACCCAGATCTTATATATGTATACTCATAATTCATATGGAAGAACCTCCTGAGTACTCACATTCTATGTTATGAAACAATATCCCTACTATCTAGTCAACCAAATCGACACAGCTAAGGAATCTCATAGGACAATAAGGCCATAGTTGGGCTAGTCATCCCAAAATGTTTCCCATACAATTCTATGGGGTTTATGGTGACCAATATATATCTATTGTTATCACTTAATACATTTATATCTTACCCCTTTTTGTTTTAATGTACCATGGATCCTAATAATAAAAAATGCCTCCTCTATAAGTGTTAGAGGCAACAAACAATGCACTATATTCCATTGTGGCCCCTTTCTCATTTTTTAGTCTATAAGCATTTATATTTTTTAGAAAAACATTATTCAAATAAAATGTAAAATCTATTAGGGTGTTTGCATAGCATACCACACATATAAAAACCAACTTACCAAAATAGAGAATTTATAGGCACTAACTACATCAATTCAAGAGTAATTCCACTTTAAAGATGGTTAATGAATCTTTCCTAAGGTCCTACAAGTCCAACCATCCATCTAACTTCCTCATCCGTCCCTATATCATTCTAAAACAACCAAATTTATTATAACTTATAATTAAAATTTTAACATAATTATAAAATATAGAATTAATCTAAATTAGAATTTAAATTTTATTTTTTAAGAACCCACCAAGTGACCCTGTCTCATAGAAGTGGAGTTAACCCACTCAAGGGAAGTATGTGGTCTCCCACCAACTACATCTTGTGAATAACCCCTATCACACGACACCAATTCAATAGAAAATCTCATTTATTTTATGCTAAAAATTGTAATTAAATTCGAATTTCATTGGAATGTTGTTTAAACACCATGAAACGAAATGGATTATTAATCTTAGGAAATCACCAATGCACAACAAAAAAAATAACAATAATATTATATTATTTCAACCATGATCTAGTGGAAATTGTCACAAACCCCTAACCAAGATAAAAAAAGTCATAAAAGGACAAGGAAATGGAGAATGAGAGGAAGAATAGAGAGAAATAAACTATAATCCCCAAATGATTCACACCAATTTCAGGCCAACCATGGGAAACTAAAGTATAATATTGGGGGGAGAGCTTCCCTATCTCATCCACACATGTGGGATAAGGAAAATAGATTAGGGGTTTTAAGAAAAAAGAGGGGAATTCCCATATTTTAAATTATGGAATGCGGTTTTCTTCAACATGGAGCCAAGGACCATAGTGTGGAGGACGTCCCCCCAGGCACCCCATGATCCACCAATACCCTATGGACTAAAGAGATGGATCCACCATATTTCCATTTCACATAGGGGTTCCCACCCCCTAACCATGACAAACTCTATGACGTGGATCTCATTGTGGTCTTATGAAAAATGTTTGAGTCACTCCCTTATATGTAACATGACATGGTTCTCATTTAAAATTTCTGACAAATACTTCCCCAACAACCTTATGTAATGAAAAAAGTGTGGGTCTTCTATTGGTACCTTAAAATTACACCATATATGGTCTCTATAGAGTGGTGTAGGTTTCTTCACAATTTCCAATTACAATGGGTTAAACTATAACAATTTCAACATTCCCATTTCCAATATGTTCTTCCCCGATGCACAACACCCATCCCCTGAACCATGGAATTTAGAACGAGACATTTCAACCTCAACCATGGGGTCCACAATAGCATGATCCTCCACATGGTGGTTCACTAACATTGATATTTAGTTATAGGTCAACCTGACTTCACTTCACCGACCACATGAGCACCCGAAACACCATAGGAGTCTCGTTCTACATCCAAAAAACACCTTTGAGATTTTATTTGGAAGATGTGAATCATGGATTTGGATAAACCATATCCATTATCCTAATAAAATTTTATTAAAATCAGACAACTACAATGTGAGTGATTACATAGAAAATCCAAAAAATCCAAGAAAAAGAACACCAAAATTCATCATGTTCATAGGGGAACATACTATACCATGAAGAATAAGAGGTTCATACCCCTTCATGCACCATTTCCATCCAATCCATCATCCTGGTCCTCCCAATCCCCCCAGATGCTTCAAAATCCATCACGTACAACTCAAATCACCCTCAGACTTCATAATGTCACTGATAACATTCTATAGAGATACAAAAATTGATGTTCCTCACCAATGATCCACCACTATCATCTAGATATATTTTTATCTATCCAACACTCAAATGCTAACAATCTTGGATATATTGGTAAACCCTACCAATTTGAGGGAAACTATCCCTCACTAACCCTGTTGTGTGATGGGACCCCTCTATATCATATGTTTCCAATAACACACACCAAATCCAAATATTATTAATCTATATACATGGATTTCCTACCCCATTTTCCCTTCATCAGTAGAGAATGACACCTTTATAGATCCAGAAACCTTCAGAAATCTGCAACACCCCTAATATTCGATCACCCTAGCTTTATGATGGGATAAGTGTCCACAATCGGTGCCCTGTCATCTTTACGAAATCTTCCACCCATCCACCATCTGCACTCGACCACTGATGATCCACCCCATATCACTGATGCATGTCATCATGCACCACTCGAAGCCATTGCATCTCCACCACACACCAACCACTAACACTAACCATGATCCCCTCTAGTAACTTGTTCGAACCTAGTATGTTACACTCGATACCATCATTAACCCACTACTAGTTGACTCCGACCACATCACACTTCCACTGGGAACAAAATCCCCAACGATTTTGAACTTCCAAGAAATGAACCACTGAAATCCCCAAAATAATGGGGCCATTGGGAATATATATTGGTACCAAAGCAGTATTATGGGGTTCACCCCTATTTTTTTACCTATCATCCTATCATTATTGGTGAAAAATATCTCTAAAGATCCAGTGATTTATATATATCATTATCACCCCCATGTTTTTCTCACTATAGCCTCATGACTATACTAGAGTTTGCAATCGGCTCCCCTCCAACTTCACACGGTTCATCACAACATCGCCTCACTCATTATATCCTCTCGATCAGAACGAATTCCAGAAACCCAAGAATGGGTTATTGGTACCCATCACTAGGTCCATCCACATTGAGATGATGATCCATTCCCCTTTTTTGAGATTTTAAAACACTAGGATTCTCGATCCAAATTTTAATTTCGAAATCATCTCCTACATTGGGAGTAAAAATAAAAATTCCATCTAAATTTCACTACCAAATAATAATGGTTATTTATTTCATCCCATACATAGACCTTATCATCCTTAAGAATACTTAATAGTCTATTAAAAATTAGTCATGTCTACCTTGCTTGAAAAATCATATTTAATTCATCACAATCTAGTCCATAATATCAATGTGGTTCTTTTGGGTAAAATTAAACATAAGTTGCAATATAAATCAAAAAATAAGTCATTATTTATCATCATTTGAAAAACTAAGTTGATGCCTACTAGAACCTATCTCTCATGATATAACATGATGTCATAAATTACTTTATCTCTAGGTTATGGTTCCCACATCCATAAGGCCTATCTAATAATGGTCATTTATGACACACAATTCTCCCCACCATTAGAATCACCTATAGAAGATGAATTTTTAGAGGTATAATGTAATGATCAATGTGTATTAGATCTCATGGCACAAAATTATATTAAAAAACCTTATTTGGACCTCCTCTATATGACCATTCAAAAAACACTTGGCTAAACTAGTCGACATGGTATCACATCCCTCGATCGCAATGCCTCTACCCCTCAAGGCATCCTGATATCATCCAAAACAATTACAAAAGGACAAACCTATCTCTCTATGTAATTACATGGTCTTATCCTCCCAAAAACAAATTTTCCATCACGATTTAACCCCAGGAACTATTGTATCATCGATTCCAATCATCCTTAGATCATATCAAAACAACCTCAAGCTCAATTATAATGCACAAACTCCATCAAAAAACACATTAAAACCTAAAATATTGAATTAAACATAGAATAATATACAATCATAATTATCTACTCACCAACATCCCAAAATCTGCATAATCTGTCATGTTATCAGTATCAAGCATCCATGGCCCTATCTAGAAGATAATCACATCTCCATGGATTATTCTTTTTCTATTACAACACATAATATCTTGTAATCATTTTCTCCATCATACATAAGAACTAAGAAAAACATAAAATTATAATTGGTATCAGCTACCTAGGAATGGTTTCCACATAATCTATCAAAACTAAAAAATAAAATGATTTTCAAATCCTCTAACAAACAATGTTTTAATCCCCAACATATTGATTTACTTATACTGGTCCTCAACTGCAACCTCAAATGGTTCAACCATCACATGTGTATCGCTCCTCTTGATCCATGCTCAACCACACTGTCCACCCATGAATCATCAATCCAAAGTGTCTTGATCATCATAAGAGAAAATTTATCATCAAAACCCTAAGAACCAGAAAATAAATCATTCCAAAAAAACCATCGAGCCTCAGCCTTTTTCAAGACACACACCAATCTATAAGTAGTAGATACTATCCATAAATATTATGTGATACCTTGATGTTATAAAAAATTATTGATTTTATTCTCTCATACCACCCAATCAAGGATCCAAAATCATGATATCATGAGTTTCATATCAACACATCTAAGAAAATAGACATAAAAATCAATAATTATCACAACATGTCAATATCATATTACTAGAATCTCCCTTAGATATTATCTTCAGTATAAATGCATTTCACCCAATCCAGGGTCATTCTCACAATCAATATAAAACCATCATTGGCTATAAAATAAAATCTTGTACATGAACTCTATCAGTCCTAGATAAAACCATCATGGATTACAATATGTTATTTTATTAGGAACTAAATCTAAAGTCATCAGGGATATGAATCCTACTGGTCCTTTCCTCTAAAACCCAACCTATATAATAATTCACTAGAACATAGGTTGTTTCACTCATGAAATTCCAATAAATATCTATACCTATACTATATATCAGATAACACATCCCGTCCATCAATCTCATAACTTGAAGAATCTACTCATTCGATTTGTCTACAAGGAATTGAAAACCTATGAAAACCCTTCTATTTGGTTACCCTTATTCATTAGAGTTCATCTCAATAACAAAACACAGATCACTAGTATCATGATCCATATCTCAAAACACTAATATCAACCATATATTTCTAAAACCATGTCTTATATAGGTCACTAATCTTGGATCAACATCTCTCATCCTATCTCAAACACAACATGGAAATATATGTGCAAACACCCACTCTAGGGTCCTCTTGTATTTATACATATCAGGAATCAAATGCTGAGTCATTATCTTACTATGGAACTAATCCTCCCTAGTCATCTGTATGTGAGACTTAACCCTAAGGAAAATGTTCTCATCCAAATAAAAAACACGCACAAACATATACAAAGACACACACACAAAACTATATATATATATATAAGTATATAATCCCATGATGATCTATGTTGTGTATACCACATTCATACAATTTGGTTAAAAAGAATAACACCAAGAAGTTATATTGGAAAACACTATATACGTTGTTTTTGAAAAGTTAAATAACCGAAACTGTTCTATTTTTTGGAACCAATATCACAATTCCTCATATTGAGTTGAACTTGATGTAATTTGATTCAGGTCCAATCATTATATGGTCTATTTTAAATCCCTTACATAGATACACTATATATTCGTCATCAAAAATCATCCTTATATAAAATCCATGTAAACAATAATCAAGAGAAAGTATATTTTGGTTCAAGTGAGTAGAATGGAACCAACATGATATTTGGGAAATGTTCATATATGGTTTTATTAAAATAACAAATAGGTGAATCATCTATCATATGGGTATTAATCATAAGAAATCATACATCTATTAAGTGAATCATATTCAATAAATGTGATGCATGTGAACCAACCCATTTTTAATGGTCCAAGATCAGAAAACCAATAAATAATAAATCCAAAAAATAGGAATTTAATTCTAGATTAAATAATACACCCATAAAAATAGAATCCAAGAATATAAATATCATATCCGTGGTAACTGGGACTTCCTATTAGAAAATATATTTGTGACACATTGGTCTAATGTTCATTACAAGTTGTGACACATTCCTAGACAACATTCCTAGAATATCTCACTGTTGTATGACCAAAAAAACTATATTTCCACTTTTTTACATCTTCATACGGTATTTGGTAACTGAGTAGTGCCTGTAACAAATACGTCTCAACATAACCTCATGCATACCTCTTCATACGCCATAGAATGTCAGCTAGATGAGTGGGTCGGGAATAGTATTGTGGAAATCCAATAACCTCATATTAAATTGAAATACATAGTGAAAATAAATAAACAAGAACCATAACCAATATTTAGAGTATGAATAACAAAATAAATAGAGAATTACATATAAAATTAAATATAAAAGAAAGCAGTTGTAATAATTATAGTCATTATAGTACATAAGCATTGATCATCCACTGGGATAATAAAACTTATATAATGTAATATAGTTGATCTAATACCATCTATGTGCCTCACATAATCATGATCTACGATCTTATAAATATTATCCATTGAAATGATCAGGTCTCAAGCCTCTACACATCTAGAACCATAGAGAAGTGTAGTCTACTTGGATAAACAAGTTATATGGCTACTTGATAAGGGAATGAGTAAAACTCAGTAGGCCACCACCAATGGGGTATCATACATTTAAGGTAAATTCAATGTGTAAACATGTGATATTTTATTATACACTAATAGTTTAGTATTAATTTTCCTTAAAAAAAAAATAAAATTTTCAAAAAATTCCAAACTAAAAACGAAACTTTGATATAATAAAATATAATTATTTAATTTTACTATTATAATGTATGCGTAAAATTAGTTGGTTTAAATAAACACATTTTTAAATCTATGTTGGAAAAGAAATTAAATGACATCAAATATTTCAAGGTTTCCATATGAATCTCATTACTTCGATCATGGATGGGTGGTAGGTTAACTAGGGTTTTCCCTAGACCAATACCATGAAGAACTATAATAACTATGATTTGAGAGAAATAATTTTTGAGATAAGTTAAAAGGTCATGGAAATTAATGCAAGATCAATTATAGACAAACCACTAACCATGACTTCCATAAGATCTAATCTTATCTTTAGGTATTATATATAGATATTGGGGGGTTATGTAAGTGGAAGTTATGATAGTATAAATATGTAATTATTAGTATATTAAGAATTTTATATATCATATGAATTTTATAAATTTTGAATTTTTAGAGTGAAATTTAATGACATTTTTCTTTAATATTAATGAATTAATAAAATTCAATTAGTTTATTTAAATAACTAAAAGAACGTTTTATTCATAAAAATACATTCTACTAAAAATTTCCACTTCAGGTGCTATTTTTCTTAAATTATGGTTAAATATTTATTTTATTAAAATGTATTAAAAATAGGTCATGGTTGAGGCCTCTTTATTATAGATGGAAAATTATCTTTCTAATTGGGTATATATATAACACTTACAGGACCGTAATTCCCATAAAACCAAGGCCATTACATAGTCTAAATACCTTGTGTCAATCAGGGCCCACTATGGCCTTCCATTCATGAGACACATCTCTATCTATTGACACCTACTTTCAACCATTAATTTTTTCCTCAATGATGTGTCCCCATATCGAGGCCACCTAAAAAACCCTAAAACCCCATTATGGTGAATTTTCCATCCCACCATCTATTTTATTTTTCCATCCATTACCTACCACAATAATGTGGCATGTTGATCTCCCAGAACCAATTGATCATGCCCTTTCTTACACTATACATCCCTATGTCAGCGTTGCCTGTAGATCCCTGATGAGCCCACCCCATGCCAGACTTCCAAAATATTTGATATAATTCATCATTTTTCATCCTAAAAAGATAAATTAATCAAATTTTATGGAAATTAAGAGTTTAAACCTGATTAGGGATGAAATATTATAGATAATATGACAAACAAAATTTGTATTTTGATTCAAAGTTCCATGTTTTGTTAATTATTTTTTAGGAAGTATACATGATTGCATTAAATTTTTTTTATCACTTTTAGTATTTGAATCAAATAAAATTATTTAGATATTTTTAATAATAATTTTCAAATTAATTAGGAATGTGACATTAATCTTATTCATCAAAATAATTAATCAAGATTATGGTTAATTTCCAAGACAACAGCAAATGGGTTATTATCATAAAAGATTTTTAATTTTTATCTAAATAATATAAATTGTTCTTCATTAAATAATAATAAAATGTTATTTTTGTAACCATACAGAAATATATTAACACATAATTAATAAATAATTAATAAAAATAAGAATAATAATAGTTAATGTTTTCTCAAAAATCAAATGAAAATAATTTTCATAATAATTTATATTTCCATTTAAAATATAATTTATTATATTTTAGAATTTAAATTTATTTAAATGAAAATCATTTTCGGATTCATCATAACAATATTATATTAGTATATTTCTTCAATTTTTTTGAAATTATATTTGTGAATAATAGAAAATACAATTTTTACTAATCTGGGAAATTTATAACGTCATTTGGATACGATAATAAAATAAAATTTATAAAACCTTTTTTAGGGACCAAATATTAATTTATAATAAAATTATACATTTTCAAAATTAATTTTAATTTACAAACCCATATTTTACATTTTAAAACTTACATTATATTTTTTACTATAAATGATTTAATGTGTTATAATAAGGTTCATTTTATTTAATGGAAGAAAAATAAATTACTTAGGTAAAAGGTTTATTACCATGGTAAAATCCAAAATTTTACAAGTTTTGAAACAAAGTGTAAAAGGATTAAATAATCTTGATAACATATCTCCAAATGAGTTGTTTTGTATTTTTTGACCAAAAATCATATTCCCTCAATTATTGTAAACTTTTTTAGCTGATTTACTAGAACTGGGAACCTATTATTTCAAAAATGTCACCCCTCTAACTTAGAAAATCATATGTCTACCACACAAGTTATCCTTACACAAAATAACCCTTATTTCTTAAAAAAATCTACCAAAATACATCCTAAAAATTCCTACCCAAGTCCTATAATATTTATTCTCCTCAAAATACTACCCCATAATGTATTAATCCAATTTCTAAAAGAGTTATTCTAGGGAATAAAGTAAATATTCTTATGTCACTATTTTTCATTTTTAATACTTTCAGGATTATTCTTACAACTAAAAGTATTTTATAGAACCCTAAAATATTAACATTATAATAATAGTATAATTAAATGTTATTATATTTATGAATTAATTATTATCTATCTTCCACCCCTCTCCTTAAAAAAATTAAATTGGTATTCATAAATACTTACGAACTACCACCTCTATAAGCAACGTGTCCCAGTTTTTATATCCACCATAAATATCAGGTTAAAAGAGGGTATTAAATAAATATTTATAAAATTATATTTATTTTTAATAGATAAAATCAATTTCTTCCTTCTTTCTATTTAATGAGATATAAAAACTTCATTTGTGTGTATTTGGGGACTACCATCTCTGTAAAGTGAAATGTTTCATTTTTAATCATATACTTTTATGAAAATAATTAATATTCATGAGTTTTATATTTTAATAATATTGTTATTAATTTTTAAAAAATTTAATGATAAGTATAAAGTAATCTATTGATATCGATAAATTACCCAAAACAAGCTCGTCATCGACTCTATTCTCAAAAAACATGACAATAGTATAGATCAAATGAACATGGGGAAGAATAAATAATTTTAAATAAATGATCAAAATATAATTATAATCCAATAATGATAAATTTAATTTCAAATGATAAGCTTTGACTCATCTATTATAAAACATATATTAAACGATCAAAATTACTAACATCTTCTAATAAAAATAATCATTAAATAGTTAATGAACTAAAAATTACTGATTATAATGAAAGAGTTAAAATGGTCATATATATATATATTAATATTTTTTAAATAATAGGTGATGAAAATGGTTATTTTTATGATATAGGGGACAATAGAACATTCACAAAATTTGAGATAAAAGGTATGTAGTTTTCTTGAGTCAACTTCATTTATAGAGTTGTAATTATTCTTATTTAACTATTATTATAAAATATTTTTTCTACTATACTATGAATATATTATAATATATTTCCAAATTATTTTATATGTAATTACATTATCATAATGAAGAATCCTCATTGGTAAATTTACTTTTTTATAAAATTTAGTGATGTTTCGAATAATTTTCATCCTCTCAAAATATACTTTTTCTATGAAATTTCAAGGTTATATCTTCCAAAAAATGTTCTTATTTATAAGTTAATGATATAAATATATTTTATTTCATGTGGTTAAAAAACCATTCTTTACAACTTTTGAAATGGAATATGTGTCACTCTTTTTATGTTGTGGGTTTCTATAAATCTTTTTTAATGTTTTGAAAAAAATTACATTCCTAATCCTACATATTATTCATGCCTTCATATTTCCTTATGATAAATTTTATTAGCTTTTTTTTTAAAAAAATAATGAAAATTATTTCAAAATATTTTTTTGAAAAACAACTATATTTCAATTATTCAATAATTATATTTTCAAAACTTATTATCATTAAAAAATTATTGAAATTTTTTTCTAATGATATATTAACATTTCACTTCCATTTTACTCATTAACTAAAAATTATATATATCCAATGGAGTTATGTTTTATGAATCAAAAACAAAAATATTTTATTATATACTATTTCTGGGTGATTGAATCCTTCTTTCCAATAGACTTAATTCTTAAATCCATTTTATGTAATACAATTTGGAAAATTTATGAACCCTATTTTCATTCCATGGGTTCTCATGATATGATGAATGATTGTTATCTTATGGAACAATATTTTATGTTGTTTATGGGTGGGGTCCTAGATTACCCTCCAATGGATTTTTAAGGATTTATATCTTGTTATATAAGTTTGAACATAAATCATTATGTTTTTTGCAAGAGTGGGTGAAATTGAGTGGCCAATAAAGATTATGTTTTCCTATGGTTATGTTTGTTCCATATTTCAATGAAAATAATTATCCATAGGTCATAATACTACGATTCAAATTATTATCATATGATTCTAAGACAAGTTATAATGGGTTTTCTTCCTTAATGACCTTTATTTGGTCCTATGTTCCTATATCATAATCGTTAATGTTCGATCCAGATTTATGATTACAACATATAATCCCATGATCATTAATAATAAATTTATCATTGATAATTTCTTTATCAAATGTTTATGATCTAACCATAATGATTTAATGAATCTTTTTACCTTACTGAGCATTTTAATCTATGCTTTTCTTATGACGCCATTTCTTAGGTTACGAAGATGATTATAACTTATGATATGTCTATAAGAGGTACTTGTGCGGTTTGATTATGGATAAATTTTTTCATGTAAAGTAAAATAATTTTCATTTGTATATTTTCCTCAAATACACTAAATGTAGAAATTTCTCCTGGTTTTCCATTAAAAGTCTCTTCAAGGAAGGTCAGACATTGGACGTTAGGTGCACCACCTAATACTCTAATTGATGCCCACTAGAAATAATGGTCTAATTAGGTGATAGTGGGGAGACTATAACCTCCATTGATGACAATAATAATGATTCATATGTATATAACATAATGCAAGAAAGACCATAATAGTATAAGCAACAAAAAAACTTAGCAAAAGAATAAACATAAACATAAGAATAATCCCAATGGAATAATACCAAACATAAATAATAAAATATTTCTACCATGTCATACAAATAGATTACCAGGGTTTACCATGGCTGACCATATTGATGAATATATATATATATACCTAAAACATTATAGATAATTATGTGGAACCACGATGTCCACTTCCATACATCCCATACAAAAGGTACATATATGTTCACTATAGTCAAACTCTAGAGCCCAACCCATTATCAAATCTCAAAGACATAAAGTCTATGCACATCTCATAGGGTATGTGTAGGTTCCGAGTATAAACTCAGCAGGACCCCACCAATGTTTACATATCATACTTCTATAATTATATAGTGTATGAAAAATATAGATAAAAAGAGAATTCCTGCACATTTAATAATTAACCTTCTTCACTTTTTTTCAATAGCTGTAAGGAAGAGTTCACCTACATCGGCCAAAACCGAAATATATTTGAATAGGTTCCCCCAAATATATATATATATATATATATGTGTGTGTGTGTGTGGAATACATTACATGTATTCATATATATATATATATATATATTGGTGAGGACCCATTACATAATTCGCAGGAATACCCTAAAGAGTATCATATCTGGAGATCCCTCAGGAAACTCCCATAAATATATCATCGCCATCTCATGAAATTCAACACATCAGATGCAACTAAACTTGTTACATGAATCCAAGAGGCAGAGACATAAATATGTTTGTGGTCCCTTATAAATCAACTCGTAATTCACCATTGGCTAATTGCCTAACATCTTGAGGCATGACTAGATCTATCCTCCAAAATATAATTAATCACATTTAGAACAACTTCATGATGTCCTAAGGAATATTGATATCCATCATCCAATAATTTTGACCCATTGATATGAAGTACAATGGTGAGCATCATCCCCTATCTAATGGTCTAAACACCATCACTTGATGGTCCATCACCATCAACTGTGGCTTTTCAAAGAGATCACCTCTAATATAACTGATGAACAATACCTTACCATAAGAAACAATATCTACAGAGGCCTCCACCCACAATGAGTAGTCAACACCACCTCAAATGAGTCCGATATTTGTGAACACGACTCCAATGGAGGGATTGAAAATAATCGTGAGTTAAAATAACCAAACAATACCTAATCCTCATTATCTGGAACATCATTACCATGCATCCAGGTCACTAAAATCTATATGGTTAAAACCGTCTCAAATCCTTAGGCCATGCCCTCATCTTGATGACTTCATCACCTAAATCTTGATGATCAACATACCCCGATATAATTTTGGACATTCCCTCATCCTAGAAATCACGGAGCCTCATTCCCATTAATCAACATAACCCATGTGAATATAGGCCATGCACGACATGTTCCCACAAAACCAATTTAAACATATAAAAACATAAATTAGTAAACAAATGTAACAACTAGAATAAATCACCAATAAATTCAAAATTCCTTTATCCATCATGATATTCTTATAATAAGTCTATAGAATTCCCCTGGAATCTCCAAAAATCCATATAAAATTTGAAATCTATATTTAATTTATTAGGGGTCTCACTCCATCACACACCCTATGGGCATTGAATAATGAACCCATAATGCCTGTAAAATTAAGGATGAATATAGGTACCACCTACCTCATACTCATTAGAACTTGGTAATAAAATATCAACCTATAAATAAATATGTATCAAGATAAATCAGTGTTTTAAACAACAACTTCAAAAATAGGGAAAAAGTGATCACTTGAATTTAACACTCTGTATGGAGAAAAAAATGAAGGAAGGAAGAAATTGGATTCAATGCCTTACCGATAAACTTCAAATTACGGAGAAAAAACTTGAATTAGAGATCATACATGTAAAGGAATCCCAAATGTAGGTTTTTGAAGAAATTGAGTGGCCCCCATTCTATACATATGAAATAGAGGAGAAAGGATGAGGAGAGAAAGAAATTGGAGGGTGGGGAAGAATATTAATTTCACCCCTTAAAATGAACCACATAGTTTAGCCTCACAATTTGAATAAACGATAACCGAACATGTTACAAATGTGTGAAATCAAATTCCAAATGGGGTTTTACATTTCATAGCATGGCACACAATTTACCAAACCATGTAAAACCTGCCCGGATACCTTAATCCAAGGAACCCCACCTCTCATGGCTAGGAATTGGGTTTACTAAACCTTGCATAGCCCCTATAGGTCACCTATCCTAAAAACTATAGACTTAATTCATAATAATCCAACCCATATTGAATGGTTTTATAAACCATTTCCCTTAAAAAATTGGGCAACATGGTTTCCACTTTCTAGTTGCACGGATTTATTAAACCATATGCCTTTGTCTATGATTTTTCAAAACTAAGTTTCTTATGCCCGATGTTCCCAAAACTCATCTAAAACCCTGAGAAACATTCCATACCTTAAAAAATCTTAAATAAAATCCCCAGGTCAATGAAATAATAACAATTAGGATCTAATGGTGAAAATAATAGTTGTCCTGACCACCAAACTCAAAAGTTCAAAAAGGTTGATGAATTTCAACCCACTCAAAAAACATGGATTTAACAGTATTCTCACCTTATAATTGACCAAACACAAGATATCAATATTAAAATAGATATGGTACTGAACATACGTAGCCAAATAGGTCTAGCCTAGTTATTAGTCCTGATCAATTCACATTTTGGTACTCCTCAACATTGGAATTTCCTACTCGGTTGCTTCCCAACAAAAAATTTAAATATCTGATTGTTACACTGAAAATATCTAGACATGAAAGTACTCCCATGAGGTTACTTAATTACTATAACACAAAATGTTCTCAATTAATTCATGTGTTATACCTAACACCCGTCAAGTCCTGCATCTCACCAGATTCCCACATAGTACTCGTGCAATACATGACACACATCATGTACCACATATCATCAAATTCTCAAAGATATTGTATCAAAACTAATGAATAAAACATCCCCACATCATATATATATATATTTATATTTATATATTTATTCCTACCATATCCCTTATTCATATGAACAACAAACTAGACACACATCATAACTAATTCCAACATACTAACCATCTCATCGTTACTCCAAAAATCATACATGTGCACCTCATGAAAAAAATAGACAATCCCAAAAAAGTCACATCATGATTAAGGAATACCTCTATCAATAATAATATGACTAACATGATCTAAACCTGTAATCTCAATATCAAGAACCTATACTGAATCCCAACTACCCAGGGATTGGCCTTCCTATGAAGATGCACCATCAACCAGCCACAGATCCCACCACTCGATTTATTTATCTCTTCCATGACCTTAGTTTGTAGAATAATCTTATATAATAACTCCTAGTACCACTCCCAGTACCATATTAGATCTATGAATTTTCCTTATCACTAAATACCATCTATCAGAGAAGGCTTCCTACAAAACATTTTCAAATAGCGCATCTGACCACAAGCTTGGATCTCCTTTGGAGTTTGATCACACTGTGTCCAAACATGCCATGCATTGCCATACTCGAAACACACCATCAAAGAATAAAATTTCAGTTGATTACTTGAGTCTCAAGACTAACCTCCCTAATAAGAATCCTCATGATCCTACTTATTTCAACTAGAACCACCCCCACTATTCTCCCCTACCACTGTCACTCGACTCGAATAATATCAGACCATCAAATTTCCCTCAGCAATCAGCACCTAATACACCACCTCATATAAATAATTCATCATATTTATGTTTACCTTCACCCTAATGGAATTCCAAAAATCAACCTTAAAACACTTCACCCATGTGATGTCGTTACCCACCCTAATAGGTGAAAATCAGGATAGATATGTGAAATTCACTACATAATCTATAACTGATGTGTCCCCTACTCAATATTTTATGAACTCATGGGATCCATCCACTATAAAAATCTCCTAAAATATGTTAATTAAGAACCTATCCTCAAAATCCTTGCAAGACTATCCCTGATTTCTTCCAACATGCACCTATAGGACCCATCATCATTTTTCCAGTCCTCTTAGCATATAAGTCGCATGATTCACCCTCTATCATGGGGGTGTCTCAATATAATAGAAAATTGTAGGCACTAAATCAATCTAGTTATCTACTTCCTATGGTCCACTCACCCCTCAAATAATAGCAGTTGATGAGACTAGATATCTCGATTCAATTACAATATTGATGGATTAAATCCCCAAGCACCCATTTCAATACCATGTATGACATGAACAAAGCTCACCCTAAGCTACTCATCTGATAATGGACCGAAATACACCATATATTGTGATAGAAATACCTTCCTTTGAGCCTCTACATATGTCTTATGATCATCTTTCCCCTCTAAAAACTCATCCCAACCCTCTAGGGCCTCATCCCATGCACAGTCAAGCAACAAAATATCTCGCCCTCCCGAAGCTCCCATTAGATTCAATCTAGGTGGAATCACAATAAATACCAAATATTGTGATAAAATATAAATAAAAGTGTATATATAAATGTATTTAATATAGAAAAATTTGTAATAGTAATTGTATCTCACCTCCCTTATATTCCCCTAAAACACCATGTCACTTAACATCCGACATCATCACCCCTTACCTACCCATAACAGAGTCAGGTATCATGTATCATCCAAACTCATAGACCCTAACCTACTAGTAATAGAGTCAGGAATAACATATAATCCGACCCCATGCCCCCTTACCTATCCATAATAGAGTCAAGCATCAAATGACATATATGTCAATTTGGTGTAGTAGAGTATAATTCCACCAAAAGGCTATACATGAAAACATTTTTTAGCCACATTAATGTCACCTTAAACTACTCACACCTTTTATAATCCCTGAATTAACTTATCAGGGTTATAACAATCTATCATACATTCATAGCATCACAAATGAATCTTATCCGGAACCAAAAATTAAGGATAGTAGGGAATAATCCCACCAAACAGGCTAAGTAGTAAAGAACTACTTAGACTCATTATTGAAACTTAAAAAAAAACCAACCCCTTATAGTGAATTATAGATTTCCAATGATGTTCTAAGGAAAAAACACACAACACATGATCTGAAGTGCTTATCACGATGCTTGAATAATCATCATTTTCTATACCAAGCCAAGGGTGAAACCAAATAATCCAATAACATTACACCCATGTGTATCACATGAGGATGAAATCAATGAACTGTAAAAGTGAAAATCATAAAATCAATTTACCACCCCTAACTATATTTTTCCATCCCTCAAGCATGAGGATGTAGGAACTCAAACACAAGTTCATTATAAAATTATGAAAACATCTTAGTCTCTTGTATACTATATCCCAAATGATAAGACAAAATTGTGAAATATTCTACTTATGATACCATTCGTAGTGTCCATGTTCATATTTTCACTTAATCTATGCTCGGGTCCACTTGGCCACTGGGAATTAAGTGCACCTCCCTATACACTAAAGGTTACTCTAGCACCTCTGACCCCAATTTAGGGGTTAAAGGGGATTTTGCTTCTACTGATCACTCTGGTAATAAGGATGTTGACCCTCTACCCCCTGTTAGAGTTGTGGCTTCTCCCCACAACATTCAGCCTCTTGATGAGGATAAGAGGCCCCTCAGAATTTCTGAGAAATTTGCTATCACAAATGTTTCACAAACCTTGAATGAGGAGGATATGAATTCCCACTCAGATTCTTGTACTTCCACACATGATGATTATGATTAAGCTTACATGACTGAGGAAGCCTATTTAAAATCGAGTGCAGAGAAAGGTAAAAAATCAATGATTGATGCAGATGGATACATTACACCGAGTTCCAAGAAGACTCGGAGACATAAGGATTACTCCAACCTTGAGAGGACAATTTTCACTAGATCCCTTGAGGCCTCTCGGCAAGAACAAACAATGCTCCCACCACAGCTGGTGGTTGTAGAACAACACCTCACACCCCCTGATGATGGAAACATAAACAATTATACAAACATTGAAGATGATGAACCTGTAGAGAGGGATCCTTATCAGTATACTGAGGATCTCAGTGATGAATTGGAAGCTTGGATGGAGGCGCAAGATGAAATAGTTTTTCAAAGATACAGGAATTGAGAAATCTCTGCGAATGCCTACCTTCAAATTAGAAAGAGAATGTTCATGAAGTTTGTGGAAAATTTTAAACAAAATCCTGATTTTATTTTCAAGGAAATACCATGGCGATGAATTACCTCTGATTTCCTTTTTTGATGCTTAAGACTGGTGTCTTTCACTGCTTCTCTTGGGCTAGGAGCTGTTTGTCCATGAAGTCTGGCCTTGAGGCACCCTGTTTTGGATGATCTCAATCAACAAGGGTTTGATGGTTCTATTTTAATGTTTTATGATGATGCTGAATTTCTGTGTTATGTCTAAAGATTACTAAAGATGGATGGCTTGTTGTCTGGAACTGATGTCCAGATCCATGATGATGTTTTCACTGGAAAGCAGAATTGCTGCTTTCTCCTTCCCTGGTTAATGAATTATGGATGTGAATAATGTATTTGATTGAAGATTAACATGGAACATTTCTATACTAAATATATTGATCCTGGTTCAACTATTGAAGTGGTGTATTGGAAGCTTCTCTTGGATCTTCTGCTGGCATTGACTCTGGATGGTTACATGTTTTGGTCTGGACTGGGCAGGAGTATCTTGTCCTGTTTTTATTTTTCTATTTTTGTTATAATTATGAATCTACTCTTGTGGGTTATTTCAGCTTGATCATCCTGGATGTTCCTGATGACCTGGATTGGAGGGCAAGACCTCTATCCTCGTTGTTTGGATGCTCCAAAAGCCTTACAATGGATAACAATGATGTTAGCCTGCATTGGATGATCAATGAAGGAAGCCTTCTTTCAAGAGGATCCAATGTATGCTGGCCTCAAAGATTGCCTTTGGTATGGTTGAGATTTTACATTGTGTACCTCAGATTGTTTCCTTCTGGTGTAAACCCTTTACACCTCGTGTTTATACCGCAACTCTTTTTTTAATAAATTCCCTTGAGGGCATGAATTAGGAAACCAATCATGTCATCACTTTTCAAAAAAAAACTAAAGGTTACTGACTAGTAGTAAGGGAATGATTAGGTGATATTGGGGAAAATATACCCATGGGTAATATTCATAATAATGGTCCATATGTAGATATCATAGTGAAATAAATTCTATAATAACAAAAGAAACAAAAAACTCATCTAATGTATAAAAATTAGCATAATAAAAAACCCAAAGTCATATTACCATAAGTAGATTATAAAACATGTAAAATAGTTTATACAAATAGATAATCATGGTATCACATGGATAGTGATATAAAAACAGATATATAAAATCCTAAAAGTAGTTCCATCATAATGCATCAAAACCACTGGGTCCACTGCCATCCATCCCATGAAAAAGCTACATCTACGATCACTACGGTACAACTCCTGATCCTGATCTTATACATGATCTCAAAGAAATAAAGGCACCATGAATCCTAAATGGCCTTTTTTGGGTGTGAGTATTGGCTCTATAGGGCATTCCTAACGTGTTCCTATTTTACATCCATAATTAAATAGTTTATGAAAATATTAAATAAAATGACAATGTTGTCACATTTAAAAATTAACACGCTTCCCTTGTTCTCAATAGCCATAAGGAAGCAGTCACCTGTATCAGGAAACAATGATATACCTATGAATTAATGCCCCTCAAATATATATATGGTATACAATACATGGATTCATATATATATATATATATTAGTGGGGAGGAATCATGGCTTAATGCCCAAGCATCCCTCAATGATTATAATACCTTGAGATCCCCCAGAATGTTCCCATAAATATACCACCAACACCCCATGAAATTTGACACCTCACATGACCCCAAATAAATTATCCAATTTACAAGAGCCATTCCCATCAATAAGTACCAGATCCCTTGGACCTCCCCTTAGAAGGTCACTATCTGCTCACAACCTGATATCCTAAGGAATGGCAAGATTCATCCTCCAATATATGATAAATATCCATAATCTCAAAATCTTTACATCCAATGGAATAGTTATATCTGTCCACCAATAATAGTAGACTATTTACCTCAAATAAAAAAGATATCCTTAGCCCCAAATTTATTTTCCTAACACCATCACCTGATGGTCCATCACCATCAACTTTAGCTTTCTACGATGATCACCTCCAACATAACTAATGCTTAACACCGTTCTCTAATCCCCAAAATCTACAAAGGCCTCCACCCACAAAGAGTGGCAGACACCACCTATACATAGTCCTTTCCCTTTACACATGACTCCAATGCTGCATTTTACAACAAAAGTGAGCAGAATTCAACAAAAAATACATAAGACACATCATCTAGAACCTCATTCCCCTATGACCATGTTGTTAATATTCCAATGGGAAGACCCATCTTAAAACCCTAGTCCACACCCTCATCAATATGATCCTGTCACCCTAATATTGGGTATTATCATCAACCCAAATTTATTGGGTCATTCCATAAGCCTATAAAATATGTTTCCTAGGTCCCAATGATCAAAATCACCCAAGTGAATCCGTGATTGACCCCACATGTTCCCATGGATCCAATTCAAACATATACAAATATAATTTATTAAACAAATATAAAAACAAAAATAACTCTCCCATAAAGTCATAATCCCCCTACCTAGTACAAAATTTATTTAATATGGCTATAACATGCCCATAGAATCTCATGACATCCATTTACAATTTAAAATAATTTTTTTAATTATTAGAAGTCTCACTTAGTCACACACTCATAACCAATTTAAGAACACACCCATAATGCCCATTAAAATAAGGAGAAAGTTAGACACCAAATTACTCATACTAATTGGTTATCACTAATAAAATATTGGACTATAACTTGATCCATATCAAGATAAATCATATTTTTAGATAAAAATCCTAAAATAGGGGAAAATGTATTTTATAGATTTAGAATTATCTATGGTGACATAAATAATTTAAATAAGAAAGAGGATTAAAGGTTGTACCGATACGATTCCAAGGAGAAATATGGAATTTGAATCAGATCTTAGATGGGGAGAGGAGGTGAAATACTAGGTGGGTTAAAAAATTGAGTATCCCCCTGATGTTCATGTAAAATTGATGATAAAGAAGGAGGAGATAGAAAAATATAAGGACGTGTCAGGATAAGAATCTCATCGCTTTGAATGACCCACACTATTTGGCTTCATAGTTTCGATAATAATGTTCCATATGTGTGAACTCACTATACAAAGGGGTCTCCAATCATATGTATAGGAATAGTGTTTAATAAACTGTTCATGGTTTATGTGGATTCCACTTTCAAATGCACCCCAACTCACATGGCAAGGCACAAAATTTTGAAATCTGTGTGGATCACCCCTTATAAAAACTATTGACATAACGCATGGACATGAAACCCACCTAGTATAGTTTTCTAAAGCACTTCCCTTGAAAAATTGTCCCTCATGGTTTCACCTTATCGGTCACATGTTTTTTTTCAAACAGTGCGCCCCTCTCTATACTTTTCTTAAACTGAGTATCCAAGGGCCAATGTTCCCAAATATCATCTGAAATCTTGAGGCACTTGATGATAATTAAAAGACATCTAAAAATAACATCATGGGTTAATAAAAATCAAAAAATTAAGTTCTAATGATCAATTTAAGTGTTTACCTAACCACCAAATCCAAAAGTTCCAGGATGATATGGAATTTTTACCCTCTCAGAACCCTGAGGTGTAAAACTAGACTATTGGTTTTTATGATTATGTGATTATTTATATGCTGTATTGTTAAATTTAGGGAAATGATATTATATTTTTTTTAATTATGTGTTTATGAATTTAGAATCAATGTTTATATGTAATGTTTTTGTTTTAGCACCAGACCTGAGAGTGTTGATTTTGGGAAACTATGTTGGTATCAGAAAAATGTTTAGTAATTTTTTTGAATTGTTTTAGTTATTTTTAGGGATTACAACTCTATAAAATTACGAAATAACCAATGGGATAAGAGTAAATGAAGAAAAAATCCAATTATTTTTTCTAATTTATTTATTGTTTGGTTTTAAGGAAAATAAATACTTATCTAGATTTATAATATTAGATATGGGATTGAACATAAATACATTAAAGGTTTTAACCCTAAAGAGATAATTAGGTATTAACTAAATCTTCTCCTAGATCAAGAAAAGGCCTATAAATATACACATGGTTTGATACTCTAGAAGGATATTATTTAGTGATTAACATACTCTTTATGAACTATAATGAGGGTGTTGAATATATTTTTGACTGAAAATCTAATAGGAAAATAACCCTAATGTATCATAATTTAAAATTATGCTTCCAAAGGATGAGACATCCTTTGATTGATATTTCATGTAAAGTATTTTAATTGATATTATCATAACCATTTGTACTAGTATTTGATTGGATTGAGGATCATGAAAATGATGTACTGAAAGGTATATATCTAGATACCACTATGTCTTAAAATCCAACTATGGAAGCATATTTTCAAAATATCATTATGAAAAATAAAAAACATGACATCTATCTATTAAGAGGTAAAAGATGAGATTCCTTATCTAGCCTATGATAGTGAGGTTTATATCTAATTAAAATTTATATCTTTATTAATTTATATATTATATATTACATTTTATCTTTAATTAGTGAGTGATAATTAAAATTTCAAAGATGAAATTTATTTAAGGGGGACTACAACACCCATAAATTTTATAATTAATTACCTGTTAAACCAAAAATATATTTCACATGTAGCATAGAAATGAAATTAAACCCTGATACTTTGAAATAAAATTATTAAAATTTAACATTTTAATATAGTCATTAAATTAAAATTTATAAATAATTAAATTATGAGATATTTATAGAAAATGGAAATAAAAGGAATATGGTAGTTTAAGTTATCTTTATTAACATAATTATCTAAGCATGTATTGGCGGTAGCTTCACCAACATTTTCCATAGACCAAGACCAAGTAAAATTCTAATGATTACGATTTGAGGAAAATCATTTGTGCTAAAAATTCAAGAACACAGAAAATTATAAAATATATTTTCAATATTAACCAACACCCATTACTGGCATGATATATTATGCTATCCTTAAGTATCACATAAAGTTCTTGAGGGATTATTCAACTAGAAGTTATGATTATATAAATATGTAATTATTAATATAACAGGTTATTTATGTGATATGTGTATTTTATAAATTTCCCACTTCAACTATTGAAGGAAAATAAAATTCATTTTTAATGAAAATAATTCATGAAATTCAATTACTTTAGCTGAAAAATTAATAAAAAAATTTTATGCATAAAATTATATTTTAAAAAAAATTCTTTTTTATGGGATATAATTATTATTTTATTATGTTCATTTAATGATTTTTATGAAATTTATTCAAAATATATAAAATAAATAATTTCACATTCCTTCAAAAGTTATTATTAATCAAGTATAAATTTATTTTATGCTTTGATGATACATTTTTCATAACATTATTTTGTATGAGTTATCCATGCTTATATTAAATTAATTTATTTAACATTTATAAATTTAATTTGATAAATGAAATTATTTTTTAATTAGAATATTCAAATTAGGATTTATGGTGAATTTAATTTTTAGGCATAAAAAACGTTACAGAGAAAAAAGTTAATCACTACCTTAATATTAAAATGGTTTTTTTTGAAATAATTATTTTAAAAACAGTTGTGTAATTTTTATATAAATGAATTAAATATTTATAATTATAATAATTACACTAATGATCGATTTAAAAATACAAATATATATTAAAACTTATTTAATTAGTAGTTGATAGGACGTATAAAAAATAAGAGTTAATATTGTTTTATAAAATTTATTTTTCCCATTAAACCAATTTTTAAAATATTTTTTGTTTCAATTTGAAATATTTATTCCAAAATTTTACAGTTTGAAATTCTGAAAATAGAATTCCTTTTTTGATTTATCGTAACAACATTATATTAGGATAAATTTAGTTTATTTTTATTACAAAACTACTTTTTAGGTTATAGTACACACTAATATTTTTGTTAATACCCAGACATTTGTGAGATAATTTGGATATAAGAATGAAATAAAATTTAGGAAACCATATTCATGAGAAAATGTTTTTGTAAAATGTTAATTATATATCTAAAAATAATAATTTAATTTGACAACCCTATATTTGATCTTTTTTAACTTAAGTTATTTTTTTCACAAAAATTGTTTTTATAGATTATACTTTTATTATTTTAGAATTTTTTTATAAATTTTATCAAATAAAATGGATTTCATATTTGGAATAAAAAGTTCAAATTTAAAAAATAAATTTCATTTTATTATTATGAATAAAAATAAATTACTCAGGTAATAATTTCGTTTCCAAAATAAAAGAAAAAATAGTAAAAGTGTTATTTCGATGGTTGAATGAACTAAATCACATAAAACAGAATTAATATAAGTGGGTATTTGATGGAATTGTTGAATAAAACTATTCCAAACTCTATTATTCTTATTTATTATAATCACCTTCCTTTAATAATGCACCTATTAAAATAATTATTTCACCTCTCTCACTTTTAAATGGATTTATCACCACACAAATCCTCCTCATACCACAAGACCCCTTAGGTCATCCAATAACTACCCATGTTCCTCCCCACAACTCATGGACACTTACATGATTTTTTTCTCTTCTCAAAACTGAAACCATTAGAGGATGAATCTAAATTTAATAGGAATTATTCCAATGAGTAATGTGAAAATATCAAATCACTACTTTTCATTTATACTTATTTTAGTATTTTTTTTATATCATAAATCATATTATATCATAAAAAATCATAACATTAGTTTCATTAGTATATGTTAATGTTATTATATTTATGAAAAATTATTATATATCTTCCTCCCATCTTTTTAGAAAAATGAAACTACTGTTTATGCGTATGTGCAGACTACAACCTCCACAAGAGACATTTTATATTTGTTATTACCACTTTACAAGGAAAGATAAAATGATCTGATTAATGAATAAATATTATATTTTTAATATTATATATATTCATAAAATATAAATCAATTTCTAACTTCTTTCTATTTTATGAAAAATGGAAACGTTTTCCATGTGTGTGTGTGCAGTACCAGCTGCATGGAGCTATGTGTTTCGTTTTTCATAAACACCCTACATGGATGGTTAAAAAAATATATGATATAAGGGAGTAATATATGTAATTAATATGATTATTAATATATAAAATAATTACTAATGATCATTATAAATTAATCACTTTATATTAGTAAATTACCCAAGAGAAGATAACCAGGGATTATGTTGTCATGAACCTACCCACAGTTTCCATAAAATGAACATGGGGTTGAATAATTAATTGTATCATAATGATTAAAATATCATTTATAATATTTTAATTATGAACATGGAATCAAATAATGGGTTTTCAAGATTCCATTATTAAACATATGAGAAATGATCAAAATTACTAACATCTGATAATAAACATGAAGATTAACCATTTAAAGAAGGGATAAAGAACGATTATAATGGAAGAGTATAAAAGGTAATATATATTAACAATTTAATTAAATAGTTTATTAATATATCTATTTATATGATATATAAGATTAATGTGCTTTCAAGGAAGTCAAGATTAAAGGTAAGGGGTTTTCTTGACTCAACTTTGTTTTAGGAGTCATAATTGTTCCACTTTGATTGTTGTTATAAAATATTTTTTTCTTTTATCCTACAGTGATATTATTTTTAATATACACCTTATTTTCTAGGATATTATATTATCATTGAAAAACTTTTTCACTTTGGATTTCGTTCTTTATTAAATTTATTGATGCTAATAATAATTCTCATCCCCTCCAAATAAGATTTTTGTCATCCTTGTCCATGTTCTTTCATCCTAGCAATGTTATTCATTATTATTTTCAAATCAAAATCTTTTGTATTTTTATTGGAATAAAAATATATCATAACAAACTTTCAAATTAATGATTTATCACTATTTTTATGATGTAGGTTTCTATAATGGTAGTTTTAAAATTTTGAAAGGTTTTTTTCTTTTAAAACCATATATGTTATCTTCAACATCACATTTCCCCAAGATAAACATTATGAATTTTAAGGATATATTATTGAAATTTATTTTAATATAATTTCTAAAAATTGGTATTAATTTACATTATTTAGAAATTATATTTTCAAAACATCTTTAATTTATTATAATGTTGAATGTTTTTTTTTCTAAATTCTACTTTACATTTCACTTCCATTTTACAATTTTACACCAAATTATCTACCTCCTATATAATTATGATATATAAATCAAACACTAAATTATTTTATGATTTAATAATTTTTTATTAAATATTTAAAGTCATTCGATCTAATTCCAGAATTCATTTTATTTGATACCATTTGGAAAAGTTATATAATCCATTTTCTTTGCATGGGTTATCATGATATGATGGATGAATGATAAATTATAGTACACATATGTATCGATGTTGATGAATGGGGTCCCATATCTCCCTCTAATGTATTGTTTCTTTATTTGTATCTTAATAAATAGGTAATAAAGGAAAAAATAATGTTTATTCCACTTGTGTGGGTGAAATTGAGTTGCTCGCAATGGTGATGATTCCTTAGGCTTATGTGTGTGCCATATTTCATTGACAATCCATATATTTATGATATTCTCTCATTATTCAAGATTGTTTTTATATTATTCAAAGAAATGCTATAATTATTATGCTTCTTTTATGACCTTTATATATTTTTATTTTCATATATCATGATTCTTAATGTTTGATCATGTTTTATAGTTACTAATTGATATATTTTTATTCTTAATTAGTTATTTCTCTCCTATCGATGTTTTATGGAATTTTTAATATCTGAAAATTATAATTAATAGATAATTTTTTCCTTAAATTTTTTTTACCTCACATATCTCTTGTGTTTCTATTCACCAGGTTTTGAATATGAGTATTGATTATGAGATTTTGAGAATGGGGTATAGTGTGGTTCGATTGAGTAGAAATGTTTAAAATTATAGTAAAATTAGTTTTTATGTAAATTATCCTCAAATACACTAATACATTAGTTCATGATACTTTGATATTTTTTATAAGATAAAATTTACATTTTATGGAAATGATGTTAAATTTTGTTATGTTTAGATTATGCATCTTAGTTTAGTATAAATGATTATATGTAAAGAAGGTGTTTTTAAACTGGGCCTAGGATTTTAGGTTTGAAGTGTGTCATATTCCCATTTGAATAAATATTTAATTTTATTTTTGTAAATAAGTAACTACTATCAATCAATGAGTTCTAACATAACAGTCTGGTTTGGCTAAATCTACATAATCTAGTGTTAGAGTGTCTTCGAGCGTACCACAAATACTAGGGGAATACATATACCCCCATGAGTATCATGGATATTACAATTATAGGTTCAAGAACAAAATACTATGATTCCCCTTAGGAATCTCATGATAATAAAAGACATGGCCATATGACCATAGGTGGAATCCTAGTAAACCTAGATATAGTAGGATCAATTTCAAACTCCCATGAGGTTAACATAGGAAATTATACAGTAAAAAGTTTAATGGATGACTCCTTGGAGGTAATATATGAAATATAATAGAATATAATGGTTTAGTTCAAATGTTTAGGTAATCCCATATAGGCATATGATAAATCCATGGGGATTCCCTAAGTAATTATAAATAAATAGACATTAAGATGAGTCCAATGGTATTACCAAAAATAATTAAATAGTGTTAGGTGTATCAAATGAATACCAGGAAGCCAGCCACGAATTATATAGACCATCAAGCATTCAATTATAAATACTTAAGGGAATATAATCCCTTTTGTAACATTTCATACCGAAAAAATATAATAATAATATTTTTTTTATTAATGTGTTTTTTCCAAAAACTGAACCCATTACATATACCAGAGGTTGTCCCTTAATTTTCATGACTTTTCATTATCATTGTATCCATATGAGTCTTTCCAAAGTAATTTTCATTCAAAGGTGAAAACAACAATCATTTCTACCCATATCTGTATATACCCTCTATATTGGAAATATATCATCGAGGAACCATCTGGGGTCCCCGAGGTACAATCTTGAACATAAACCCCATATGGGATCCTTAGCATCCGTCTTACCTCTTTGAACATCACCCATCACTCATAGGGTATAATTTTCCTCAATAATGTCATAACCATAATACTTCCTTATAGGTAAAGGTATATTGAATCACTCTACATAGGTGTTATAATCCACATTTAAAATCTCTTTTCACCAAAGGTCATCCTTCACATGCCCATATTATATATGTATTAATATCCATCCATGGGAATACCCTCCTCAGTACTCACTTTCTATAGGAGGAAAAAGTCACCCAACGTCTAATCAACCATACCACAGGTTCTAAGGCATCTCATTGCACTATTTCTACTTACTTAGAAAAATTATACCAATACATTACCGATCCCTACTAAAGGGGTCTATGGTCATATATAAAAGTATACTACAATAAAATAATCCATTTACAAATCACTCTTGTGGTTATATATATTTTATCTAACATAATCATAATAAAGGACAAATCCATCGGTATAAATGGAACCGAGACAAAGAAAAAGGGTCCATTATAGCCCTTGACACTTTATTCCTTCCATATACATTTATATGTTTGATAAATGTATTATCCAAATTGAAATATTGATTTCCTTATATGGAAAGACCAAATTAAAAATGACACATATAAAAATACATTTACTCAAAATGGGAATTCATAGGGATCACATACCTCAATTTCTATGTTATTCCCTTTTTAAGTATCTAAGAGGCTCTCACAAATGATAATCCATGTTCAATCAAAAATATCACATAATCATGATGTTATACGTTATTCTAAATTATCAAAATCAATTAAAAAACTTTTATTTAATTATTTAGCTTAATTGAAACAATTTATCATTAAATTATAATTCAATATAAATTAGTATAATTTCCTTTTAACTGACTAAAAAACCTTACCACACTGAAATAGTGACCAACTAATCATAGTGTCTTGAACCATGTTAGATTTCCCAACTACCTAGAATCTGACTTGGTCAGAAACATAGCCCAATGGGAATTTATAATCACTATGGGTATATGAAAAGTTCATAGGAATATAAGAAACAACTTTGGGAATTAATTATAAACAAAATAACTTGAAACCGGAAAACTAAAAATAAAAAGGGGCGTGGTATGCCAATATAATTCAGCAATATAAGAGATAAACAGGTAAGGAAAAATAGGTTCCAAAAACATAAAAGTAAGTGAAGTGGAATAATTGAAATAAAATCCATCAACATGTGATGCACAGTCACCACTAGACTCACATATCCTACAAACAAACAAAACAACCACCATCGTTCAGTACGTTTCCCTTACTCGCATCATACCAACCAATATCTATATACACCCAAATATGTATGTTGGGTGTGATAAAAATAAGCCATGTGGATCTCTTAAAGAGTTCCATAAAAACTATTTATAAAAAAAACTAATGATTATCAATTAAATAAATATAATACATGTTGTACAATGTTATATACTTTAATACAAATCATGAAAATTAACCCATTTTCACAACATGTAAAAAATTTCAAAATACATCATCTTTCAAATCATTTCCATATGCACTCCAAGAATACATATCAAAGATAAAAATAGGTAAAAAATTCCCTTATATTAACCTCAATTCCATGTTATTGGGGATCATTATATACTTTTATGTGGTTGGTAGGCCATCTGGTGTGCACATTATCTTATAATAACCGATCTAAGGGTTAAGAGTTCACTCCTAGTTGTGGATACTTACTAAAAATTATGCATCATTGTAGAAAACTTTCCAATGAATCATTTGTCAGGGGGAATGAGTTCATCCCTATGAATGTCTCCCTACCTCATAATTGATCATAGTTCAGTTCACCATGTCAAAATAATTGAAATAGAATTTGATCTTTAATACCATACAAATCATTAATTAAAACAATTATCATTTTAAACACCAAAGGAAGAATATAATATTAAAAATCATTTCCGAAACCACTATATTTTAAAATTCATACTTTTAAAACCCTTTCAAAATATATTTTCAAGAAATATTTATAAACTATTTTTCCCATCCATTAAAAATCCAATTTAAAAGAACAAGAAATAATGGTTCTTATGAAAAATAAAAACCATGAAACCACCTACCTTGAAACACTTTTAATAACAAGACATGAATAAATCAACAAGATTAGATGAATCATTGATCCTAAGAATCAAGGAAGGATCCTAAACCATGAATTTTCAATCCATTGTCTCCGAATTAACACTTTCTAGTATAAATAAGACAAAGTAATTACTTACCACTAAAATTCCCAAAAAACTACACAAGAGGATTGGAGATCTATAGAAGAATATTTATGTCATTAATGGATCTAATAGGAATACCATTAGAAACTCAGATCTAAAAATATTCCACTATTGAAGTTTTCAACCTAGAAAGATAAATAAGATATAACCAAAGAAGATTGATATCCATAACTAAAATAGTGACAAACATACCAATAGTTGTTCATAGCTACAATAAACACTTCAATATGTCATGCATTAAAATTGGGAGGGAAAACCATATTCATGCAGTACATTTAGGTTCAAATGGGTGGAATTAGGTTCAAGGACAGAAGATTATGAAATGAAACTATGTTTTAAATTGAAATTTATTTGATATTAACCATATTAAACATGGTCATATCGTCACCACTAGCAAGTTGTTGAAGGAAATTTTATAGATGATGGCTTCTACAGACATGGGGATGTGTTTCCCATCCCACTGGCTTATCATTAGAGGATAACTGACTAGGTAGGGGATACAATATAAAATTTTTATCCACTTACAAGCAAACATGTTTATCGGTGGCTCTCATCGACTACCTAGGGGAACACCTATTACTTCACTATATCAATGACCTGGTCCACACCACCCAGACTCCTTAAGACACACATATGACAACTATATCAAAACAAAAAACAAAAAGTGATAATAATTAATTTGAAAAAATAAGAATGAAATGAGACAAGAATAAGGTAGTACCTAAAAGAAGTGGATGGATATTTCACATGGAAGGTCCATGAGATTCATGAAACACCATCTCAAAAAATCCCTATCATGAAACTACGATTCAATTATTAATATTTTTAAATATATATAAACCCATAAATAAATTCATAAGTTGATATAGCTTCATAAAAAAATACAATGTCATGAATTCATCATCCCAAGAAAACCCTTATTCACTCTATATAAACTCCCAATCATATCATATTATTATCACAATTCTCTGTGTTGGAAATCCTCAGGAAATCCTAAAAAAGAAAAAAAATCAGAATAAGGGAAGGGATAATGGGATTATGAGAAGATATTACTCACCTCTAATTTCAAAAGGAGTCACACCAATTCCATCCTAACCCACCCCCAAACCACAACTATCCCCATGGAGTAAAAACTGTTGTATTCTATCCCAAAATGGATGATACATTTTCATTTGATCATTAGAGCCTACTATGCACTGGGTGTTGTAGGAAAAGGCTTTACCCACCACACAAAAACCTATACCTCGACATTGTCCTCCCCATGGTCCTTAAAAATATGTTCCACATCTAAACTACATGGCATGGTGGACCTTTCTTAACTATTTCTAAGCATCATGGGCTCTACCATGGCCATTTTATCTTCCCTATTTCAAACATTTACCTCTCATAGGAAACACAACCTCTATGATTTGGCGTTTCACCTTAAACCATAGGGTCCACCATAAGAGGATTCTCCCCATAGTGGTTCACCTGTAGTGAAATTTAGTTGTTTTTTCTCCCAATAACTCAAAACACATTTTAAGACAAGTTTATATCAAAAAAATCTAATTTATATTTTCCAACATCATAATTCTATATCGGAATTATCATTAAAAAGTCATAATCTAATATAGAATCAAAAAAATAAATCTCATTTAAATTTAAATTATTAGAAAACAAAAATAGTTACATTTTATTACATAGGTACTCATAAAATGGAAATTTCATCATTAGATAAAAAAATGTATTTTCCCATCATGAAATTTATGTAGAAAATATTTGAGATATTTTTAAAATTCAAATTTATTTTTTTATAAACATTTATTCTATTTTATATCTTAAATCTCTAATGTACATTTGGTTTTATATTTTAAAATGAAATTTTAGAGATTTTAGCATCATAACTAATTCCAATCATTAAATAATATAGGGAATTTATATTCTTAAGAACTCATCTTTTTTCTTTATGAATTTATACAATTTTCATTTCTTCCAAAAAAATATTGTTTTTACCAAATTTTAATGCATTTTGTTTTTACCAAAAATTATTTAAAATTAATGTTTCTTTAGTGTTGAAAAAATAGAATCCTTAGGCCAGATATTGACATACTGATAGGGGGTGTCATTGAGCCATTATGAACATTTCTAACTTTTAAAATATTTTAAATATCGTCATTAAAATTTCATATATAGATTATACAAAGTGAATAAATTGTTTTCATTCTTATCCTTTGAAATTGAGAACAAAAACATTTATTGACAATTAAATATCTTAATTTGTTTCACTCATTATGAATCTATACATTCTTGAAATGAATTTCTATAATCAATTTTTTTAAATAAATTGAATAATTCTATAAATATATGTTTTTAGGGTTTATCCTTGAACTCAATAAAATATAACTCTATTAAATATATATGTTTTCTTAAAATAGTATAATTATTTAAATTTGGAATATTAAAGTAATTTTTATTTAGAATACCTGTTTAAATGAAAATATTTGTTAGTCCGCTGTTAATATTGATGAAACTCCATTGAGACATGTGAAGAACATGCATATTCAAAATTTTGCAATTTTATTTTTTTATTTTTTCATTATGTTTTCCATTTTATGTGAATATATTCTATATATAAAAAAAATAATTCATATAAAATTCCACCACTTCTTGTATATCTCTCCTTTCAAATATTCCTTTCACTTTTATTTACTATATATTTCTTATTCACACAAAAATTTAATTCACTATTTTCTTCTTACTTTTTTATCAATCTCTTTACACAACATCCTTTAAATTTATGCTTCTGTATACATCATAGAGATGTTCCCTAAATAAAAAACTATTATTATTACTTTTATTCTCATGTTATTCCTTATAAAATTTTCATTTTTTACTTACATTAATTTAAAATATCACAATTAATCAAATATTTGTGAAACATTTCCTCCATTAACCCTATAAATTATTATGTAATTAATTTAAGATTTATAAAAAATGAATAATACATCAGACTATTCAAGAAATTTGAACTGAAAATTACCAAGGAATATTTATGTAAAAATAGTTGTGGATGAAAATGTAATGTTTTGAATAAAGTTAACTTTTTGAATCCTTTAAAATTAGTCATTAAATATTGCTCAAATTTTATATCAATTAGATCGATATTATATAACCTTTATTCCAAAAAACTACCAACTTCATGAATTATGTACATACTATAGTTCCATTTAATCAAACTCACTCATCCAATATAAATGCAGGTTCAATATTACAACCTCAATTATCCTAGTTTCTAAGTAATAATATAGTTGTATATCCCATTTTGTTTCCTTTAAGTCTCTTTAAAAGTTATTTAAATCTCATATAGCACCCAAAAAAATGTTTTCCGATATCACACACAACTTTTTTATGCCTTTCTTCTTTATAAAACACATTTAAAATTATTTTAATTGATATTATTTATTTTAAAAAACATCATGAACTTCATGAATATGTTTATTAATATATTAATCATTGGATGAAAAACAAAAAAAATATAAGGATACTATTTACTCAAAAATATTCTAAGCATATCCTAAATAATAATTCCCTTTTTATTTTTATCATCAATTCAATGTATATTTGAAAAATCCATATAGATACTCTTTTATATTATTGCTTGTGTCTTTTTTAAGTGATACTAACCAAGATAATAATTTATTCCAGTTAATACATAACAACTATAAGAAAAATCACTCATCAAATTACTCAAATCACTATTAACAAAAAAATAATAACCAGTAAATAAACATAACTTCAACATGATCTAACTCATATAGAAAATAAGTGTGATGGATTTATACCAAAAATCTATCAATAATAAATAATGAACTCCCTATTAACATCTTTACACTCTTATACTTTTTTTAACATATCGTATTATTGGAAATACCCCCTAATCATATATATTACAAATACTATACATATTTTTAGTAACATATTAAATAAATTTAACCACATTACCCACATAAATCATTGATTTCCCATTTATTCTCATAGTATTTTATCCCCATTTTGAAAAAATAAACATAACATGGAATTTAATTCATTGTAACCCTTTGAAAAGAATACTAAAACTAAATAATGGAAGGTTGTGGATTCAAAAATACCTAATCTTTGATGTAGAGAGTTTGAACACACATTATCAACCACAACTTCAGAAATACATCCCATACATGTGGTTTTGGGAATATATCCACTAATGTTTACCCTGTTGGAATATATTATATTTTCTATAAATAAATTTTTTATTTTTTTTATAATTAGATACATAATATCTATGTTATTTGATCAAAAATATGAAAATAATTCATTTAATTATTTATAGAATTTTGATTATAACAACTCACAAGAAATGGTATGTCATCATCAACAAAATGATTGTTATGATTGTTTTTCATGTATATCATATTCAGTTATTTCTTGAGTTGAAAAACATGCTCATCTATGTTAGTTACTAACATTAAAAAGATAATCTTATATATATACATTTACATGCATATTTCCCCTTAAAATAAAACTCATCATGAGGATGAATATTTATAAACAGTTTTTATCCCAATATGTATTAATAGAGATAAAATATGAATTTTACTAGGAATAATTAATTAAACAATAATTTGTAGTCATTTTTACATACCTTATAATATTTATATATATCAGAAATATAGTCACTCTGTGTAATTTGGTATCAGGAACACATCTTCAGAGAAAATAAAATACTAGGATCATCAAAAACTAAGTATAAAAGTCATAAAATGCATCCTTAAAACCCTATTTGATTAACTTAATTACCTTTATCATATATATAATTATTTTTCATATTAAATTTTGAGTAAAAGTTACCTCATGATCCACCACACCATATATTTTTAATAACTCTTAGGTATACTTCTCTAGTGTAAAAAAATATATTCTTTCTCCTTTATAATTTGAAGAACAAAAAATATTTCATATTTTCACGTATAAAAATAAAAAAAATTACTTAATTTGAAAATAAAATTCCTTGTAAATTTATTTTTCATTTCCAATAATATTTTTTCATATATTTGATAACATTGAGTGAATTGCTGATTGTATCCTCTATATAAAAGATTTTGCTCACTATTCCTTTACTTGAAATAATCAACTTCAAATTTTTTCATAACTTTTAGTATGAATCACATATGATGTTATTCATACCATATAATTATTTTTTTTGGAAACATTTTAATTATATTATATAACTATAAAACCATTCAGTATCTAGGTATACACCAATTCTTCAAGGACACTATTAAGTAATATTTAATTTTATATCCATTTTAAATATATTGTAAATTTTTGGATCTATGATAAAAATAAAATAAAAATTGTTTCAAATACTTGATATGGTGAAATGTTTTATAACAATTTCCCCCTTTTACATGTGAATACCCTTTTCATAAGATTCATTATTTATTCCTTGTTAGTTTACCGATTTCATTAAATTTATTTTAGAACAATCACTTTCTTATTATAGAATTTTTATTCTTTGAATGAGGAACCAATTTTCTTGTTTCATTATTCTTTATTCAATCAAGATTTACATTCATGTATTCAAAAAAAATTCTTCAATACTTTTTCAAAATCCATTGGTTTAATAAATTAAAACAATGAATTATAATATAATTTCCACAAATATCTTATCGGTTGAAAGAAATATTTATATTATAAATAATATTTTGAGGATAAAAATTATTTATAAATATTAGATAATTTTATTTGGGTTTTCTTTAGTCAAAACACATAATTAAATTATCACCTTTATAGTGCTTAAAATAAAGTTATTTTGTATAATATGTATTTTTTTCTGGGAGTCTAAAAAATTAAACACAATATTCTTTAATATTTTAGACACTGATTTTTATACACTCCTACTATATGAGTACTGAATTACCTTGATGCTAAAAAAATTAAACTATTTTCAATACACATGAAAAAATAAAAATAACCCCTTATATTTGGTTGATATCCTAAATTGATACCTTCATCGACTCACTGCTCAATTATTTAAATAATAATTACACTAATATTGATGAACATATAATCATAAATAATTAATCTAATCTAGGATTTTAAATCATAAATTTTATAGTGGGACATATATAAATGTTAATAAAGTAAACTCTTTCATAAATTTGAAATGTTATAACTATTAGTCTCAAGTAATAAACAGAAACCCTTATTCTATAAACATAATTATTTCCATCTCAACATGATAATAAAAATTAGGTTCACAACTATTATTCCATTATGTCATGTATGGATATATATAATCATACCATACACCATAATTCTTATTGTAATTTTTACAATTCCAACTTTTCTATTCTTCACCATTTTTAATTTTGTGTTTTTAATAGAGAGTTACTATCCTATTAAATATTTTGTAAAAAAGTTAATCTTTCAAGTCACCTAGATTTATATATGATATTCCTAATAAAATTAAAACATGTAAATTTATAAATAAATGGAATAAAATTTAATTTTATATTTTTTAAATTTATATTTAATGTTCTATATTTTTTTAAATGCACAAGTTTTATTGATTTGGATGATTAAATTTCTAATGAAATTTGTATAAAATTTACAATGTTAATTTTTTCAAAATCCATAAAATATATATATATATTAATTTTTATATTGGGTGTATCTTGAACAAAATATAAATGGGTATTATTATTCATTTTGGGCAATATGGTCATTCCTTTATTAGCATAGATCATTCTCTTCTTTCCAATTCAGAAAACATGTATCTAATTATTCTCCTTTTCAAAATAGATTTCCATTGATTTTTTATACAATGATTAGTATATGATTGTAAATTAATTTATTCTTTGATTAATAATATAATTTTAATTTTACACCATTGAATTAATAATAGGACTCTAATACACTCAATATTCTCTTCTTTAATCCTACCAAATAAAAATTGTTCTCTAACTTCAACATTCTCTCTAAAATTTCATCCAATCCAAATCCATTTTTCCAACAAAAAAATCATTTCTAAAATTGAAGGAACTTGTTTTTCAATTTTCAATTATATTTAGAAATTTTAAATCTCTAATCACATGAGATCTATAATAACTATAAATTATACAAGAATATTCCTTTTGAGGGGAATTTAAAACAAACTCTAAAATATGTGAAACTACTTTTACATTTCACTTTATCTCAAACATTTGAGTAATGTTATCCATACTCAATAAATTAAAAAATTATATTATTCTAAACAACATACATTGTGGGTCACATCCTTCAATAAAATTATTTTATTTCTAAACAAAAAAATTTCATACCATTTTTTTAACATGTTATTGATTTTCAATTATATGTATAGTTTTTTTCCCAATCTATTATTTCCTAAATTTTATTCAATTATTTTAAAATTTAATTCAATTTAATATAAATTATCTATACATTTTCTTGAAACCTTTATATCACTAATAGTCTATAGTCATCAATTTATCAAAAAAATAAAATGTTATTTTGATACTACACCATCATATTTTTCAAATATTTGAGAGTTGTACAAACAATAATTTTATAAAAGAAAATCATGGGGTGTTTTTATATGATTTATATAAATAGTATAATTTTTTAATGTTTTTTTCTTTTGAGAAATATTTGTTTTCTCAAAAAATTAATATTTTAAAAAACATAGATATTTTTTCCAATTTATGAGAAAAAATTAATTATTTATCCCTTGACAAAGAGAATAGACATGGACATTTTTAATAATTAATTGTTTTCCATGAAAATGCATGTCTTCATAAATAATTATCAAGGAATAAAAAATTCTAAATTTTTTTAAACATTTTCCAAAATATTATATTAATTGATAAAAATTGAACATAAAATTATTCATGTTATTTTCAACATTAAATAATCTAAATACAATACATTTATATTTAATATATTATTTTATTTCCTTATCTTTATATGAGATAATTGTAGGGTTTTAAAACCCATTAATAAAATATTCAATTTTAGTAATAGTAGTTTCCTTAACACAATAATATCATGATGAAATAGTTATGTTTTTTGTTTTCCTTTCCTACTCCAATAACATAGCGATTCACTCCTTCAACTCATGATTCAAGATTATCCAAATTTTAATTTGACCACATTCTTTATTATGATATCCTTGATCATTTATTTTTAATATTTCTTCATTGATATTAGCAGTGTGAATCTTATCATTTTATTCATTAGTGGTGTCATGAATACACTTTATGTCTTAAATAACATACTATTCCATTTACGAAATAAATTTTATTTTATCATCTTTTTATTATATATTATCCTTATATATAAAAATTTAATTTCCATTTATAGTATTAATTTATTTTTTCCATTAATTTTTTTTAGAAATCAACTTTTTCATTATTTTATTTTTCTTTTAACTAAGGAAAATTCACTTCAAAGTGTCCATCAACAATAAAATTGTAATTATTGTATTTTATTTACCTTAATGGATAGACTTTCCCATGAGAATATTTCATGAGATATGGAAAATTATTTTATCAAAAATTGAATCCACTACATATTTATCAAATTATGTACTCTCTATAACATTGAATTTATTTTCACTCTATATTTTTTCACCATTAATAATGTAGCATTTTTATGTATACCGTGTTTCCTATATACTATAACTTTTATCATACTATCATTATAATATATAAGTTATCTTAATTAAATGTATCTAAATTATAATATTTAAGATTATATTGAATTAAATCAAACATATCATATAAAATTAAATGTATCCTCATGAAAAATAATTCATCCTATAATGTATATGTAAAGCCTCTAATAGAGAATAAATTAACATTTAACCTTTTAAAGAACTGATCTAGTGATTAAAATTTAATCATATTGGAATCATTGAACTTATATCATTATATTTATAACATTTATTCTTTAACTATCTTATCACCCAAATATATAAGGATGATATTTTATAAAATACCAATTAAATTTGTGATTCCCATCATTTTTTTAGATATTTTTGTTGAATATATGCATAAAATTTCATTGTTTTCTTACCAATAATTTCCTATATTATTTTTTCTATGACTATTAAATTTTTATTTTATCCCAGTAGTATATAACCAATATTAATAATGAATATTTCATAAAAAAATAAGGATAAAAATGTCTTATCGTTTTTAATTATATATATATATATATTAATTTTCCCCATAAAATATAGAAAATCGTTTTCTATTTATGTAATTTATGTGAAATGTAGAAATTAAAAACACTAGTTGAAACTTAAATAATCAAAAACAATAATTTAGAAGAATTCATCTATAAAAATCCATGTTTAGTCTTCAAAGAATAATTTGGTCCTATGAACCCAATTGTACAGAAAGAAGGTTATATTTTTATACATCAATAGAGGGTGAATTAGTGTTATGATTTTCATCTTCTAATGTTTTAAAAACACCACTATAAATATCATTTTATCTAATAGATAAATACAATGGTATTTTTTAGATTACTTTACATTTTAAATGGAACAAAAAACATGAATTGAGGTGTAATGTTTATAAAATATTTCATGTTAAATATCCTTGAATAATTACTGGACACATGATCCAACGGAATAATATTGTGAATACAAGAAAGTAGGTTTTATCCTTATACTAAATATAATGAAATAATCTTGGTTTTATTTGTTATCTGAAACATATATGATGATCAAAATTTATCTAAATAATATAAAGGTAATATATATTTGTTTTTAAATGAAAAACTTTCAAGAAGAATATTGAATATTAATGAAATGTTATGGAAGAACCTGAAGAACATTTATTATCACAATGTTTGAAGTACATCATCACTCTTTAATATGGTTGTTATTTTTTTAATATCTTCTTAGTATAAAAAACTAAATTTCATACATACTTCTTGTTTAATATATATATATATATATTCTAAAATATATAAAACTTTTTATTTTTTTCCTTATTTATACTAAGTATCATAGTAATCAACTTCCCCCACCCCCATAAATCCATATAAGATTACCCTCACTTTTTATAGTGAGTACCCTTACACCACCAACTTATTCTTCATCATCTTAATTTTTTATTCTCCCATAATTTCTCTATATATTTTAGTATTTAGTTCAATTAATAAAAGGAATCATGATTTCTCATAAATGTTTGAAACTTATCATCATTGAAAACATATGATCTCTTTTAGTGGATAAAATTATTTAAGACATAAATTTCACCTCCCTAAATTTATTTAATATATAATGGATATGATAATGTAAAACTGGTATAAAAATAGATGTATAATAAAATAACATTCTTTTAGTGAAATTCAGTTTTAATCATTCTTTAAAATAGATCATTCAATCACACACAACTTTTGTATTAAATAAATAATTGTTATAAAACCTTCATTCTATAATTTTAAATGAAATTTAGACTATGAGAATTTTATTTTTTACAAAACACAATTCCATTCTAGGGGTTTCAATATCTAAAAATTGAAAAATATTGATTCAATCTAAAAAATTAAATTCATTTAGTTGTAAATCACTTAATAATGTATCTTCTATTTCAATTTCAATCATGTACATTACCCCTTATTATAATCTCGCACAACACCTTATAATTTATATTCATATATATACAAATAAATATTTCCTTTCTTTATTACCAAACATATTTAAAAAGTTTCTTAAGAAATCCTCTTCCATCCAAAATACTTATTAGAATTTCAAATTATGTCCATCAACCACATGATCATTGGTTGAAAATAAATGTCAATATATAGTGATTATAAATTCAATAATCATCACAACATGGTCTCTAAAACTATAAATTATTCTTCTAACACACATATTTCTTTTCCTCAATAGAAAAAATAGTGGGATCAATAATAATTTTTAACATAAATATTATAATGTAATGCATATAATATTATTATATTTTCTAATAATAAGTACTTTTCTTCTATAATATTGTGTAGATTTAAAAAATTTCAATCCATTTATTGAATTTATTCAATTGATTAATTCGTCAAAATATTTATCTTCTTATTATTCTTTAACCAGGTTCAATGTTTCTTAAACTTTTCTTCAATTTTAACATTAGGATCAATACTTACATATTGAAAATTTTATGTTATTTTAGATAATTCATCTATGGTTTTTGTTTAATCATAAATTTAAACTAATATATAATCTAAATATAATTTTAATTCAATATTTTTTTTATAATCAATCTTCTTTATACTCTAATTTTATTACATTAATATTTCTTGCAAAATTCATCTTTGACTTTTTATTAACTCCAATTTTTCTACTTTATTCTCCAATGGTAAATTTATTTATATTACTTCATTAGAATGTAATGAATCCTTATTAAACATATTGCCTCCTAAAAAATGTCACCAATGTGGTAAAAATTTTCGCTGTTTAAATCATGGAATGTGTAGCATACCTTAAATACACCTTTTCAGTTTTATTAATGAATTAAAATGAATTAATTAATTTATATGAACCATATTAATGTTAATATATATTATAAATAATAGTAAACTTTTTATCTCTTGATGATGTGCACTTTTTAATAAATTCAATATTGATATTTATTTGATCACATACCAAACTATTCTGTAAATAATCTAATGTTACTTTTTTGATACCTTTCCTTAATTATTATAAATATTCATTTAGAAAAGTTAGAATAATTATATTTTTTATCCTTAAAATTTTAAAATATTTTTTCTTCTTTAGTAATATTGGACCCAATTCACTCACAAGTAACCTAACATGGCTTACTATAAGGCCTCAAGTTTACATCCCCATATGCTAGATGGTGCAGACTAGAAGTAGGGTCTATGGTGGTATAGTGGGGGAGAATATACCCTATTCATCAGAGTGAAATAAAATGATAGATAATAATAAGGCATCAGAAATAATAAATAATGAAATGGAAATAAATCAACTATATAATAATAATAATAATAATAATAATAATAATAATAATAATTCATTATATTAGTAGTAATCATATATACATAATGATTTCATGATGAAAAAATATAAAATTAGGTAGACATGGAATCACACATACAATAATACAACATAAAAAAAAAATCCAAAAGGAGAAAAAATTTATCTCTATGGGAAAACTAATTATTCTCTCACTCATATGCTCCCAATCTATTATCCTAAAATAAAATAATGCATCAATTGTTGGGCCTTCCCTTTTCATTAAAA
This sequence comes from Viscum album, assembly GCA_963277665.1. Classification (NCBI taxonomy): domain Eukaryota; kingdom Viridiplantae; phylum Streptophyta; class Magnoliopsida; order Santalales; family Viscaceae; genus Viscum; species Viscum album. The sequence continues at coordinate 1,328,208,247 of OY728165.1, read as the reverse complement.
TCATTCATGAGGTTTTCTAAAGTACCATACCAAAACCTGAACAAGGTGTGAGTAAATGTTAATATGAAAACACAGATGATTTATAATGTAATATAGTCTCAGAATATAAGTTACAATAGTGTGAAATATATATGTACATATAAAAGGTGAAACTATAAAAAAGAGGTGAACTAAGTAAATATTATGGGCTTCAAAACATTCCAGATATCCCTAAATGTAGGCATATTAGTATGCCAACAATACATGGAACATGGACATGGAATCCTTGTTGAATTCAAGGGGGATTTCCAATTCATCCTCAGTAGATATCTAATTTGAGTCCAAGAAGATTATACATGGTGTTCTATGTCTGAGGACATCATGTTGAACCGAAAGGGATAATGCAGGGAATTCTAATTTCTAGAGTTTGTAGGTGAATTTTCAATTTCAGAGTGTGGAATTAATACATATAAGACATTGATTGAGTCCATGGATGGTATACCACCTAGAAGTCGTATGAATGAATATGGTGGAATCCTTTGAGTTCCCTCAAGGAATTATGAGTCTTGAATACAAAGTTGTATTGAGTTAAGCCACACCTATGATGACATCATGTATTCAAAAATAATCATCATCCTTTAAATTAAAATTTTAACATTAGACCAATGAAATAAACATTCCATATTGCAATTAAATTCATCTCATTATTTATTTCACATTTAATTGATCAAATAGGTTTAAATTATTTACACATATCATTTAAATATTTTCTTATTTCAAATAAATAATTCCACTTACATGTGGGAAGATCCACATTCCCATGGGGTAGTTTTCTTACAAAGATATAATATTTAATAATTATAGTTTAATAAAACCCACCATAAGGGGTGGTTCACATTGAGGTCCTCAAATTACAATAATTTTAATGGGTCTAATGAAGTTTCTAGTTCATTGTCTATATAATTATATACTAGTGGTACACATTTTTGAAGTAACTTGAATATTGTGAGGCATGTATAACAACAATGAAAAATTATAAACACAACAAATTTTAAAGAAAAGTAATTGACCACCTACCTTAGCTCAATATTATAATCGTTATCCAATATCATCCATATATCTATGATTAATGATAGAAAATTAAAACCATTCAAACACCCAATAAATAGGGAATATTAGGCAACAAAATGATAACATCAAAGGTGGAGAATAAAATAGGAAAATGAATATAGTGGAGTTCTATACATACCGATTTTTATTAAAAGAAACTCACTGTGGTAAAAATGTAGTTGAGACGGAGGAGATACATCAAATTCGAAGATAGGAAAAAAGGATAGCAATGTGCTTGCCTCCTATTGAGCAAATTTTGGAGCATAGATTATAGAGAATATTTAAAATAATGAAAGGAATAATAGTTAATTCCTTAATTATAAAAGGGAACAATATTTGGCCCCATAATTTTTCAAACCTTTCCCCAATCATATACACCTACTAACTAGGTCAAAACCACTCTCATGTTACATTCACATGGTTAGAAAACCGAGATAAAACCATGATTTTGGCATTGTCTCTTGGACCACACCCCTTATAGTTGCGGATAAATTCTAGAAAAACCATGTGAAAACCGTATATGGTGCCTCTATAATTTATTACCTATTTTTAATGATTTCACTTGTTATATTTGATGGTTTTCATAAATTTTATCCTCCCTTAAAAGGTGGAATGGTTGAGGTCCTTGTTTAATGATAACCATGTGCATATACCATTATTTCTAAAAAAAGAAACTCCCAAACTAGGACTAAACGGTCCTGAAACTTCCATACCACATCCAGTACTTCAACTAATATGAAACAATAGTATTATACTAAAAAAAGTATATATACATCAATAAAAAACTAATATCTTAAAACCACTGCACATTACAAAAACTGGTCCATAAGTTCCCCTTATGAGGGTGTATGAGAATAATATTAGAATAAATATGGTCACTAAACATGCATATTATATTACGATTCCTAGGTCTCATCATATACATGGTTGGGATATGAAATAACCAAAACTAAAGTCACTATTTTTCAACAAATAGTCTTCGTACTATGATCAATGTATGAATGTGTTACTCCTCAAAAGAAGCATTAGCCTCTAACTCAATATCCATATGATCAAAAGAATGATATGGTTAATAATAATAATAGAAATGCTAATAAATATGGAAAAAATATTTAATAAGATAGTACCTCTAATGATGAACAATAAGATATTCTACTTACATGAATCTATTTAAAATATCAAAAGGTTTGAAAATCATATGTGTCGTCTTCCTGTGTCCCTAAATATGTCGATGAACCAATGTAGGAGAGATTCAGAAGAACTACAGATTTCTTACATCAAACTCTAGAGTACGATGAATTTAGTCTGTATATGTCTTATTCCTAGATTAAATTGTATCCATACTCTAATTAATTATATATATATACTTGCTCTGATGTCTCTAGAATAATATTATCTCCCAATAGTGTTTCCACCCCTACCTCTAACCATCATAGAGGTGAAAGGAAAACTCTACCATAGAGATCATCACAGAAAACCATATAAATTTTCTCTTAGATACTATTATTATAAGAGGAATCGATAAGAGATAAATTATTTATCCAAGATCCTTTAAAATAAAGTACACATTCTCACGAAAAGTCCTTGAGTACCTATATAGTATTCTCAGAATAACCAAAGGTCTACAGATGATATGTTTTACTAAAAATTACCTATGAACTAATCACTCTCTATAACCCCCATTGAACATAGATGTGAACTAGTATTCCCTATCTAATAGGATGGTACATGTAACCCCACGAAGTTTAATTATCTCTTGATCATAGAGCCTCCCTATATCATCCACTAAAAAGGTTACTCAGATAAGAAAGGACTGGGTGACCTTAATTATCCTATCCATGATCACACAAATGGATTCACTTCCCCAATATAAATCTAGTAAGTGCATAAAATGGTTTTATTGTCGTCATACCATTTCATATATTAAATGGTTAATGTCTAAAACTAGATTATAGGTCACTAGTGTTCCACCTTCACTGGTTGAAAGTGGAACATCGATCCATGAAACATCCAACCTCCTTTTTCATCCTAGGACCCCAATAATTGTGGATTAAGTCACAATACATCTTGGCGAGTCAAGGATAGAATAACCATACGGAGGATTGTGATTCCCAAATTAACTCCTCTCACATGTCTCTAGGAACCCATCTATTCTCGTGGATATGCACAATCACATACTCATCAATAAGCTAACCAGACTATGGGTCATTATTAGAAATACTTTTCCTTAGGACTGTGCATATTTTATATGAATGTATATTCCCCTTTATCCAATATATAAGAGATTAATTCACTTCTAAATCCATAATAAAAAGTATTTTGTTATAATCTATAACATCCAGATGCATTTTAAAAAAATATTCATTATCATCTATTAACTACTAGCTTCCTAGACAACATTTGTTTGACTCATTAATCTAATAGAAATAATCACTAAATTCCCCTTACAAAAAATATAATAAAGATCAATGTTTAAATAATGAAGGCACCAAACTTATCTTTGCTATAGGAGGTTCAATTCATGCCCATTCAATATGAATTTGAGGCTTTTATGATCCATTTATATGAATAATTGTTCCGCCAAGAAACAATGTCACTTAAAATGCAATGCATGAACCATGGATACCAACACGATATGATGTGTTGGGTAATTACATCCATGGGACCTCAATTGATGATACCCACACACTATGAATCATTCCCCTTGCATCAAAACATATCTCACCCCAACTCTTGATGCATCCCAAAATAATGTTTTTCCTCTGTGAGGTTCAGGTAGAATCATGATCAATTTTGAGGTCAAAATTTCATTCAACTCATGAAAGGATTCATTATAAGATTCATATAATGTAAACCTTACACATTATTAGTTAATTTTTTATGAGGTTTTTCCATGTATTAAAGGATATCTATGAAATCCTAATTGTAACCAGCTAGCCTGAGGAAATACTATATATCAAATGCATTATTGGGATGACCATAGGAAACAATGGATATCACCTTTTCTAGATCAAAAAATACCACTGTTTCGTATATATTTTAACCCATGATGTTAACTCCATAAAAATAGAAGTGGAATTTTTTGTGCTTTTCATGGAATATATGCTCTCTATGTGTACTACGTACAATGTCAAGAATTTTTTCATGATATTTTCAAGCATGAGAATAAAATAAGTTATCATCCATGAGAACTACCACCAAAGAATCTAGGTATGGGTGAGAAATACTATTCATAAATGCCATAAAAATTTTGGATGAATTTGTTAGAATGAATTCCATAACCATATATGCACACAATCCATAACTACTTCACAATATCATACATGGTATATCTAATGGCCTAAAACTCACATGATGGTAGCCTAATCTCAAATCAATTTTGATAAGGCTCTACCACCTTGAATCTAGTCAATGATATTATCTATATGAGGATGTGTGAATGGGTTCTTAACTGTCTATTTATTCAACCATCATCAATCCACACATAGACTTATGGAACTATACACCTTCTTGTGGAATATAATTAGTGAACCCCATGGTGATGTTTAGTGTAATATAATTTTTTTTGAAGATCCTCTAACTACCTATTATGTTTTTTAAGAATGAAAAGAAACATATTTTATAGAGGTACATACACTAGTTCCTCAACTTGAACCTACTCTATGGTGAACTCCACATCTCTCTAAAGAGGATGTACTAAAAATTCAATAGGGGAAAATTAACATAAATGATCCACCATTGGAAGAAAAATATCCTTTTGTACACCTCAATAATGCAAAAAATATATAAAATTAGAGCTAACACTCCACACAACCCATAATTCTCAGGTCCTACCTTACATTCCTAGACATCTCATTCTTCTTTATAAATATAGTTACCAAATATGGGTGATGGTAATGATACTCTTCAACAATAGAAATCAACATGGGAACCATAGGGTGAAAAACAGTCCATCCTTTGAATTATATAAAAGTATTTCATCTAAATAATGAAACAGTTCCATAATAAATGGCAATAGTCGAACTTGATGGGACCCTCCTTCCATTAGTGTAAACTTTCTAGACATACTCCATATAGAGTATTAGGATTCATTACCTGAAATAAGTACTCAATCCTGAGTCCAAGGAACTCCATTGAATTCATGTATAAGAATGTTTTTGATAAACCTATAATAAATAAACCTAATACTAATTTTTATGATACTATGATCTTTCCTCACAATTTAGATAGTTGGACACTCTTCCCCTCTGGTGTAGTATGTGATGCGTGTAATTATACTGGTTGATGACCCTTAGTCTCAACATGACCTTGCTGAGTAGGCCAGCTCTACAAACACTACACATCGTAAGTCTAGTTTCCTCATCTGCAGCTGCTACCTCATCATAATCTGCTGATGGTACACCAACTTCCAACCTGGTGTATAACAGTTAACCCCAATCCACATTTTAGTGATTTAAAAAATCATATCCCACTAGAAAATGATGAAAAGTAACTACAAAGTCTATGGATAAGGACTATTTTGTCATAGACAAGTCACTCTACTAGGTCTCTACCACACTAAGGATTTAGGTGAACTTTCCTTCTCCACAAATGACATACTAAATAACTTCATGTGAGTAAAATTTGGCTACCACTAACATCAAATGAAATTTTTGATGTAATTATTCTTGACACTAGATGATGAACTTCCTATCCTAAAAGTTGAATCACCATGATTTGTACCTTTAGACTCTCTTAGATTACACTCAAAGATAAGGGTTTGGTTAACTATCTATGAGATGGTAGTCAATCAGATGATGTTCACCTTAGATTGAATGGCATACCTAATCTCATCCTCAAAACGTTTCACCCTGGAAAACTCATCACGAGTAAGAGTCGATACAAAGCAATGAAACTTATTGAAAAGAGCTTAGTAGTACATAAATTACATAGTACCCTACTCAAGATCAATATACTCCCTTGATCGATCAACCATAAATGTTTCTAGGAAAAATTAGTTAAGAAACTAATCTCAAATTGTATCCTTAACATGACCTAATGCCGATCTACCAACATGAGGACATCCTACCATCACATTTTGGATTATAGAATCATATAAGCTATGAGAATCACCCTTATATATATTTGTGTCTATAGATGGTAAAATATTAAGATTATAGACTCTAATAATGATTCAGTAGATTTTAGACCAACTTCTATATAAAATTTACGTGGGTGATGCAGTTGAAAATCTCCCGTCAACTGATATATAGTTACTGAAGTTCTCAGATATCCCTCTATAGAATATACTTTTTGAAAGAAACTATATATTAACTAAGTATTAGTTCCTATTATAGTTATAATTAGGTTTCATGCTATACGTACCACTAGTGGAACAACTAGTTGATCAGGTCCCACAATTTTAGAAGCATGGTCATCACCACTGTCATGGTTCTTGACATAATTAGTCCTGGTGGAATATATCTAAAATGAAAATAAAACACCATAAAATGGATTCTAGATAGGAATGATTATTGACAGTAGATAATGAATTGTATCACAAACTGACTACTAGTGATACTCTTTCCAACTAACTAATTCTAGGTTTAGGTTTTAAGGCATGATTCCACATTTTAGTCATGAGTTTCAATTAGATGGGGCATCAAATCCAAAATATTGAGGAAAAAACATTTAATTTGTAATTAGAATTCCAATTTAATGGAAACCATTTCCTTTAAAATTTCAATTCAATGTATGTTTGGATATATAATGGTTTAATTAGATGATTTTCAATTTCCATGTTATAAGGATATAAGAATTATATGTTAAAATTTTTATTTCATTTAACCAAAACTAGAAATTTATATCCTGCCTTAGGATGTAACAATTACATTAATGATAGATCGATTATATGGATCATTATTACCAATTTATAATATTGAAAAAATTATCAATTAAAATTTGTATCCATTTAATCACAAAAAAATAACATTTCATCCCATGTAAAAAAGTTAAATGGATTGGAACATGTCATGAGAGGGTAGATAATATTACTTCTTTAATATATGTGGGAAATATCTAGTTAGTTTTATTCAGATATATTAAGTATCCAATATTTATCCACTTTTTCCTACAAGAAAAATTATAAAAATTATAATTATAACAATCAAGGAACATGTAACAAGAAATATGAAACCAAAAAATGAGATGAGCATGGAATGGTATATTCATGATATATATATATATATATATATATATATTTCTTCCTATTATGATGCATGTTATAATTCTCCCATTCCTTACTAGCCCAAGGGAAAAAAAATTCAGTGAAAAAAAGTCATAAATCATAAGCATCACCCAATGGAAAAATTAAATCAACTGTAATAGGTGAAATCTAGAAAAACAATTATCATCCCTAGTAACATGGATTTTTCCACCACATGGGTTAGCTATGTTAGACATGGATTATTAACAAGTTCTATTTTCCGACCCTAAATAATAAGAAAAAGTAAAGGAAACCTCCTATAATACCACTTTGCAACATCCCAAGCCTAGTTTACTCTTAATTTAGAAAACCTCGTTTTCCACAGGGCCTCATGCATAGATCCCCATATGCTAGAGGATTTTGAATAACAACAATGTTCAATGGTGGTATGGTGGGGAGGCTATAAACTCTATTAGAGTATATAATAATTTTATATAATAATAAATAAGAAAAATAAATAAATAAATAAGGATAAATAAATCATCAATATAATGATAAATGACATAATAGTAGTAGGAATAATATACATATGATGATGTCATATTAATACTATGTAAAATCAGGAAAACATAATAGTAAACATAAAACTATACAACATATCCTAAATGGTACCGAAATATCTAAAAGTAATATACAAGGGAATCTCATGTAATATCTTAGTAATATTCTCCCAGGATCCCATGCTAAAGGAATATCATGTTTCAAAATATGGGAACTTCCCCTAGTCCTTACATGCATCCATGAAGTCAACCCAAGTACCAAACAACAACTCAAATAGGGTGTGACTAAAAGTCGATAGGCCACCACCTAAAATATATAACTGAAATCAAATATATTAGATTAAGATGTAGAATTTTTCAAAATATATGTACATATAATAGGAGAAACAATAAAACAAAAGTGAGACAAGTAAATGCCATCATATTTTCATCCCACCATATATCTCTAAATTTGGACACATTATTAGGCTCTGAAACCAAGGCCCATGTCCAACACATACACATTGAGATTGAGGAGAAATTCAAAGGTATCCTTAGTATATATTTGACAGGATCAAAAGGAGAAAAAAGTTGTTCAATTTCTAAGGACCTAAAGTCGAATCCAATGAGATAATCTAAGGTATTCTAATTTTTTAAGTTCGTAGGTAAATCATCAGTGTTAAAATGGGGAATTCACACATCTAAGAAATTGACCGAGTCCAAGGATCTTGTAATATGATAAGTCACATAAATGAATATGGGGGAATCTTATTAGTTCACGCACAGTTTTATGTATTAAAAATACAATGCTTTCTGGAGTCATTCCATGTCTATAATAGAGTTATCAAGTCCAAAATAACAATCAAACATTTCATGTAATGATTTAACAAAGGCCTAGAGAAAATTATTTTCCATGTTATAATTAAATTCATCATATTATTCATTTCACTCATAAGTAAACAAATATGGGCATGTGATGTATATACATCATTTAACAATTTATTTAATTCAAATATGGAATTCCATTTACAAGTATAAATCTCAACATTCCTAAGGTGTTGTTTGGTAGCAAAGAAAATTAAGATAATAATTAAAATTTAATCCAACCCACCCTAAGGGATGCTTCATGGTGATGTCTTAAACATCAAAAATTTTAAATGTGTCCAAAAAAGGGTCCAGTTCATAGTCTAAGAAGTTAAACAAAAAGATTAAATATATTTTACGAAATGTAAAAAAATTCTGTCATGTTGCACAATGGTGAAAACCTACAAACCCCATGAATTTTATAAGAACATAATAGACCCCCTATCATCATTCAGTTGTATAATCCTCTTCAAGTATCCACCTCAGACATAGGATAGAACAAGAGAAAATAAAAAACCATAAAACAACCACAAAATAGAGTATATGTAGTCACATTGATATATTGTTAAAGATAGAGATAAAATCCAAGAAAAGATGAAAACAAATTCCTAAGCTTACAAAGGGTTATATAGGGAAACTTATGATGAAATAATTAGAGTCCAATTATCGGATATACATAAAATCCTAAGAGTGGAAAAAAAGAAGTCTCCCTATGTGCTTCCTTCAATGTGATATGAGGATTATATGGAATGAGATATGTTTAAGAAAGGAGGGTAAGAATAGTAAATTCTACGTTTTTAAAGGGGTTCATGGTTTGACCATATAGTTGAAAAAACCATGAACTTACCATGTGAAAATATTGATCATGTGCACACCACTCGCTTGAAACATGTACAAAGTTAGACAAATCATATGAAAACTAAGATTTTGGCACTTTCCCAAGGCCTACACCCCACATAGTGTAGGATCAAGACAAAAAAACCATGAAAAAAATATGCATGGTGCCTCTAAAATATACTACATGTTTTTCATAACCATACAACCTCTATTTCATAGTTTGTAAAACCATGCTCTTGCCTTATATGGTTTCATGGTTGTGGGACACGACTTGTGCTAATTGTGCACTATATGTGTACATCTCATTTTTTTTGAAAAAAATGGATCTATGGCCCACAAAACAAGTATTAACTATCATAAATCATCCAATAACCCTTTAATTACATCCATTATGGTGAAAAAATATGTTCATAAAAAAATTAAATGGATCCATTCCTCAATGAAAAAATGGTGTCTTACACTTCTCACTATTTTTTCTCCAATATAAAACTGTATAAATAATTTTATTAAATAAATAAACAAATAGTTAGTATAGAAACACTATGAAATCATCAAAATTGTTATATAGAATTTATAGATTAACCACATTCACCTTTGAGTCTCCAATATTGATTTTAGAAAAAAAAATTAAAATTGAATTCATTGGAAAAGAAACACATCAACTTTTTTGTCATTTTTATATAAAGATGAAAATATATAATCATATTCTTTATATCAAAATTGAGTGATTTATTAAATCCCATAGTTATTTTTTCTCCATTCACATCAATAACTTGTATTACATTTATGATAGTTATATAAAATTCATTGATAAGATATATAATATTTGATAAGATATAAGTCAACAATATTTAGTAGTTCAAACAAAAAAATTGAGATTTTTTTACATCATAACATTATCTATTATTATAATAATAATTTAAAAAATCTAAGGTAATGCATCACCATTGAATATTCTACCAAGAAAAATTTCACTTATGAAACTGCATTCTTTTACTAAGATAACAATAAGGTGTAGCCACTCTAGGAAGTTGGGAAATGAATTTTGGTGATCACAAATTAAAACATCTTTTGTATACTGATATATTATCAATATCTTATTCTTGTTAGATACAAAAAAATATAATTTTAAATTCACTAAAAGAAAATAAAAAAAAACAAATTAAGAAAAAATTTAAACAAATAAAGGGAATTTAACTATTTTACCTTTAATATTGGGTTAGTCATAGGTAAAAAAGATATGTCATTTTAGGACATGAAACACTAATTCATTTTCAATGATTAAAACTTTTAAATAATTATACAACTTATTCTAAATTTTTATTTTATTTTTTAGTATATACTCACTTCTATAGTTTTGGATATAATTTAAATAGACTCACAATCTATTAAAATTATTTAATAAAATAAATTATGACACCTAAAATAATATGGTTTCATAAACTAACTCCATATATTGAATTATATTCTTCGCCAGAATAACATGTTAATTATCATCACACTTCCTTATATTAAATGATGTTATGAATGTTTAATGGGGACTATTTTTAAATCAATGTATTATTCACTCTTAACTACACACTCTTTATTTATTCCATAAAAATACTTAATATTATATTTCATAGTTCTGGACCTGACATGAGTTTATAAAAAAGATTCACATCCAAAAGAGTTTCCATGATTGGTTCACATGGAATTTATATTAGTTTATGGTCAATGTTTTCAATTTGGGTTGAATATGATCCACTAAATCATAATTTTTATTTTCCAAATATAATGAAGATAAAAAAATAAATTATAAATTATAGATCATCTAGGGAACTATGGGATTACTCATAATGAATCGGTATTTATGAGTCAACCAGAATCATAAAAAGGCATCCAACCATTCATGATAATAATAAACATTTAAAAAAAATGAAATTTATATTAGAACAAAAATATGCCTCCTATCACAATGTTGGTTTTATATTCTACTAATCTACAATGTTAAAAATGGTTTCTAATAAAATGAGCATGAAAAAAGGACATGTTTATTGAAAAAAATTAAAACCCATAATTTCATGTCCTATAAAATAAAAATGTAAAACCTAACCAATAGTCCTCTCATATGTATAATAAAAGAAAATTTAACACATGATGTTTTCTAATTATTCAACAAATTTCCTTCAGCGATCAACTCTTCTACTTCCTGAACAATAATATATTCCACTTAGAATTTCATGTGATACAACATTGAATCCTTCAAAAAAAATATTCTAATGTATTTAAAATTACCTGAATAAACAAAAAATAGTTAGAAATGGTCTAACTCATCTATCATTTTCAATAAGAAATATCATAAATGATGAAATTATTATTTTTATTCCAAAAAACATATAAAACCATTTATAAGTAAATAACATGTCAACAATGTGAATGTCATAGAAATTGAAGCTAAACCATGACTTCTCTAATAATAAAATATTAAACACTAATTCCACCCCCTTCTAGTTAAAATTTTCCTCTAAATATTAATATATTTATTATTGAAATACAAGGTGTTCTGAAATACAACATTGATTATTTTGTTTCTTCCTTTTTACCTTCCTTATAAATTCTAAACCACTCAAAAATTTCATTAAATATATTTTTATTCCCTTATAAATTTTTATTAATTTTAAACAAATATATTTATTTCATTATATAAATAACCACAATAATGAACGTTAATACCCAATATGGTTTCAATAAATTCATCAATATTTCAACATTTATCATATATATATATATATTATTTTTTAAAATGAATGTGTTCCTGAAATGTTTTTGTTGAAAAATAAAAATATTTTATGAAATAAATATTCCCTATAAAATTGATTTTTCTGCAGGGAAATTTAACATAAAATTATTTATAAAAATTATTTATAAATATATTTAAATATCTTACGTAAAATAATATGATATTTTTTCATTTTGAAAAACTGTTTTATAAGTATTTTTAAAAAAAATGTAAAAATAATTTAAAATGTATTTTCTATGTGTTATTTTATTTTATTGATTAGATTTTCAAATTTTAAGTGGTAATGTTTTAAATAACTGTAACACCATTCATAAGGTTATAGTTAAAAGACTAAATATTATTACCCATTTCCATAAGGTGGATATTTATTTTTTAGAGAATTCTCGATTAGAACTCCACAGTAAAGCATTCTTGGCCTATAATAATGTTAGAATGGGTGACCTCCTAGAATTTATAAAATATTGTGTATGAATGAGGACAAAATCACACTAAAATATCATGTTTTTGCATGTTCATATTTTCGGTAGTTGATAGGTGGAATCAACAGAATATAGCATGTTGTCTGTAGAGAAGGAAGCCAAATTATTATTAAAGACCCATGGGGATAGATGAATATGTTCATGATTCAAGGATTTTAGGTCATGAAAAATTGAATTAGAGTTGATACACATCCTAAAGTGCAGAGGATGTTCATAGGTTTGAGATTTGAGTCAACAATGAGGGAATTGTTATTTAAATTGGCGAAGAATGTAACACCTTTGGAATGGTAAGAAAAAAAGTCTAAATGTTACTACCCATGCATGTTAAGTTGAATGTTTATACTTTTAAATTTTCTTTTCCTTAGTATTGAAACTCACAATGTATTTTTTTAAATAATATTTTAGTAAATTTTTATTTCCCAAGTATTTTAGATTTTTGGCAAATTTTGTTTCACTTTAACTTATAAATAGTTTCTAACTATATGAATTTAAACATTATATTAGTTAATATGATACATCAGACTAATGTAAAGTTTTTCCCATCCTATTGACTAGTATTATGTCGATTAGATATAATACTATTTTTTTCAATCGGACTGACCAAAGTCTTATCCATAAAAGTAACAGTAGTTCAAAACCATTAGACCAAACAAAGGCCCATTCATTAGACTAACAAAAAATTCAATTTGGATTTATTGAATTATTTTTATTGTATGGAATTTATTATAATATTGAAATGGATCTACTAAAATTTCATGAGATTGAGATGCTATTTTGAGCATCCAAGTGAATAAAAACTATATTTATTGAAATCAAATTCAAGATTCATAGGGAATGTTTCTATTTAAAGGATGATTGTAAATAACTGTTCTTTTTAGGTCCTAGGAATTGACACATTTTAAACTCAACACTTATGATGATCACTCTACTTTGAAATCTCATTCTTATGATTTATAATCTTTTAGATAGTTGTGTTCAAATGATTCCGCATGATGAATAGTAAAATCCTTAGAACAATTTTTATTTTGAATCCCTCTATTCGATTTGGCTTTAGATTAAGGGATTCCATGGATAGGAATACAAGTGATAGAAATCAAGATAATCGAGGGTGTCCAAGGGATTGGAAGATAGATATGACACCAATTTTCTTATCGAGGTAATTCTTGATTAAGAAAGACGGAGCCAATATGATAGTCATATCAAGGGTTTTCCTAGTGTGTAATTAAAGACCTTATGGTTAGGTTAAAAAAATGTGGATATCTTATATCGGCATTTCTAACATTTTTAACACTTAAGTTTAAATATTATAATTAATTTTATAATGTTTATAATTCATTGTTAATTTATTATAAGAATTTCTATTACAGGTTTAAAAAATATTTATATTTCCTAGTGAAATTTATATTAAAAGATACGGTTTTCACTAATATTTCTAATATCTATTTTATTGGAAAATCTGTGTACCTGATTAGTAAATCTGATTTATGAGAAAACTTTTGAATTCGATATGTACACTCTGATCATTAGATGATTGTTGAGTATGATACTATTAACAAAAATTGTTTTTTGGTTTTGTGTTTGTTTAATTTTTTAAAGTACAATTCAGAACCATATTGTTACCAGTATATACTCTTATGACCCTTGAATTGGTTTTAGGGATGGTTATACTTATAATCTTTCAATGTTTTTACTTTTCATATCTATTTTATTATTATTATGCTTTTGTAAACTATTTTTTATAATCATTTATTACACTAACTTGTATTTTATAATGTCTTCTTTCTATAAGACGACTAGATAATTTTTTTTCACTCAAACGATTTTGAATCCAAGAAGACCATAAATCGTTAATGGTTATGATTATGAATATTGGAGAGATAAGATGATTTTTTTTATAAAAAATGGTGGGGAAAATTATGTGATGTTTAATGTAATCTATAATATTCTGGAGAGAGATGTAATTTCTTTAATTAATCAAGAAATTTTGTAATACCAGTTTAATTATAGAGTAAAGAATACTCTATTATTATCTATGACTATAAAAATTTATAGAAAGATTTTATCTTGTGAATATGGAAACTATATTTGGTGGAAATTATAGGTAACCCATTTAAGAAATTATAGATTTTTTAAAACAATGATATTTATGCTTTGTGACGATTATCAAACTTTTTATTTTATAATAGGAGAAACTATATAAAAAATTAATCAATGGTTTTGGAATATTGTAAATCATTTACAATCACTTGGATTTAAAGATCTTGAATATAGGATTTTAGTTGATAAAATAATTATGATCATTCCCAGAGAATGGGAATATAAGAGGATTAATTTGGATGACACAATAAGAATTGAAAATATTACTCTTGATTATTTGATTATAACCCTTATACAGTATGAGGTTATATTAAAAATAGATTCCTAAAAAGTAAAAAGAAAAATAGAGTTTTTTTTTCAACAACTAAGAATGTTCCTTATGATGTAAAATATGATATTAATGTTGTGAAGTATTATAAAAGATGAAAGATATAGTTTTATCAAATAATAATTTTTTATAAATGATGGGAAATAAATTTTATATTATTGGGAAAATGATGAAAAAATAGTAAGAAAGAATGATTTAAAGTAAATTTGAAGGAATAAACTAGGATAAAGGGAAAAAATAACTCTTTATAAGTTATATGTGATGAATGTATGATGTTTGGACATATTAGATCTTATTTTCCTAAGTTGAAAAGGATTAATAAGAACAAAATAAATTCAGATAGGAATTTAAAAAGTATTACAAACCTGAAAACAAGAAATGTAAAAAAGCTTTAGATAATTAGAGTGGTAGATTTGGAGATAGTATTTCTAAGCATTCATCACATAATAAAATTTCTAGTTAGAAGAATATTGTATTCTATAAAGAGATTCAAAAATTTAACAAATGCCTCATTGAAATGGTGACTTTTGAATCTCCAACAAATATCAATTTCAATTCAAATTTACCTTGTATTAATGCTGGTTATAATTTTACATCTTCTGATGAATAATATTATTCATATGAAAAAAAATCATTTCCATGTTTTTTTAAGTATCAGGAATTGAAAAATTACAGGAAAATTAGAATTTTAAAATTATCTTAAAACATGAAGTTTTTAATGAAAAAAATTTGAATAAAAATTCAATAATGTATACATTAACTACAAAGTTCATTGATCGTTCTAAATATTTAGTTAAATATAATTGTGATAATTATTATCTTTCAAAATAACATAAAAATTATAATTTTGAAAAGAATTATTTACAAAACAATATTATAAAAATTAGTTCAAATATAAGGTCTATCATGGATAAAAACCTTATTGTAAAACTAAATTCAGATATTTTTAGTTTGAAAAAAATATTTTCAATGTTTACTACTGTAATGTAAAACATTGATAAAATGTATATTCAAATTAAAATTTAAATTAATTTTTCCAAAAAGGGTTTTACGAATAGAAAAAATATTTTTAATAATAACTACATTGTTTTGAAAAGTGCTCCATTTTACACTAAATGTCAAAGTGATGGACATTGGAACAAAAAAAGATTCATTAAACAATGTTTAATACTTTGAATTTCACAAAGACTATTTTTCAACTGATTTTTTTTTCTCAACATACAATGTTTGGAAGAATGTGTATACCTAAATATTATAAATAATAATTTTGTAAAAGTAGCCTTTATAGAAAAGTAACCTTTATCCAGAAAAATGATTAGGAACAAAGAATTCATTAAGAATATTATAAATATTAATTTTATAAAAGTAACCTTTATAGATAATTCTCAATAATAAATTAATGGTATAAGTAACATTGTTATTCTTGGAAAATATTTAATTCCAAATTTTTTATAATGGTAGGACATAAGAACAACATTAATATAAAAATCCAATTATGTGATTAGTTTTATTCTATAAACTTTATAAATGATAAAGTTTATATTCATAATTCTAAAGATGATTTTATTCCTTCTACAAACGATATGAGAATGTCTTCACACTAAACATAGAAGTCCTTATGACCAAATACCCACCTTTCCTTAAATCAATGTAGAACTAATAATTTTTGTGGCATATAATATTAGGAAATTTGAATCATGGAAAATTAGATAAGTTATCTAAGAAAGTACTAGTTAAGAATATATTAGAACATAGGATTGATACATTAAAATTATGTGATCATTATCAATTCGAAAAGCTCCAAAAGTAATGTTTTAGGTTTATTAGTGAAGTCTCTACTTCTTATTCTTTATGGTTAGATCAAATTTGTACCTTTTAGTTCTACAAAAACACGATGATTAGTAGAAAATACAATTTATAAGTTTTACTTGATGATTACACTAGATATACTTGGGCCTATTTTATGGAAAAGTATTCTGAGGCCTTTTTTTGTTTAAAATATTTTTAGGGAGAGCTAAAAATGATAAAAAAATCCCCTTGATAACTATTTTTAGTGATCATGTTGATGAATTTTGAAATTCTAATATTGATTGTTTTTAGTAAAAAAGTTATTATTCAAAACTTTTTGTCACCTAGAACTCCACCAAAAAATGGTGTAGTTGAAAAAAGAAATAGAATTCTTCAGGATATTACTAGAACCATAATAAGTGAAGATTCAGTTGCTAATCACTTTTGGGATAAAGTAGTTACTATATCCTTATATACTATATATCTTGTTTTAATATAAAATATAACAAATAAATCAACTTATTAGTTTCAGACGTGAGGGAAACCAAAACATTCTTTCTTTAAATATTTTTATTGCAATGTATTCATTTTGAATACTAGTAATAATTTATATAAATTTTATCAAAATATCAAAAGAAGGAATATTTCTAGGTTATACTATAACTAGTAAGTAATATAGATTTTTTCAATAAAATCACAAGTACTAGTGAGGAAATAGTACATTTTAAATTTCATAAAACTGATCCTCTTTTTAAAACCACCTCAACCTATATATTCTAATGTTATTTAAAAAAAATTGGCCTAAATTAGAATCTTCCTCTTTTAAAAACTGAACAATATATTTATGATTTTATACCTCAAAAATAATTTAATTTTTTTATCAAATAATAGAGTTTTATAAACCCAAGAAATAAATTGTTTCTTAGGAATAATCCTATTGACAACATCATTAGTGATATACATCAACCTATTATAAGTATATGTTCATTGAGGAATGAAATTAAACATTTTTAATTTTTATCTCAATTTGAACCTAAGACTTATGATGAGGACTTAAGTGATGAGGATTGGGTAAAATAAATAAAATTTGAAGTTAATTAATTCAAGAGGAATCAATTTGGGAACATAGTTGAACGAACTAAAGGTACTTCTGTAATTTATGTAAAATTGGGTTTTTAGAACCAATGTGATGAAAATTGGTTAATATTTTGAAATAAATATATATTTATTTATAAGGGTTATAATAAACTATATGGAATATATTTTTAAGAAAATTATTCTATGGAATCAAGAGTTTAATCTTTTCATATACTTCTATCACATACTAAAACCTTAAATTTTAAAATATTTTAAATTGATGTGAAGTGTTCATTTCAAAATGGATACGTTCAATAGGAATTTTTCATAGAAAAAACCTATGTTTTGAAAATAAAAAACATCCACAACATTTTTATTAAACACAGTAAAGAATATTACAGACATAAAAAACTCTTAGAGCCATGTGTGATAGACGTATTTGACCTTATTTACAAAACAACTTTGTTAATGGAGATGTCTAACCAAATCTTTTTAAAAAATAATTTTATAAAAACAACCTCATTGTTAAAATTTATGTTGAAGAAATTATATTTAGTTAAAATAAAAAATAATTAATTGATTAATTTTATGATATTATGATGTCTATATTTGAAATGAGATTAATGGGAGAACTTACTTATTTTAGAAGATTTCAAATTTCACAAAAAACATAAGGAAATTTTGAATGTGAACATAAGTATATAAAATATATTTATAAGAACTTGGTATATAAAATATAATAAATATATTATTAATATTATAAAAAACTTATATATTTTAGATATCGATTAATCTAGGAAACCAGCTGATCAAAAGAACGTTAGAGGAATGATTGGAAGTGTACTGCACAAAATATGTGGCCATCCATTTTTATTATTTTAGGTATTTTTATGTTATAGAGAACAAGAAAATACAATTGAGTCTCACCGTAAAGATATAAAATGAATTTCTCATTATCTTAAGGGAATAATGGATTTATATTTATTTTACTCTTCTGGAAATTATTTTGAGTTAAAAAAATCTAGATGTAGACATTTGTGGATGTTGAATTGATAGGAAAATTACTTCTATAAATTTTCACATATTAGGAGAAGATTTAGTTTCTTGGTATTATAAGAAACAAAACTCAGTATCAGTTTCCACTACAGAAGATGAATATGTGTCAGTTGGGAGTTGTTGTGCTCAAGTGTTGTGGATCGAACAAAAAATCACTTACTATGGCATGAGTTTTAGTTAATCTCAAATATTGTTTGATAACACATGTTAGATTTCATTAATTAAAAACCCACAACAACAATAATGATAAAATAATATAGATATAAGACATAATTTCCATTAGTATCACAAAAAAATAGTATATATCATTTTATAATTAATCAAAATTCAAGACCAACGGGTAGATATTTTAACAAAACTCTTTAGTTCTAATAAACATGAATATATTTAAAATAATATAATAATGGTTAATATCTAGTGATAATTCAAATCTACTTAATTTTTATAAAAATAATTAAATTAATAAAATCATTCTGAAGGGGTAAGAGGTATATTTGTTATTTATTCTAAAAAATTAGGTTTCTTGAACTTTTTTAGTTTTTTTTCTAAAAACATTATTTTCATATCTTCCTGAAATATTAGAGTAAAACAAAATTTCCCTAAAAAAGTTCTTATAAAATCTTTTACTAATAGTTTTTAGATTAAATATTTTTACTAAAGGATTTTAGATTAAAAATTTATTACTAATTTTTTTATTCTTTTAGTTATAAAAGTTTTTGGATTCATTTTGTTCTAGAAAAAATTAGAACATGGTACTAGATTAAAAATTCATACAAAAATTCATTTTTTTTACTCTAAGAGTTATAATTCTAATATTTAATTTTTTTCAATTATCTACTACTATTCATTTTATATGTTTTTTACACATTATATACTTTTTGAAAACAATTAATTTGTTAAAAATATAAATGTTTTTTTTATTTGTATACTTATTTACTATGATAATAATATTTTATGTAAAAAACCGTAAGTGTTCAGAATATCTCATAAAATTTTCACTAATTAATATCAACTATAATTTCATACCAGGGATTTAAATATAATCCTTTAGATATTTGGAAGATGAAGGGTCACCCCAAGTAAATATATAAGGAGTGGGTCACCCTTATCCCACGTCAGGTTTTTGGATTTTTTGTTGACCATATCCTCTCCATTTACCACTCTGTCCAAATGTTTGGTATTCATCTTTTTCTCTATATTAGATTTATTCTCAGCATCTATTTCAGTCCAATGGAATGTGTTGAATGTTTAAAAAAAATGAGAAGTTATAAAGGAAATATTAATCTAGAATTATTGGTGGGAAAAGTATGACTCTATTTTGAAAGGTGTTTTTAAAGTTCAATGATGGAAAAATATCTTTATATAAAAAGGATGATTTTGATTTAAATTATCTATAAATAGTAATAGAATTCTATACTATCATAGAATTTAGTATTTAACATGATATGGAGGTTATTTTTTAATTTTTTTTGGGTGAGAGTTGTTATTAGACTATTCAACAAGCAGTCGATCTAGTAAAAGTTTCATTGGATGGAGAGGCATCCCATTCATCATATAAGAATCTACAGAATCATGGATGTTTAGAAAAAACAAGTGGAATCAACTTTTTTTATTTCTTTTGAGATGCTTTGAAAGTTTTTTCATCTCACTATGAATGTTTGATTAGTAGATCTTTTGATGCAAGTCTATTTGATAAAAATAAAATTTGATAGGGATATAGTTAAAGTTCATGATATTTTTATTTTGGACTTCCTTATAAATATGAGGAAAATTAACATAATTAATTTTATTTTTATTTTAATTGAGGAAATTAAGAAAACCTCTATGAAATCTAAAATTCTTATGTTACCTTATTTCATATATAAGATATTGGTAAACTATTGGAAATTGTTTCAGATTAGGAATTAGTATTATATAGTTAGAAAAAATGTTTCAATTATTGGAGAGGAAACCATGGAAAGAATGAATGTAGTTTTCTTGCTGAAGTTAAAAAACTTTGTGACTGAATCGAACAAGCCTATATTTGATGCATATGTTTTTAAATTGAAATAAATAGTTCAAGAAAAAATAATAATTGAATCCTCTCCTCCAAAAAATCAAATGAAATAGAAATCCATTTCCAATGAGGAATTTATGAAATAAATGGATTGTTAATCTCAGAAGAATATATGGGAAACACCATTCAGACTATATAAAAAAACAGTTTTAGATTTGATGATAAAAATAGTAGACATAATGAGAGAATAAGAGATGAATAAAAATTAGATGAAAATGAGTGATGAAGAACTAATGATGGAAAACATAATGAATAATTTTGAGCAAGCATCATACAATCAAACTACTCCAAGATCTAAAACAGTACCTTCTTTAGATTTAGAGTTTGTGGAAGTAACTACATTTCAAGTGTTTGTAGACAACAGAAAGGGTAAATTACTAGAAGTTAAAATTTAAATTTCATAGTCATTTCAGAAATCGGTTCCAGAATCAGTAATTAAGTTAGTAAAAATAAATATAAATAAATATATTTAGAATTATGGGAAGGGTGTTTTAAGAACATTTAAGAAGTTGGAGAATGTTCATGAAGAAGATGAATAAGAATAAGAAGAATATGAATAAACAAAAGAAGAAGAAATATCATCATAGTCATCTGTATTCTCTATATCAATATATACTTAGACCGATAATAACGCATATCTAGATGTTTATATAAATGAATAATAATAAAAATATAAAGAAGAGAAATTATAAGATTATCATACCAAAGTATCGTACAAAGAAAATACTGGTAGAGAGGTTGATGTGATAAATATTTTTGATGAATAAAAGGTTCACGAAAAAGGAAAGACTAACGTTGGACCGTCTCACCAGCATATTTAAAAATATTCATTGAATTATTTAGATACATTGGTCATTGAAGAACATAAGTGGATAAATTATATTTCTCAAACATTGAAACCAATTATGGATTCAATTCCATACCTTACTAACATTGAAGAAATGTGCATGTAGATTAAGAACAGATTGAATGATAAGTCATATTTATTGATTTTTTTGACTGAATTAGTTGTTCAGAATGAATCCAACATCAATTGTTTCAATGATAATTTTAAATAACAAAAAATAAGATTGAATCAAATGTTAAAGTGTTCTAGACAAGTCGATTGTGATTTTAAAGACAATTATATCAGTTTTTGGATGTTAATAAAGTATACTTTGATATATTTTATTCTGTTGAGAAGCTTTCATCAAATGTCTATGATAGGTCAATGTTTATTGAATAGTTTAAAAATATATTGGACTTTTTGAATTTGAAATATATGAACATAAATAATAGTTTCAAAAGATTAAATATGAGAATACAAGCATTCAATATTATGAATAATATTTTTTTAGGTTGATAGAAGAAAATAAAAAGGTCAGTTTTATTAAGGAAGAGATAATTATTTTCATGTCATAGAATATGAAACCTTCATCCATGGAAGATAAGGTAGAAAATATTGAATCTACATATAAATAATCCTAGAAGAACATAGATTTTTCATGAAGATAAAATCATTTTTCATTAATTTTTATATAGAATTAATATATTCTTTTGGAACTCTTTATTTATTTGTGAATAAATACTACAGAAAGTGCTTTTAAAAGCGCTAGAAAATGATTTTAACAGTGCTAGAATTTTTTTAATCATATTGAAGACAAAGGAGGGTCCCCTTTAATAATGCTAAAAAATAACTGATAAAGGGTGACCTTTAACAACGCTAAAAAAGTGATGATAAAGGTCCCCTCCTTTATTAGCACTCGAAATAGATCTAATAAAATAGACCTTTATGAGAACTATGAATAGTGATGATAAAGGGGTCCTTTATCAGTGCTCGACATAGCACTGATAAAGGCCTAGATACCTATGATGTGCTGTTTATATAACAGAATACCCACCAAAATCTGCACAGCAAACACACACACCACCTACACAGTGCACATACGAATAAAGAAGCGCACACAAGGGTTTTAGAAACAATGATATATATATTTAAAACAATGTTTTATATAATTACATTTACAATTATCCAAATAATTGTTAAAAACATTAATATTTCATCCTTTTAAATCTGATATCCCATCTCAAAAACTTCCTCCAAAGGTATTAGTTTCTAAACAAATCCTCCCAAGTCAAGAGAAAGGTTCCACCTATATAATAAAATAAATATTATGTTAGTAATACTATAATGAAATAAATTAATCATTAATATGAAAGAATAAATTAATAAAATTGCAATTTTTAATAAAAAAGATGCATTTGGAGTTATACAGGTCACCCCGTATGTCGTATTTAGGTTGGGTTGATTCCAAAATTTCACAAATGAGTTATAGATCATTTTCCTAAAATATCAAAACAATGTTAATGGGTTTCCTTGGTTTTTTAGTATGTACCTTGATTTTTTGCTAAACATAATTTCAAATTTAAATGAAATATTTGGATTTATATTGGACACATCATTCGTCGGATTAAGGTGTGGTTGTTTCTTACAAGTCACAAATGACTCAAGGATTGTTTTTCTAAAGTATCAAAACAATCCGAATGGGTTTGCTCATTTTTCAGTATGATAGTTCTATTTTTTTACTAAAATATTATTTCAAAATGGGAACACATATTTTTGAGTCATACTGGGATCATCATGCATCAGTTTGAGGTGAGACTACCTCATACATGTCACAAAGTTCATCAAAACTACTCTATTAAATTATGAATAAAATCAGAGGTCATTTTCTTAGTTTTTAGTGTGTGAAATGCTTTGATATAAAATTTCAATTTTAAACTGATAATAAACACATTTAGTCACACTGGTCACACCATGCATTGGATTGAGGTGAAGTTGATTCCAACACATCAAAAACGACTCATGTATATTTTTTTTAAAGTATCAAAAAGATATAAATGTGTTTTCTTGGTTTTCAATATGTCACCTGTATTTTTTAATTAAATTAATTTCAATTATATATAAAAACACATTTGGATTTATACTGGTTACATAGTTTAATGGATTGAGGTTTGGTTTATTCCTACATGTCAAAAATTATTCAGGGATCTTTTTTCTAATGTATCAAAACAATCCAAATGTGTTTTCATGGTTTTTAGTATGTCAGATGATTTTTTTTGATAAAATATCATTCCAAACCAGAAATATGTTTTTTGGAGTCATACCCGTCACATCGTGAATAGATTTGATGTGAGAATACTTTATACATTTTAGAATGGACTTAAGAATAGCTTTACTTAATAATGAAGATAATTAGAAATATTTTTCTTCATTTTTAGTGAGTGGCACATTTTGAACAGAAATGTAAATTTTAAACTGAAAATAGAAAGTTTTAGTCATACCAGTCACACCATGAATCAGATTGAGGTGTGGTTGATTCCTCCACATAAATAATTATACATGGATAGTTTTTCTAAAGTATCAGAAAAATTTAAATGAGTTTTATTGGTTTTAAGTATGTTAGTTGTTTTTTATATTAAATTAATGTCAATTTTAAATAAAAAGGAACATTTGGATATATTCCAGTCACATAATGCATTTTATTGAGGTGGGGTTGATTTATACATTTCAAAAATGACTCATGGATCATTTTCTTAAATTATCAAAACAATATGAATGCATTATCTCAGTTTTTACTATGCCATTTGTGTATTTTTACAAAAATTAATGTCAATTTTAAATAAAAAGTAACACTTTGAGTCCTACCGATACCACCATGCATCAGATTGAGGTGATGTTGATTCATATATATCAAAAATGACCTATAGATTGTTTTTTATGAAGTATCAAAATAATTAAAATGAGTTTACTAAGTTTTTTATGTCAACTGTGTTTTTTTACGAAAATATAATTTTAAACTAGAAACATGCATTTTAAGTCATATTGGTCCTATCATGCTTAGTTTTAACACAAGATTTATTCATACCCATCAAAAAAAACTTATGAATCATTATTCAAAATTATGAATTCAATTAGGGAGAGTTTTCTTGTTTTTTACTGAGTGACACATTTTGAGCTAAAATGTCAATTTTAAACTGATAACGAATATATTTAGTCATATCAGTAACACCATTTCTTTGATTGAGGTGTGGTTGATATCTAGACATCACAAATGAATGATTTATTGTTTTCCTAAAGTATCAAAACAATCCAAATATGTTTTATCGGTTCTTATTATGTCACTTGTTCTTTTTCGGTTATTTTATTTTTAATTTAACAAAATAAATACACAGTTAAAGTCCAAACGGTCACACCATGAGTCAGATTTAGGTGTGGTTGATTCTTAAAGGTCACAAATAAATTATAAATCATTTTCCTAAAGTATCAAAACAATAATAATCTGTTTTTTTATTTTTCAATATGTAAATTTTATTTTTACTAAAAATATTGACAATTTTTTTTAAAAAATAGACACTTCAAGTCATACCAGTCACATATTCATGTTATTTGTGTTCATTCTTCTATCAGGTATGCTGCACATTTGATTATAAAAAAATATATATCATCTTTTAAATATGAGTCTTCTCAATAATCATGGTAGTACTTAAAAAATATTAATACACAAAGGATTAATATGTATTTTAAATGAAATAGTAATTTTCTTTGAAAATATCTCTTCAGGGGTGCTGGTTTGTTCATGGAATACAATATCTTTCATAAATTTATAAATATAATAACCACAATCTTTTCCGTTTATTTGTTTCAGACACCGTAGAAAAATTAATTAAATAAGTATTTTTTTATATGTTTTTTGATAATGAAATATTATTATCTATACCCTGATACTTATCCCGTTGTAGTACTTGTGATATGTATTTTCCTTTTTACCCGACCTCATTCCTTGATGTAGATGACATTCACACACCGCCCTATCATAACATAATCATCATTGAAATATAATATAAATTATATAACTAGTTATTTAGTTTTAAAATGTTGGATATAGTGTATTAAAAATTGAAAAACTCCATCACGTGTGGTTATTTTTTTGGATATCCATGCACTGAATCCTAGAAATAAATCATTAGATCATCTAAATTAACTACATTGACAATACACTGCTTCTTGAAAACACAAAATAGGATAAGTAATGAAATAATTTAACATATATTTCATATAATTAAATTATAGAGTATTACTCCTGCATCGTTGGTATTAAGAAGAGTCTGTCATTTCTAATTTTATTATTAAACAATTTTAGTAGGCTTTCCACTATTTCACCCTCTTTCTTGGATTTTATTTTTGTTTGTTCTATAGATGTGTTGTGAGGACTAACGAGTCCAATTTTTTTTCATGGGGAAATACCTTCAATTGTTTTTCATATATAGGCCTATGAAAAATATGAAATGTATTTAGTCATAATTATAATAGTGTATTATCTTTTGTAAATTCTAATCATGAAAACATACCTCATTTATACATATACAACTAAGTTTCCTAGGCAATCATACATCAAGATTTCACTTACATTGTCAAAACTAATGAAATCTGGATCTTCCCCTACATACATATATTCATAAAAAACTGTGTGAGTACCACTATCTTTTAACTTTGTATCCACATGAGTTGGCAATCATAATAAATGTGGATATATAATGGGATAATTTAAGGTTCTTTTATTAAATCATTTAGATCCATTGGTTGATCCTTGAGATGGTTTTGAGTCATTATTTCTTTTCACCCCCTTCCCTATATCCATCTATATAATCATTCATCAGGTTAGTTCTTTTTTCATTAAATGTTAAGGTTTATCTTGAAAAATAAATTGGAAATGAATACCTCTTTATCGATATGTTTTTTACAAGCTATAATTCCCATGTGATGAATGTTCCCAGAGATTGTTCAACTTTATGAATATCTTAACCATTAATTTATATAGGTAGCTCGATGCTCAGATCATGAGATATGTTAATAAACACTTTGAAACGACCTGTTATAAGTGGTTTGTTGTGTATTATGGATTTTTGGATATTGAACACCGTATCCCTCGCTATAAGGCGATGGGTGAGTATGGATAGATATAAATCACAGAAATTTTCACCTCGTAGAATATCATTACAGGAAATGCATAAGTGTCTATATGAATCAAAATTCATGGAATTTTTTTTAGAACATTGATTACCTCATTTAAGATAGTTTTTTATGGTAATGGCTCACCTCAAAGCTAGTAGGGGTGGGTGGGATATTCACATGTTGGTTGTTCTTGAGTCAATTCTTCTCATTCCCCTATCCATCAAATTTGTCATGAACTCTAACTTAAAATCCATATGTTCTTTAAGGATAGTTACTCTTTATCTCATCACTTTGATTTCCTCACGTTCATCCTCTTTTTTTTTCTCAAAAAATGTTCGTGGTGTCACCCCAAAACCTACACCTCTAACACGACCATACTTTTCTGGCTTCTTTAAGGCCTCCGAACGAATGTCTACATCCAGTTTGGATGTTCCTGATTCCTATGAATATTTCAAGTATAATATATAGTAAAATAATTAATCATTATTATTTAATATCTATTTAAATAAAAACAAATATTTATTATATCATACATACACATGTTTCCCACACTTTTTGGTCTGTTTTCATCTATTAGTATCCTATCTTTATTTCAATGTGCCTCCTTCCATAGCACATGTTGTGGGATGGATGTGACTTTGGATTTGGATTCATCATTCTTCATATAAATATAGGAACATATTTATTTTGTTGTTTTATGTCACATAATATTATTACGGTATATTTGATATATGTACCATTTTTTTTCAAGTGAAGCATACCATTCTTGATTTATGGTAGGGGTAAGCTGGTTTTGCTACTCGTTACTTATTTTCATCACTCATTTTCTATTTTATAAATAAAAAACTATCAATCAAAGTGATGAATAAACATATTGTTAAATAATGTATTATTAAACATAATGTACTTGAAAACAATGCTCCACACAAAGTCTTGTAAATGCATCCCATGCTCCTTGGGTTATCAGGTGTGCATAAAGACGAGGTGGGTGTAGGTTTATTTTTCCTTCACCATCTTTAAGATTATATCTCATTAAATTTGTGAAAAATCCTCTGTAAATTCTTCTATAAAGCCCCAATACATAGTACTTGTTTGAGTCATCCACTATAAATTCTTCTACAAAAGATGATGAAGATAAATTCATTTTTTCATTGTTTTATTTTTTATTAAATTAAATAAATGATATTATAATGTTACAGTAATATCTCCCCATATAAGCTTCTTAAGCCCAGTGACAAAAATATTTCATGACTATACATCAATCAGCATGCGTTTCCAAGTGAAAATTTTAATGTAACTACTAAACATGGCCTTGTTGAGGTTAACCTACTGGCCCCTCTTATTCCATACGACCTCATATTTGATGCCCTTTACTTTATTCCTTATGTAATTTTTCTAAAAACATCAAAATGAGATGCTCCTATTTTTTCTGCACCACCATTATTTAATTTCCTACGATTTCCTCAGTTTCAAAATCATCAATATGTTCCTCCGGTGCACTAGCATCAACATATGAAGATGGAAGTTATACCTATGAACTTGGAGCAACAACAGAAAGAGGTTTAGAAACTTGTGGGTCCTCTACATGATGAGTAGTATAAGGTGGAGAGACATATTATTCCTCTACACTATGAGATGTAGTATGTTGAGAGACTTGTTGTGATTTAGGATGGGGGCATCATCACATGAAGAAATCATTATCTACAGAAGTGGTTTAACATTTAAATTAGATTACATAAAAGTAACAACCAACAGATAATAACATAAGGTAACATGATGTATGTTACAAAAAAATAAAAACTGATTATTGAACTCTCTTTTTGTAAAAGGATAAAGGGATTTGACCCCACTATCGACTATCCAAATCATTCATTGTGTTATCCTATGACATAAAAAACACAATCAATATTGTAACTGTTGTAAAATGACTGTGACATCCCAATTAAAGGGTTATACTCCATTGAATTTTTATTTGACCTTTTTTGGTTTTGGTGAATAACGTATCAATTGAACACTTTTGGTTAGCAGGATCTGTAATATAAAATACTTTTACATTATGTGATTCCATTATAAATGGTTCATCTTTTTACCCTTCCTTATTGAAATCAACTTTCACTAATCTTAACTCATCTATTTTAACATCAGTCCTATTATAAACATACTTTCATTAAAATATAGGCACTTAGAAGTTTATATAATCCAACTCCCATATTAGTTATATGATGCCAAAGTATGACATATTCACATAAATTGGATTTCTTTTCTTAACATAGGAATCATGCATCGCATCAGCCACAAGTGTAACTCCACTATTATTTATCGTACTGTCTTCATAATGTAAATTAGTATAGAATTTATAACCATTAATTACATAAAAATTATAAGATAATACATAAAAACTTGGTTATCCAGCTATCCATTAAAGTCAATTGAAATTGAGTCTATATTTTCTTCTGACTCCTTAAATATATAGTCCCAAAAATATCCTATAAATTTTCTATTATGTGTATTTCATATCCATTGATCATCTCTAGATGAATTAAAATTCATATGAATTTCTTTGTGGGTTTTGACATATGGGTCAACCTCCAAACTATTATGATAAATGTAAAGGTGGGTCTACTCTCGATCTATAATATTTATTATCACAACCTCTCTTCCAAAAATTACATCACCGAAAATCCAACTAGTGTAATGATATTTCGATAGACAAATTCTTTCCACACCAAAAAGGTATTTGGTATATAATTCAATATATTCCTCAACAATATGTTGTTCCACATTAAAACCCTCTATCCTACTTCAATTTGTGGCATACCCTTTCAAAATCATCATATACCCCTCCATGGGGTACATCTATCTATAATGCGTAGGGCTACATAGTCGAATATCTCTCACCAAGTGAACCATAAAATGAACCAACATATTAAAGAATATTAGTGGGAAGAACATTTCCAATTCAAATAATATTAAGGCAATTTACCTTTCCATACATGGAAATTTCACCAGGTTTATACTTTTCTGCAAATAGATTTTAAGATAAAATATAGATTCATTAATTTATAATGGAAATTCTCGGGGAAAATGAAATGTAAATCTATAGGAATTAGATCTTTTATCAAAACATAGCTATCATGTGATTTCAGACCTTTTAACTTTAAATTGATCATTGAAATGATTTTCATGATATTCGATGAATACCACTCTAGAACATTTATGTCATTGAATAAGTTTAAAAATTGACATCTCTCCTACCTAGAAAGAGTGTATGTAACTAGAGAAATAAAATTTCATGTGTCACCCTACACTGGCGCCAACAGTTCTCGTATTCCCACATCAACCATGTCCAAAAATTCCTTAATGCTATCCCTTTTTGGGTGCATTTAGAAATGTACTGATCAAAATATCACATACAATTTTTTCATCAAGAAAAACATCAAGAAAGTGTCTAACATATAGACAACTCCATTATGGTAATTAAAAAAAACTTATCTCTTCTTCCAACTAGTTTTTGTATTTTTTTTAAATGGTTTACATAAAGCAGTGTCCACATATTTTAATTTCTCAAATAATTGATCACCTATTTGTAGATATGGTGTTGTACGTTCTTCTGAACATCCATTGAATGATTTCATCCAAGATTGGTACTTATGTCATCAGGGTAGAAATCTGTGATGTCCTAGAAACATGGTTTTCGATGAATGTTTCAACATAATTGACTATGTAACCTGTTAGTAGATGGGACACCCATGAAATCCTTTTATGTTATATCCTAAATAGTTTTCATAAGTAGGAAAGTCATTTATCATCCTGTACAACATGACTCTCAATGTGAAATATTCATTTCTATAATCATCATACAATGTAACATATGAATCCCACAATAATTTCAAATCATCGATGAATGGATCCAAATAAACATCAATATAATTACCCGATTGTTTCAGACCTGATATAAGCATATATAGCATGATGTGTTTTCATTTCATGCATAACCACAATAGAAAGTTATAATTTACCAACATAAATATCCATGTACTGTTACTGTTTCTTTGAAAACAAAAAGGATTCACTCCATCTGTAGATAAGACAAGACAAATATTTCTTGGCTCATTTCCAAAATCTGGATACTCATGACTGATTCTCTTCTAGTGAGTAGATTCTATTGGGTGACGTAGTTTCCCATCATTATTTATTCTGTCTGTGTGCCACGTTAATTTCCCTATGGTCTCCTTACTTCCATATAGGTACCAAAACCTTGGAATGATTGGAAAGTTCCATACAAATTTCATAGGACTAGATTCATGTTTCTTGTATTGAGAAGCACCACACTTTGGACATTCTCTATGTTATTTGTGGTCCTTATGAAATATAATATAGTCATTCAGGTAGGTATGTATTCATTCAGAGATTATATCCATTGAACACAACATTCTTTTAGTGTTGTATGTTTGGCGCGACAACTCATTATCTTATGGGATCATGTCATTCCAGATAGCATGCAATTATATAAAACTGGCGTCACTCCATCTATTTCCTACTTTTAAATTATACAGCTTTAGTATGGCTGAAAATTTTGTATATTTAGTGAAACCGCCATAAAAAGGCATCTTTGAACAACTCTTTAGCTGCTCAAACAATTTTGGGAAATCATGAAGTTCATCATCAACTGTCCTTATCATTTCCTAAATATGATCTTCACCATCATTCACATCTACAATCACATCCTTGATATAGTCTTCTTCAATGTACACAATTGTAATCATATCATATGATCCATAAAATGAATTGTTATCCCAACCACTAGCTACATTCTATTTTTCCTAATGTTTATTACAACATTTATAACTTTGATCTATTCCATGACAGATCAAATGTTTTCCAACTCCTCTGGACTAACATGTCTTGAGTGAAAATTGCATAAACACAGACAAAGGATTTGAGAAGGGTCATATGCATAATCTTTTGAAAACTTGATGAACTCTTTCACTCCATAATCATAATCTCTTGTCAAACAATTGGAATCCATCCATTATTTATTCATATCCATACTATTATATTTGGGGATATTATTATTTAACAAAATAAATACACAAAATATTGATATAATGTAATGTTTTTCCTAATTCTATTAAAATATAAACATAAAAGATTTTGAAAAAAATACAGTTCAAATGTCCTGTGAAAACTATTTATAAATTCACTCATGAAATTTCATTAAAAACAACCATTATCACAAATTCCTATTTAAATTAACACTCCTTTTTTAAAATAAATCTTCAATTCCAAACAATCTTTCCCAAAACCACAATTACTTTTTTAAATCATTCATGAAAGCTTCATGACCTAACAATCATAATCATTTAAAATGAGCTGCATCCCTCTAAAGAACATTTCAAAACACTAAAATAATTTTAAAAGAGAAACTTAGGCATTTTCACAAATCCACAGATCCCTATAAAGACACTTTATAAAAGATACATAGAAAGCACCTTGATTCATCCCAAATCAATCAGTGTTGTATGATTCCATCACATTAATCCAAAGGTAGGTGTAATAATAATAATTTCCATAATCATTTGATATTGTGCTCCTCACCATTGGATATATCTTATCAATGCTTCCATTGTCCAGTTATATCAATTATCCTTCGTGACAACACCAGAGTCCCAACAAATATGTCTTATAGTCAGTGACCACACTCAAAACAATCAAACACTTGTGTTATAGTTTACTAAAAACACTGCATTATCCTATTTATTCATGGATCACACCAAATCAATTGGTTTTACACCCCAAGAACAATGTATATGCCTTTGACATGAAGTACTATTTGTTCCTTACTTTATGAATACACCTATAAAAATCTATAAGCATGAAACCATTACAAAAACAAAAATTTCTGAAGTTTCATTACTTTCAAACAAATATTATCCCTATGACACTCATCACTAGAAGCAACTATGTTGATTTCCCAATCCTTTTAAGTACATCATTTCTCAAGTAATAATAACAAAAGAACTATGGAACTAAACTAATAGATGGTATTATTTTCCATGGTCTATTTTTTAAAATATTCGTAAAGGCTTTAAAAATGACATTACAAAGACTATTCATTCTAAAATTCTTATCTAAACTCATATCAGTAACCTCTAGAATAAAATTGATGAGAGTATCATTATAGGTCTCAAGAGAATTCCTACCTATCCAAAATTCATACCTGAGGTTAACAAAATCAAGTCAAAAAATAGTCTAGAACCTTTTAAAGAAAATTTATTAAAGAAAATATAGTTTTGGTACCTTTGATGGATGCATCAACCTAAATTACAAGACAACTTCATAACATTGAACATCTATAGTTAATAATTAAATCATATAATTTTTTAAAGTTGTAATAAAATAATAAATTAGTTATTTAGATATAAAATTATGATAAGAAGAAAATATGATTTTATAATCACTTGAATTCTTTCATTTGTCCCTTTGAGGGGTTTCACTATAAAGTGCTTATAGGTGGAAGGATTCATTACATGTTTTATTATGGTTATTTGACTCAGGTTTCCTAAAAGTGTCTCATGTATCTTTGGATAGGTAGGGTTAACAAAATATATATTTCCCCTATAACTTAATTTATCCCTTAATAAAAATATCAATTTATTCCCCTATGAAGTATGATTTTTATCCAAACAATATAAATTTCATGTGGTGTGCTTATTCCATTTAAGTCATGTGTTTATCCTTTATTTCTCATTTTCGTCTAGGGGAGGTATTTTCAAATCCATGAGGATACTAAAACTAGAATCTAGAGATCTGATTTAGTGACTTAGCTATATATTTACTTCTATGTTATGTTATATTAGGTTTGGGGATTTTTTTTCAATTCAAGTATGTTCTGGAATTTCATATACTATCTACAAGTTTTGGGGGTTTAATTTATATTTTGGGGGTTTAACTTTAGGATTTTTGATTTGTACCAAATCCAACTAGTGGAATAAGATGTTTTTCTTATTCTACTACCATTTACCAAAAACTGGTATCAAATCTTGGTTATATAACATATGGGGATTAGTTTACAAGGACTCGATAGAATGTCTTGGTTTTAAGACTACTTGGTCTCCTCTAGTGAAGTGGTTTTCCAATATTTAGTGGAATTTCACTAGTAACAAAGGTGTGGTTCCATTTAAATGGGTAAGGTTTGGATTGATATTCAATGGAGGAGTATTAAAACATTGGGGGGAAATGTCCATCCTATACTTAGAGAGTTCAAAATTAATATTGATTTTGAATTAGTTTGATGAAAGGTGTTTAGTAGAATGTAAACCCATGAGATGAAAGCATTAGTATTTTTTTAAAAGGTGTGTCCAAGAGAATCTAGATCCAGGAGAGAAGAAGGAAATGAATCAATGATTTCGATCATTAAATGTGGATGTGTATTAGAAGGATAGATCAAAGAGTATGATTGGTCGAGGTTTTGGTGCAATATTGGTTCTTGGTTAGAATGTATCAATTCCAAGAAATTGAAGCATTTTGATCCATATATAGGGAGATCATATTGATTCCTATAAGTATGGTGATGTAATCCCATACTAGAGAGATCAGATCAATGTCTAGAAAGTACATGTCCTATGTCCCGCCTATGTAACTAGGGTTCTCATGATAAATTAAATAGAGGAGATAAAAATCAATCCTAAAGTCAATCCCATAAAATATGAATGACATAAAAACTATTCATCTCACCTCTAAGCACCATTCACTTAAACAAACCCTTTTACCCATGTATATTAAATTACAAAATAAAATCAACCCACTTTATATAACCATCAAAATAAAAATATAATATAGCAAAAAGTTTCCAAAATAAAAATTATTTTTATAATTTTCCTACTAGGCCTTTGAGATTGCATTGAGAAACAAAACATGAAATTATTTTTTCAAATTTTACAAACTATCCATAAATATTTCACCCAATTTTAGTACATAAAATCTTTTTTTGGAGACCAAACACAATTTAAAATATAACTCATTAAAATAATAAATGAATTAAATTACAACATAAATATATCGAACATACATAATGGGGTGTCCAAAAATCCTATAAGTTTTCATTAAATATCAATAAATCAAATTAATATATAATATTCATAAAATGATAACCAAAGAACATGAAATTTCAATAAGAATCATGTCCCCTTCAGAAAGAGATATTTAATAAAGAAATAAACTAGAATTGTTAATTTATTATTGTTTCGCCTCTATGGTAGCACATTTACGGGTGGTGAGGAAATGGTTAGATGAACATCAAAGCTCATCCCTTCTTCTATAGAGATGGGTTCTCATCGAATTTACCATTCCTTTTTTTTGACCCATTCAGCATCATTATTCTTTAAGGATGGTTGAATTAACCCTGTGGGAACTATTGGTCCCAGCGAGTGATTCTGTGAGGTTCAAGCACTCATGAAATCCATCCTTATAAGATACAACTTCCTTGTATGGTCTCTAATGGGTTCATTAATGGATCCAAGGATTCCCAATGACCATGGAATCCATGATTCAAGGACATACTTTCCAAATCCAGGCGCTTGTTGGCTGACGATTTGGACAATGACACTTAAGAACTCCATTGGTCGATAGGATGGGAGGTCAAGCTCACCACACCCTTCTGAGGGAGGATTGTTTCCTATTTCGGAACTCTATTATAGATTTAAGTTGTGTTCAAATGTTCATTAATCCTTGGTTAATTCTTCAAGAGTATTTCTACAGGCTACCCTTGGTTTCCAAGATCATCGCAAGCATGCATATATTTGATGCTACAAAGGTGATGCTAATTTAAGCTATATTATAAGGTGCTCAAGAGTTTATTGTCATCCAGTGTGATGGAAGGTGACTTGATGTTGAGATTGGGCCCATAAGGAGGTCTTCCTACATATTCTTTAAAGATAAATTAGAACCCATGATATTCTGATTATGGGGGGCATATGCATGGGAGCTACCCTGTAACACCCCAAGATTTCATAGTGTGTTATTTCTTCAAAATAATTCAATAACTTGCACTACACGCAACACCGAGTTCAATCACACCTTGACTTACAAAAAAAAAGCCATTAAAAGAGGTCATGAATAGTATTAACTAAATTTTAAGCTTTATATAATCCTTATAATTTTAGAATCCATATTATGAGTTTCTTAGTCATAATGCAAGAACAGATTCATTTTCAGTATTGCAGTTTTATCAACTTTTAATAGTGAAAACTTTTTAAATACAATATTTTAAAATTTTTGACTAAATGGAGACATCAAAAAAATTTAAAATGAAACATCCCAAGCTTCCACGTTATGCTTTCCTTTGAATAAAACAGTAGCGTGCGTTGTACGCAACTTCGAGTTTTAACACACACCACAACCTATCAAACTAGCCGTTATGAACAGTAATACCTACTTTTTAAAATTATATATATTTTATATTTCAAAATGGACTTCATTTTTGGATTTGGGATATCTAATTTAGCCTAAGGTGAAATTTTGGTACTTTTCGGTTAACTTTCATATTTTGATGAATAGTGAAAATTACTAAATTTTAATTAAAAACAACTTTTTTAATCAAAATAATTAATAATGATAAATTATGAATTTTAGTAGTTTTAAAGTATATTTAGAATATATTTTTCCCATTTAATATAATGTTGGTCATTGGACATAATTTTACAATTAAACCGAACATAAACAAGTGTCAATCTTTTGATAGTTATTATCTCTTAAAAACACGCTTTTTGTTTTGACAACGGGAATTAATTTTAAATTAATTTCTGCCACTTCTGTGTTTTGAATTTAGGAAAATGGATTCCATATTTGGAATCAGGATGTTCAAATTTTGTAAATAGGTAACTTTTATTTTGAGACATTTTGAATAATTACTGCGGTAAATATTTTATTTACCATGGTTAAGGGTAAATCCGGTAAATAAGGGTTAACAAATAATATTATAATAATACTAAATTACCCTAAAACGTGACTTAACCCTATTGGTTGATACATGGTCGACCATGGGAATCTTTGGGTCGATTTTGGAACCCCATGGATCCACTTGTAAGTGATAATGACACTTTATTTTAATTAAGTTAAAATGATTACAAAAATGACACAAGCATATATCTTTTAGCAAAACAAATTTTACATAGGGTTATATATGTTGGATTTTCGATTATAAATATTAATTAGGAAGATAAAAATATTTCCTACATAATTATATTTTATTTATAATTTTTTGACATTAAATAATTTATTTTATTTATGACACAATGATGATGCAGTAATTACTATAATAGTGAAAAATTAAAATAATTGATATTATAAATACCCAAATAAATATAATATGAAACTTTTAATGAATTAAACTAATTTTCTAGGATAATATGATATATTAGGATTGATTTAATTGACTTTTTTCGAAGTAATCAATCTGTTATGAGTTTCACAAAAATCAACTATTGAATAGTGTCAAAATTGACATAAAAGAGTTCTTAAAACAAATATTATATTATTAATTGATATTAAATTCCTAAAAATCTAAGGTTTGGCCAAGAGACTTATATCATGATACGTTCATCATTAATGGACCACTTGGGGGTCTCTTGGATGTATATAGTAAGTTTATTAACCATATTATATAAAAATACAAAGAGACATTGTAAAAGTGAAACTAATTAACTTAGAGTTAATACTTAAAGATAAGGTTAATATAAGTACCCAAACCTGTCTAAATTCTATTGGTTGAGTGGTTTTCGGCCTATACCCACCTTAAACTTTTAATATTAAACTTTGTAGCCATTAGAAACTGAATATAAATTTATTATAAATTAATATTTATAGCTTTTCCAAAGGTGCCCCTCACCCCTCTTATAAAAAGGCACTCCTCCTTCTCTTTTCTTCACACCTTCAAAGCCTTTTGGTTCAGCCAAACTCTGCCCAAATACTCTCCCAACTTCCCTCACTACATCCTAGAGGCCATAGTTTGATCAGAAATCCAACCTAAGGAGCCCTTTTGATCAAATCAAAAGGAAGAAACCGAAGAAGAGGTAATGTTTTCACCACCCCTTTTTAAGTTCCTTTCTTCTTCCACTTCCTCTTTCTTTGTTATTACCATTATAAAATAATAACTCCAGTATCATATATATACTGTGATGTTATTATAAATATGGTACAACCATATTCAGTATTCTATCCATCCTTTGAATAACATGTCACCATACGTGCGTACGTACGGCTTACCGTCTCCACGTCGTGGTGTAATTGTTATTCAATATATTATTATTTGGATGGGTATAATAATGATGTGTAACTCATGTAAATAATAAATATAACATGATAATTATTCTGTATATATGATATAACATCCAATTATATATTATTTTAATATTAAAAAAATGATATTGTTGCTCGTGCGTATGTACGGACTACCGTCTCCACGAACGCGATGAGATTCATTCTCCATCATATCCATTCAAGTATAATTATAATTTGATGATTTAAAAATAGTATCTAAGGAATTTATATAATTCTGGATATGAATAATATACATCCCATTAATAATGAATATGGCTCACATAACAAAGAATATAAAGTAAAATGAACCCGTTAACACCCGAAATGACGATAATTCTAAGATATTATTAACAAATCAATGTTAAAAGATCATATATGATATCATATTAAAGTAAATTATTCTTTTATAATTCAATAACAATTATTTCACCATTATACAGGAGGTTAAACTACCTTCGACCAAGGAAAAAGTACAAAGTAAGGGATTTTCCTATCTCACATTCAATTCCGCGAGATTTCCATTGTTCGCCACTAAATTATTGAAAGTGGTGTATTGTGTACTGAAATTGGATATATATTATCATGATTCTCTTTATATTCATGTTATTCTGTAAATCACTTGGTTGTTATTAACTTTTGGCCATACGACTCAGTTGATTAACGTGGTAAGGGGTTTCTTAACTCACTCTTAAATTCGAGAGAATTCCAATGTTCACCACTTAATTATTGTATGTGGTGTATGTGTACTGCCCATGATTGTATTCATTGTGTAATATACTTTAATTTATGGGTATTTACATCATCATGGTATGATACTTCTTTCGTGGGTGTATGTTTCGTAAGTTACCTAATCGATAAGGGGATTTGAGATTTCAATTTCCACTCATTTGGCTTTACGCATATTTCATTGATTATATTACCCCAAGATTATGTGTGGAATCACTATTCATTTGATTATGTCATAATTTCCACTCCCCTTCCTGTGGATATAGTTTTGATACACATAATCACTCCATTTATAATTCTCAAGTCATTGATATGAACTTGATAAGAGCAATTTTAACCCATTCACCATTTGTTGAGTTAAACATCCAATTCGTTGGTGTTGTTTTTACAAGAATATGTGTGAATATCCTTTGATTGTTTTACACTGAATATCCAATCATATTTAGTGTATTTATATTTTTCACACATAATTATGTCGTTGATTTATCCTTAACCTAAGGAAATGGCCTTTATGAGAGATTTCATCTCAATTTACATTCCATTGCGACTTCTTTGTTGATATACACCAAATCACTTTTATGTGGTGTATATAATGTATGTTGACGTATTATATCATGAATCCCTTTATTCTCATGATATTACAAAGTTTTTATTACCTCAATTATTTGTATTCAATTGTCTCTCTTTCGGTTAGAATCTCTAACTAAAATACCATTTTTTTAAATGTTTTAAAGACTTATTCATCTAAATATCTCTTATTAATGTCCATGTTTTAAAAAATGATTTTAAGGATTTATTTATATGGACATTAAAGTTTAGAAATTAAAACTCCTTTTAAAAAGTTTCAAAGTGGTATGGGACACTTTGATTCAAAAATATATTTTTAAATGGCTTCTTGGAAAATAGTGTGACTTTTAAATGATTTCAAGAAAGAGGGGGATATTTCTCTCAAATAGTTTTGATGATTATTTTCATCTATGTCAACATCCTTCATTATACTTGATTGAGGTTAATGTGATACAATACAATCTTCCATATTGTATCGAATGAGTTATGTTTGACTATGGATGTGCTATTTTTATACCATTCATGGTTTGTGGTTAAAGTATTGGCATTTCGTATGCTAGTTTTAATACGAATGTTTATGTTATGTTTAAACCTGTTCATATGAGGAATGCATTGGACTTAATAAGTGACGGGTGGAGCCCGCTATAGCTCCTCGATGCATCGGTAGGTCTCATGAGACAAACTAGTGTCTTGGCACAAGGCCTTGGCAAAATCTTATTTATAGTCTTGGCACGAGGCCTTGGCTATGTGGTTATGATAGTCTGGCATTATGCATTCCATCATTATGAAAGTGGTTATTGATATTGCATGTGATCATTCGACTAGTAGAATATCCATGTGAGTAAGTAAATGGAATTATTTCATTTTACCTTTTCCATTTTATGCTGAGGTTCAAGTTTAAAAGGCTTTTGTTTTAGTTATAAATTGCCTTAAGTGTTTATGCTTATTTATGAAAGCTTCTGATATAATGTTATCCTTACTGAGCATCTGAGCTCACCCCTTTCAATGTTTTATTTTTTCCCAGGATTATGAAGAAGTAATTTATGAATGACCTGCAGGGATAGTATGAGGGGATATGAAGACAAGATGTTTTTTTATGATGTAATGTAAAATTTATGGATGTATCTAGTTATTCCAAGGCTACTAAACTAATCGGTCTTTCAAGACTTGATCTTTCTCGTGATCATGCCAATGTTATGTAATAATGAACCGACTCTAGGTAATTAGGGTCGGGGTGTTTCAGTTGGTATCAGAGGAAGTTTAGTACAAACCTTGGAAGCTAGATTTAGATGAACTCTGATTAGAGCACGTAGACCTAAGATGATCTTTGAGGATTAGTATAGAAAAACTTCCTAGAATTTTGGTATTTTAGAGATTTTGTGAGTTTTCTGAGCAATACATCCCTGTCTGGATACGAGCAGGTAAAGGCGGCTCTGGCACAGATGTACCTAGGGGTAAAACCTAAAAACACCGCTTTGAGCTAGACTCGAACGGGAACTGGTGCACGACAACGGGCCTTGCTGCACTCTTGGTTACGACACTCCCGGGGGATATGCTTAGGATAATTTACATTTTCTTTACAAACCGATTTAAGTAATATATATATATAAGATGAGAGTAAATGAACTTGGTTAATCCTAATATGTTTCAAATTGAGAATATGGTGACATGTTAATATCTAAATGATTTTACGACTACTGTTACTCACACAATGCTTTCTGGTTTTAGTCAATGGCTGGATTCCAAGGTAGTCATAGTGAATTTGAGAATGATGTACAAGGTGAGAACGGTGGAGGCAATGAGAAAAAAAATGGAATGTTGATAGGCGTAAAAGA
The DNA here is from genome assembly GCA_963277665.1 of Viscum album. NCBI lineage: Eukaryota > Viridiplantae > Streptophyta > Magnoliopsida > Santalales > Viscaceae > Viscum > Viscum album. The sequence continues at coordinate 1,328,166,629 of OY728165.1, read as the reverse complement.
TATCATCTTTATGCCAAATCAGTTTTCCAAAAATATGATCAACAACATATATATTAACCAACTCCCAGACTCAACAAAGAAGAGAAAGGTGATGAATGATAAGAGCTCCAGCAATGGAGAGCATGGAGAAAAGAACCCTCAATTTTCATCCTGCAGGAAATGTGGAAAGAGACACCTAGGAAAGTGTCTCAATGGGACAAGGAAATGCTTTACGTGTGGGAAGGAAGGACATAAAGTGAAGAATTGCCGAAGAAAAATGAAGAGTACTATGGAAGAAGATAAAAATGGTCCCAAGAGTCCATTTACAGTCATTTGCCGTAAATGTAGGGGACCTGGCCATTACCTGAGTGAATGTCCTATTCTATAGGATATTTTCTTGGTCAAAGAAGAAGCTATGTGGAAATAAATGGTTGGAGAAATTTTTAAAAAGTATTAGCACTCCTTGTTGATGGGTTTACTTTGGAAAAAATTTCTCTTGTATTTGTAACCCCGCAGTTTTCCATGTGAGAATGATATTTGAGGAAGAATTGTCTGTTCTCTTGTGGATATAGGTATAAATAACCATTTGGTTTTATATGATCATTTTGGTTTGAGAGAATTATAAGTTATTATAATTCAGGATGAAAATGCAAGGTATGATATAACATTTGTGGTTAAATTATGTTATTTTGAAGAATTTATCTCATTTTGGTAATATTATAAAATATAGTTTTTGAAAAAGGACAACACGTAGACCATGTGACAACCCGTCGCGTCGGACAAAGCTATGGGAATCGAACCCACAACCAAAGTGCGATTGGGATTTATCGCCTACCACTGGACTACGTGAAGTCCCTGGTTAGTGTGACTATTTTTTTTAGTTAAATGATTTTATTGATCAATAATAAGATGATTTGGGTTCTTATGTCTTATCAAATGAATACCCTTGGTATAGGAAAATGATTTGGTGATTAAGTGATAAATGTTATTTTGGAAGATGTTCGTTTTTTTAGGAACACTATATGCCCAAGGAAAATAGAATACAATGAGGTTTCATTTGTAGAGTAATGGTGGATTTTTATCTACATTTTTATTGTTGATTTATAGTGATTTGGGTTATTTATGGAAATGATTAACCTATAATAGAGAATATGTGATGATGTTAATTACTTTTAAGTATGTGACTTTAAGAGTATTTGATGTCATTTGGAGATACAATGTAACATGGGAGACTACATAATCAAATTCTTCTATGTTTTGGGTTTCAATATTAGTTTGGATTATATTAAAGGATTTTAAGGAAAATTGGTTATTGAATGGTATTTATTTAACTTTGGGGTATTGTTGGTTTAATTTTAGAAATTAAGATTAGTACATATTTATCTCAATGAATATCCTTTTGGGGGATCATTAGATCATTCACTAACCATTTTGGTTTTGATTAATCTTCAAAGACAATGTAAATATATGGTTTATCCTACATGGATCATGTGATTCTATAGAAGTTTATTCTAGCTCTTCCAGTGTGACCAAGTCTTCTTGAATACTTATCGTTTAAAAAAAATTGATTTAGTGGTGGAAATTTATTAAAGAATGAAAATATACTTAAAATGTAAGTATATCTCATAATGTTCTTAGTCAATATCATAAATGAATTCCTCTTCCTTATGTAATGTAACTTTAAAAAAAAATGTTGTCCTAGATGGTACCTTAAATCATCACTAATTTATGGCTTTGGGATTGTTGGCCTTTTCATAGCCATGTTCTCTACCACTCTCCATCAGATAATTGATGGTCAGATTTCTCTTTCATATCCATATTTTCCTACATGGAACCCTAGTATGTGTTATTTTCGGTAATCTTCATACTTTCCACTCTTTATTTTAAATAGAGGCCTCATTAATTCATTTTTCGATGTGGGATTTCAACTAAGATATTTTGAAACATCAAAAATGTGTTATCCCAATACCCTATGTTTTGTTGGACCGATGGTATTTCAAATCATCATATATTGATGAGTTTAAGGACCTCAATTTTATACTTGTTTGTGATTGATGACCTCAATCAATACCTATAAATATTTACGTTTTCCCTCCAATTATATGTCTCTAATTACCACCAATGTTCTCCTAATCGAGATCATAATTCGATGGTGACCCTTTCATTTCTCTTTTCCTCATATTAAGACTAAATTTTAGTAACCCAATTTCCGATGTGGGTTTTCCCACAAATATATTTTCTATTTTCAACCTTTTATTTTCTAAGAACAATTTCAAATTGCGAGGACGCAATTTATTGAAGGAGGGGAGAATGTAACACCCCAAGATTTCATAGTGTGTTATTTCTTCAAAATAATTCAATAACTTGCACTACACGCAACACCGAGTTCAATCACACCTTGACTTACAAAAAAAAATCCATTAAAAGAGGTCATGAATAGTATTAACTAAATTTTAAACTTTATATAATCCTTATAATTTTTGAATCCATATTATGAGTTTCTTAGTCATAATGCAAGAACAGATTCATTTTCAGTATTGCACTTTTATCAACTTTTAATAGTGAAAACTTTTTAAATACAATATTTTAAACTTTTTGACTAAATGGAGACATCAAAAAAAATTAAAATGAAACATCCCAAGCTTCCACAGTATGCTTTCCTTTGAATAAAACAGTAGCGTGCGTTGTACGCAACTTCGAGTTTTAACACACACCACAACCGATCAAACTAGCCGTTATGAATAGTAATACCTAATTTTTAAAATTATATATATTTTATATTTCAAAATGGACTTCATTTTTGGATTCAGAATATCTAATTTAGCCTAAGGTGAAATTTTGGTACTTTTCGGATAACTTTCATATTTTGATGAATAGTGAAAATTACTAAATTTTAATTAAAAACAACTTTTTTAATCAAAATAATTAATAATGATAAATTATGAATTTTAGTAGTTTTAAAGTATATTTAGAATATATTTTTAACATTTAATATAATGTTGGTCATTGGACATAATTTTACAATTAAACCGAACATAAACAAGTGTCAATCTTTTGATAGTTATTATCTCTTAAAAACACGCTTTTTGTTTTGACAGCGGGAATTAATTTTAAATTAATTTCTGCCACTTCTGTGTTTTGAATTTAGGAAAATGGATTCCATATTTGGAATCAGGATGTTCAAATTGTGTAAATAGGTAACTTTTATTTTGAGACATTTTGAATAATTACTGCGGTAAATATTTTATTTACCATGGTTAAGGGTAAATCCGGTAAATAAGGGTTAAAAAATAATGTTATAATAATAATAAATTACCCTAAAACGTGACTTAACCCTATTAGTTGATACATGGTCGACCATGGGAATCTTTGGGTCGATTTTGGGACCCCATGGATCCACTTGTAAGTGATAATGACACTTTATTTTAATTAAGTTAAAATGAATACAAAAATGACACAAGCATATATCTTTTAGAAAAACAAATTTTACATAGGGTTATATATGTTGGATTTTCGATTATAAATATTCATTATAAAGATACAAATATTTCCTACATAATTATATTTTATTTATAATTTTTAGACATTAAATAATTTATTTTATTTATGACACAATGATGATGCAGTAATTACTATAATAGTGAAAAATTAAACTAATTGATATTATAAATACCCAAATAAATATAATATGAAACTTTTAATGAATTAAAATAATTTTCTAGGATAATATGATATATTAGGATTGATTTAATTGACTTTTTTCGAAGTAATCAATCTGTTATGAGTTTCACAAAAATCAACTATTGAATAGTGTCAAAATTGACATACAAGAGTTCTAAAAACAAATATTATATTATTAATTGATATTAAATTCCTAAAAATCTAAGGTTCGACCAAGAGACTTATATCATGAGAAGTTCATCATTAATGGACCACTTGGGGGTCGCTTGGATGTATATAGTAAGTTTATTAACCATATTATATAACAATACAAAGAGACATTGTAAAAGTGAAACGAATTAACTTAGAGTTAATACTTAAAGATAAGGTTAATATAAGTACCCAAACCTATCTAAATTCTATTGGTTGAGTGGTTTTCGGCCTATCCCCACCTTAACCTTTGAATAGTCAACGTTTGTATCCATTAGAAACTGAATATGAATTTATTATAAATTAATATTTCAAGCTTTTCCAAAGGTGCCCCTCACACCTCTTATAAAAAGGCACTCCTCCTTCTTATTTCTTCACACCTTAAAAGCCTTTTGGTTCATCCAAACTCTGCCCAAATACTCTCCCAACTTCCCTCACTACAACCTAGAGGCCTTAGTTTGATCATAAAGCCAACCTAAGGAGCCCTTTTGATCAAATCAAAAGGAAGAACCCGAAGAAGAGGTAATGTTTTCACCACCCCGTTTTAAGTTCCTTTCTTCTTCCACTTCCTCTTTCTTTGTTATTACCATTATAAAATAATAACTCCAGTATCATATATATACTGTGATTTTATTATAAATATGGTACAACCATATTCAGTATTCTATCCATCATTTGAATAACATGTCACCATACGTGCGTACGTACGGCTTACCGTCTCCACGTCGTGGTGTAATTGTTATTCAATATATTATTATTTGGATGGGTATAATAATGATGTGTAACTCATGTAAATAATAAATATAACATGATAATTATTATGTATATATGATATAACATCCAATTATATATTATTTTAATATCAAAAGAATGATATTGTTGCTCGTGCGTATGTACGGACTACCGTCTCCACGAACGCGATGAGATTCATTCTCCATCATATCCATTCAAGTATAATTATAATTTGATGATTTAAAAATAGTATCTAAGGACTTTATATAATTCTGTATATGAATAATATACATCCCATTAATAATTAATATGGCTCACATAACAAAGAATATAAAGTAAAATGAACCCGTTAACACCCGAAATGACGATAATTCTAAGATACTATTAACAAATCAATGTTAAAAGATAATATATGATATCATATTAAAGTAAATTATTCTTTTATAATTCAATAAAAATTATTTCACCATTATACAGGAGGTTAACCTACCGTTGACCAAGGAAAAATTACAAAGTAAGGGATTTTCTTATCTCACATTCAATTCCGTGAGATTTCCATTGTTCGCCACTAAATTATTGAAAGTGGTGTATTGTGTACTGCCATTTGATATATATTATCATGATTCTCCTTATATTCATGTTATTCTGTAAATAATTTGGTGGTTGTTAACTTTTGGCCATACGAATCAGTTGATTAACGTGGTAAGGGGTTTCTTAACTCACTCTTAAATTCGAGAGAATTCCAATGTTCACCACTTAATTATTGTATGTGGTGTATGTGTACTGCCCATGATTGTATTCATTGTGTAATATACTTTAATTTATGGGTATTTACATCATCATGGTATGATACTTCTTTCATGGGTGTATGTTTCGTAAGTTACGTAATCGATAAGGGGATTTGAGATTTCAATTTCCACTCATTTGGATTTACGCATATTTCATTGATTATATTACCCCAAGATTATGTGTGGAATCACTATTAATTTTATTATGTCATAATTTCCACTCCCCTTCCTATGGATATACTTTTGATAGACATAATCACTCCATTGATAATTCTCAAGTCATTGATATGAACTTGATAAGAGCAATTTTAACCCATTCACCATTTGTTGAGTTAAACATCCAATTCGTTGGTGTTGTTTTTACAAGAATATGTGTGAATATCCTTTGATTGTTTTACACTGAATATCCAATAATATTTAGTGTATTTATATTTTTCACACATAATTATGTCGTTGATTTATCCTTAACCTAAGGAAATGGCCTTTATGAGAGATTTCATCACAATTTACATTCCATTGAGACTTCTTTGTTGATATACACCAAATCACTTTTATGTGGTGTATATAATGTACGTTGACGTAGTATATCATGAATCCATTTATTCTCATGATATTACAAAGTTTTGATTACCTCAATTATTTGTATTCAACTGTCTCTATTTTGTTTAGAATCTCTAACTAAAAAACCATTTTTTTAAATGTTTTAAAGACTTATTCATCTAAATATCTCTTATTAATGTCCATGTTTTAAAAAATGGTTTTAAGGATTTATTTATATGGACATTAAAGTTTAGAAATTAAAACTCCTTTTAAAAAGTTTCAAAGTGGTATGGGACACTTTGATTCAAAAATCTATTTTTAAATGGCTTCCTGGAAAATAGTGTGACTTTTAAATGATTTCAAGAAAGAGGGGGATCTTTCTCTCAAATAGTTTTGATGATTATTTTCATCTATGTCAACATCCTTCATTATTATTGATTGAGGATAATGTGATACAATACAATCTTCCATATTGTATCGAATGAGTTATGTTTGACTATGGATGTGCTATTTTTATACCATTCATGGTTTGTGGTTAAAGTATTGGCATTTCGTATGCTAGTTTTAATACGAATGTTTATGTTATGTTTAAACCTGTTCATATGAGGAATGCATTGGACTTAATAAGTGACAGGTGGAGCCCGCTATAGCTCCTCGATGCATCGGTAGGTCTCATGAGACAAACTAGTGTCTTGGCACAAGGCCTTGGCAAAATCTTATTTGTAGTCTTGGCATGAGGCATTGGCTATGTGGTTATGATAGTCTGGCATTATGCATTCCATCATTATGAAAGTGGTTATTGATATTGCATGTGATCATTCGACTAGTAGAATATCCATGTGAGTAAGTAAATGGCATTATTTCATTTTACCTTTGCCATTTTATGTTGAGGTTCAAGTTTAAAAGGCTTTTGTTTTAGTTATAAATTGCCTTAAGTGTTTATGCTTATTTATGAAAGCTTCTACTATAATGTTATCCTTACTGAGCATCTGAGCTCACCCCTTTCAATGTTTTATTTTTTCCCAGGATTATGAAGAAGTAATTTATGAATGACCTGCAGGGATAGTATGAGGGGATATGAAGACAAGATGTTTTTTTATGATGTAATGTAAAATTTATGGATGTATCTAGTTATTACAAGGCTACTAAACTAATAGGTCTTTCGATACTTGATCTTTCTCGTGATCATTCCAATGTTATGTAATAATGCACCAACTCTAGGTAATTAGGGTCGGGGCATTACATACCCATTTGAGGAGACAAGATTGGGTGGACCCTTTTGGATGAGCACCCTATTGAGATCAGGCCTTCTATTAGGCATCCTATGTATCCTAATTTGATATGGAATCCGAGTTCTCTTTGTTTAGAATCATGTGAATGTTTTAATCCTCAAAAACCTCTAAGCCCATGTGATTCATGATCAGTGTGAGAAACAAGAGGATGTGAAAGATTCAAAAATGCACATGCCTCTTCCCCTGTTGGTGGGGGAGGGAGAGCTAGCAGAGGAAGAGGTCAGGGCAGCCATGGGAAAGGGCATGGAGTAACAAAACCTTTTAATGTGAGATGACATTAAAGTTCATGCCACCCAGCCACAGAAATTTGGGGACTTTCCTTAGTGGGAGGTCCCCTAAGCACATTCTAGGAAGGGGAGGAGTTTTCTCCTCGTCAAAGAGAACATAGCCCCTTTGACTGATCACTATTCCTCATTGAATGGAAAAGAAAGTGACCACCCTTAATCCCTAGAATGGGGATGTTCATGTCGATGTCCCAAGGGTGGTATCTAGGTTACTGTGGGAATGTAGCCTCATAGGAATTCTCAAAGCCCACACCATTGTGGGGAGGGCCTCCATGTCTCCTCTTACCATGGGTATGTAAATTAAATTGAGTGTGCTGATGCACCTGATGGTATAATCATATGGATATGATGGATTTAGAGGAGGATTTGAACTAATGCCGAAGGACTAGTTAGTAGAGGGATCATGGAGGAATAGATGGTAGTGGAGGGGTGAGGTTGAAATCAGAAGTAACAATAACCAAAAACACCCCATTTTGCATACTGAGTTTTTATGTGGGATAGGGGAGGCTCTGCATACCATCGTGGTATGTGGGCAGAGGGGCAGTCTGTGTACCACTACAGTACGTGGGCATGGGTATAGGAAAACGGGTACCATAGTGGTACGTGGCCCATCACACCTCTTTGGGTTCCATATGCGTACCGAGGTAGTATGCAGTGCCAGTTTTAGTCTTCATAGTGGCACGCTGCATGGAGCACAATATTGCAGCGTGTTCTAGGGGACCATCATTCACAGGGAGTTCATCCATGAGAAGAATTCGGTTTTTGGTTCACCAGTTAGGTTCAAAGTTCAACAGATAGGTTCGTGGTTCTATTATTATTATTATTCAATCCCCCATTTTATGGTTCACGACTGGATTTACCTATGGAGGGAGTGGTTCTCAATTCTGGTTTCACCGATGAAGCAAGACAGAAGTCGGAGTGCAACCTCTTAGTCTCTCTCATGCTTTCATCATTTTTCCTTTCCTTTGTCTATCTCCCTCTTTGCCCCTTCTGTACTTTTACTATGCACCTTTTATAAAGCATCAGATAAATCATATCTATTGGGAAAACGAAAAGATTTTCGGAGGCACATTGAATCAATATCCTAACTAATGGAAGACTCTGTCAACTAGGGATTACGAAGGATTCAGTTTGTGATAATGATTCACAGAACCCCGATAATTCGCTTCACCCATGAGTTGATGAGTTTGTGGCATGGTACGTGGACGGTCCTAATGCATATGAATCCTTTGGTGACTCAATTCATGGTCTACCATGCTCTCTGGCCATTGCCTCACGAGCCAATGGTTTGTGGATCATCTCGCATACATGGCAGTTCGTTATCAATAAAATCTGCAAACCTTTCCCGGTGATGGTACGCAGTCCACTTAAAAACCTTGATAACATTAATTCATTAAAGTTCCTTCAAATAATTAATACTCAATTTGATTCCATTCACCTTTCAAGTCTTGTACAAGTACTTTCCTCCTTCAGCAATGTGGTAGTGGGGGTATTTTCTTCCCTTGGAAGAATTTTCAAGACCCTAAAAATTCCCCCCATCGGAATGGTGTTCATTTTGAATGAAAAGGGGACTATTCTAATGTAAAAGTAGTTCTAAACTAAAATGGTTCTCGTTAGAATAGATGGACCTGGTAGGATGGGACCACACCTATATGTAGGGGGCCATGTCATTTGTCTTTTAATATTTCTCATTGAGAAAAGTACTCCTGATTTCCCCAGCTTCCAATGCTCTCGCGTACCATGCTCCTTGCGAAAATCTCATTTGCGAACTTCTCTGTACGTTCCGTAAACCGATTTTCTCACCATTTCTCCATCCATGCACCATATTTTGGTTTCCGTAGATGTGATTGTAGAACTTTAAGACGTAAAATATGGATTCCACATGGGATAATGCTATGTGGTTGACTTGTCAGCATACCGTACTTGGATCGAAAAACCATAATTTTAAGAATATTAATAATTTGAACATAAACTTTAATCCACCATTAAAAAATACTAACTTAATCATGGCCCATGTTCATGATATCCTATTTCTGTGAACCTTTCTATTCACCAGCCAACGATCCAAAGGAAAATGCATTGTGGATGGTTCGTATACCATTGTTGTACACAATAGAACACGAATGCATAGTGTAACTATAGGTGGGGTTACATCTGCATATCATGTAGTATGTGGGATGTAGCTACAACAAACTGTTTCTAGAATCCATATGCAGAGCTTCATGTTGACATTCTTTGAGTTATTTAACCACTCTTCCATATCCTTTATCCAAATTTTTTTATCGGACTTAATTCTCATTGGCTTCTTGATCTTCCTATGAAGGCTACAATGGCTAATTCATAGGCTGCTACTGACATCTCTTCTTCTTATGAGGCTACTATTGCTGCCCCTCTTTTCGCTACTGATGAAAGATTGAAGGATATGGTGGCTTTAGTTCACAAAAAAATTCAGGTCATTCCGCTTCACCAATACCTTGAGAATCTTCTCACAGTGGGTCAATGGGAGTACCAGGTCTCAGATAGGCTTCCTTATTATGGTTATGTCATTTTGTCTGAGAAAATGATTCCAACGCCAAACCCAATTGATCATCCTAGTACCTATATAATTAAAACATCTATTCTGAAGGCTTTTATTTCATTCAAGGGGATGTACCTTCAGAGAGATACTACATATAATTTTTTTCTTCACTATACACCTCAAAAATTAGAGGGAGTGTAGCAGAAGCCTAATCAGATAGCCCATTGTTACCAGAGCATCGCGAGGAAGGCTACAACAAATGAGCATCACAGTTGGTCATCTTGATGGGACCTTCGTCCTGGAGGCTCATTTGTCTTGGACTGGGGGTGGACCTTTTGGGGTTTCTATAGTTTTAAAGAATCCCAATATGATCTACAGGCTGTGGGATAGTACAAGACTACCTAGGTTTCTTAGACACACACCCATCATCCTACTTTCCTTATTTTACAGCTCTTAAGCAGGTGGAGCCCATATACCAACACTTTCTATTTGAGCCATGTGGATGTTGGAATCAGCCTTTGGGACATCCAACTAATTTTGGGAGTCGTTATCGTTGGGTACATGTATGATTAATTTCTTCCTCTCTCCACTATTTGGGATGAATAGGAATGAACCCCCCCCTCCTTGGCCAGGAAACTCATTATCCATGAAAAGGAACTTCTGATGGAAATCAATCCCTATATGAAGCAGGACATTCCGTTTAACGATTGGTTTGGAACTTTTGTTATTCATAATGGTCTCGAGACCAATCAATAGACACCCAAGTATTTTCTCACAAAAGACACCCAAAGGAGAGCATGTACTTACTGGCATACCTTAGGAGAGGGGGATTTTCATAAATGGGGATGGGGGATCATCCCTGACATCAATCAGTTATTTCGACTGATGGATTTCTTGGCAATGTTCCTGAGCATGTGTCTTCTATGTGTGTGATAATATGGTGGTGTAAGAGTCTCAACCTTTATCATGGCCTCTCAGTTGGCCATTAGAAAATTCATCCATTTGGTTATCCCAGTGTTGGCCAAGATATACTTCCTACAAGGTCGAATCATCGAATGGGGGTCACCCTACCTGATGGTTGGTCATTTCCGAACTCTTTAGGGATAGATGCGAGTCCACATAGGGGGTTATTACTTCATTAAATCCCTACCAATTATGCATTCTACCATTCGACCGTACCTTTAGAGCACTAGTAGGGTCATGCTAGCGGCTTGGGCTTCACAATATAAGAAATAGTAGAAGTTGAAAAAAAAGTAAGATTTAACATCTTATCTCAAAATTCACTAACATTTCCCTTACCACCCTTATGATTCTTCCACTGGTACTATTACAAATAATTCATTTGAATACTTTATCAATGAAGTTTTCTTATTCTCTCTATGAGAAGGAATCTTGGTTTCCCATATTGGAGTAGAACTTATTTGGGATGGCTATCACCCCAGATATTTAGTCGACAATTCAATTGAATTTAGAAGTTGTTCCCTCCTACTCTTAATAGTGCTCTTCAGGAGAAACATCTGTTGATAGCTCTCCAATTATGGCTAATGTTCACTTGAAAGGACACCCAGGGTTAGCAAAGACTTCCAAATTCTAGGGATTCTATACCCCCCCTTACCACGAACTATGCTGAGGCATGTGTTAATTCATATCCTGATGGCCAATTAGCCGACCTGGTGCCTATTGTGATTACTTCCAAGGAATCTAATGCGAATGGAAAAGGGATGAATAAGGTATTTGATGAACACTCTCGACCTGGAAATGTCCTATGATGTTCTATTTTCTCCCCCATAATAAATTTGTGAAATATGGGGTTATGACCTCATAGGAATCCGAACAAGCTGTTGGAGGTTTTGCCAAGAATCCATCATGCATTTCTTCTGAGGCCGATTATCTAGTGGCCTAGAAGCAATGATAATTTTTGAAAGGTCATTCATCTACCAGTGACTGGTCCCCCCGTAATCTATGGAAGCTCCTTCAGACTAGGGATGTGGACCTTATTGGCATTGGCTACATGTTAGCATCAACTGAAATTTCTTTTGATGATGTTATAGATAGGGTCAATTGCTATCTGAAGGACCATGAGACCCTCATTCACTTTTAAAGTGCTCTCCATTAGTACTCGCATCTGGTAATTTCCAAGATGTGACCAGGAACTACTGATGAGGATGACTACATCATTGGTTGCCTACTACGGAATCCATGAAGGTTGTTTCTTACTTTCTCCCGTCATCTCATAAATGTTCCTCTTCATGATACCATGGGTTTTTAGGGACACCTGAGAAATGTTTTCAGTTGTCGAAACCTTATCCACTCCCCTGTACTATCCTTCTAGTGCTGGTCATCCCAATGATGGCCACATTTATAGAGACTTGGTGAGTCTGGGATTAATTGAGGGTGAGCGCTTCCGATGAAGATATATAGAGGCCTATTCAATGGGAACGCTTCAATCCTCTTGGTTTTGGGTGAACCATTGATCCTACCTGTATTTTAGCCAATGAAGATCCTGATGAGGTGGCAACTTACTTGACTGAAATGGATAGGTGTCTTCATGCTCATGTGGACAGACGTTATTGGTCAGACCACGTTGCGTTGATGGAAGTATTTCCACACCCGATAGGAGTGGTTTTATATACAACCTTTGTCCATAAATTCTTTTATTTCAAAGATGCTGAAAGTTTCCCCTTTTCCTTTTTATTTATAAGGGGCCTTCAGGGTCTTGGTAAATGGATGTTCCCCCACTTATTCACCCAGAGGTAATGTGTCTAGCAAGTATCCCCCTCAACTGTAGGAGGTACTGCGGAAGGCTCCCATAGAGCCCAAGAAAATATGGATGTAGTTATCGTAGACCCTTCCCAAGAGTTTTATCCTACAGCACCTCTTGGTGATCTTATTCTAGTATTATCCCCCCATAGTCAAAGAAATGCAAGAAAGCCTCTCAGTTGTCCAAAAGTATTCGACGGGGGCTCCTAAGTAATTGTCTGTTTATGTAATGACTGAGTCAAGTACCTTTATCTGGTCAACTTATGTCATGACCCGACCCAACGGGGCTCGAACTGTGACTCCGCATGCCTACTTCCAAAAGGCTAGGGGCTGGCATCTAGTGCGGATTGGGCCATCACACACATGGGAGGCATTAGCCTAAGGTACCTATACACACGCACCCACACACACCTCCACGAAATAGTGCAGAGATATATAAAACTGAAAAGAAATTGCATGAATACAACTATCCCAACGAGAGTGCAATAGCAATACAAAAAGGGAAAAATAGGGCCCACCAAAAGAAAACTACAAAAGCACATCCAACATACTCTGAAGAAGGGGAACGCTGCCACAAACAACTAATAGAAAGTTCCCTCATCACCGCACCAGTAAGCACCCCAGTCAGTCTCACTCACTCAGCTCCTCCTGCTCTGGGTCCTCCTAGGACTCCGTCGAAAGGCCAGTGGTCTGCACAAGAAGCAAACATGTGCGGGCAAAGCTCGTGCAGGGGTGAGTATAAACATACTCAATAGGCACCGCAAAAACCCAAAACAAAATAGAGAAACTGAAAGGCAACAGTCCGCTCATCCCAGCCAGAGGGAACCCAGATGAGAGAGAAACTCCATCTCATGACCATCCTCGGATAAACATAACTAGTCAACTCAGCTCAGGTGTATGCCCATACATACACCTTGAACAATCCAGATATACTCAGCTCACACAACAAGACACATGAGGTACCGACCTTATCACCAGGAACATTCCACAACCAAGAGAAACGTTCCACGATCACTGTCATCCCGGGTGACACTCGTCTTAGAGATACACTCCATCGGGTTTCACACAAACATTTCAAATGCTCACCCAAGAGATCACGCTCGTCGGATATCATCACTGAGGAAAACACTATGAAACAGCCCGAAAAACAAACTCCTCGGATAGGGGATATCTCCTACGGTCGACTAGGGGATACCAGAACCCACACTAGTATATGAAGATCACACAGATAGGGGATCACTCCCAGGGTCCACTGGGGGATACCAAGACCCGATCTGGCATTCGTAGAAACATGTCACTCAGATAGAGGATCGTCTCTCCTGTAATGGTGGTCACAATGATACCGGAACCCTATTTGGTATAACTCACGATGTAGGGGATCGAACCGACGATGCCGCAATCCTACTGAAACCACTTGTTGAGTAGGGGATCGCATAACCAACGATACCACAACCCTACTATAAACATGATGCTGGGCAGGGGATCGTATACCCGACGATGCCACTACCCCAATGAGCACGGTCCAATGCGTAGGGGATTATGTTCCCGATGATGCCAAAAACCCTACGGGGTTAACCTACTAGATAGGGGATCACCGCCTGTGGATAAGCGGTCACATCGATACCAAGAACTCGATCTAGTGAAAAGACAATAGAGGATCCCGCTCCGGGCCCACCCGAGGGATGCCACAACTCTAACAGATTAAACATCCCATCGATAGGATCACAAGCCTATACTAGGGTTGTGATGCCGCACGAACCATCGTAGGAACGAACCAAGGGGGTAACCTCAACCACTGCTGGTCTAAACGTCGCTAACCCGAGCGACCCGCCAAACCGCCACACCGCGCACCTCTAAGGCTGATACCGAGGCCACCATTGCGATCTATGCGGAAACACACATGAGATAGGCTATTTACTTGCCCGAAACGGAGCACCGGTGAAAAAGGCACTATTCACCATAGCTAGCTCATGTAGGGCCCACACAACAACCCCGAAACCCACCAAGCAGATCATAGCACGACGATCCCCTCGAAAAAACACACGAGATCCACTACTCGTTTGTCAGAAACGAACACCTGGTAAAAAAGACACTATTCACCGAAGGCCAGCTCAGGTGGGGCCCATGTCTCGATCCCAAAACACATGGAACAGATCACACCATTGCGATCCTCTCAGAAAAACACACATTATTGATTATTCATCTGCCAAAATCGGACTCCTGGTGTTAAAACTGCGTTTCTCCGCAAACGCCAAAACCCGGCCTTGTGGGGCCTGCACCCCATTCATAGTCCCAACACCCCTAAACCATCTCAAAAAGTCCGCCATACCATCAGGGTCTCAACGCCACTGATGGAACCTCATTTGGACGCTCCGGGTAGAAGTTACAACGGTCCGAAGTCATAAAATAATAAAATATTATTATTTTAAACAACGTTTCTAACTCCTGGGCCACGATCCTGAACCTTTAAACCCTCGAACCCACACCGATGGGTTCACCTTGTCGTCAGGGTCGCGTCGCCGTAGACGGCACGCAAATCCAACTTCCGGATTGCAAGAAATGGGGGTTTAAAAACCCCAGTGTGAGAAAAAGTGGCTAGACCGGCCCGCCGCCGCCGGCCCGCCCTAGCCGGCGGCCCTCCGCCACGTGGCGCCCCGCACCGCCGCGCTCTGGCGGCTGGGTTGGCGTGCCGCCGCAGACCGCTGTGCGCCGCCGCGCCAGTGCTGCACCGACAAACCTTCTGAGGTTTTCCAGAGGCACCTCTGGGGTTCAAACGCAGATCCGGAAGCATCTGCGTGCCCCCCGAGACCCCATCTACCCATATGCAGGTTCAAAACAGAGAAAAACACAAAAATTTGGGATTTGGGATTTTCAAAATGTAAAACTCCTATCTGTTGGAGGATCGCCGATGCTTTGGGTGCAGAATGGTGCTCGCGACGCCCTGAAGCTGGATCTGCCGACGATCTGTGTAGAAAACAGATGATCAGGGCTCGAATCGGCGAAGAACGGAGGTCGGGAGGAGGGGCGTCATCTGCTGCGCGTAGGAGGTGGGAGGGGGAGAAGTGAAATTTTTTTCTTATGTTTTTATTTGAAAACCTCCAGTTAAAGCAACGCCCCCGACTCCGCGCCCGACATAGACAAAATCAAGGTCACCCCTAGGGTAAACACACCGTTTTGAACGCAACGACAGACTCAGATTTGCGATATGAGATTCAATTCATAAGTTATTTGAGCCGATGCTCGTAAACTAACTTTTCCACTTATTTATGAAAACACCCCTGGTGGTGCTTTCCACCGCAGCCCACGACCGCAATGTTTACACCTTGCCTAGGGTAAACAGCATGTTCTGGACGCAATTGTGCACTCAGATTCCCATTCTGAGCTACTGTTTAGGAGATAACACACCCCTGGCATGTGCATAGTATTAAAAAAACTTAATATTTTTATAAAACAATTTCCAGGCACACCGGGCCTCATAATCGCACGCCGTCTTTACGCTTAGCTCTGGAATTAGTCATATAAATATTACAAAGTCTGACAGAGCCAAAACCTGAGTCGCTACATCCTCCCCCCTTAGAAATTTTCGTCCACGAAAAGCCATAATCACAAGGAAAGTGACTGGACTCTCAACTAGGTACCACACCAGCAATTTCACCAACAAACACCCATGCACGAATAGATAAGTCAGAGGGACTCATCCACCACACCTCAACACTATCCGCTTTTGGTGGCACTGACTCGCCCACAAGTTTTTAATCGCGTCACAAAAATGCGTCTCGGTGGGGAAATGATCCCTCTTCCTTTCGCATTCGAAGCACGCCGAACAAAACCATCACACAGGGTCTTACTGACGCCCTGAACAAAACTCGAGAAAATAACAAAAGGAAAGAGTACTGCTGAACAATGTATATCAAACTACTGTAGTAAGTATAAATGACACAATGCGTACCTCTATCCAACCGCAGAGCCTCTGGGTCAACATATCCTAGGGCATGCAACTATCCTCACCCTCGGCCACCAGCTCCCTGAGCTTGGCATAGACCTCCTGGGGGTGGGGTTGGTGGAAAATGATATTGCCTACCACCGCCTCCTACTGCACCAGCTTCATGGCCATGTCCGCCGCCCTGCAGACCTCCTTGATCGAGATGCTGCCTCTGCCAAGGCGGTCCATCAATCGTCTCACTCTCAGTAGCACGACGGGTCAAACAATCTCTAGAAAGATTTCCCCAACCATCGCAAGCATAACACCGCCTCTTCTATGGCTGACCAAAACTGGACTGTGAGCCCTGTGAGCCATGAGCCTAATATCCTCCACCCCGAGATCGCCTCCTGAAACATCGGCCACGTCCGAGCCCATGAGTCTGTCGCCGGCTACCAGATGTCGACGTCTCTGCTCTCGTGTGCCCAGCACTATCAGGGGGAATCTGCTCAGCCAGAAAGCTCTCCACCACCAACGCTCGCTCTAGTAGCCCAGCATAGGTGGGCAGACACAAGGAAACCACACCTGCTTAGATGTATCTACATAGTCCCTACTTGAAGGTCTGAGCCCTAAAGAACGGGTCTCGAACTATATCCAAGGAGTAGTGCGACAGGTCCGTATACCTCGCTGAGTACTCCAACACAGTCAGGCCCTCCTGCCGAAGCTGTAGAAGCTCCTAAATCCACACTGACCTCAACATCACTGAATAGAACTCCTCCATGAAGATCCGCTCAAACTATGCCCACGTGAGCGTCTCCTCGTCATGGGACTGTGTCACCAGGCTCCACCATCGCCCGACCAAACCATGAAGAAGGCTCGCCGCAAGGACCTCCATCTGATATAGAGGTGTCCCCACTAGGTGGAAAACTCGGGTGACTACCACAAGCCAGTCACCCTGGGGGTCGGATCACCCCAAAACCTTAGAGGTCGCTACCTCTGGAACTCGTGCAGTGCACTTAGCCTGCGCACAACCTCGTCCTGCACTGCCAGCACAACCAGCTGCTCGACAGGTGGTGGCTCAACTGGCGAACCACCTAGAGGTCTGGCCTCAGAACCTACACCCTGGTCCACAGCCTCTGCACGGGGCGGATCATCACCACAATCCCGCTACAGAACCCTCGTTGGCTGTCGTTGTGGAGGTATCCTAAAATACATTCAAGGACCACCACATTCAATGAGTATATCTGGAGATATGACTCAAGAAGGACAAGGAAAAACCCAAAAAACCCAGTCCTATATGATGCATGTACCGTTATGTCCCTGAGACCAGTATACGAATGTACCGAGTCAAAAGGCAAGTTATCAGAGTCCTGGTGTATGGATACGTCGGCCGCCACACCAACACTGGAGTCTCTAGCCCCGAAAGCCGAACTCAAAACATCATAACACTGCCTCTATACAACCCAAACCAAACTCACATCTAGACCAGCTATGCTCTGAAATCACAAAGGTGGAACCTCCTCTGATACCACTCTGTCACGACCCGACCCAACGGGGCTCGTTCCGTGACATCCCAAGCCCACCTCCAATAGGCCAGGGGCTGGCGTCTAGGGCCGAGTAGGCCATCACACACATGGGAGGCATTAGCCTAAGGTACCTGTACACATGCACCCACATACACCTACATGAAGCAGTGCAGAGATATATAAAACTGAAAAGAAAATGCATGCATACAATTATCCCAGCCAGAGTGCAACAACAATACATAAAGGGAAAAACAGGTCCCACCAAAAGAAATGTACAAAATCACGTCCAAACTACTCTGAAGAAGGGGAACACTGCCACAAACACCCACCAAAAAGCTCCCTCGACACCACACTAGTAAACACCGTGGTCAGTCTCCCTCACTCAGCTCCGCCTACTCCGAGACCTCTTGGGACTTCGTCGAAAGGCTTGTGGTCTGCACAAGACACAAACATATGCGGGCAAAGCCCGTGGAGGGGTGAGTATAAAAATACTCAGTAGGCACCCCAAAAACCCAAAACAAAAGAGAGAAACTGAAAGGAAACAGTCCGCTCATCCCAGCCAGAGGGAACCCAGATGAGAGAGAAACTCCATCTCGTGACCATCCTCGGCTAAAAACAACCTGTCAGCTCAGCTCAAGTGTATGCCCATACATACACCTTGAACAATCCAGATATACTCATCTCGTGCAACAAGCCACATGAGGTATGAACCTCATCACCAGAAACATTACACAACCAGGAGAAATGCTCCACGATCACTGTCATCCCAGGTGACATTCGTCTGAGAGATACACTCCATCGGGTTTAACAGAAACATCTCAGACGCTCACCCAAGAGATAACGCTCGTCGGATATCGTCACTGAAGAAAACACGCTGAAACAGTCCGAAAAACAAACTCCTCGGATAGGGGATCACTCCTATGTTCTGCTAGGGGATACCAGAACCCACAGAGGTATACGAAGATCTCGCAGATAGGGGATCACTCCCAGGGTCTGCTAGGGGATACCACAACCCGATTTGGCATTCATAGAAACATGTCACTCAGATAAGGGATCGTCGCTCATGTAATGGTGGTCACGACGATATTAGAACCCTATCTGGTATAACTCACGATGTAGGGGATCGAAGCGATGATGCCATAACCCTACTGAAACCACGTGCTGAGTAGGGGATCACATAACCAACGATACCGCAACCCTACTATAAACCTGATGCTGAGCAGGGGATCATATACCCGACGATGCCACAACCCTACTGAGCACGACCCACTGCATAGGGGATCATATTCCCGAAGATGCCACAAACCCTACATGGTTAACCTTCTAGATAGGGGATCATCGCCCACAGATTAGCGGTCACAGTGATGCCAAGAACCTGATCTAGGGAAAAGATGCTAGAGGATCCTGCTCCGGTCCCACCGGAGGGATACCACAACTCTAACAGATTAAACATCCCATTGAGAGGATCAAAAGCCTATACTAGGGTTGTGATGCCGCACGAACCCTCGTAGGAACGAACCAAGGGAGTGCCCTCAACCACTGCTGGTCCAAACGTTGCTAACCCAAGAGACCCGTCATAATGCCACACTGCGCACCTCCAAGGCTGATACAGAGGCCACCATCGCGATCTATGCAGAAAAACACACTAAATACGCTATTTACTCACCCGAAACGGAGCACCGGTGAAGAAGGAACTATTCATCATAGCTAGCTTGTGTGGGGCCCACACAACGATCCCGAAACCCACCAAGTGGATCATGCCACGGTGATCCCCTCAGAAAAACACACGAGATCCAATACTCGTTTGTCTGAAATGGACGCCCGGTGAAAAATACACTATTCACCAAAGGCCAGCTCGGGTGGGGACCACGCCTCAATCCTGAAACACATTAAACGGATCGTACCATTGCGATCCTCTTGGAAAAACACACTGGATCGACTATTAATCCGCCAAAATCGGACTCCGGGTGTGAAAGCTGCGTTTCTCCGCAAACGCCAAAACCCGGCCTCGTGGGGCCTGCACCCCATTCATAGCCCCAAAACCCGAAAACCATCTCAAAAAGTCCTTCATACCATCAGGGTCTCAAAGCCACTGACAATATGTCATTCAGACGCTCTGGCTAGAAGTTACAACGGCCCGAAGTCGTAAAATAATACAATATTATTATTTTAAAAAATGCTTCTAACTCCTGGGCCAAGATCCCGAACCTTTAAACCCTCGAACACACACCGTAGGGTTCATCTTGTCTTCTGGGTCGCGTCGCCATAGATGGCACACAAATCCGACTTCTGGATTGCAAGAAACGGGGGTTTAAAAACCCCCGTGTGAGAAAAAGTGGTCGGACCAGCCCTCCGCCGTCCAGCACCCCGCGCTGCCACGTTCTGGCGGTTCGGCTGGCACGCCACTATGGGTCGCCCCTGTCAGCCTCCACTGGCGCCGCCGTTACGGTGCCACGTCGACGGACCTTCTGAGGTCTGTTGAAGGCACCTAGGGGGTCCAAACGCAGATCCAGAAGCATTTGCGCGCCCCTGGGAACCGATCTACCCATATGTAGGTTCAAAATAGAGAAAAACACATAAATTTTAGATCTGGGATTTTCAAACCGTAACATGCCTACCTTTTGGAAGATCTCCGACGCTTTGGGTGTAGAAAGGCGCTCGCGACGCCATGAAACTGGATCTGCCGACGATCTGCGCAGAAAATAGACGATCGGGGCTCGAATCGGTGAAGAACGGAGGTCGGGAGGAGGGGTGCGTCCACTGCGCGTAGGAGGTGGGAGGGGGAGAAGTGAAATGTTTTTCTTATTTTTTTTATTTAAAAACCTCCAGTTAAAGCAACTCCCTCGACTCTGCGCCCGACATGGACAATGTTAAGGTCACCCCTAAGGTAAACGCATCGTTCTAAATGCAACGAAAGGCTTGTATTTGTGATCCGAGACTCCGTTCAAAAGTTATTCGAGCCGATGCTCGTAAACTAACAATTCCACTTATTTACGAAAACTCCCATGGTGGCGCTTTCCACTGCAGGCCCACGCCTACAAAGTTTACACCACTCTTAGGGTAAACGACACGTTCTGGACACAATCATGCCCTCAGATTCCCGTTCTGAGCTACCATTTTGGAGATAACACACCCCCACCATGTGCATAGTATAAAAAAACTTAATATTTTTATAAAATTTATTCTGGGCACACCGGGCCTCGAAATCGCATGTCGTCTTCATTCCTAGCTCTGGAATTATTCATATAAATATTCCAAATTTTGACATAGCCAAAACCCAAGTCACTAAATCTTAATGGTACATACATGTACTTTTAAAAATGGCCTATTTGTGACCAGATGAAAAATACTCAGGAATCTATAACTCTTTACCCTTTTAGGGTAGAGGAAGGGTCACCATCTGTTGTGACTGATCAAAACAGGGAAGCAGGTCCATTTGTAGAGACCGAGGGTGCTGCTTCTCCTAGTCAAACAATCTCTACCCCAACAATGGAATGAAATCCAGAAGTTGCGGGCTCACTTGACTATGCTAAGATGACTCTCATGGATAGAGATAGGGTAGTATTTTTGGTGAGGGATAAGTCTAGTGACAATCCCAAGGCCATGCTGGATCTCAGAGGTGCTTCAAATGTCAGGGAGAAAATCAATCTTGATCGAACGGATTTTGGCCCTACAGAGGGAGTCACTCAAGATACTACTGTTTCATATACTTATGGTGGCTTCAGTGAAGTCATAGTGAAGGGGGCTAATGTTCCATCCCCTAAAAATTTGGAGAGGGATATCATGCTCTTTTTTCCAGTTCTGTGAGGGATTATAATTTCTGCACCTAGGATTCCTTGGCTAGAATCCTTATCTGGAATGACCATCCTTATATTCCTTATATTAACCGACAACCTTTTGAGGTCTACCTTGAGGGATAATATTTCGGCCAACCATGGCCCAATATCTTTAGTCTTCCCGTGTATCCACATGGCACCATTGATGATTGAACATTCAGTGTCACTTGTTTTAGATAGAGGCATGACTATGGGGGGTGGTGGTATTGATGCAATCTCCCCTCCATCCCCAAAATCCCAACCACAATCTTTTCCAATGGATATATATTCCCCTACCCTATCATCCATTACCATTAACATAGATGTGGTTGTTACTGGTTCAAGCTATGTTGTAGCTTTCGTTTCAATTCCCTCTCTGTTGATGTTCATTCTTGGCTATGTTTCATCGTCAGGGAGTGATTCCGAGACCATCTAAGAAAACATAGTCGATTTCATCCCACTCAGTAAAAAGCATGGAAGTACATTTGGGGATTAATCTCCCAAACTCTACTGGATGAGATTCCAGTGAAGCTACCAAATCTACACTTCTAGTTTTTGGTACGGGGCTTTGGTGGATTCAACTATCATGGAATTTATGATATAGTGAGAAAATTTGTTGTTGTTGAAGAAGAAAATGGTGAACTTGAGTCTCGACTCTCCATGGAGGAGTCAATAGTTTATCTGGATGCTACACAAAAAATACTCATTGAAGAAGCTACCACTCATGCTGGAACAATTTTGAATTTTCAAAACTAACCAATGAAGCAAGAGTCTTTGATGGAATAGCTTGACCAGGAAGTGGAGCAACAATTCCAAAAGCTGGTCAGCTCAAACAGGAGAAGACCTGGACCGTAACCACTATTGAGGAGGGGAAATGGAAAATGTAGGAGGGAGACAGAACCAACCTGTAACACCCCGACATTAGTTACCCAGAGTCTGTACATTATTTTAATACATTGACATGATTACAAAGAATCAAGTCCCAAAAGATTGATCAGTATAGCAGTCTTGGAAGATAGATTATATACATGAAAGCTAAATTACACATTAGAAAATAAAACACAACATAAATGATCCTTTGAGAACGTCATTAATCCCATAGCTTAACCCTACTTATCAATCATAATACACTTCTTGTAATCATAAGAAAATTAAAACATAGAAAGGGGTGAGCTCAGATGATCAGTAAGGATAAAAATATAACAGAAACTTTCATAAATAAGAATAAACATTTAAGGCAACGTATAAGACTAAAACAAAATTCTTTTAAACTTAATCTTCAGAAAAATATGGAAAATATATAATAAAATAATTCCATTTACTTATTCACATTGATATTCTACTAGTCTAATAATCACATGAAATATCAATAGCCACTTCTATAATTATGAAATGCAAAATTCCAGACTTCATAACCACATAGTCAAGGCCTTGTGCCAAGACTACAAATAATATTTGTCAATGTGTTGTTCCAAGACACTAGTTTGTCTCATGAGACCTACTGATGCATCGTGGAGATATAGCAGGCTCCACCCATCACATACTATGTCCAATTCATTCCACATATGAAATGGTTTAAACATAACATAAGCATTCATATTAAAACTGGCATACAAAATATTAATACTTTATCCATAAACCATGAATTGTATAAAAATAACACATCCATGGTCAAAAATATCACAAAGCCTTCAATATAATATTGAATATTTGTATCATAATAAATAAACTTCAAACATGTTTAAAATCCATTAAAGGATTTTGACATAGATGAAAATGATTTGTAAAACTCTTTGACAAAAATATCCCTTTTTCATGAATACAATTAAAAGTTACACAATTTTGAAAGGAAGACATTTAAAGACATTTTTTAATCAAATTTTCCCATAAAAATTTGAAACTCTTGAAACTAATTAACATTTTAAAACATTCATTTCTACTTAAATAAATCCTTAAAACCATTTTGAAAACATGGACATTAATGAGAATGGTTTAGAAGAATAAATCTTTAAAACATTTAAAATGATGTTTTAGTGAAAATTCCCTTAAAAATAATCCCTTTGAAAACTAATTTATGAAACATGGACATGGATAATAAATATTTACTAGTAGATACTTACGTAAAAACAACCTCAGATAATAAAGAGATTGAGAAATTAACCCTTAACTTGAACTTTCCTTTAGTCGAGGGTATGTTTAACCATATGTATGAAGCCCTTAGTATGTTATTAAATTATAACAGAACCATATTAATATTTATGATATCATACATGATTCATTTATGACTTTATACTACCAATTTAATAATTATTTCAATTTTAAATTAACATTTTGTGTAATAATCTCTTTCTTTACCGTACATGTTTTAAATTGTTACTCCTGATTGTATCACTTAGATTAAGATTTAAATACTTATAGAATATATAAAATGATTTATATATAATATATATTTAGAATATAAATATGTATAATAGACATATATATGAAATGGAAAACACCATTTATGGAGACGTCAGTCCGTACGTACGCATAAACGTTGTTTTCGTTTTCATATCGTATTGAACGAAACTAAGTAAATAAGATATATATAAGTGAATATATATATATAACTCCAGAAGAATTATTATTTCATATATTACAAACTTATTAGTGATATATATTTTATAATCATCATTGAATGGTGAATGTGGAAATGAATCTCATCACGTCGTGGAGACGGTATTCCGTACGTACGCACGAGCGATAATATCAATATATTGATGAAGAAATAATATATAATTGGATGTTATATCACATATAAAGAATTATTAACATGTTATATTTATTATTTTCATCAGTTATACTCATTATTGTACCCATCCAAATAATGATGTGTTTGAATAACAAACTACACCACGACGTGGAGATGGTAATCCGTACGTACGCACATATGGTGACTTTTTCTTTTATAGGATGGATAGAATGATGAATATTGTTGTAAAATTTCTATAATAACATAAAAGTATATATAATATACTATATTTATTATTTTATAATGGAAAAAACAAATAAAGAGGAAGTGGAAGAAGAAAATAACTTGAAAGATGTGATGAAATATTTACCTATTTTCGGGTTCTTCCTTCTAATTTGATCAAAAGGGTTCCTTAGGATGTCTTTCTGACTAAAGTAATGCCTCTATGATAAAGGTAGGAATGTTGGGAGGATATTTTTGTGTGTGTTGGCCAAGAAAAATGGCTTTGTAGGTGTGAAATTATGAGATGGGGAAGTGCCGTTTTATAAGATATGGTGAGGGTCACTTTAGGAAAAGTTTGAAATATTATTTTGTAATAAAAATATTTTAGGCTTATAATGGCTCCAAAATAAATTATTTTAAGGATAAGGTGGATATGTGTATAAAACCTCTCATAAAATAGGTTTTAGACATGTTTAGGTTACCATTTTAACCATATCTTTTAGATTTAACCCATAGTTAAATAGTTTAACTTTTACCATGTCTTCTTGTATTCATACACTATATGGTTAATAAACTTACTCTAAACTTACAAGGGAACCTAAAGTAGTTCATTAATGAAATATATAATATTATTTAAGCCCTTTGGCCTAAAATTATATTTTTAGGAATATTATATCAACCAATAATATAGTATTTGTTTTAAAAACTATTTTATGTCAATTTTGAAATTATTTGGTATTTGTTTAAATGTAAAAATCATAACAGTGTGATTACTTCAAAAAATAGATTTAATAAACCCTAAAATGTCATATTAACCTATTAAATTAGTTTAATTCATCAAAAGTCTCAAATTACAATATTTGGGTATTTATAATACCAATTATTTTAATCTTTTATTAATAATGTAATTACTACATCGTCATTTTGTCATAAATAAATTTAATTATTTTATGTCTATAAATTATTAATAAAATGAAATTATGTAGGAAATCTTTTTATCTTTCTAATTAATATTTATAGTCTAATTTATCTTATGTATAACCCTACATTAAAAATGTTTTAGTTATGAAAACTTGAATTTTAACACTTTTAACTCTTCCTTAAATTAAATAATAATAAATGTCCTAATCTAATCCAAGTTTATATAAAGGATCATATTTTATTTCTAAGGTTTTTTTGGTAGAATTAGACTTATCCAATATAATTAGGACACGTGTTAGAGTAATTATAATATCATTTTTACCCTTAATTACCCTATTTACATTTACCTGTGGTAAATAAAGGTCAAAAGTTTCTATTCACCAAAAATTATTTTCATCTTATTTAAACAAATTTTATTTTCTAGGGTTAACCGTGTCTCTTATATTTTTGAAATTTAAATCACAGAAGCGGTAAAATTATGTTTTATGAAAATTGGAAAATGCTCCTAGGAGGTTGGTAAAAGACGGTAAAAAGTTCGATAAAATTTTATATATCAAAACTTTTTATAAAATGACTCCAATTAATTAAATTAAACTTATATAGGTATTATATATCTATTTTTACCTAAAAAATTAAAATAAATAACTAATTACGTAAATAAAAAGTTGGTTTTAAACAATAACGGTGTGTTTTTTACTATTCATCAAAAATTGAATGTTTTCAGAAAAATACCAAAAATTCACCCAAAGAAAATTTTGATATTCTGAATTAAAAAATGAAGCCTATTTTACCATATTCAAAACATAGAATATACATTAATTAATTTAAAACTAATTCTGGTTGTCAAAACCAAAAAGAGTTTTTTTAAAAAGTGAAAACTATCAATAGATTGACATGTGTTTGTGTCAAATTTAAATGTAAAATTAATTATAATGAACTAAATTGTATTAAATGATAAAAATATAATATAATTATAATTCAAAACCTTTCATATTTATAATTTAACAATATAAATTATTTCGATAACAAAAAGATGTTTTCAATTAAAACTTAATATTTTTCACTGTTTGTCAAAATATGAAAGTTATCCGAAAAGTACTTAAAATTTATCCAAAATAAATTTTTATGTCCTGATTCTATATAATAATTTAATTTCATTAAATTTAATATATAAAAGTTTCAAATATTTGTTTTAAAAAAGGTTCTCTGTTATAAGGCGGTAAAGTTGCATTTTTTGAAAAGTACTTGTTTTATCTAAAAAAATGAATTTGTTCTTAAATTATATCTAAGAAACACATAATATTAATTTCAACATTATATAGAGAATATAAGATTCAAAATTCATTTAATCCTATTTATAACCGCTTTTTTAACGGTTAGTTTAGTAAGTTGTGGTGCGCTCGAACACGGTGTTCCATGTAGCGCAAGCTATTGAATTAATTTAATGAGATAATGTGCTATGAAATCTTGGGGTGTTACATTCTACCCTAATTCAATAAATTGTGTCCTCGCAATTTGAAATTGTTCTTTAAAAATAAATGGTTTAAAATAGAAAAATACCTTTGTTGAAACCCCACATCAGAAATTGGGTTAATAAAATTTAGTCTTAATAAGAGGGAAAGGGAAATGAAAAGGTCACCACCCAATTATGATCTCAATTTGAAGAACAATGGTGGAAATTATAGACACATAATTGGAGGTAAAACATATATATTTATAGAGATTGATTTAGGTCATCCATCACAAACAAGCGTACAATTGAGAGCCTCAAAGCCATCCATCTATGATGATTCAACATATCATCGGTTCAACAAAACCTAAGGTATTAGGAAAACACATTTTTGGTTTTAAGATCACTTACCTAAAGTTTAAGAATTAATTTATTCATATAATAAGATGATATATATATATACTTGAAAAGTAGAGTTTTATCCTTCAACTAATTTCTACCACAAACTCATCTTTCACTCCAAAAGAAAATAGATTTCAAAAATATTTTATTTTTCCTAATCGTATAGGGTTCCAAACCAAATGAATTTATAATTTATCTATTAGACAAAAAAACTACATTATACAATCCAGAACATCACATAAGACATTGGTAGGTGATGCACCCTTGTCGCTCTTCAGTTGTGGGTTCAAGTCTCGCGGCCTTGCCGGACGCGACGGGTTGTCGCCCGACCTTTTGGTTGTCCTTTTTATGAAAATCCAAAACTAATCTCGAGAAATGATTTAACCTTAAAAATAGTATCCAATGTCCAAATTAATCAATTCCAACCTTTAGACTTATCCAAAATACTTTTATTCAAACTCACAGTCTAAAATTTATAAGGAGGGTAAACACAATGGAGATCCTTCTTTCTACATAAACATGTGAATACCTTCATCATGTATTCTCTTAAAACATAGTAACACCCAGAATTACCCTAAAAACTTATTGATTACATTCATTCTCCCTTATTACTTATAGAATAATAGATATACTCCTTATATCCATAAATGTTGTAAACTCCAAAAATGATGGAATATACAAATCATTAATCAGTTTCAAGGTAGTCAAGAATATCCAATATAATTTATCCTAATCAATCATCTATTATTCCAAAATTAATACCTTAGTATCCGGACTATATTAAAGTTTTGTCTTTCCTTTAACCATGTATTTTCCAAAAAGTTTGACATTCCATTGAGTCACTTTTCTTGGTTCTAAACAATCTCAAGTCCTTAATGAAATAGTACTGCAGTACAATCCTTTTATACTATATAATTCTTATAACATGTACATCATTAATACAATACTCAAATGACACAATACTTTAATAAAAACATAATAACTCTTAATCATCCCTCTTTATCTTTGGTAGTATCAAAAATTGATTATTATCCAATAGCAGCATTTGGAGTATACTCTGATGATTTGGACATTAATTTGCATAGTGTCCCAACTCCTCGTAGATGAAGCATTTTACATTTGATACCTTTTTCTTACCTTTACAATCACGTACTTGGTGTCCTTTTTCTCCACAGTTATAACAAACTCTCATTCCCTTCTAAAAATTTACCAAGGTGATTCTTTCCACAATTATCACATATGGGAAAATGCTTCTTTCCCTTATTTCCTTTATCCGTCTTTCTTTCTACCGTCCTTTTCTTCTCTGGATTACCTTAAGAGGCATAGGACTCAAAGAATTATTTACTTATATTAATAACACATGATATAATTTCTTCATATGATGATAATACATGGGAGACTATTTCTTTTCTAAATGTTGGCTTAATACAATGAAAGATATGATACTTCTTACTCTTTGGATCATGCGTATTGCTGGAGGTCTCATTACCTCTACTAGGAAACATTTCTAAATAATGGAATACACTAGGTTAGTTTATAAATTGAAATGCATAATTCCAGAATTGTAAAATACCTAACTTAAATTGAAAATATTATGCATATAATCTATAATCATAAAACGTACTTTTTGAGAAAGTATTTACTCCTAAATCCTTCATAATGGTTTGTAATGAAAATGTTAATTATCCTAAGCATATCCCTCGGGAGTGTCATAACCAAGAGTGCAGTAAGGCCTATTTTTGTGCACCATTTCCCATTTGAGTCTTGCTCAAAGTGGTGTTTTTGGGTTTTACCCCTAGGTACATCTATGCCTAAGCTGCCTCTACCTGCTCATATCCAGACAAGGATGTGTTGGTTGGAAAACTCACAAAATCTCTATAGTACCAAAATTCAAGTAATTTCTTCTATACTAATCCTCAATATCTATATTAGGTTAATGTTCTATAATCAGTGTTTAACTAAATATATTTCCAAGGATGTTGCTAAACATCATCTGATACCAACTATAACACCCGACCCCAGTTACCTAGAGTCAATGCATTATTTTATTACATTGGCATGATTACAAGGAATTAATTCCCAAAAGACTGATCAGTTTAGCAGTCTTGGAAAATAAATTACATACATGAATGTTACATTACACATTGGAAAATAAAAAACAACATAAATGATCTTTTTAGAACACCATTAATCTCCTAGCTTAAACCTCTTTATAAATCATAATACACTTCTTGTAATCCTGAGAAAATTAAAACATATAAAGTGGTGACCTCAGATGATCAGTAAGGATAAAAATATAGAAAAAACTTTCATAAATAAGCATAAACATTTAAGGAAATGTATAAGACTAAAAAAATCCTTTTAAACTTAAACTTCAGCATAATATAGAAAAGATACAATAAAATAATTCCATTTACTTTTTCACATGGATATTCTTCTAGTTGAGTAATCACATGCAATATCAATAGCCACTTTCATAATGACGGAATGCATAATTCCGGACTTCATAACCACATAGTCAAGGCCTTGTGTAAAGACTAAGAATAAGATTTTTTCAAGGTGTTGTGCCAAGACACTAGTTTGTCTCATGAGACCTTCCGATGCATTAAGGAGATATAGAGGGATCCTCCCATCCCTTACTAAGTCCAATTCATTCCTCATATGAAAAGGTTTAAACATAACATAAATATTCATATTAAAACTAGCATAAGAAATGTCAATACATTATCAATAAACCATGAATGGTATAAAAATAACACATCCATTGTCGAAAATATCACAAAACCTTCAATACAATATGGAATATTTGTATCATAATAAATCAACCTCAAACAAGATTAAAATCCATTAAAGTATTTTCACATAGATGAAAATGATTCGTAAAACTCTTTAAGAGAAATATCCCTTTTTCAGGAAAACATT
This sequence comes from Viscum album, assembly GCA_963277665.1. Taxonomy (NCBI): domain Eukaryota; kingdom Viridiplantae; phylum Streptophyta; class Magnoliopsida; order Santalales; family Viscaceae; genus Viscum; species Viscum album. The sequence goes on along the minus strand of OY728165.1, from coordinate 1,328,135,958 downwards.
TAAAAATCACACAATTTAGAAAGGAAGACATTTAAAGAAATTTTTGAATCAATGTTTCCCACAACACTTTGATACTTTTTAAAGGAATTAACATTTTAAAACCTTCATGTCCATTTAAATAAATCCTTAAAACCATTTTGAAAACATGGACATTAATGAGAATGGTTTAGAAGAATAAATCTTTAAAACATTTAAAATGATGTTTTAGTGAAACGTCACATAAAAATAATCCCTTTGAAAACTATTTTATGAAACATTTAAATGGATAATAATTATGTACTATTAGATACTTATGTAAAAACAACCTTGGATAATAAAGAGATTGTGAAATTAACCCTTACCTTGCACATTACATTAGTCAAGGGTACGTTTAACCTCTTGTGTGAAGACTATATTATGTTATTAAATTATTCCAGAACCATAATAATATTTATGATATCATACATGATTCATTTATGACTTTATACTACCCATTTAATAATAATTTACATTTTAAATTAACATCTCGAGTAATAATCGCTTTCTTTATCGTACGTGTTTTAACTAGTTACTCTTGATTGTATCACTTAGATCAAGATTTAAATACTTCCAAAATATAAAACATGATTTCTATATCATATATATTTATAATATAAATATGTATAACAGAAATATTTATGAACTGGAAAACACCATTTATGGAGACGGTAGTCTGTACGTACGCATAAACATTGTTTCTGTTTGCATATCATATTGAAAATATCTAAGTGAATAAGATATATGTAAGTATATATATATATATGTCCATTAGAATTATTATGTCATATATTACTTACTTATTAATTATATATATTTTATAATCATCATTGCATGGTGAATGTGGAAATGAATCTCATCACGTGGTGGAGACGATTATCCGTACGTAAACACGAGCAAAAATATCATTATATTTATAACGAACCATACTTTACATACATTGTTAATACTTCAAAATTGAAGCACACTTATTACAACATATGACAAAACCAGAAAGGACCGTATAGGTATAGTGTCTTTAGAAACTGGGAAACATAAACAACTGGTTCATAAATCTTCTACAGTGTCTCCCATTTATTTCATCATATCTAGGGTCCCTTTTAGCATATTCTACTTAATATCCATCTTCCTGACCTGGGGAAAAGAAAACATAAAAGGGTGAGCTCAAATTCTCAGCAAGGGCAAATAAAAGAAATAAAAATCATATCATATCTTTTTGAAAATCATAACATGCAAAAGAGATCATAACATCTTAACATGGAATAAATCATAGAAGTGAAAATGAGATCCCCATAATCATAACATGAAACATGAAACTTTGTGGCATGCACACATAATCATGGAAAATCATTTCTTGTTAGTCATGACTCATGGCCAAGACTATCTTAGTGGACAAAGTCCTTTTCTGAACCGAGTCACCCTCGTTCCAGTCCTGTTTCACTGAACCGGTATAACCTACCGTTCCAGCCATGTCTATCTCATGAGATATAAAATCTTTACCCAATGCATTGGAGGGAGATATAGGTCCCACCCATCTTATAATGAATCCTTTCTTATGTGTGCCACATAATCATAAATCATACATCATCGCATAACACATGTAACAAAAATGGGATTCTTGAAACATCATGACATCATAAAACAAATCATGACAACATAATCAAATCAATGTAATAATAGGGATAAAAAACAGAACCCTTTATTATCTTAGATGGAAAATAATTTTGATAAAACACTTGAACTCCATTCTTGAGGAAAATATCCTTTCTTCTTCAAAAACACTTTTCCTTTCTTAACATGTCATAAAATTTTAAAATAAAAGAAGTTGATTAAAAATAAACTTGAATACATGTAAAGGAAGCTTCTTGGAAATAATTTTTTAGAAATCCATTCATGCCGTATGAGTTAAAAAAACATTCTTCGCACTTTTGTCGGAAAAGTCAAAAAGTACCTCGTACGAAAAACGACAAAAGATTCCTTTCATACATATTACTAAAAACTCACCGAAGGGTAAAAATGGATTTAAACAATTGTATTTGGATGGAAATAATATAACATATTGATGAAACATGGATGTGGATGATAAAATACACCCCAGTAAATACTTACGAATAAACAATCTCGGATAAAAATGAGATTGTGATATTTTCCCTTACCTTAGGTCCGATTTTCTTTGTACGTGTCCGAAGCTCCTGTATAATGGTTTAAATAATGTTATTGAATTATTCCAGAATCATAAATGTTGATATGATATCATATATGGTCATTTTCTTAGCTTCTTATTAGTAATATTTCATTGTTACTTGTTACTCGGGTCTTTATTGCCTTTTGTTCTTATGCGTGTTTTGTCGAATAAATTCTTATTCTTCTTTTAAGGTTATAGATAAATTATATCCAGAATGGTATTAGTGTAACATATATCATATTTATTCATTCAATTCATTTATATAATTACTATGTAATGATGATCATGTAGAACGAGTCGCATCACATCGTGGAGACGGTATTCCGTACGTACGCACGAGTGATGATATCATTCCTATGATCGTGGAATTGTATTGGAGTATATATATATTTTTTCAGTATCAATATTACTTAATAATAATCATAAATAGTTACTCATTACACCATTATACCCATCCTTGTAAAGTGATGGTGGAAAATAGATTACACCACGGCGTGGAGACGGTATTCCGTACGTACGCACGCGCGGTGATTTCATTTTTCCGTAGGATGGATAGAAGGTGAATTAGGGTTGCTTCATATTTATAATAACATATAAGTATGTAAGTAATACTGATGATATTACTTTATCATGAAACAACTAAAGAAGAAGAAGTTGAAGAAGAAAGAAATTGAAAAGATCGGTAATGGATATTACCTCTTCTTTGGAACGCTTCTTTGAATCCTCCACTTAGGGAACTAAGATTGGTCTTTGAAGAAGAAAAGGACCTCTAGGATTATTCTATGGAAGTAGAGAGGAGAAAATGGAAGGGTTTGGCCGAGCTTGAGTGCTCAAATTGGTGTGAGGATGAGGGGGAGGAGGTTCCCTTTTATAAGGGAGGGGAGGGGCACCTTAGGAATATCTCATAATATTATTTTATATTAAAGTCAAAATCGGTTTATAATGGTTCCAAAGGGTTTTATTTCGAAGCTAAAGTGGGGATGGGTCGAAATCATATCAGCAAATAGTATTTAGACAAGTTTAGGGTATTATTTTAACCTTATCAATTAGATTTAACTCTAAGTTAAATAATTTAACTTTTACCATGTCTTTTTGTTTTCTTTCACTATATGGTTAATACACTTACTATAACATGCCAAACGAACCCCAAATTGTTTATTATTAATATATATATCCTTATCTAAGTCATTTGGCCGAACCTTAGATTTTTAGGAATAAAATAACAATTAATAATATAATATTTTATTTAATAACTATTTTGTGTCAATTTTGACACTATTTGATATATGATTTTTGTGAAAGTCATAACAGAATTATATGTTCGAACCAAGTTGATTAAATCAACACTAATATATCATAGTAACCTAGAAAATTAGTGGAATTCATAAAAAGTCTCAAATTACCTTTATTTTGGTGTTTATAACATCAATTATGTCAATATTTCATAAATAAGACAATTACTGCATCATCGTTGTGTCATAATTAAATTAAATTATTTAATGTATAAAAATTATAAATAAAATACCATTATGTAGGAAATATTTTTATCTTTCTAATGAATATTTATTATCTAATTTATCTTATGTATAACCCCATATTAAAAATGATTTACTTATTAAACTTTGATTTTAACTATTTTAACCCTTCTTTAAATAAATTAATAATAAATGTCCTAATCTAACCCAAGTGGGCCTAAATGGTCATATTTTATTCATAAGGTTGTTTTTGGTCGAATTACACTTATCCAATAGAATTAAGACATGTGTTAGGGTAATAGTAATATCATATTTACCCTTAGTTACCCTATTTACTATTAACCACGGTAAAAAAAGTAAAAAGTTACTATTCAACAAAAAATTATTTTTATCTCGTTGAACCACATTTTACTTACTGATATCAACCGTGTCTGTCGGATTTTCGAAATTCCATTCACAAAAGCGGTAAAATTAAGTTTTACGCAAAATTTCGTTTTTAACCTACCACTTAGTGGTTTCACTATTCATCAAAAATTGAAATTTTTCAGAAAAATACAAAAAATTCACCCTTGGCTAATTTCGGTATTCCGAATCCAAAAATGAAGTACATTTTGAAAAATATAATTTATAAAATTTCAAAAAGTGGTTATTATTATTCATAACGGCTAGTTTTAATAATATTTTAATAGCATATCGTTGTTTAGTGAAACTCGGTATTGCGTACGACGCAAGCTATCGAGGAAGGTCGCGATTGCGTGTAGAGTAAGCCAAGCAAGTGTGTAGTGAAAGATTTCTTTGAACAAAATATTACTCATAAAAATCTCGGGTGTTACATTCTACCCCCCTTCAAAAGAATTTCGCCCTCGAAATTCGTCACTTTGTAACAAACAGATGAGGATACTTCTCCCTCATCCTATCCTCAAGCTCCGATGTAGCTTCTTCAAGTTGGTGGTTCCTCCATAAAACTTTCACCAAGCGAGTGGTCTTGTTTCGTAGGACTTTTTCGCTATGATCTAGAATATCTATCGGTTGTTCTTCATAAGAAAGATCTTGCTCCAGCGGTACAACTTCTGAGCTGAGTACATGTGAAGGAACTGGTATGTACTTTCTCAGGAGAGATACATGGAACACATCGTGAACTTGAGAGAGATTCGGTGGAAGCGCCAATCGGTAAGCTACCTTCCCAACACGATCCAGTATTTCGAAAGGACCGATATATCTAGGGTTCAACTTCCCCTTCTTTCCAAACCTCATAACCCTCTTCCAGGGAGATATTCGTAAGAACACTTTATCACCCACTTCAAACTCTAGGTCTTTTCTTCGGTTGTCGGCATAAATTTTCTGTCGACTCTGAGCTGCTCTTATGTGTTGTTGAATAGATCTGACCTTTTCTGCCATTTCATCAACGAGATCAGGTCCTAATAGATTTCTTTCCCCAACTTCATCCCAGCAAGTTGGAGTCCTGCATTTCTTTCCATAGAGAGCTTCATAAGGAGCCATCTGAATACTGGAGTGAAAGCTATTATTATAAGAAAATTCCACCAAAGGTAGGTGTTGATCCCAACCTCCTTTGGAATCCATAGAGCAAGATCTCAACATATCTTCTAGGGTTTGAATTGTTATTTCAGACTGACCGTCTGTCTGGGGATGATAAGCAGGGCTGAAACTCAACTCTGTATCCAGAGTATGCTGAAGACTTCGCCAGAACTTCGAGGTAAATCTCGGATCCCGATCAGATATAATAGAAAGTGGTACTCCATGCAATCTTACCACTTCATTTACATATATCCTGGCAAGCTGATCTAGAGAGAAATCCTCTCTAATAGCAATGAAGTGTGCAGACTTTGTAAGACGATCAACTATGACCCAAATAGCATTATTGCCTTTGGATGTTTTAGGAAGTCCTGTGACAAAGTCCATAGTGATGTTTTCCCATTTCCATTCGGGTATCGGTAATGGTTGTAACATCCCCTTAGACTTTTGTCTCTCAGCTTTAACTTGTTGACAAACCATGCATCGAGAGACATATTCAGCAATATCTCTTTTCATGCCATCCCACCAGAAGTACTCTTTCAGGTCCCTATATATCTTCGTGCTTCCAGGATGAATAGAGAATGATGAACTATGAGCCTCATCCAGCAGCTCCTTCTTTAATTCAGGGATGGGAGGTACACAAACCTGATTCTTGAACTTTATTATCCCATCACAATCAAGGTTGAATTCAGGAACATTTCTCACCTTCTTTTGTAACTCTACATCTTCTTTCTGTGCCTCTTTAATCTTTACATGTATAGATGGTTGAACATTCATTTGAGAAAGATAATATTTTTCCCCTTTCATTATAATTCCAAGATCCATCCTTTGTAAATCCATAAATATTGGATCTTTTGTGATCCTCATCATGGATAAACTATCATGGTCTTGTCGACTTAATGCATTTTCCACCTTGTTTGCTTTCCCAGGGTGGTAATGGATTGAGCAGTCATAATCCTTAATCAGCTCCAACCATCTTCTTTGACGCATATTCAGCTCCTTTTGTGTGAAAATGTAATTTAAACTTTTATGATCAGTATAAATATCACACCTTTCACCATAAAGGTAATGCCTCCAAATCTTTAATGCAAAGATTACCGCAGCCCACTCCAAATCATGTGTTGGGTAATTTTGCTCATGGATTTTCAACTGTCGTGAGGCATAAGCTATCACCATATAATTTTGCATAAGAACACACCCCAATCCCTTCTTGGATGCATCACTGTATATCACAAACCTTTCTCCACTACAAGGTAGTGTGAGCACAGGTGCACTGGATAACCTTCTTTTCAACTCCTTGAAATTCTCTTCACATTCTTCCGTCCAGAAAAACTTAACTCCTTTCCGAGTCAACTTGGTGAGTGGATTAGATAATCGTGAAAAATACTTTACAAAACGTCGATAATATCCAGCCAAACCAAGAAAACTTCGGATCTCAGTTAGTGTTGTTGGTCTTGACCATCTTTCGATAACCTCTATTTTTTCTGGATCCACAGATATCCCCTCTTTTGAGATTATGTGACCCAAAAATGCAACTTTTTGAAGCCAAAATTCACACTTGGTAAATTTGGCATAAAGCTTCTCCTTTCTCAGGGTCTTCAATATAAATCTCAACTGATCTTCATGCTCTTACTTTCTCTTTGAATAGACAAGAATATCTTCTATAAAGACTACCACAAATTGATCAAGATAGTCTCTAAAGACTCTATTCATTAGATCCATGAAGATAGCAGGGGTATTAGTAAGACCAAATGGCATCACTATAAATTCATAGTGTCCATACCTTGTACGGAAAGCCGTCTTTGGTATATCCTCCCTTTTGACCCTTAATTGATGATACCCTGAACAAAGATCAATCTTGGAAAAGTATTGAGCTCTGCGTAGTTTTTCAAATAAGTTATCAATGCGTGGGAGAGGATATTTGTTCTTGATAGCGATCTTGTTAAGTTCTCGATAATCAATGCAGAGTCTCATTGATCCATCTTTCTTCTTAACAAATAAAACAGGTGCTCCCCAAGGTGACGCACTAGGGCGTATGAATCCCTTATCAAGATTCTCTTGGAGTTGCTTCTTCAATTCCTGCAACTCAATTGGGGCCATTCTATAAGGTGTCTTTGAAATAGGCAAAGCACCCGGTACGAGTTCTATTGAAAACTCAACTTCACGATTTGGTGGAAGACACGGTAATTCCTCCGGAAAGACATCATCAAACTCCCGTACAATGGGCATATTCTTAATCGTGAGTTTCTCACCAACCATTTGAGATAAATAACCTTCATTTAGTGGAATCAAGACCCATAAGATGGAAGAAATTTCCACTGGAAGGTTATATTCATCCTTGCATCGATAGACGATCATAGATTGATCTAGAATATGAAATGTGACTTCCCTTCTTTGGCAATTGATATGAGCTCCATGTAGAGAAAGCCAATCCATGCCAAGGATCACATCAAATTCCACTAAAGGAAGGATCACAAGATTTTCAGGAAGCACATTCCCACAAACTTCGATCGGAGAAGAATTATAAACTTTTGATGCGACTGTTGTGCCATTAGGTGTTGTCACAACTAACTCAACATCTAATTGTTGAGGTAATACGGTGATACCCTTAGAAAATTCTTTAGAAATAAAAGAGTGGGTGGATCCAGAATCAAACAAAACATTTTCTACTTTAGAGTGGATGGTAAGTGTACCTTTCACCACTTCGTTATCGTACTCCACATCGCTAATAGAAATTGTGTGTGACTTTCCTTTGTCTTTAGCCTTAAGATTTTGTTGACGTCGACCATCATCATCAACCCTTGGATTTGGGCATTGATTGGCATAATGCCCCATCTCCTTGCACTTGAAACATTGAAGTGTAGTAGGTTCATTCTGTGTATCTCTTCCTTTGTTTGCATCATTAGACATCTTCTTCCCATTGTCGCGGCATTCAAATGCCCGATGACCTTCCTTTCCACATTTGAAACATTTACTTGTCCCTTTAAGACAACTCCCTCCATGTTTCTTTCCACACTTTGAGAATAAGGGGAAGCTCATCTTCTTTTCAGTGTGCTCTTTAGATTTTCCTTTGAATTCCATCTTCCTCTTCTTATCAAACCCATGTGACTGATGGGTTACTCCAATCTCCATCTCGACTTTGAGATCACATCCAACGATTTCCTCGTAGCTATTGAAGTCCCTTATGGATAACGCCCTTCGAAGACTTGGTTTTAAGCCACTAAAGAATCGATCGATCTTACTCTCAGGTTGGATAATAATATCAGAAGCGTACCTTGCAAGTCTTGTAAAATTTGATTCATAGGTACCAACAGATTCATCATCCCTCTGCTTTAGTTCAAGAAAATCTTTCTCCATCTTTTTTCGGAGAATAAGAGGGAAGTACTTATTGAAAAATAAGTTCTTGAACTCGTCCCATTCCATAGACTCAATTTCATCCCTTTGCCTCATATTCTTAATAATATTCCACCATTGATTAGCATCTCCTTCCAAACGATACACTGCTAGGATGACTTTATCATGTTAAGAACATTGAAGAACTGAAAATATCTTTTCAGTAGTACTAATCCATTGTTCAGCAACTAATGGATCAGTAGACCCGCTGAAAGAAGGTGGACGCTGCCTCATGAAGGATTCAACAGAATGTTGCTCCTTCCTTTGCTCGTTTGGAAGTCCTGCATGATTCATATCTTGAGAAAGTTGTGTGAGCATGGCTACAAGATTTTTCATTCCAGCTCCCATATCATTGGGTTGCTCAGGGGGACAATAATTGCATTGCCCATCGCATTCCGCATTAACACGGTTCCTTCGGGTTCCAGCCATTGACTAAAACCAAGAAGAATAGTGTGAGCAACACTAATTATAATAGGAAAACCACATAATCAAGAATAAATTTTCACACTTAAGGTCTTATCCTAGGGTATTCATGGCCATTTCTAAAACACTAAGATTGTGTTCTATGCTTAGACTTATCCTTAGGGTTCTTAATAAGACTTTCACATCCTAGTTTCCAAAGGTTGAGTATACCTTTCCTCTGATACCAACTATAACGGTCTGGAATTACTTCCAGTGGACAATAATTGATACCTATTAGGGCACTCCATGGGCGGCTACACCCCCTGGGCGGGACACACCACCATCCCCAGTGGCAGCCATTTCCTCATGAAGCCCTTGGGCGGAGAGCCATGCTTCGTCCAACGCTCACATGTGAGAGTTCACAAGGATCGGATACATTCCTACCTCCTTTGCCTCTGATACCAACTATAACGACCCATACATTACATACATTGTTAATACTTCAAAATTGAAGCACACTTATTACAACATATGACAAAACCAGAAAGGACCGTACAGGTGTAGTGTCTTTAGAAACTGGGAAACATAAACAACTGGTTCATAAATCTTCTACAGTGTCTCCCATTTATTTCATCATATCTAGGGTCCCTTTTAACATATTCTACTTAATATCCATCTTCCTGACCTGGGGAAAAGAAAACATAAAAGGGTGAGCTCAAATGCTCAGCAAGGGAAAATAAAAGAAATAAAAATCATATCATATCTTTTTGAAAATCATAACCTGCAAAAGAGATCATAACATCTTAACATGGAATAAATCATAGAAGTGAAAATGAGATCCCCATAATCATAACATGAAACTTGAAACTTTGTGGCATGCACACATAATCATGTAAAATCATTTCTTTTTAGTCATGACTCATTTCCAAGACAATCTTAGTGGACAAAGTCCCTTTCTGAACCGAGTCACCCTCGTTCCAGTCCTGTTTCACTGAACCGGTATAACCTACCGTTCCAGCCACGTCTATCTCATGAGATATAAAATCTTTACCCAATGCATTGGAGGGAGATATAGGTCCCACCCATCTTATAATGAATCCTTTCTTATGTGTGCCACATAATCATAAATCATACATCATCGCATAACACATGTAACAAAAATGGGATTCTTGAAACATCATGACATCATAAAACAAATCATGACAACATAATCAAATCAATGTAATAATAGGGATAAAAAACAGAACCCTTTATTATCTTAGATGGAAAATAATTTTGATAAAACACTTGAACTCCATTCTTGAGGAAAATATCCTTTCTTCTTCAAAAACACTTTTCCTTTCTTAACATGTCATACAATTTTAAAATAAAAGAAGTTGATTAAAAATAAACTTGAATACTTGTAAAGGAAGATTCTTGGAAATAATTTTTTAGAAATCCATTCATGCCGTATGAGTTAAAAAAAACATTCTTCGCACTTTTGTCGGAAAAGTCAAAAAGTACCTCGTACGAAAAACGACAAAAGATTCCTTTCATACGTATTACTAAAAACTCACCGAAGGGTAAAAATGGATTTAAACAATTGTAGGTGGATGGAAATAATATAACATATTGATGAAACATGGATGTGGATGATAAAATACACCCCAGTAAATACTTACGAATAAACAATCTCGGATAAAAATGAGATTGTGATATTTTCCCTTACCTTAGGTCCGATTTGCTTTGTACGTGTCCGAAGCTCCTGTATAATGGTTTAAATAATGTTATTGACTTATTCCAGAATCATACATATTGATATGATATCATATATGGTCATATTCTTAGCTTCTTATTAGTAATATTTCATTGTTACTTGTTACTCGGGTCTTTATTGCCTTTTGTTCTTATGCGTGTTTTGACGAATAAATTCTTATTCTTCTTTTAAGGTTATAGATACCTTATATCCAGAATGGTATTAGTGTAACATATATCATATTTATTCATTCAATTCATTTATATAATTACTATGTAATGATGATCATGTAGAACGAGTCGCATCACATCGTGGAGACGGTATTCCGTACGTACGCACGAGTGATGATATCGTTTCTATGATCGTGGAATTGTATTGTAGTATATATATATTATTTCAGTATCAATATTACTTAATAATAATCATAAATAGTTACTCATTACACCATTATACCCATCCTTGTAAAGTGATGGTGTAAAATAGATTACACCACGGCGTGGAGACGGTATTCCGTACGTACGCACGCGCGGTGATTTCATTTTTCCGTAGGATGGATAGAAGGTGAATTAGGGTTGTTTCATATTTATAATAACATATCAGTATGTAATTAATACTGATGTTATTACTTTATCATGAAACAACTAAAGAAGAATAAGTTGAAGAAGAAAGAAATTGAAAAGATCGGTAATGGATATTACCTCTTCTTTGGAACGCTTCTTTGAATCCTCCACTTAGGGAACTAAGATTGGTCTTTGAAGAAGACCAGGACCTCTAGGATTATTCTAGGGAAGTGGAGAGGAGAAAATGGAAGGGTTTGGCCGAGCTTTAGTGCTCAAATTGGTGTGAGGGGGAGGGGGAGGAGGTGCCCTTTTATAAGGGAGGAGAGGGGCACCTTAGGAATATCTCAAAATATTATTTTATATTAAAGTCAAAATAGGTTTATAATGGTTCCAAAGGGTTTTATTTCGAAGCTAAAGTGGGGATGGGTCTAACTCCTATCAACAAATAGGATTTAGACAAGTTTAGGGTATTATTTTAACCTTATCAATTAGATTTAACTCTAAGTTAAATAATTTAACTTTTACCATGTCTTTTTGTTTTCTTTCACTATATGGTTAATACACTTACTATAACATGCCAAACGAACCCCAAATTGTTTATTATTAATATATATATCCTTATCTAAGTCATTTGGCCGAACCTTAGATTTTTAGAAATAAAATAACAATTAATAATATAATATTTGATTTAAAAACTATTTTGTGTCAATTTTGACACTATTTGATATATGATTTTTGTGAAAGTCATAACAGAATTATATATTCGAACCAAGTTAATTAAATCAACCCTACTATATCATAGTAACCTAGAAAATTAGTGGAATTCATAAAAAGTCTCAAATTACATTTATTTTGGTGTTTATAACATCAATTATGTCAATATTTCATAAATAAGATAATTACTGCATCATCGTTGTGTCATAATTAAATTAAATTATTTAATGTATAAAAATTATAAATAAAATACCATTATGTAGGAAATCTTTTTATCTTTCTAATGAATATTTATTGTCGAATTTATCTTATTTATAACCCCATATTAAAAATGATATACTTATTAAACTTTGATTTTAACTATTTTAACCCTTCTTTAAATAAATTAATAATAAATGTCCTAATCTAACCCAAGTGGGCCTAAATGGTCATATTTTATTCATAAGGTTGTTTTTGGTCGAATTACACTTATCCAATAGAATTAGGACATTTTATAGGGTAATAGTAATATCATATTTACCCTTAGTTACCCTATTTACTATTAACCGCGGTAAAAAAAGTAAAAAGTTACTATTCACCAAAAAATTATTTTTATCTCGTTGAACCACATTTTACTTACTGATATCAACCGTGTCTGTCGGATTTTCGAAATTTCATTCACAGAAGCGGTAAAATTAAGTTTTACGCAAAATTCTGTTTTTAACCTACCACTTAGTGGTTTCACTATTCATAAAAAATTGAAAGTTTTCAGAAAAATACCAAAATTTCACCCTAGGCTAATTTCGGTATTCCGAATCCAAAAATGAAGTCCATTTTGAAAAATAAAATTTATAAAATTTCAAAAAGTGGTTATTATTATTCATAATGGATAGTTTTAATAATATTTTAATAGCATATTGTTGTTTAGTGAAACTCGGTATTACGTACGACGCAAGCTATCGAGGAAGGTCGCGATTGCGTGTAGAGTAAGCCAAGAAAGCGTGTAGTGAAAGATTCCTTTGAACAAAATATTACTCATAAAAATCTCGGGTGTTACAATATTGGCCATAAAATCATATGTAATTGGATGGTATATCATATATACAGAATCATTAACATGTTATATTTATTATTTACATCAGTTATATTAATTATTATACCCATCCAAATAATGAGGTCTTTGAATAACAAACTACACCACGACGTGGAGACGGTAATCCGTACGTACGCACGTATGGTGATTTTGTCATTTATAGGATGAGTAGAATAATTAATATTATTTTAACATTTATATAATAACATCACAATATATATAAGATACTGGAGTTAGTATTTTATAATGGAAGCAACAAAGGAAGAGGAAGTGGAAGAAGAAAAGAACTTGAAATATGTGATGAAATAATGACCTCCTCTTCGGGTTCTTCCTTTGGATTTGATCAAAAGGTCTCCATAGGTTAGATTTAGGACCAAAGGAAGGCCTCTAGGATGAAGGGAGTAATTTTGGGAGGATATTTGAGCAGGGTTCGGCCGATCCAAAAGGCTTTGGAGGTGTGAAATAAAGAGAAGGGGAAGTGCCTTTTATTAGAGATGTGAGGGTCACTTTAGGAAATGTTTGAAATATTATTTTATACTAAAATAACATTCTATTTATAATGGCTCCAAAATGAATTATTTAAAGGATAAGGTGATTATTCGTCTAGAACCTTCCAACCAATAGGTTCAATACATGTTTATGTTACCATTTTAACCATATATTTTAGATTTAACTCTTAGTTAAATAGTTTGATTTTTACCGTGTCTTCTTGTATTCTTACACTATATGGTTAATAAACTTACTATAAACTTTCAAGAGAACCTCAAGTGGTTCATTAATGAAATATATAATATTATTTAAGCCCTTTGGAATAACCATAGATTTTTAGGAATATTATATCAACCAATAATATAGTATTTGTTTTTAAAACTATTTTATGTCAATTTTGACATTATTTGGTATTTGTTTATTTGTAAAAATAATAACAACATGATTACATCGAAAAAATGATTTAATCAACCCTAACATGTCATAGTAACCTATAAAATTAGTTTAATTCATCAATGGTCTCAAATTTCATTTATTTGGGTATTTATAATATCAATTATTTTAATCGTTTATTAATAAGGTAATTACTGCATCATCATAGTGTCATAAATAAATTTAATTATTCAATGTATAAATATTATAAATAAAATAGCATTATGTATGAATTATTTCTATATTTCTAATGAATATTTATAGTCTAATTTATCTTATGTATAACCCTATATTAAAAATGTTTTAGTTATGAAAACTTGAATTTTAGCACTTTTAACACTTCTTTAAATTAAATAATAATAAATGTCCTAATCTAATCCAAGGGTACCTAAAGGATCATATTTTATTCATAAGGTCGTTTTTTTTCAAATTAAACTTATCCAATATAATTAGTACATGTGTTAGGGTAATTATAATATCATTTTTACCCTTAATTACCCTATTTATTTTTAACCGTGGTAAATAAAAGTCAAAAGTTACTATTCAGCAGAAATTATTTTCATCTTATTGAAAAACATTTTACTTACGAAGGTTAACCTTGTCTGTATTATTTTTGAAATTCAAATCACTGATGTGGTAAAATTATGTTTTATGCAAATTTTCAAATGCTCCTTGGAGGTGGGTAAAAGACGGTAAAAAGTTCGATACAATTTTATATATCAAAACTTATTATAAAATGACTCCAATGAATTAAATTGAAATTATATAGGTATTATATATCAATTTTTACCTAAAATAAATTAAAATAAAATAACTAATTACTTAAATAAAATGTCAGTTTTAAACAATAACGGAGTGTTTTTCACTATTCATCAAAGATTGAAAGTTTTCATGAAAATACCAAAAATTCACCAAAAGAAAATTTTGATATTATGAATTCAAAAATGAAGTCTATTTTACCAAATAAAAAACATAGAAGATTCATTTATTAATTTAAAATTAATTCGCGTTGTCAAAACCAAAACGCGAGTTTTTAAAAAGTGAAAACTATCAAAAGATTGACATGTGTTTATGTCAATTTTAAATATGAAATTACTTATAATGAACTACATTGTATTAAATGATAAAAATATAATATAATTATACATATAAACCTTTCAAATTCATAATTTAACACTATAAATTATTTCGATAAAAAAGATGTTTTCAATTAAAACATATTATTTTTCAATATTTGTCAAAATATGAAAGTTATCCGAAAAGTACCAAAAATTTATCTGAACTAAATTCTTATGTCCAGAATCTATAGATGAATTTAATTTTATTAAATTTAGTATATAAAAGTTTTAAATATTGGTTTTAAAAAAGGTTCACCATTAAAAGGTGGTAAAATTTTATTTTTTGAAAAATACTCCTTTTATCTGAAAAAATGAATTTGTTCTTATATTATGTATAAGAAACACATAATAAGAATGTAAAAATTATATAGAGTATATAATATTTAAAATTCAGTTAATAATATTCATAACATCTTTTTGAACGGTTAGTTTAATAAGTTTTGGTGCGCTCGAACGCGGTGTTGTGTGTAGCGCAAGCTATTGAATTACTTTAATGAGATAATGTACTGTGAAATATTGAGGTGTCACACAACCTCTAGGACATGAGTTAAGTGGAGGTACTGTGAGTGAGTGAAGAGGCTGAGACTGTTAATTTATTGAAGCTTCTCCAAGCCATTGAGGAGTCTCGCCAATTTTTGATGGAACTTTTCTACTCTACCAAACATCTCCTGTAATGGTACTGTCTTGATCACAAGGAGAGGCTCCAGGCTGTGGATGTCCTAGAATATATTTTTATAGAATATGATGGAACTGATTTTCCCTTGAACGCTCTTTCTTTTAATTTTCCTTTCATGTTAACATCATTCCAATCAGGCATTTGTTTCAAACCATGACTTGAAATCAGTAAACTGAAATAATCGAATCAGGCTCTAATTTTTTCGAAATCCCCAAGACCTAGGGAGTGTAGTTCAATTATTTTTGGGGTTTCATGGAAAACCCCACAAAATTTTGTGTCCTTTTTTATGTTACACAAATATTTTTCTAAGCCTAGTTAGTACAGGCTTAGCTAACATACCTTGGATTCTCTTTAGGCCTCTCTTTGCGGTGTTTCAATATAACAAGCTTTATGCCTTTTTGGATAGCTCAATGTTTCCCATTTTTAGAAAACTATTACTTAAATTCTACCCAAACGTTCAATTTAGATATTTTTCCTCTGGAAATTATTGCATCTTTTTGACTGGAAGTTCCCAGTCCTTCCAATAAAACTTATTACTGATGTTGTAGGTTGAAAATCTTCCACCAAACATAATGGGGAATTTTCCTAACTCGGGACCATTAGTTGAGAATGTTCTAACATCCTTCAGACATGGATTAGGGATTTTTCAGGACCCTTTATTTGGGGATTTTGGACATGAATGAGGCTTGGAAGATACTTTAGCCATACAGAGGTAGGAAAGGACTCTCCAAGGGATGAATTTTCCTTTGATGGATGGCCGTTTTTGTGGGAAACATATGCAGAGCCAGCGTGGCATAATGTGCAAAGTAAAGAAAAGGTTCTTTCATGACACTAGCCATGAATTTATAATGTCCTGGTGGGATTTGCAACATTTTGAAATTATTTTGAAATCAGGAGCCATAGTGGGTGGCTGTAGAGACCCCAAACATTATGTACATGGACATTAAATTACTTTTTTTGAATACTTAATACATAACAAAAACCAACACTCAAGGATCATAATAGTTTAGTGTCTTTGGAAACTCGGAACATAATCTTCTAATCATGGTGAATGATGTTCAACATCTCCCATAAATATCTTCCCGTTTTTTTTTACCTAAAACCTTTCTTTATATCCTAGGGACAGAAAACATATAAAGGGTGGGCTCAAATGCTCAGTAAGGGTAAGCATGGAGAAAAAAAAACAAACCATATACATTTTAACATAAAAACATGAACATAATGTTTAAACATCAAAATCTTGAGCAATGACATAAAACATTGCAATACATAAAGCATAGATCATAAAGGAACATTAATCATGATAAAATAGCACGGGAATACAACATGTAATTGTGGAAAAACATTAAACACATGATATGATTTCCATAGTAGCCATGGAATTGCTGCCAAGACCATCTTAGTGGACAATGTCCCTTACTAAATCAAGTTCACTCCTCGTTCCAGTCCTGTATCACTGAACCAGATTAACCTGATATTCTATCCATGTCTATCTCATGAGATATAAATCTTTACCCAATGCATTGGAGGGAGATATAGGTCCCTCCCATCTCATAATGAAATAATTATTACATGTTCCACAACATAAACATAAATCATTCATTATAAACCAAAGAATAAAATAGGTTTCATAAACATCATCAAATCATAACATAATCCATATAAAAAAATGGATATCATTTCATCATAATAAAAGTGAAAACATGTAAATAATAGAGACATTATACTTGAAACATACACATATGAAATAATGTCATATTAGATGGAAAATAGTTTTGATAAAACACTTGAAATAAATTCTTGAGGAAAGTATCATTTCTTCTTCAAAATCATTTTATTTTCACAAAATACCATTCAATTTTAAAATAAATGGATTTTTTTGAAAATAGTCATGAAATCTTGTAGAGGAATATTCATGAAAATTAGTCATTATGAAACTGTAAAAATCCGTTCATGCTGTATACGTTAAAAAACATTCTCCTCATACTTTTAACGAAAAATTCAATTGTACCACATAATTTAAATAAAAGAAAGATTCCTTACATGCCATGTAGTAAAAGTAAAAAATGGGTAAAAATGACTTTAAACATACATGAAACCATTTTTAGAAAATAGGGGCCTGTATGATAAATATAACCCCAGTAAATATTTATGAATTAACAATATCAGATAAAAACGAGATTGGAAAAGTTATCCCTTACCTTGTGTCTGGTATGCTTCGTATGAATCCGAACCTCTTGTATAATGATTCAAATAATCTCATTTACTTATTACAGAATCATATTCAATGTTATGATATCATATATGGTTAACTTATGACTTTATATTACCCGTTCTATTGTAAATTCCATGTTAAAGCAGCGTTTTGGGTAAAATCGTTTCATTTATCATACGTGTTTCAATTTGTTGTTCTCTATATTATTACTTATATCCTTATTTACTTAATTACAGAATGTAAAACATGATTTATAAATAATATATATTCAGCACATAAATATATATGATATATCGATAAATGGAATAAAATACACCGTTCATGGAGACGGTAGGTCATACGTACGCATGAACGCTGTTTTTATTTCCTTATTGAATTGAACGGAATTAAGTAAATGAAACATATATGTACATAAATAAAGTATGATTATTATGTAATATATTTCATGATTATTTATTATATATACTTTATAATCAAACTTGAATGGTTAATCATGGGAAATGAATCTCATCGCGTTCATGGAGACGGTAGTCCGTACGTACGCACGAGCAATGATATCGTTCCCATAATTATTGAATAGAATTGGAGTGGATGATATAATATGTCAGAATCAGTATGATTTTATAATAACCATATATATTTATTCCTTACACCATTATACCGATCCAAGTAAGGTGGTGGTGGAAAAACTGATTACACCACGACATGGGGACGGTATTCAGTACGTACGCACGCATGGTGATTTCGTTTTCCGTAGGATGGATAGAAGGTAAAATGGGGTTGTTTCATATTTATAATAACATATAAGTATATTATTGATACTTATTGTATTACTTTACAATGAAACAACTAAATAAAAGTAAGTTGAAGAATAAAGAAACTTGAAAGAATCGGCAGAAGAGATTACCACTTCTTCGACGCTCATCCTTTAAGCTTCCTCTTAAGGGAATAGAGTTGGTCTTTTGAGAAGACCATAACCTCCAGAATGTTTCTAGGGAAGTTTAGAAGAGAAATGGGCAGTGTGTGGTCGATCTTGAAGGCTCAATGTTGTTTTTAAGAGGAGAGGGAGGAGGTTTCCTTTTATAAGGGAGGAGAAGGGCACCTTTGGAAACCTCAAATATATTAATTTATAATAAATCCAAACCCACTTAAAAACCTTAAAAATGACTCATATTCTAATATTATATGATATAGGGTTGTACTATCATCAAAAAATCAAATTTAGACATTTTGGAAATTTATTTTAAACCTTATCAACATGATTTATCCTTATTTAATCTATTTAATTTTATTTGTGGTAATAAGATTCTAAATTTTAAAATGTTATAAATAATTACTTATGTGTTGTGAATTGTCCATAATTGGATAATTCATGACATTTTAGACCATATAAATTTTAATTTATAATTTTTAAATATTTTAGACAATAGTGATGTTGAAATTAATCAATTTTATATTATGTTATTTTTATAAAATAACAATAGTGTCAATTTTGACACTTTTCATTTATTTGAATTTAAATAGAATCCACATAGAGGATATGTTCGAAATAAAATTTTTAATAGATTCATAACATATCATATTTATCTAGAACATCTATAGAGAATATTAAATAGTTCATATAATATTTATTTTAATATGTTTAAAACCATTTATTTGATATTTCAATCAATAAAATAATTTCAACATCACTATTGTGTCACCTTTAATGAAAATTATCTAATCCCTAAAAATTCTAAATAAATTTAAATGATATATATAATGTTATTATATTTCTGGATACTATTCATGTTCGAAGTTTCATGATGTTTATCACTAAATTAAAATTATTATACTTATAAGATTTAAGAGAGTGACATGTTGTCACTTTCTTTGGATTTATTAATAATTAAATTATTTTCATGGTCAAAAGTCCATAAAATGAATCTCTTCTAACCCTTAAGTGATATGGGTCGACCTTTAGTCATCTAATAGAATTTTGGCAGGTGTTAGGATAATTTTATAATCTTATTTTTACCCTTCATTACCTAATTTACCTTTAACTACAGTAAATAAAAATTACCGTAGTTACTATTCATAACATCAAAAAAATAAAAGTAACCTATTAAAATAATTTGGACCCAATAAATTCATATATGGAATCCATTTTCAAAATTCAAAACACAGAAGTTTCAGTAAATAATTTAAAATTAATCCCGTTGTTAAGAAAACGGGTTTTAAAAGTTAAAACATTGCCAAATATTGAAATGATTTTACCTATGAATTCAGTGTAAAATTAATGGTAATGACATACATTATATTAAATTGTAAAAATATATTATATTTATACTTTAAAACCATTAAATATTATAATTTAACCATATAAATTATTGTGATGAAAAAAGTTGTTTTTAATTAAAATATAACATGTTTTTACTATTCATTAAAATATGAAAGTTATCAGAATAATATGAAAAAATTATCCAAAGTAAAATTTTATATCCTAATTCCAAATAATAATTTTATTTTGTCAAATTTAACTTATAAACATGTCAAAAACTGTATTTAAAGTGGGTTCACCATCAAAAGGCGGCAAAACTACATTTTTTGAAAAAAAATTATTTTACCCGAAAAAATTATTTTGTTCTTGTTCCATGTTCTAGAAAATGAGTAAGATGAATAATAATGTTATAAAATTCAAAATGTAGTTAATAATATTCATAGAAGTTAGTTCATAATAATATTATAAGCATATATCGTTGTTTAGTGAAACCCGATATTGCGTACACCACACGCTATCGAGGAAGTTCACGATTGTGTGTAATGCAAGCCAAGTCAGGGTTGCGTGTAGTGAAAGACTCTCTTTTTTGTTGCGTATAATAGAATCCAACCATATTTCATTTATACATTGAATATATATATATATATATATATACACACTCAATGTTGCGTAGAATAACTACTATCAAACGAACATGAAAGTGTGTGTAACACAATCCAAGAATAGTATTGCGTATACTGCAAGCTAATATGGTGTTGTTTATAGCGCAAGATAATCTTGGTGTAGCATACAACAGGAGATATGAAAGAAATTAAAAAGAATATATCTTGTAAAATCTTGGGTTGTTACATTCTACCCCCCTTAAAATGAATTTCGCCCTCGAAATTCGTCGGGGTTATAAACGGTTTACTACTTGAAAGTTTTTTCATAGAAACCCACATCGTAAAAAGGAATAATAAAACTTAATTTTAAATATTGAAGTATAAAACATATCGGTTACCCAAATTAACTCATCACTGGGTTTCCACATAGTAGAACATAGGTGAAAATATGGATATGGAAGAGAAACCTAACCATCATGTTCTGATGGAGAGTGGTGGAGAACATGGCTATGAAAAAGCCAACAATAAAAAAGCCATAAATTTGTGATGATCTAAGGTACCATCTGATTCATCGAATATGATGACACTAGGAAATCATTTTAGTTTTCAAGATCATTTCCCTAAAGTTGTAGAATTTGAATTAGAAGAAATACTTACTTTATTTCGTTACAATCTCACCGTTGTTCGTGCCTTGAACAATTTACACTTCATCTCTTAAAGAAATGATGTTGAATTTGTCTTTCTTGAAGTGTTAGCAGATCATGTGATAGAATTATGGGTCATTCCATCTGTCTCAAACAAAAGGTTAGCAATAGTTATCAAATATACATATGTCCATCTATAGTGAGTTTAATCATATATGATTCCAAAATTGGACATATACTTCATCTATCATACCTATTAATAACATAAAACTACTTTCTAGTAACTAGGGACTTCCTGTAGGCCAGTGCTAGGCAATAAAGTCCTGTCACACTTCGGTTTTGGGTTTGATTCCCACAGCCACGTCCGACGCGACGGGTTGTCACCCATCCTGAAGGTTTACATTTTTCTAAATCTACATTATTATAACCTTCCATCAATAATATTTAAAAAGTTCTATCCTTAAACAATACTAACTTATGTCCAACATAATCCATTCCAATCTTTAGCATTGTCCAAAATACTTCTGTCCAATCTCATATTATAGTGAAAAAGATTACTAGAGAGGTCATATAACAAGCATGAGAATACCATCATTTATCATAAGATATATCTTTTTCATCACATTCGAAACATGTGAATACTTTTATCATGTATTATTATCATATAACCTTAGTGAAAACATGAATTATTTCAAACGTTAACTCTCTCGATAGACCAAAATACCAAAATTTCAACATACTCAAACCATGATATAACTTTTTCCTTATATCAGTCATGAGCTCATTTCATTTTCTCTTTATCCCTTCATTATGTCCATATCATCTTCTTTCCAAAAATATTTCAATCACATTTCATGGTTACTGGTACCATATAATTATTGAAAACCAATACATAGTTATTCCTAAATTCCACAATACTATAAATCAGATTCTATGATACTATTTTGTAATCCCAATACATAAACACTTAATCATTCCACAACATCATTTTCATACTCAACATCACAAATAGTGATCACATGTGACTTCCCTTTATCCTTTGTATTAAGAGGTTTATCACGTTGATCGTCATTAACCCTTGGATTAGGGAATTGATTAGCATAATGCCCCATTTCCTTGCACTTGAAGCATTGAAGTGTTGGTGGAGCGTTCTTTGTAGTCTTTTCTCTATTCACATCATTACCTATCTTTTTCCCATTACTTCAACACTGAACTGCTCTATGACCATTTTTTCTACACATGAAACATTTTATAGTACCTTTTAGGAAATATACACCATGCTTCTTTCCACACTTTGATCATAAATAAGCATTCATCTTCTTTTCACCATTGTTCTGATATTTCTCCTTGAAATCCATCTTTTGTTTTTTCTGAAAACCATGAGATGGATAAGTAACACCAACTTCCAATTCTACCTTGATTTCAAAATGCATAATTTCTTCATAGCTACTGAAGTCTCTTATAGCTAATTCCCTTCTAAGACTTGGTTTTAAGCCACTGAAGAATTGATCAACTTTACTTTCAGGTTGGATGATAAATCCAGATGAATACCTTGCAAGCCTTGTAAAATTCGCTTCGTATATACCAACAGATTCATCAACCTTTTTATTAAGATCAAGGAAGTCCTTCTCGATCTTTGTTCAAAGAATACGAGGGAAGTACTTATTGAAAAACAAGTTCTTTAACTCGTCCCATTCCATTGATTCAATTTCATCTTGGGACCTTGTATTCTTAATTAGAGTTCACCACTGGTCTGATTCACCTCTTAAATGGTAAACATCCAGAATGAATTTTTAATGTCTTGAACAGTGAAGTATGGAAAATATCTTTTCAATGGTACTAATACATTGTTCCTCAATGAGTGGATTAAAATACCCACTGAAAGAAGGTGGACGTTTCCTCATGAAGGACTCAATAAAATATTGTTCCCTACTCTGCTCATTTGGATTTTCAGAATGATTCATAGCTTGTGTAAGTATAGAAATAATATTTTTCACTCAATATCCCATAACATTGGTTTTTCCATAAGGAAAATAATTTCATTTTCCATTACATTGATCAACACGGTTCCTTCGGCTTCAATCCATCGTCTAAAACCAAAAAAGAGTAGTGTGAGAGGAAAAAATCATGCTAGGGAAAACAACATAATAAAGGGGGAGTACCTTCAATATCTAACATCTTAGGTTTAATTATTATATTGTTACTGTAATTCTAGGACTATAAGTTATACGTATACTTACCCTTAGGGACATCCCTAGACATACCTAAGAAATATCTTTAGGAATCTCACTAAAGTTTTCGCATCCTAGCTTCCAAAGGTTAACTAAACCTTTCCTCTGATACCAACTGTAGAGACCCCAAACTTGACGTACATGTACATTGCATTACTTTTTCTAAATACTTAATATATAACAAAAAACCAACAATCAAGGATCATAATAGTTTAGTGTCTTTGGAAACTCGGAACATAATCTTCTAATCATGGTTAAAGATCTTCAACATCTCCCATAAAGATCTTACCATTTTGTTTTCATACCTAAAACTTTTCTTTATATCCTGGGGAAAAGAAAACATATAAAGGGTGAGCTCAAATTCTCATTAAGGGTAACCATGGAGAAAATAAAACAAACCATATACATTTTAACTTAAAAACATGTACATAATTTTTAAACATCAAAATCATGAGCAATGACATAAAACATTGTAGTACATAAGGCATAGATCATAAAGGAACATTAATCATGATAAAATAGCATGGTAATAAAACATTTAATTATGGAAAACCATTAAGAACATGATATAATTTCCATAGTAGCTAAGGCATTACTGCCAAGACCATCTTAGTGGACAAAGTCCCTTACTGAATAGAGTTCTATCCTCATTCCAGTCCTGTATCACTAAACCAGATTAACCTTCCATTCCAGCCATGTCTATATCATGAGATGTAAATATTTACCCAATTAATTGGATGGATATATAGGTCCCACCCATCTCATAATGAAATCATTCTTACGTGTGCCATAACATAAACATAAATCATTCATCATAACCCAACGAATAAAACAGGTTTCATAAACATCATCCCATCATAACATAATCCATATAAAACCAATGGATATCATTTCATCATAAGAAAAGTAAAACCATGTAAATTATAGAGACATTATACTTGAAACATACACATATGAAATAATGTCATCTTATATGGAAAATAGTTTTGATAAAACACTTGAAATGAATTCTTGAGGAAAATATCCTTTCTTCTTCAAAATATGTTTCTTTTCACAAAATGGCAGGAAATTTTAAAAGAAATGGATTTTTTTTAAAATAGTCATGAAATCTTGTACAGGAATCTTCATGAAAAATAGTCGATATGAAACCGTAAAAATCCATTCATGCCATATACGTTAAAAACATTCTCCTCATACTTTTAACAGAAAAGTCAAAATGTACCACGTATGGTAAACAAAAGAAATATTCTTTAAATGCCATGTAGTAAAAGTAAAAAATAGGTAAAAAGTACTTTAAACATAAATGAAACCATTTTTATAAAATAGGGATATGGACGATAAATATAACCCTAGTAAATATTTATAAATAAACAATCTCGGATAAAAACGAGATTGGAAAAGTTATCCCTTACCTTATGTCCGATAAGCTTCGTATAAATACCAAACTCCTTTATAATGATTTAAATAATTTCATTGACTTATTAAAAATTCATATTAATTTTTATGATATCATATATGGTTCACTTATGACGTTATATTACCCGTTCTTTTGTAAATTCCATGTTAAAGCAGCGTTTTGGGTAAAATCGTTTTGTTTATCCTACGTGTTTCGATTTGTTGTTCTTGATATTATTACTTATATAATGATTTACTTAATTATATAATTTAAAACATGATTTATATATAATATATATTCAGCATATAAATATATATGATAGATCGATAAATGGAATTAGATACCCCGTTCATAGAGACGTTAGGTCGTACGCATGCATGAAAGCTGTTTTGGTTTCCTTATTGAATTGAATGGAATTAAGTAAATGATACATATACGTACATAAATCTAGTTTCATTATTTTTTAATATCTTTCATGATTATTTATTATATATACTTTATAATCATACTGGAATGGTTAATCATGGGAAATGAATCTCAACGCGTTCGTGGGGACGGTATTCCGTACGTACACACGAGCGACGATATCGTTTCCATAATTATTGAATAGAATTGGAGTGGATGATATAATATCTCATAATAAGTATGATTTTATAATAACCATATATAGTTATTCTTTACACCCTTATACCCATCCAATAATGGTGGTGGTGGAAAAACTGATTACACCACGGCGTGGAGACGATATTCTGTACGTACGCACGCGCGGTTATTTCGTTTTCCGTAGGATGGATAGAAGGTGAAATGAGGTAGTTTCATATTTATAATATCATATCAGTATATTATTGATACTTATTGTATTACTTTACAATGAAAAAACTAAATAATATGAAGTTGAAGGAGAAAGAAACTTGAATGAATCGGTATAAGAGATTACCTCTTCTTCGACGCACCTCCATTAAGCTTCCTCTTAAGGGACTAGAGTTGGTATTTTTAGAAGACCATAACCTATAGAATTTTGCTAGGGGAAGTTTAGAAGAGAAATGGGCATGGGTTGGCCGATCTTGAAGGCTCAAAGTTGTTGTTAAGAGGAGAGGGAGGAGGTGCCCTTGTATAAGGGAGGAGAGGGGCACCTTTGGAAACCTCAAAAATATTTATTTATAATAAATCAAAACACACTTAAAAACCTCCAAAAGTTAATAAAATTATAAGATTAGATTAGATAGGGTTTTAATATCATCAACCAATAAAATATAGGAATGTTGGAAATTTATTTTTAACCTTATCAACTTGATTTATCCTTATTTAATGTATTTAATTTTATTTGTGGTAATAAGATTATAAATTATAAATTGTTATAAATAATTACTTATGTGTTGTGAATTGTCCATAAATGGATAATTAATGACATTTTATACCATATAAATTTTAATATATAATTTATAAATATTTTTGTGATTTTTAAACAATTTTATATTATGTTATTTTTATAAAACAACAATAGTGTCAATTCTG
The DNA here is from genome assembly GCA_963277665.1 of Viscum album. Taxonomy (NCBI): domain Eukaryota; kingdom Viridiplantae; phylum Streptophyta; class Magnoliopsida; order Santalales; family Viscaceae; genus Viscum; species Viscum album. The sequence goes on along the minus strand of OY728165.1, from coordinate 1,328,109,296 downwards.
ACACTATTCATTTATTTGAATTTAAATAAAATACACCCAGAGGATATGTTCGAACTAAAATATTTAATAGATTCATAACATATAATATTTATCTAGAAATTCATTTAGCATATTTAATAGTTCATATAATATTTATTTTAATATTTTTAAAACCATTTATTTGATATTTCAATCAATAAAATAATTTCAACATCACTATTGTTTCACCTTTAATGATAATTATTTAATCCCTACAACTTATAAATAAATTCACATGATGTATATAATTTTATTATCTTTCTGGATACTATTCATGTTCGATGTTTCATGAAGTTTATCACTAAATTAAAACTATTATACTTATAAGATTTAAGAGAGTGACATGTTGTCACTTTCGTTGGTTTTAATAATAATTAAATTATTTTCATGGTCAAAAGTCCAAAAAATAAATCTATTATGACCCTTAGGTGTTATGGGTCGACTTTTATTCATCAAATAGAATTTTGACAGGTTTTAGGGTAATTTTATAATCTTATTATTACCCTTAATTACCTGATTTATCTTTAACTGCAGTAAATAAAAATTACTGTAGTTACTATTATTAATATAAAAAAATAAAAGTAACCTATTAAAATAATTTGGAAATAATGAATTCAAATATTTAATCCATTTTTAAAAATTCAGAACACAGATGTATCAGTAATTAATTTAAAATTAATCTCGTTGTTAAGAAAATGAGTTTTAAAAGTTAAAACATTACCAAAGATTGAAATGTTTTTACCTATGAATTCAATGTAAAATTATTGGTAATGACATAAATTATATTAAATTGTAAAAATATATTCTTTTTATACTTTAAAAACATTCAATATTATAATTTAACCATATAAATTATTGGGATTAAAAAAGTTGTTTTTAATTAAAATTTAGCGTTTTTTTACTATTCATTAAAATATGAATGTTATCAGAATAATATGAAAAATTTATCCAAAGTAAATTTTTATATCATTATTCCAAATAAGAATTTTATTTTGTCAAATTAAAATTATAAACTTGTAAAAAACTGGATTTAAAGTAGGTACGCCATCAAAAGGCGACAATACTGCATTTTTTGAAATATACTTATTTTACCCGAAAAAGTATTTTGTTCTTGTAACATGTTATAGAAAATGTGTAAGATTAATAATAATGTTATAAAATTAAAAATTTAGTTAATATTATTCATAATGGATATTTCAAAATAATATTATAACCATATATCATTGTTTAGTGAAACCCGGTATTGCGTACAACACACACTATCGAGGAAGGTCACAATTGCGTGTAATGCAAGCCAAGTCAGGGTTGTGCGTAGTGCAAGACTCTTTTTTTCTATATAATAGAATCCAAAAATATTTTATTTATACATTGAATATATATATATACACTAAATGTTTCGTAGAATAACTACTATCAAACGAACTTGAAAGTGTGTGTAACAAGATCCAAGAATAGTGTTGTGTATTCTGCAAGCTAATACAGGGTTCCGTATAGCGCAAGATAATATTTGTGTAGCTTAGAACAGAATATATGAAAGAAATTAATAATAATATATCTCATAAAATCTCGGGTTGTTATAGTGGCTCGCCTGAGTAGTGCTGGTTGAAAACATTTTGAACATTCATATCGGCTTTGAGTGGGAAAATGTTCCCGCACATTTCATACTTGAGTGATGGAGAGCTAGTGAATGGTCAGTTCAGTTAAGATTCATTTTTTATGTCAGGGGAACTTTGAAAGAATGAGGTACATAAACCTTTATCCAGAATTTTTCCAAATCTGGGTGTGTCAAAAGACATGAATGTTATTTGAGCGTACGAAAGCTTGAAAGGTATATAATGGGGATTAAATTTCCTTTGATTAATAGCCATTTTTGTTGGAAATATAAGGATAGAAACTCAGACATGATATGAATACTCAATCAAAGGTGTCTATAGGACAATGGCCTTCTGTCTCTGATGGTCATTAAGGATTATGGGGATTGGGAAATTTCTGAACACGTTATGGGACCTCTGACAATGGGTGCACCTGAGCATCAAAAGGAGGATTTTTAACTGAACTTCTTTGAGGAAACCCAGAAACAAGCGGGGGAACTCTTCTTTTGTATACGGATCCACTTCATGCATATGGATGGGATATCATTAGAAACCTCAAAAGGGACCAGAGATGAATTGGGACCATATGTTCTGATTCATATAGGATATGTGTAAGGAGGAAAGTGTAAATCATGACTCTAAGGGATTTTGAATTTGTAGGGATGGGATGAGTCTTGGAATCCATTGGGTGTACTGAGATATAATAGGACACTCTTGGGTGGAATTTTCTTTTGATTGATAACCATTTTATGGGAAACATATGTAGATCCACCAGGGCATAATGTGCATAGCAAAGAAACTATGTTCGTAGGACACTAGCCTTCCATCCCAGATGGACTTGGAGGGATATGTAGATTCAAGATCACATAGAGAACAAAGTTTAAAATACATATGTAATATATCTAGACATATTGGTGTTATTTGGGCTGCGATTTACTCATGGAATCGGGTGTCCCTTACATATATCTGACTCATACGTAGGGTGAGGCATTCGTCCCATCATTAGGATACCTGGTTATTTAACATCACATGCCCATGAAATGGGGTTCTTCTTGAGGAAGGGAACCATTAAATGCCTTTTAGGGTCCTGTTACTAGGACCAAATACCTGGGCCACTTTTCCATAATTCCCCAGTGGACCTCTCATTGAAATCCCTATGCTCACATGAGCTACGCTCAGTGTGAGGAACAAGGGATTATGAGGATTCTGTGTCATTTCTTAGGAATACAAAAATCAGCATTAAAGGGAATTTTTGGGATTCAACCATTAGTATGTAGTTTAACATCTTACATAATGGACGATTTGGTCCTTACAGTTTAACCTCGTGCAATGAGGATGTTTTTGGTCTTGTAGTTTAACATCGTACAGTGAGGAAGTGATGTTATGTAGTTTAGAGTCTTGTAGTGAGGATGTGGTGTTATGCAGTTTAGATTCATGTAGTGAGGTCATGATGATCTATAGTTTAGAGTCATTCAGTGAAGATGATTATACCTTTATAAAGATCTTCAATAGTATTAGGTAAATCTCAATCATAATGATCCGACGTTCCATATATGTGAGTGATGACAGAAGGTGTAAAACATAGTCTTGGGAAAACATGAATCAAGAGGGATGTCATGGGGCTTGGAAGCCATTGGATATACTGAGATAGGAGAGAACTCTCATAGGGACGAATTTTCCCTTGATTGACAGAATTGTTTTGGGAAACATATGTAGAGCCATCAGTTCATGATGTGTATAGTCAAGAGAAGGTGTCTGTAGAACACCGGCCTTCCATCTCAGATGGCCTTGCATGATTATGGGGATCTATGTTTTCCCGATGTATTGAGTGTGAAAAATGGGAAATATGAGTCCAAGAATGTGATAATACCTATACCATGATTAAATATGAACTACATGGAGCTTCCACATAGGTATGAACCATATATATAGGGGGAAGAAAGATCTTTCGACTTCTCGTGACTGAGAGGCATGTGCGGAATCCCATTATACCGAGGGTTGGGCCACACATAACTCTTAAATAATTTCACAGTTTATTGTCATGTGATAGGAAATTCCATAGATTCTCTGTACAAGTCTGTCCTACGTATGAGGGAAAAGGTCATTTTTTTTTCTGGTGGCAGTGCCGAGATTCCAAATATGGGCATGAGTACTTTTCTTACAAGGGTAGGAATCAAGCCACATGTAGTTCTGAATTTTCCCTAAAATAATTTGCTCGGTGGGTAGGGACACTTGAGGGAATTTTTTGATGATGATGGTTTGGATGGTATCAAAGATCGAGGTGTCACTACGTATCCTGTGAGGGAAAGAATCAGTCACACATAGTTCTAAAAGTTCCATGTACCAATTTGGATCAGTCCATGTGTGAGGACATTAGAGGGAATTTTGGTTTCACTTGATACGGGTGTTGGTCCTACCATATTCCTTAAGATTTAGTTGCGTAAGATATAGCATCCCACCTTTTTATCACATAAACATTCATTACAATATAAAAAACCGAGGATCATTAAGGTTTAGTGTCTTGGAAACCAAAAACTTATTACATGAGAAAAAAAATTCTTCTTAAACACTTGAAAGGCTTCTCATTATGTTTATCCTAGGTTCATTACTGCATCTCAAAACCTGGGGACATACATCAAAAGAAAGGGTGAGAAAAAGGCCCAGTAAGGGAAATAAGGGTAAACATTTAACATGTGAACTTAAGATACATCAACAATGTCATGAAAAAGAACTTTAAGGCATGAGAAATAAGTAATGAGGAATATCATAATAAAGATAATGTATTTAATAATGTGAATATGTGGCTAAAACATTTAACATAGACAATCAATTCCGTTTCACGAAGGTCCATCCCCAAGGTGTCATTAAAAATTACCAAGGTTATTCATTAAGGTATCAGTCAAAATGGTCATCTCTAGAGATTAAGTCTTTACCCAATGAATTGGAGCACTATCAGGGCACACCCTTAAATTTTATTTTGTTATCATGTGAGCCACATATATCATCATCAAAAATTTCATAAATAACCCATATAGAATAAAATAAATGAGTTCTATTTCATAATCATAACGTTTTAAAAACTGCTTTAAAGACATGATCTTTATGTCACTTTAAACCCACAGAAAAGGAAAGAGGGTCTCATGTATGAAAATACAAGAATTTAAAATAGAAAATTTTGATATATATGTGAATACCCCTTTAGAATAAAGAGATTTGAGTATTCACTTAATAAAACAAATGATTTTGATAATAATAGAGAGACATTTTGAGACGGAAATTCTGCAGCATAACGGCTATGTTACGAGGTTTTAGAAAACATTGAAAAGAGAGGGGACATGGGTCACCCACTCATAAATGATCCATAAAACAGTAGGGGGATAGAATATAAAGTATTTACGAACATGGTAATGAAATTTTAAAGATATACCATATTAAAGGAAGAACATGAAAGGAAGACAAAAAATAAGATTTCTCTTATGAAAATTCGTGAGCCTAACAGCGTCACTTAAACTTCAAAAAAATGAATTGAAGAGATCAAATAGGGTATATCATCATATGAACATAAAATATCAGTATTATAGATATATATATCATACCCCAACATAATAAAAAGTAACTTTAAAGACTTGACATGAAAGTAGAACATTGAAAAATGAGAAAGGTGAATGAATCCCTTAAAAATTCGGCAGCCTAACGACGCCACTTAAACTTCAACAAAAATGAATTGATGATATAAAATAGGGTCTCTAATCATATGAACCTAAAGGATCAGTACTATAGATATAGATATAATACCCTAACATAATAAAAAGAAACTTGAAATACTTGACATGAAAGTAGAACTTTGAAAAATGAGAAAGGTGAACGAATCCCTTAAAAATTCGGCAGCCTAACGGCACCACTTAAACTTCAACAAAAATGAATTGAAGAGATCAAATAGGGTCTCTCATCATATGAACATAAAATATTATTATGATAGATATAGATATCATACCCCAAAACAATAAAAAGGAACTTTAAAGACTTGACATGAAAATAGAACTTCATAATGAGAAGGGTGAAAGAATCCCTTAAAATTCGGCAGCCTAACGACACCATTTAAACAATCATAAAATGAAATGATGAGAGAAATAGGGGGTCTCTCATCATATGAACATAAAAGGACAGTAGTTTTAATATAAAATAACATCCTCCAACATATGAACATGGAGCATAAAAGAAATGACCTAAAAGAGAGTACTTGAAAAGAAAGAGAGAGATAAGATCCCATACCTTAAACGTAACTCTTAAAAATCAATGCTTGGGACCTTGAGGGCTTGGGGGAACCTTGGGAGGACTACTTGGGAGGTAAGGAGACCAGAAATTCGTTGAGGATGATTTTGGAGTCGAATGGATGAGAGGATGGCTTGGTATTTATAGGGAAAGTGAGGGGACAAGGCATTAATGGCCAAGGGACACCTCATTGGTGGTTTTCTCAAAACCATGGGCTCTCCCATGGTATTTCCCATGGAGTTAGGCCACATGGGCCCCCATACAATAATTCATCACTTTTGGTCGGACAACCCTTAAAATATCTCATGACTTCATCATGACACAGTTATGATTTCATTAAACATACCGAAACCCTAAAACTATATTTTTACTATTCACTAAAAATTCAACTTTTCTCAGAAAAATCCCAAAATTTTACCTTAACCAAATATAAATAATCTTATTTCATAAATGAACTCCATTTTATAAAAATAATTTTCTAAATATTTTTAATTTAATTTTTAAATAAATACAGTATTCATCGAAAATTCATTTTTTTCAGAAAAATCCCCAAAAATTACGTTAACATAATATCGATGCTCTGAGTTCAAAAACGAAATCCATTTTATGAATATAATTTTGTAAATATTTTTAATTTAATTTTTAATTAAAAAACCCTATTCACCCGAAAAAACCAATACTTGACTAATAATTAATAAAATAGTTATTTACCTATTTTATTGAATCACATTACTTAATCAATGTGGCTAGATTATATTAATACTTTCTTTATGTGAGATTACTAATATATTTGGTCACATTACTAATACTAAGCATAAAATCACTATTCATAATTTACTATTCATCAAAAATTAAGTTGATCTTATTAGACTCTAAATTTTGTTCTGAACATAATTGTAGAAGACCATTTTCTAAAAATCATTACCCATATTTAGTTATCTCATATTTTCAAATATTCTTTTTCTAGAACTCATCAAAAATATGCATACTATATTTATCCGGACATTTGAAAATTCACAAACTTCATCACATGAAGAAATCACAATTTTTATTTAAATCAAAGGATTACACAAGGTTGTTACGATCTCGTTACATAGCCCCTTATAACACCGGCATAGTACCTAAGAGTAAGGTGTGATAGGGTGATAGAATCTTGGTTTGGCTCATCCAAAATTGCACAAGTATTAATTTCTATTAGTTTGAGCTTCTCGCGAAGGCTATTCCGTTCTAGCTTCACACGGTGAAGTTCGGCATGGGTTTGGTCCAGAGCAAAGCCTAGTGGTGCTACCTCCTTCCCAAGTTCTGTTAGATGGGCTTCGATTGGCCTGAGACTACTGGATGAGGCCATAAAATCTTCTTTCTCTATTAATTATCCAAGATCACTTGTATTTAGAGACAGTAATCGAAACATTTAGTTTCCAGCGGTCATATTGACCAACGATCATATAACAATCAAAACCCAACAGCCTCATTTTAATTATACTCATGTTATCAAATGAAATAGTTTTGTTGAGTATATAATATCACACAAAATTAGGAAAAAATATTTATTCAAAATTTCGGATCTTTACAATCTTCCACCCTTAAGAAATTGCGTCCTCACAATTTTTAAAATCGGGATTGGAAATTTCATTGAATGTCCCACATCAGAAAAAGAGTCAGTAACACTATTACTTTAAAAGAAAGAAAGGGAAGTAGAAAGGTCACCCGAGTGAACCCATACTAGGATTCCATGTAGGTAAACATGGACATGGAGGAGAAAAAAAAAGGGTCACGTTCTGAGGGAGAGTGATAGAAAACATGATTAGGAAAAAGTTAACAACAAGAAAATCAAAAACTTATGATCGGTTAAACGGTATTTGATTTCCCAGTAGGAAACGTTAACTGACAATATTTTTGTTTTACGTTCCTTTTCATAGGTTTGAGGAATTCATTTAATACATAGAATAAAACACAGGGAAATATACCTACCTTCAAGTAGAGTTTCATCCTTTAATAAGTCTCTACCAAAACTAATTTTTTCTCCAAACGATGAGCATTCAAAACTACTTGGTCTCATCAAAGCACAAGAATCATCTTCTAGAGAATCACATAATCCACCAAAGATTAAATATCTATTTCTTCTATTATCCCAAAAAATAGAAAGGGTAAGATAAAACAACTCTTCAAAAAGAAAGAATCCCATAGGAAGGGAAACTTCTTTAAATCTTCAAAATTCCACGGTACTACCCAAAGTTCATCATAGACCATTCCATAAATATCTATTTTTAGAATTCCTCAAAATAAACCAAACTAGGATTGAAACCCAAATACAAGAAGGAATTGATAACATAGTCTTCCAAAATAAAATTCATCATTCATCTCCAAACAACATCAACCACTCCTAACATCTTATAACAAAAGTAGCTAACCTAAACATATTTTCCCCAAGATAGGTTAATCATTTCCATAAGTAACCTAAATTACTATAAATCCACCTTAAATTCATCGATTCTTCAAAATATAAGTCAACTTTTACTCCTCAAATAAAATACCGTAGTAATCTATTTACCACAATAAAATAGGGTTCCCGAAATAGTGAACGTCTTCCAAAATAATAATCATCTTTTAATCCCCTAATCATCTATGTCATATAAATATGACAATCGTCACATTTCCTATCACATTGGTTGTTGGGACATGTTCATTCATTTCCCGCCATTAACTAAGAAAAGAAAGTACAATTAGGGGCTTAAATACTTAGCTAATAATCATGAAAAGGTACTTAAAGCATAGAAGGATAACTTCTAGAAGAAAAGTATACCCTAACTTGTGATCCCCTAGGTTCCAAACTAGGCTATCCATGATCATATATTCTTATGTGAATCTTTGTTTTATTTTATCTTTGTTCCTTTAATAATGGTTCATACTAAGATTATGAATTTACCAAAGCATATCCCCCAGGAGGGTCGTAACCAAGAGTGCAGAAAGGCCCATTTTCGTGTACCAGTTACCATTTGAGTCTAGCTCAAAGCGGTGTTTTTGGGTTTTATTCCTATGTACATCTGTGCCAGAGCCACCTCTACCTGCTCATATCTAGACATGGATGTATTTTCTTGGAAACCCCTTACTCAATACTCACCAAAATACAAGGAAGATTTCCTATATTTAAACTTTTCTATAGGCTTCTTCCTAAAGTTTTCATATCCTAATTTCCACAAATAACTAAACCATCCTTTGATACCAACTATAGTATCACACCTTTTTATCACATAAACTTTCATTACATTATAAAAAACTGAGGATCTTTAAGGTTTAGTTTCATGGAAACTGGGAACTTATTACATGAGAAAAAAAAACATTCTTCTTAAACACTTGAAAGGCTTCTCATTATGTTCATCCTAGGTTAATTACTGCATCTCATAACCTGGGGACATACATCAAAAGAAAGGGTGATAAAAATGCCCAGTAAGGGAAACAAGGGGAAACATTTAACATGTGAAGTTGAGATACATCAACAATGTCATGAAAAAGAACTTTAAGGCATGAGAAAAGAAGTCATGAGGCATATCATAATAAAAATAAAATATTTCATAACTTGAAGATGTGGTTACAACATTTAACATAGAAAATCAATTCTGTTTCACCAAGGTCCATCCCTAAGGTTTCATTAAAAATTACCAAGGTTATTCACCATGGTATCAGTCAAAATGGCCATCTCTAGAGATTAATTCTTTACCCAATGCATTGGAGCTCTATCAGGGTGCACCCTTAAATTTTTATTTGTCATCATGTGAGCCATATATAACATCATCAAAAATTTCATAAATAACCCATATAGCATAAAATAAATGGGTTCTATTTCATAATCATAACATTTTAAAAACTGCTTTAAAGACATGATCTTTATGTCACTTTAAACCCACGGAAAAGGAAAGAGGGTCTCATGTATGAAAATACTAGAATTTAAAATAGAACCTTTTGGTATATATGTGAATAACACTTTAGAATAAAGATATTTGATTATCAACTTAATAAAACAAATGAATTTGATAATAATAGAGAGACATTTTGAGACGGAAATTCTACAGCATAACGGCTATGTTACGAGGTTTTAGAAAACATTGAAAAGAGAGGGGACATGGGTCACCCACTAATAAATGATCCATAAAATAGTAGGGGGACAGAATATAAAGGATTTAAGAACATGTTAATTAAATTTTAAATATATACCATATGAAATTAATAACCTGAAAGGAAGACAAAAATAAGATTTCTCTTATGAAAATTCGGTAGCCTAACAGCGTCACTTAAACTTCAAAAAAATGAATTAACGAGATCAAATAGGGTCTCTGATGAAACAGTATTTTGTGGAATATTTTATTGACAATAAATGATATAATTTCCTCACATTGTGTTAAATATGTTTATTTATAAAATATTTGGGATTTTATCATTCATTTGAAAATTTGGTGAAAATTACAGTTTTATCCTTTATAGTAAACTGTAGTATTTCAAAGATAAATATTTTTTTATTTATTATTTGAATTTGAAATTTTGTAACAGTGTTCCTAACGTAATGTTCTACAACTTTTATTTATGAAACTATATCTAAGTAGTGCATTTGGATGGAATAATGGGTCATTAAGACAATGGTGGGCTGGACTCGGCAGAATGGACATGAGTTCTGTATTTGGGCCATATCTTCTTCATCCGGAATTAGATTGAGCCCAAATTTTGAGGAAAGCTCGAAGAAATGATTTTTCATAAATAATACTACTGTAAGGTCAGTAAATTCACACGTTTCGGAGGTCAACTAGGCAGTAAAACTTGGAAGAAAATATTTGGCCGATGTTTTCATTTCACAGTTAAAAAGTTATATAACCCTAGCCCTAAAAAAATCTATTTAAAGGTGGTTTTAACTCTTTGGGAGGGCTTGTCGGGGATTTGAGAAGGTGTGGCCGAAAGGGTGTCTCTTGGGAGCCCCTCACAACTCTTGGAAGAAGTAATCCTTTGTGAAAACCTCTCTTTCAAAAAGGCTCTCCTCTCCCACCTCTTCCCTGTATTTCTTTTTTTTTCATGTTTGTTTCTTGAATTTTTCATCAAATAATCTTCTGTGTTATTCCATTTTCTTCTTCTCTTAATCTTCTTAATTGGGTTGGAATCAATATTAGATACAAGATTGGGTTATACCCTTTCAATCCTTTTCTTATGCAAAACGTCTCCACGATGACTACACCGCCCATAGAAGAGTAGTTCTTTTTAGTAATCGGTCGACCTCTCACCTTCTTCATTCATTTAATTGGAATCAATGATCTAATGTAATTCACTAAACATGATCCATTAATTGAGTTTTCAAATTAGAATAAACTACGTGATAAATTAAACAATTAACACAAAACGCGCGAGGTCGGGATTTGTGTGAATTGTGAGAGCACAATCTTAATCGGTAATACAAGACCACACAAGATCAATTTGTAGAGTTAAAATACAATACCTAAACTCAATTAATCCTCATTTCCAGAGTGTTTATGTGCCTTAATTTACCACTGAACATAATCTAATCGTAGAACATCAATCAAAGAAGGGTGTTGCGATTTCATGTTCTGAAGTTAGCCTAAGGTTAAATTTACTTCATCTTCATGGTAAAGTTAATTCTCATAGGGTTCGGGATTTAAAAAATTAAGGGATCATAATTAAGTGAATATCAATTTAAATGATAATGATTAATAAATGATTGAAGAGGTAGAGTTAGATTGATTACATCTTTTAAATATTGTCTAAACAAACATCTTTTTGTTGTGTCATTTTAATCAAACTTCATTTCAAAACAAAAAACAAAAAACAAAAAAATATTCTTCCAGAAAACTTCTTCTAGATTCATAAACTATAAACAACAACCCCCATCCTTTATTGTAGTGTTTTTATTCTCTTTTATTTTATTCCTATAATACCTCTAAAAATTGTTTTAATTCACTTCCTTCTTTGAGAGACGACCTTGGTCAGCCACTCTGCTACACCCAAGTACCCTAAAATCACACTAATCATTTGAGGGCGCCCACGACATCGCTCTTTCAAATTGGTGTTGTTTCCAGGGAGGCAAGTAATTTATTCAACCATTTAGAGGTATTTCTTTTATTTTTCATTTTATTATTTTTTCACCTCCCTCTTTCATCTTTACCCTTTCTCAAGTTTTCATTTTTTTCATCCTCTTCTTTTCTTTTTGGACCATCAACTCAACTTCTCAGTTTTATTTTACTATGGTCCACTCACTTTATTTTAAGTTTTATTTTATTTTTCACACGAACTAATCCTGATGATCTCTTAGATCTTGACCCTGAGATTGAACGTAGCCTTAGGGATCGAATCAGACATTCTCAGTCTATGGGAAGTTTCAATATTCAACTAGTTGGTGAATTTATCTCTTCTAGAAACATAGAAATTGGAAGCAATTCAATTTAAAATATAAAAGAGGAACCAATGGCTGAAAATAAAGGAAATGAACTTAATAGAACCATTCAAGAATTGGATGCACCTGATATTAACTATCAACCAAATTGTATTGCATACCCGAATCTCGAATCAGACTTTGAGTTAAAATCTGGATTAATTCACCTTCTTCCAAAGTTTCATGGCTTATCTGGTGAGGATCCCAACAAACACCTTAAGGAATTTAATGTGGTTCTCTCAACCTTAAAACTAAGAAATGTTTCTGAAGATCAAATCAAATTAAGAGAATTCCAATTCTCACTTGATGGAGCTGCAATGGATTGGATATACTATTTATAACATGAAGATGTAACATGTTGGAACGATTTGAAACGTCTTTTCTTGCAGATATTTTTTCCAGCATCAAGGACCACTTCTATTCGTAATGAGATCTCGGGGATCAAGAAAGCACAAGGGGAGTCAATGTATGAGTACTGGGAGCAATTCAAGAAGTTGTGTGCAAGCTGCCCACATCACCAAATCAGTGAGCAAATACTTATCCATTACTTCTATGAAGGAATCACACCTATGGAGAGAAGCATGGTAGATGCTGCGGCTAGAAGACCATTGGTGGAAAATACACATGTAGTTGAACATGTGTTGATTGAAAAGATGACCCAAAACTCCTAACAATTTGGCGATAGAGGTACACCACATGTCAGGGGAGTACATCAGGTAAGTCCTTCTTCTCTTGAAAGTGATTTGATTGATACAAAGTTGGAAGAATTGACCACTATGGTGAGGCAGATTGATTTGGCTCAAAAGACATCCCAACCCACTCCTTCAAGGCCTTGTGACATTTGCACTGATACAATCCATCCAACTAACTGTTTCCCCCAACGAAAAGAAACAGAAGATTGTGCAGCAGTATTCCCAGGGAGACCATATCTACAGCAGCAACAACAACAACCATATCCCCAAAAGAAGTTTGATCCAGCATACAACTAAGGGTGGAAAGATCAGTCGGACATGAGGTATGGCTCTGGACAATAACAAATTCCCCCTTTTCAAACAAACTTCCAGCAGCCTCCACCTTACCAACAGGGTTTCCAACAACCCCAAAGGAGATTTGAAGCTCAAACATCAACGAATTAGCAACAAGGGAATCTCCAACACAAGGTAGACTCTAACACTGATGATCTTTTGAAACAAATTGTTCTTAATCAATAGAATGAGCTGAAGAGTCATGGTTCAGAGTTGAGAGAGTTGAAGACTCAAATGATCCATATTGCCACCGCCCTCCATGAACTTGTGAGTAAGAATTATAGAAATCTACCTTCCCAACCCACTCCAAATCCAAAGGGGAATGTTAGTGCCATCACATTGAGCAGTGGGAAGAAAACGAACGATACATCTGTACCTACCATTCCACTGGGATTCACCTCTACTCCAGAGCAGCCGCATTCCAAACCAACCGATGAGAAATCCAAGGAGAAAGATAAAGGTAAGAAAAAGATTGATGATGTTCCTCCTAAACCTCTTCCTTTTCCAAACATGGTTGTTCAAACCAAGAAGATGGCTGAAGAAGCAATGAAAAATGAGGTTTTGGACATATTCAAGCGTGTGGAGATCAACATTCCTCTACTTAAAGCCATTAAGAAAATTCCAAGGTATGCAAAATTCTTAAGAGAACTTTGTACAAATCTAAGAGGGCTTAAGGGAAATGAGAGGATAAACCTTGGAAAGAATGTCTCAGCACTCATTACACCAACTCTAGCAATGCCAACAAAGTGCAAGGATCCCGGGACATTCACCATCCCATGTACCATAGGGTAGTTGCTCTTCTCTGATGCTCTTTGTGATTTAGGAGCTTCAATAAATGTGATGCCTCACTCTGTATTCTCTTCCTTGCAGGTTGGTGAGTTGAATCCAACAAGAGTAGTGGTGTAGTTGGAAAATAGAGCTACAACATATCCAGCGGGAGTCCTTGAGGATGTACTTGTCCGGGTAAGAGACATGATCTTCCCTACAAATTTCTACGTTATTAACAAGTAGGACGATCAGGTAAGTTCTCACGCTCCCATAATCTTAGGTAGACCCTTCCTCAAAACTACAAAAAATATCATAAATGTCAATTAACGTACACTTTCCATGGAGTTTGGAGATGAAGTCGTGATATTTAATGTTATGGATTCCATGAAGTACTCCTCATAGGATCACTATGCATTTGTTATCTCCCATTTTGGACCACCAAATGAAAACTCCATGTAATTTTATTGTCCTATGATTAGGGAGATTATGAGTATTGGTTCGAGTTTGATGTCTAAGAGCACTTCCACAAATGTTTCTGGTACACAATCCTCTCTTGGATTTGATTTTGATGCGTATTCATATTCTAATTTTGATCATGTTCACTCTGATTATGACATGGCTGTTGAGTATGCTGATGGATTTGATGCTTTATTATCTGATTTTGATGATGTCTATTCTGATACTGATGATCTTTGTGCACATATTTCAGTTCCTTCAATATCTCCATCTATACTACACCCTCCTTCATTAGAACTCAAGCCATTGCAACCGAATCTGAAATACTCATACTTGTTGAGTGGTGAGATATTACCCGTTATCATTTCTAACAATCTCCCTTTTGAACATGAAGAAAAGATTATGAATATTTTGAGGGAGAATATCAGGGCGATTGGGTGGACCTTGGCAGACATATCAGGTATTATCCCCTCCATTTGCATGCATAGGATTCTCTTGGAGGATGGAGCTAAACCTGTGAGACAGCCACAAAGGAGACTCAATCCCACCATCCTGGAAGTTGTTAAAAAAGAAGTTGAGAAATTGCTCGAGGCTGGTATAATCTTTCCTCTTTCATATTCTCAGTGGGTAAGTCCTATTCAGGATGTTCCTAAGAGGAATGGTGTTACTGTTGTTAAAAATGAGAAAGATGAGTTAGTTCCAATGAGGATACAAAATAGATGGCGTGTGTGTATTGATTATAGGAAACTAAATCATTCCACTCGAAAAGACCATTTCCACCTCCTAGTTATTGATTAGATGCTTGAGATACAAGCTGGGATGACACACTATTGTTTCTTGGATGGATTTTTTGGATATTTTCAGGTTCCTATAGCTCCAGAGGATCCGTAGAAGACTACATTAACCTGTCCCTTTGGCACATTTGCCTACCAGAGGATGCCATTTGGACTTTGCAATTCCCCAGGTACCTTCTAGAGATGCATGGTGAGTATTTTTTTCTGATTTTATTGAGACCTTCATGGAGGTATTTATGGATGACTTTACAGTTTATGGATCCTCGTTTGATGAATGTCTCTCTAGTTTTGGTGATGTGTTGCATCATTATATTGAGATGAATCTGGTCTTAAATTTTGAAAAATGTCATTTCATGGTCGAAAAGGGAATTGTCTTAGGTCATATAGTCTCACAACATGGCATTGAAGTTGATAAATCTAAGGTAGACATTATTTCATCCCTTATATATCCTACATGTGTCTGTGATGTTCGATCATTCCTTGGACATGCTGAATTTTATCGATGCTTCATCAGAGATTTTAGTAAGATCACTCTACCCTTATCTCGATTTCTTCAAAAAGATATTGACTTCAATTTTGATGATTCGTGCAGGGTATCATTTGATGAGCTAAAGAAGTGTCTGAACACTCCACCGATCATAAAGTCCCCACGGCGGGAGATTCCTTTTGAGCTTATGTGTGACGCCTCCAACTTTTCGGTTGGAGCTGTCTTATCTTAGAGGGTGGAGGGACGTTCACATGTGATCGCCTATGCATCGAGGACACTGGATTTAGCAAAATAAAATTACACATCCACCAAAAATGAGTTTCTTGCTGTCATATTTGCATTAGATAAATTCCATTTATATTTATTGGGCTCTAGAGTAGTTGTTTTTTCTAACCATGCAGCTTTGAGGTACCTCCTAAAGAAGCCAGATGCAAAGCCACGACTTATCCGTTGGATGCTCCTTCTTCAGGAATTTGATATTGAGATAAAGGACAAGAAGGGATCAGAGAATTTGGTGGTAGACCACATGAGTAGGCTTACTCACACACTAGAGGATGACACCTTGGACCAGGTACCACTTCGGGACACTTTCCCCGATGAGCATCTCTATACCATCTCAGGTACGCATCCTTGGTATGCTGATTTTGTTAATTACATTGTTTCCTCTAAAATACCAGCAAATTTGAAGAAGAATCAAGTCCAGAAATTAAAAATTGAGTCTAGGTATTATGTGTGGGATGATCCTTACCTCTGGTGCATGTGTAGTGACCATGTCATTAGGAGGCGTGTTCCTGATCGTAAGATTGAGTCTGTTTTGAAATTTTGTCATACACTTGCATGTGGTGGACACTTTGGACCCCAACGGACAGCTAGGAAAGTTTTAGACTCTGGATTATATTGGCCTAGCTTATTACATGATTCCCATATGTTTTGTAAGTCATTCTCTCGTTTCCAACACACTGGAAATATTTCAAGGAGACACGAGATGCCCAAACAACCCATTTTATTCTGTGAGATTTTTGATGTTTGGGGAATTGATTTTATGGGCCCTTTTCCTAGTTCCTTTGGTTTTTTGTACATTTTGGTTGCTATTGATTATGTGAGTAAATGGGTGGAGGCTAAGTCCACTAGTACTGATGATTCTCATGTTGTTGTGGACTTTGTCAAAGCACAGATTTTTTTGCAGGTTTGGAGTACCAAAGGCCATCATCAGTGACCAAGGGACACACTTTTGCAATAGTTATTTTGCTTCCCTCCTTCAAAAGTATGGGGTGACACACAAAACATCAACACCATACCACCCCCAAACAAATGGCTAGGCTGAGGTTTCAAATCGTGAGTTGAAACAGATATTGGAGAAAATCGTGCATCCAAATAGGAAGGATTGGAGCAAGCGCTTGGATGATGCATTGTGGGCTTATAAGACCGCATATAAGACACCCATTGGTATGTCCCCATTTCTGATTGTTTTTGGGAATGCGTGTCATCTTCCCGTGGAAGTTGAGAATCAGGCATATTAGGCTATAAAGAAATGCAACATGGATTTGGCCCAAGCTGGAATCCAAAGGAAGCTGCAAATTCAAGAGCTTGAGGGGATTCGATTGTCTTCATATGAGAAATCAATGCTCTACAAGGAAATATCAAAAGAAGCTCATGATAGAATGATCCAACAAAGGGAGTTTCATATTGGAGAGAAAGTCCTTCTCTATAGTTCACGACTCAAGCTGATGCCTGGTAAGTTGCGTTCCAGATGGTTAGGTCCGTATATTGTGAATAATGTTTTTCCTTATGGTGAAGTGGAGATCACACAAGAGGAAACTGGAAGGAGCTTTACAGTCAATGGGAAATATTTGAAGAGATACATTGAGGGACTTCCTACTAATTATAGCATCCCGCCTTTTTATCACATAAACTTTCATTACATTTTACAAAACTGAAGATCTTTAAGGTTTAGTGTCTTGGAAACCAGGAACATAAAACATGAAAACATAAAACATTCTTCTTAAACACTTGAAAGGCTTCTCCTCATGTTAATCCTAGTTTCATTACTGAATCTCATAACATGGGGACATTTATCCAAATAAAGGGTGAGCAGAAGGCCCAGTAAGGGAAACAAGAGAAACATTTTACATGTGAACTTGAGATACTTCAATAAGGTCATGAAAAGAACTTTAAGGCATGAGAAAGAAATCATAAGGCATATCATAATAAAAATAACATTTTTCATAACTTTAAGATGTGGCAGAAACATTTAATATTGACAATCATTTCATTTCACCAAGGTCCATCCCCAAGGTGTCATTAAATATTACCAAGGTTATTCACCAAGGTATCAGTCTAAAAAGTCATCTCTAGAGTTTAAGTCTTTACCCAATGCATTGGAGAGCTATCTGGGCGCACCCTTGACATGTCTTTATTATCATGTGAGCCACATATATCATCATCAATCGTTTCATAAACAACCCATATAGCATAAAATAAATGGGTTTCACTTCATAATCATAACGTTTTAAAAACTGCTTTAATGACATGATCATTATGTCACTTTAAACCCACAGAAAGGGAAAGAGGGTTTCATGTATGTAAATCCCAGAATTTAAAATAGAACATTTTGATATATATATGTGAATACCCCTATATAAATAAGAGCTTTGAGTATTCACATAATAATTTTGAGAAAAAGAGAGAGGCATTTTGAGACGAAAATTCTGCAGCATAACAGCTATGTTACAAGGTTTTAGAAAACATTGAAAAGAGAGGGGACATGGGTCACCCACTCATAAATGATCCATAAATCAGTACAGGGACAGAATATGAAGGATATATGAACATGGTAATGAAATTTGAAAGATTTACCATACGAAATGAAGAACATGAAAGGAAGACAAAAATAAGATTTCTCTTATGAAAATTCGGCAACCTAACGACGTCACTTAAACTTCAAAAAAATGAATTGATGATATCAAATAGGTTCTATCATCATATGAACATAAAAGATCAGTATGATAGATATAGAGATCATTACCCAACATAATAAAAAGGAACTTTAAAGACATGACATGAAAGTAGATCAGGAAAATGAGAAGAGTGAATGAACCCTTTAGAAATTCGGCAGCCTAATGGCGCCACTTAAACTTCAAAAAAAAATGAATTGATGAGATAAAATAGGGTCTCTCATCATATGAACATAAAAGATCAGTATGATATATTTAGATATCATAACCCAACATAATAAAAAGTAACTTGCAAGACTTGACATAGAATTAGAACTTTGAAAAGGGAGAAAGGTGAAAGAACCACTTAAAAATTCGGCAGCCGAACGGCGCCACTTAAAACTTCAAAATACTGAATTGAAGAGATCAAATGGGGTCTCTAATCATATGATCATAAAAGATAATTATGATAGATATATAGATCATACCCAACATAATAAAAAGGAACTTGAAATACTTGATATGAAAGTAGAACTTGAAAACGAGAAGGGTGAAAGAACCACTTAAAAATTCGGCAGCCTAACGACGCCACTTAAAACATCATAAAACGGAATAATGAGAGTAAGAGGGGATCTCTAATTATATGAACATGAAAAGGGAAGAAATAGGAGTATAAAATAACATCCTTTAACATAAGAACATGGAGAATAAAAGAAATTACATAAAAGATATTTCTTGAAAAGAAAGAGAGAGGTCAGATCCCTTACCTTAAAACGTAACTCTTAAAACTCAAAGGTTTGGACCTTGAGAGCTTGGGGGAACCTTGAGAGGACTCCTTGGGAGGTAAGGAGACCAGAACTTCGTTGGGGGAGAGTTGGGAGTGAAAAATAAAGGAGGAAAGGGTGGGTATTTATAGGGAAAGTGAGGGGACAAGGCATTAATGGCCAAGGGACACCTTACAAGTGCTTTTCTCAAAACCATGTGCTCTCCCAGGGCATTTACCATGGATTTAGGCCACATGGGGCCCCCAATACAATAATGCATCACCTTTGTTCGTACAACCCTTAAAATATCTCATGACATCATCATGACACAGTTATTATGTCATTAAACATACCGAAACCCTAAAACTACATTTTTACTATTCACTAAAAAATTTATCTTTCCCAGAAAAATCCAGAAATTTCACCTTAACCAAATATCGATGCTCTAATTACATTTATGAACTCCATTTTATAAAAATAATTTTCTAAATAATTTTAATTTAATTTTTAAATAAAAACACTTTTCATCAAGAATTCATTTTTTTCAGAAAAATCCCCAAAAATTACCATAACATAATATCGATGCTCTGAGTTCAAAAATAAAGTCCATTTTATAAAAATAATTTTCTAATTATTTTTAATTAAATTTTTAATTAAAAAACACTATTCACCCAAAAAAACTAATACATGAATAATAATTTATGAAACCATTATTTACCCATTTTATTGAATCTCATTACTTAATCAAGGTGTCTAAATTATATTAATACTTTCTTTAAGTGATATTACTAATCCATTTGGTCACATTACTAATCCTAAGCATAAAATCACTATTCATACTTTACTATTCATAAAATATTATGTTGATCTTATTAGACTCTAAATTTCGTACTGAACATAATTTTAGAAGACCATTTTTTGAAAATAATTACACATTTTTATTTATTTAAGGTTTACATAAACATTTTTAAAATATATTTTCTCTAAAATTCATCAAAAATATGTATACTATATTAATCCGGACATTTGAAAATTCATAAACTTCGTCATAAGAAGAAATCAAAAATTTTATTTAAAACAAAGGGTTACACAAGGCAGTTACGGTCTCCTTACATAGCCCCTTATCACACCATCATAGGACCTAAGTGTAAGGTGTGCTAAGGTGAGAGAATCTGAGGGAGGCTCAGCTAACATCGCACGAGTAGTAATTTCTATCAGTTTGAACTTCTCGCAAAGGCGATACCGTTATAGCTTCACACGATGAAGTTTGGCTTAGGTTTGGTCCAGAGCAGAGCCCAATGGTGCTACCTCTTTCCCAAGTTCTATTAGATGGGCTTCGATCGGTCCAAGACTACTGGGTGAGGCCATCGAATCTTCTTTCTATATTAATTAACCAAGATTACTTGAATTTAGAGACAATAATCAAAATGTTTAGTTCCCAGTGGTCATATTGACCAATGGTCATATAATAGTCAAAATCCAACGGTCTCATTTTAATTATACTCATGTTATCAAACGAAACAGTTTTGTTGAGTATCAAAAATAAAATAACACACAAAATTAGAAAACAATATTTATTCAAAATTTCGGGTCGTTACACTAATGCAGTGGATTTTATCACTCTGTATGACCCCATCATCACTTGAGCACATCAGGCTGTTCCTAACCCTTTCACTTTTATATTATTTGTCCGATTTAAAAATTCTGCATTTCATGTGCATATATCATCTCATGGGTTCACATTGAGGATAATGAAATATTTTAAGTGTGGGGGAGGGAACCTTTTAGTTTAGTAATTTCAATTGTTTTCCTCTTAAAAAAACAAAAAAATGTGTGTTTTTCAAATTTTGTCTGTTTATTTTTCAATTTTCATTGTGTATTTAAAATTTTTGAGCTGAAATGATTTTCATCACAATTTTGAAATGCATATCAATGAGTCAAACAATTTATCCCTTGAAACTAAGCTTAAATGAATGCTGAAATAACTTTGTTTCAAGTTCAAATATTTAGTAATTTCATGAAAAGTACACAGAATTTTAAATCCCATGCCACATCTCACTGTCTTTATATTTAAAATCACTTTCCTTTGAGGCTTCTGAACCATTATTTTCATATTATTTACATTCACCTCACTTCTTTAGAGAAACAAACCATGCTTGATTTAACCATAATTTGATATATTCCTGTCAAAAAATGCGGGTTTGAGGTACTTATGTTTAAATGATTGAGGCATTTGATTGGTATTAAAGCCTCTATTTCAAAGAATCCTTTTTCATAATGGAATACCGTGAACATTTAATCCTTGTATCCCTTAGAATCCATGCACATACTGTTAGGTTAGCCACATTACAAGCCAATTTTCCCTATCCAACCAAATCTTGAAGTGAAATTGCATAATCTAGTTGAGCTTAAGTGTGGGGAAAGATATGTTGTGTTGTGATACCATATTCTGTGATACTTTGGGTGGAAAATTAAATTCTTAAGAGATGTGTTTGCTGCTGAAGAAAGTCATTATATTGAAAGCTATGCCTTTTCTGGAGCTTTCATGACACGTGAAGCTATGCCTTTTCTGGAGCTTCTAATTGAGGTGGAAAGTTGTGCCTATCTAGAGCTTTCAAGAAAATCATGTTTGAGAAGATTGACATTTATGATGCTAAAATGATGAATGATGTAATCTTTTCATGACTTTTCATGATGATGGAGCTGAATTGATAGTATGGGAATTGAGGAGAAGACTATATTTAAGTGAAAATTAGATTAATGCAATTTTGCTTCAAAAAGAGTCAAGCCCACCTCATTCAGCCTCAGAATTTTTCACATCTAAATCCTACCAACCGAAAGCCACAGAAAAACCATGAAAAGTCCTCATGATAAACATATTTCCTTGACTCACATCGGGTGGCGATGTAGGAATCTATCAAGCCTATGGTGACCCTTGTATGAGTTTGGATGAGAAAGACATTTCTAAAAAAATTGATATTTGCGTGATGAGAGAAAATTCAAGCGAGGTAAGTGTTTTGTGCATGGGAGGATAAATGAAGTGGAAATGTATTGAATGATATTAATAGAGAACTTGAAATAAGGTTTTTTATGAGGCATGATATCTTTTGATTCTTGGTGCGGAATTGATGTATCCCAATGATATGTGTTTTAAAATTGGTTTTGATTTGATATTGATGTTTACTTGACATGAGGTTTTTCCCAGGTGTGAAAAAGGGTAAGTGTGGGGGAGTTGATGAAACACTATTTTGTTGAATATTTTATTGATAATAAATGATATAATTTCCTCACATTGTGTTAAATATGTTTATTTATAAAATATTTGGGATTTGATCATTCATTTGAAAATTTGGTGAAAATTCCAGTTTTACCCTTTATAGTGAAATGTAGTATTTCGAAGATAAATATTTTTATATTTATTATTTTAATTAGAAATTTTGTAACAGTGTTCCTAATATAATTTTATACAACTTTTATTCAGGAAAAGAGAGATAAATAGTGAATTTGGATGGAGTAAATGGGTCATTAAGACAATGGTGGGATGGACTCGGTAGAATGGACATGAGTTCTATATTTGGGACATATCTTCTTCATCCGAGCTTGGATTGAGCCCAAATTTTGAGGAATGCTCGGGGACATGATTTGGCACAAATAATCCTTCTAGAAGGTTGGTAAACTCACGCGCTTCTGAGGTCAACTAGGCGGTACAACTTGGAATAAAATATTTGGCCGAGTTTTTCATTTCACACTTACAAAGTTATGTAACCCTATCCCTCACAAACTCTATTTAAAAGGAGTTTTAACTCTCTGGGAGGGCTGTCCGAGGCTTTGGGAAGGTGTTTCCGGAAGGGTGTCTCTTGGGAGCCCCTCACAACTCTTGGAAGAAGTAATCCTTTGTGCAAACCTCTATTATAAAAAGGCTCTCCTCTCCCACCTCTTCTTTGTATTTCTTTTATTTCATGTTTGTTTCTTGAATTTTTCTTCAAATAATCTTCTGTGTTCTTCCCTTTTATTTCTCTATTAATATTTTTAATTGGTTTGTAATCAACAGTGGATAAAATATTGGGTTATACCATTTCAATCCTTTTCTTATGAAAAACGTCTCCACGATGATTACACCGCCCATGGAAGAGTAGTTCTTTTTAGTAATCGGTCGACCTCTCAACTTCTTCATTCATTTATTCGGAATAAATGATCTACTTTAATTCACTAAACATGATCTATTAATTGAGTTTTAAAATTATAAGAAACTAAGTGAGAAATTGAACATTTAACACAAAACGCGCGAGGTCGGGATTTGTGTGAATTGTGAGAGCGCGATCTTAATTGGTAATACAAGACCACACGGGATCAATTTGTAGAGTTAAAATACAATCCATAAACTCAATTAATCCTAATTTCGAGAGTGGTTATTTTTCTTAATTTACCACTGACCATAAGCTAATCTTAGAACATCAACCAAAGAAGGGTGTTACGATTGCATGTTCTGAAGTTAGCCTAAGGTTAAATTCACTTCATCTTCGTGGTAAAGTTAATTCTCGTAGGGTTCGGGATTTAACAAATTAAGGGATAATAATTAAGTTAATATTAATTTAAATGATAATGATTAATAAATTATTTAAGAGGTAGAGTTAGATCGATTACGTCTTTTAAATATTTTCTAAACAAACATCTTTTTGTTGTGTCATTTTAATCAAACTTCATTTTGAAACAAAAAACAAAAAAAATACAATCTTCTTCAAGCAAAATTCTTCTAGATTCATAAACTATAAACAACCACCACCATCCTTTAAAGTAGTGTTTTTATTCTCTTTTATTATATTTCTATAATACCTCTAAAAATTGTTTTAATTTACTTCCTCCTTTGAGAGATGACCTTGGTCAGCCACTCTACTGCACCTAAGTACCCTAAAATCACACTAATCATTTGAGGGCACCCATGACAGCGCTCTTTCAGTCTCTCATCATATGAACATAAAATATAAGTATGATAGATATAGAGATAATACCCCAACATTGTAAAAAGGAAATTTAAAGACTTGACATGAAAGTAGAATGTTGAAAAATGAGAAAGGTGAATGAATCCCTTAAAAATTTGGCAGCCTAACGGCTCCACTTAAACTTCAACAAAAATGAATTGACAAGATAAAATAGGGTCTCTAATCATATGAAAATAAAATATTAGTATGATAGATATAGATATCATACCACAACATAATAAAAAGGAACTTGAAAGACTTGACATGAAAGTAGAACTTTGAAAAATGAGAAAGGTGAACGAATCCCTTAAAAATTCGGCAGCCTAAAAGCACCACATAAACTTCAACAAAAATGAATTGATGAGATAAAATAGGGTATCTCATCATTTGAAAATAAAAGATCAGTATGATAGACATAGATATAGTACCCCAAAATAATAAAAAGGAACTTGAAATACTTGACATGAAAATAGAACTTCATAATGAGAAGGGTGAAAGAATCCCTTAAAATTCGGCAACCTAACAGTGCCATTTAAACATTCATAAAATGAAATGATGAGAGCAAGAGGGGGTCTCTCATCATATGAACATAAAAAGGACATTAGGATGAATATAAAAGAACATCCTCCAACATAAGAACATGGATCATAAAAGAAATGACCTAAAAAGATTACTTGGAAAGAAAGAGAGAGATAAGATCCCTTACCTTAAACATAACTCTTAAAACACAATGGTTTGGACCATGAGGGCTTGGGGGCACCTTGGGAGGAATCCTTGGGAGGTAAGGAGACCATAACATTGTTGAGGATGATTTTGGAGTCAAATGGATGAGAGTATGGCTTGGTATTTATAGGGAAAGTGAAGGGACAAGGCATTAATGGCCAAGGGACACCTCATTAGTGGTTTTCTAAAAACCATGGGCTCTCCCATGGTATTTCCCATGGAGTTAGGCCACATGGTCCCCAATACAATAATTCATCACCTTTGGTTGTAAAAACCTTAAAATATCTCATGACATCACCATGACACTGTTATGATGTCATTAAACATATCGAACCCCTAAAACTCAATTTTTACTATTCACTGAAAATTCAACTTTCTTGGAAAAATACAAAAATCTTAACTTAACAAAATATCAATGATCTAATTTCAAAAATGAACTCCATTTTATAAAAATAATTTTCTAAATAATTTTTATTTAATTTTTAAATAAACACACTATTCACCGAAAATTCATTTTGTTTCAGAAAAATCCCCAAAAATTACCTTAACATAATATCGATGCTCTGAGATCAAAAATGAATTCCATTTTATAAAAATATTTTTCAAAATATTTTTAATTTAATTTTTAATTAAAAAACACTATTCACTCGAAAAAACTAATACTTGACTTATAATTAATGAAACATTTATTTACCTATTTTATTGAATCACATTACTTAATCAAGGTGGCTAGATTATATTAATACTTTCTTTAAGTGAGATTACTACTCTATTTGGTCACATTACTAATCCTATGTATAAAATCACTATTCATAATTTACTATTCATCAAAAATTAAGTCAATCTTATTAGAATCTAAATTCCGTACTGAACATAATTGTAGAAGACCATTTTTTGAAAATCATTACACATAATTAGTTATTTCATATTTTCAAATATTATTTTTCTAGAACTCATAAAAAATATGCATACTATATTTATCCGGACATTTGAAAATTCACAAACTTCATCACAAGAAGAAATCAAAATTTTTATTTAAATCAAAGGATTACACAAGGTTGTTATGGTCTCGTTACATAGCCCCTTATAACACTAGTATAAGACCTAAGAGTAAGGTGTTCTAGGGTGATAGAATCTTGGGGTGGCTCGACCAACATTTCACGAGTAGTAATTTCCTTCAGTTTGAGCTTCTCACGAAGGTGATTCCGTTCTAGCTTCACACGATGAATTTTGGCTTGGGTATGGTCTAGACCAAAGCCCAGTGGTGGTACCTCCTTCCCAAGTTCTGTTATATGGGATTCGATTGGACCAAGACTACTGGATGAGGCCATCAAATCTTCTTTGTATATTAATTAACCAAGACCACTTGTATTTAGAGACAGTAATCAAAACGTTTAGTTTCCATCTGTCATATTGACCAACGATCATATAATAGTCAAAACCCAATAGCCTCATTTTAATTATACTAATGTTATCAAATGAAACAGTTTTGTTGAGTATAAAATAACACACAAAATTAGGAAACAATATTTATTCAAAATTTCGGGTCGTTACATAAGTGAATACTCACCACTGATCCTAAGCTCACTTGATATATACTCGATGTGGGGAACAAGGAGTGGTCACAGAGTCTCCATTGCAAGTGCGGGGAGGTAGATAATATAATGGGGTAATTTTTTTTCTTTACTAGTGGGGCTGGGAAAATATTTAAGATCAAGGCATTGATAAATATCCCATGAGGGTAAAAATCAAGACATACATAGTGTTTTATGTATTCTGTACTGATATGGCTCGATCCAAGGGGTTGGGGCATTTTTGTTCTATCCATCACAGTTTCCAGGTTTAACATGTTTCTCCTTAGTGGGATTTCGTAAGAGAATCCCCACCACTAATTCTATGCTCAAAGGAGTTATACTCAATGTGAGAAACAAGGATCGATAAGCGTTTCCTTTATGAATGTGGGTAGATAGGGGGCACGATGGAGTCAGTTTTTTGAAGGTGGGGGAAGGGCCAGGATTGAAGATCGAGACATCACTACATATCTGGCGAGGGAAGGAATCAAGTCGTACATAGTTCTGTGGGAGATCATGCAGCTTATTATCATGTGATTTGGACTTTTTGTGTCATGTAGTCTAACGACTTATGGAGAGGACATGATTCACAATTTAATGTCATGTTTCAGGGATGAGTTCCTTATATTCTAAATGTCATGTGGCCATGATGATTACTCATATTTTAGGGTCATAGAGTTTCAACAATGACATTGGGGGTATTATAACTCAATGTTTAGGGTCTTAGAGCTCGGACCTTAGCATTATGGTGTTTTTTCATTACTCATAGTTTAAGGTATTAAATTTTGGGCCTTGGAATTATGGTGTTTTTTCATTACTCATAGTTTAAGGTCTTAGAGTTTAGACCATGTCATTATGGTGTTTTTCCATTACTCATAGTTTAAGGCTATAGAGATTGGACCATGGAATTATATTGTTTTGTTGTTACTCATAGTTTATGGTTTTAGATTTTTGTCCTTGTAATTACGGTGTTTTTTCATTAATCATAGTTTAAGGTCTTAGAGTTTAGACCTTGGTCTTTATTTTTTATGCAATGTATTTCTTCAAGAACTTCACATTTATAGGATCCGTGATGAGCTGTCTGTCCCTTGATATTAGGGTGTATGCTTCATTGTAATAGACCCTATGTATGACATATGGTCCTTCCAACTTTGGTTCATGCTTTGGGGGCTTCTTCCTAAGTATCATCAGGGTTATGATGAATAAAACCATTTCTCCTTCGAGGAAAGATCAAAGGAGAACCTTTTTGTTGAATTCTTGTGAAATCTAGTTTTGGAAGACTTCCAAATGGTGCAGAGTGTGCAACCTTTTTTCGTCAAGATGACCCAACTCATCAAATCGTCTCTGGGATTGCTCATCCGTGGAAAATTGATCTTAAATGGCCACATGAAGTGATGGAACATGGATTTAGA
Organism: Viscum album; assembly: GCA_963277665.1. Taxonomy (NCBI): domain Eukaryota; kingdom Viridiplantae; phylum Streptophyta; class Magnoliopsida; order Santalales; family Viscaceae; genus Viscum; species Viscum album. The sequence goes on along the minus strand of OY728165.1, from coordinate 1,328,081,075 downwards.
TAGGAAAACTAACTTTTTCCCTGTATACTAGTGAGTATGGGGTTGCATGGGTGGTCATGCGGGTCGTGGTCCGGTAAGCCCATAAAGCATGAAGGATCTTGTCTACACATGGTTTATTATCTTTATCAACCATCATTTTAAGTATGTTGGACATAGTCTTTTGAAATCCTCTATCTACCCATTGGCCTCCTCATGGTAATGGAATGAATGATTGGGTTTACTTCCATACTCCTAGTATAGGTTTTCTAACTTAGTAGAGAAAAAATTGTTGTCGTTGTCCATTTGTATTGTATGAGGGACACCAAATCTAGTGATGATGTTGGCCTTCGCAAAGATGAAAATGTTTTTCACCCAGACTTCTTTAAGTGGTATGGCTTTGGCACCCTTGTAAAAGAATTCAGTTACTATGAGTAAGAATTTGAACTGTATAGCTATAGTGGGGGGACATGATCCCACAACATCCACCCCCCAGGTGATGAATGGACAAGAGTACTTATCTATATAAAGTAACTTTTGGGGCGGTGCATGAAATTGGTATGAACTTTATAGGAATTAAACTTCTTGGTGAATGTGGCATAATCATGTATCATAGTGGGCCAGTAATAACCAATCCTTCGGGTTTGGTGAGAGAGCTTGGTTGCTGACTGGTGCCCTCCACAAGCTCCAACATGCACCTATTTAATGACAACAACAGTCTCTTTTCACTAAATTATCTTGAGAAGGACTCTGGAAAGGCCTCATTTGTAGAGTAACTTTTCTTTTTTTAACCCATCTTACAAGGAAAAGTTGAATACCCATCTTCGGACCATATCCCTTCCAGCCTTATCTGGGGGGGGCTCCCTGTTCGGAAGGTAATTTGTAATGGGTGTCATCCAACCGGTGGTGTGACCATAAGGCTCATAGACAAGGATAATTTCATCGATTTCCTCTGTATTTCTATAGATGAATGGAAAGACCATCCAACAGTGAGAAATGCTAATAATAGTTTCACCCCGGTCTAGATTGTACAAGGATGTGGATGCATTTTCTAAAGCGTCGGCTTGGGAATTTTGTGACTGGGGGACATAAGTCAATGTTTGCTCCGATGTGAATTTTTCCATCAGTGCTTGAACATGGTTCATCAATGGAACCAATACTTTTTTCTTGATATAATTTTCATCGTTGACCAATTTGATGACTAGATATGAATCATCCTTTTTTAGGTGTTTCCCTTGCACCTGGAGTGCCAATTTTAGGCCTGCAATGAGGGCTTGATACTCCACTTCAGTGTTTGTACACCCTTCTGAAAGAAGGAAAGAGTAAGGAAAGATGGCATTTTCAGGAGATATGAGAATGATGCCCAACCCCACTTTGTTGAGTTTGGTATCCTCTACCCTTTTTACTATAGGGATTCGAGAAGCAACATCAAATTACATTTCCCATGTTTGGAGGTCCTCCGAAAAGGAAAACAACTTATTCATCTAGAATTTCGGAATTCAAAAGTGACGTTTCATCCATGGGGTTCTCGATAATGAATTCTACTAATGCCTAGCCATTGATGGCCTTTTGGGAACATACTGTGTGTAAAACTGTTTTCAGATGACCGCCCATCATGAGATGCACCCATTTAGAATGGGGCGGTTGAGGATATATTTGAGTGGGTTGCAATGGGAGACTAGGTGGTCCTCATGGTGCTACAGGTAATGCCTGAGATTCTATACTAAGAAGATTAGGGCTAAGCAGTTCTTTTCAATCTTCAAATACCGAGTTTCAACATCAATCATTGCCCAGCTGAGGTAGTAGAGGTTGTTATCGCTACCAGCATAATCCTTCTACGTGAGGAAGGTTCATAATGACCATTCCAAGGAAGTTACGTATAAAATGAGCAGTCTCCCCTCAACCGGTAGCCTGATTACCAGAATTCATAGAAGATATATCTCAAGATTTTCGAACACTTATGGAAATCATTATCCCACTCATACATAACTCCTTTCTTCATGAGCTTGGTGAAAGGTAAACATTTTCCTACTGGGTTGGATATGAAGTGCTAAATGTAGGCGAGTTTCCCTTGGAGACCTCTCAACTCGGTGAGGTTGTGAGGTGGGGATTGGATTGGAATGAATTCTGTCTTCTCGGGGTCGAATTCGATGTCGCGATGGCATATGATGAAGATGATAAATTTTCATGAGGTAACACCAGAGGAAAATTTTAGGGGATTCATCTTTAAATTGTGCTGTCATAATTAGTAAAAAAAGTATTCATGATCAGTTATGTGGTTAAAAAATTGTCGTTATTTAACCACCATGTCTTCGACATAACACATGAAGAATTTTACCAAAAGGGCTTCAAGATGTGATGCAAGGAGAGCCAATATGTGGCACCATAATTCATTAGAACAAAGGGAATCACTAACAGAACACTCCCAGAGGGGCCCTAAATGTAGTAGCCTCTTCATCTCTTTCATCCATACATATTTGATTGTATCTGGAATAGTCATCCATGAAAGAGAGGGCTTCATATACAGCTGCCAAATCGATCAACAATTATGTGATTGGGACCAGGAAGTCTTCTTTTGGGCAACACTTTTTAAAGTCCTTAAAGTCAATGTGGAACCTAATATGTCCGTTCTTCTTTTTGATAGGGACTATGCTTTCCAGCCAGGTTGGATATTGAAACTCTCTTATAAAGTTGGATTTGATCATCTTGTCAAATTCGGCCTGTATTTTTGTAGCATGCGTCGAGTGGGTTCTTCTGGCTTCTTTGTTATAGCCTTGATGATCTTATGGTATGCTCGAATGATGGGTGGTGACCTCAGGATTGAGTAATGGAATCTCTAGGTAATTCTAGGTAAAAACACCTCGATTCTTCTTTAGGAAGGAGCTGTATGCCTCATGTTCCTAGACAGTCATGGGCACACATATCTGAGTGGGACGTAGGTCATTTTCGGTTCCCAGATTTGTCTCCTTATGTTCATATATTATTGTGGAGACATCTTCTTCAAATGCAAGAGGGAATCTTTGAGGTATTCTTCTTCTTATTCTTCTTATTCTTCATCATCTTCATCATCTTCCTCTTCTGATGGAGAATGGATTTTTGAGAAGAACTCTCCAATGTTAGAAGTGAAATAATCTTTTTTCCTTACTGTGTAAGGCAAGGGATGTTTGATGTCGCGAGGATGGGATGGGAGCATCTTTGATAGGGCTTTTTCTAACATTATCGGAGTCAACCCACTCTTCCACGTCTTTGGACTCAGTGGCCGCATGGGAGACCATGCAGATGATTGATCCTATAACCGGACTTGTGTTTATGCATTAAACTTGGTTGAATGGTAGTACATACTCTTCCCCATGTTGTTGGAGGTGGTTAGCAAGATCCATCTCCAATCCATTCAGGGCATTGATCCAATCAATGTCGATGACCAAAAGATTTTTTTATTCTAATTCATAGAACCCAATGTCGATATAATGGGATTCAAAAGACTCAAATAGGGATTTATCTGTGTGAAATATCCCATTTTTTTCTCATTAGTGCAATATTTGATGCACTAATGGTATGAGGAAAAAATTGTAGTGTGATGATGTAGCTAAGGCCTCCCTAATAGGATGTTGAAGGTCGTACTTTTCCAGACCAACAGGTTCTCGGAATCTGATATGAGATCTCCAAGAAAAGTTTTATGCTTGATTTGTCCCAATGGTTTCTGCTCACTTTCTTCATATCCTAGCAGAGTTATAGTGCAGGGTTTCATGCTGTCTTCATCATATCCCAGACGACAAAGCGTTCACTATAGGAGGAGGTTAAATGCAGAGCCGTTGTCGATGAAGATCTTTCAAACATCAATTCGATTTATCTTTATAGACACATATAAGGGTTCAATGTGCCCTTTTATGATGGAATTTTCATCCCTATCTATGAAGGACTTGATGGCATGACATTCTTCAGGACTAGTCTCTGTCTGGTAGACTTCAGCTGCTGCTACTTTATCCTCGAACTTCTGGGGACTTAGCGAGGCTTTGATGAGTGTGTCACTAAGATATGAGGACTAGCTCAACACATCTAGGATTGAAAACATAGCTGGTAATGAAGAAAAATTATTTAAAATATCATAATTCTGTTCTAATGGTTGGTGCTTCCTGGCTCGGGTTGCTCTTTTAAAAAAACTTCAGGGGTTTGAGCATTGGATGTAAATTATTCAGTCTCTATGACATAGTTTGGTGGTGCTACACCCTTTCCACATTTTACGACCACATAATCCTATATACCTTGGGTGATTTGGTATTTGTTCTTCCTCTAATGGATATTCCAAGATAACTGGGATTGGATTTCTTCTAATGGGGGTGAATGAGCATTCTGGTTCTTTTGGTGTCTGTTGGAGGGTCCTTCTGCAAGTTTTCATGATGTTAATGGTTTGGATTGTGGAATGGACCATAATTTTACTCCTTCCATGATAATGCTTTCTAGGAAACATCTGGCCTCAGTGTCCTCTTCATAGAGATCTCAATTTCGGGGTGGGGAATTTGGGTTCACGACCATAGTTCTTGATATGAGATTGATTCAGTCTGACTGTATACTTATGATGGTGTCGTTTGGTGGGGTGGTGCCCATTGTACAGTTTAGAAGGGTGGTGTCCATTGTACCGTTTGGTGGGACGGTTCCCATTGTTCCAAGTATGTAGGCATGAATTATAAAAGTGTCAACACTGACTTCGTCTTTGGTGTTTACTCATCTTATTTTTATTTATTTCTACCCATATATCCTTTAGAGAACCGCATTACAGTGGGGGATAATTGTGTTGTATTGGGTGATTTGGGGGCATAGTTGGTTGTTTCAACTGTGTCTGGAGGATTCCATGACCTCGGTTGAAGGTCTCTCGGGTCATCCAATTGTCGAAATTTTTCTCATTCTTACTGGTGGTTGTCTACCATTCTTCTTCCTCTCTTGAGTCTCAGGTGGAAACATATGCCACTTGTGATGGTGGCGGGCCCAACATGACTTTCCGAGAATCCACCATCTTTTTCAGGAGATCCTTGAAAACAAAACATTCCTAGATAGTGTTTCCTAGTATCTGGTGATATGGACAATAATTTCAACAGTCATCAAGACCCACTTCATTGGCCCGCTTTGGCTCTAGTAGCCAGAGAAAATTGCAATTCATGGTGGCTATGAAGTAGCCACAGACCTGGTCATCACGGAATGAGTAAATTTTATTTCTTCTTTCTTAGAACTGAAATCTTTTGGCACCCCATCGCTCGTCTAGTTAAGGTGGGGGTGGTTGTTTGCATCCCAGGGGTCCTACTCATTTTGGTTGGGGACTCAGTCCTTTGAGCTAGTGCCAGGGGTGGCTTAAGCATGATAGAAGCCGCTTCACCTTTTCACATTCTTTTCCTAGGGGATAATGGGGAAATTATGGACTTATGGTTGGTCCATCTCAAGGAGTATTCTATAATTTTAGAAATGGAAGAGAAGTCTTTAAACCCATTTTTTTACTACACCAGGATGAGCGGCGTTCGTAATTCATCCCAAAGGTTATAAATGCACATAGCAAGCATCTCATCCTGAGAGAGGGGCTAGTTCATGGAATTTGTCAGATCCTTCCATCTGGAAATGAAGTCTAAGACTCTATCATTCTCACACTATTTTTAGTTCATGAGATCACTGATAATCATCTTGGGCAGCATTGAAATGAACTGCAAGAGAAACTATCACTGGAGGTCCTCACCGCCTGTAATTTAATTAGCTAGCATGCTGGTATACCATAAAAAAGTTGAGACCTATAGGGTTCGTATGAAGAACCTGAGTTTTACGCCTTCTTACTACTATGGAGTGCCCATCATGGGGTCACAGTAAGATTAATATGCGTCAAATACTATTCAGGGTCCCCCGAGCCATTTATTACTGGGTATACGGGGTCCCCGAATTTTGGTTGTGGCAAAAAATTGCTCACCCACTAGGGGTAGGGTTTGCACTCTAGTTGTATCAGAGCGCGCTTCCCATCTATGGCTTCTAGTCAAGCCGTTATCTAAATGATGGTGTTTAAGAGCCCCTGATGCATATCATGTCGAGATTGAGCTTGAGCAGGTTCGGTAGTGGCTAAGACTAGGAATGCTAGCGCTGCTGGAATTTGGGGTTGATACCCAGCCGGGGGCATCATTTGTGGGTTTACCTGGATATATTCTGGATACCTTCCCAGTGGGCGCAATTCTTGATGTCCATTTGATTCTGGGCTGGACGTTCCTCTGATATTGGTTTCCTTCATCAGGATGAGTTCCTGTGGCATGTGAACCTCTTCTGGGAGCACTTATTGACATTTTATGGGGGGAACACATCCAGAAAGGTAGCTCCCTCGATGTAGCTCGACATTAATTTGCCTATTCTCTTTAATTTCTTCCTCCTTCTTGGAAAACCTTTCTTAGAGGGTGAGGGACTCACACTCAGGGGTAGAAGAAGGAAGTTCATAGACAACCATGGAATTATTCTTCTCCTGTTTTTGGTTATTCACAGGAGGTAATGTCAGATTAATTGAGGGGAAACCCAGACTTAGGACCAGACTCTAGTTTTGGGTATACACACCATCTAGTTTAGTGTGGGATGCCTCTGGGAGGGAACTGTCTTCCTTTGAATCTTCTCCCCCTATGTAATTTCCTATAAGATCCCTGAGATTTACGTTTACCACATTCACTGAGGCATACCACATTGGGCATGGTGTACTCGGTGCCAAATTGTAGGAAGACTTCTTCCACCCTTTATTAGAATTTCTTCATCCGTTATATGGTATTCTCCATGTTTCTTGGTGAATATTGACCTAAAGGGAGCCCTGGTCTGACCTCATAGCACACCTTGTGTCGGAGGGTGCGAACCATGAGAAGGGGTGGAACAGGTAACTCTTATATCTAGTGTTCTTCCTAGACGCTGGAAGAAATATGTCTGTTGTGTGGGGATTTGAGGAAAAACTGACCTCATCCCTACGATCTGGTGTTTTTCCCATTCACTTGTTGACATGCTACAACCTGAATTTATTGGTCTTACAGGGTCAATTTTTTTAAAAATGTCCCCAGTCCTATGGGATGGGGTTGTTCCCGTATCGTTGTGGTAACCACCGCTACTTCCACCCTTTAAATTTTACATACTCGCATGTGGGTGTAAGACAAGATAAGTATTGGGCCTGTATGGAGTCAATGGTATTTTGAAGACATGATAATTTCTTGATGGTTGGATTCCCTTCGGCAGGAAGCCCGATGGATGTTCCTGGTTTCCTGACTGAGAAGCTTTTTTATGGATTAATCTCCTCGACCCTAATGTTTTTTTAGAGTTACTTCAGGATGATTTTTGTTTATAATCCTATGTTTTATGAGCATGGGTTTCACATGATTGTTTCCTCTGGGTGATGACATTGCATAATTTCATTACCAATGGGTCCTTCTAGACGGGACATGGGGTGAAGTTTATAGCTCCATTCCTTCTCCATCCACGAATGTGAACTCCAACCGAAGAATTTCCAATGAGGTGGCGCAACTTATGCAGTTCATGGAGGCATGCCAGATCAAGGTTTTTTCTTTTGTCTTTCTGATTGTGGATGCCTTGTGGATGAGTGGTATTCAAGGTTTATTAGATGGTGGAGCTCCTCTATTGTGTTGGCATGGTCCGCGTACCCTTCGTAGGGTATGATTTTTTTTTCAACTGATGTATAGTCATCCATATGTTGAGGAGAATGTCATGTGTGCATTCCCTAGACCACTCTCCTGGTATTTCAAAGTGAGAAGTGGAAATAGGCCAATACATCATCACTGGTATATTATCCCTAGCTATTTGTTTTCACATAAGAAACATATTATGTTGTTGTTCTTCTAGAGGATCCTCTTCTTGATATTCCCATATTGATTGCTTCATAATAATTTTTTTCCAAGATATCGGGATGGTGGGAGCTTTATTGATTTTTGGATAGAGTGGGGTTGTCTCAGAGGATGAGCGTGGCCCCGGTCCATCCTCTAGTTGAGAAGGAATATCACTCTTTATGGAGGAGTGCCTAATGTGTCTGACTCGATTTTTATGAGTGCCTCTGCATAGGAGGTATTTCCAACATTCATTATGATGAGGGGAGGACCTTCTTTCCAGTATGAATTTTGGATGCGGGGAGGACCTTTGAAGTTGGTTCTATATTGCTGAGGTCTTCTATTGCAACTTGATGCCCGACCGCGGGAATTTTTATTTTGGAATATACCCTAGGGAGGACCTTAAAGGCAGGATATAGAAAGGGGATAACCTTCTTTCTACCTAATGTCACTGAGGGGAGAAACTTCACAATAACTATCATTGCGAGGAGGTAATTCACAATTACTATAATCATGGTGAGGCCTACCATCATGTCTTGATATCTGGCTGCAGGGAGAATTTTTGTTGTGTACATCCAGGTTAAGGCCTTTAGAATGTACTGTAATGAGTTGTGGGCCTTCTTGTTGCTTGATTTTACTATGGATAGGACCTTCATAGTAACGTTCATTGTAAGGAGGACCTTCTCATTACCATCATCATGGTGAGATCTACCATCATGACTTGATATCTGGCTTCAGGTAGAATTTCTGTAGTTTACATCCTCTGGAGGTCCTTTAAGTTGTATTGTAATGAAAGGAGGACCTTCTCGTTTCTTGATGTTACTATGGGGAGGACCTTTATGGTAACTATCATTGCGGGGATGGACTTCACAATGACCATCATTATGGAGAGCACTACCATCATGACATGACGTCCGACTACTAGGAGAGGCATATCTATAGTGTATACCATGGGGAGGACAATTAGGGCAGATTATAGAAATCATAATAACTTCTTGATGTCTGATATTCAAGTATATGGGAGGGATACCTCAATGCGGATCAGAGGATAGGCTCTCATGATTGATCATTCTTGACCCATGGAGTAAGCTCCCTTGGGTGCTCTATGGAGGACCTTCAGAGCTACTGGTAGTGATATTGCGGGAAGGACCTTCAAAACTACTACTGCCACTTCCATGATCTAGTAATGGAATTATAGCGTCTAGAGATTTTGTTGATATATGTTTGAGGGCATTAAAAACCCCATCTTCTACCAGAGTGGGATCATTTATGTGCTCTTCATTTTCCGGTTATGTTTGGCACTTTTCATTTTTGGGTGCCCTTTTGTAGGTATCCGAGGCCATCTGCTATTGGTAATGGACATCATAGATAGGTCCCAATCTTGTTGGGTCCCGTGATGTCATTGGGATATGACGATGAGAATCTTGAGTTATGGAAGGGATATATGCCTTCCCTAGAGAGGCCACCACATTGGATCAGCATCCCCCAATTGGAATGGGTATTTGTTCTCGATCCGGTTGTCCGTACATCGCGGGATATTGTCGTCAACCCTCTTGGACTGAAGAAAGGATGAAAAACTTCTCTGGTGTGACTAACTCATTTTGTGAGTGAGTCATTATATTCAAGGAAACCAAGTCGTGGGCCCGATTTCTCACATTTTCTACAGATTCAATGATATCTTGGCATGTTTGGAGGATATGGTCTAGAATCAACATCTGATCATCCATCATTTCCAAGATGTGCTGGGATATATATTTTTCTAGAAAGAGTATAGAGGCCCATTCTGATGTTGGAGCAGGAGTTGGTGCCGACTCTGGTCCTCCATGAGTTTCCAGTAGGTAATGGCAGTTCTCCTGTGTCAGGAAAGAGGAATGAGTCTGTCGCCAATTATCTTCTCTGGTTTCCATCCCATTTGGAAGGTTGTCTTCATATTCATGAGTAGGTATTTCAATCTTCTCAATTTCCACTATATTTTTCTCAAGGTCTTTTTATGCATCCATAGGGATTTGACTCTGCTCATATTCATTTGTCGTCCTATTTACATGGTGGGCTTTATATGTATCAGCAGGTGTTTGTGCCTACGTGTACCCTGTTGCTTCCCTATTTAGATGGCCGACTTGAAATGCATCTGTATGTGTTTGTGACATCATGTAGTGTGCCACCCTATTTGGATGGTGGGCTTGTTGTGGCTCAGCAGATGCATGTATATTCCTGTATTTTTCCACTCTGTCTGCATAGTGGGACCGGTGAGCACCAGTAAGAATGTGTGTGTGCTCGTATTGTACTGACCTATTTTTGTGGTGGGCTTGAGTGGAGGGGGTAGGGACATAAGTCTGCCTATTGAAAGCCACAATGTTAGTATGGAAGAGCTGCTCCTCAGGAACTAGGGTGATAGCGTGTCCCCGATTATATATTCTCCACCCTTAGTGGGAAACTCGAGGGGATCGGGTCTCTAGGACATTGAAAGGTGCCCTAAGAATAAGGTCATCCTTAGCGGGAGGAGACCTTGACTTTCAGTGTTGTTGACAACACTCTCTGGTGGGGGCCCGTGGGTAGGACCCCTGTGTAGTTAATATGAAGTATCCCACATTGAATTCATCTTCCTTCTTAAGATAATGGAGTTACTCATTGTCACGTTCTAGGGACATGCTCCCAAAATGATTTGAGATGACCACTGAGGCCGCCTGGTACTGGGGTGCCGGTAATGGCTGAAGAGGTGGCTGGCGGACCTTTGTTGATTGGAGGAATTTCCTTGCGGCCTCCATCATGGGGATAGTACCATTTTGGTGGTACTCTTTGATCAACATATTGGATACCCAACATTAAAGACACTGGGTTGGTGATGGGGTCATGCTCTTCATTGGGGCCCCAATCACCTATGATATCGATGATGTGCTTGTTTGCATGGGTCTTTGGGATGTCATTTGGATCTAAGGTCACTCTATGGGAACCTACAATATACATATATGACATACAGACCCAAAAACATCATCAAAGTAGCATTCTTTAAACACATGCATATTTGGCGATTTATCTTGGACCCCTTTCCCATTTCTTTTGTTGCGGGGAGAACGGGCCTGAGTGGGGTGAGACCTCCATCTTGGTTAAGGATTAAAGTCGGGTTAACCATTTTTGTTCCACCTCTAGGGTGGCGCATTTACGGGAACTATGAAAATGGTTCAACCCAGATCATCACCTGTCCCTTTTTCTATATAGATGGGTTCTCGTTGAATTTTCTATTCCTTTATTTCAACATGATTTGTTTCATTATCCTTTAAAGAAGGTAGAATTAACATTGTGGGAACTGTTCGTCCTTGCGGGCGATTGCATGGGGTTCAGTCATTCATGCAATCAGTACTTCTTAGATATAATTTCCTCATATGGTCTCCAATGAGTTCATTTTTGGTGCCAAGAATACCCAATGGCCCTGGTATCAGTGATTCATGGACCTGCTTTCCAGAGGCATGCACTCATTGGCTAAATATTTGGCCAATGACACTTAATGACTCCATTGGTCGAGAGGATGGGAGGTCAGGCTCATCGCACCCTTCTGGGGAAGTATTTCTGCCTATTATGGGACTATCTTATAGATTTAAGTCACATTCATATGTTTTTTAATCTTTGGGTCATTCCCAAAGTGTGTGTCCATGGGCTACCCTTGATTTTCAAGATCTTTGTCAACATGCATATATTTGATGTTATAGAGGTGATGCTGATTTGAACCATATTATAAGGCGCTAGGGAGTTTTACATCATCTAGGGGATGGAAAGTGATGTGATGTTAGGATTGGGCTCACAAGGAGGGCTTCCTATATATACTCATGAGGGGAATCAGAACCCACATAGTTCAGATTGGGTGGGGCTTATGCGTAGGAGATACCTATTTAAGAAGACATGATTGGGTGGACCCTTTTGGATGGTCACCCTTTTGAGCTCAGTCCTTCTAGTAGGCATCCTACATATCCTAATTTGATCAGGTATTAGAGTTCTTGTAGTTCATAATCATGTGGGTGCTGTAATCCTTACAAAGATCTAAGCCCACGTGGGTCGTGCTCGGTGTGAGAATCAAGATGATGTGAAATATTCAAGAATGCATATGCCTCCTCCCCTATTGGTGGGGGAGGGAGAGCCCGTAGTGGAAGAGGTCAGGGCGACCATGGGAAAGGGTGCAGAGCAACAAACCCTTTAATGTGAGATAAAATTAATGGTCATGCAACCCTGCCTCATAAATTTGGGGACTTACCCCAGTGGGAGGGACCTAGATCACATTCTGGGAAGGGGAGGTGTTTCTTCCTCATCAAAGGGGGGAGAGAACATAACCCCTTTGATTGATCACTATTCTTCATTGAATGGAAATGCAAGTGATCGCCCTTAATCCATAGAATTAGGAGGTTCAAATTGGCATTTCAATGTTGGGCTCCGAGTTACTGGGGGAATGTGGCCCCACTGGAATTCCCAAATCCCACACAGTTGTGGGGAGGGCCTTCGTGACTCCGCTCACCGTTGTTATGTAGACTCAAAGGAGTGCGTTGATTCACCCGATGGTCTTATCATACGGGTCAGGTGGCTTTGGAGGAGGCTTTGGCATAATTTTAGAAGACTGGTTAATGGAGGGATCATGGAGGAATGGGTGCTAGTGGAGGGGTGAGGTTGGAACTGGATAGAACAATACCCGAAAACAACCCATTCCACATATTGACTTTTTATGAAGGATGGGGGAGGATCTGCATACCATAGTGGTATATGGTAAGAGGGGCCATCCACATACCACTGCGGTACACATGCATGGGTATAGGAAACCACATAACATAGTGGTAAGCCACCCATCATGCCTCTCTAGGTTCCATCGGTGTACCGAGGTAGTATGCGATGCTGGGTTCAGTCTGCGTAAAGTCACATTACATGGAGCAGCATATAGAAGGGCGGGTCTGGGGGACCATCATTTGTAGGGAGTTCATCCGTGAGAAGGATTTGGATCATGGTTCAATAGTTAGGCTCAAAGTTCTATTATTATTATTAAATTCCCCATTTTATGGTTTTCTACCGGCTGTACCTATAGATTGAGTGGATCGCGGTTTGATCTTCGCTGATGAAACACGAAAGAAGCCGGAGTGCAACCTCTATGTCTCCCTCAGGATTTCATCATTCGTCCTTCTCTTTGTCAGTCTCCCACTATTTCCCTTCTGTACTTATACTATGCTCATTTTATAGAGAATCAGAGCAATTGTATCTATTAGGAACACAACACCATTTTCAGATTCCCATTGAAGCAATATCCTGACCCTTGGAAGACTCAGTCAACCAGGGTTTGAAGAGGCTTCAGCTCACGAAAATGGTTTGCATAACCCTGCTGGTTCTCTGTGTTCACAAACTGATGAGTTTGTATCATGGTACATGGATTTTCCTCATGTGTATGAATTCATCGGCGACTCGGTCTGCGGTCTTACTTGCTTGCTGGCCATCACTTCGAAGGCCAGCGGTTCGCAGATTGTCTCGTACACCTAGCGGTTCTTGATCCATATGATATGTGTAGCTTTCTTGATGATGGTACGTATGGCACTTAAAAACCGTGAAAACTTAAATTTCTTCATTCTCCTTAATGGAATTTCAACTCAACTTGATTCCATTCACCTTTCTAAACATGTAGAAGTACTAGATTCATTTTGTAAAGCATTTTTGGGGGTACTTTCTTCCCTTGGCGTAATTTTCAGTACCTTAAAAATGAACTCATTGGAATGGTGTCCATTCATAATGAAAATGGTACTATTTTGAAGTAGAAGAAATCATGAACTGAAATGGTTCACGGTAGAATAGATGGACATGGCCGGAGGGAACCACACCTATATATAGTTTCCCATGTCATTCTTTTTTTTACCATTTCTTGTGGTGAAAATTACTCCTGATTTCCCTGGCTTCCTTTTCTCTCGCGTTCCATGCTCCTTCGGAATATTCCATTCTCAAACTGCTTTGTATGTTTCTTGAAGCAATTTTCTCTCCATTTCTCCATCTCCATACAATATTCTGGTTTTCACGAATGGGACTGTGGAACTTTAAGTCTTACAATCCGACTTCTGCATGGGAGAATGTTGCACGGTTGGCTTGTCTTCATACCATACTTCGATCAGCGAACCAGAATTTTATGAATATTAATAATCTGAACTTAAACATTAATCCACAATTATGAAATTGGAACTTAATCAAGGCCTAGGTTCATAGTATCCTATTTCTGTGAACCTTTTTGTTCGCCAAACAATGATCCACGAAGTAATGCATTGTGGATAGTTGGAGTACCATGGCTATACCCAGTAGATTACAACAGCGTACCATAGTTGTAGGCGGGGTCACTTCTATGTATCATGTAGTATGTGGGATGTGGCTACAACATACCATTTCTGGAATCCATATGTGGATCTTCATGTGGAAATTTTTTGAGTCTTTTAACCACTCTTCATAGCCTTTATCCAACAATTTTTATCATATTCTCTTCTCATTGGATTCTAGATCTTCCTGTGTAGGATACAATGGATAATATATAGGACACTACTGATGTCACTTCTTCTTCTGAGGCTACTATTTCTAACACTCTTTCTACTATTGATGAATGTTCGAAGGATATGGCGGCTTTGGTTGAATAAAGAACTCTGGTCGTTGCATTTCACCAATCCCTTAAGAATATTCTCACAGTTGTTCATTGGGAGTACCCAGTCTCAGAAAGGCTTCCTTTTTAAGGGTTTGGACTTTTGTCTAACATATTTATCCCAGCGCCAAACCCAATTAATCAACCCAATTCATAGATAATTAATACATCTATTCTGAATGCTTTGATTTCATCCAAGGGGAGGTACCTTCAGAGAGAGACTACTTCCATGCCTTTGTTGCACTACGCACCTCGAACCTTAGAGGGAGTGCAGCGGAAGCTTGATTAGATATCTCACTATTACCAGAGCAACACAAGGAAGGCTACAGCGAATGAGCAACATGGATGGTCATCTCAATGATACCTTCATCTAGGAGGCTCGTTAGGCTTGGACTGGGAGTGACCATTTTGGGTTCGCCAACATTGTGAAGAATTCCGAGCCTAGCTATAGGCTGTGGGACTGTATGAGGTCACCTGGGTTTCTCAGAAAAAAAAAACCATCATCCTAATTCCCTTATATCACATCTCTTAAGCAGGCGGAGTCCTGGTTCCAACACTTTCCATTTGACCCACGAGAATGTTGACATCAGCCTTTAGGTCATTTGGCTGATTTTGGGAGTCCCTATCTTTGGGGACATGTATGATGAATTTCTTCCTCCCTCCACTATTTGGGATGATGAGGAAAGAACCCCACTGGCTAGTAAACTCATTATCCAAGCGAAGGTGATTCTGAAGTAAATCAATCCCTGTTGGAAGCTGTATGTTTTGTTTGATGAATGGTTCAATGCTTTTTCTAAGCATACTAGTCCCGATCCTAATCAATGGAGACCCGGGTCTTGTCCCACCAAATCCACCCAAAGTTATGTGGGTACTTACTGGACTACCTTAGAATAGGGGGATTTTCGGAAATGGGGATGGGGGATCATCCCTGACGTCGATTGGTTATTTCGACTGGCGGATTTCTTGGCCATGTTCCTGAGTAGGTGGATTCTACAAGTGAGAGAATATTGTGGTGTAAGAGCCTCAACCTTTATCATGGCTGCTTAGTTGTCCCCCAACAAATGCATCAATTTGGAAATCATAGTGTTGGAAAAGATATACCGCCTACTCGGCCGAATCAGTGAATGGGGGTCACCCTACCGGATGGTTGGTCCTTTCCAAATTCTTTGGGGCTGGATGAGAGCCCACATAGGGGGTTATTCCTTCATTAACTCCCTACAAATTTCGTATTCAACCATCGGACCATACCTTTAGAGCACCAATAGGGTCATGCTAGTTGCTTGTGCTTCATAGGATAAGCAAGAGGAGAAGACCGAAAGGAACAATCATGACATAATGTCTTGTATCAATGTTCCTAGACATTTTTCTTACCACCCTTACAATTCTCCCATGGGTACTATAACAAATAACACATCTGAAGTCTTTATCAACTTAGGTTACTTCTTCTCTCTACGAGAAGGTGTTTTAGTTTACCATATTAGAGGGGAACATATTTGCGAGGGATATAAACCCTGCAGATTTAGTCTATAATTCAATTTAATTCATATGTTGTGCCCTCTTTCTCTTAACAATACTCTCATAGAGAAACATATGATGATAGATCACCAATTATGGCTAATGTTCTCCCACGAGGACACCTAGAGTCAATCCATACTTCCAGATTCTAGGGATTATGTACCATTCCTTGCCAAGAACAATGCTGAGTCCTGGGTTATGTCATATCCCTATGACCAATTAGCTGACCTGGTGCCTATTGTGACGACTTCCAAGGCATCCAAGATGAAAGGAAAGGGAAATCAAAAGGGAGTTTTGGAACACACTCAACCGGGAAAAGTCCTATGAAGGTTGGTTTACTCCCCTAGGAATGTTGTGAAAGATGGGGTTATGACCTCATGGGTATCCGAACATGCTACTAGAGCTTCCAGGAATCCATCATCCATCCTTTCTGAGGCTGATTTTCCAATGGACTAGAGGAAATAAGGCCTTTTAAATGGTCATTAATATACCAGTGACCAGTCCCACCATGATATATGGAAGATCTTCTAGACTAGGGAAGTGGCCCTTATAGGCATGGGATACGTGTCAGCACCGACTGACATTTCTTTTGATGAGGATCCAGATAGGGTGAATTGCTATCTGAAGGACCCCAAGACCCTCATTCACTCTCAAAATGGTCTCCATAATTACTTGCTTAGAGTACTTTACATGTTGCATCCACGAACTACAGATTAGGATGACGACGTCTTTGGTTTTCCTACTACGGTTTCCACGGAGAAAGTTCCTTACTTGCTACTATCTTCTCATAAACATTCCTTTTCTCACAAACCTGAGTTTGTAGGGACACCTATGAATCGTTTTTGGTTATCAAAACTTGCTTTTCTCCCCTATACCATTCTTCCCGCACTGGCCATCCCCATTACGACTACATTTATAGAGGAATGGAGAGACTGGAATAAAATGAGGGAGAGTGATTTAGATGAAGATATATGTAGGATTATTCAGAGGGAACGCTTTGATATTCTCTGTTTTGGGTGAGCCATTGATCCTACCTATATTTCAGCTGATGATGAGCCTAAGGAGGAGGTGACATACTTGACCGAAATGGATAGGTTTCTACATGCACCTGTTGACAGGAAAACTAGGTCAAACCATGTTTCTTTGATGGTAGTATTTCTATGACCGATGGGATAGGTATTATCTACAACCTTTGGGCCTAATTTTTTTATTTCAATGATGCTGAAAGTTCCCACCATTCCTTTTTATTTTTTAGGGGCCTTCTAGGTATCGAGATACGAATTTTCCCCTAAATTACTCTCCCAGAGGTATCGTGGATTGGGAGTATGCCCCCTCAATGGTAGGGGTACTTTAGAAGGATGCTCCAGAGCCCAAGAATATATAGAAGCATTTATTGAAAACCCTTCCTGGTCATTTCCTGTTTCGGCTCCTCTTGGTGATCTTATTCTAGATCCATCCCCACATTATTGAAATAAACACAAGCAATCCTCTCAACTATCCAAGCATATTCGATGGGGGATCACAAGTAATTTTCTGTTTACTTAGTGACTGAAGTAAGTACCTTTATCTGGTAAACTTACCGGTACATACATGTACTTTGATGATGGGTCTATTGGTGACTAGACGATGACCACTCAGGCATCTATAACCTCTATACCTTTTTGGGTAGAGGAAGGGTCACTATCTATTGTGGATGATCAAAACAGGGAAGCATGGACATTTTAAGAGACTAGGGGTGCTTCTGCTCCTACTTGAATAATCTTTGTCCCAAAAATGGAATGACATCCTTATGTTGAGGGCTCACTTGACTGTGCTAAGCTAACTCTCATGGAGAGAGATAATGTAGTATTTATGGTAGTGGCTAATTCCAGTGACGAGCCCCATGCCTTACTGGATCTTGGAGGGGCTTCGAATATTGGGGAGCCAGTCAATCTCAATCAAGCTGCTTTTTCCCCTACAGAGGGAGTCACTCCAAAGACTACTGTTTCATATGAACATGGTGTCTCCAGTGAAGTCATAGTTAGGGGGGATGATGTTCCATCCCCTAAAAATTTGGAGCAGTCTATCATTCCATTTTTTCTTGTTATGTGGGGGTTATGATTTATACCCCCAGGTTTCTAAGGCCCATATCCTTATTTGGACTTACAATCCTTCCATGCCTTATATTAAATGAAAACCTTTTGATGGCCTCCTTGAGGGATACTATTTCATTTGGGCATGGCCCTAGATAATTAGTCTTCATACATACCCATGTGGTGCCATTGATGATTAAAGATGGATCGTCGCATGTTTTAGATAGTGTCACCACTGCGGGGGTGTGAGGTATTGAAGCTAGCTCCTCTTCATCCCGAAAATCACAACCAAAATCCATGGAAATTGTGATGGATCCCCCTAACTTGTCATCTATTACCATTAACAAAGACGAGACCTTTGTTGGTTCACACTGTGATGTATCTTCTAAGTTAAGTCCCTCTTGGGTGACGTTCAATCATAGCTATATTTCATCGTTGGGTAGTGACTGACTGAGAAAACCTAGTTGACATTCATCCCACTCAACAAAAATCATGGAGGAACATTTGAGGATTAATCTCATAGACTACACTGGATGAGATTCCAGTGAGGATGTCAAAGATACACCACTAGTTTGTGGTCCTGGGATTCGATGGATTCAAATATCATGGAATTTATGATATAGTGAGGCAAGTGGTTACTGCTCTAGAAGAAATTGGTGCACTTGAATCTTGACTCTCCATGGAGGAGTCAACAACTTATCTGGATGCTACATAAAAAATCCACATTGATGAAGATTCCACTCATGCTAGAACATTAGAGAAGTTGAAAAAGGAACTCATGAAGAGCGAGTATTTGATGGAACAAATTGACCAGGAAGTTAAGAAACAAAGCTAGAAGATGGAGAAGCTCAAACAAGAGTAGAATCGGGAAGTAATGACCATTGAGGAGGGGTGTTGGAAAATGAAGGATGGAGAGAGAACCAGCCTCCAAGCCATGAGGGAAGAATAGGTACTACAAGCGAGTGTAGAGGTTGAGACTATAAATTTATTGAAGCTTCGCCAAGACATTGAGGAGTCTCAAAAATCATTGATGTAACTATGTGACTCTACCGAAGATATCCTGTAAAGCTCATGTATTTCTCACAAGGAGAGGCTCCAGGTTGTGGATTCCCCACCACATATTTTTATAGAATATGATGGAACCGATTTTCCTCTGTATTTTCCTTCTTTTCCTTTTCCTTTCATGTTATCATCATTTCAATCAGGTATTAATTTCTAACCATGACTTGAAATCAGTAAACTCAAATAATCTAATAGAGATCTAATTTTTTCCTGAGCTATGGGACCTAGAGAGCATATTTCAACTATTTAGGGGGTTTCATGGAAAACCCCACAAAATTTTGTGTCTTTTTTATATTACCCTACTTTTGGCCTATTCCTGCCTGGTACAGGATTAACGGGCATAACATGGATTTTACATAGGCCACCCTTTGCGGGTATTCAACCTAACAAGCTTTATACCTTTTATAATAGATAAATGTTTACCTCTTTTAATAAACTGATACTTGAGTTCTTCCCAACGGTTCCCTTTGTGGATTTTTCCTCTGGAAATTATGGTTTCTTTTTCACTGGTAGTTCGCAGTCCTACCAATCAAACTTATTACTGATGTTTTTTGGTTGAACAGCTTCGACTAGAATTAATGGGGAAAATCCCCGATTTAGGACCATCAGCTAAAAATGTTCTAATATCCTTCAGACATGGATTAGAGTTTTTCATGAACCTTGATTTATGGATTTTGGAAATTAATGAGGCTTAGAAGCTTCTTTTGGCATATAAAGGTCAGAAAAGACTCTCCTAGTGACGAATTTTCCTTTGATTGTTGGTCATTTTTGTGGGAAATGTTTTCATAGACACCAGGACATAATGTTCATAGTAAAGTAAAGGTGTCTGCGGAACACTACCCTTCCATTTCTGATTTCTTGTTGGGATTTTCAACATTTTGAACTTATTTTGAAATTGGGATCCATAGTGGGTGGCTCTCCCAATTAGTGTTTGTTGAAAGCATTAGGAACATGCATACCGGATTTGAGTGGTCAATTATTCCTACATATTTCTTACCAGCATGAAGGAGTGCTGGTGAATGGTTAGTTTTGTTAAGAGTCCTTTTTTATGTTCTGGGAACTTGGAAAGAAGGAGGTACACAAACCGTCATCCTGGAGTTTTTCAAATCTGTGTGTGTGACAGGACATGAATGTCATTTGAGCATATTGAAGCTGGAATAGACTCTCTTGGGGAAGTATTTTACTTTTATTTAAAACCATTTTTGTGGGAAATATTTTTATCTGTCTCCAATTGCCATTGAGGATTATGGAGATTGGGAAATATTTTAACATGGTATGTGACCTTCGATGAGGTGTGCACCTGAGAATCAAAATAATGAATTTTAAATAAACTTCTTCGGGGAAACCCAGAAACAAGTAGGGTTACTCTTCTTTTATATGTGGATCTACTTAGTGCATACATATGGGATATCTTTAGAACCCTCAAAAGGGACCAGAGATGAATCAGACCCGTATGTTTCGATATATCTAGGATATGTGTAAGGAGGAAAGTGTAAACTTTGACTCTAAGGGTCCTTGAATCAGGAGGGATGGGATGAGGCTTGGATTTCATTATGTGTACTAAGATAAGAGAGGACTCTCTAGGGGACAAATTTTTCTATGATTGATGGCCATTTTTGGGCAACATATGCAGAGACACCAGGGCATAATGTGCTTATCCAAGAAAAGATGTCTGTAGGACCCTGGCCTTCCATCCCAGATAGTCTTGGAGAGATTTTTAGATTCAAGATAACTCAAAGCACAAAGTTTGAAGTATAACATCAATATATCTGGACATATTGGGGATATTTGGGCTGTGATTTACTCATGGAATCAGGTGTCCATTACATAGATCTGACGAGTATACCGGGTGAGGCATTTCTCCTTTCTTTGGGATACCTGGTTATTTATCATCACATGCCCATGATAGGGGGTTTCTATTGGGGGACATAATCATGACATGCCATTTAGGGTCGTGCTGCTAGGACCAAATTCTAGGGCTTCTATTCCATAATTCCCCAGTGGACCTCTCGCTGAAATCCAAAATCTCACACGAGCTATGCTTGGTGTTAGAAAAAAGGGCCTATGAGGATTCAGTGTCATTTATTAGGAGAAGAAAAATCATAATTAGAGGTCATTTTGGGCTTAATACATTGTTAAGTAGTTTAACGTCGTATAACAAGGAAGATTTTGGCCTTGCAGTTTAATGTCATGCGGTGAGGATGTTTTTGGCATGACAGTTTAACGTCATGCAGTGAGGACGTGATGCTATGTAGTTTAGAGTCATGTAGTGAGGATGTGATGCTATATAGTTTAGAGTCATCCAGTTAGGATATGATGCTATGTAGTTTAGAGTCGTGCAGTGACGATGATTATACTATCATAAAGATATTTAATAATTTTAGGTTAATCAAAATTAGGATGTTCTAGCATTCCTTAGACGTGAGTGATGACAGAAGGTGTAAACCATAGCCCAGGGGCAACATGAATAAGGAGGGATGGCATGGGTCTTGGAAGCCATTGGGTGTACTGAGATAGGAGAGGACTCTCCTAGGGACAAATTTACCTTTTATTAATAAATATTTTTGTGGGAAACATATGCAGAGCCAATAGGGAATGATATTCGTATTCGTGAAAAGGTGTGTGTAGGACATTGGCCTTCCATCTCAGATGGCCTTGCATGATTATAGGGATCTATGATTTCCTGAGGTATGGAGTGTGAAAAATGGGAAAGATGTGCATGGGAATGTGGGAATTGTAACGCCCCGACCCCAGCTACCCAGAGTCGGTGCATTAATTACATAACATTGGCATGATCACAAGAAGATCAAATCTCGAAAGACCGATTGGTTTAGTAGCCTTGGAAACACTAGATATAATCATAAAGTTTTACATTACATTTCAAAGTGAAAAACTACTACAACAACAAAGTCTTCATATCCACACTATTAACCCCTCATAATATCCCTTCAAGTCATTCATAATTTACTTCTTCACTACCTGGGAAAAATAAAACATAGAAAAGGGGTGAGCTCAAATGCCCAGTAAGGATAACAATATAGCAGAACATTCAAAATAAGCATAAACATTTAAGGAAATGAATTACTAAAACAAAAGCCTTTTAAAATTGAACTTCAACATAGTATGGCAAAAGTAAAATGAAATAATGCCATTTACTTGTTCACATGGATATTCTACTAATCGAATAATCACATGAAAAAATCAATAACCACTTTCATAATGTTGGAATGCATAATGCCAGACTATCATAACCACATAGCCAAGGCCTCGTGCCAAGACTACAAATAAGATTTTGTCAAGGCCTTGTGCCAAGACACTAGTTTGTCTCATGAGACCTACCGATGCATCGAGGAGCTATAGAGGGCTCCACCCGTCACTTATTAAGTCCAATGCATTCCCATATGAAAAGGTTTAAACATAACATAAACATTCGTATTAAAACTAGCATACGAAATGTCAATAATTTAACCATAAACTATGAATGGTATAAAAATAGCACATCCATAGTCAAACATATCACAAAACCTTCAATACAATATAGAAGTTTTGTATCATAATAAATCAACTTCAAATAATCTTAAAATCCATCAAAGGATGTTGACATAGATGAAATCAAAAATTCTTTTTAAAGAAGTATCTCCTTTTATTTTGAAATCATTTAAGATCCATATAAAATAAAACATTTTCTTTGAAAATATTCTTATAAGCTTGTATGGAAAGCTTCGACGATTTTATAACGGCGGAAAATAACCGCACCCGCCGTATAAGTTAAAAAAAACATTCTTACCTCAATTCTGTCGAAAAGGTTAAAAAGGACATTGTTTTGAAAACGACGGAAAGATTCCTTTATAAACCTCTTATAAAAATTAAAACAAGGGTATAAATGACTTTAACCCATATTCTTGTAAATAGTAAAAATGTTTTGAAATACATTTTTAAGAAAACATGGATGTGGATGATAAAGAGATCCCAGTAGATTATTACGTATATACAACCTCGGATAATGAAGAGATTGTGAAATAACCCTTACCTTGTACTTTTCCTTGGTTGGGGTAGGTTAACCTCCTGTATAATGGTGAAATAGTTGTTATTAAATTATAAAAGAATCATATACATTAATATGATATCATATATGATCTTTTAATATTGATATCTTAGTATTATCGTTGTTTCGGGTGCTAACTTACTTGTTTTCTTTCATATGTTTTGTTACGTAAGACATCTTTGTAAAGGATAGGTTGTATATTATTCATATCCAGAATGATATCAAGTCCTTAAACATCATTTTTAAATCATCAAATGATAATTGTACTTTAATGGTTACGATGGAGAATGAATCTCATCGCGTTCGTGGAGACGGTAGTCCGTACGTACGCACGAGCGACAATATAATTGTTTTGATATTAAAATAATATATAAATGGATGGTATATCATATATACAGAATCATTAACATGTTATATTTATTATTTACATGAGTTACACATCATTATTATACTGATCCAAATAATAATATATTGAATAACATTTACACCACGACGTGGAGACGGTAAGTCGTACGTACACACGTATGGTGACATGTTATTCAAAGGGTGGATAGAATACTGAATATGGTTGTACCATATTTATAATAACATCACAGTATATGTAAGATACTGGAGTTATTATTTTAGAATGGTAAGAACAAAGAAAGAGGAAGTGGAAGAAGAAAGAAACTTAGAAAAGTGTGGTGAAATCATTACCTCTTCTTCGGGTTCTTCCTTTTGATTTGATCAAAAGGGCTCCTTAGGTTGGCTTTCTGATCAAACTAAGGCCTCTATGTTGTATTTAGGGATGTTGGGAGAGTATTTGGGCAGAGTTTGGCCGAACCAAAAGGCTTTAGAGGTGTGAAGAAATGAGAAGGAGGAGTGCCCTTTTATAAGAGAGGTGAGGGGCACCTTTGGGAAAGCTAGAAATATTAATTTATAATAAATTCATAATCGGTTTCCAATGGCTCCAAAGTTGACTATTCAAAGTATAAGGTGGGGATGGGTCGAAAACAACTCAACCAATAGAATTTAGACAGGTTTGGGTACTTATATTAACCTTATCTTTAAGTATTAACTCTAAGTTAATTAGTTTCACTTTTACAATGTCTCTTTGTATTTTTATATAATATGGTTAATAAACTTACTATATACATCCAAGCGACCCCCAAGTGGTCCATTAATGATTAACCTATCATAATATAAGTCTTTTGTCCGAACCTTAGATTTTTAGTAATTTAATATCAAT
Organism: Viscum album; assembly: GCA_963277665.1. NCBI lineage: Eukaryota > Viridiplantae > Streptophyta > Magnoliopsida > Santalales > Viscaceae > Viscum > Viscum album. The sequence continues at coordinate 1,328,056,711 of OY728165.1, read as the reverse complement.
TAATAATATAATATTTGTTTTAAGAACTCTTTTATGTCAATTTTGACACTATTCAATAGTTGATTTTTGTGAAACTCATAACAGATTGATTACTTAGAACAAAGTAAACTAAATCAATACTAATATATCATATTATCCTAGAAAATTAGTTTAATTCATTAAAAGTTTCATATTATATTTATTTGGGTATTTATAATATCAGTTATTTTAATTTTTCACTATTATAGTAATTACTGCATCATCATTGTGTCATAAATAAAATAAATTATTTAATGTCTAAAAATTATAAATAAAATATCATTATGTAGGAAATCCTTTTAGCTTTCTAATGAATATTTATAATCTAAAATATAACATATATAGCCCTATGTAACAATTGTTTTTCTAAAAGATATATGCTTGTGTCATTTTTGTATTCATTTTGACTTAATTAAAATAAAGTGTCATTTTCACTTACAAGTGGATCCATGGGGTCCCAAAATAGACCCAAAGATTCCCATGGTCGACCATGTATCAACCAATAGGGTTAAGACACGTTTTAGGGTAATTTTGTATTATTATAATATTATTTGTTTAACCCTTATTTACCGGATTTACCCTTTAACCATGGTAAATAAAATATTTACCGCAGTAATTATTCAAAATGTCTAAAAATAAAAGTTACCTATTTACACAATTTGGACATCCTGATTCCAAATATGGAATCCATTTTCCTAAAATCAAAACACAGAAGTGGCAGAAATTAATTTAAAATTAATTCCCGCTGTCAAAACAAAAAGCGTGTTTTTAAGAGATAATAACTATCAAAAGATTGACACTTGTTTATGTTCGGTTTAATTGTAAAATTATGTCCAATGACCAACATTATATTAAATGGTAAAAATATATTCTAAATATACTTTAAAACCACTCAAATTCATAATTTATCACTATTAATTATTTTGATTAAAAAAGTTGTTTTTAATTAAAATTTAGTAATTTTCACTATTCATCAAAATATAAAAGTTATCCGAAAAGTACCAAAATTTCACCCTAGGATAATTTCGATATTCCGAATCCAAAAATGAAGTCCATTTTGAAATATAGAATATATATGATTTCAAAAAGTAGGTATTACTATTCATAACGGCTAGTTTGATTAGTTATGGTGTGTTAGAACTCGGTGTTGCGTACAACACAGGCTATCACATTATTCAAAGAGAAGCGTACCGTAGAAGCTTGGGGTGTTACATTCTCCCCTCCTTCAAATAATTGCGTCCTCGCAATTTCTAGGGTATTACTGTATAAAAAGACTCGGGTGGTTCTTCATCATAAGTTCCTCGGGTTCCCACGTTGCCTCTTCTATCTTATGATTCCTCCACAAAACTTTTACCAGACGCGTCGTCTGGTTTCTCAGCACTTGTTCTCTCGTATCAAGAATCTTGATGGGCTCTTCGCAATAAGACAGATCGGGTTCCAGTTCTAAATCTTCATAGGTGAGTACATGCGTTGGGTCAGGCATGTATTTCCTCAACAGAGATACGTGGAACACATCGTGAACTTTGGAGAGACTTGGCGGCATTGCCAATCGGTAAGCTACAACCCCAATTCATTCTAGAATTTCGAAAGGTCCGATGTACCTGGGACTCAATTTACCTTTCTTACCAAAACGTATGACTCCCTTCCACGGAGATACCTTTAGGAAAACATGATCACCGACTTGAAATTCCAAATCCTTCCTTCGATTATCGGCATAGCTCTTCTGCCTACTTTGAGCTGCTTTGATGTGATTTTGGATTACCTTCACCTTTTCCACCGTTTCCTCCACCAGTTCTGGGCCCACAAGTTTTCTTTCACCAACGTCATCCCAACAGGTTGGTGTACGACATCTCTTTCCGTATAACGCTTCATATGGTGCCATCTGTATACTTGAATGGAAGCTATTGTTATAGGAAAATTCTACCAGAGGTAAATATTGATCCCACATACCCTGAAAATCAAGTGAGCAAGATCTCAACATGTCTTCTAAGGTTTGAATAGTCCGTTCTGATTGTCCGTCTGTCTGAGGGTGGTAAGCAGTGCTCAAATGAAGTTCAGTATCCAGGGATTTCTGAAGACTTTTCCAGAATTTTGAAGTAAAATGGGGATCACGATCAGAAACAATCGATAGGGGTACTCCATGAAGTCTCACAACTTCATTAATATATAGTCTTGCTAGACGTTCCAGGGGTAGATCTTCTTTTATAGCAAGAAAATGTGCTTTCATGGTAAGACGATCAACAATAACCCATATTGCATCGTTCCTTCTAGGAGTCTTTGGTAGCCCCATGACAAAGTCCATCGTAACATTGTCCCATTTCCACTCCGGTATGGGAAGAGGTTGCATGACTCCTCCAGGCTGTTGCCTTCCAGCTTTCACTTGTTGACAAACCATACATCTTGACACAAAATCAGCAATCTACCTCTTCATGTTGTCCCACCAAAAATGTTCTTTCAAATCTCTATACATTTTGGTGCTCCCAGGGTGTATAGAGAAATTGGAACTATGAGCATCATCCAGCAATTCCATTTTTAGATCAGGTATATTGGGAACACAAAGTCTCTTCCCGAATTTCAAAATTCCACCTTCATACACAAAGTCTCTCAATCTCCCATCATTCACAGCTTTAATCTTCTTTTGGAATTCTTCATCATCGGTCTGAGAACTCTTAATCCTTTCTAGTAAAGATGGTTTGGCAACCATTTGAAAAAGCATTGATGTTTCACCTTCCCTGGTTATTCCCATGTCCATCTTTACTAGCTCCATGAAAATTGGATCCCTTTCAATTCTCATATTGTTCAAAACTCCATGGTCTTTTCTACTCAAAGCATCTGCCACCTTGTTTGCCTTCCCTGGGTGGTAGTGTATCGTACAATCATAATCCTTGAGTAATTCAAGCCATCTCCTTTGCCTCATGTTGAGTTCTTTTTGTGAGAAAATATACTTCAAACTCTTGTGATCAGTATAAATCTCACATTTTTCACCATAGAGGTAGTGCCTCCATATTTTCAAAGCAAAGATCACTGCTGCTAACTCGAGATCATGAGTAGGATAGTTTTGTTCATGAATTTTCAACTGTCGTGATGCATAGGCAATAACTCTATCATTCTGCATAAGGACACAGCCAAGTCCTTTCTTCGATGCATCACTATAAATAACGAACCCATCATTCCCCGATGGTAGAGTCAATATAGGAGCATTGACTAATCTTCTCTTCAGTTCTTCGAAACATTCTTCACACTCTTTTGTCCATACAAATTTAACCCCTTTACGTGTGAGCTTCGTTAATGGGTTAGCCAATCGGGCAAAATTCTGGACGAAACGTCGATAATAACCTGCCAAACCAATAAAACTACGTACCTCAGTTATACTCGTAGGTTCTGGCCATTCTTGGATTGCCTTGGTCTTAGAAGGATCAACAGAGATTCCATCTTTAGAGACAATATGGCCAAGAAAAGAAATCTCTTGAAGCCAGAATTCACACTTGCTAAACTTCCCGTATAATTCATGCCTCCTCAGAGTCTTCAAGATAATGCGCAAGTGATTTTCATGATCTTCATAGGTTTTGGAGTATACCAAGATATCATCAATAAATACCACCAAAAATTCATCGAGATACTCCTTGAAAACTCTATTCATTAGATCCATGAATACAGAGGGTGCATTAGTCAATCCAAACGGCATTACAGTAAACTCGTAATGCCCGTACCTGGTTCGAAATGCTGTTTTCGGAATGTCTTCCTTCTTCACAAACAACTGATGGTATCCAGATCGAAGGTCAATCTTTGAAAAGTATTGAGCTCCATGCAGTTGGTCAAATAAATCATCAATACGAGGTAGGGGATACTTGTTCTTTATCGTTATAGCATTGATCTCCCTGTAATCGATACATAACCTCATAGATCCATCTTTCTTTTTAACAAAAAGAACAGGGGCTCCCCATGGAGAAACACTAGGGCGAATAAATCCCTTATTACTCAATTCCTCTAGTTGTTTCTTTAATTCGACTAGCTCTACAGTGGCCATTCTATAAGGGGTCTTCGATATAGGCCTTGATCCAGGAATCAAATCAATAGAAAACTCAACTTCTCTTTCTGGAGGATGTCCAGGTAAATCTTCCGGAAATACATCTACAAATTCTTTCACAACAGGTACATCCTCTATTTGAACATTCCTTTCCTCACCGACAGTTATTTCATTCTCTTCCTCCCCAATAATTGAATTAAGTTGAGCTACTGGGGGTGGGTCTAAATAAGAATTATGTGGTGACGATTCTGCTCTAAAAATAAGGTGTTCCTTATCATTATCATCAAGAATCGTAACCTCTTTCTTCTTACAATAAATCTTCGCATCATAGTCCGAAAGCCAGTCCATACCGAGGATTATATCAAACTCAATCATAGGTATGACGATGAGATCAGCAGATAAAGAAAATTTATGTGCTCTAATGGGGACTGATTCACAGAACTTTGTTGCAACGATACTTCCCTTAGGAGTTTTAACCGACAACTCCCTTATTAAATCAAATTGGAAATATCTAATTTTCTTAACAAACTGGGAAGATATGAAACAATGCGATGATCCAGAATCAAATAATGCATTTGCTAAACTTGAGGAAACCATTAAATTACCTGCCACCACGTCTTTCGGAGTTTCTACCTCAGCAGTAGTGATAGCATAAGCCTGGCCTTGATCCCTTGGCCTTTTCTGAGGTAAGTTCTCCTGACGCTTAGGACATGAATTTGCATAATGCCCCATCTCCCTGCAATTGTAGCACTGAACGTTGGTAGCTTCCTTCTTCCCCTTGCAATCATGAGCTTGGTGGCCTTTTTCACCACACTTGTAACAGACTCCCATTCCCTTCAAGCAAGTACCAGGATGTTTCTTCCCGCATTTACCACAAGATGGATATTCAACCTTTCCCTTCTTCCCCTTATTTCCATTCCCAGATTGATCAGAAGGTCTCTTCTTCTCTTGCTTCGCTTTAAAGTCATAAGACTTAGAGAATTCTTTTTCGGTCTTGATAGCACATGAGACAATGTCTTCGTACGACGAAAAGGATTGTGAGACTAATGCTCAACGGAGAAATGGTTTTAACCCATAAAAGAAATGATCAATATTACTTCTTGGGTTGCGAATATAATCTCCAGCATACCTCGCTAACCTTGTAAAGTTAGCCTCATACTTTGTGACATTCTCATCCTCCTTTTGTCTCAGACTCAGAAATTGCCTTTCCATATCTGCTCGATGGTCGCGAGGAAAGTATTTTTCTAAAAACAGATCTTTGAACTCCCTCCATTCCATGTTTGATACTTCATCATCTTCCTTCATGTTTTGAATCAATGACCACCATTGATCAGCATCTCCAGTGAGGCGGTAAACTGCCATGGTAACTTTTTCCCTTTCACTACTCCCCAAAGCCTGAAATATTTTCTCTAGGGAAAATATCCATTGCTCAGCTACTAAGGGATTTGTACCCCCATTGAACGTTGGTGGTTGTTGTCTCATGAATCGATCTAACATTGATCCTCCACGCTGCGGATCAGGGTGCTCCATATGGGTAAGGTTATTATTCATAACCTGAGTAAGTTGTCCCAGTACGGTGATTAGCTGATCAGCACCAGTTGCATCACCAGCCCCACTATAATTATCTTGAGCAGGAGGGCAATCCCTACATGGAGTGCGTGCATTGATACGGTTTCCATTTCTTCCACTAGGCGCCATTTCTAAACAATGGCATAAACTAGACCAGTTTATGAATCAAAATACATAATCCCATACTTATAAAACACTTAACATAAATTGAACTATTTATGGATATAATACATAATCATAAAAATGTTTTCTTTGAGGAAGTATATACTCATAAACCCTTCATAATGTTTTGTAAAGAAAATGAGAGTTATCCTAAGCATATCCCCCGGGAGTGTCGTAACCAAGAGTGCAGCAAGGCCCGTTGTCGTGCACCAGTTCCCGTTCGAGTCTAGCTCAAAGCGGTGTTTTCGGGTTTTACCCCTAGGTACATCTGTGCCAGAGCCGCCTCTACCTGCTCGTATCCAGACAGGGATGTATTGCTCAGAAAACTCACAAAATCTCTACAATACCAAAATTTTAGGAAATTCTTCTATACTAATCCTCAAAGTTCATCTTAGGTCTACGTGCTCTAATCAGAGTTTATCTAAATCTAGCTTCCAAGGTTTGTACTAAACTTCCTCTGATACCAACTGTAACGCCCTGACCCCAGCTACCCAGAGTCGGTGCATTAATTACATAACATTGGCATGATCACAAGAAGATCAAATCTCGAAAGACCGATTGGTTTAGTAGCCTTGGAAACACTAGATATAATCATAAAGTTTTACATTACATTTCAAAGTGAAAAACTACTACAACAACAAAGTCTTCATATCCACACTATTAACCCCTCATAATATCCCTGCAAGTCATTCATAATTTACTTCTTCACTACTTGGGAAAAATAAAACATAGAAAAGGGGTGAGCTCAAATGCCCAGTAAGGATAACAATATAACGGAACATTCAAAATAAGCATAAACATTTAAGGCAATGAATTACTAAAACAAAAGCCTTTTAAAATTGAACTTCAACATAGTATGGCAAAATTAAAATTAAATAATTCCATTTACTTGTTCACATGGATATTCTACTAATCGAATAATCACATGCAAAAATCAATAACCACTTTCATAATGTTGGAATGCATAATGCCAGACTATCATAACCACATAGCCAAGGCCTCGTGCCAAGACTACAAATAAGATTTTGTCAAGGCCTTGTGCCAAGACACTAGTTTGTCTCATGAGACCTAACGATGCATCGAGGAGCTATAGCGGGCTCCACCCGTCACTTATTAAGTCCAATGCATTCCCATATGAAAAGGTTTAAACATAACATAAACATTCGTATTAAAACTAGCATACGAAATGTCAATAATTTCACCATAAACTATGAATGGTATAAAAATAGCACATCCACAGTCAAACATATCACAAAACCTTCAATACAATATAGAAGTTTTGTATCATAATAAATCAACTTCAAATAATCTTAAAATCCATCAAAGGATGTTGACATAGATGAAATCAAAAATTCTTTTTAAAGAAGTATCTCCTTTTATTTTGAAATCATTTATGATCCATATAAAATAAAACATTTTCTTTGAAAATATTCTTATAAGCTTGTATGGAAAGCTTCGACGATTTTATAACGGCGGAAAATAACCGCACCCGCCGTATAAGTTAAAAAAAACATTCTTACCTCAATTCTGTCGAAAAGGTTAAAAAGGACATTGTTTTGAAAACGACGGAAAGATTCCTTTATAAACCTCTTATAAAAAGTAAAACAAGGGTATAAATGACTTTAACCCATATTCTTGTAAATAGTAAAAATGTTTTGAAATACATTTTTAAGAAAACATGGATGTGGATGATAAAGAGATCCCAGTAGATTATTACGTATATACAACCTTGGATAATGAAGAGATTGTGAAATAACCCTTACCTTGTACTTTTCCTTGGTTGGGGTAGGTTAACCTCCTGTATAATGGTGAAATAGTTGTTATTAAATTATAAAAGAATCATATACATTAATATGATATCATATATGATCTTTTAATATTGATATCTTAGTATTATCGTTGTTTCGGGTGTTAACTTACTTGTTTTCTTTCATATGTTTTGTTACGTAAGACATCTTTGTAAAGGATAGGTTGTATATTATTCATATTCAGAATGATATCAAGTCCTTAAACATCATTTTTAAATCATCAAATGATAATTATACTTTAATGGTTACGATGGAGAATGAATCTCATCGCGTTCGTGGAGACGGTAGTCCGTACGTACGCACCAGCGACAATATCATTCTTTTGATATTAAAATAATATATAAATGGATGTTATATCATATATAAAGAATCATTAACATGTTATATTTATTATTTACATGAGCTACACATCATTATTATACCCATCCAAATAATAATATATTGAATAACATTTACACCACGACGTGGAGACGGTAAGTCGTACGTACACACGTATGGTGACATGTTATTCAAAGGGTGGATAGAATACTGAATATGGTTGTACCATATTTATAATAACATCACAGTATATGTAAGATACTGGAGTTATTATTTTAGAATGGTAAGAACAAAGAAAGAGGAAGTGGAAGAAGAAAGAAACTTAGAAAAGGGTGGTGAAATCATTACCTCTTCTTCGGGTTCTTCCTTATGATTTGATCAAAAGGGATCCTTAGGTTGGCTTTCTGATCAAACTAAGGCCTCTAGGTTGTATTGAGGGATGTTGGGAGAGTATTTGGGCAGAGTTTGTCCGAACCAAAAGGCTTTAGAGGTGTGAAGAAATGAGAAGGAGGAGTGCCCTTTTATAAGAGAGGTGAGGGGCACATTTGGGAAAGCTAGAAATATTAATTTATAATAAATTCATAATCGGTTTCCAATGGCTCCAAAGTTGACTATTCAAAGGATAAGGTGGGTATGGGTCGAAAACAACTCAACCAATAGAATTTAGACAGGTTTGGGTACTTATATTAACCTTATCTTTAAGTATTAACTCTAAGTTAATTAGTTTCACTTTTACAATGTCTCTTTGTATTTTTATATAATATGGTTAATAAACTTACTATATACATCCAAGCGACCCCCAAGTGGTCCATTAATGATTAACCTATCATAATATAAGTCTCTTGGCCGAACCTTAGATTTTTAGTAATTTAATATCAATTAATAATATAATATTTGTTTTAAGAACTCTTTTATGTCAATTTTGACACTATTCAATAGATGATTTTTGTGAAACTCATAACAGATTGATTACTTAGAAAAAAGTCAACTAAATCAATCCTAATATATCATATTATCCTAGAAAATTAGTTTAATTCATTAAAAGTTTCATATTATATTTATTTGGGTATTTATAATATCAGTTATTTTAATTGTTTACTATTATAGTAATTACTGCATCATCATTGTGTCATAAATAAAATAAATTATTTAATGTCTAAAAATTATAAATAAAATATCATTATGTAGGAAATCTTTTTAGCTTGCTAATGAATATTTATAATCTAAAATCCAACATATATAGCCCTATGTAACAATTGTTTTGCTAAAAGATATATGCTTGTGTCATTTTTGTATTCATTTTGACTTAATTAAAATAAAGTGTCATTTTCACTTACAAGTGGATCCATGGGGTCCCAAAATAGACCCAAAGATTCCCATGGTCGACCATGTATCAACCAATAGGGTTAAGACACGTTTTAGGGTAATTTTTTATTATTATAATATTATTTTTTTAACCCTTATTTACCGGATTTACCCTTTAACCATGGTAAATAAAATATTTACCGCAGTAATTATTCAAAATGTCTAAAAATAAAAGTTACCTATTTACACAATTTGGACATCCTGATTCAAAATATGGAATCCATTTTCCTAAAATCAAAACACATAAGTGGAAGAAATTAATTTAAAATTAATTCCCGCTGTCAAAACAAAAAGCGTGTTTTTAAGAGATAATAACTATCAAAAGATTGACACTTGTTTATGTTCGGTTTAATTGTAAAATTATGTCCAATGACCAAAATTATATTAAATGGTAAAAATATATTCTAAATATACTTTGAAACCACTCAAATTCATAATTTATCACTATTAATTATTTTGATTAAAAAAGTTGTTTGTAATTAAAATTTAGTAATTTTCACTATTCATCAAAATATAAAAGTTATCCGAAAAGTACCAAAATTTCACCCTAGTATAATTTCGATATTCTGAATCCAAAAATGAAGTCCATTTTGAAATATAGAATATATATGATTTCAAAAAGTAGGTATTACTATTCATAACGGCTAGTTTGATTAGTTATGGTGTGTTAGAACTCGGTGTTGCGTACAACACACGCTATCACATTATTCAAAGAGAAGCGTACCGTAGAAGCTTGGGGTGTTACAGGAATACCTAGAACATGATTAACTGTGAACTACTTGGAGCTTCCACATAGGTTTGACCCATATTTATAGGGGGAAGAATGATATTTTGACTTCTCAAGACTGAGAGGCATGTACGGAATCCCATAATACCGAGGGACGGGCCACACATAACTCTTGAATAATTTCACAGACTATTGTCATGTGATAGGAGCTTCCATAAACTCCTCATACATGTTTGACCAACATATGAGGGAAAAGGGAATTTTTATGGCCGGTGACTGGGTCGGGATGCTGAATCTGGTCATCACAACTTATCCTGCGAGGGAAGGAATGAAGCCACGTGTAGTTCCAAATGTTCCCTATACACATTTTCTCGGTGTGTAGGGAAAATTGAGGGATTGTTTTGATGATGATGGCTGGGCCATGATCGAAGATCGAGGTGTCACTACATATCTTGTGAGGGAAGGAATCAACCCACATGTAGTTATTAATGTTCCCTGTACTGATTTGGATTGGTCCATGTGTGAGGACATGTGAGGGAATTCTGGTTTCACTTGATTTGGGGGTCAGAACTACCATATTTCCCTAAAATTTGTTTGTGTAACAGAATCCTCACCACTGATCTTAAGCTCACATGAGTTATAATCGATTTGAGAAACAAGGAGTGGTTACAGAGTCTCCCTCACAAGTGTGAGGAGGTAGAGAATATAATGGGGGTATTTTATTTTTCATTCCTGGTGGGGTTGGGCCATGGTATTGATCTGGATCGGTCTAAGGGGTAGGGGTATTTTCATTCTATCCATCATAGTTTCCATGTCTACCATGTTACTCCACTGTTGGATTTAGTAAAATTATCCCCACCACTAATCCAAATCTCATGGGAGTTATACTCATTTTTCGAAACAAGTATCGATGAGTGTTTCCTTTAAAAACATGGGTAGATAGGGGGTGAGATAGAGGAATTTTCTATGGTGGGGGATAGACTAGTATTGAATATTTAGGAGTCGCTACATATACTATAAGGGCATGAATCAAGCTGTACATAGTTCTGTGAGAGATCACACAGTTTATTGTCATGCAATTTGGACTTTTTGTGTCATGTAGTTTAACATCTTACGATGAGGAAAAGTGTCACAATTTAATGTCATGTTTCAGGGATGTGTTCCTTATAGTTTAATGTCATGTGTCCAGGATGATGACTCATAGTTTAAGGTCATATAGTTTAGACCATGACATTGGGGTAATTATAACTCATAGTTTAGGGTCTTAGAGTTTGGACCATGGGATTATGGTGTTTTTCTGTTACTCGTAATTTATGGTCTTAGTGTTTGGAACTTGGAATTATGGTGTTTTTCCGTTACTCATAGTTTAATGTCTTAGAGTTTGGACCTTGGAATTATGGTGTCTTTCCATTACTCATAGTGTAAGGTCTTAAAGTTTGGACCTTGGAATTGTGGTGTTTTGTCATTACTCATAGTTTAAAGTCTTATAGTTTTGACCTTGGAATTATGGTATTTTCCAGTTACTTATAGTTTAAGGTCATAGAGTTTGGACCTTGTAATTGATTATTATTTTTATTATGTGAAGTATTTATTCAAGAACATCACATTTGTAGGAGCCATGATGAGCTGTCCGTCCATTGATATCACAGTGTATGCTCTATTAGAATAGACCCTATGTACAACATATGGTCCTTCCCACATTTTTCCAAGATTGGGGACTTCTTCCTGAGTATCATCGGGGTTTTGAGGACGAAGACCATTTCTCCTTCGAGGAAAGAACAAAGATGAACCTTTTTGTTGAATGCTCATGCAATTAGGTTTTTCTAGACTTCCAAATGGTGCAGAGTGTGCAACCATTTTTTGTCTAGCCGCTCCAGCTTATCAAACCATCTTTGGGATTTCTCGTCCATGGATAGTTGATCGAAAATGGACACACAAAGTGATGCCACTTGGATTTCAATAGGCAAAACCAATTATTCCCCATATACTAGTGAGTACAGGGTTGCTTGGGTGGTTGTGCGGGTTGTGGTCCGGTAAGCCCATAAATCATTAAAGAGATTTTCTAGAAACAATTTCTTATCCTTATCAAACATCTTTTAAAGTATGTTGGATAGAGTCTTGTTGAAATCCTCTATATTCCCATTGTCCACCACATGGTAATAGGACAAACATTTGGCTTAATTCCATACTCTTGGTATAGCTTTTCCAACTCGACAGAGCAGAATTTGGTGCCATTGTCCATCAGTATTGTATGAGGGACACCAAATCTAGTGATGATGTTGGCCTTCACAAAGCTGACAATTTTTTTCACCAAAACTTCTTTAAGGTAATGGCTTCATCTCACTTGGAAAATAAGTCGGCCACTGTTAGTATGAATTTGAACTGTCTTGCTATAGCGGGAGGATACAGTCCCCCAACATCTATCCCCCAGGCGACACATGTCCAGGAGTACTTAGTTGTATGAAGTAACCCTAGGGGATGGTGTATGAAATTTGCATAAAGATGACAAGAATAGAACTTCATGGTGAATGTGGCATAGTCCTATATCATAGTGGGCCAATAATACCCAAGTCTTAAGATTTGGTGAGAGAGCTTGGTCGGTGACTGGTGCACTCCAAAAGCTCTGGCGTGTACCTCTTTCATGATGGTAGTAGTCTATTCTCCATCAATGCACCAGATAAAGACTATGTCAAGGCCTCATTTTTTGAGGACCTTTTCTTGGTTTACCCCAGTGCATAAAGCAAAGTTGACTGCCTGTCTTTTGACCTGCTCCCTTCCTACCCTATCTGGTGGGAGCTCTCTATTCCAAAGGTAATTTGTAATGGGCGTCATCCAACCGGTGGTGTGTCCATAAGTCTCAAATATGAGGATAATTTCATCAATTTTCTCCATATTTCTCTAGATGAATGATAAGAACATCAGGAGGTGGGAATTGCTAATGACTGTTTCATCTCGGTCTGGATTAGCCAAGGCTGTGGCTACATTTGATAAAGCGTCAGCTTGGGCATTTTTTGAGTCGGGGACTTAATTCAACATTGGTTCCGATGGGAATTCTTATATTAGTGCTCAAACATGTTACATTAAGGTAACCAATACTTATTTCTTGATAGAATAGTCATCATCGACCTATTTGATGTCTAGATCCAAATCACCATTTATTTTTAGGTGTTTGTCTTGCACATGGTGTGCCAATTCTAGGCCTACAATGAGGGTCTGATACTCCACTTCATTGTTTGTACACAATTCTGAAAGTAGGAAAGAGTAACAAAAGATGGCCTTTTCAGGAGATACAAGTATGAATCCCAACCCCACTTTGTTGAGTTTTGGATCCTCCATCATTTTTCCTTTCAATATTCGGGAAGCACCATCGACATACATTTCCCACATCATGGGGTCCCCCCGAATAGAAAAAACATCTCCATTCATAAGTTTGGAATTCAATGGTGTTGTTTCTTCTGAGGGGTGGTTGTCCAGGAAGTTTGATAGTTCCTTGACTTTGATGGCATTATAGGGAACGTACTGTATGTAAAACTATTGTATGATTATCACTCAGCATGAAACGTGACCATTTAGCATGGGACGGTTGAGGATATATTTGAGCAGGTTTCAGCAGGAGACCAGGTGGACCTCACAGTGCTGGAGGTAATGCCTAAGCTTCTGACCTACAAAGATTAGGGATATAAAGTTATTTTCACTCTTCGAATACTGAGTTTCAGCATTGATCATTGTCTATCCGAGGTATTATAGGTTTTTCTCTATACCGGAATCATTTTTCTGTGCGGGGAAGGAACCTAATGACTATTTCAGGGTAGTTACATATAAAATTAGTGGTATCCCCTCAACCGGTAGAATGATTACGAGAAGTCTTGGAAGATATCATTTACAATTGTTGAACGCTTATTGGAAATCATTATCCTAATCATACGTAACACCTTTCTTCATGTGCCTGGTGAAAGGTAAAAAGTTACCTGCTAGGTTGGCTATGAAGTGCCGAATGTTGGTGAGGTTCCCTTATAGACCTCTCAACTTTGTGAGGTTACAAGGTGGGGACATGACATGAATGTATTTTTTTCTCTTCAGGGTTGACTTTGATGCCACAATGGCATACCACAACACCGAATAATTTTCCTGAGGTAACACCAAAGGAACATTTTAGGGGATTCAACTTTAAACATTCCGGTTACAATTTTTTAAATATAGATTCAAGATCAGCCACGTGGTTTGAATTTTGTCATGATTTAACCACCAGGTCGTCTACATAACACTTGATGAATTTTCCCAAAAGTTCTTGAAGATGTGATGAACGGAACGCTGATATGTGGCTCTGAAATTCGTTAGACCCAAGGGAATCACTTTATAACAGAGCAATCCCTAAGGGGCCCTAAAATTAGAAACTTATTCATCTCATTGGGCCATATGAATTTGATTGTTTGCAGAATAACTGTCCATGAAAGAGAGGGATTCATACATGACTATTGCATCGATCAAAAATTCTATTATTGAGACTGAGAAGTCATCTTTTGGGAAATCTTGATTAAGTCCCATGATGTCAATGTTGATATTAATCTATGCATTCTTTATTTTTGACAAGGATTATGTTTTCCATCCAGGTCAGATACTGGACCTCCCATATAAAGTTGGATTTGATCATCTTGTCAACTTTGGCCTCCATTTTGGCATCACACATCTGTTGGGTCCTTCTAGATACCTTCTTATAGACCTAGTGATCTTCTTGTAAGCTCAGATGATGTGTGGTGACCTCAAAATCGAGGCATGGAATCTCTATGTAATTACAGGAAAACACATCTCAATTATTCTATAGGAAGGATGTGTATGCCTCCTGTTCCTGGACAGGCATGACCACACTGATTAGAGTGGTGCGCAGGTTATTTTTAGTGCCCAGATTTATCTCCTTAAGTTCATCTATTGTGGAGGATACACCTTCTTCGAATGCTAGAGGGGAATATTTTTGGTCTTCTTCTTTTTCTTCTTCTACTTCATCATATTCATAATCCTCCACTTCCAATGGAGAAAGTATTTTTGAAATAAACTCTCCGATGTTGGAATATAAATCTACTTTTTCCATAATGTGTGAGGAAAGGATAGTTTTATGTCCTATGGATGGTCCAGAAGCATCTTTGATAGGTCTTTTCATGACATTATGGGATCCATACCACTCTTCTGTGTCTTTGGACTCAATGGCCGTAGCGGAGACCATGCAGATGATTGAGCATGTATCAGGACTAGTGTTTATGCATTAAACTTTGTTGATGTGTAGTACATACTCTTCCACAAGTTGCTTTAGGCGATCAGTGGGATCCATCTCCAATTCATTCGGGGCATTTATCCAATCAACATCATAGGTCGAAAGATGTTTTTCTTCCAATTAATATAACCTGAAATTGATATAATGTGATTCACAATATTCAAATGGGTATTTATTGGCACGAAACATCACCTTTTTTCCATTAGTGAAATATTTGATTCACTTATGGTATGAAGACAGAATTATAATATGCTAATGTAGCCAAGGCCTCTCTAATAGGATGTCGATGGTCATACTTTTCCAGACCACCAAAAACTCAGAATCTGATATGAGATATCTGAGTGAAGTTTTAACATTGATTTGTCCCGATGGTTTCTTCTCACTTTTTTCATATCCCAGCCGAGTAATATTGTAGGGTGTCAAGCTATCTCCATTTTATCCTAGTCGACGAAGCATTCGTAGCGGGATGAGGTTAAATCCAGAGCCGTTGTCGATTTGGATCCTCCAAACATTAGTTCCATTTATCTTTCCAGACACATATAGGGGTTCAATGTTCCCTTGAATTATGGATTATTCATCCCTGTCTTTAAAGGAGATAATGTTATGACATTATTTTGGACTATTCTCCATCCTGTAGACTTCAGATGCTGCTACTTCAGCCTCGAAGTCCTGGGGACTTATCAAGGCTTCGATGAGTGCCTCCCTAAGAACTGTGAATAGGATCAACACATCTAGGACTGAAAGATTTGATGGTATTGAAGCTAGATACTTTAAAATATCATACTTCTTCTCTAAAGTTCAGTGATTTCCATCATGTGGTTTCTCTTTTACAGATGCTTTAGGGGTTTTATCTTTGGATGTAAATGGTTTGGCCTCTATGATAGAGGTTGAAAGTGCTGCAGCCCTTTCCAGATTTGAATGAACTGGTCTTCCTATTTACATTGGGTGATTTAGTATTTGTTCTTCCCTTGATGAATATTCCAAGATAATTGGGCTTTTATTTCGTCCAATGTGGGATAAGGAGCATTACGGTTCCTGTGGTGTCTGTTGGGGGATCCTTCTGTGAGTTTCCTTAATGTTTGAATTGTGGTGTGGCTAGGAATGTTACTCCTGCCACGATCATGCAATACAAGATACCTCTGACCTCTACGGCCTCTTCCTTCGGTTTCCCAGTTGGGTATGGGTAATTCGGGTTCATGGCCATATTATTCATCAGATAAGGGGACCATCAAGTGGATGAAATTAATGCAGTCGAAGATTAGTTCTTGATCCGAGACTATTTCTTTCTGATTGTCTCCTTCTGATGGTGTCGTTTGGTGGGACAGTGTACGTTGTACCATTTGGTGGGGTGGTTCTCATTTCACCATTTGGCGGGGTAGTACCTGTTGTGCCATGAATATTGGCATGATGTCTGAATGTGTCAATAGTGACTTCAGCTTTGGTGTCATCTCATCTTCTTTCTCTTGCTTTATTCCTTTCAAACCTGTATAGGACCGCAAGGTTGAGGAGGATAGTTGTTCTGTATTGGGAGATTTTGGGGGAACAATTTGTTGTTTCAATTGATCCTAGAAGATGATATGGACTTGGTTGAAGGTCTTCCTGGTCATCCAGTTTTATAGCTTTGGCTCCTTCTTACAGGTTACTATCTTCCATTCCTCTTCCTTTCATGAGTCTGAGGTGGAAACATATGCCACTTGTGTTGGTGGAGGGACCAACTTGACTTTCCCGGAATCCACCATCTTTTTCAGGAGATCCTTGAAAACAAAGAATTCTTGGATGGTGTGTCCTATTATTCGGTGATATGGAACATAATTATGATGGTCATTGAGACCCACTTCTTCAGACTGCGTTGGCTCAAGTAGCTAGATCAAATTAAAATTTATGGTGGATATGAAGTATCCATAGACCTGGTCATCATAGAATGCGTAATATTTATTTCTACATTCTTAAAACAATTTTTTTTGCACCCCATAATTTTTATGGTCGAGGTGGGGGTGGTTGTTGGCATCCAGGTGGTTTTTGGCATCCAGTTGGTCCCACACGGTTCGCTGGGGCCTAATAAATTAAGCTGTTACCGGGGGTGGCAAAAACATGACAGAAGTCGCATCAGCTTTTCCCAATCTTTTCCTAGGCCCCGATGGGTTCATTCAAGAATTATGGTTGGTCTGTTGCAAGGAGTCTTCTATCCTTCGATAAAAGGAAGAGATGTCTCTAAATCCACTGGTGTACATCACCGGGATGAGTGGCATTCACAATTCATCCTAAAGGTTATTGATGAACATGACAAGCATCTCATCCTGGGGGGTGTCCAGTTCAAGGAATATGTCCAGCCCTTCAATCTAGAAATGAAGTCTAAGACTCTTTCGTTCTCTCGCTATTTTCAGTTCATGAGATCACTGACAGTCATCTTGGGCAGTGTCGAACTGAACTGGAAGAGAAACTGTCGCTGAAGGACCTCCCAACCTGTAATTGAATTGGATGGCAGGCTAGTATACCATACTAAAGCTGAGTCCTTCATGGTTCATTTGAAGAAATTGATTTTTATGACTTCTTGCTGCTCTGGAGTTCCCATTATGTGGTCATAGTAAGAGGCATAGTGCATCAAATGATATTTCGGGTCTCCTACGCAATTGAATAATGGGAATATGGGGTTCTCGAAGTTTGGGGGTGGTAGAAGATTACTCACCCACTCGGGGAAGGGTTTGAGCTCTGGTTGTATCGGAGTACACCGCCCATCAATGGATTCTATTCGAGTCATTAGCAGCTCGATGGTGTTTAAGAGACTATGATGCATATCCTATTGAGATTGACCTTGAGATTGTGCAACATTGGTCCTGCCAGCGCTGCAAGAATTTGGGGTTAATACCCAACCGAGGGCATCATTTGTGGGTTTACCTAGATATATTCCAGCTGCCTTCCTAGTGGGGGAAGTCTTGATGTCCTTCAGTGGTTGGGTTGAATGGTCATCTGATCTTGGTTTCATTCATCGAGATGAGTGTCTATGGCATGGGCACCTCCTCTGGGAGCACCTACTGATGTTCTGTGGGGGGAGCACATCCGGCAGGGTAGCTCCCTCGACGTAGCTTGACATTAATTCTTTAGATCTCTTTCATTTCATCCTCATTCTTGGAAAAACGTTCCTTGATGGTGATGGATTCACTCTTAGGGGTAGGAGAAGGTGGGTTATAGAGGACTTTGGATTTATTCTTCTCCTTGTTGTGGTTTCGCATGGGAGGTAATATCAGATTGACTAAGGGGGAACCCAGATTTAGGACAACCCTCTGGTTATGAGTATACACACCATTAGGTTTGGTGTGGGATACCTCTTAGAGGGAACCATATTCCTTCAGTTCCTCTCCCCCTTCGTCCTTTCTTATAAGATCCTTGGGGTTGACGTTTACCATGTTCATTGAGGCATACCACACTGGGGGTGGTGCACCCAGTTTTGAATGGTATGAAGGATTCCTACACCCTTTGTTGGATGTTCTCCTTCTATTATGGGGAATTATCTAGGTTTCTGGGTGAAGATTTATCGGAAGGGATCCCTGGTCTGACCTCGTATCGCAACTATGTCTCTAAGGGTGTGAACCGTGAGAAGTGGTGGAATGGGTAACTACTCTATCCATTGTTCTTCCTCGACGGTGGAAGATAGATGTCTGTTATGCAGGGATTTGAGGTAAAAATTCTCCTAGCCCTACTAGATTGGGTTGTTCCCGTTTTCCTTTTGAAGCGCTATGACCTATATTTGTTGGTCTTACAGGGGAATTTGAATTTAAAAATGCCCCCATCTCTATGAGCTGGGGTTGTTCCCATATTGCGGCGGTAGCTGTTGCTACTTCCACCCTTTCAATTTCACGTACACCTGTGTGGGTGTAAGTCGAGTATGGAATTGGGATTGTATGAAGTCTATGGTCTTTTGAAAACATGATCATTGCTTTTTGGTTGGCTTCCCTTAGGTGGGATGCATTCTGGATGTTCGTAGTTGCCTGACTCAGAAGCTTTTGGATGGATTTATCTCTTCATCCCCAACTCTTTTGAGACTTACATCAGGATGGTTTTTATTGAGTATCCCATATTTTCTAAGCAGGGGTTTCACTTGATTGTTTCCTTTGGGTGATGAAATTGTAAAATGTCATTTCCAATAGGGCCTGCTAAACATGACATGGGGTATAGTGTAGAGATCCTTGTTATCCCCATCCCTGAATGTGAACTCCAACCAGGTCATTTCCAATGAGGGGACACAACTTTTGCAGTGCATAGAGGCATGGAAGTTCAACGTTTTTCATTTTCCTTTATGATTGTGGGTTCCATGTGGATGGGAGGGCTTTGAGGTCCATTAGACAACAAATCTCACCTATCGTATTGACATGGACCATGTACCCTTCATAGGGTAAGAATTTTTCTTTTAGCTGATGGAGAGTCTTCTATATGTTGAGGAAAATGTCATGAATTCATTCCCCAGACAAATCTTCTGGTATGTTGAAGTGAAAAGTGGTCATAGGACAATACATCACTGGTATATTTTCCTTGGATAGTTGTCTTCTCAAAAGAAATATATATTGATGTTGTTCTTATGAAGGCTCCTCTACTTGATATTATCATCTTGATTACTTATTAATAATTTTTTTCCATGCGATCATGCTGGTGGGAGCCTTATTGATTTGCGGATGGTGAGGGGGTGGATCAGATGATGAGCGTGGCCTCGGGCCATCCTCTGGTTGAGAAAGAATATCACTCTTTATGGATGGAGTGCTAGATATGTCTTACTCCAATTTTATGAGTACCTCTGCAAAGGATGGATATCTCATATTTATTCAGGATAGGGGAGGAACTTATTTCCAGTATGAATTTTGGTTGTTGGGAGGACCTTCGCAGTTGGTGCTTCAATGGCGAGGGATGCTATTGCAACTTGATGCCCGACTGCAAGAATTTTCTTTACGGTGTATACCCTAGGGAGGACCTTCAGGGTGGGCTGTAGAAAGGTTAGGTCCTTCTTGATGTATAATTTCACTGAGGGGAGGACCTTCACAACAATTTTCATTGCAGGGAGGACCTTCACAATGACTATCACCATGGCGAGGAATACCAGCATGACTTGATATCTTGTTGCAGAATTTTTTTTTGTAGTGTACATCATGGGGAGGACCTTTAAGATATACTACTATGAGGGGGGTACCTTCTCGTTGCTTGATGTTACTATGGGGAGGACCTTCATAGTAACTGTTATTGCGAGGAGGGCCTTCACAATGACCGTCATCATGATGAGGACTACCATCATGAATTGATATCTGGATGCAGGGAGAATCTTTGTAGTGTAAATCCTGGGGAGGGCCTTCAGGATGTACTACACTAAGAGGAGTACCTTCTTATTTTATGATGTTACTATGGAGAGGACCTTCATAGTAATTTTCATTGTAGGGGGGGCCTTCACAATGACCATCATCATGGCGAGGAATACCATCATGACTTGATGTCTGACCACATGGAGAAGCATATCTACAACATATAACCTGGGTAGGACCATCAGGGTAGAATAGAGTAAGGGTAGAACCTTCTTTCTATCTGATCTTCAGGTCAAGGGGAGGGCTAGCCTAATGTGCATCAGGAGATAGGCTCTTGTGCTCAATCATTCTAGACCCATGGAGTAAGCCCCCATGGGTGATCTATGGAGGACCTTCAAAGCTGCTGGTAGCGACATTGTAGGGAGGACCTTCACAACTGATACTACCACTTATGTAATTTGGAAATGGAATGACAAGGTCTTGAGACTTTGTTGATATATGTTTGAGGATGTCAAGAACCCCAGCTTTTAGCAGAGCAAGATCATGTATGGGCTCTTTATATTCTAGTTTCCTTTTGCACTTTTAATTTTTGGATGCTCCTTTATGGGTAATCAGGGCCATCTAATATTAGTAATGGACTTCATATATGAGTCCATGTCATGTTGGGTGGCACGATGTCATCGGGAAATGTCGACGAACATCTTGAGTTTTGGAAGGGATATATGTCTGCCCTAGAGCGGCCACCATGTTAGACCAGCATCCCCCAATTGGAATGGGTATTTGTTCCTGATTCGGTTGTTTTTATATCATGGGATGTTGTCATCAACCCTCCTGAACTTGAGTAGGGATTCATAACTGCTCCGTAGTGACTAAATCATTTTGCAAGTGAGTCATTCTATTCGAAGAAACCGGGTCGTGGGCCCGATTTCTCACCTTTGTTGTTGATGCAATGCTATCTTGGCATGTTTGGAGGATATGGTCTCTAATAAATGTCTGATATTCAATAATTTCCAGGATTTTCTGGGAAACATATTTGGATGGAATGAGTATGAAGGCCCATTCCGATGTTAGATACGGAGTTAGTACCTACCCTAGTCCTCTATGAGTTGCCAGTAGGTACTTGTAGTTCTCCTATGTCGGAATAGGGGAACGAGTCTATCATAGGTTATCTTCTTCAGTTTCCACTGTATTTTTCTAGTGGTATTCATATTCACGAGTAGGTATTTTCATCTGCTCTCTTGCCACTATATTTGTCTCACAGGCTTTGTATGAATCCGCAGGGATTTGACTCTGCTCATATTTGGTTGCCGCTCTATATAGATGGCAGGCTTGATATGCATCAACTGGTGTTTGTGCCTGCGTGTAGCTTGTTTCTTCCCTATTTATATGGAAGTCTTCAAATTCATCAGCATGCGTTTCTGCTTGCGTGTAGCATGCCGCCCAATTTGAATGGCAGACTTGTCATGGAAAGGTTGATGTCTGTATCTTCCTATAGTTTGCTGCTCTGTCTGCATAGCGGTACTGACAAGCACCGGTAGGAACATGTGTGTTCTCATATTATGCCACCCTATTTCTGATGTGGGATTGAGTTGAGGGGGAAAGGTCTTTGGTCTTCCTGTTGAATGCCACCATGTTTGTACGACAGAGCTGGTCCTCAAGAACCGGTGTGATAGCGTGTTCTTGATTATATATTCTCCACCCTTAGTGGGAATCCTGAGGGAACTAGGTTTCTTGGACATTGGCAGGTGCCCTCGGTATAAGGTTCTCTTCGGTGAGAGGAGGCATGGTCGTCCGGTGTTGGTAATGACACTCTTTGGCTGGGTCCCATGGGTATTACCACTGTGCAGCTAAGATGAAGTCACCAACATTGAATTCATCTACCTACTTAAGATAAGGGAGGTACTCATTGTCATGTTCTGGGGACAGGCTCATGACCACCAGGGCCACCTGGTGTGGGGGCACCGGAAACGATTGAAGAGACGACAGGAGGAAATTTTCATACTGGAGGGCTTGTCTTGCGACCTCCAGTGTGGGGAGAGTACCATTTCGGTGGTACTCTTTGATTAGTTTATTGTATACCCAATGTTGAAGATGCTAAGTAGGAGAGAGGGTCCTGCTCTTCATTGGGTCCCCAGCAACCTGCGGGATCGCTAATGTGCGTGTCTGCATGGGTCGTTGGGATGCCATTTGGATAGAAGGTCATTTTGAAAGAACATTAAAACAGACCACAAAACACCATCAAAGTAGAATTCCATCAAAACACATACATATTTTGTGATTCATCTTGTTTTACTTCCCCTTTTATTTTGATTCGGGGTGAAGAGGCCTTAGTGGGGTGAGACCACCACCTTGGTTAAGGATTCACATCGGGTTAAACATTTGTGTTCCACCTTTGGGGTGGAGCATTTATGGGTGGTGCAGAAGTGGTTCAATGAGGATCATCACTCATCCCATTTTCTATAGAGACGGGTTCTCATAAAATTTACCATTCCTTTGTTTTTATCCATTCAGAGTCATTATCCTTTAATGAAGGTTGAATTTACCATGTAGGAACTGTTGGTCCCAGTGGACGATTGAGTGGGGTTCAAGCACTCTTGCAATTGGTCCTCCTCAGATATAACTTCCTTGGATAGTCTCCAAAGGGTTCATTTTTTTGACCCAAGAACACCCCATGGCTCTGGTATCCATGATTCATGGATCTTCTTTCCAAATGTAGGTGCTCATTGGTAGAAGATTTGGCCTACAACTCTTAAGGACTCCATTGGTTGAGAGGATGGGAGGTCAGGTTCACCGCACCCTTCCAATAGATGATTTTTTCTTATTCTAGGACTTGCTTATAGATTTTAGTCATGTTCATATGTTCGTGAATACTTGGTTCATACATGAAAGGTGTGTCCATGAGATACCCTTTGTTTGCAAGATCTTCATAAGCATGCATATATTTGATGCTATGGAGGTTATGCTAATTTGACCCAAATTATAAGGTGGTATAGAGTTCATCTTCATCTAGGGGGACATAAGGTGACTTGATGTTGGGATCGGGCCCACAATGAAGGATTCCTATGTATCCTTGGGAGAGGAATCAAAACCAATGTAGTTTGGATTGTGTGGGGATTTCTCATGGGAGAATCCCAATTGAGGAGACATGATTGGGTGTACCCTTTTGGATGTGAACTCTTTTGTGCTCGGGCCTTCTGGTAGGAATCCTACATATCCTAATTTGATCAGGAGTTAGATTTATCATAGTTTAGAATCATGTGGATGTTTTATTCCTCACAATCCTCTAATCCCACACGAGTCATGCTCGATTTGAGAAACAAGAGGATGTAAAATATTCAAAAATGCACATTCCTCCTCCCCTATTTGTAGGGGAGGGAGAGCCCGTGGCAGAAGAGGAAAGGGTGACCATGTGCAAGGAAATAAAGTAATGAACCCTTTAATGTGAGATGAAATTAAAGGTCATGCGACTTTCCTCTTCAAATTTGGGGACTTACATCAGTGGTAGAGCCCCAGAGCACATTCTGGGAAGAAGAGGAGTTTCATCCTCATCTAAGGGGAGAGAAAACACAACCCCTTTGACTGATCACTATTCCTCATTGAATGGAAAAGAAAGTGACCAACCATATTCCCTAGAATGAGGAGGTTCACATCGGAATCCCATGGTTGGGCTCTGGGTTACTATGGGAATATATCCTCACATGCATTCTTAAAGTGTGCCCTGTTGTGGGGAGGGCCTTTATGACTCCACTTAACATGGGTATGTAGACATAATGGAGAGAACTGATGTACTCAATGGTCTGATCATACGGGTCTGGTGGTTTTGGAGGAGTCATTGGCCTAATGCCGGAGGACTATTTAGAAGAGGGATCATGGAGGACTGGACGGTAGTGGAGGGGTGAGATTGGAACTAAGAGGAACAATTCCGGAAAACACCCCATTCCACATACTGACTTTTTATGTTGGATGAGGGAGGCTCCGCAAACCATAGTGGAATGCGGGCTAAGGGACTGTCCGCGTACCACTATGATACATGGGAAAGGGTATAAGAAACTGTGTACCATAGTGGTACGCAGCCCATCACACCCATTTGGGCTCCATACGCGTATTGAGGTAGTATGTAGTGTCAAGTTCAGTCAGCGTAGCGACATGCTATACAGAGCACCATATTGAAGGGGGGGGGGGGGGTTTAGGGGACTATCATTCGCGAGGAGTTCATCCGTGAGAATATTTTTGTTCAAGGTTCACCAGTTAGGTTTTCGGTTCTATTTTTATTATTCAATCCCCCGTTTTACGGTACGTGATGGAATGTACTAGAGGAGGGAGTGGTTTGTGCTTCGGGATTTTCCGATGAAACAAGACAGAAGCCAGAGTGCAATATCTAAGTCTTTCTCATGATTTCGCCATATGTCCTTCTCTCTGTCTGTCTCCCTCTGTATCCCTTCCATATTTCTACTGTGCTAATTTTATAGATAATCCGGGAAATCGTATCAAGTGGGAACACAACACCATTTTCGTAGGCCCATTGAAGCAATATTCTGACCTAGGGAAGACTCGGTCAACTGGGGTTTGTGGAGGCTTCAGTTTGTGGTAATGGTTCTTGGATCCCTACTAATTTCCTTGGTCTGCCAACTAATGATTCTGCGGAATGGTACGTAGACGGTCCTCAAGCATATGAATCTTTCAGTGACTCAGTTTGTGGTCTTCGTTGCACGCTGGCAATCGCCTCATTGGCCAGCTATTTGTGGATCATCTTGCATACCTGGAGGTTCACGATCCATATGCCATGCGTACCTTTCTCGGTGATGGTATGCATGACACTTTAAACCATGAAAAATTGAATTACTTCAATTTCCATTAAATAATTGAAACTTAATTCGAGTCTATTCACCTTTCTAGACTTGTATAAGTACGTCTTCCTTCTACAAAGCATTTGTGGGGGTATTTTCTTCTCTTAGCAAAATTTTCAAGATCCTACAATTACTTATAGAAAATGTTTCAAGGGTATTCGGTGGATTGAACAACTTTTTGATAATATAAGTGAATGAAAAGGGACTATAAGTAATTTAATCAAATAGTTAGAGGGAATTAGAAAGTGGTTCTAACAATATATAGATAAATGACGTTTTGTAAACCCATTTAAGTTAACTTGATGGTCACCTTGATACGGAATCATTATGTCATCATCCAAAATAGCATAATTCAATATAATTTAGATTGAGATGGGGTTTAAAATACTCAAGCACCCAAGGAATGACAATTAAAAAGAGTGTCATTCAAGAAACTACCTAAACAAAGTTCAGATGATAAGAAACATTTGAGGAAGTGAAGAGAGTGTTGGTATTATGGATATCTTCTAATAAACCCAACAAATGATTCGAAAACATGTAAAAAGTTTATAAAAAGGTATAAGTGAAAACCATATGAGAAACTCATAAACATGATAATTAAAATACATTCATACATGTCATAACATTTCCAATGTTCACACACACACAAACGTTCAGGGTATACAATCATGTTTCACAAGAGGACCACCAATTTTTTTTAAAAAACTAACCAACATGAAATTCATTTAGTGCAAAAACAAGTACCATCAATGGCCACAATTTTTAATGGGGATTTTTATCCTGTATTTTTCACAACATCACCATCAAACAAATAAAAAGAGGAGAAAACTCACCATGGAGGTGTCGTTCAGTGCACGACAGCTGTGCGTTCGCGACCGAGGAGAGGTGCACAACGAAGGAGAGGTTCTTGATAGAGGATAGGTTCATAAAGAAAGAGAGGTGAATGAAGGAGGTGTGGTGAGCAGTGGAGGAGAGGTACACTATAGAGGTGTGGTTCATGGTAGAGTAGAAGCGGCGGGAGAGGAGGAGAAGGAGGAGGAGAAGGGCGGCTGTTGAAATTGACTTCTGCGAGAGCTTGAGGGGTGCATGGAAGGGGGAGAAAGTTAGGTTTTTTTAATAAAAACAAGTTAAACTTTTATTATTTCTAGTTAAAAGTTCTAATAATGTTATCTTTTATCTACGAAAAATAGAAAACACTGATTAAACAAGCCTTTATAAGCACTTTTTTTAGCGCTGATAAAGATAAGCCTTTATTAGTGTAAAAAATATAGCACTAATAATGATTGGCCATTATGAGCGCTAAAAAAGCATTGATAAAGATATAATATTATTAATTTATTTCTATTATTATATATGTTTATAAAATTATATACATGCATGATTAATATATATTTATATTTATAAAATTATAATTTAAATAATTTTAAAATTATAATAAATTTAATTATAATATTTATAATCTTAGAAAGATATATAATAAATATATTAATTTTATATATTTAAAATATTACAGATGTATATAACTATATTTCTTCTAATTTTATAATTATTTGTAGGAATATATAATTATTTACATTTATAAGTACAAATGAATATATATATAGTTACATATTTAAATAATTATAAAATTACAACAAATTAATATTTTTAATAATTATAATTTTAATAATATTTATATTTATTATATTTATTAAAATTTTATAATTATTTAAATATATTTTTCTTTATTTATAACTACAACTCTAAATATTTGTATTTATTTCTCAATATTTTGATATATATTTATTTAATTACATTTAATATTATATATGAAAATAATAAATATATTTCTTTATGAATTAAGTATTATATATATATATATATTTATATTCATAAGTAACTAATAAAAATATATTTATTTTTAATTAAAAATTATAATAAATAAACTATTTATAGTTTTAATTATAAGTAAATAAATAAATATATATATATAATTACAAAATTATAAAAAATATATTTTTTATTTTATAAATATATATAAAAAATATATTTATTATAATTTTTAATTATTTAAATATATCTAAATTAATTTAAAATTATATTTATAACTATTTGTATTTATTTATAGATATTTCTATATAAATATATATAATTAATATATTTATTATAATCTTTTAATTATTTAAATATATCTAAATTTATATAGGAATGACAATTATAAATATTTTTATTTATTCATAAAAAATTTAAAAAATATATAAATATATTTATTTATTTATATATTTATAACTTTATAAGTTTTATAATGAATATATTTTTTTATAATTTTATCATTTATATATATATATATATATATATTGTTAGTTATAATTTTATTTATAAATAAATATATTTACAAATATTTGTATGTACTTATAATATATATATTTATGAATATTTGTATGTATTTATAAAATATATTTATTTATATATAGTTATAATACATATTTATAAAATTATAATATATGTATTTATTGTTATTTTATAATTATATATATATAGTTATAATAATAATTAAAAATAAATATATTTAAACAATATTTAGATGTACTTAAAATGTAATAATTATAAATATAATAAATATATTTATTCTTTAAATATATTTAATTTGATTTTATAAGTATTTAGTACATAATATAGTATATATATGGGTAACATGAATTAATCATATACACCTAGTAAAATATACATAATAAAAAACGAGCCATCAATGGACAACATGAATAATAAGAAGAGTTTATGTATAAATGAACATTTATGATGATACATAACATATATGCATGAATGATCAATATATTAATTGACCAAATTCATTAGAAACACATATATATTTAATTATAATCTTATACTTATTTTAAAACATTATATATATATATATATTTGAATTATTTTATAATATATATTAATTATAAACATGTGTTTTTTATTTAATATATAAAAATAAACATTATTTTTGAATATAAATATAATAATTGTATATAAATTTTTACTAAAAACTTTTATCAGTGCTAAAACTAGAACTTATGAAGGCCCCCTTTATTAGTACTTCCCTTGCATAATTTTGTGGTAGTGAATCCAAAATTCTAAACGATATTATTTGAATCAATTATTCTTGAAATCATTTTTGTTTTAGTTTTTTCAAATTTTATTTGGATGAATGTTATTTCTTTTTATCTTTGATGAATACTTATTCATACATAATTAAATCATATTATATTTTCTATCATTTTTGGTAAATTCATTTCATTCATTGTACCTTTTTCAAATCATATACGGGGAGAAATTACCAATTGAGGATAAATTTCTTAAGGAGGAGAATTTATTTAAAATAGAGAAACTATATAAGGGAAAAAATTTATTGATGGTGGGAATACAAAGTAAAAATATGTCATATTAGATGAATAATGTTGAAAAAATGAAGTCATCCTGATAGGGGGAATTAAAAAATGAAAAGGGGATATATTTTTATGAATATTTTCTTTAATGATAAAAAACATACAATGTGTTGTATGTTTTTTAAACTTGATAGTTTTTCATTTTAAGTTTTGTGTTTTGTGATTTCCCAAAAGTGGAAGACTATTGATCCAAAAGTTTATAATTTCTAATATTCATTTCTTCAGTTTTGAAACTAAAAAACACTTTCTTAAAAAATAATTTTACAAAATTTTTATTCCGTATATTTTAGATTTTTTTATAAAAAAACAACTTTTTTCTTCTAAATGTATAAATATTTTATAACTAAAAAAATATAAACATTATATTATTTAATCTGAGGTGTCAGAATAACATTGAGTTTGGGACATCATAGTGATGACTTTTTTATCCATCAGATAGACTAGTGTTATGTACATTAGACTAACTAATCCCATATCCATCAGAATGAGATTAGTTCAGATTCTTTGGGCTAAGCATAGTTTATTTCATTGGATTTAAAGATTATTAGTTCTTTAAACTAAAAAATTTTATAATCTGATTGTTGGAATAATTTCTATTTACTAAAATTTATTACAACATTGTTGTGGTGTTATAAAAAAGTCATCTTATAGACGAATTTTACTAAGTTGTCATGTGAAGAAAAACTCAGTCTATTTTATCCAACTCTTAGATTCATGGAAACTATGACCATTAGAAGGATTACTATAAATAGAAGTAAATTCATGTTAGTGGGAGCCAATTTATTTGTAATTCATGACCTCTAAAGATTTATCTTAATTTTCATCTCATTCATATGATTTGTAATCATTTAGAGAGTTGTGTTCCACATATTCCAAGTGAGGAATTGTAAAATCCTTAGAAAAATTTTTCTTCAGTGTTCATCTGTCTGATATGGGTTTAGATTGGGGGCTTCTGGGGATATGGAGAAAGGTGACACCGATAAGGCGGATTGAGGAATTCTAGGGAATTATATGATAAGATGACATTAATCACTGTATTGAGGTATTTCTTATTTAATAATGATAGAGATGTTCTGATCATCGTATCATTGAATTTCCTAGTGTGGAAAGAAAAACCTTATAGTTAAGATAAATAATGTGGATATCTAATATCAGGTTTTATAATTTCGTAACCCTTAAATTTAAATAGTATAATTAACTTTATAATGCCTATAATTAAATCTTAATTAAGTTCAGGATTTAATATTACTTCTTTTAAAAAGTTGTATATTCTTCTATGAGCCCCAATCAGAATGGGAATCAGTCGATGCAGATGATATGGCCAGGTATGAATGTGATTCTTATGACTATTCCGACATGTAATCTCGACCTCTTTCTCTTGTTTGTCTCTGCACTTTTCTTTTTATTAATAAATTTGCAGTCCAAGCGTGCTTGGATCTGACTTCTGGGGTACTAATCCTTCTGATATTTGTTTTATCACACTATCTTTGAGCCTCATTAATGCCTTCAATTTAGAAGAAAATTTTTGAATATGATACATCTAATACAATCATCGGTCAAATGTAGAGTCTA
Organism: Viscum album; assembly: GCA_963277665.1. NCBI lineage: Eukaryota > Viridiplantae > Streptophyta > Magnoliopsida > Santalales > Viscaceae > Viscum > Viscum album. Next base: position 1,328,026,337 of record OY728165.1, on the reverse strand, counting down.
TTTTTTTACCAATGAGGTTTTCAGTTTAGTGTTAGATTAATTTTTTAAACTAAAATTAACCCTCCTCTTTTCTAGCCATCGTATTCTCTTATGACCCAAAAATTTCAACAACATACACCTTTCCTTTTGGGAGCCTGACTAATTTGAACAACATAGTTTAGTGTTCTTGGCCTAGAATTAGGTTTGGATGAGTGACCACATGGGGTGTTTCTTTCAGTGTTTATGAGTGAGGAAAAAAGAGCACTAAAATAACACGTGTTAACCTATGAAAATAGTAATTGGTATAATATGTTATCATAGTGGTTAATAGTCATTAATTTTATAAGATGGAAAATGAGGTTTTATAGGAGGCCCATGGGGTGATAAGATATGGTTAATGGCCCCAGGAGGATGAGTGATGAAAGTAAGAAATAAAAGATATAATTTTAAACATGTTTCCATCGATAAAATTTTGGTACATGATGATCCCATGATTATTGGAAAACTATATTAAGATATAATTAAGAAATTAATTGAATCAAATAATTATGAAGTATAATTATAAGGTTAGTCCTCCATATTATTATTCGTCATGATAATATATGTAGTGTGTGTATTTTTCATATTTCTAAATCACTAAAAATAAAATATCACTTTAGTGTTGTAATTTTTTTCAAATACCTTCAAGGTATGTTATTATCTTACATAAATGGAAAATTTGTTGAATTTTAACGATAATCAGATGTTTATTATAGTGATTATTGTTTAGATAGAAATATAATCTATGAAAAGTTTTAATTTTTGTAAAATTATTCATTGTCTAGTTACAGTAAGATGAAATAATTTTTTAATTTTTTACAACTCAATATAAATAAACAATTTTCAGAAATTATTATTATTCGATATTTTATATGATGTAAAAATTGTTATTCTAGTGTATTAATTATAAACCTCTTTCTCAAAACTGTGACAACATGATTTTTGTTTATTTCTATATGTATCATATATCACATTCTCGGACAAAAGTACATTTATAAAATACATAATGTTTTTAGACATCAATATAAAATAGAAAATATCAATAATTAATTCATTAGAATTCAACATGAGTTAATTGTTATATTTATCAATCCTTTAAATTTCATGAGAAAATATTATGTTTGAAATTAAATTGAGATGATCAATATTTCTTATATTTATTTTTACCACATATATATTTTTCATTATAGTTATTTTCCTTACACTATTAAGTATCTTATTAATTATTTAAGTTTTGAATTATTTATTTCTTCATTATTTATGCTTGTTTTATAATTTTTCAATATTTTTTGATGTTTAATTAATTAAATCTGATTATTTAGTGTATAATTAATGATGAATTATCTTGAAATATTTTTTTATTTATCATATTGTATATAAAAATCAAATGAATAATGATACAATAATGATCGTGTGTTTTTATTTTCATGATGGTAAGATAGAAAAAAACAGTGTACTTTATTATTTTCAATGTTTGGCCTTATTAATATTATTATTAACCCCTCCCAATTATATGAAATCAATATAATTATTTTACACTTTTTTCTCTCTATTATAAAATAGTTTGATTTCATATTGTGAAAAAGGTTAATTACATCATGAAATACCTTTGAATCCATGGAACATAAAAGTCAAAAACATATGTTTTAGTATGACATAAAAGAGAATTAACAAGGTGATATATTTTATAGAAAATGAATTATATTATATTATGTAAAATTTTATACTGATTAGGTTGAGTGTTGCACACCAGAATGTAACTCAATAATAATTGATAATTCATTATGCATTAATTCATGAAATGAAATTATTTTTTCTTCAATAATAGTACATTAGTGTCTGGTAATGACTTCTCTCTGGTTCCAAATAAGAATAATCATTTACAGAAAATGAAAAATATATATCATTCTTCAAAATCAATTAAAGTGTGATTATAGATCCATCATTTAGTTCATAGAAAAAGTAACTTTAATGGGTTTTTTGGGGATATTGTATTTGTTTATGTTTTTTATAGTTATTTTTATGGACTATTTAATTGGTTTTATTTTTGGTTGATTTATTTTCTTCTAAATTAATACATTTTACCATAATTTTCAATTTTTAGACAACATTACTTTTCCTTGATCCCATCATTGACCCTATTCATCTGTATGTCATGGGAAAAACATTTCAAAAAACCTTGGGGTGAGCATAAAATGCTCACTAAGGGTTATATGATAAAGAATGATAACATCAGTCCATGAATAAATAGGAAACATAAGAGCATACCTCATTAAATCATAAGATTTATGAATAACACATATAAATCATAAATCATAAAGGGTTACTCGTGTAATCTATAATATACCTACGTTGTATCTTTCATAACTATGTAGGGAGTTACATTTGGAATACCCATCACAGTATATTCCCTAAATCTCATAGGAGAAACATTCACATTTACCTCTATCATGTTACCCAATTCATTGGAAAGATATCTTTGGCTCACCTGCCTTAAATTTATCACCAAACCACCTGTATATGTAACAATTCCCATGAACCATGACATATTCATAACATATAAAACATATAGAAAGGAAATATAACATTTCCACATTTTAATCACAATATATCATTTAAATATGTTGTCATAACAAATCTATTATCAAAATCATTTTCAATACCAAAATACATAAAAGATTATATGGTATTTATTTTCCTTTTTAAAACATTATGAATTGTTAAGGAAGCCAAAGATCAAATAATACTCGCAGCAAAAGAAAAGGTCATTGTCACCGCTTACGTTAAAAAGAAACATTCCTTTTTTTTAATTTAGTAAAACACCTCGTAGAAAAATATTCCTTTTTACTGAAATGATAATTCAAATGGTTTTATGCACCATATAAAATAAAGTCATGTATAAAACAAAATATGCCTCAATGAAAGGAGATTGACATGAAGTCCTTTACCTCGTGTTCGACTTGACTCGATCATTATTTAATCCCCTGAATAATAAAATAAAGTTATTTTATACTTTCACAGGAACCTCTTTTCAATTTTATTATTCCTTTTATATCAATTATTACCTTCCTATAACAATTTTTTAGTTATTTGATTTCATATCGGCCATTTTTTCGATGTTTAGAACATGAGTTAAAAATGAACTTGTTATAATTATAAATTTTCCTTGTGGTAAAATTCCATTATATCCAGAATTATATTCATTATTTAGATATCATATATACCATATATATCTAGTATATATATTTATTTATAAAATTACATAACATTTGGAGATAATAAATGAAATGCACTGTTCATGGAGACGGTAAGCCGTACGTACACATGAATCCTACTTTCATTTCTATTTCATATTTTAATGGAATGAAAACATAATGATTGATAGGTATATTATAATTACAATATAATATCATATAAAATTTAATTAACTCCATCATTTATACATCCCACGTATGGTATGAATGAGTCATATCACTTGGAGGGGGCGGTAGTCTGCACTTCCTCAAATGAAATTATCGTACTTACCCACTATGGAAACCATAAAGGTATTATATAAATGAAAAATACAAAAGCAATGAAAAATATAAATATAATATATATCACATATAAATAGAGTGTTATGATAATGTCCACCATAAGAGGTGGTAGGAGAATATTTAACAATCATCGTTTCATGAGGCCGTAGTTCGCCGCCCATAGAAAGATTATGTTTTTACCCATTAGATGGTGGTGTGTGTAAGTTTAGTTTGAATAATTCTCATAAAAAAACTGTTATATTGATTATATATTTGTTGTTATAAAATAAAGGAATAAAGAGATTTTAGGGGGTTTTAGAAGTAAAATAAAACAAAAGAACTTATGAAAAGATGTTACCTTCAAATCAGGTATCTTCCATTAGTTTGAACTAAAATGTTTAATTAAATTACTTTATGCTTAGGGTAAGGATTCTAGGAGGAGGATAGGGATGTATGGATCTTAATTGGGAATAGTTTTAATGAGCCAAAGGGCTTGAGAAGTGTGAGGAATGGGTTATAAGTGAGGTCTTTTTATAAGGCAGAGGAGGGGCTCTTTAGGAATGTTTAAAAATATCATTTTATTATATAATGATTTTTGGTATCTAAAGGTCCAAAACATAGTAATGAAGAATATAGGATGACTAATTTTAGAAATAAAATCATTTAATTAGAATTGGACAGTTTTTTGATTTTTTTTAATCTCTATAATCTTATTTATTTAAATCATTCATCAAGGAGGTAAACACTAAATCATTATTGTGTCATAATTAATTTTATTTATTTGATGTCTAAAAAATATAAAAAAAATGGTGATGTAGGAAATTTTTTTTGATTTAAAAATAATATTTTTATTCTTAGAGATAAATTATATAAACCCATGAAAAAGTTTATTTACAAAAAGATATATGTTTATGTCATTTTTGTCATTACTTTAATTTAGTTAATATAAAGTGTCATTATCACTCCCATGTAGCTCCATGGGGCCCCAAAATCGACCCAAGGATGCCCATGGTCAGAAATATATCAACCAATAGGATTATGACACATGTTAGGTTAATTTAATATTATTTTAAAAATATTTTTTTACCTTTATTTACCAGATTTACCCATTAACCATAGTAAATAAAATTTTTACTGAAGTAAATATTCATAATGGCTAAAAATAAAAGTGACCTATTTACTCATTTTGGACATCCCGATTCCAAATATGGAATCCATTTTTCTAAATTCAAAACACAGATGTGGTAGAAATTAATTTAAAATTAACTCTCGCTATCAAAACAAAATGTATGTTTTTAAGAAATAATAACTATCAAAAGATTGACACTTATTTCTGTCCAATTTCAAAGTGAAATTACTTAAAATGACCAATATTGAATTAAATTGTAAAAATATAATCTAATTATACTTTAAAACCAATTAAAAAGATAATCTAACCAAGTAAATAAATTAAATTAAAATTCACTTTTGAATTAAAATACAGTATTTTTCACAATTCATTAAAAAATGAATTTTCTCAGAAAAATACCAAAAATATACGCAAAGTAAATTTTGATGTCCCGATTCTAAAGAAGAATTTTATTTTGTAAAATAGAACATTTAAAAGTGACCAAAACTATATTTAAAGAGGTTTCTCCATCAAAAGGCAGTAAATTGAAATTTTAATGAATATTAGAGTATTTACGCTTAAAATCAGATTCTTTCTTATTTTAAGCATCTAAAATTTATTGGATAAATGTAAAAACATTTAACAAGCATGTATATTCCTATTGTAGTTAGTTTTTTCCATTCCTGATAATACAACGACTATGCGTTAACTAGCATTTAAACTAATATTATATTGTTATTTTTCAGTATAACCCAACATTGTGTGGAACACGATATTTAAAAGAAACCCATTGTTGTGTATCAGGGATTCCATGGAAAATATAATCCCCTTTAAAGTAAAATTAAAATTTAATTCAAAAATACTAATAAATATAAAAATGTTATATTCTTTATTTACCTGGGATGTAACATCCTTCCTCCCTTTTAGGAATTACGTCCCCTAAATTCTATTCCCTTATAAAATAAGTTGGGGTATTTATCCCTCATATCATTTTTAGATTCCCACGTTGCCTCTTCAACCATATGGTTTTTACCAAAATCTTTACTTGATTAATTATCTTATTCTGCAACACATAATCTTTTTGGTCAAGAATATGGACTAGTTGTTCCTCATAAGAGAGATTCTCTTCCAACTGAACTACCTCCAGGATAAAAACATGAGATAGATATGGAATATATTTTCTCAACATTGAAACATGAAAAACATTGTGTACCAGGGATAAACATGGAGGTAAAGCTACTCTGTACGCAACTGATCCAACTTTCTCCAAGACTTCATAACGTTAAATAAACCTTGGACTCAACTTTACCTTCTTACCAAAACGCTTCACACTTTTCCTTGGAGTAAATTTGAAAAAGACATGATCACCTACCTAAAAATAAATATATTTCCTCCGGTTATCTGCATTACTTTTCTTCTTTTTTGAGCTATTCTCATGTTATTCTGAATAAACTAAACTTTTTTCTATCATCCCTTCTACAAATTATGGTCCCTTTAACTTCCTTTCACCTACTTCATCCCAAAAAGATGGAGTGTGACACATCTTCCTATATAATAACTTAAATGGAGCCATCTGTATACTAGAATGAAATATGTTATTATAAGATAATTCATACAAAGAAAGATGTTGGTTGGAACTTCCTTGGTAATCCATTGAGAAAGAACATATCATATCCTCCATGGTCGGAATTGTTTGTTCTAACTGCCCATCTGATTGAGGATGAAAAGCTATACAAAAATTTAATTCAGTACCCAATGCATTCTGAAGGCCTTTCCAAAATAATGAAGTAATTGTAGGATCAAGATCAGATACAATGGGGAGGGGAACTCCATGCAACTTGAATATCTCTTTAACATGAAACTGAGAAAGTTGATCTAGAGAAAATAGCTCTTTAATAGGAAGAAAATGAGAAGATTTATTCAATCGATCAACAATAACCCAGATTGCATTATTAACTCGAGATGTATTTGGAAATCCCACAACAAAGTCAATGGATATATTTTACCATTTCCACTCTTGAACTGGTAAAGACTGAAGCATCCCTTTCGATAAATACCGTTCTACTTTAACCTGTTGAAAATTCAAACACTTCATAGTAAAATCAACAATTTCTCTTTTTCATTCCATCCCACCAGTAATACTCCTCAAGATCTCTGTACACCTTAGTACTGCCAGGATGAACTGAAAATGGAGATCTATGAGCTTCACATAACAACTCATTATTCAACTGTGAATCACAAGGCACACATAATATCTCCCCAAACCTCAAAACACAATCATTATCAATGTTAAAAATAGGCAAATTACCCTTCTGAAACAACTCTACATTTTTTTGCAACTCATTGTCTTCCTTCTATGCTTTCTTAATTCTGTATGATAGAGATGATTTCACTAACACCTGAAAAAAATAGAGGAATTTCCTGTACCAACAACTTTTATGCCAAATTTCATCAAATAAAAAACCAAAGGATATCATTCCTAAAGTATCATGGTTAATGAAGAATTACTTTTTCAACTCAAAGCATCAGCTACTTTATTTGAATTTCTCAAATGGTAATGAATTGTGCAATCATAATCCTTCATTAATTATAACCATCTCCTCTATGTAATGTTTAATTCTTTATAAGTTAATATATACTTCAAACATTTTTGGTCGATATATATTTCACATTTTACTTCATTAAAATAATGCCTCCAAAATTTTAAAGCAATAACTACACCAACTAATTCCAAATCATGCGTAGGGTAATTTAACTTATGTGGTTTCAACTGAAATGAAGCATAAGAAATTACCTGATCATTATGCATTAGGACACAACCAATTCCTTTCAACAAATAATCACTGTATATAATAAACTCACCATTTCTGGAAGGCAGTCCCAAAAAAAGAGGAGTCACTAATCTTCTTTTCAATTCCCGAAAACAATCATCACATTCTTTTGTCTAGATGAACTTAACACCTTTTGGAGTTAACTTAGTAAGTGGCCTAGATAACCGGGATTTTTTTAATAATCCTCCAGTAATAACCTTCTAATCCAAGAAAACTACAAATCACGATTATTTTTTGGGGGTCTTGGCCATTCTTCAACAAATATTGTTTCAGTAGGATCAACAGTTATGCCATTTTTTGAAACAATGTGACCAAGGAAATGAATTTTTTAATACCAAAACTCACACTTACTAAATTTCACGTAAAATTTCTTTTAAGGTTTTAAAGACAACCCTTAAATGACTTTCATGCCCCCCTTTACTTTTAGAATAAACTAAAATATCATCAATGAACACAACCACAATCTTATCTAGGAACTCATGGAAAATTATATTTATAAGATCCATGAATACAAAAGGTGCATTGGTTAACCCAAAAGGCATAAATACAAATTCATAATGGCTATATCTAGTATGAAACATGGTCTTTGGAAGGTATTATTCTTTTACCTTCAACTGATGGTATCCTGACCTCAAATCAATCTTCGAAAAATACTGAGCTCCCTGGTGCTGATCAAACAAATCATCGATATGAGGAAAATGATACTTGTTCATAAATTTGATCTTATTCAATGTTGTATAATCAATGAAAATTCTCATTGAACCATCTTTATTTTTAATAAAATAGATAGGATCACCCCATAGTGATGTGCTAGGATGAATAAAACCATTATCTAATAACTCCTACAATTGCTTCTTTAAATCTAAAAGTTCAATTTTATCTATTCGATAAGGGGGTTTTGAAATCGGATTAGCATTAGGAACTAAGTAAATAGTAAATTCAACATCCCGATAAGGTATTATACCAGAAAACTCTTCCAGAAAAACATCAAGATACTTATTTTCCACAAGCACATCATTAATTTGAATAGTTCCTTTGTTTTCAACAATATGTGCAAGGTAACATTCATTTCCATATTTTACTAGTTTCTCATCTTCCTGATATGTTATCAAAAGTAAGGGTTCATTCTTGGATACAAACTGAATATATTTCTGAAAAGAAACCTCTTTAGCTCAACAGTTAGTCTTATCATAATAAACGAAAACCCAATGCATACCCAAAATAACATCAAACTATACTAGAGGCAAAACCATAAGGTTTGCAGGTAGATTATTTATGCACACAAAGATAGGAAGGTTATTCTGTTTTATTTTTGTCTCAACATTTCCTTTAGGTGTTTTTACCGTAAGTTTAGGATTCATATATTGATATAGAATTCCCAATTTACTAGAAAACTTCTCAGAAATCAAAAAATATGTAGACCCTGAATCTAACAACTCATTGGCATAATCTGAACAAAAAAACAGTGTACCTAATACTACTTTAATTAATGGTCCAACATCTGATGAAGTAGTTTCAAATGATTCCACCACCCCATTCTACTTGAATTCTAGATGACTTCCCTTAGTTGAGTTCTTCGTTGTACAATCATTTGCATAATGACCCATTTCATTGGACTTAAAACATTTTACTGACTGTAATTCAGATTTTTTCTTACCATTACCCTGATCTTTTTCAGTGCAATTACGAGCCTTATGTCCCATTTTACCACATCAGTAGAACTTACCATAATTCAAAATACATTCCCCAACATGCTTTTTAACCCAATTTTCAAGAACTTTAAACTTAAGTTTCTTACTATAAGACTTTTTTGAAGAGTTCTCCCCTTTCATCTGCACCCTCAACCACTTATTCTGTTGTTTGTAAAAGAACACATGATCATCTAAAAACTCCATTTCCACCTTATCCTCACATCAAATCACTTTATGATAACTATTGATCTCAGGAGAAACCAAATCCATTTGATACTTTGTCTTTAATCATGAGTAAAGATGATTGATTTTACTAACAAGATCTCATAGAAAATTTGGAGCATACCTATCCAGTTGAGTGAATTTCTCTTCATAAGAATCCACTGATTCATCCTCCTATATCAATTCTTGGGATTGGTTTTCCATCCTAAGATGAACCACCTTAGGAAATATTTCTCAAGAAACATACCTTTGAATTCATCCCAATAAAGAGAATCAATCTCCTCACTATCCCTAATATGTTTCTCCATCAACCTCCACTGATCAGCTTCACCTTCAAAATGGTAAAGAACAAGACAAGACTATTGATTTTCTAATCACCCCATGACATCAAAAATCATCTCTAGTGCTTTAATCCACCCTTATACTAGCACAGGGTCAGATGATCCTCTGAATGATGGGGGATGTTTCCTCATGAAATACTCCACAATTTACATGTTACTTTGTGGTTGATATGGATGATCTCGTGCATGAATACCACCACTATTTATATCCTGATTCAATTATTCCATCAATGTGAAAAAATGTTCAGTCCCGATTCTGACTGTCTGAGGTTTCTGATTTGGAAGATTGTCTTCCTCCTGATGTTGTCCCATCATAGCTGCTCTGTTTCCTCTATGGAAAACCATTCCAAACCTAGAAATATCTTAGGCAAGGCAATATGTTAATCTGTAAATGCTATATCATTTCAATCATAACCTAAAATAAATATAATTTATGGATATTAATTTAAAAATATCCAAACTTTTAAAGTTGTCAAAACTGACCTTTGATACCAACTATAATGACCCATCCACAAAAATTACATAATATTGAATTAAAAGAATAATTTACATTGACAATATTTTCAAGTTTAGAGTTTTAGAGAAATAGGCCATAACTATTACATCTCAAAAAATTAAAAAGTAGACACTTCTACACATTTCCATTTTTTTCATAATATAAAAACTCTTAAAAAAAGATTCTTGTATAGTTCCATGTTTTAGACAACATGACTTTTCCTTGATCCTATCCTTGACCTTATTCATCTTTATATCCTCTGAAAAACATTTCAAAAAAACTTTGTATGAGCATAAAAAGACCAGTAAGGGTTATAAGATTAAGAAAGATTATAGTAGTCCATAAATACATACAAAGAAGAAGCTCATACCTCATGAAATCATAAGATTTATGAATAACACATATAAATCATAAATCATAATGGTTAACTTGTGGAATCCATAACATACTTACTTTGTATCTTTCATAGCTATATAGGGAGTTACATTTGGTATACCCATCATTGTATATTACCTAAATATCTTAACAGAAACATTCACGTTTACCTTTTCCACGTTACCCAATGAATTAAAGAGATATCTTGGGATCACTCTCCCTAGTCTTATCACAGAACCACCCGTATACGTAACAATTCCCAAAAACCATAACATATTAATAACACATAAAATAAATATAAAAGAAAGATAACATTTCCACATTTCAATCACAATATTTCATTTAAATATATTGACATAAAAAATCCATTAAAAATCATTTTCAATACCAAAATACGTAAAATAGTCTATGGTATTTATTTTCCATTTGAAAACATTACGGCTAGTTAAGGACACAAGAGATCAAATAATACTCGCGGCAACAGAAAAGGTCATTGTCACTTCTGACGTTAAAAAGAACCATTCCTTTTTGTCATTTAGTAAATTGAATCATAGAAAAATATTCCTTTTTAATGAAATGAGAAGTAAATTTTTTTTATACACCGTATAAAATAAAGTCATGTATAAAACCAAATATGCCTCAACGAAAGGAGATTGAGAAAAAGTCACTTACCTCGTGTCCGACTTGACTCGATCATTCTTTAATCTCCTAACTAATATGCTAAAGTTAATTTATAATTGATTAAGAACTTTTTTTTTCAGTTTTATTATTACTTTTATATCAATTATTACCTTTCTATAACAATTAGTTAATTATTTAAGTTCATATTAGACATTTTGTCGATGTTCGGAACTTGAGTTAAAACTTATCTTGTTATAATTATAAATTGTCCTTGTGGTCAAAATTCTATAATCTCAAGAATTATATTCATGATTTTGATATCATATATATCATATGTATCCTGTATATATATTTATTTATAATAGTACATAACATTTGGAGATAATAAATGAAATACACTGTTCATAGAGACGACAAGTTGTACGTACACATGAATGCTACATTCATTTCTATTTCATAATTTAATGGAATGAAAACATAATGATAATTAGGTATATTATAGTTCCTATATAATATAATATATAATTTAAATAACTCTATCCTTTATACATCCCATGTATGGTATGAACAAGTCATATCACTTTGAGGGGGCGGTAGTCCGCACTTCCTTAAATGAAATTATCATATTTACCCACTATAGAACCATAAAAGTATTCTATAAATGAAAAATAAAAAAGCATAGAAACATTATAAATATAATATATATAACATATAAATATAATGACATCTTAATGGACACCATAAGAGCTGGTAGGAGAAGATTGAACAATCATCGTTTCGTGAGGCAATAGTTCGATGTCCACAGAAATAATATGTTCTTTACCCATTATATGAAGGTGTGTGTAAGTGTTGTTAGAATACTTCTAAAAAACCTATTATATTTATCACACCAGTGTTTTTATAAAATAATGTAATCAAAAAGTGTAATGGGGTTGTAGAAGTAAAATAAAACAAAACAACTTAAGAGAAGAAATTACCTTTAAATCGGGTATCTCCTGTTGGTTTGAACCAAAAGGTTTAATTTATTTTCCTTATGACTAAGGTAATGTTTCTTGAAGGAGGAGAGGGATGTATGGAGATTAATTAGGCAGATTTTGGATGATCCCAGGGGCTTGATATGTTTTAGTAATGGGTTAGAATTGGGGTCTTTTTATACGAAGAGGAGGGGCTCTTTTGGAATGTTTAAAAATATTATTTTATTCTATAATGATTTTAGTTTTCAGAAGGTCTAATAATTTTTACAGTGGAAGATTAGATGAATAATTTTCTAAATAAAATCATCCAATAAGAATTGGACAGTTTTTGGATATTTGTTTAATCTTTAAAATCATATTTATTTAAATCATTCATTAATGATATAAACACTGCATCATTATTGTGTCATAAATAATTTTATTTATTTGATGTCTAAAAATTATAAGAAATATATCATCATTCAGGAAAGATTTTTAAATTTAAAAATAATATTTATATTGGAAGAGATAACTTATATAAATCCATGTAAAAATTTATTTACTAAAAGATATATGTTTATGTCATTTTTGACTTTACTAAAAATTAATTAATATAAAGTGTCATTATCACTCCCCATTGGATCCATGGGGTCCCAAAATCGACCCAAGGATGACCATGGTCAGAAATATATCAACCAATAGCATTAGAAAACTTTTTAGGGTAATTTAATATTATTATAATAATATTTTGTTTCCCTTATTTACCAGATTTACCCTTTAACCATGGTAAATAAAATTTTTTCTAAAGTAAATATTCATAATATCTAAAAATAAAAGTTACCTATTTACACAATTTGGAACTCCTGATTCCAAATATGGAATATATTTTTCCAAATTCCATACACATAAGTGACAGAAATTAATTTAAAATTAATTCCCCCTGTCAAAAAAACATGTTTTTAAGAAATAAAAACAATCAAACGATTGACACTTATTTAGGTCCAATTTTAATGTGAAATTACTTCCAATGACCAGAATTGGATTAAATTTTAAAAATAAAGTATAATTATACTTTAAAACCAATTAAAAATATATTATGTCTATATAAATAAATTAGATTAAAATGATGTTTTGAATTAAAATACAGTATTTTTCACTATTCATTAAGAAATGAATTTTATCCAAAAAATACCCAAAATATACCCAAAGTAAATTTTGATGTTCCGATTCAAAAAAGGAATTTTATTTTGTCAAATAGAACATATAAAAGTGACCAAAACTATATTTAATGAGGGTTCACCATCAAAAGGTGGTAAACCAAACTTTTAATTAATATTAGAGTATTTATGTTTACAGTTAGATTCTTTTTTTAAGCCTCTAAAATTTATTCGATAAATGTAAAAAAATTTAACAAACAGGTATATTCAAATTGTAGTTATTTTTTTCCATTTCTTCCAATACAATGGAAAGGAGTTAACTACCATTTAAAATAATATTGTACTTTTATTTTTCAGTATGACCAACGTTGTGTGAAGCATAAGATTTCAAAGAAACCCATTTTTGCGTATCTGGTATGCCATTGAACATAGAATCCCCTTTAATGTAAAATTAATATTTAATTCACAAAATATTAATAAATATAAAAATTTTGTTTTTTATTTACCTGGGATGTTACAGATACCAACTTTAATAATTCTATATAGTAAGAGAGAAATTATCACAAATATATTACGTCATAATATTTTCTATAGGAAATGATATATTCCATGAGAAACTTTTCATTATCATTTAGATAAATTGTGAGAAGATTAATCTCTGTAAATTTATGGAGGGTCATATATAAGGTGTATACATGGCTACCTAAAATTAATTATTAACACCACATTTTATATTATTTATTATGAAATTAGAAGATAAATAATTGGTGGAAAAATTAAAACCAAATAGTGATGGGTCTTGTTTGGTGATCCCTATTGATACTTATTTTTAAAAGGATGTAATTTTACTTGAATGTAAATAATAAATACTATTTAAGTAATGATATAGATATTTGTAAGGAATTTAATTCAATTATTCTCCCTACACCTCTATCTTATATTTATTATATAGGTTTAATAATAGTTGTTTTAAAATAGAGTGACTATTAGGGAGATTTTTTATAATTATTGATGTGGTTACTTTGTAAATAGTTCAACTATAAACTAGCAATGATGATAAATAGAATAATTTGGAAAATAATATTCATAAAAAGATTATAAGAAGGTAATAAAACTAATGAAAAATATGATCAATGAAATTAGTTATCCATTTTTAAGGTTGGACCCTTTTATATTACTATATTACTAGAAATGGAAGTGAACATCAATTATCTTAGAGTATAACCAAAAGGAAGGGATTATATTTTGGATGATACAATGATTATGAAAAAATCGGAGAAAAATATTTGGAATTGAGGCCTATAGACATTACACGTTAATAATTTAAGTAGAGAAACTAATCACACTAAGATCTCTAGGTATATTCCACTGTTTCTAATCATACAGAAGTTCCCCTAGAGAAAATGAAATAACCACCACAAAAAAATAAAACTACAATGGTTGAATTAATGGTCCTATTTTATAAGAGTATAATATAGATTTTATAATAGTATACTTTCACCCATTATTTTTTAGACACATTAATGCTGATAATATTTAAGAATTTATGGTTGAGTTCTTTGTTATCGTAAAAATACCAAAAAATGGATAGTTAAGAAGACTATAATCCATCTTATGTTTACATACTTATTTTCAATATTAGAAAATTTTATATAATCAATTTAATATATTTATCGGAGATGGTCGTAAAGTGTTGAAATTCCATAAAATTCCCTTAAAGGGATGTATCATGCACTACTCCTTTAATTATTCATAATCTAACATGGGTTATAGTAATTAACCATAAAAAATAATTTTTAAAGTGAAGAAAATAAATTTTTTTGTACCTGCTTAATTTTAGTTATTCCTAAAACAAAATAAGGAACTTGGAATTGAATACATAACAAATTCGTTTTTATAAAAATAAAACAACTACTATAATTTATTCTGATGAATGATAATGTGAGATTCATTATTTAAGTAAATATTTGTTTTGAATTGGTGAGGATCATCATTTGGATAATGTTTGAGTTCTTATGAGACACAAATTAGTCAAATGAATAATTTATTATAAAGTGGGTTACTAAAAAATCTTTGTTGATGATAATTTATGAATATCAAAAGGTTTTTAAAATAATGGTAATAAAACAAGATAAGTAATGGTTAAGAAATTGTTCTTATCATCTGTTAAGAGGAAGTTTCTAGCATTGTAAGGCACACTATAAGGTTTTCCTGGTATGATAACCTTGTAATCATTATTACCCTATTATGTTTTTTTATCTTACCCATACATATTTGAATATATTTTAATTTCTTCCATATAATTCCCCACAATCCTATCCCTTATTCCCTTTCCTCTATGGTGATGGTGGAACATTTTAGTCTAATCATCATTAAAATATACTTTCTTTTATAACCCTTTTTGTGTTTAAATTTGAAATTCATTTGTTTAAGTAATTTTATTAAAAAAATGTAATCCTTACCCTTATGTAGGACCAATGATTTTTGTAATCGTAACTCATGAGTTACAAAGGATTCATAAGGATATGTGGAATAAAAATCCAAAACATATGGGTCGGATGGAATCACATGTTCTTCATAATGGTATTCCCAGCTTCATGTAATGGTAACATTAATTTTCATAATGGTCTTCCAAGCTCAATCATTTATAATATGAATGTCCTGAGGAAGGTGATTTCCAACATTGAGAACACTATGATATCATTTCTATGGGATGACAACATGAATGGTATGTTCTATTGGGTCTCTGGAAATGAGCTTTCTAAACCCATTTAAGAGGGGGTATTAACTTAAAGGGAATTTTTGTAACCATGAAAATTCATTATACTAAACATTCCAGGGAGATAATAGAGGAGAAATAATTTTGGGGTAATCACTTGAATTGTTCTTATGGAAATGAAGGGATCTTTTCAAAAGTTAAATCACAAAAAATTAAAAGGATGATCCATCCTTATATTCTTATCATGTATCAGTATATCTGTTGGTTAAATGGAAGGTGGTTATTAGCTACTGGCGCCATAACTAGACTAGGAAATTTTTTGGTTTCCTGAGATACCCCACTCTATATATCATCTTTAGGGAGGCCAGTGAGCATCCCATATTCATTCATTCCACCTTTAATGATAATCATTGGAGTATATTTGACAACATCGAGATGTATAATTATCTAAAAAATGTGCTTTCACTGGATCTATGGTTGTTACTATCTACATTAAATAACTTCATAAAACTCAATCTGTGATCTCTCCTTAGGGTCATTGGGGAGAAATATTATGGTGCAAGGAGAATCCACTGAATTTATATTTCCTAATATGGAATTATTGGATAAATTATATTCCAACTGATGAGAGTATCAAGTGGAGATGGATTAGTCTTTCCTCCAGATGTCTCTATTATATGGAGCTAATTTCTATGTCCATGGATCACTTGTTTTTCAACAACGAATGGGGGAAGGAAGTTTGGGGTTCGTTCAGATAGTTCATAGGGTGTTCTGAATAGGTTTGTTCAATAAATTCCCCCCTCCAACAAAGGTTCTATGGTTAGGAAATACCCAATACTGATAGAAAGACCATATCTATAATTATCACTATAAGTTTTTGGCTTCTATGGTCATTTAGAAATTTAAAATGGCATTATCCTTCACCAGTATCCATTATAGGAATCATCTACAAGATCATAAATTTAACTTTGGACCTATATAGGCTGTGCAACAATCTTTGGAATTTTCCTCCCTCATGCCTCTAATTCCCATACACTCCTCCCTTCACAATGAATCTACAATCCAGGAAAAATGGATCAAATGGAAGACTCCCTTCTTGGGGAACAATTTAAACACATATGGTTCTTTCTCTATGGGATCTATGTGGGGTGGTAGATTGGTCAGAGACCGAAATAATTTAGTTGTTGTATCATTCTCATATTTCTCTCAAAATGGTGGTTCTATTCATGCAGAAGCCCACAATATCTTCACAGGACTAATCCTATGTAATCAGAGCGACATTCTTATCAGGGAGGTTTAGACTGATTCGTTAGTAATGTAAAAGGAAATTTTTGTTAAAGGATCTATTTCATGGTCTATTGAATACTCCATCAGAAGATGAAAGAATCAAATGGGAAACCACATGACCATTATCCATACTTAGCATGAGGGTAATATTGTGGAAAACAATATATCTTTTATAGAATCTCAAAATGATAGGCTCTTGTTATTTTATTTCATTGGTTCCTCCCCCCCAAGGGTAAGAACATTTTTAGGGATGATTAACTTGATATCCATTATTACAGACCCTCATAACTGTCTCCCATAAGTTTTCATCCCTTTATCCATTTAATAAAATAAAAAATGTTTTGGGTAACTGTATGATGGATTTTTAGTGCAATGTAATGGTATATCAGGGTTTAGAAGGGTCATGTAATGGTATCTAATATTTGTTTAAGGGAAATCCAAGAAAATTATTTTTACATAAATGTAACCTAATGTTGTGTATGGGTAAGATGAATTATTCATGATTACGTAAGGGTAGCATTGTCTATATGTAAGGAAAAATCCTTGGTTTCAATTTTTTCATTAGGGTAATTATGTGCACCACATATGGGTAAGAGAGAAACGTAAGTTTATAACTCCTTACCCACTCACGATTGTTATTATTTGTGTAAGGGTAAAAAAATTACCCTTACATAGTGACTGTTTTGAGAAAAAGCAGTTTTCAAAACATTTTTTATATTTTACCATACCAAGCATGAAATAGAATCACATTCTATGGATTTTAAATTTCTAAAATCATGGGAATTGATTCTATTGACATGTTCAGTGTTTTTTCACATTTTTTTGGAAGATGTTAAATTATCTACATTCTGGAATTGGTCAAAAGGAAAATTTAATGATGATATTTAATTTGAGGTTTTCCATATTTTCAAGTAGTGCATGTTTTCCCTTTTAAAAATATTTGATCCTTTCTTCCCTTCTTTTTCAAAATTAGCATGAGTCCAGGTAGTACATAAACAATTTTTCCCAGGATTAATGATTATATTTTTTATCTAATAATGTTCTTTATTCAGTTTACAGGTGTAAAAAACACCCTCTCCGTCTCTTATTTTATTGAGATTCATTTTTCAAGGGATAAATTCCAAGAATCCATTTCATGTTTCATTTAAAATATTTATAAAGAAAAATGATGGAGTATTTAGAAATGATAATTAACATAGAATTATTAAAAAATTATAAATAAGTAGTATTTGCATTATCTCATATTATTCCAGAGATAAGATTTTATTTTATGAGAAATTATAATTATTCTTTAAATAATACATGGTTATCACAAGCCTTGGATTATATTAGTAATTTAGAAATTTTATTTGATAGAGAAATTTATTATCTCATGTGGTGTTATTTTATTTATTTTTAGAAATAAAATAAAATAATTTATTCCTAAAATCCTTGGTAATTTATTTAAACTGATTGATACATGAGAATTGTTTGGTCTACATTTCCTTGACGAACATTGACTTTTATATCAAAAACCCCAATTTAGGTGGTCATTTTTACCCTACCATATAGATTATGCATGGTTTACTGGATTATTATTTGAGGTTCTTTACCCGAGGTAAAAAAATAAATATATTTATAATTGAATTATGAATGTATAATGGTTTAATAATTAATGATCCTTGAATATTAATTAATTAATGAAATAACGACTGATGTACTTGGATGAAGATCCAAGGTCCATGTTGGAACCTTGGGAACTGGATTATTTTTGTCTATTTATGGTCATGGATTGATGAATTCAATGTGTATTGACCTACATAGACACCCCGATGTGTGTTGTTTAACTACTTTTGACATAGATCCATACAACCATATATGACGAGTTTACCTATATTACATATTGAAAACTATTTTATTTTGATATCCTGGGTAGATTCTATGACTTGTGATGATGTAATGGATGTTTATATGTGCACTATTGGTTTTCTTTATGTGATAAATGAACTATAAAAACTTATCGATTATGCTTGATAATGATCAGATATGGGTGAGTTAATATCTCGTGAAACCCTTTATGATGACTTACGTTGTGATTATTCTTGTATAGCTACCGGTTCTATGTTAGTGATTTTCACTTGTTTTTATATAGATGATACTAATACTTAAGATGATATTTGGTGATATTTTCTTATTACCTTATCATGCTCTACCTTGTTTTGTGTTATCTTTCCTTTGTAGGTTTCTTTGGTATCCAAGACAGTTGTATTCTCATGTGCTATTTATCCCTTCGAGAAAAAGGGTGCATGTATTTTGATAATGATTAAGAATAACTTGTACATTGGGTAAGAACATGATATATATCTGGATAGAGTATAGATAGATTCCTAGAGTATTTTGATAATTTGTTAATACTTAATGCCTGGTGGATTCGAAGTAACATGATCATCCTAACACCTTGAGGATTCCAAGAGAATTGACTCAAAACCTTTTGTCTCATTCAACATGTGTTCTGACATGAGGCTAAATTCCTTGTGGATTCTGAGTACAAGTTCACTTTTCATCCTTTCCTTTTGATGTAGACTTTATTCGTAGAGTATTTCAAACAATATGATTCCACCCGTGTAGCTATACCTTGATCACTCGTGATTTTTTTTTCATGTGTTCATAGGGATTATATTCTCTATTGTGGATTTATTTGCACATTTTTTTACATTTTCCTAATCTTATCACATGACCATACACTTTTTGATACTATTTGGGTACTGGACAACATTGGCGGTACCCTACTAAGTTTTAATCATTCCCTATATGGGAGGCCATGGCACTTGGGTACCCGATAATTCCTCACCTGTTACAAGTATATGTTAGGATGATGCTCATGTTTGAGAAACTATTATGATTTTTTATATGATTCTAGATATTTGGATGAGATAATATTAAGAGTATTATATCCTATGGTATCCTTTTTATTTAGATGTATATTTAATTGTCCTTGTGGGTGATCTTATTCTTATACATATGTAGAGTATTTTGTTTTCACATTCATAAAGGTAGTATGTATTATATTGACTTTATATGATTGCATATTATTTATATGTTGGGTTATTTATTGTTACTTTTCACTCAAATTGAGTGTATAGACTCTGCATGGTTTTACTCTAGAACCTTGATACTAGTTAGTAGACTCTGGCATACAGGGAGGCATGGCTGAGGTCATGTGGAATTCCAACTCAAACCCTATGATTTGGTTCTGAATGTTATGAAATTATATCTTCTCATAGTATCCTTGTTTTTCCTATTTTAGTTATTGGTATATAGGTTATATAGGTATGTGTTGTCATTTTGGATGAAACTCAAACCAGTGTGTCACTAACACCATTTTCAAGGGAATTCCGTGTAACCTAGTTGTGGGATTGATAGTCTTATTTTTTTTTGTTATTATCATATTTTTCACCTCACGCTATGAACAAGGATTTTATAGTCACTTGATTTCATATGTATTTGACTCTTGTTAGTATCAAAAATTGGAGTAGTATTCATCATATTTGTAACATAAGATTCCCATGACATATATGTTGCTTCTGTGTGATTATACTTACAATGGAAGACAACTGCTTACATTTCACCAAAGTTTTTTTAAGTATATATGATTTATTGATGAAATCATTCATCTTGACTCTTATGGATGTCTACTTCTAATAGAAGGTTATGCGAGACTATGATGTAGAGCACATGGGCAGTGAAAGTGATGAAAATGGAGATGACGATGAGGACTATAATGTGGATCCTCTATGAATGAGTGGTTTAGTGATCCTTGTTAGGTAATTCTCAGAGATAAAAGTTCTTAGTAATGAAATAATGTGAGTAACTAATCGATAATTATATTTTATTAATGTTTCTAATAAATACTATGTGGAGTGATCCATCAAACAACTAATGTCATCCTTTTTAATAAAACTAGGAACCTATAGCCCCTAAAAGAGGTTACCCTAAGAGAAAATCCATCATGAAATTCCTTGGGAAATGATCCAAGACAAAGATACTTGGGTGGTGAATCCATGTGAAACATTATACATGCATTTTGGAAGACCCTACATCCTTAAATTAAACTCTAATAACTTGAAAATTGGGGTCTCATACCTATCAGATTTAATTGGAGCATGAATATTCCTTTTGAAGGATGTTTTTAGGATTATTCCAAGGGGTAATTTTAATTGATGAAAATTCATTAATTGTGTGAGAAATTTTGGAAGGACCATTATAATTACTTTCATACTATGTTATAATCCATGAATACTTTGGTTTTCCACATATCTCATCAAGGGAAGGATTAGGTGTTGTACGTACCATTAAATCATAATGAAACTCTTATAGGAAACCATGTGGAGATCCTAGTTTGTCAGACCTAGGAGGGTAAAAGCATGGGTGGGTGCTCGAAAACATAATCAGACACCCATTTGTCTAGTAATTTTCTATGATTCTAATTAGAAGGAATATTATCATTCTAAATAGTAGAAATAAACGTTCATATTTAAGTTGATCCTTAGACTTGTAGTGCATGGAAAAATATAAAGGAATTTGGTATTGGACTTGAAGGTTGTGACTCAAGAGTAAATTACTCAATTGAGTAATGAGTTAGGTTTAAATTCATTTAAATAAATCCTTAATTAACAATTGTGTATATTTTAGTTATAAAGGGGTTGGTTTAATAGTTGGATATATGGAGGTGATCTTAACATTGAGGATATTTCTATTTCTATGGATGAATTGAGAGGAAAAAATGATGTTATGTTATAGAGGAATTCAGTTCAGCGTCACCGTTTCTCTTAGAAACCATTGAATTAGGTTGGAATCTAAAAGGGTTTTATGTCCCATTAGTTAAGGTTTATGGAGTCATATCTATTATGGATGAAAAAATTATCAGAGGGCCGACATATTGTTGAGTGGTTAACCTGAGTTTTTCATTTATAGAGATGTTAGGGTTGGAATAATTGTTTGGAATTAGGCGATGAGACTTGTCTAAATCTAAATTCATAACTAATTATGAGATTGATATGTACCATTTTTATGTTTGATATGGATCATTTAATGCAGTGGATAGTGTTCTGATAAATAAATGAATCCATAGTTCATGATGTTTTTCATGGAAATCAGTTGAACATACATTCATTTTTTGTCATTATGTTCTATGATGGAGTATTTGGCACTTAGGAAAACCAATATAAGTTTTTTATGTGAAAATATGTAAACTCTTATGGTGGGGAATATCAACATGGTAGTATGTGAAATGAACTCTCTTTTGAAAGGTTTGTGGTTTGTGTAAGACTAGTATTTGGATTATTTTGGTGAGTCCAAAGACCAATGTTTAGTGTACCCAAGAGTATCTAGTTATAGTATGTATGCCTAGTGTTTTTAGATATATAATTCAATGGAAATAAAATGAGTTATTAGGACATCAGACAAAAAAAGCAAGATAAGAATTATTTTTCTCATTAGTGCATTGATGTATGGTTGTGGGAATTATGACTAGGGAAACCAGTTGGTGAAATAACCTAGAAAAACTCTTATGAAATCAATTTAGGAATTGGAAAGAATATCTGATCAATTTAAAATTTCCTCTAAGGCATAAATCCATGTTTTTAGTGGTTCATGGAGAGTAATTTGTTAAGGTTGGTTACCTTTCAAGGATGATAGAAAGAAATGTTCTAACATGTGTTTCTATAAGAACCAGAAATCATTGGGTTAGAACTACCTAGATCTAATCATATTGAGTACAACTTAGGTGTATATATTTACCATTGGAGACACTTATCAAGTATGATAAGTCAATAGAGGGGTATAATTGTAACATCATCATTTTTATAACCCATTTCGGTTTTAAATTTCTATGTCTTTTGAATGAAAATTTAAAAAACATCAATATAATATTTACCCTTATGTGGGACATATGGTTTACATAAGGGTATCTCATTTTTTATGATGGGTGCCTAAGGGTTGGTGGATAAAATAGTTCTGGTGTATGGGTGGGATGGAATTTCATGCATTTCATAAAGTTATTCCCAATTCCATGTAAAGGTATCCCAATTTTTCCAAGGGTAATGTATGGGTAAATTAGACACATCATGATTATTGTATGGTTTTACAGGTTCTACATAAGGTAATCATGGATTTTAAAGGTTTATATAAGGGTATCTATAATATGTGTATGGTTTAACCAAGAAAACCTATGATTTCATAAAGTTAACCCCATGTTGTGTAAAGGGAAGGTGATTTATTTGTTATTAACATAAGGGTAACCATGTTATTACACAATGGGGTCTCTTTTTTTGATGATTTTAAACACTCTATATTCATGATTACATTAAAATAAATATCAAATGATGATATTTAATTTGACGTTTCCTATATTGTGAATCAGTTTGTATTTTTCTCTAAAAAATATATGAACCTCATTAGCCTTATTTTTTGATATCTTCTTAAGTACATGAATTTTATTCAATATTTTACCCATGATTGAGGAATTATTAGTGGATCAAACAAAGTTCTTCCTTAAGTTTCCAAGAATGGAAAATACCATCTCCATCTCATCTTATCTTTAGTTTTGTTTTTCAATGGATATATCATATCTATTCTTTTATTATTCTGTTTTCATGATTTTAGGGGGAAAATGATATAGTTTTATTTTTTCATAATATCCAGAAAATATCATAGAATTATAAATAATAATTATCCTTATTACCTCATATTATTTTATATTGAAAAAATTATCACATGAGGAATAATTATTAGTTAAACAAGAACGAGTAATTACATAAATGGGCCTAAATCAATAATTTATAAATTATCTATGATAGGTAATTTTTTATCATGTTTGGTGTTTTTATTTTTATTTTTGATAAAAAATAATGAAATTAGTTCTATGAATACTTTCTGGGTGGTTTGAATCGATTTATATCTGAGCATTTTTTTGGGTGATGTTTACTTGATGAACCTTGACTCTAACATTGACAACTTTGGGGTAGGTGGCACATTTACTTTTCTCTTTCTCTTATTCATTATTTATTGGAATATTATATGAGGTTTTCCACCTAAAGATAATGATCCTAAAATTCATAATTGATTTATGAATGTGTAATTCTTGAATAATTAACAATCCTTGACTCGTAATTAATAATAGGAAATATTATTAATGTAATTAGACAAAGTGACAAGGGACACATTAGACCCTTGTGAACTAGCTTGTTGTCATTATTTAATGGTTGAGGCTTGACCATTATTGAGTTTCTTGAACTACATGGAATACTTAGGGTGTGTTGTTGTGCTACTTTAAACCTTGATCAGGCAAAGTGTGAAAAGTATGCTTAAATTTTATATTTAACAGTGTTTGATTTTTATTTCATGTGTATCCTCTAAGACCCAAGATGATTCCATGGTCTATTTATGTGGTCACTCTTGGTTTCCTGGATTTGATACCTAAACTGGTGTAACTTGTTTACCATGCATTATTGTGATCACATGTGGGTGCATGATTATCCCATGAGTCCCTTTAAGTGGTCTTATGCTATGAGTATTCTTGTGTATCTTCTACATCCTTGTTAGCGATGATCACTCGGCCTTATATTATTGCTACTAATACACATAATGTTATGTTATCAAATTTTATGCTTTCCTTGCCTTTATCAAAAATTTTCTATGTTATCTTGACATTGGATATTCGTCTGGTATTCGTGAGAAGTGGACAATAATTTGATGTTTATCACATAGAGGGGGAGTGTGCACTACTTTCAAAGATAGTGATGAAGGACTAGAATATAGGGTGGGATCATGTTATGCGGTGGCTTAGTCGTAGCCCAATTCCTTCAGGATTCTAAGAACACAATCATAATTGGTCCCTGATGGATGTTGACTAACAAGATGTTACTAATTTCTTTAGGATTTTAAGAGACATATCTCCATTTTTTATTTATATTTTTCCTTGTGGTATAATAGGTGACTAAATTCTTTGTGTATTTTGAGTATAAGATCACTAGTCGACCTTATAGCCTAAATTAGACTCAACACCTTAACAATGTTGTTTAGGTTAACACAAGACATGTGACTATACCTTGATCACATCTGATGTAAAGACACGGAAATTATGTGGAATTTTTTTTATTAAATTCATGGGAATTTTATGAGTCCTCAGTTTCCGATGGTGCTTGATTCCAAGGCCCGATGTGCCCAGAATAAATTTCTGAAGTTTTGTTCGGGTACATTCAGTAAATGTATGAGCGGTATTTTATATCTTTTGAACCGTTGCTCAGAATTGAAATTCGAGGGCACTGTTGAACTCGCAGCGTCGGTGATTGCTCAGTGAGACCTTCACCGCAGTTGCGTTCTAATGAGAATAGAAGATAGTTTTTGGGGTTTTTAATAAAATTAAATAAACATAAAGTGTTACTTTATTTTTATTTGTGGCGGTTTAATCAACCAAGTGGAGGATGGATGTGGGGGCCACGACACCCTAACCTCCCATGAGAGGTAATGGTGGTGGGGCCCACCTTCCCTTAACCTCCCTTGGGAGGATATTATTATGTGGGCCCCCATGAGATTCTTACCCCCCATTAACTCCCATTTATTAATTGGACACCTCTCCTCATTAATTGGAACTCCTCACCACCTCTAATTTTGAATTTGAACCATTATTTACCATTAATTAAGTGAGTTGCCTCATTTAATTAAAGAAAACTTTGTGTTGTTGTGCCAAAGGATTTATATAGAACTTCCTTTATTATTTTTGGGGTTGGCATAATCTTTTGGAAAAAGCTTGAGAGAGAAGAGATACATCCTTCCAACGAAGAACCACCGAAGAATAATGAACTTCTCCTTTGATCTTCGACCGAGTTAGATGAGAAGAAGTAAACCGTGAAGAATGCCAAAGATGCTTCTTCCTCGGTCTCTAACCCAGAATGCTTCTCGATGTCAACAGAACGACATCCGCCTTACCATGACTCCGTCAATGATCCCCGAACTCGAGGTAGGGGGATTTGATTTATTTTACATATGAGTAAACCTTTGTTCCTCGTCATTCAAATTTCTGGATTATGGTGTGCCAACTGATATCACCATGAAGAGGAGGGCTCGGACCGCACAAACAAAACCATACCCTCCCCCTTTGGTTGTTCTTTTTTGTTGACGATGGAGGAAGATCGCGAAGAAAAACCATTGGTGCAAGGCCACCGGTTCGCCAAGAGGGTGAGGCACCATTGTGACACTAGGAAGTAGAGAGGCGGTCACGATAGGCTGCAGCGGAGGCACGTGGCACCGTCGCGACACGCAGAGGCCAGCAGAGGGTTGCGGCCAACTGGGCCACAACGGAGGGGCGCTACACCATCACACCGCGCCAGTGGAATATGGAAGCCGCAGTCAGGGCATGCCGCAAGAGAGGGGCGTAGCACGGTCACGCCGCACCGGGGATGCAGAACCGCGGTCGGGGCAGCCCACGGTGAAGGGACGTGGCGCCGTCGCACCGCGCCGAAGGGCGTAACAGGCTGGCCACTTGGCCATCCAGACAAGGTGGGACCCTTCGGGTCCCATGACACACCGAACCCATGCATTGCGCAGGCTCCTTTGGAAGCCGGGGGGGCACGACACCCCCCCCCCCCCACGGTGTGGCCAGGCTGGCCATGCAGGCGGGCCGACCCACCAGGCCACGCGGGCCAGCCAGTTAGGATGGGCTTCCACAGGGCCGGGCCCCCACCAGGCCGGGCCTCCCCATCGGTTCGGGTTGAACCCGCGGACCGAGTTGGGCCCACGGACAGGGTCAGACCCCTGTCCGGACCCGTTTAACCCGAAATCATTTTTTCATCCGTATCTTAGTCTATGGGTGTCCGATCAACAAAATTTCTATGGAGACAGAAAGCTGAGAGTAGACAGGTTCTTTTTGAATACCCTACTTGAGGTTTGGACACAGTTAGGGTATGGTCGGGTTGGTTTGAGTCTAAAAACCAACCGGGCCCCTAGAACGGAAATGTCAATAACTCACATACCGAGCGTCCGATTAACGTGTCGTCTGTCGTGTTGGGTTCCTAAAGATGAGATGGAACTATGGGATACATCAACTCAAGACTTCATGGTAGTTGATGTATCGACACTTGGCTCGAGGAGAGGACCCTCCTAGAATCGAGCGTGCTAGGTGCAGGAACCTTATGGCTGGCTGCGACCAAGATGATAGGATCCTACGTGGACCTACTATTGTACCAGGATGATCCGTGGGTTCGACAGTGATGGATTTTGTGCCAAGATCTTCCGTGGGTTCAACAGTGATGATACTGTTCCAGGATCCTCCATGGGTTCGACAGTAATGACTTCTGTACCGGGATCCTCTATGGGTTCGACAGTGCTGATACTGTTCCAGGATCCTACGTGGGATCGACTGAGGAGATGATTTATTGGATACAACTAATCATCTCTACCCCCTCTACATGAGTTGTATACCTGTGTGAGCTAAGTCTTTTCTTTCAGTTGTTATCAACAAGATGATTGAATTTACTTTCTTTGTGGAATGGGTTGTCTTTGGGATTGAATGTTGGAGCCGGACTATGATTGGTAACTTAGGTATATGTATGATCATATACCTAAGTAGGTATGGTTGATACTTCATGATTGTGTTTTACTACTGTGGTTTTTCCTTAGTGAATTCTGGGAGACCTTCGGGGGTCTCGAGGTCCCTAACTGAGTATTGTTATACTCACCCCTGCACGGGCTTTGCCCGCACCTTGTTGTGTTATCGTTAAACGATGGTCAGCAGTGATCGAGGATAAGGGTGACACACGGGAGGATTCTCAGATCTAGACTAGACGGGATGTACCTCAGGGACGATTTGTTTGAGATATGTACCTACCATTCAGGTAGGATTCCCCAATGGAAGATCTAGGAGCTGTTTTCCATTTTTACTTGTACTTGTTGTTCAGTTGGGTTTGTATACTGGCCCACTTACTTTCAGCACACTTTTCTTTTCTATTTTAGTAATTCTTGCTTCTACTTCTTGTGTTAAGAATTTGTGTGTTACAATTTTAAAGGAAATTCATTACCTTTTTATCAGGGATTTTTCTTTGGTGCTAGTCGCCAACCCCTATCCTATGGAAGGCGGGCTTGGGGTAGTCAGGGCACATACCCTGAGGACAGGTCGTGAAAAATTGGTATCAGGGGAGTTGGTTCTACCACAGAACTTAAGACTCTGATATTTTTTTTAAATGGAAATAGTGTTAAGTTTTTTGGGTGTGGTTATTGGTTTAAGGAAACCGATGTTGGTGCGGCGGACGATGTATCCATACACTAGGACTCTGACTTCTGGTTTCCGACTCACTGCAAGAAAACACTTATTGCGTGTGTGTTTCCTTTGAAAATTATTCTTCATGATTACTTTGTGTCAGCTCACCAGTTATATTGTTTTGACCATGGTGCACCTGTTTCTTTTTAGGATGGCCCCACGTAGGTATCTAGTAAGGGTTCTGAGTTTCGTACGAGATGATAGTCCACTGAGCGATGATTCCTCGATGCAGGGCCCCATCACAGTGGAGGAACCAGTGGTTCCACTACCCGTTGGGCCATCGATACCAATGGATACAAAAACAGAGAGTGCAAGACGTCTGAGTGCATTGCATGAGTTCAAGAACTAGAGGTTGCCCAGGTTCAAGGGAGAGAAGGACCCATAGACAGCTGAGGATTGGATGGAGGATGTTGTGATAGTTTTCAGATAGGTAGGTACACCAACCGACCTCATGGTGATCCTTGCCGCGAGTCTCCTGCATGAAGTAGTAGGCAGATGGTGGAGCCTAATTCTCTAGGTGCATTACGAGGCATCACTACTCTGAAAAGATTTTGAGAGTCTCTTCTGGTCAGAGCTTATTCTAGCCACCCTTCGTGCGGTGTGGATACAGGAGTTACTGCATCTATAGCAGGGTATCATGATGGTAGCTCAGTACTCAGCAAGGTTCACCGACCTCTCTCGCTACTCCACAGATATGGTACGAGACCCATTCTTTAAGGCCCAGACCTTCAAGTAGGGACTCAGGCATGAGATTAGTGCTTCTATGATCTCCCTCATCATTCCGACGCAGGCGGGGGTGCTGGAGTGAGCCCTTCATGTGGAGAGTTATCTTGCTGAGCAGACACCAGCAGCGAGACCCACCACAGGGCGACTCGTAGCATAGTCATCTGTAAATGGCAGTAGATAGATGTTGCAGAGGTCCAAGAGGACCATTCCATATGGTGGGATACACTAGGATATTGGTTTGGTTGTACAGGGTACACGAGATAGAGCCAGTCGTACGAGGAGCAGTCAGTGGTATGCATGCCGCCGGTAGGGTCAAATGGCTCATGACTTCCCGAACCGCCATACAGACGAGTAGAAGGCAGTGGAGGGACCTCCCAGGCAGAGGCAGAGGTTCGACCATGGTGTTCCACCAGGAGTAGGCAGACATGGCAGAGGAGCTGGCCGAGCAGCAGGTGGTGGATGATGCTTCGACGCCCTACCACCACCACAACTAGGAGGTCCACCCCGACCACAGGGAGCTGGAAGACAGGGGAAGGCTCATCTCTAGGCAGTTGAGGCCTACAACCACGGTGCACTTGAGATGATTTGAGGTACTATCTATGTCTACTCCACCATTGTTGTAGTACTTATAGACACAGGTGCGAGTAATTATTTTATTGCTTCTACCCTCATTCGGAGCTCTGATATTATGATGGAGTCGTTGGCTCGATCCTAATGACTAGAGACTCCTATGGGAGCAGAATCAACGATTACACACTAGTGACAGTATTTTGAGATTACTCTAGGAGGAGGGATCTTCATTTGGGATGTCCTCATAGCGACGTCGAGGCCTTATGACATCATCTTGGGAATGGACTGGTTATCCATAGTTAATGCTCAGATTGACTGTATTAGGAGGAAATTGCAATGTGTCTGCGAGGATGGGATGAGGTTTACCTTCTCCAACAAGAAGGGATCCTTCACAGCGTAGGATGGACACACCCAAATGAGGGGGCAGACGATCACACATTAGTTGGCTAGCCCCATTCTCAGAGTGGTTGATTTGCGGAGTCCGAGTTTTCCTATTGTGATGGATCAGTACACGGATGTTTTCTCTGAAGATGTTCTAGGACTACCTCCTCATAGAGAGGTGGACTTCTACATTGACTTGTACCCCGGGACGACACCGATATGTACTCCAGCATATCGGATGGCTCCCGCCGAGCTTCGTGAGTTGCGAGTACAACTGGATGACTTGCAGGGGAAGGGATTTATCCGACCCAGTGTTTCACCCATGGCATGCCCGGTTTTGTTCACTAAGAATGTGGATGGGAGCTTGTGACTTTGTGTTGTTTATCAGCACCTAAACCAGGTGACCATGAAGAACAAGTACCCACTACCTAGGATTGACGACCTCTTCGATCAGTTGAAGGGAGCGTGTTGGTTCTCGAAGATAGATCTTCGATCGGGCTACCACCAGCTCAGGGTACGGGATGAGGATGTGCTGACTATGGCCTTTAGATGCTGGTATGGACAATACGAGTTCTTGGTTATGCCATTCGGCATAACCAACACACCAGAAGTGTTCATGGGACTTGTGAACATGATCTTTCAGCCATTCCTCGATCGCTTTGTGGTAGTCTTCTTCGATGACATTCTGATCTACTCAGCTACTGAGGACGAGCATGCCTACCATTTGCGAGTAGTACTGGAAAAACTTCGAGAGCATCAGATTTATGGTAAGCTCTCGAAGTTCCAGTTCTGGATCCGAGAGGTACACTTTCTGAGACATGTCATCTCAGAGGCTGTAGTTGCAGTGGATCCAGTGAAGATCGAGGTAGTACTTTATTGAGAGCCACCCAGGAGTGTAATGGAGGTACGAAGTTTTTTGGGATTGGATGGGTACTATCAGAGATTTGTGCTAGACTTTTCCAGATTTGTAGCACCCATTTCAGCATTGATGAAGAAAGGGAAACCCTTCGTACGATCAAAGAGATGCCAGGAGAACTTTTAGGAGATGAGGCAGAGGTTGACTAGTGTGCCCATTTTGAGGCTACCAGAGGAGGGAATTGGGTACGTAGTTTACTATGATGCATCACGGATTAGACTCTGGTGTTTCCTAATGGAGGAGCGAGTTATGATCATGTATGGTTCTCAGAAGATGAGACAACACGAGAAGAACTACGCTAACCAAGAACTATAATTAGCAGCAGTGTTCTTCACCTTAATGATGTTGCGGAACTATCTGTTGGGCGAGCGTTTTACAGTCTACTCTGACCACCAGAGTCTTAGGTACAACTTCTCGCAGAAGGAATTGAACCGGAGATAGCGGCGTTGGCTTGAGTTCCTACAAGACTATGAGTTCGAGAAATTCTATACTCCTGAGAAGGGGAACGTTGTAGAAGATGCTCTCAGTAGGAGATCTGGCATTCAGCTTTTAGGAGAGGCATTGGAGGAGTTGGAAACATTGCAGATATCCTTTGTGGATAGAGATAGATCATCCTTTCTACAGTCTCTCACAGTCACTCCTCCGCATCTTCAGCGAGTTAGGGAGGCACAACGTGGGGAAGTTGACTGTGAGATGTGATCTACTCAGATATCCACAGGGCATGCACCTGATTGATTTTCTGAAGGTGGGGAGCATGTCATTATTTTTAGAGGATATACCATGGTACCAGTTTCACTTAATGTGGAAGTGTTGAGTGAGTTCCACAAATCTCCTTTAGCTGTACATCCAGAAGTGGTGAAGATGTATCCAGACCTCCGACAATAGCACTAGTGGCTAGGTATAAAGAAGGTAGCAGTGGAGTTTGTCTCTCGATGACTCACTTGTTAGCAAGTGAAGGCGGAGCACCAGGTTCCAGTAGGATTGGTTCAGCCCTTAGAAGTCCCAGAATGGAAGGGGGATGGGATATCCATTTATTTCATGACGGGAATTCCACGTACTTCTAGAGGACACAACTCTATCTAGGTGATTTTCGACCGACTCACCAAGTCTGCCCACTTCCTACCGATCATAGAGCAAGGTTCAGTAGAGAGCATGGGACCCCTCTACATATAAGAGATCGTTTGACTTTATGGTGTGACATCGACTATCATCTCTGAGTGAGATGATAATTTCACATCCTGTCTATGGTAGGGGTTGTAGGAGGCTTTCGGGATGTAGATTTTCTTGATCACCTTCTTACATCCTAAGATGGATGGTCAGAATGTGAATACCATTTCGACTCTTGAGTACATGCTCTGTGCATGCGTCCTAGACTTCAGTCACAGTTGGGAGGATCATTTACCTTTGGTAGAGTTTGCATATAAAAATTGATACCACTCTACCATTGGGATGGAATCTTTTTAGGCACTTTACGGTTGACCTTACAGATCACCTCTGTACTGGACTGACCCAGGGGAGTCAGCACTTATGGGACCAAAGATGGTGAAAGCTACGATGAAGAAGGTGCAGATCATCCAGGAGAGGATGAAGACTACACAGAGCAGGAAGAAGTCCTATGCTGATAGAATATGGATACCACTGTAGTTCGAGTATGGCGACCTTGTCTTTCTACGGGTCTCACCTCGATGAGGTCTATGGAGATTTGGCCGAGGCGGCAAGTTATCTCCAAGTTTCATCAGACCTTTCTAGGTCCCCAGAAGAGTAGGCAACGTGGAATACCACTTGGATCTTCCACCTCAGTTGCACTGGGTGAACGACGTCTTCCAACTATCTCTGTCGAGGAGATACGTGCATGAACCTTCCCACATCATTGACCATGGGGAGATGGACATCTATGACAGGGTGACTTTCACGGAGGTTCCACTGGAGATTGAGGATCGACAAGATCGTGTCCTGCATGGATGGTCGATACCTCTGTTGCACGTTCGCTGGTAGCACAAGAACCTCTAGGGGAGCACATGGGAGTAGGAGGATTAGATGCATGCTCAGTACCCCCATTTGTTCCCTTAGATTCAGTTGTATCTTATTAGGATGTAAATCCCTAAGGTGGGGAGAATGTAAAGACCCTATAATTCTGTGGAATTTTTTTCTTAAATTCATGGGAATTTTATGAGTCTGCAGTTTCCGACGATGCTTGATTCTAAGGCCCGGTGTTCCTGGAATCAATTTCTAAAGTTTTTTTGGGTACGTTTTGTAAAATTACAAGCGTGATTTTATATATTTTGAACCGGTGCTCAGAATTGAAATTCAAGGGCACCGTTGAACTCACAACGTCGATGATTGATTTGTGAGACCTTCACCGCAGTTGCATTCTGATGAGAATATAAGATAGTTTTAGGGGATTTTAATGAAATTAAATTAAAATAAAGTGTTAATTTATTTTTAGTTTTGGAGGTTTAAACTTCCAAGTGGAGGTTGGAGGTGTTGTCCATGACACCCTAACATACCATGAGTGGTTATGGTGGTGGGGCTCACTAGCACATAACCTCCCTTTGGAGGATAATATTAGTTGGGGCCCCCACGAGCTTCTTACCCCCATTAACTCCCCTTTATTAACTTGACACATCTCCTCATTAATTGGAACTCCTCACCTTCTCTAATTTTGAATTTGAATGATTCCTTACCATTAATTAAGTGAGTTGACTCATTTAATTAAAGACAACTTTGTGTTGTTGTGATAATGGATTAATAGAGAAATTCCTTTATTATTTTTGGGGTTGGCATAATCTTTTGGAAAAATATTGCGAGAGGAGAGATTCATCCTTCCAATGAAGAAGCACCAAAGAACAACGAAGTTCTCCTTTGATCTTTGACCGATTCAAAAGAGAAGGAGTCGACCACGAAGAATGCCAACGACGCTTCATCCTCGGTTTCCTACCCCAAACGATTCTCAACGTCAATGGAATGACTTCCATCTTACTGCGACTCTTTCAACGATCACCGAACTCTAGGTTGGAGGATTTTAGTTATTTTATATATGATTAAACCTCCGTTCGTCGTCATTCAACTTTCTGGATTATGGCGTGCTGACTGATATCGCCATGACGAGGAGGGCTCAGACCGCACAAACACGGCTTGACCTTCCCCCTTTGGTTGTTCTTGTATTTGACGATGGTTGAGGACCGCGAAGAAAAATTTGTGGCGCAAGGCCTATGGGTCACCAATAGGGAGCGACACTGTCGTTCGACGTGGAAGGAGAGTAACGACCACGACAGGCCGCGACGGAGGTGTGCGACACTGTCCCGCCGCGCGGAGGCCAGTAGAATGCCACAACCAGCTGGGCTGCGGCGGAGGGGCGTGGCGTCGTTGCGCCATGCCAGGGATGCAGAACCGAGGATGGGGCGGGCTGTGACAAAGGGGCGTGATGCCATTGCGCCGTGCCTGTGGGTGGAACCGGCTGGCAGCTCAGCCAACCAGACAAGGCGGGAACCTTCGGGTCCTACGGTACAACAAACCGGTGCCTAGCACTGGTTCTTTCAGAAGACGGGGGGGGGGTGCGACATGACACCCCCCATGGCATGGCCAGCCTTGCTACGTGGGCTGGCCAGCTGGGCCACGTGGGCCGGCCAGCCAGGCCACATGGGCTGGCCGACTATGCCATGCGGGCCAGCCTGGCGAGCCGGGCCACCCATGCCGGTAGGGCCGGGCCACCATTGTGGGCCGGGCCACCACCAGGCCAGGCCACCCCATCGGGTCAGGTTGGACTCGCAGACCGAGTCGGACCCGTGGATAGGGTCAGACCCCTGTCCGGACCCGTTTAACTTGGAATCACTTTTTCATCCCTATCTTGGGCTATGGGTGTCCGATCGACGAACCATCAACAAAGACCGGAAGATTAGGGCAGAACGGTTGTTTTTTCATACCCTACTCGAGGTTTGGACATAGTTGGGGTAATATTGGGTTGGTTTGAACCTAAAAACCAACCAGGCCACTAGAACGGAAATACCAATAACTCACAGACCTGGTGTCCGATTGAAGCGCCGTCTATCGCATTGGGTTCCTTATGATGAGACAGAACTATGGGATACATCAACTCAAGCCATTGTGGTAGTTGATGTATCGAAAATTGGATCGAGGAGCAGACCCTCCTTGAATCGAGAGTGCTGTGTGCAGGAACCTTATGGATGGCCGTGACTGAGATGATAGGATCCTACGTGGACCTACTACTGTACCAGGAGTCTCTGTGGGTTTGACAGCGATGAATTCTGTACCAGGATCCTCCGTGGGTTTGACATCGACGATACTGTACTAGGATCCTCCGTGTGTTAGACAGTGATGACTTTTGTACTGGGATCCTCCTTGGGTTCGATAGTGCTGATACTATTCCAGGATCCTACGTGGGTTCAACAGAGGAGATGATTCAGTGGATATATCTAATCATCTCTACCCCCTCTACATTAGTTGTATACCTGTGTGATATGTGTCTTGTCTTTCAGTTGTTATCAATGAGATGATTGACTTTACTTCCTTTGTGGAATGGGCTTTGCTTGGGCTCGAATGTTGGAGCCAGACTGTGATTGGTAACAAAGGTATATGCATGGGTGTATACCTAAGTAGGGATGGTTGATACTTCTTGATTGTGTTTTTCTACTGTGGTTTGTCCTTAGTGGATTCTGGGAGACCTTCGTAGGTCTTGGGGTCCCCTACTGAGTATTGCTATACTCACCCCTACATTGGCTTCACCCGCACCTTGTTGTATTCTGTACAGAAGATAGTCAGCAATGATCGAGGCTGAGGGGGACGGACGAGAGGCTACTTGGTGCTGGACTAGACGAGACGTACCTCAGGGATGAGTTGTTCAAGATCTGTACCTACCCTTCAGGTAGGGTTCCCCAATGGACGATCCAGGAGTTGTTTTACCTTTTTACTTGTACTTGCTACTCAGTTGGGTTTGTATACTGGCCCACTTACTTTCAACACACTTTTATTTTCTATTTTAGTACTTTTTGCTTCTACTGCTTGTGTTCAGACTATGTGTGTTATAGGTTTAAAGGAAATGCCTTTCCTTTTTATCGGGGATTCTCTTTTGGTGCTAGTCACTAGCCCCTAGCCTATGGAAGGTGAGCTTGGGTAGTCAAGGCATGGG
Source organism: Viscum album (assembly GCA_963277665.1). Classification (NCBI taxonomy): domain Eukaryota; kingdom Viridiplantae; phylum Streptophyta; class Magnoliopsida; order Santalales; family Viscaceae; genus Viscum; species Viscum album. The sequence continues at coordinate 1,327,989,971 of OY728165.1, read as the reverse complement.
CCTCAAGGACGTGTCATGACATATGACTTATTTTATGAATTACATTCCAGTATGGAGCCAAATAAGGTATAGATGGGGTTCATGGTGGCTTGGTTTTCACATGATTTCTTGGAACATGATTAGTTTTGTTTGTGTCTTCTTGGTTAATATATGATATGTTTTGTAGTTTTTCTAATTGTTTACTTTTTATTGAGACAATTACATGAAAACACATTACATATTACATGTTATATACTGATCATGATTCTAATTTCCTACATAGTTTTACTCACACTCTACTATAGAGTTCATGGTACTAGGGTACCCTATAAACCACTGTTTATTACAGGTATAAGTGGGGCTGATTCCCATGTTTGGTCTACTAGAGTGATAGCTTGCTATAATTATGGAGACTGGAAATAGGTGGGGATAGGAGTAGAAGATCCTTTTGTACCTTTTTTTTCATTATCTATTTATCTAAAGAGGTTTGTGGATGGTTATATTATTATAAAAATGTCAAGTATTTTATCTTCATTAACATGGCTATTAAATATCTGGTTCCACTTACTTATATTTTATATTATTTACATGTTGTGTTATTTAATGTTATTGTGCCCTATGATTTAGGAAATAGTCTCCCCATGGTTTCATTCAAAACCCTCACTACTAGCTAGTAGACTCTAGCATATAGAGTGAAAAACTGATGGTCATGTGAAATTACTAATTGGATATGGTGATACTGGTCAGAATGTTACTCTAGAAAACTATCTGTAATACTCATACTACAAAGGTATCACATTCCATCTTCGTAAAACACACATATGTCTACACATTTTCCAACCAACTATATCACATGAAAATAAATATTTGAATATGATCCCATTATATATAACATCGAGTGACTATGTGAAATATTGTAAGTCAATCACATATAGTAACTCATATATTCTTAATTTTATATGTAAATAATTCCCAGTTCGATAACTATCTAACATTTCCTTCTCCCTTATAGATGAGCTCATCACACGGACCTCAATTTTTTTGATAAGAACAACATATATATTATCTTGTTATGTCCATACACTTCCTCATTTTACCATAGTCGAGGGTATAAATATAAAACTTTTCATTAAATAGGAAAAATCTTATATTGGTTAATCTCTAACCAATGGCATGATCAACAACGTACACAACCACTCCAAGATTAAAAAAGACTCAATGATTACATTGAAAAGGTATTAAAGATTAAATTATATTCTACAAAGTATCTCCCCAAAATTGAGTATGAGGAATCCAAATATGAACAATATTCCATCAGTATACTAATGAAATAGTGTATGACACACTATTTTGTATACATCACGAGTCATCCAATAACAAATACTATTTGGTGACTCCAGAGAATATTTTTATCATAATAAAAGAATCATACTCATGTTAATATTATCCTTTTATCACTTCCTAATATACTCTATGAAGAAAATTGAACATGGATAAATCAATATATTACTGTAAGTGGTAAATTATCAATTCAATTCATGATCATGTTCTTCATACATGAGATAATAATAAAGTTGATATTTCCTTTTTTATAAGATGATAAATTTTTTGATTTTAATATCCTTTAATTTTTTTAAAGGTTGGGGTTAAAGCCTCATTTATTATTTAAAGTAAATACCTCTTTCAAACTGGGTAGACGGAGACCCATTACATACTCCAAAGGCCTAGGACCAAGTGGTCTGAATACAAGGCCTGAAAGCCCATTTTTGGCTCAAAGGGACCTTTGGTGAATAGTACTGCTACAATACCCAGGCTTCTATAGTATCTTCCACAATACCACCACCTCTACAGTTACTGCTACTGTGCCACTACTGCCACAGTCCCACTGCAGCTACAGTACTACTACAGTGTCATGGTACTATGCTATTATAGTACCCTAGAAAATTATCCCTGCCTGGATTTTATCCTGTGTCTTTTGGATGCCAAGCAAGAGCCTTTACCTCTATGGTACAAACTCGTCGGCGATTATATCTTTTAATAATACTAATAAAACCATATGTAAATACTTTTAACATTTTTTTCATATATTATAAACTTATAGTGCATTATTAATTATGATAAAAATTTATAGTTATACTAATATAATTACATGATTATGTATTTCTCACCACATCATAATGTGACTAGCTGAAAAAATAAATCTCCCACTAAACTATTTTTGTGAGAAAAATATATGAAGTAATATATTTTTAATAATTCGAAGACTTAGGAATCATATTAAAAATATGAAACTCTTTGAACATGTTATTAAAACTTATTTTATTTACAATGTCATCTGTTACAATGATGATAACTCATGTTATTTAATCAGAACACCTTTAAATTTTATCATTATCATCATTTTCATAACCCTTTCCATCAAATGATTTCCATGATTTTTTTAACTAATGTAACCATTTACATTAAACTTTTATAAATATACCATAAAATTTTTTAGGGTATAATGTGATAGTAAAATCTTATTTGGACTGGTATAATATTGTATTCATTAAAATTTTTCTTCTTTATGTATAAAAATGTTCCCAATATTCAATTAGACACTATATTCTTTTTAGAATATTTTTTTGTATACACAAAATCTTTTCTATAATGAAATAATATTCATTTAAATTAATTGGATAATTAAATAAATTAAGAATTTATCTACATCATATATGGTATTCTATGTGTTTAGAGAATTACTATGAAAATTAGACTTTATTTTTAAATATATTATACTAATGGTGATGCGATCATGTCACTTATATTTAATGAAACATATGGAGAAAAATATTCCAAGATAAAAAAACCTAATTTCCTTATATTCAAATCATGTTATAGAATATGATGAATCACGAACCATGTGTATTGAATCCATCATAACCTTTTTTAACAACACCTTTTTAAAAAAATATCTTGTTATATAAATAAAGGGAGATAGCTATACACAAAAATTATATTGATCCATATAACCATGATATATTCATTTTAATTAAAATTTTATGAATTAGGAACCCTTTTATTAATCTTAAAATTAAAAACAAAAAAATCTATACCTTTTTACCTTTTTTGACCTCCTATATAATTACAAAATTAGAAAAGTAAACATTAGGTATCACATATGATTCAAAATAAAATAATTGAAGTCAAAAAAATTAGTACCTATCAAGGACATTAAATGTAGTTTCAATTATCCTTTAGGTATTTTGGAAAATTAAATCACATAGAAACAACATCCTTCCATCCGAAATTCACCTTTATATTCCAACGACCTTGACTGTATATATAAATTACCATTGTTAGAATTTCTAACTAAAATTTCTTCTTGTGGTTTTAGATTTTAACCACTGTACTGTCAATGTAGTACTAGTGAATGTACGTCCTATTCACTACTCATCTATCATCAACATTATGATGAAATAAGATAACATTTTCTTAAATACATTCATATTGTTGGAATATTTCCTAAAATGGTGAAAGAATGAATTCCATGGCTAGAACATGCCTTAAGGAAACCTCTGGTTACATCAAGTCATTAACACACGTACTCATATTGCGTATATTATCAGAAATACAAATTACATTTTTTCCTTGAATGTAATTCCTTTGAAACCATATGCGAATTTTTTATTCTTCACATAAGAATCTAGAATCTACTATTGAAAAAAAATCACTAATTAGTAATATCATAATGTTTTCTCTAAAAGAATTTTTTTCTCTCTCTTAGGAAACGTTCAAATATTTTTATACCATTCATAAAATTTACTAACAATAAGATTATTATTTCTATAAGATTAATATCAATGTAATGATTTATTATAATAGACCCATTTATCTACAATATATGATTTTTATCAGATGAGTATCATGTTTAAAAATCATTTAATAGGGAATTTTATTAAACATGTTCCAACTAAAATGATAAAATTTTATATATTACATCATATCCATTAATGATCAAAGAACCACATTTCATTATGGATCACATTATTTAAGAATATAAAAAATTCATGAATTTATATAGTATACAATCATGTCAACCATATCATATATGGTTCATGTATTGTTTTGTAGATAAATCATTAGCCTATTCTATCATATGGATTCACCCAACTCTATTCCTCTAGTATCATAAAGGTTAGGTTTTTTGAGCTATGTATAACCCGATATATATGCCAAAAATTAGGTGCTTAATTTTTAGGGATCCCTCATTTATTTCTATAAATACATAATATAATCCATTATAACCTAGATTTGGAATTTCCTACTCGATTAGATGATCGAGGTATTGAAAAGTTTCAATTTTGAAGTATTATAATAGTTGCTATTTTTGTGTGGATTTAATATCACCATATTAGTTCACATATTTTTACCACACATGTGCACGATCAAATTGATTTAGTAAACAATCCCTATTCTTAACACTAAAACAATATGTTAAAATAATATTTTTATGTAGTTCTTTACAAAAATCATATCTTCTGTCATTAATATAAATTGAAATCCACTTATATACATACATATCCAAATTAAACTCCAAAAAGGAATATGAATCACATTTTGAAAATCCTTAGAATCACATGAAATTAAAAATCCACATAAGATTAATATTGGAGTGAAAAATAACCGACCCCCACTTATCTTGGAAAATTATAATCCTCTTGGCCAGTGCACAGTCCAACTCCAAGTCCAATAAGATAGGGATACTTTACTCAATAGTGATCTCAATTCCATCATAATTACAACCCATAAAAAGTATAAACTATAATTACCCTTTTAATTAAAGATCATTGAATACTATAAGACAAATTCAATGTAGAAGAAAAAATAACGATTTATCATACACAACATATAAATAATTTATTGAATGTGTGGAAATCTAAAAAATTAGTTTTATACATTAAAATATATAATACAACAAAATTCATAATATAAAAATTATATACATGTGTGATATACAACACAATTAAGTAAATAAATCAACATTTCATGTATTTAATAATGAGACAAAAAATTATGAACTATTCATAAATAAATATATTTGTAAACAATTAATAATTTTGTTATGCATTATGGACATTCCATAAACAATTACACATAAAATATTTATATTTAAATTTAATGTGAACTACTTAAAATTATTTTTTGAAGTTAATATTACTTAACTTATGACATTAGATGAAATATAAACATTTTATATTTGATTTTATGTAAAAAATTTGCATAATTTAAATATCATATATATAATATTATCTAAAACTTGATCATATAAATAATCATAAATACTTCTGATATAGTTTAAATAGTTTTTCAAATATTTCCTTTTAATTTTATCAATTAAAAATAAATAATGGTGAATAATTCATAATTAAATAATTATGAAAAATTAAAAAAAAATTATCCATTTTTTTTTTTTAAAATTTTACCTTATTTTTAAATTTATTGATCCTATAAATTACATTTTTAAATTCCATAAATTAGTTGTATATCTTAATTATAAGTCATACAATATAACTTATAATGGTCTTTGATATCATCTTTTGATATTATATATATATATATATATTAAATGTTTCCCAAACATTAACTAATTAATAATAATAAATTTTAATTAATTAATTAATAAAAAATTATAAATTAAATTAATATACCTAAATAATTTATTATAACATTAATAAACATTTTATAGTGAAAATATTTCAATTATAAATTAAAATTTAGAAAAAATTAGTGTTATAGACAAATCATATTTCATGATATCTTCATATCATAATATGTGATTTGGATTTATTATCTACTTTATTTAACGATAGATAATCCTCAGTGGTGATAAATCATTTTCTACCAATGAATTAATACTTTATGATATTCCTTATATCATAATGGACAGGCAAGACAGGATTTTGTTGGTGAGGCCTGATGCTATCAGTCTATGTGACATCCCATATCATACACTACTATTATATAGAAATGGAAGGAATTTAAATGAGTTGTTAGTTATAATATCATATATCATATATAATAACCTAATTACAATATACAATAACAAATATCATAGAAAATATATATATTATTTCTTATGATATGGAATTTCATTAAGATAGCTAAAATTAAAAATCTATTTTTTTTTGTTTTTATGAAATACAATTACAAAATGATAATGATGTTTATTCATTCTAAAACTGATTTAAAAAATATAATGATCATGGAATGGTTCTAATTATACGAAAGAGATTTTAAGGATTGACTAACATATAATCAACACATTGGAGAAAACTAGATTCCCATGAACAAATATCAATCATTGATGTAACCAGAACCATATATAACCAAAATAAAGAACATGTTCTGTGTACTAGACAATAATGTTCTCCACTATTACTATATTATATATCATATTTTATTAATAAACATTATTGGTTGACTCTATAATCCATACCCCATGGAGTATCTATTGGTTGGTGTAAATCAACAATTGTGTGTTTAGAAATCTCCAATAGACTCATGATATTTTAGTTCATTTTGAATCTAAGGGTGAAGGTGTGAGAGCTTCAGGAGAGGGATATAAGTGGAAGTATCTTCTAACTCTTTTTAGAATCCACTATTATGGAATAATCCACCTTTTATAGACATTAGTTATGTTACTCATATATATAATATTAACTCATATGTTAAATAACTTATAAGTTATTTATTTTTCTATCCCCTGAATTCATCACAAGAATATATTAATGATCCTCCAATTTGGTAATCCTATAAATCATTCATGATTATGATATCCATTAGTTGAATATATCCAAATGATCACTCTTATCATTTATTTTTCCAATGGAAATATAGTATTCATATAATATCATACATTATCATTGATGAAATATGATATAATTCAATAACATATTATGATTCTCTAAACGTATGGAATGATACCTAATAACATGCCTAATGATATGCCTATACTTTTTCATAGGATATAAAGGAATCCTGAATCGAATAATGAATTTAGATCATATATAATTAAGAAATATTATCAAAAAGGATCGTACGACAACTCAATATATGAATCTGCATTAATGATAAGGCCTAAAAAGATACAACCATAATTTGGGAAGATAAAACCAAATTCATATGCAAAGGTATAATTTCATATCCATTAATTTTTTCAATTTTCTACATAAACCAAAATCTCATAAAATATAATTGGGAAGATAAAAATATTATGTAATTTCTCCCTAATATAAAATTTTCATCAAATAGATTATTACCTCTACACTATTATATTGCTATTACACTATAATTATGGAACTAATTATTCCTCAATGGAACTTCTGTGATATGGGATTATAGGATTTCAGTGTTAATTTCTCAAATTCATTTAAATATATAATTTTTGTTGTATAAAATAACGATAACTTACCTCTGTCATCAAAAATCCACTCAAATATAAGTGTATAAAAACATAATTATTAATGTTACTTAAGAGAACCTCATTATATTTTCGATAAAAATAATTTTCAGGACATAACACAAAATTTATAAAAACAATATCAATCATCCTTCTCTTTGAATAAACCATCCAAAAATTGAAATTCCAAATGATTACAATAATCGTTTATTACCAATTTCATTTATCATTAATCACCAGTTTGAACTATCATCATCACTTGAGGAAAGTAATAGATATTTTAGAAATAAAACTAATGGATAGAGATTTATAGTAAAGTATGTAGAATTATTTTTATTTATACATTTAGGTAAGGTGTTGTCATAGTATGTCTCAATTCCATATATAAATAAAAAATAAAATAATCATAACTATTCACATTTACCATTTCATCATTAACCTGGTGATATGTTATCATCCACCAAGATAATATTGTAGGGTCTTTCCACCCTATAAGTGGTTATATCCAACCATATGACCCAATTATCCATTCCTTTGAAATCATTTATGAATCCAACCATTTTCTTCCTAAATTATTTCATATATGAAACCCATAAAATAGATGTGACAAAAAAATCAAAAACCAATATCTCTAAAAATAATATGGCATCATCCATTCAACCCCTATAATACTAAGCTTCCCTAATTGTACCCAAAGTGTATCTCTAATATCTATCAGTCATCTAAGAATCATAAGTTTATCTTCCTTATATTTTCATTTAGTTTGATATATATTATTCAATTGTTGATACAAATAAAACCACACTAAAATCCATGAGGATTAACACTTTTTACCTATTTAAGGTAATACATATAATTTCAGTGATAACATTTTATTATAAGCAGTGTGCAAAAATAATTGATTGGTAAGTAATGATACTTATGTGATAGAAACTCATCAAAATCCTTTTTAATCAATTATTGTCTATATTTTTCATGGTTAGAAGATAAAAGAGTCTCTTTTCAACATATATTATCCTTCACACCCTAGTTAAAATAAATTAATCACTATATTTATTATGATTTAATTACTCTATATATATTAACATAGGATATTTTTATTCTCCTAATGGATATACACAATCTGACAGGGAACAATGTTTGATGTACTCATACCGTAATTCACCCCCATGGTGCTTCCCTAGTGGTCCTAAAAACTATAATTAAAGAAAAATATTTGTATTATGGTATATTTTTTCAAAATTAAGATTAAAAATATGATGAAATTGTTGAACCAAAAAGGCATAACCTTTATTTATTATAAAATATTCCAAACATGGAAACATCATATGCCTCACCACTTATGATCTCAAAAAATTTATGTATATTTTTTTAATAAATCAAATCTTTGTTGAAGATATAATAAGAGGTCCTCTTATCTGAAAGGATTGTAAAAATTTAAATGATTATATATAAAAGATATTATCTTGTAAGAGTTTATTAATAAAATTTACAAATGAATAATTGATTTAAGGACATCATAAAATATTAACTAGAAAGAAGTTAATTATTTTTTTATTGGTGTTTAAATAGGTTTCATAAATCTATCACTCAATTTTGTTAGTATGTTATGGTAATAAACTATGTAGATTAATTTTTTAAGCTAGTTGTATTATGTATAGGTTTCTAATCATCCTTTGATTTTGGGTTCTCTTGAAATTTAATATATATATATATATATATATATTTCTTAAAGAAATGTATGCATTTAGGGAATCACTTTAAAATAATGTTTATAATAAGTTAATCATATGTAACACATATATGTAAATGTTGTATAATCTAATGAACATATATGATTGATATATAAATGTTATGTAATAAAATAAGTGAGTGTTATAGTCCATATTTAATGATCTAAATATTCAACCCTGAAAGATAGTGAATTCCCTCTTTAAAAAAGTAATTGAATTTATAAGTGATTGTATGGACAATGTGAGTCATTAAATAAGTGATAATTATTAAGAGAATTATAAGGATAAATTCAACACATTTCAACCCAAATGTATCAATGATAGATGAAATGCATAATAAAATAATATTTTTATATGATCTATATATTATATTTATTGTATATTATCTTTAAATAAAATATGATGCTCCCAAATAGAAAATGAATCCATAGGGATGTAGAAATAACATATTTTCAATTTTGGGTAAATATGACCCCAACGGAGGTGATTTGAAATAAATGAAGACATTTATATCATTAATATATAGAATAGGGAAACAAATCTAAGGAAAACTTCACATGGCATATTATAGATTTAGAGAAAGGTGACAACTTACTACTAGTTGTCCATAAATATTCAAGTAATTGGATGTTGATGAAGAAGTGGTACCCCATTGTAATTTGAAAAATATAGATAACTATAATAATATAGGTAAAATTAGATAAAATACATCTATAAGGAATAACTTTTAATAAAATAATATGAAAAAATGGAGGTTGATGATAGTCAAGATTATTTTTGTAATTTTTGTGGATTGATCATAACATAAAGATAACAGTGAATTATATATTTAATTCTATGGAGTGGTAGACATGAAATTGTAATAGGGGGTAGCATTTAGTGAGATTAATATCTAAAATCATTAAGAAAATAAGGAAATTTTAGTTTCTCATGATTATAAATTTTTTATTAAATAATAAAATTTTGAGATTTATTTTTATAAGAATGAGTTTAATTCATTTGTATTTGGAAATATATAAACCTAATTTAATAATTTTTTAAGGAAAATTCCTCAACCAATATTTTATAGGTAGTGCATCTAAAAAATTATTGGTTGGGAGGATGGGATGTTTAATCTTATAAAATAATTATTTTTATATATTATAAGTCTCTCTTATAGAATAAATTTATTCTTCTGAAATATTCAAGACTAATAATATTATTTAACTTGCGTTAAAGTTACTAATTTACCAACACACATTTAAAAGTACATTATAAAAATATTATTATTATGTTCTCAAATAATGGTACATCACTTTCTCATTATTTTATGGAGTTTTGTTAGACTATAATTTAAAATTTAATGTAATGGAACTAAAGAGTTTAATGTTATCTAGGATGGTGAAATGTTTTCAATATGATTTGTAGAAAAATGTTAGGGAATGAAATATGATATTATAATTTATTTTCATCCGAAAAGTCAAAAAGTTATATAAAATATTTTTAGGTATTATATGAATACATAAGGGACAATGATGGAGTGTATGGTCATGTAAGAAGAAATAAGGGGTTATAATGGTGTTTTGGGTCATACAGGGAGACATAAGGGGTTATGAAAGAGTTCAGGTTCATCCAGGAAGTCTTTTGGTTGTTTTTTAATTATAATCCATCTTCAAAGATGAATGGTTTAAGCTAGAGTTTAGAGTTATCAAGGAAGAATTGAGGGGATGCATCCGAGTTTTTTTCATCTAATAAATTATGAGTTTTAGCTAGAATATTTTTTATATCCAGGAATTTGAAAGGCTTATCTAGAAGATAAGGTCATATAATATGTTATAAGGGTTTATTGTGGTTTTCAATTTAATTTAAAAAGTTGAAATATTAGACCATAGTTAGATGTCCTAAAATAATACTTAAGGGGTTAATATAGTGTTTCAGGTCATTTAAGAAGACATAAGGGGTAATATTGGAGTTTTTTCCATTTACTATATAAAAATATTTTACTAGTGTTTATGGTCCACCAAGAAGAATGATGGGTAATGCTGGAGTTTAGGTTTCACTGGGGAGAATCAAGTGTAAATAAGAATTTTATCAGTATCCAAGAATATAAAGGATTTAAGAAACAAGGGAAACCTCATTATTTAAGGATCTGGAATATAAAAGGTTTGAAACATATCATTAGTATCGTGAATAAAACCCAAAGTTATTTTTCACCAAAATTTAAAGCATTGTGGTAGGATGTTAAATTCATCATTGAAAAATGAGGCTTACAATTTTAGTCATTAAAATAATTAACACTATATAGTTATATAATATTTGAGTATAATGTGAAACCCATCGTTGATAAATATTCTTATAGTTTAAAGACATGTATGTTGGAGTACATTGTAATTTATTATAATGTAAGGATCATAAGAATAATTCAGTTTATTTTACATAAAAGTGTCACATTATATTATTATAATCCATATAGGATAGACCATTATCATACCTTTTATCATCATTAAAAATTGACTACATTTATTATAATTGATGGTTATATTCCTAAAACTTATGTCTTTTACCTTAATGTTATATGACATGTTCCAAATGTATTTTGGTTTATCGTTATAAAACCTAGACTACATAGTGAGAGGTGATTTGGTATATCATATGTATTAGAATCACTCATGATAATCCTTGAAAAAATGGATCCATTTAAGAGATGGACGAATATGTAGGGTGATTCACTAAGATAACTAAATTGAGTAACTGAGTTCACGTGACATGATTGGGTATTATTTGGAACCTTTCTATAGTGTATAAATTGATCCATAAGAGGTGGATGTTGGTAGGGATGGGGGTACATGTGAAAAAATATCATTTATAAGAGTCCATTCTTAAGTTGGAATAAGAGAAGAGGATATTATATGGAAATACACATAGAAAGAGAATGTTGTCACATGTCATATGATTGGTCGTTATGAAAAGGTTTCCCATGGAGAATTAAAGATAATATTGAAAATCATGGTTAGTAATATGATTGGTGAAGGATTCACATAATACGATTGAGGCTTGTACAGAAAAACCTATGGTTTAGGTATTATTAATGAACTTGAGGAGGTATATGTCTATTCCAAATGAAACTCAAAGATATTCCTTAATTTTTCAGATATGGATAGGGTATATGGAAACCCACAGAGGGATGGTTTTTATTAATAAAGAGGGTTTTGATGAATTAAAAAACATTGAGACTTAATCATAATAATACAATTATCTTAAAAACTTATATTTACGGTTCTTATTTTGGATTTACAAGTAAATTAATCCAAACTTTTTCATTATGGGTTCCATAAGCCCTGGTACTTTCATTAATGTTTAAAATACATGCCCAACCATAATCTTTCTAGTGTTGATACATCGAAATATGTGTCATATAAGATCCTTAATCCTTAGATATTTGCAATTCCATACACATCGTTATGAAATTTCAACTTTTATGGGGTTTTGAACATAATTCACCATTTTGGGTCTCCCATGAGGAACAAAATCACAGAATCAACTTAATTGTATGCAACCTTATTAAATGAACATAAAATACAATGTTTCATAACTCAAATTATCACATTATTATAAACATTATGAAATACCAAGTTTAACATATTATGCCTAAAAGTAGGCATAATATACTTCAGTGGGAAAAAATATTTATATAGGTGTTTCATTCATTTGTATATCCCATGTTGTGGAAGATATCAGTGGTATTTATAGTCCACCGGGAAAATTTATCAAAACCTTATTTATAAAATTTTACTTACACATTCACATAACCTAGAAATTAGAAAAAATATTATTTTCCTATAATATTATCATTCTGACAAAAAATACCAGATGCCTGATTTTTAGGGATTATATAATAAATTTAACTATTTATGCATAGTGTAATTTATCTCACTAAACTTATGTAGAAGTTAAAAATGGAAAATAAATAAAACATGATGTGAATATAACTAGGGGATACACTAAAAGCCTCCAATTTTTTTTTTAATTTCATAGTGACTACGAATTTTTTATATTCCCTAAACTTATTCACAATAAATGTAACCATAAATGACTTATTCATGTACTAACATAATTCAATGAAAATTTATACTTTGCAAAAATATGACCAAGATCATTCTCAAATTCTATGTCTAATTTATGAAAACCTATTTCTCATTATAATTAGGAATGAAATTGGAAGCCCGAGTAAAACTGACAGTCAAAATCCATGTATTAATCCCAATAATATGTTCTTACCTCCATATCATCAAATTTTGTATGTTTTTATAACATTTATATCATAGGTTATGAGAAATCATGTGGCACATAAAAATACAATTTTTGTTTTTTCCGAGAGTAATATAATCCTTTAACTTAAACATGAATATTTTATCTATTTGAGCATCATATCATGGTAATGGAGGAAAAAATTTATTCTCTATTTTGTGTGCTCATAAATTCCCACCGTAGAATTTTACTCAATAGAAAAAATTAATTTAATTTTAAGGGATGAAAAGGTTATTTTATTAATTGTTTTGTAACCTAATAATTAAAGTGATTCTTATAGACCCTATTTATATGTGTGAGTGGGTATAAATATTATTAGTAGACTCAACCAAGCCTAAGTATAAGTCTTATTTTATCATAGACATAGTGTTAACTCCACAAAATGAGGCTCTCCAAGATGAGGATCTTGACTAGAGGGTTTTCTATAATGATAATTCATACCAGTATATGAGAGTGTATGACTATGAAATTTAATAAATTTCCATAGATTATGGGAACATTTCATGATTTAATAACATCTAGGTAATTTAAATAAACCTGACCATTTTAGATTCGTGGATAATGAAATCATAAATTAAATTTTCTGAGTTGAATTAATTGGATGTTGATATATGGTAATACATATATTAAACCACACCTAAACCATATACAATAGAATTCATTATTTTGATAAATTTTCTTTAGGACCATGAAAATTGTATTGGTGGTTACATGGTGGATCATAGGAATTTATTTCATTAACGGCATCTAGGTGTTTATTTTAGATTAGTTGATGAATATATTATCAATTATAGTGAAAGTATAAGTTAAAATGTCTCATGAATCAAATATATTAAGTTGGTTGATTAAATTTGTAATGTTCAGTTAGGGTTTGAGTACTATAAATGAGTCATTAATTGAGTATATCTTCATGATACGCATTAATGACATGTCATTGTTGGGGTAGATGAAAACTTCATATATATTAAGATAAAAATTGGACCACTGAGTGGATGATCTCAATGTACATCTAAGGAAGAATAATTTTAGTGTTTGGAATCTCTAAATAAAATGGAGGCATGCTCTATATGAGAATATAACCCCAATTTTTTTTCTTCAAAAAAACATGGAATATTTTATCCAGATTTTTTCCCAAGTTTGGGCCTATGTGTATGGAGTAGGGGGAATTTCCCTAACCTTTTCCTATACTAGTGGGTGTACTGATAATATATTGAAATTTCATATGGCTCGATTTAATTCCCCAGAATATTTTTTTATATTTTAATGTCATTCCCAATAATTTTTCTAATATAAGTTAATATGTAAGATTATAATGTGAAGAATAGTTTTTTTCACAAGAATAACATTAGGAGTTTTATCTGATTTTTTTTACAATTTATTCTTTTTTTGGGACTTTTGATGTGGACATTGTATCACTTTGTAGTTTAATGTTTGATATCCTAAAATAAAATGGGTGTAGGAAGATTTAGGCTAAAATTCTTTGAACAATGGTGTGTTTTAAAATTTAAGGTCTTAATGTTTTTAATGACTAGTATGTCATTGTTTAAGATCATAGAGATAAAAAAAGGTTGAATCTTTGTTTAAGTTCATAATTATGGACCAAAATGTAATTTTTTTTCTTATAATAAAAATTATATATGGTTATATCATTACTTATCCATCAAGTATTAATATGATCTAAACTAAATTGATGAATGAATACATTGTTATTATAAATGAAAAAGGGGTGAAATTTGTTGAAAGAATCATTTCAGGAACTATCTAAAATTTTTTCTATATCATTAGACCTAGTGAGAATTAATTAAATCTTAATGGGTCTAAATTTATATCTTTATAGGGTTTATACATCCATATTATATGGTATAAATTTTTCATAAGAAGCCATAATAATGGGAATAATAATAAATAAAAATAATTTTTATCAAACCACACATTATGGGTATTAAATTTGTGAAAAAATTGTATATTCTATCACTAATAAAGGGTTCATTACAAAGAATAGTGTTAGGTTGTTTCATGTAATAAATTTTATACCAAAATGTTTTCTTTTAGTTTGAGATCATATAGATGAGAAAATGTTTTGTGTAGTTTATACTGTTGAGACATGGGTTATTTCAATGAAAAATTGACCATCACTAAGATGAGTTAGTTTTCCTGATGGTGATGAAACAAACCCAATGTGAATGGGGATTAATTCCAATGAAAAACACCTTTGTAATAGATAAGGGTGTAACAAAATTATATTTTAAGGTTATATAGCTCAAACCAATATGGTTATTGTAAATTCAGTTCATATATATGAAACTAAAATATATAATTCTTAGTATTTGGTTATAGAATTGAGACTATCAACACCTAGTTTATACTCTTATAACATGGAGTAGATTTCATATAGGTTATCCATTTTATCATTATGTAATGAAATATAACACAATGTGAGTGAGGAATAGATCCAATTTTTTTCCAATTTTTTTTTCTTTTATGGAGATAAAGTGGATTGTGTACACCCAATAATAGCTTGACTGTGTCGAATGAGTCTTGTTATGAATCAGAATCTAATTTTATTTAATAGAGTGAATAATGCATAAGATTATACAAGAAAGAGATTTATCATATCCAATTGAACATATGGAATTAAAATTATGTAAAATATACCTTAATGTTTTTAATTAATATATGATGGGATGATGATACATATAAATAGGTTGATCATCAATAATAAAATGGAAACTACCTTACCATAAAAAACTGCCTATAGAATTGGGGAGACTCTCCTCTTGGACCATGAAAATTCATCGAGAGGATACTGAGCATCTTCAATCAAAATATATCATTCATAATACAATGGATGAATATTTATATTTGTTTATAATCTTCTTAATTATAGTTGTAAAAAATTATAGTGCGAAAGACCTTCAAGTCATGATGTATGTTTAAGGGAAAAAATAATTTTTTTAAAAGTGGTTTAAAATATTCTATAGATATACCCCTATATATTATGTAGGATATATATGAATACTTAGTATGATATACTATATTTTTTTAGAGGAAAAAACCTCTTGTGTAATAGGGTAAAATCTCATTTAGCATGAATAAGACCGAGGCCCTCATTTGAATAATGGGTTATTGACATAATTATGATAAACTCTCATATATGTCGATATAAGGTTCCTAGGTCTTTGGGAAGGCAATCCTAATGAAAATTATTAAATGGTCAGACAAACGAGTTCCCTAAAAAGGGGAATGTGGTATAGACTAAGATAGAAATCTTGGTGTCTTCATATATTCGGTGGAAATATGAATTGATCCATGAATGGTAATAGATAGTGATATCACCAGGGAAAGGAATAAATGATATTATTAAAAGTAAAGGATGGTATGCACCAAATGTGAATGAGTGGGAAATTTTTTATTGGGTGATATGTGGGTGAGATAGAGAGAAAATTATGGTTAGACCAAATACTAGTAATTTTTTAATCAATATGTACCTTTAGGGAAGAGGATCCATGACACATATAATTTTAGAAAATGTTGAATTTTTTCTTATGTTTGGTGAACCTCAAAATTTGTATAATAAAATGTGGAAAACATCGTGAAAATATAATCTCTTAAAAAAGGATTCGAAATTATATTTATCTCTAATAAATGTAGGGTCATATAGATTACATTCATGCCTAAAATATCAGGTTTTATATATCTTAAGTTCATATTGTAAGGACCTAAATAAATCTTATTTATTAGGGTTATACAACATAGTCTAAAACGATTCTTCTTAGTTTAAGGTCATAGATCTTATACCATGTCCTCATAGAGTTTATAATCTTATCAAATGATGTGGTTCTATTTAGTTTGACAACATAATGAGTGTAAAATTATCCATGGAATTAAATGAGGGGGTAAATATTTACTGTAGTTTTGTCTACATCCGTAGAACTAGAAAGCGTGTCTTGAATTTTATTTAGGACTATGTCTATTTTTAATGAGATTTGAGCCTATTTCATTTTATACTCAATATTTTTATAAATTATTAATGTATTTATAATATCATAAACTCTAGAAACCCTGATCTTGTATTTATATTACATTATCTGTAGAGAAAATTAAATTTCATAAAAGATTGAATATTTTGTTAGACATAGAAGATTAGATAAATACATAAATTATATTTTTAAAACTAAGATTGATCATGAATATATTAAAATAACTTTATTATTCCATTAATTAATTACTTGAAATTCACTCATAGTTCTCTTCTAGGTTTCTAAGGGAAAAGAAAAGAAAGAAGGGTGATATTCTCAATAAGGAGTTGAATACTATAGAATAATTCATGAAGAAATATGGATTAAGTTATATGGAAAGAATAAATTAACAACATTATTCTATAATAAACTAAATATGGGGACATTCTATATCAATGAAGAAAAATTAAAACATGGATAATAATAATCATTGACCTCATACTGATGGGATGCATAATTTGGTCATGAAAACATAATGTCAAGGCCTTATTAGAAGACACTATCATGTTATGGGAATAATTATACCCCAAAAACCAACTTGTTCTCTCTTGTGAGACCGGTCAATTAATTGAAGGGATATATAATTAAATTCCCCACCCACGACATGATTAAGTCTAATGCATTCACTATAACTGTCCTCAATTCTATTCATACAATTTCCTAAGGAACATGTTGTATGAATAAAAACATGGAAATTTTTTTAATGATAAATAATGAAAAAAATACTTCCCAACTAAATATAGTAATCTTGGTTTCTAGGTGGACATCGATTAGTCAATATATAAGTTATGTTGTACTCATCAATGTAATAGAAAGTATCGTTATCAAAGAAATATATTGGTGAGGGTACTTGAAATGTGTTTTTTAATACTTGGAATATATTATTTGGGTTCAATAAATTACATTGATAGGATACTAGAGAAATTGTAGAAAAAATACTTCATCCTAGTTTATTAAGAGTGATTGAATATTCTAAAGAATATCCCCCAAGAGTGTCCATTCAGGTGTCTAGTCATGTGCCCAATAGTCATGCATCAGGGTGATGATTGATTCAGTGCTAAAAAAACATTTTTTTTGTGATTCCAAAAGGTTTATATGTGATAATTTTTTTTCCACATTCTAGTATCTCAACATGAATTTATTATCTTGGAAATTACACACACTTTTACTTTACCAAAACATATAATGGGTTTTCCATCATATAAGAGACTGAGTTTTATAATGGTTTTGGTAACTATTGAATCAAAATAATATGTGGGAGCGCTATCAAGATATAATTTTAATTATATTAAAGATAATTAGTAACATGGTAAAATTTATTCCATTACACAATATTCACAACATAAGAGGAAATAAGTGATAATACAACATGAGTCCCAAAGATTGAAAATTAAGAGAGAAATACTCAATTATGTTTTGGGTTAGACTCTTGAAGTAAAGGGATTAAAATGGATCTTAAAATACCATGAATTAACTAATTTGATGATATAACATCTCAAATATGTAGTATATATACACCAAATAAAAGAATTTAGTTTCCTAATACAAAACATACCTCTAGTAGATAAATTTGGGATATAAAACCCCTATCTTTTTTCATTAATTCCCTGAAAAAACTTTAAAATATTGTATTAAACACATATCTATCTTAATATATTTATTAATAACCTTAATAATATCTAATTTAATCTATACAATTTTTAAATGGTTATTCCCTCTATGAAGTCTACCTAATTTCAACCTCAGGTGATTGTAGTTTTGATCATTTGTACTAGTATAGTGATTATGGGGCCGATTTTAGTGATTATTTTAAATTTAATCTCTACTAGGTCATTAATTTTATCATTAGGTATGATTAATAATTATTTAAATAGATTTAAATTCCTTTTATTATTATTTTACTCTTTATCCATGAATATAAAATGGATAAGAAGTCTTGTTTAATAACTCTCGACAATCGAAGGGTGTTTTCTTTGTCAATGAATTAAATATTCATAAAATATGTCCAAAATAAAAAAATATATTTATTTACCCATTTATATTGTATTATACATGAAATTATGTTCCTATATTCTTTCATGAAATATATTTATAGAATTGTTTAAGTAGGTTGTTAAACGAACCAAAGATGAACATTCCATGATTTAATGAATGATTATGAGGTGGTTATTTTAATTTCATAAAACCAAAATAATGATGATATTATTTAGTGTTTATTATTTTTATATATTATAATTTTTATGTAATTATAATAAAAATTAATGGATAGGAAAATATTACTCAATTTGAATATAATATTATACTTTTATTATTCTTATTTTAAATGGTTAAATTATAGATGACTATTTGTTGATCATATCATTGATAGGTTCCAGAAATTTTCAGGAAATAACCACAATGGTATAATAAAAAATTATATTTTTTCTTTATTTCTCGCATTAGTTATATCCCTGAAAGAAGATGGTGTAAAATAGAACATGTTATGTCATGGAGATGGTAGTCTCCACAACACACAAAGGACGCTTTAATTTCTCTTAAGGGAAAGAGGGAGGTGATTAGTGTTTATATAAATAATATAAAAAAAGTAGTATACTATTAATACAATATTATTATTAAAAAATTGGGAAACTTTAATGTGAAATGGAAAGATAAAATGAATATATGTTAGCAAAAATATTGAGCTTACATTGAGAACATTGAGACTCACTTGGTGGATTCCTTGGAAAATAATGGATTTGGATAATATTATATAAAAATAATATTATGAAATTTAAATATTATTCTATAGGATGGAAAGTGTTCATAGTTTTAAGAGTGAATATAATTTTTGGATTGGTCTTGAAGGAGTGGTGAGAGGCTCGTTTATAAGTGGTCAGAATGTAATTTTTGTATATATTTCACCATAGTATAATTGGATCACATGTTATGCATTCCTGGTAGATCCAAAATTGAAAAATAATTTTTTGGGAAAGATATAAGGCCAATACAAACCTTATAAAATCAATTATAAACATGTTCTTATCAATTTTTAAGCCTTTTATCCCATGAATTATTACTTTTACCATTTAATCTTTTACTGTGGTAACTAGATTTTACCTAAGGTAACATAATATTTATGTCTCAAAATATAGTTTTCCTTGTTAGGTAATTTGGATATAATAATTATAAAATTCACATCCATTTATTATGTTTCTAT
The DNA here is from genome assembly GCA_963277665.1 of Viscum album. Classification (NCBI taxonomy): domain Eukaryota; kingdom Viridiplantae; phylum Streptophyta; class Magnoliopsida; order Santalales; family Viscaceae; genus Viscum; species Viscum album. The sequence goes on along the minus strand of OY728165.1, from coordinate 1,327,969,316 downwards.
TTTAGAAAGTATTAAAATTTTATTTTAATATATAAAATGTATAATATATTAAAAAAATTATTAATAAATTTTTTTACATAGGTTCTAAAATATGATTCATTGTTCTTCAAAATATAATATATATTTTAAATTTTATAATTTCAATTATGAACTAAATATTTTTTCGAGGAAATGCTTTAATAAATTTATATGTCATAATCATATATTAGTAGTGGCATAAATGTCGTAGTATGTTTAAAAACCGTATATTTCACTATTCACCTATAAACCATTTTTTAGAAAACTAAAAAAAATCATATTATGATAAAATCATTATGAATAATAAAAAATAGAGTTTAACTTATTAAAATAAAATTATACTAAAAAAATTAATTTTTTTACTATACTTAGGAATAAAGGCTCTTTATAGCGTGATATTTTGGGCTATGGTGTGTACCTACTACTGTAGGGTCTCATGTATTACATTATATCCCCATAAGTAAATTCTTACTTGAAATTGGGGTATATATCAGCTATTAAAAAATGTGGGTACTACTTATGAATATCTTCTTGAAGGTCCTAGGTTGTCTATTCTAGACTGTGATTTCTCTAAAGGACTTTAACCAATCGAGTTCTTCAATTTTGAAGTACTTTCTCTCTATTATACTCAATCTAGAAATCCTATTACTAATAAGACTTGTCAGAATACAATTCTATTCCCTAATATGTGATAACATTATTTCGATCTCATTTATATTTCGTCATTAATGAAAGAAGGAATATTTTATGCACCTTAAAAATATTGGGTGACATTGAAAATCGGCAAGTTACACCACCAATTCATTCTAGTGTTTCATAAGGGAAAATGTACCTATTTCCTAAAATCCCCTATTTACCAAACCATAAAACAGCTTTTCATGGTGAATCCTCCATGAATACATGGTCACCCACTTAAAATTCCATGTATTTATTTCGATTTTTATCATAGCTCATTTGTTGACACTGGGATTCATTAATATGATTCTGAATTTTCCCTACCTTAATAGTTTTTACATCTACAAGATCTATTCTAAATTAAATTATTTCTACATATTCATCCCAATAGGTTAGATTATAACACCACTTCCCATATAGTGCTTCATATATTGCCTTATAGATGCTTAAATGGAAGCTATTATTGTGTGAAAATTTCCCCAATGATAAATATTGTTCCCATATACCATGGAAGTCAAGAGAACATGACCTCAGAATCTCTTCCAGTGACTACATAGTTAATTTAGACTTCCAGTTAGTCTAGGGATGATATTTGGTGCTTAAATTTATTTTAGTGTTAATATCCCTTTCAAAACACGTCTATAATTTTTATTTGAACTGAGGTTTATGATCAGATATAATCGATATTGGTGAACTATAAAGCCATACGATTTCATAAATTTAGAGTCCAATAAAGAGCTTCACGTTTAGACATTCCCTTATCACTATTATATGAGAATACTTACTAGGATGATCAAATATGGACTATATAAAATCATTATCCCATGGATTCTTTTAGATTTAAGTGAAAAAGTACGTTATAATATTGTCCCACTTTAAAATAAGAATGGGTAGAGGTTGCATGGCTCACTTAGGATGTTGTCTCGTAACCTTTAACAACTAAACTGCAAAGCATCTGGAAACATAATACATTATTTATCCCTTCATACAATCCCATCCAAAATCATCTTTTGAACCCATATAAATCTTTTTCTACTACATTTTTTAGAGAAGTTTGAGCAATGTGATTTATCTAGAAATTTTGTTTTCAATTCTGGTACAAATGGAAGAAATAACCACTTCCCAATCATAAATACTCAATATATATAGATTAATTCTATGAATTTTCCAAAATTTACTCCTTTAATATTACTTTTTATATTTTCCTCATCCAACTAGGATATGTTTATCTTTTTTAGTAAGAATTTTATTGAAATTTCTTTGAAAATAAATGATTACTCCACTTACCTAAAAATCAGTAAATCCATATTTGATAGATGCATGTTTATAGGATCCATGTTAATTCCTTTATTTTAAACCAATACATCATTCCTCCAACTCAATGAATCATCCAACTTTTTTCCTTCTCAGGGTGGTATTATATTGAGTAGTCATAGTCCTTTAATAATTCCATGTCAATTCTTTGCCTCATGTTAAGCTTTTTAGAGGATAAGATATAATTAAAACTATTTTGGTCTTTATATATAACACATAATTCAACATAAAGGCCATGTCTCTATATTTTCAAATCAAAGATTTTGGTTTCCATTTCAAGACCATCATTTTAGTAGTTATAATCACGGATTTTTCAATTTCCTTCCGCATTCACCCTATCATTCTATATAAGGATGCAACCAAGTCCTTTCTTCAAAGAATCCATTTATATTACAAATCATTCCTTCCCCAATGGAATATTTAGTTATAGTTCATTATTCATTCTACTCTTCTAATCTTTAAAACATTCATTATATTTATTAACCATGTGAATTTAACCCCTTTATGTGATTGCTTGTTTGATGGGTTGTCCAATCAGGTAAAATCAAAGATGAAACATAGGTATTCTCATACTAAACCTAGGAAGAATTGCATCTTAGTTATATTAACTAGGGTAGGACATTATTTGAAAATCATTGTCTTTAAATGGTCAACCTATATTCCATTTATAAAGGCAATATGGTCAAGGAAAGAAACTTTATTGTTAAAAATTCAAAAGGCTATATTTCCAATTTAATTCCTTTTTCCGAAGGGTCTCCATAAATATATTAAGTTGAATCTCATGATATCAGATATCATAGATTATATTAATATATCTTCAATGAATACCACCATAAAACTATCAAGATACTCCTTGAATACTATAATCTACATATCCATAAATACATAAGGTTCATTAGTTAGTATGAAATGTATTACTATAAACTCATAATGACTATAACTTTTTTGAAATATCATTTTCATTGTATTATCATTATTCACTATTAAATGATGATAAAAAATAGAAGATTAATCTTCAAAAAGAATTAGGCTCATTAATGTTGATCAAATAAGTCATCAATTTCAATTCTATGATATTATTCTTTATATGAATGACATTCCTTTTTATTAATGCAAAATATTATATAATCTTTCATATTTTTAGGAATAAAATAGGGTCTCCCCATAGGGAAACACTATGGTTTATAAATCTATTTTTACACAACTCCTGTTGACATTTCTTTTACTCCACTAACTATATGGGTTTCATTCTATATGTATGTTTGGATAATGAAGTTGCATCCAGAATTGGTTCAATAGTGAACTCTACATCCCAATCGGGTGAATGAAAATGAAATTCATCAGTAGAAATAAATGATCCTTTATGAGGCTTTAAATATTTTTTTTAAACACACTATTATTGACATTATTTCTATTAATAAGTTCAGAAATAGTTGTCGGATGATGCTAGAAAGTTTCCCTAAATTTATTATGAGGCATTCTTAAAAAAGTTAAATGATGATGATTTATTCATGAATTCATCCAACATCACAAAAAAATCTCGATGAAAGATATCTTTCAAAGGGGAAATCAAGTTTACCAGATTTACACCATCATGAAATGATCACTAGACAAATATTTCCAGATGTTGTTATTCAGACAGACCAGACATATAGTGAGAATATGGAGATGCAATGGTATGGAATACACTGTGAGATAAGTACACAATTTTTATCAAATGAAAAAATATTGGATAATCATATGGACCAGAATTTAATGATATTAGATAGATATTCATTAGAAGTTAAAGTTTTTACATTGGTATAAAGACTTTTTAAAGGAAAGTCATTGGTTATAAAAGAGTACATGCTGAATTATAATGGTTGTTTAAAGGTAGTGGAAGATAATGTAAGGGGTAATCCAATAATTCCTTGAATAAAGTTAATTTTATCAATGTGTAAAGGTTAATGAAGTCTAATGGCTGAAAAAATCGAAAAATACAGTAGAAAAAACATAGTTTATGTTGTAGATAATTATCTGTAAGACTAAGTCTGAAGAATGAAATAAGTAATAATATATAAAAAATAATTGTGTAACCTTATAAACATGTAAAATAATATACCAAATAAGTCATTAGAAGTTACAATAATTTTAAAACACATAAGTGTTATAACATCAACATTCATTGGAAAATGGAGTTTCTTAAAAATAGTATCTACAAAGTTCAAATGAAAAGAGTTGTTTATATGTTGTATGATGTTCAAATTAAAAAAAAATAAGTTACAAAGGAATTAGTTTGAGCCCATTATATTATAACCCAACAAATCATGAAATCTATTAGAAAAAAATACAAGAAGAGAGGCAAAGAGGTGTAAGGGATGAAGAAGGTGTCATTGGATAAATGAGCATCAGATGAAAATTAATCATGTCAGCTAATGGATAATTTAAAGATGTTGTACTAGACTGATTTTTTCAATACAATATGTGTATACATTTAATTCTTGGGGAAATATGGATATATAGAGTTATCCAATGAAATTAATGTGGGGGACTGAATATTTTTCATCAAACGGAGTAGTTCCTAAACAAGGTACTGGGTAAACATTCCAAAAGATTGATATTTTAGGAATCCTTACATAAAATTCTAAATCCCATCAAAATTATGATGTTGATCCAATATATCATTGTTTTTTCTAGAATATATTATGAATAATGAATAAGATTCTAAATATTGAATTTAAGGATGTTTGAGGAAGCTAGGAGATTTTGATTTTTCATGAAGCATTGAGAATGTTCTATAAGAATCTAGAAATAGTTTGAAGTTTCTAGTGAATTTCATTTAAATATGTATACTAATTTGGGTACCACTTTTTCTATTTTAGGAACACCTTTAAAAAGTGTGTGTAAATATGAGTTTTATATCCCCATTTATATGTGAAAATAAGATTTTCCAATAATGTTTTGAGCAGAATGATTTTCAAATAGAATTGGATGAAGAATAAGAGAGGAACCATATTGGGTAATCCGATAACAATTTATAGCAATGTTACCAAAACGTTGTTCAGTTCAGACATCAGATAATGGAGTCAGTCAGAGTTACCAAATAGAGTATATCAAACAGTGTATCCAAGAAGATTATGATAAGTAGCACATTTGTTCAGTGGATAGAAGTCATGTTAGAAACTATTTAATTTTTTTTTGAGGTGGCCTATTTATAGGATATTGGATTAAGTTAAGTGACCCATGATGGACTGTTACCATATAGAGGAAAATGGGAAGAAAAATACTCAATGAAATTTCAGTGGCATGTTGAAAAAATGTATTACTCTTTTTTTTATTTGAATCATAAGAGGAACTATTGAAACAGACATGTGTCAGTATGATCATAACTTTTTAGAGATATATATATTCTAATAGGAGTTTGATATTATTGTATTAAATTATTAGTAATAGTGAATTTCTAGGAATAGATGGTATTCTCTATGAAAATGATGTTGGTTCTCACACTGAGGTCAATCCTTGTTAATCTTATATGTCATTTTTACATTCTTATCCTTTCATGGATGTTATATTGTTTCATAAAGTTGATAAGGATAATCAAAAAAATAATTTATGAGGATTACTTCTAAAAATTATAAATTCATAAAAGGTCACCACTAAATAAACTACCCACCCCTTCTTATGGTTTATCAAGATCCTAAGAGGATTCAGTTAGTATTAGAACCAAGATCCCCCCAACATATCCTTACCATGAAAAATCTCAACATCATGAACAATAAAGGTATTCATATCATTTACTAAAAAATTATAATTGTTGGAAAAGTAGAATGATAACCAATATTCTATCTCTTGTTTGAGACTTAGTTGATGTAGCTATAGTTTGGTTTCCACACATTTAGAAAAATAAGCCTTTGATGTTTGATAAAAATTAAATATTGATGAAAGCACCATCATTCAAATAAAGATGGTTTATCTCTTAATGAATTACATAAATGTAATATTTCATAAAAGTTGAATAATACACTATTATTAAAATATTATAACAAGTATGTAAATTATTTTGAATTAATAATAAATTTGAAAATCCCTGATGTGGATATTTTTAACCCCATTAATTTTGAACATAATAAATATGATGAAATGAATGAAAAAATTATTTTTATCATCAAAAATCTCAAAATAATTAGATGAAAAAATATAGGAAGATCAAGCATAAATGTTTTGATTGTGGAGGAATTGAAAATTCTTCTATGAATTTTCCTAAGAATGGAGTTTTATAATATGAAGGTGATTATAAATAAAATATTCTAAGAAAGAAATGGAGAAAAACATCTAAGTTAGATTAAAAATACACTAGTTGTATGAAATTTGTTTCTAAATATAGAAGAATTATGTTGAGTATGAATTTTGTGAATGAATTTTAAAAAAACAATTCTCTAGAAATTGAAAATTTAGAGAAGTTTCGATATTTCATTAAAAATGTTGTAATAATGAAGTTACTTCAATCGGTTAAGGTTAATGAGGTGAAGATACTTATGTATAATATCTTTAGAGATTTCAATATTTGAAATTTTCTATGAAAAACACATAACATAAGAAATAAATAATAATAAAGAAATATTTATGTGTTAAAAATAGTGTAGTAATGTAAGATCTATTTAAAAACTAAGATCTATTCATTGATAAAATTAAAAACTTCATATAAAATTTGATAAACATGAAAATATGGTGAAAGATGTCACTATGAAACCCATTACTAAGTAAAATGATTTATTGAAAACAAAATTAATATTTCTTAAGGTTAAAATAACCTTAATTAATATGGGTGAAAATTTCAACAAGGGTTTATAGATAATATATGAAGCATATCACGATACTAAGAAAAATCCTCTCAAGAATTAAGTGACATCTTTACCCACTAAAAATTAATGTTCATTCGATCATTATAAACACCATAGTGTAAATTTTTTTTTGGAAAACCTGTATTTTATAGGGATATGAAAATAATGCCATGAAATCTGAAAACAACCATCATAATAAAATTTTACATCTCTAGGGGGAAACATGAACAATAGATGTTATGAACCACAATAAGAATTATACAGAGAATAATAATTTTCTGATATAATATCAAGATTAAATGGGATTTTTATTTCTTAGGTGGAATCTATGGGAAATAATATTATAAATTTTAGAAACAATTCTCTCTCTATAGTAATTGGTATGAACTAAGGGGAAAAATAGATAATGAAAATTGATTACCTTTCCTATGTTATAGGAAGAAATAAAAGAAAAATATGATGCAATAAAATTTCAAATGATAAATTAGTTTTTGTTTCATAGAATATGTTTGTTTCATATATGACTAACTAGGTCACAGTACAGACAAATTTTTGATAAATCTTCTGTGATAAGTTTCCTATGATATCAAAGAAAAGGAATCAAAAAATAATAATGTTAATGAAAGAGATTTTTTTGTATAGAATGTTCTATAATAAATTAAAAGGAACCAACATTAAATTATTGAGATTTTTTTACCCTCCCACATTATAATTTATATAAATATCATGAATGATGTTAAAAAATTATTAAGAGGAGAATTTACTTTCATAAATGATAATTCCTTAAAATTCAATTAATAGTGATCGTGAGATTGAGTCTTAAATACTGAAATAAAAATAAAATTTTTATGTTGATGGGGTTAAACACAACACAATAAATTTTAGACATTTTTGTGATGATTTTAAAGAAGTTATGTTCATAAAATATTCTTGTGTCATAAAGTTCTTTAAAATGGGAAAATATTTACTAAGGGGGAAAGAACCAGTATAAATATTTTTTATATTTGAGAACATTGTAACTCATGTTACATTAGTGCCATGATGAAAATAAGTTATGGAATTAAGAAAATAGGAATTTTGGCTATAAAATTCTGAAAAAACATTCCAAATAAGATGTTGCAAGAATCTTACAAAAAATAAATATGAAATAATATTATTTTTCTGAAACATGTCAGAACGGGATGATGGTTGTGGGAAGGCATAATAATGTTGAAATCAAATCCACCAGACCATTTTGGCATATAAACTTTGATCTTCATAGGCTAATGATATATCATTAAATTAAATTGGATTTTTAATTTATAACTTCTATTTATTACTTCATATATATGACCAACATAATTGTTATGAATCTTAAATTATAGGCTGTATAAATCATTATATTTTATAGAAGGGAAGGATGAAGAGAGATGGGTGTTTATATATTGAATCTAGTAACTTACAATAGAAAGGAGTATAAAATAAATTCTTTCAATCTTTATCAGAAGAAATGTGGAATGAAATAAAAATAAATTTCTCTATAAAATCCTCAATAAAAAGTAGTGGAGAATAAGAAAAAGTAATTGTTTAGTGGAAATGGGAAGAAAAGTGTGGGATGAATATAAATATTCAAATATTTTATGAAGATAAGTTGCTAGTACAAATATTCTTGTAAAAAATATATATTTATTACAATATGAATGAAAAATTATTTTTTATGAGATGTGGTATAAGAAAAATCCTTTAGTGAAATATTTTACGGTTTTTGGGAATCCTTTCTTTATAAAAAATAAAAAAATCTTGATCTTGGATATTTTGATGAAAATACGAAGAGTGAATTTTTCAGGGATATTCATCTTAAATAATATGTTATAAATGATGGAATAAATTTCATTAAAATTTTGATGATTTATATTTTTTGAGAGTTGTTGAAAATCCATATTAATTAACAAATGATGTTGAAAATGTTATTAAAGATAAATTTAAAACATATGATGAGAATAATAAAGGTTAAGAGTATTTTGAACCAAAATATTTAAAAAGTGATTTAGATTAATTGTGTTATGAGGAAAGTGAGACAATAAGAAAATCTATTAAACTTCATACATTACAAAAAATAGTTGAATCTTGAAACATCACTGGAAATCAAAATGCTCTAGTTTATACAATTAGGAACTTGAGGTTCTAAAAATAGACATCTATAATCTCAAAGGATGAACATGAATCTTTTTCATATGTAGTTTAAAATAAATAGTTTGTACAAACTATGAATGAATATTCAGAATGGATAGAGAATAATAGAATCAGAGAACTTTTTTCTTAGCCAATAAGATATAATATTATATGAATAAAGTGGGGGTTCAAAAAAAGATGAATAAACATGGATAGATATCATGAAAAAAATCATTATTTTTTAAATGGGTACTTATATGTGTAAGGATTATATTTTGACGAAATTATCTCCCATATTATTATATATGAAACTGTAATAATTTTCTATGAAGTTACTTGAATCATTATTATAATTTTTATCATATAGAGTTCAAATTGTATGATCCGGTATTTTCAAAAGGTATGTTTTTTTTATGTTATGGATTGGGTCTCTCTTTATGAAAAAATAAGTGTTTCCCTAAGTGATTGTGAAGGCTCGGGGGTGCCTTGGGGGATTGGGATGTGAAGAGAAAAACAATCAGGCCAAGCGTTGCTAGGTGAACGGTCTACACATGGTTAAGGGAAACTGTGTGGATAGACCATGAAGACCATCCATCCTCAGATAATAGCCTCTGCATGGTCTGACAATGGTTAGGAAAAACCATGCAGGATCCCATGAAACCATGCGAAATGGGTGTCTTCAGATAGTAGCTTTCGTATGGTTTGCGCAAGGTTTGGAAAATAGTGCGGATAAACCGTGCAGCCTAGAAAAGTTGAGAAATTTACCAAATTTCCATCTTTGGATTTAAAACCCCAACTCAGGACATTCTTCCATTTCATCCCTTGAAACCCTAGTGACAAACCATTCTGACCAAAGTTTCCAAGAGGTGGGTTTCCATTGATTCTTGGTCGTTTGGAGAGTCATCGGTTGTGGATCGAAGCTTTGGGTAAGTCTAATCCTCTCCACCCCTCTCTTTTTCAGATTAGGGATTGTGGTTTCTCCCATATTCTTCTGAATCTTTGAAACCCTTTGTTTTTCATTGGAACCTTGTATGGGGTATCAAGGGGTTCTTGAATCCAGATCCAAGGCCATTGATAAGAGTGCGTTCATCACCAGATTCGAGGTAGGTGTTCTATAAGTATTATCCCATAGTTTTACATTATATTTCTGCATTGAATATTGTGTTTTTCATTTTACCTCCATGGGTTCTTAGTTCCTTTGGGGTGATTGATAAAAATGGGGGATCATGCAACCAATTGAAACCCTCACGATCTCCATGGGATGTATGGAGGAGGACTTGACCATTTTAGGTCCACCCATGCGGTGTGCCAGAAAACCCAGACCTAGAGTATGGTAGGGTTATGTGAGGGGTCGCCAAATAATGATGTATAATCAATGTAGAGTATGTCTTAATGGAGGATTGAGTTAAAAATGAAATAATGATAAATATGCCTAGGGTAATACAGGCATAAGGTGTTGTTGGAATGACATGAAAATGGGTGGTTGTGATAAAAGGATTTATGTTGATTGTTTCATGAATTATGGTTATAAATTCCTAAGGGGATTATGGAATACTAAATGGTGACATTGAAATTGGGTAATAGAATGTGAAATGGGGAATGTGTTAATAAAAATTAATGAGGGAATAGACGAATTTGTGGAATTGGTTAATACACTATATTTAGGTTGTACACCTAAGTGGTTGAATGCAATAAAGGGATTATGTTATGAGATATGAGGATTGTACAAGAAATGAATAAGTGGGGTAAATCTTGTGAAATGGTAAATGGGATAATGAATGGAAAATGATGAATTGGCTACGAAATAGCGGTTGTTTAATACACCTAATGGGTTAAGGCACAAGAATGAGAACTTGGATAATGGAAATGAATTGAAATTGGTAAAATTGTTAATAGGTTATGGAATAGATTTATTCACATGTTTTTTATAAATTATGATTGATGAATTTCAATGTCATTAGTTTTGTTATGTGGTATTATGGCATAGTTGTGGTGATTGATTTGTAAGCATGTGAACATGGCTTGGTAGAGTGGGGTGTCGAGTTGAGGCTGTAATCCCACAAGTCGAGTTAGATTGAGGCTCTAAACTCCACCCCCAAATTCATGGGTTTGGGAAGGGGATTAAGTATCTATTCCCCTAACAGTTTCATTCCACCCGGACTAAGGCTTCGTGATGAGGAGAATGTGTTGATGTGATATGTGGATCCCTAGTGAGATAGGGACTTGATTTGTTTCCCCTATGCATTATGATAGATATCCTTATACCCTTGCATAAATATTTATTCCTAACCCATGTAACATGTGATCAATATGGATTATGTAATGAATATGGTATAAGAAATGGAATTTGGATAAATAATAGTCATGAATTAAATGAACCTTGTAAACTAATGGAACCTGAACTTCCCTTGCATAATTACCATTTATTTTTACCTACATGAACTATATTTTATACTGGATATTTTGTAGAAACCGTTGGTGGTGGACTACTGAGTTTGGTACTCATACCCTGCTCAGGCCGCCATTGGGTACCCGAACAGATCTCTTGGATGCAGGTTAGGAAAAGGGAAAAGGCCATACATGAAGAAGTTTATTTGGGACCAGAATGTTCATGGGGAGGATCCAGACATACAGTCGGGACCCATTTTGAGTTTAGTTGTTTGTCCCACTTTTGGGTTTCATTCACTATGCACTACTAGTATGACATTAAATCATTGTATTCGATTTGTGGTTTGTACCCCTTTTTGGGAAATTCTTTGTTAGGCATGTTTATTGGTTATTCATTCAATTTCTGCTATTTATATGGTGTTCTTCTATGGCTGTCTTTGATAAAGAGGGTATATTCTCCCCATGTGACTTATTAGAACCTCTTCTATATTTTGCAACCTCTAGCATATGAGGAGGCGCACAAGAGGTCATGAGATGACTCAGATCGAAGCACCAATTTAGTGGATTCTGTGTCAGGGGCCCAAAAAAGTGGTATCAATGGAGATCTTTTTATTTTAATAATATTTGGTAATGGTAGACATGATATTTGGAGGTGTCTATCCATGGTAATGAGATCGTTATTGGGATTATTTAACCCATGTATGAGGGGAAACCCATATCACCCTAGGTGGGAATTTTTTTCTTGATGTGTGTTATTACAGTTGAACGATATTTCACTATTGGGTGATGCACATGTTGTGGGATTTGACTGATTTATGATATCTTTCTCATTGTTGGAATGGCATGGGGTTGTGCATTCATGCATCATTTTAAGCACATAAAGATATAGGTGGTATACATCATTATAGTCACACAAATAGGATGGGTGTGCGGGGCATAGAGAGTAGAATGAATTTTCTTTCTTTCATAATTATGATGAAAATGATGCCTAATAATGGTAATGAAAGGGGGTGAACAAAAGGAATGCAGATGAATAGTTAATAAATAACATGTAAAAAATAAATGATAGTTATGGGTTAAATTTTTGGGATGTGATAAATTAGAAAATGTTGAATCTGATTCTAAAGAAAAAAAGTGTTGTATAATGACGGTAAAATTGTTAATGAATTTTTCTTAATTAAAGGGGTCAATGTGATAAAATAATGATTGTAACAAGTTGTGAAATGGGAAATGTTCCTAAGAGGAATGGATAATGTCTTAAAAGAAGAATTGGTTTGAAGAGGCATTGAAGAAATAATCATGATTAAGTAAATTGGTTACCCATGTTGACCATGACATGCAGTAGGTATGGTAGAGGGTAGTGTTTCATGTGTGATGTTTATCGTTGGGATAGAGTATGAAGAATGGTTTGTTCAAGGTTGTGAGCATGGGGATGTTTTCTATCTGTGGTTAAATCCTTCTAGTGATTCTCTAAAGTGTATGGTGAACGATATGTTAAAATTAGAATGCTTGGGTTCAAAGTTGAGTATCCTTAATGCGGTTGGTTTTACCCTTGTATGTGTGGGTTGGGATTGTGAGAGTTCCAAAATAGAGACTTGGGTTTTGAATTGTGAATCCTTTTCGGTTGTGATATGGCCTTGGTGGTCTTTTAGGGGACCCTTGGTGGGGTTGTGGCCTTTGGGTTGTGATGTGTTGTTCGGTAATGTGAGTGAGATAACCCTCATGTTCGGTGACTATATGGAGTACATGCTGGACCATAAAAATGGTGCCTAGGTCTTGGTGACCTTTTGAGTTAAGACCTTGGGAGTTGTGTCTTAGAACCCAAAGAGTATGTCATGCTTGTAGTGCCGATGAATGTGTATGCCTTTGGTGTGGAGCCTAGAGTAGATGATTTTTTGTTCGCTAAGCAGAGTGTGCACCACAATGGAAGTGAGACTTCCATCTAAAGGCATTGATTTGATCGTGTAATGATATGTGGTAGAGAGAGGACCAATGTCTTTGCTTGGTTTTGATTCTAGTCTAGGGATTTGGTATCCTCCAACCTTCATGGTGACCTATGAGAGATCTGAGACAATGTTTCTAGTACTTTTGGGTGTGTGGAACATGTGTAGATGTTTTGGGATTTGGTAGTGGGACCCAAATTTCCCTATGGTGTAGGTTTTTCCTTTAGGGCTAAGTGGGATGGTTGATGTATGGTTGTTCCACTCGAGTTGTGGTTACATGTTGATAGTTTCAGAAATAAAGGGTGAATTCATTAGTGGATAGCCCAGGGATGTATGTGTCTTGGAATATGAAGCATGAGAGATGCTACTGAGGTGGTGTAAATTCATGTTTAGGATGGTCAAGTATGTACGGTTCTCCCATAAGGGCACCCTGGTGCTTGTGATGGGATGTAAGATTTTTTTTAAGGGTTGTACCATATAAATTCATGACTCTCACTTTTTGGGATGATGACTAACGGGGGTCTTGAGGTTTTATCTGAATATAAAGGATAGAGTGGCGGGAGTGGGGTTATATTCCCTTACTTGATGGTGACACCCGAGGTGAGGGTGGTCACATGGCTGAACTTGTTGTATGAGTGTTGTGGTTTTTGGGAAAGGTGAAAAGGCCACCTTAGGGCGGATGAAGCTTACTAACCAAGAGATAGGGTTAGGTAACTATTCAAGTGATGGGTTATAGGAATGTTAAGGTTGTTTTGGTGAGATACTGATGGTTTGGATGGTGTTGCATACCATGTGAATGGATTGTTGGATGTGACGGACACATCAGAATAACTTGACTAGTGTTGTAGAAATAGTTCCATATGAAACATTGGTTCATGGTTTCATGGTGGTTTGGTTGTGGAGTGATGGTATTATGTAGTTAGAAATAAAACCTAAGTGGTGGTGGTTAAGTGTTGATGAGACTTCTTTGATAGGAAGGCCTGAAATCCTTAGAAGGTCATGGTGTCCCATAGTTCGACAATAGACATGGATAAGTTGGTGGCAGTGTTCCTTAAAAACTTCTTAGAGTAAATCACCTAGTGACGAGCATGCCCAACATCTTCACATCATCCCAAGTAAATTGTGAAGCTTTGGCTCATGCCAAGAGCCATGGAGGTGTTTGGTTGGATTCTGGACATCCTGGAGTTATGCTCATGGAAACGGTATATTCAGAGCATTATGGTGGGATTGACACCCTCAATGGCTTGGGGTGGGTTCCCTAGGAAGGATTTAATGTCAATGAATGCCACATGTTCTGTTCATGGAATCTGGGAACGAGCAATGGGTGACATTCAGTTTCTTGTTTTGAAAAATCTAGTAATCCAGGTCAATGTTTTGGAGTTCAGTTTGTGATGGGGTATAAGATGTGGTGGTTGGAATCCCTCTTACAAGGAATGGTAACAACATTCCTACGGTGGGGAGTGATAATTTAGTCTTATATATGGAGAGGAGAAAATCGAGCTACTGTAGTGGCATTGGGATTATAGTAAGGAACCTATAAAGTTCTTTTTAGGTTCCTCAGAGAGGTCTGTTGGCCTTGGATGTGTTGACTGATGAGAAAAGGGTTGGCTTTGAGCTCATGGTGGTTATATGTGAAGCTTGAAATGGTTCTACTGAATCATAATAGGGTGTGGTTGAGTATGAAAATAGGTTTTGTTAAGGGAGGTCGGGTTCTATGACACCAATGAATGTTGGGGTTAGAATCTGTAATTTTTCCTTGTGTGGTTTTGGGAACGTTGTGAAGTGAGTGGACCTTGGCCATGTGGTGTGGTGTCATGCCAAGGGTGTAGTTCGATGAATGTATGGAGGAAGGTAATTACATGATAATGAATTCTACTAGAATTTATGAAATGACCTCAGTGGGTGTGTGAGATGACAATGATGGGCCTCAAGTTGGAAAACACTTTGGGAAGGTGAGAATGGAGTAGTGTACCATTAGTGGAAGATGGGTGGTCTAGGGCATATCATTCAGGTGTGGTCTGACCCCAGATGATAAACATGAATTTTTGTGGTGGGAGAGACCCACATCTTGATTAATATTGTGGTAGTATGTTCCTCTTGAAATGGAGTGGTACCTGAGTGAGGTTTTGTTAATCTTAGTCCTTGAATGGATAGTACGAAGATGTCCTTCCGAATGGTTTTGACGGTGCAACTGGATGCCAATGTAGGGTAATTCCCTAGAAATTCATGGGCATAGTAAGTTGAAATATGTTAGGCAATGGGATTTTTGGGTTGTGTTCGGTTTGTACTTCATCGATGGAGGAGGGGCCAAGTAACCGGAAATGGTGGAGAGAACCATACCAGATAAATGATTGGTCAATGACATGATTAGAGTTTTGGATTGGAAGGACTCGAGTGGTCACCATTCATGAGATTCAGCCCTGTTAGATAGATTAGGCATGATTTGACTAGTCGATTAGCCAAGAGTTTTGAGTTGTGTTTGGATGTATAGTTGTGTAGTGAGATATTTAGAAAATGTGGTTGAAGGGTCGTGTGTTTTCCTCTGGGTGATACTAAGTTGGGTCACCATTAGAGATGGGTGACCAAAAAATTACACCATGTGATTTGGTTCATGTGTTGTGGAGAGGATCAGGCCAATGAGGTTGTAATTGTTTTCCCCATGATGATGGTATATTGTGTGTTAAGTTTCCAAGTGTTGTGGCTTATGTTTTTTTCACCTATGTTTTCCCCCAAGAAGTTATCGTGGTGACAATGGTTGAAGTTAATGAATACTTGAGGAGTTTCAACTTGTGTTGTGGTTTCTGTGAGGAAGGCTTGTGGGGAAAGTTTGTGCCCTTGATCCTTGTTTGATAGAAATTTTTATGTAATACCAAAAACATGGAAAGTGGGACTGGATAGGTCGACCTTGTGACATGACCCATTATTATGAAAGTTAGTGATTCTCAGAACAGTGGCTCGAGGATGAGCCATTATAAGGTGGGGAGGTTGTATGATACCTGATTTTTTAAGGTAAGTTTTCTTTATTTTGTGGTTTGGGTCTCTATTTTTGGCTAAATAATTGTTTTCCAAAGTTCATGTAATGGCTCGGAGGTGACTTGGGGGCTCAGGGCGTGAAGAGAAGAGCAATCAGGCCGAGAAATTCTAGGGGAATGGTTAGGGGAAACTGTGTGGATGGACCGTGCAGACCAACAATCCTCAAACAGTATCCTTCAAATGGATTGATCATGGTTAGGGAAAATCATGTCGGATCCTAGGAAACCGTGCGAAATGGGTGTCTTTGAATAGTAGATTCGGCACAGTTTGGGCATGGTTTGGAAAACTGTGTGGGTAAACCATGCAACCCACAAAAGATAGAAATTTTACAAAATCTCCATCCCAGGATTTAAGACCCCAACTTGGGATTTTCTTCTATTTAATCCCCTACAACCCTAGTGATGAACCATTCCAATCCATGCATCCAAGAAGTGGTTTTCCTTCAATTCTGGGCCGTTTATAGTGTCGTTGGCTGCTGATTGAAGCTCCGAGTAATTCTAATCCTCTCCAGCCCTCTCTTCTCCAGATTAGGGCCTGTCGATTATCCCACCCTCTTTGAAATATCTAAAAACCTTTGTTTTCTGGTGGAACATAGGTTGTGGTTTTAATGGGTTCTTGAATCCAGATCCAAGTCCAAGATTAAGAGTGCGTTCATTATTGGATTTGAGGTAGGTGGACTACTTGTATTATCCCACAGTTTTACTTTAGATTTGTGCATGGAAGCTTGTGTTATTCATTTCACCTCATTGTATTCTTGTTTCCTTTGGGTTTTTTGATAAAAAGGGGTGTTTGTGTGACCAATTTAAACCCTAACCATCTTTGTGGGATGCATGGGGGAGGAATTTACCATTTTAGGGCCACCCATGGGGTGTGCTGGAAAACCTGGACCTAGAGTGCGGTAGGGTTACGTGAGGGGTCACCAAATAATGATGTAAAACCCATGTAGAGTTTGTCCTAATGGGGGATTAAGTTTCCAATTGAATAATGATAAACATGCCTAGGGTAATAAAGGCAAAATTAGTTGTTGGAATGAAATTAAAATGAGTGATTGTGAGAAAAGGGTTTATATTGAATGTTTCATGAATTTTGGTTATAAATCCCTATGTGGGCGAGGGAATACTAAATTGTGAACTTGAAATTGGGTAATATAATTGGAAACGGGGAATGTGTTAATGAAATGTAATGAGGTAATGGATGAATTTGTCGAATGGGTTAATAGAAGAGATTTCAGTGGTATGCAAAAGTGGTTGAATGAAATAAATGGATTGTGTGATATGATATAAGGATTGTACTAGAAATGAATAAGTGGGTAAAATCTTGTGAAATGGTAAATGGTTATAATGGGATAATGAGCAGAAAATGATGAATTTGGCTGAGGAACAGGGGTTGTTGCATACACCTAATGGGTTAAGGCACAAGAATGGGAATTTGGCTAATGGATATGAATTGAAATTGGTGAAAGTGTTAATGGGTTATGTAATAGTGTTAATTTCCATGTTGTTTGTTATGCATTGTGATTGAGGAATTTTAATGGTGTTGGTTGTGTTATGTTATATTATGGCATGGTTGTGGTGATTGATATATAAGCATGTGGTACATGGCTAGGTAGAGTGGGGTATTGACTTGAGGTTCTATGCCTATGGGTCGAGTTAGACTGAGGCTCAAAATTCACCCCAAAATTCACTGGTTAGGGAAGGGGATAAAGGCTCTATTCCCCAAATGGTTGAATTCCACCCAGACTGAGGCTTCAAGGTGAGAAGAATGTGTTGATGATATATGTGGATCCCTAGTGAGATAGGGACTTGATTTTTTTCCCCTGTGCATTCTGATTGATTGCCTTATACCCTTATGTAGATATTTATGCCTAACCCATGAAGCGTGTGATCAATATGGATTATGAAATGAAGATGGTATAAGAAATGGAATTGGGATAAATAACAGTCATGAATTAAATGAAACTTGTCAACTAATGAAACCTAAACTTCCCTTGCTTTCTTACCAATTATTTTGAACCTACATGCACTATCTTCTAGACTGGTTATTTTGTAGACATTGTTGGTGGTGGACTACTGAGTTTTGTACTCACACCATACTTGGGCCGCCTTTGCTTACCTGAGAAGATCTCTTGGTTTTAGGTTAGGAAAAGGGAAAATTCCCTACATGAAGAATTTAAGTTTGGCTTGGGATGTTCATGGGGGAGGATCCAAACTTATATTCGAGACCTGTAAGGAGTTTAATTGTTTGTCTTACTTTTGGGTTTCATTCACTCTACACTACAAGTATGAATGAAAAAATTGTATTTGATTTGTAGTTTGTACCAACTTTTTGGAAATACTTGATTATGCATGTTTATTGGTTATTCAAACTGTTTCCACTATTTATATCATGCTCTATAGTGGATAGATCTGATAACAAGGGTGTAGTCTCCTTACTTAACTTATTAGGCCCTCGCTGCTAGTCAGCAACCTCTGGCATATGGGGAGGCACACTTGGGTTCATGTGACCACTCGACTCAGAGCATTGGTTTAGGGGATTTCGGGTCAGGGAAGTTATATAAGTAATCATTATTTCATGTAGAAATGTAAGCACAACATTATAGTGAGTAACCGAATTGATTTATACTGAAATATATAAAACCATGGTGTGTAAGTTTAAGACATATTTTTATGGGTTAAAATGGACTCCTAGAGAATGGTATTCAAAAATTGATAGTTTCTTCATTTATATGAACGATTATAAAGGAAAATTTTATATAAATGTTTATGTTAAGGAAGCGATCATAGTTAGTATTATTATCATTTTATATGTTGATGATATAATTTTACTAGGTGACAAAATTTTTTTTAACGAGTTAGATGAAAAAATGAAGAAAAACATTGAAATGTAAATTCTTAGAGAGTTTCCATTCATTCTAGTTTTAAATGTTTAATAGAAGGAAGGTTATATCTTTATGTCATAATAAAATTATTCAATGGAGTTACTACAAAATTTTAACATTGAGGATATCAATGAAATTTATACTCTCATTTTATGTCATGAATATATGTAATGATGAATATGTGAAAAGTGTGAATAGTAAAGAAATTATGAGTATGATAATCATATTTATTTATTATAAAAATTTAAGGGAACACATTTTTTAGGATATATAATTATGTGCTCGATATCAATGTTATTATAAATAATCTCACATTTTCTCAACTAAAATAATACTTAGATAGGTTAAATGAACATCTTTCTATAAGTAGTTGTGTTATTGAATTTATGATATAACCTTTCATGGATAAATTAAT
This sequence comes from Viscum album, assembly GCA_963277665.1. NCBI lineage: Eukaryota > Viridiplantae > Streptophyta > Magnoliopsida > Santalales > Viscaceae > Viscum > Viscum album. The sequence goes on along the minus strand of OY728165.1, from coordinate 1,327,949,681 downwards.
TATGATTGGGCATGATATAATAATTCTAGAATGATAACATCAGGATGAATGTTTTTATTTCTAAAATGTTGGCTAAGATTTCATTATGAGCAACAATGTTCAGTTACTTTGAGTATAATGTAAGACGAATTTATTTCTTCTACTATTGAATGTATGCAAATGATTTGGAAGAATTTTCAGTTGGAAGCTTTTAGAGTGAATTATTATAAACCAATGAAGATTATTTATAACAAAAAAAATTCCATTTATTTTTTCAAAAACCATGTAAAATATTATAGATTAAAACAAATTAAAATTAAGTATCTCTTCATAAAATATAATTTTTCAAGTGGTGATGTAATGATTTAGGAAATTTCTAAAAAATGACAAATTAATGATGTTTTCACTTATACCATCCTAAGGGAAAAATTTGGAGAAGTAAATTTTCATCTAAAAGTTTATCCTCCACCAATGAGTTCCTAGTGTTAATAATTAAGTAATCACACCCTCACTATGCAATAGATTATGGTTATAAAGTTAGAGAGTAGGTTAATCTTTATTTAAATAAGTATAAATATTTTTTATATGAATCTAAATCTGTGGTCATCCGAAAATGGGGGATAAATATTTATCAGAGGTTAATATTAACATATCCAAAAAAATTCTTATCATCAAGGGATGATATTCCATTAAAACATTTATTTATCTAGTAGGGTTGTTTTTAGACATTCTCTATGAGAAAGATTTTTGTTTGAAAAATTTGGAAAAAGGGGAGTTCTTTAAAATGTGTTCTCAAAAAATGATGATATGTAAAAATTTGTTTATGGATGTTTCCAAGATATCCGAGAGGGGAGATTAGATATCCTTTGTGATATTTTTATAACAATGTTTTTTATATTTTGACAACATACTTTTGCTATGAATATATGTAACACCCCAGGTAAATAAGGAATATGAAATTTTCATATTTATCCATATTTGTGAATAAAATATTAATATTACTTTAAAGGGGACGCTATGCTCGATGGCGTACCCAACACGCAACAACGAGTTTCTTGGGAATCTTACGTTGCGCTCTAATAATAAAATAATATTATTTTAAATGGTAGTTAACATGTAGCCGTTGTAATGGCAGAAATGGATAGAAATAACTAAAATATGATTATATATGTTCTTAAATATTTTTACATTTATACAATAAAAGCTAAGGGCTTAAAATACGGAAAGAAATCAATTCTAGGCTTTTATACCCTAATTATCACTAAAGGTTCACTTATCACCTTTTAATGGTGAACTGTCATTAAATATAGTTTTGATCACTCTTATACATTATTTTGGACAAAATAAAACTCTTATTAATAATTGGGACATCAAAATTTACTTTGTGTGAATTTTTGGTATTTTTCTGACAAGGTTCATTTTTTTTATAAATAGTGAAAAATACTGCATTTTACATCAAAATTGCTTTTTAATCTAATTTATTTATATGATTAGATTATCTTTTTAATTGGTCTTAATGTGTAATATGAATATATTTTTACCATTAAATCCAATAGTGGTCGTTGGAATTAATTTCACTTTGAAATCAGACTTAAACTAGTGTCAATCTTTTGATACTTATTGTTTTATAAAAACACGCTATTTGCTCTGACAGCGGGAATTAATTATTAAATTAATTAATGTGACTAATATATTTTGAATTTTGTAAAACGGACTTCATTTTTGAATTCGGAATATCATATATAGCTTAGGGTGAATTTTTGGGATTTTTCTGAAAAACTTCAATTTTTGATGAATAGTGAAACCACTAAGTGGTACTTATAAAAGCTGATTTTTTGTTTAAATGAAATTTTACCACTAAAGTGTATTGAATTTTGAAAATCCGACATAAATGGTTGTCATTAAGAAGTAAAATGTGGTTCAATGAGATTAAAATAATTTTTTGGTGAATAGTAACTTATTAAGTTTTTAATCGCGATTAGTGGTAATTAGTGTAGTTTAAGGTAAAAATGATATTATAAGAATGTGAAAACACCATGACACTTGTCCTACACCTATTGAATGAGTCATGGCCGACCAAGACAAGCCATGGTCCAACTTGGGGACCCCATGGAGCCACTTTAGTTGGAAAATGACATTAATATATTTTTATTTAATGTTAAAGTGAAAATGAAACTAACATAAATTGTTTTACTAAAACAATTTTTAATTGGGGTTATGCAAGTCCAAATTTTGATTATAAATAGTCATTGGAAAGATAAAAAGATTTCCTATATCATAGTATTTTTTTTATAATTTTTAGACATAAAAGGAATTAAATTATTTATGTCATAATAATGATGCAGCGATGACATCATTATTTGACGATTTAATTAAAATGGAAAGATAATGAACAATCTACAACCTACACATGGCCAAAACCAATTGGATGAGTGGATTTCGAAGCCTTATCACCTTATCCTCTAATTCTATAAATGTGGGACCTTTTAAAACCGAAACACATTTTCAAATAAAGTAATATTTCCTTACTTTCCAAAAGTGCCCCTCCTCTCCTCTTATAAAAGGCCCCCACCTCTACCTCATTTAACACACTTCTGAAGCCTTTGGCTCGGCCAACCTCTGCCCATTTACCCTCTCCACATCTCTCTACTCATCCTAGAGGATTCCCTTTGGGCAGAATCCTTTCAAAGGAAGCCTTTAGGCTCAAATCAAAAGGAGTTACACTTTTAAAGGTAATTCACTCTCTCATGTTCATTTGTTTTATTTTGCTTCTCCACCCCACTAAACTCATTTTATTTACTTATTTTGTAACAACACCAGTATATTCAATATACAAGGATGTTGTTATAATATTTTTTTGAGCTACACTCTCACACAACTACATCAAATGGTTAAAGAACATACGGTTTCCGTGGATGGCGAAATTCTGCCTCCCGAAACGATGATTGTTCAACACTCATTTAACACCTTTAAAGGTGGCCATTATGATGTCACTATTTTTATATATGATATATAATATGTTTATGTTTTCCTTATGCTTCTGTTTTTTTTATTTTGGGCATACCTTTATGGTTCCCATTATGGGTAAACACGATATCTTCACTTTAGGAAGTGCGGACTACCGCCCCCTAAAAAGTGATTTGATTCGTTAATACCATATGTGGGATGTGTAAAGGATAAAGTTAATGATATTATATATGTTATTATACTGGAATTATAATATACTCTTATATCATTATGATTCCATTCCAGAAAATACGAAATAGAAATGGAAGTAGCGTTCATGCGTACGTACGACTTACCGTCTCCATGAACGGTGCATTTCATTTCTTACCTCTAAATGTGATGTAATATTATAAATACATGTATATGCTGAATATATATGATATATATGTTATCCAAAACATTAATATCATTCTGGATATAATGAAACTTTGACTAAATTAACAACATGTAAGTGTAAGAGGTCTATTTTTGACTTAAGAACCAAATACCGACAAAATGAACAGTATTAACTTAAATGAGTACATGATGTTCATAACATGGTATAAAAGGAATAATGAACTTGAAAAAGGTTCATAAGCAATTAGATATTAACTCAAGTTTATTATTCAGGAGATTAAAGAACGATCGAGTCAATTCGGACCTGAGGTAAGGGATCCTACAACTCTCTTTCTTTTTAAGTACACTCTTTTATGTCTTTTTTTAAGCTTATCTTTCTTATGATTGGGATGCTATTTTATATTAATCCTACTGTAATTTTTATGTTCATGTGATGAGAGACCCTATTCTCTCTCATAAATCCATTTTTGGAAGTTTTATGTGGCGCCGTTAGGCTGCCGAGTTCTCGTAAGGGATTTTTCATCTCACTTTTATTCCCGTGAGATTTATGCTACATTTGCCAAAAATTCCATTGAGTGGTGTATGTACTGCCCATTATTATACACTTTGTGTAAAATACTTTCGTTTATGAGTATTTACATCAATGATCTATTGTCCTTCTTTCATGGGGTGTATGTTTTGGAAGATACCCAAGTCGGTAAGGGAACCTTTCACCCTCCTCTTTTTTAAAAGACTTCTTTTGTTGGGTCTTTTAATTTACATATTGTTATGCTGGGATATGTTCTCATATATCCTTATTGATGTAAATTTTATGTCCAAGTGATGAGATACACTTTTTATCTCTCATCAACTCATTTTGATGTGATGCCGTTAGGCTGTAACGGGAAATTTTTAACCCAATTTCGATTTCTTTGGGTTCAACATGTAGTCATTGAATATGTCATCCATTGAATATGTGTGAATGACCTTTTATTGTTTTACACTTAATATCCACTTATATTGGGTGTATTTATATTTTTCACACATATTTTTGAGATTTATTTGTCCTTAATTTAAGGATACCTTCTTTATAAGGGATTTCATCACATTTTACATCCCTATTGAGACTTCATTGTTGTTATGCACCAATTCACTCTTATAAGGTGTATATACTGTCCTTTGGAATATTATATCATGAATTCCTTTATTCTCATGATATTACAAAGTTTTGACTAAATTTTATTCCTCAATTATTGTATTCAAGTGTCTCTAATTTTGGTAAAACCCCTTTAACCAAAATATCGTTTTAAATGTTTTAATTATTCGTTCTTATTAATATCCATGTTTTCAAAATGGTTTTAAGGATTTATTTATATGGATATTAATGGTTTAAAATTTTAAAAGCTTCAAGGTGGTATGGGACACTTTGATTCAAAAATATCTTTATTAAATGTTTTAAATGGTTTTGAAAATGGTTTCTTTTTGAATGGATTCATTATTTCAATATACTAAAATTTTATATTGTAATTGAAATGTGGAAATGTTATGTTTCCTTTATGCATGTTTTATGTGATACATTTATGTTATGGTTCTTGGTCATTGTTATGAAAACGGGTGGTTCCGTGATAAACTAAGGGCGGGTGAGCCCGATATAGCTCTCCAATGCATTGGGTAATGCAAAGGAGTGAAACGTTAAGGTTTCTCCGAAGAGATTTAGGGAATATACTGTGATAGGTATTCCAAACGTAACCAAGAGGGTTACTCCCTACGTAAGAATGTTATGAATGCCTCAAGTTACCTTTATGTCTTATGTTTTCTATGATTTATTCATGGTTTGATGAGGTATGTTAAAGTGACTATGTTTTATGGGTAAAGTATGATTTCATTCTTATGTGTATATGAACTCATGTTTCCTTTCCATATTTTTATAACCCTTACTGAGCTTTTTATGCTCATCCCATGTTTTTGAAATGTTTTTCACAGGTCAAGGGAAAGGTACATGATGTGATGATAGTGTCAAGGATGTTTCAAGAAAGAATCCGTGTTATATTTTAAATATGTTTCCGCTAATGGGAAGAATGAATACTGTCTTTTATGTAACCACTTTGTTTAAATGTGGAATGTAATGCAAGTTTCATGATCTAATTCTCTAAAACTCTAAACCTGAAAAGATCCTCAATGGGTAATCTTGTAATAACTCAAGATTAAGTAAGGTTTAAGGCTGGGGCCTTATAATATATTTGTTAAGTAAGTCAGAGAGAGTTTTTAAGGGAGGTTATAAATTTCCTTAAATTTAGTAAGAAACATTCATACAAAAGTAATACAATTCTTTGTTGATCTAATATGATTATTAGCACACAAAAAACCTTATGATCCATGATTTTTTCGAATGGGGGTATGACGTTTACTAAGAGGATACAATTTTAAAAAGATCACTGAACATAGAGTTTTGGATATAGTTCTCAAGATGGGCCAGAAAAATTTTGAGTGGACATATATAAAATTTTATGAATTCCATTCTGAGAGAAGTAAAATATTGTTACCAAAGGAAAAAAATCAGGATATTTGAAAGTCTGGAGCTCATTTTGTTAGAGAGTTATTCATTAGAAGTCAAAGTTTTAATAGTTGTATTGATATTATATAAACCTCAATAATAGGTTATGTAAGAGTGCAATCCAAATTATCAAGCCTTATTAAAGGTAGTGGAATATCACATAAGTGTGAATCTAATAATTCCATTCATAACTATAATATTTCTAGTTTTTTAAGGTAGCTGATGTCTAGTGGCTAAAGAAACTAGAAAAGGACATTTGATAGAAGATAGTTGAAGTTCCAAATTAAATTTTCATAGAATATGTTTCAACAATTAAAGAACTAAAAATATAAAAAGAAAAATATTATAACCTAAACAGGTGTAAAATATTCTATCATATAATCCTTTATAATTTTAAATAAAAAAACATCAATTACTCATTTTTAACAAACAATAGGGTATTTAGTTTCCAAAAAGACATTCAATACAAATATAAAATGAAACAAGTTTGATACATGTTGTATAAATATCGAAGTCATAAAAGGATTAGTTATGAATGTATCAATTTAATTTCACATAGTGATGGAAAGTAATTCCAATAAATCTATCATATAGAGGATTTCCAAATATTTTCAAGGATTTGAAATGGATGGTAAAGTTTCTAATGTATGAATGGGCATCAAACAATCATTAATAATTACATAATGAAAATTATTTAGATATATTTTTCCAAATATAGTTTTTAAATCAAAGAAATATATGAAGTCTAAGGTAAGGTAGGATGACCAAACATATTTATATGGATGAAAAAAGTGGAGATGTGAAATTTTTCACGAGACAAAGGAGTTTTGAAAGAATTTATAAGACGAACATTCCACTTGAATGAGATTTTAAGACTTTCACATAACTCTACAAATCCAATTACAATGATGACACGAATATGATATATTAGTGGTTAGGATCCAAATGTGTTATGTAAGATTGAAAAAGTTCTATAACACTTATGTCAAGGAAGATTGAGTAATTTTAAAGATGCTAATTTTCATGAAATATCGTGAATATTCAAAAAGAAATTATAATTCTTGAGACTCAACCAATAAATTTCATTTGAGTATGAAAAAAAATTTGGGATACCTCTTTTTCTACAATGAGTGCATCTATAAAAACTGATTCTAGTAAAAGTATAAAAATATTCTTTTATGTGAGAAATTGAAATGATGATGTTTTGAGAAATTTGAGTTTCCATCCAAAATAGTTGATTACTATGATAATAACATGATAGATATGTTAGATAGAAATTTCGATTCGAGTAATCAGATGGTCTTTCAGTTAAATAGTTGGACATACAAGTCTGTCAGAGCTACTGAATAGAGTATATTAGACAGAGTTTCTAAGAATATTTTGAGGCATAATTTTTTTCACTGAATAGAAAACATTCATATTTTTAGTGAGGTTTATTGGATATATAATACCATATGAAGGCATCAGACAGCCTGTTACGGGATAGAGGAAAATGGAAAACCAACATCTAGAAGAACATTCAGTGGCATGTGTTGAAAATTTCCCAGCCACGTTTGGGATTTGAATTGTAATAAAACATTTTTATCTAATGGTTATAGTGAACTAGGCTGAACATACAACGATATCACATATTTTAGATGAATATTCAGCCTAATAAAAAAATCCAATCCCTATTAACATAATACGTTTGTTTCTTTGAAAACTCACAAAAGAATATTCTAACATGGTGAATGATCATCAATGTTTCCCACAATGATATTCTCATTTTGTAATTCTATTTAATCCATTTCTTCATAACCTAGGGAATGGAAACATATGAAATGGGTGAGTTCATTTTCTTATTCAGGGTAAACAATGGAGATATATAAGCATAACATGAGATTAAGGGTATGAGAAGTTGATCATAACATTAGAATATCATACCCTTAATATCAAACATCATAAGAATGAATCTTGTCAAAAACATCGGCAGTTCATAATACATTATTCATAATGGAATCAAGAGAATAATCAATAAAATCATAATATTGGAACAAGACATGGAATTATAGAAGACACATAAGAATATAAATTTTTTTCCATAGTATTCAAGGTTTATTTCCAAGCCATCTTAGTAGTATGGGTTAGATCACCATACTATCTAGGTGGTCATGGTTCACTCCCATGACCATATTAGAAGTCAAGGTTCTCTTACAATACCATCATAGCCGAAAAAGTCCTTTACTAAACCAAGCTCACTACCTGTTCTATCCATGTCTATTTCCAAAGATATAAATAACTACCTAATTCATTGGAGGGATATATAGGTCTCACTAATCTCATAATTTAATTATACTTATTTATTCCACTAGAACATAAAAATTCATCATATCATTACCCATGAAATAAAATGGGTATTGTTAACATGTAATCATATCATAACACGTGGAAATGTGAGAGGTTTCATAATCCTTTCATCAAAGATTAATCTGTGAAATTAAGTGGGTATCATAATCGTATAATACATGAATGATAATTGGGTTTCATAACTATATAACATATGACAGATAAATGGGTTTCATAAACAACATGCCATCAAAGAAAAAAAATTCACAGAAAGAATATGAATGGAACCCTTGGATAATATTTTCAGAAATGAATGTGTTGTACCAAAGGATATCATCTTGGATGGAAAATAATTTAGAAATATATTTTAAAAAAACTTATTGAGAAAAATATCATTTCTCTTTTGAAAAATTAGTTATAATGTATAAACAAATTATAAAACATTTTACTTTGAAAATAGATTTGAAAAATTATAAAGGAAACTTTAAAAACCAAAAAATATTTCTAAAATCATTTTTCCTTGAAATGACATTAAAATGTATGTTAAAAAAATTAATTTTTTATAAAACATGAATTTTTTAATAAAATAGATTTCTGACTGAAGAGGGAAATGAGGTAAGATTTTTTTTAAGATCATTTTATTTTTTATATTAAATACCAAAGAGTGTAAAATGGTAATAATACCAGAATATATAAATACTAACCATAGGACAATAAAATTCAAGAGTTTCCTTGAAATATGGATCATGATATTTCATTAGCAAAAGCATAATCTGAAATAATCCTAATAAATGATGATATTATTTTAATAAAATCTTACTACTTAGTAACTATGAATCATACTACAAATGTAATAAAATGAAATTAAATAAGTATAAAATAATATTAAAGGATTCTGATTCATGATATAACATTTCAAATGATATTTTATACACATGATAGAAGAATATTTGTGTAGAACATGACATGTGTCTCAAAGAATCCAAATGGAGAAAAAATTTCTTTAATAATTTAGTAACTTTTGAAATATAAAACCCATGAAAGAGAGATCAAAAAATGGATATTTAAATAACCATAAATTTAGGTAAAATATTAATATAATATATTTATGGCCCTAATATAAACCACACAAATGAAAAAAGTGGTGAATAAGCGATAAATCTCACAGAAATAAAAGTGAGATGAAAAACTCTTACCTTATATCTTGACTTTCTTTGTAAACATTAAAACCTCATGTGTATTAAATATATATTATTATAAATATACCAAAAAACAATATTCTTATATCAAAAAACTAATATGATTTTATTATTACTTTATATTACCCAATTATTAATAACTCTATGTTAATTTTATGTTTCATGTAATATCTGCTTTGTTTTTCAAAAATATATTTATTTTTTATTATTGAATATCTTACTTCGATAATGATTCTATTATTTCCATATTTTAAAACATGATATTAATATAATATATATTAATTATAAAAATATTTTTAACAATTTATAAAATAATGAAATATTTAAAGGAATACACCATTCATTGGGAAGGTATGTCGTACGTACACATGAACGTTATTTCTAGTTTCTTATCATATTGAAAGAAAGTAAGTAAATGATATATATATATATTATAATTATTTTAGAATTATTATGTCATATATATCATATATGGTAACCAAATACATCCTTAATACATTCCATGTAATGTGTGAAGGAATCACCTATCTTTGAGGAGGTGACATTTCAGACGTTCACAGACGATGTTATCATATTTACACAACATTTAATGCATGAAGGAATTTTTTATATAATAATTACTGAATTATTAATAAATCATATATATATCATATGAAAATAGTATTTCCATCATAATTACCAACCATGAGAAGTTGTAAAGTAAAAACAAATGACATCATTATGTTAGGGGTAGTCCTCCGTACACATGAATGAAATTTTTGTTACCCATTTAATGAAAGAATATATAGGTGTAGATCAGAATATTAGAGTAAAAAATATTATTATATTTAGGATACTAATTTTTTTATATAATCAGGTATTTAAAATAATTTATTTGGTGGATAATGAAATAAAATTACAGTTCTTATGGAATGGTGTTACCTCTTCTTTGGGTAACTCCTTTTGTTTTGCACCAAATGGATTCCTTGGATGGGTTTGTTAGGTAAAGGAGTACTATAGGATTAAGGGAGGGAATATGGGTGTATATTTCTTGATGTATTTTTTTATCCAAAGGTCTTTGGAGGTGTGATGTAGTGATGGGGGGGATTTTCCTTTTGTAGTGCTGAAGTAGTGGAAATCTTGTAAATATAAAAGGAAAACATTATTAAGAGGTCTCCCTTACATAATGCTCCACTAATAATTCTCAATTTTATATCCAAGAGGGTAAGTGGTAAAAAATATTTCCATCTAATTTATTTTGAAGATGTTTCTAGGTTATTTGGCAATTTAAGTTAAAATTTTACCCCTAAGTAATCTTGATTTTACCATAGTCATTGTAATTAATTTTAATTACATTAACTTATCACCTTGGTAAAAGATTAATTTGATATTATTAAACAATATAAATTATTTTTATTCCAAATTTGGAGCCTAATTTTTCAAATTCTTATCATATAACAATCATAAATTAATGTAAAATCAATCCCTAAGATGGGGCGATACGATGAGTTTTTAAAGAGAAAATAATAAAAGGTTTGAAATGTTTTTATATCCAATTTCAATGTGAATGTATTTATAATGAACTAAATTAGACTAATTGATGTAAAATTGGTATAGTTATACTTTGAAAAAATTCAATACAATTTAATTATATAAATAAATTATATGAAAAAGAAATTTTTAAATAAAATTTATTATTTTTCAATGTTCATCAAAAAATGAAACTTCTCATAATAATACCAAAAAATTACCCAAATAAAATTTTGATATTATCTTTTCAAATAAAAATTTAAAACTTTTAATATGTTATATTTAAAATATGTGATCTATTAAAAGGTATCAAAATTGCCTTATAAAAACATATTTTATTTATAAAATGGGATTTATTCTTATCATCTTCCTAAAAATTCTAATGGTTGAGTATTAAGAAAATTTATTTGATATATAATTTATAAATTTTATTAAAAAATTAATCAAAAGTGGTTCATTAATATATTTAAAAAAAATTGTTCTTTTAGAAAGAAGAATAGTTTTCTAATGAATGGAATTTCTTTATTTTAAAATATTTTATAGGTTAATTGATGACTAATTTATAACCAATGGATTCATTTTATTTATATTTGTAAACCATAGTTTCATAATTTACTCAATATCATTCATATATTCTAGTATAACAGCTAGGTGATAATTATTTTAACAATAAATTTAAATTTATATTGTATTTCATTAAAACATTGTCTTGCGTATTCCACAAGATATCAAAGAGACTCAATATTGCATGTGACACAAGCCAAATAATGTCTTCTTTTTAACAAAAGATAGAATAAGTACTTCATGTAGTGCAATATTATCTTTATATTGCATATGTCCCAAGACAAACTTTATGCCTTAATATAAAACAAGTTATACAGTGTAGTGTGAAATAAAAATATCAAAAAGAATAAATTATTTTGTAAAAAAATATTTCAAAAAATCTCAATGTGTTACATTATACCCCCTTAAATGGAACTTCTTCCTATTTTTTTGGGTTATAAATGGTTTAATTCTTGAAAGTTCATTTATTAGAAACCCAAATCGTAAAAATTAATGATAAAACTTCTTTTAAATAAGGAATGTTGGAATCATAATTGATACCCAAACTAACTCATAACTAGGTTTCCTCATATAACAACATAGGTTTGTAGTGACAATTAGACATGGATGAAAAGTGTAAATAATTTTAGAGTGTGATAAAGAGCATTGATCACACGTAATTAATTGTTCAATGGAAAGCTAAGGGTCTCCAAAACATAAATATATGATGATTTATATAACCATAGGTTCAAAATAAATGAACTTATTTGGATAATTTTCAATTAATATACATTTTTAATATTTTGGGAATTATTTTAAACTCTAAGAACACAAGAAATTATCCTCACTGGATTTCATTTTCCTTCAAATGAAAAATCATACCCTTTGGTTGTGTCTTGAATAATTTACACTTCATCTCTTACTCCAAAAAATTGAAGGTGAATTTTTTATCCCTAAAGCACTAACGGATAATAAGATCCATATGTATAATGATAATTCATTCCATATATCTTTAGTTTTCATCACAAAAAAAATCTATTTTAGGTTATCTAATATGCATAAATCCTCATATGGAGTCTTAATACTTTAATATCTGATGCCTCATCTGAATTTTAACATAAACCATTCCATAAATGTTTAACATTTTAACACCCCCAAATATGTAAGTATAAAACATTATAAATAAGTTGAATAAATTTCTCAAAAACATCTTATCATTTATCCCTTATATGTCATAATGTAGTTCTTGGTTGTCGCTTACCAAACAAGTGAAAACCATCATCATGTATTCTCTTGAGACGTGGAAATAACGTATATTACCATACATCCTTATTGAAAACAAGAATTCTTTATTAGAGATATATTCCTTCAATATAAAAGGTTCTATATTTAATCAATGATAACATAGATAAAAATTTCAACAAATCATTAGCCAGTTCGAATGTACTTGATACAATTCAATTTACTTATTCAAATCCAATATATATTTATCCAAAATTAATTTTCTCAACATTAGGAATATATTAAGGGTCATCTTTCCATTAATGAAGTTCTTTCCCTGAATATCACCTTTCTATTAAATCAATTTTCTAGTCCATCATAACCATTCATCATATTCATTTAAATTTATAGAGAAAAACATAAAATGAACAATCCATATATAATTCACCATTCCTAATTCACAAATAGAAATACATAAATAAACCAATACTTATACTTTAATGATTATCTTGGAATAGGTCCTTCCTTTTCTTGAAAGTAAATTATTAGGTTAGGGTGTTGATTTAGGTAATTCCTATGTTCCCCAAAAATAATACATTGAACTCTTAAACAATTTTTCACTCTATGACCCATTTTTCTACATGGATAAAATCTTAATTTATATTTTAGATATTACATTATGTTTTTTAACACATCTTCTTGACATGTAAGAAGTGTATAATTATTTCCTTTATTTTCATTAACATAATAAACTTCATTAAATCTCATCTTACTCTTATTTGATGTGTATGAAATGTAACTAAATTTCACATTGTTTATAATGAACCTTGATATTTGATTAGGAATAACCACACCATCCTTTAATACTTATTTCATCCCATTTGACTACTCATCAGAAAAATGTATATCACATTCAATGTTAACCCAATTTCTTCTAGTTCATAACATTTACTAAAACTATAAATCATAGTGTGATCATCACTTATCATAGTAAAAAACAACATAATCATGAAAAATCACTTACATGATGGATAAATTATGACACCATAGTATTATATATAGATAAAACACTAGAAATATCCTTATAAATATCATTATTGGTCTCACTAAGGCTTTATAATAATACTTTGCAATGGATGACTAAATATTTCCTTTGATGCCAACTATGTCGACCAAAACATAACATAGATGGATATTATATCATTTTTGATGAGTATTCATCCAATTTAATAAATATATTCTTGAGGACTATAATTTTTTATTGCCTTTATAAACGTAGAAGAAAATATTCTTACTTGGTGAATGATATTCAATGGTTAACCCAAAGACCTTCCCCATTAGTGAATACAATTAAAAAATTTCTACATAACATAGGGAATGAAAATATAAGAAAGGGGTCAGCTCAAATGCCCAGTAAGAATAAACAAGGGAGATATATAATAATAATATGAGAATAATTTTATGAGAAGATGATTATAAAACTATAATATCATTCACCTAAAATTAAAGATCATTAACATAAATCATGGTGTAAATATTAGATGTTCGTAAGATATGAATCACAAGGGAATTGAGATTATAAGAAATGGAATAATAACATAGGAATAAGACATAGAATTTTTATAGAAATATAGTCATATAATATGATTTCTATAGTAGTAAAGGTATATTTATAAGGCCATCTTAGTAGTATTTGTTCCCTACCCATACTATCTTGGTAGTGGTGGTTCACTCCCATGATCATCTTAGTAGTCATGGTTCAACACCAAGACTATCTTAACAGAAAAGGATCATTACTAAACCAAGTTCACCCCACTCCATCCATGTCCATCTTATGAGATATAAATATGTACCCAATGATTTGAAGAGAGATATATGCCACCATCTTATAACTAATTCAAACATATGTGTGCCACTAGATTAAAAAAATTCATCATGTCATGACCTTGGAACTATTTTGAGTATCATAAACATAAATAAATAATATCCAAACCTGTAAAAAGGTAGGTTTCATAACCATGTAATTAAATAATAACCCCTGAAAAGAAGAATGTTTCATATGAATATAACTCGTGAAATGAAAATGGTTTTCATAATCATACAACCCATGAAAGAAAAACAGGTTTCATGTATATTATCCCATCAAAACTTGAACAATTCATATAAAGTATACAAATGGAAAAATTTCATAATATTCTCGTAAATTCATGTGTGATACCAATGATTCCATATTTTAGGGAAAATAATTTATAATGATATTTTAACCACATTTATTGAGTAAAATATTCTTTCTTCTTTCAAAAAGGCTTTTGAAAACATAAAACATTATTGAAAACATTTTTCTTTGAAAATATATTTGAAAAATTATATGAAAAAAACTATAAAAAAAATTAAATAATTTTTCTTTGAAAATTATCTTCAAATATAATTTTAATTTTTTTAATCATGGATTTTTGAATAAAAATATTTCCGACCGAAGAGAGAAATTAGGTCAGATTTTCTTAAAAGAATATAACTAGTTATCATAACTACAAAAAAGTGGTGGACTAATACTAATTAATTAATATATAATGACTAAAAATAGGATAAAAAATTAATGGGTGTTTATGAATAATTGATAATTATATTACATTAATTAATGGATAACCATAACCATTCCTAATAAAGGAAGAGATTGTTGCAATAAACTCTTACCACTTGGTGACATTGAATCATATTAATCATGTAATAAAATAAAATTAAAATAGTATTAAACTATAATTAAATGAATTATATTAATTATATAATATTTAAAATGTTATTTTATTCACTTTGTAGAATAATATAGGTTTATAACATGGCATTTTTCTGAAAGAAGGAATATTGAGATAAAATTATTTTATGGATATTGTAACTTTTGAAAGTTGAACTCCATAAAAGAGAGATAATGCAATGGATATTTAAATACACATAATTTTATATATAATATGTATAAAACATGTTCATGGGTATTATATACACCTCAAAAAAATGAGTGGTGAATAAGGAATAAATCTCACAAAAATAAAAGTTAGATGATAAAAACCTTACCTTAAGTCTTGACTTTCTCTTTATATGTAAAAACCTCATATATAATAAATAAATGTTTATTATAAATCTACCACATAAAAATATTATTATATCTAATAGCATATATTATTTTATTATGACTTTATATTTTATATTAATTAACAATTCATTGTTAATGTTTTGTTTTGGATAATATCTACTTTGTTTTTCATATATGTTTGACTTATTAATCTTGATTTAATTAATTAGATCAAGATTTAAAAATTTCAAGAATGTATATATATATATATCTTATTATTGTAGTTTATTTTTTATTTTATATACATCATATAAATTTACCAAACCCTTCCTTAATAAATTCCATGTAATGTGTGAACGAATCACATTGCTTTGAGGAGGGGGTAGTCCACAAACAAAGTTATCATATTTACACAAAATTAAAATCATTAAGGTATTTTTTACATTATAATTAAATAAGAAGAGACACATCCTAAATATAATATATATAATATAAAAAATTCATTTTCTTCATTATTACCAACCATTATATGGGGTAAAGAAAAAACAAATGACATAATTTCGCAAGGCAATAGTCTGTTGTACACACGAACAATAAGTTCATTACCAATTTGACATAAGTGTGTGTAAGTGCAGGTATAACCCTTATAATATACAAATATTAGCATATTGAGTATAGTGAGGCTATTATATAATAATATAATATAAATAATTTTGGTTTTGTTGAAAAAGGAAAATAAAAGTGATTATTGAAGGGTGTTACCTATTATTTGGGTAACTCCTTTTTATTTGTACCAAACGGATTATTTGGTTAAATTGATTCCCACATTTATTATTATATGATGAAGATATGAAATTTGGGAATATTTTTTGTTATGTTTTTTCCATTTCAAAGTGATTTAGAAGTGTTAATAAGTGACGGTTGAGCTCCCTTTTATAGTGGAGCGGGATTAGCGTTCTTGTAAATGTAAAAATGAAAGCACTATTGTGAGATGTCTAATACATTATCTTCCTAAAATAACTGTAAATTAGTTATAAATTATGCAAATTGGTTAAAATATGTCCATAAAATGGATTTTTACATGTTTCTGGGTTATTTGGCCACTAAAGTTAATGTTTAACCACAAAGTAATCTAGTTTTCCCGTTAATAGCTATAATTAATTATAATTACTTTCACTAATAAATTTTTTAGTTTCTTTGACCTTATAATAAATTATAAATAATAATTATTAATAATATGGAATCAATTTTTTCAAATTATAATCACTTATGTGGAAGCAATTCATTTAAAATTAATCTCATAAATGAGATGAGAAGATGATTTTTTAAAGTGAAATTGTCCAAAAGATTACAATGTTTGTATATCCAATTTCAATGGGTAATTAGTTCCTATGAAATAATTTGGTTTAATTTAAGTATTATATATCTAATTATACTTTAAAACTAAATTAAAATATAAATCAACAATTTAGATAAATTAGACAAAATATAAGTATTGAATTTAAATTCAGTGTTTTTCACTATTCCTCAAAAAATAAAACCTCATAGAAAAATACCAAAACCTAAAGAAATTTTGATATTACTAACTAATAAATGAAGCATATTTTTTCACAAAAGGATTATAAAAGTTTAAAAATATATATTTAAAAAAGGTTCACCATTAAAAGGTGAAAAAATTGCCTTTAAAAAATATAACTTTTTATTCATAAAATTTGAATTATTCTTATCTTTTGTCTATAAAATTTATTATATGAGTGCCAAAAGATTTTATTTAAAATTTAATATATAAATTTTATTGAAAATATAAATGAAAAGCGTGTTGTCTAATTTATAAATACAATATAGTGTTTTTACATAATAGAATAGTTTTCTTAAAAAAGTAATTTCATTATTCTCTAACAGTTATTACATTCATTTATAACTAATTCATGACCCAAGGAATCATTTTATACACATTTGTAAACCATATTTTCAAAATTTTGTCATTATCATTCATATCTTTATATCTAATCACTTTGAGGTAGTCATTTTGACAATAATATTAATAGTATATTGTAGTTTAGTAAAACATTGTCTTACCTGTAACACAAGATATCAAAGAAACTCAATATTTCATGTAACACAAGCCAGACATATTTTTTTCATGTATGATAAGAAAATATAATTATTACGTGTTGTTCAATATTAATGTGGTGTTTCATAAAACACAATCCCAACTTATTACTTTTATTTAACACAAGATATATTCAGTGTTTCTGAAAATTTAAAACATCAAAATGATTTAATTAATTTTAAGAAAAAAATATTTCACAAGATCTCAAGGCATTATAATAATAATAAGTATAATATATTATATAGAGAGATATATGAAGTCTAACTAGATTTATATTGAGTTTTATTTGCATCTTATTCATAGTTAAATTCTATAGACTAATGGGAGTCTTTATAGAAAGGATAATGGTTATCACACTAAGGAATAACCTAGTAAATATCTTTTCCCTTGTTTACATTATTATAATTTCATTATTTGAAGTTTTTTTCATACTTTTGATAAGGATAATTAATATAAAAAATTTCAAGGGTAAATTTTTAAATAGTTTAAATTTATAAAAGATCAACAATAATTTAACCCACCCCCTAATAAGTAGTTCTCATGATCCTAAAGAACTAAAAAAACAATATAGATTTTTTTACCAGAGGTACATACTCAATTAGTATGATATATTTATTCTCCATGGATTATTCTCGATCTTCCTCTACTTGCAATGTTTCGTTAAGGATAGCTACATGGGAAGGAGGAAGACTTAATTTAGATAATTATTTTTACCATTAAAAGACTTGATATTTTAATTCACATTCATGAATTATAGTCTCTTTCACTTGGAAATAATTTTTTATGTTAAAATATGAAATTCAATCCAAAACAATGATCATGTAAAATTCAAACACTTTTATAATAACCAAATTTACTAGTAGGGTAGACACATGCATCAAAATTGAAACAACATGATAAATCACTATTATAATTATAATCCCACTTCTTGACTTAATTGATAACACCCTCACTAGATTGTAAGGTAAATATCTAACATTTTTTAGAATCATAGAAGAAATAAAACAGTCAAAAGATCTTGAATTAAATATAACATTATCTTACATTGAGTAAAGGATCAATGTACCTTTCAAGACATCATTAATAACACCATCATCAGTTTTTATAATCAAAAAAGATTTTCTTTTCTCCCTTTTATTTATTTTGTGTTAAAATACCTTGAAATTAGAGGCATTGGTTCACATAATGTCCCTTATCCACATAATTAAATCATTGAACATCTATAAAATATTCCTTTCTATTGCATTCATTATTTTGATGATATTTTCTCTACACTTTTAAAAAACTATTATCGTATTCTTATAAGAACAATGGAATTTATTACCACAGTTATCACATGTTAGAAATATCATCCTTTCTTTATTCACCATTTTCAAATTTCTCTTCGAATGATACTCATATGACCACTTGTTAATGTGATTTCCTTTTAATATACATGTCATGGAGACCTCATTTTATATCTTAATGGTTATTAATACTATATCATTTTATGATAAAAAGGGATGAGATAACAATCTATTTTAATGTCCCATCTTTAATACATTAATGAAATGACCAATCTTATTTTTTGTTCTATGTACATAGTCTGAAAATTTTCTATCTAACCATGTAATGTTATCCTCATACTGAGTAAAATATTTCTCATCCTTTTGACTATTATTGAGAATATTCCATTCCATTTCTCGTCGTTTCTCTTGTGGAAATTATTTTTCATATAATAAATCCTTAAAATGTTCCTATTCCATCCACTTTATCTCATATTACTCTACAGTGTTTTGAATTAGTGACCATTATTTTTCCATATTTACCTTTATATGGTAAATTTTTATGATGACATTTCCATTATCACTATTCCCCAAAGTGAGAATGAACTTTTCTAGGGAAGAGATCCTTTGTTAAACTACCAGTGACTTTGTTGTTAACTTAAATATTATACTTTTTTCTTTTATGAAGCGTTTTGATATAGTTACACCATGTTAAGAACTAGTTGGCCTCTTTATGCAGGTTAGATTGTTTTTAATATACAAATTGATATTCTATAATATGGTTATGAAACGATTTTCATCACCTCCATTTTCATTCTATAATTCAAGTTAAGTATCCATACACTGAATATGGGAGTTAATACAGTTCTCATTCTTAATGTTATTTTCCATATATCTATAATAATCTATACATAATTAGATCATGATATTGAATTGTAAAATAAAATTCCTATTAAATTTTTTAGAGTGTTCCCTATAATTCTTGAAGATTTTTAGTATTACATGAGATATAAGACTGGGTTCCTAAAAATCTTGACCCCAAGGTTCAAACTAAACTTCTTTCGATACCAACTATTACAACCTATACTCGAGCAACATGGATAAGGTTGTCATATTATATTATTGGTGTAGAATACAAGATTTACAAAAGGTTCAAACTTATTAGTATTCTTGGAAAACTAGATATGTACATACATTACATTTGAAAACATACTATACAATATGAGAATACTATGATAATATTATTAACCCTTACATCATGTACCTAAATGTTACACATAGTTATCCTCATGGTTTCCTAGGGATTGGAAAAAATAATGGTGATTATAGATTGTAACACCTAGGGATTTTAAAAGAATAAAATTGTATCCGATATCATATATGACACTCAACAACAAGATTATATGATAATGTAACACCCTGAAATTTTATGAAATATTTCTTTTTAATTAAATTGTATCTCTTAAATAGATTCTAGAACAGACAACTATGAGTCCAAATAATATATAATATAGTATACTGTTATATCTTGACTACTAAATTGGAGGGTATTAATAGTAATAACTAAATGATGAAAGATATATGGTTTACACATGTCTAAAGAAATTAATTTTTTATCAATTTAACAGAAATAAAATTAGAATAATTTATATGAAGAATAAATGATTTCTAAAAAACAATATTTGTTTTTATACGATGTGGTTTCATCGTGCTTTTCTCACATATATTAAAATTTAAAATTTAAAATTTTATACAATTTATTTAGTGTTAAATTAATGCTATATGGGATAAAATGGTATAATACATGTCCATCACCAATTTTATGGACATATATAAAAATTATTGTCTGTTAGGTTCAATGATGTCCCATTTTCAAGGTTTCTGTAATGTAAAAAATGGGGGTATCACATTATCAATACAAAAATTTGACGTGTTTCCTCTCCCTAACTTATAAAGGACACCCCTCTCCTTCACAAGTCTCGTAACCATAACACATTTATTTTCTTCCAATAACTACCCAAATAACTTCCTTCCTTCCCTATAAACATCTTAAAGGAATTATATTTATTATTACTCCGTCTTATTAATTATTTATTTATAAACCAAAATTTTCTATATGAAAAAATAAGTAAAATTATTAAACTTGAATATTTGTATTATTTATTTATCCAACTCATTAAAATCATATTCACCTATGATAATATAATAAAAAAATATCCTCTATATACTGATATTTTATTATATTAATTTCATATCTTAATCAAATCTACACTTCCATTAAATAGGAAATGAAACTGTTGATCAAGTGTACGGTGGACTACCGCCTCGTGAAATGTTGTAATTTTTTTAGAACACCACTTTTAAATGATAGATATAATGATATATTGAATTTATGAATATAATATATATGAACATATTATACTTATTTTATTATTATATCACACATACCTTCTAAATTACCAGTATGTTGGTGATACGATAATGTCACTCATCCGTACATGGGACTACCACCTCGAAAAGTTGGGATTCATTTTACTCTTACACTTTACATGGAAGTTAGTAAGTTTAAAATTAATGAATATATGTTTTTTACATGAAAATTATTCTATAAATATTATTTCACATCTTACTAATTTTCTTCTAATCTGTTAGAATGCAATATTGTCACTCAGACCACCTCCACATAGCAATGTGAGATGGTTCTTGTTTCATTTCAACATTTATGGTAATGAGGATAAATTTAATTAATATAAATTATATATATATAACATCTTAATTACACTATATTAACTAGTTTACATTTATTTTTCCCATGATACATCCATTATGAAAAAATCAAAAACAATGTTCACATGTATGTATGGCTTACCATCTCCATGAACAATGTAATCCATTTTTTGATATATAAATTTTATAGATCAATATAATTACACGTATAATTAATATATATGATAAATAAATCAGTTTTAACATTATATATATGATGGATCTGTGGTCAATGTAAAATTATCAAAATTAACAAATCAAAACTTGCATGAAAAATATAGCAATTATCACCTGAAAGGGTGATTTTAACAATAAATTGTTAATTAAAAGGGGATAAGATACACTTAGTAAATAAAAAATGGTTTTAAATATATGATTAATGTTACTTAATATGTTTATAATAAACCTATATTTATTATATCTGATTTTTGACCATGTATGATGGAAATACGACCTGAGGTAAAGGTTTCTCTTCTCACTTTTACATTCATGAATCATATGAAATATTCAAAACATATTCCTTTGTGTGTTTTATATACTTCTACTTTTGATGTATTACATCATGAATCTATTTATCTTCATGGTATTTAAGGATTTATTTTTTTAATTACGTTCAGGGGTCTTACGATTCAAAATTTACCAAAGGGGTAAGGGATTTCTGTTTCGATCTCATTTTAATCGGAATTGTTTATACCTAAATTTACATTAATGAAAATTATTTAATATTTTCATAATAAAAACATTTTATTTTATTATAATTTTTATTAACTAAATTTTAATGTAATATTACAATATTCCATTATTTGGTAATTAAAATATTTTGTAATTTTGTTAGTAAAACCGATCTTCATTTCCTTCTTCAGTTGAAACACAATTTTATCCCAAAACCATGTATTCTAAAAATTATTTCAAAAATTATTTTAAAACTATAAAAATGATTTATTAAATAATATTTTACCGATGTTTTTAATTTTTATAACAAGTTTGGAAAGGAAGCTTCATGTCTTTTTCCAAACAAGGCTCATTTGGATTTTACCAAAAATGTGAAAGCCATCTTTATTTTAACGTGTATGAAATGTATGGAATTACCTAACCTCATGAAAACTGATTATTTTAAATATTACATTTTATGCATAAGAGGTTATTTTCAAATAAAAATATTTTCTAAATATTTTATGAAAATTTCATTTAAAAAAATATTTTCCATATGAAAAGGTTATTTTCCTTTAAAATAATTTTAGTATTTTTTTGGGTACTTATAATCATCTACAACATTGACCCTTTATTGAAATTATTATCCACTAGGGAAAGGTTGTATTAATACCAATATAATTTTTTCTCTTCATTATTTATGATCAGATTGAGTAAGGAATGAAATTATGTTATATTTATTGATTAATTTTTCTAATCACTAACTTTCTCTTGATATATTCAAATTATTTCAATTATTGGAAATTAAATTTTCCCTAAATTTATATATTTTTACATCGATATACTTATTACATAACCCATATACTATTTCAAAAAAATAGTTTACTTTCAATGTTATGTGATTTAGTAGGGAAATTAATATTAATCAATATTCCTTACTCGATAAAGAAATTTGTTGATAAGGAATATTGATTCAAGATTTAAATCAATTATTTGATATATGAGGAATGATTTCGGAATATAAAGACAAATGGGGCCTAGAAACTTGTATTCACTCGATGCATCAGTAGTCTCATGAGATGAATCAGTTGACTGGCCTTATTTAAATGGGTTTTTTGGTGTATACATACCCGTAGTATTAAACTATCATATGAAATGCCTTGAAAGTAGAGGTATAATGATGTATAAGATAATTTTGTCCAATAATAAATCATTTACTTCATTGAGAAATTATTTATTATAATTTTCCATGATATTTTCACATTGATGTTATTTTGGATTCCTTTCATTCATAGATCATTTATTAAATGAAATATTTATTAGGTTATTTACATTGTCATATTGATTGATCCTTATCCATTATTGATAGTTAAGTTATTTAAATAGCCTATGTGTGATGTCATTTACCTTTTGAAATTTATTAGACTTATTAATTCAATATAACATCAATTTTACATAACCCTTACTCATAATTTTAGAATTCCCTTATTTTTTTCTTTTACCATAAATCTTGGATGTGACTATGAATAATATGAATGGATATTATAGAGGTAATAATTATATTCCCAAAGAAATATATTTATACAGACTTTTTTTAAAATTTAATATATAAATCTTATATACATCTAATTTCCAATAATACTAAACATTTTTTTTCATTTGGTATGTGACTCCATGTATTTTATTCCAATGTTATAAAGTATCCTCCAGCTTAAAGATTCTAAGATTGGGGAACATACAATTGGTATTAGTGGAAGTTTAGTAAAAATATTTGAATAGAGATTAAATGAATCATATATTAGGGAACTGAAACCTCTGTTAAAATTTTAGGATTATTGTATAAAAACATCAAAATGTTTGGATAAGGTTGATATTATGTGATGTTTTCTGGAAATATATTCTGTTCTAGATACTATAGAGTGGATGTGGTTATGGAATAGATATATGTTGGGGTAATAACGTTAAAAGAGGCATGCTGGTATTTACTTGACTTTTACCATTTACATAACAATGGGCCTTACTGTGCACCTAATTTGCACACCCGATTGATATTATTTGGATAATTTACATTTAAATTACCTTCCACAATGAAGTATTTCAATATATTATGAAAATGAATGACCTAGGTAAAACCTGATGTGTATGAGATTAAAATAATGGTGCTCTGATTAATTCTTTCTATAAATGATTCTTTATGATTATGTAGGTCCCCACTCATCCTATATTAGGGTAATGATTGATTTAATTCTCATCTTACCATTTTTAGGATGATTTACATGAAGTTAATCTATTACATAGATGTATCCACTTTCCAATATCAATAGTGGGAGGTACATTCTAGGAAAATATAAATACTTTTACTTTACCAAAACATAGGATGGTTTTTGCACCACAGAAATGATTGAGTTTTATAATTGTTTTAGTAAATTTTGAAAAAACAAATAACATGTGGCAGTGATAAAAAAATACTTGTAACTACCATAAATTTTAGGGGTAACATGTTAAGATGTCAGCCATGGTAATTTATTCACTAAAAAAAGAAATATGTGGTGAATATAACATGATTCCTAATGGATGAAAATTGAGACGAGAATACCATGTTATGGAATTGGAAATAATCCAATCAGAACCACTCGAAAGATATGGATTCAAATCAATAATTTAACACCATGTATAAATTAATTTCATGATATAAAATATCAAATTGGAATTATATATACACCATATAATAAAAATTAGGTGTATAATACAAAACTTATCTCAAAGAGAGGAATTTGACATTGAAAACCCATGCTACTTTTCCATAATTCCTTGAACATTAATTAAACTATTATATAAAAACATATCTATCCTAATAGCTTAAATTATAACCATAATCATACTTTTATTACCTATAATCTTCATAAGCTGTCAATCTTTATATGAATTTTACCTATTCTCAACATCGAGTGTTTATAGTTTTGATTATTTGTACTAGTTTCATAATAATAGTGACCATATTCATTATTCTTTAAAAGATCCTAATTTCCATGTATAATTTTTTATATCTTATTTATACTTATTTATGGTTTTTTAAATTCTTGTCATGTAAATTTTAGTCTATATCTTTGATGATGAAATTGATAACAAACATGTTTCAATAAATCATATCGATCGAAGAGTGTTTTATTAATTAAAGAATTAAATACTTAAATAATATTTCCAGAATAAGAAAATCATCATTAGGACATTTATATTATATTATACCAGTAATTTTGGTCCCATAGTCATTAATGATTTAAATCCATTGTAGTGTTCAAGTTTGTGGTTAACTAGACCCAAATATGATCGTACCCTGGATTAATGATTGATAATGAGATAGTTTTACTGTAATGTCATTATACCCTATGAATGATGATATTATTTTTCCTTAATGTGATATATTATAATTTTAAATCAATTATTATAATAATTAATGATTTTAAAAATATTACACAATTTTAATAAATAGTCTCCTCTTAGTATGTGTATTTTAAATGTTTAAATTTATGATGATCATTTTTTGATCATACCATTAATAGTTTCTCCAAATTTTTTTGAATTTACATCAATTATAGAATATATATCACCTTTATACTTTAATCCCAACGTTATATTCATTCTCTTAAATCATTTATGGAAAATAAAACATGTTTCATTATGTAGTCGGTAATCCGCATAATGCTCAAATGACTGATTTGTTTTTCTCTATGTAAAGGGGAAATGTGGTTTGTGTTTATTTCAAAAATATAACAATATTTAGTATACTATAAATAAAAAATTCATTGTATAATATTTTTAAAAATAAATTTGAAATGGAATGATACTAGGAAAATATGTTAGAGAAAATATTGTACTTACATAAAGAACTTTGGGTTTCCCTTCGAGGATTCCATTTAAAGGAATGGAATAGGATAATATCATGTAAACAGAAGCATATGAATATGAAATACTATTTTTTAGAAATTAAATAATGTATATTTTTTTATACGAGCTAATTTTTATAGTGGTATTTAACGGGTGGTCAGAGACCCCATTTTTAAGTGTTGATATTGACATTTTTGAAAATATTTCAGTTTAATACAATGTGAGCAAATGTTAACCATTCCAACTAGATTAAAAATTTATAAATAATGTAGTGTTTAAGATAAATTACTCCTTATGCATAAAAATAAAGTGGTCCTTAATAGATAATTTGTACATACTGGTTCTGAATTTGAAATACATCTTTTTTTATTCAATTTTTTGAAGTTCTAGAAATAAGTTTTAATTTAATCAATGTATAATATATGAAAACAATTTTTTAGAAAAATGTCACTTATGTTCTAAAATATAAATCATAGATTTGTAAACTATATTTAATATTTTGAAATGTTTAATGAATTTTATAAAATACATGTTTTTTCAAGAAAAGGGTTTCATATATTATAATGGCATACTTATATAGTAATAGTGTCATAAATAGTGTTGTATTAGAAAGAGTAATAAAAATATTCACCCAAAAATAAACTTTTTTGAGAAAAAAACCCAAAAATTAATCTTTATCTATATATATTTGTGTTTAATTAAATAATGTATTTTATTTTTATAAATTAAATTTCTAACATTCAGAAATTAAATATTTCAATATAGTCATGAATAAATTCTCATTAGAGTGTGATAGTTTAATATATGGTGATTACTTACTACTATAGAGTCTTAGGTATGACAATATCAATCTAGTTGACAAATTAATTAAAATTTTCTCAAGATTAAATTTATAGTATTTCAACTATATGAATGTTTTTCACTTTAATTACTCAAAAAGTGGAATTAAATAAAGAGTTCTGTAATTTGTTTTAAGTTCATATAGTTTACAACATTTAAGGATTCATATTTTAAGGTCATATAACATGAAAAAAACCATTTCTATTTTAGAATATGCTAAAATGTAGTGATTCCAAATAAGAAAGGTCATTCACAAGAACTATAATTGATTAATGCTAAAATTAATTGTGATTTAATCTATAATCACTATTAAGATTAATTTGTGATAATTAAAAGGGGATAATTTAAATCGAATGTGAAAAATTTTCTATTGTTACACTATAATGTTACAGTGGCTAATTTTGTGTGAGAGAAATAAACTTGAAATAGACTTGGAGATGGTGAATGGGCCTTGGCATGAATTAAAAAAATTTATAATTCTATTGTGTAATATGAAATAAAGGGGTTGTATAAGTTATAATTATAATGGTATAGGATATATCGGTAATAATATAAATCTCATGGGAATAATAATTAATCCAAGCATATTTTTTGATTAATGGATCACCCTAGGGTAAGAGGTGTAAAAAGTACCTATCAAGAAATGAATAGAAATCCAAGCACATGGGAATAGTGGATGGAAACACTATCATGAAAAGATAATATAAATTGAATAAAAGTGAAATATTAGAGTTCATTAAGAAAAACTAGAAATGATTTATAAACTTGGACATAAATAGAGAGGTTCAACCACACATAAGTGTTGATATTATCAAAAATATCTATGATATTATTAATGATGTTAATCAAGCATGTTATGTCATTGGAAGAGGTGTTTGAATATTTTAATATGTTTGTATAAGGAATTCATAAAGACTAAAAATGTATAGTGTTGATCAGATTAGTTAAAAAAATTGGTGATATCTCCAATGTGTAATGGAAACCTAAATTTTTCAGGAGTTGATTAAGTGTAAAAAATAAATTGTATGTTTAGAAAAATGGAAATTTAAGGGTTGATCTAGATGATATATAATGTTTTATCATGATTATACAAATGTATTGATTGGAATTTTTTCAATGATACATAAAGGTATGAGATGATGTTAGGTCAGAAAAATGGAAAACAATTTGCTTTGTAAGGGTTATTCTGATGTGTAAGGGACCATATTTGTACATAATTGTTACTATATGAAATTCAAGGGTTACATGAAAATTATGATTAAATCGATACATTAAAAAAATTCGGAAGACTAAAGAAGCAGTTAAGCTAGGAAAAATTACTCAGGGCCATATAATATGAATAGATCATTTTACAGTATAGAAGTCCATGCCATAACTAGTATTGTTTTGGGAAGGAATAATCATGGGTAAATTTTTTTTCCCATGGGATTCATATATGTAAGAATTATAGATTCTAGATTTATAGGGGAACCACAAATTTCTGTCACAAGGGAGGGTTTCACAATACAATAGGTTTATATATTGATACGATTTGGAGGATTATGAAATGATATTTTAAGGATATTAATATAAGATATTGTTGGAATATTTTGGTTATAGTAGTTAAAATATAACCATGTTGTATTATATGAGATAAAACTATATAATAATAAGATTTGGGGTATGAAATTCTGTAATGCATGGAATTTCACAATGATCTGTTTATTTGTAGAATATATACATGATTCAAATTGAATTTAAAATTAGGATATATGGAATAGAGTTTTTGGAGTTTAATTAACCTTATTAAAATAAATTTACCATATCTAAATTTGTAGGATACATCACATAATCACGGTGAAGAGAATTGATCCCTCCCATTGAATCAAGTGTTAGTGAATTGAAGGTTATTTATAAAAATTTCATATAGAAATTCTAGGAAAAATATTTTCAACATATTGGTATATTTGGTTTAGATAAGAAAATATAGGATATAAATAGAGTAATTCCATTGATATATCTTATTTAATTAAATAGAAAATTCTATGATAATAATAATTTTGTTACCATATTTATATATTTAATAAGGAGAAAAAAAATATATTATTGGGGATTAATCTTCATTTGGAAGAGGAAGTTACTTCTATTTTTATTTTATAAAAGATATAAACTCAACCTCTATGTATACAAGTTTATCACATTTGACATTAAATAAGGATAGTACAATATAGAAGATCTGAAAGGAGTATATATTTGGAGGTGACGATGCACGGTGTCTCAACAACCTATATTTACATAGAAGAGACATTAATCTCTATTAACTATAGAAGCTACCCTCACATATATAAAATTATAATTAATTCATAGAAATAGTGTAAAAATGATAATAATAATGAACATACCTTGGTTTAATGTTGATACATTACTAAAACTCATAAAAATAGTACACCTTTTCATGGAGAAACCATGAGATAAATAAAATATCCATCAAACAACTTTTCATAATAGTTTATATAACACCAACCCGTATTCAAGTGTATACACTTTGGATTATACCTTATTGGTGAAATATAAAAATTCTTTGTGTGTCAATGCTTTACTTCAGCATTTATATTTAAAATTAGGTGTGATCAGTGATGATAAAAACAAATATTGAATGTGTTTTTTCTAATAAGGGAATAAGATATATATGGGAAAGGGGACTTAATGAAGAATGGTTTTATTTGGTTTTCACCATTATTCACCCCTATTAGGATTTTAAATGTAATTTTTGTCTCAAAAATTGGTTTCCATATAACACTATTGTATGTTTTGATATTGTTTTTAAAAAACTAAATATATTCTTTTCAATTGATTTTGATGCCCGAAATGTTGAGTCAAAGTGGACCATAATATAGTATATCATTATAACACAACTATTAAATTAGATATTACAAATATGAATAACTATATTATGAAAATTATATATTTTTATAAATGTAAAAAATTAATTTATTTTACATGAATGGATTATAAATGAATATAAAATCATTTGAATGTAAAATAAATGTTTTCCATAAAAAAGTGTTTTTATGTGTGAAATGTATTTTTTCATAATAAATTAAAGTAATAACTATTTTTTAAAGTTTATAATGAAATTTATAAATTATATATTCAATGAAACATTTTTCAAAATCATTTAAATTTTTTTTCTAGAAATGGGATAAGAATAAATCTTATCTTATTCTTGAAAAATGTAATTTACTAAAAAATATTTTCCTCATGTTTTCCATGCATATTTTAATATTAATTTTTCTTCCAATTACATAAAATTTATTTTAAAAAATTAATCACAATTTATAAATCAAAATTTGAAAATTATCTTATAGTGAAGTTTTAATAATGACTTGGAAAGATTAATTTTTTGATGAATATTGAAAATAGTAATTTTTATTAAAAATTATCATTTTGTTTGAACAATTTTAAAAGATTCATTTTTAGATGTTTTTTTGAAAATAATTATTTTATAATATTATTAATAAAATATATGTCATTGAAAATAATTTTATATTATAATTTTCGTATGAAAACAATTTATTCTTAAGTGAACTTTTTCATTGGAAAACCTCTTCTAATTTCATTGGATAGTTTAATTATAAATAAAATTATTCCACTTGTTAAAAATGAATTTTTTAAAATGAATTTTATATTTTTAGTCTTTATAATTAATATTATTTACTATGTTTGACTTAATTTTTTGATATAATAAATATTAAAAATTGAAAAAATTAATTAATGCTTTTAAGGATAAAATGTGGTTTTTCACGAAGTATACGCGTGTGTTAAAAATAGTTATACACACATATTGGATTTTAATTTGTAAATTGGAATTAATATATATAATTAGTTGTTAAAAATTATCCACTAAGGATCATTTTAATTTTATTCATAAATGATAAACTACCAAGGTAAAAACTAGTTAAAGTGGTGAAAAATAAAATGGTAACTGTAAATAACCATGGTGATAACAGAAATAAAATGTTTAAATAATGTTTCCTTTTTTACATATGAAGGAATTAATAAACCTTATATTATACCAAACAATTTTTTATATATTTTCCTTGAACATTGTTTGAGTGTGATTTCCCATTATTTAGTAGTTTTTGGAATTTACAAAAAATCCACCCCTACTCATTTATAAAAGGGAACCTACTTTTCTATTTAATTCACACATCAAGGGCCTTATTTTTAGGAAAATACCTATAAAATTACATTATTTATATAAATACCCCTAAGATAAATTCCCTTGTTTTATCAAAAACCCATCCTATGAAATATTTAAGAATAAAACTAGAGAGTTTTCCTGAATAAGTGGTATAGTTCTCGACAATGTGTTTTCATTATAATTCTTCTTAAAACTCAGTAGAGTTTTATTATATTATGATAAAATTTTATTAAAACATATATTAAACATAATTATATGTTATTATGTTGTTTTCATAATCTATATCCATCCCCTCGTCCATCAAATGGGTAAAAAACAATCTGTTAGGTGTTTGGAGAGAAACTGCCACATGAACCGACGTAACTCGTTTTCATTCACCGGCTCTCATGGATAGATTTAATAAATTATTTACTATCTATTTATAATATTTTTGACATAATTATACATATGGAATAAAAATACCCCCTTTAATTATTACCTTCTAATCTATTAGAAAATGATAACACCACCTATGTGTATGTGTGCACTACCGCCCTCATGATGATATGTGATTTTTTCATTTTTTGACACAGATGATAATAGTAATAGAATTAATGAATATATATGAAATATATGAAATATATGATATAATAATTTTCATTTAGTGGTTAATTTTCATTTATTTTTTCCAATCTCCAAAAAATGAAAATAGCACTCATGCATAATAACAACCTAGCGTCTCCATGAATAGTGTAATTCATTTTTTATCTATAAATATTATAGATTGTTATAAATAAATAGATAATGAATATATATTATTTTTATATTATGGTTAAAATTCTATATATTATATGATATTTATAAAAATAAATGGATCTAGAAACTGGACCAAAACATACATAAAAAACAAAGTATATATTACTATAAGTAGACATTTAAATGAAGAATTGTTAATAAAAAGTGATAAGAGATTATAATTAATTATTATATGACATGATACATATTTTTATGGCTATATAATAGATTCATATTAAATATATATTTATCATATAAGCGTTCTTAACATGAATGATGGAATTCAAACCTAAGTGAAGGGTTGATTTCACAATCTCAACATGATTTAGGACAATTTATTTTTATGTCTCCATTGGGGATATTATTATATAAATATATATTAAACTCAATATATTTTATTTTCCTATTTTTATTTATATATATTACATTTTTTATTTCAATTTACTCTCTCAAAGTACTCATGATATAGAAATAATATTTTTTGAGTAAAACCAACATTGTTTTTCTACTAAGTCAGTATTCGTTCTCTTCAATTTACATATTTTCTATTATAAATATTGAAACGAATGTTTTAAAAAATATAAAATTATTTATTAAATTAATTTTTACCTAATTTTTACATTTTAAAAAATGTTTTATATGTAATCTTCTTATCATTTTTTAAATTACATACTTATTGACCATTTGAGAAATAATCTGAAAATGATGTTTTTAACTTATATGTAATGAAACTAATTCTATAAGTTCATAGAAACACATTGGTTTGAATATTACTATAAAAGTTTATGATGATATTTTAAAATAAAGTTTTCCCTTAAAATTTTGGGAAATTATTAGATAATATATTTCGGTGTGAAAAGGCGTATTTTAATCAAAAATATTTCAAGTGATATTTTGAATGTATTTTCATTTATGTCAATATAAATTTTTGTGTCTTTAACTTTAACGAGGTTATAATATAATTATAAAATAAACCATATTTATTTAGATGATTTTTGATTAGTTTTAATGGGGAAATTATTGTTGTTATGTATGGTAGTTCTTCCAATATGGAGTGTTGTTTATTTTTAAAGAATTTTTATTAAGATTATGTTGATTATTTATATAATTAATTCATTAGAATTATAAATTAATGGGTGGGGATCGGAATTGCATGAATTCTTGATGCATCGATAGTTCTAATGGGACAAAGTATATTGCATATTTGGCCATGGCCTTAACCATTTACATGTAATGTCTTGACATGAGGCTTCAATGTTAAATTTAAAATTTATATCATTATACATTAAATATATATATTTGGTTACTGATGTCAATGTGATTATTTCAATAGTTATTCGGTCCATGGATATAATTATGTTACATATAATTATGTATATGTAATTATATTATCATTATTAATTCCAGTCATATTATTCATACTAAAATAGCTTCTGTTGTACGCATACCCTTAGTGGGCATCTAATCTCACCTATTTATTATGTTTCTCTATCCTAGGATTCTAAAGAGTGTGTTAAGATTGATATGTTGGGATATGATGGATGAAATAATGGTATTATCAAATAAAATACTATGTTTTGTTTTATGTTTTCAAATTTAATTTGATATTGAAGTATATATCTAGTTTTCCAAGAAAACTAAAATATTAGGTCCATAAAAATACGATTTATTATATCTAGCGATAGTGTAATAAAGTAACCACTAACTCTAGTATACTAGGGAAATGATATTTATAGTTTTTAGGTAATTTTAGTACAAACCATGGGTGGTGGATTTAGAAAATCATAGATTATAGAATCTAACCCTATGTTTGACTTTAAGGATAATCCAAATTATTGGATAACATCTTGTTGTTTCTGATATGGAATAGATTATGTGATTTTTTTAAAATTACATCACTTTTGGGATATATAAATTGGACATGGTTTTGAAATAGATGCATCTAGGGGTAACAACATGAGTAAGAGTTGGTTTGAGTATATCTCATCTATAAATCTCATGCATGGTGAGTGTTCCCTTACTATGCTCATAGTTTGACTCTCCTAAGGGATATTCTTGGGGTAATTCAAATTATATTTACAAAATATTATAAAGTATTTGAAAATATTTTAATGATATGATAATATTCCAAAAGAAACTATGTTTCTAATTCTGATTTTAGCAATGAATAATTATTTTTCAATTTTTGTTAACTATTTCACTATTTTAAAAATTATACATTATGATTCCTAATGTTATAATATAATATATTTTATTCAATTATTGAGTAAATGGAACATAATGGAAGGAATAGAAACTATATCAATTCAAATAATCAATTTTGGAATTTCCCTCATTAGAAAGAAAATAAATCTAGATCTGGAGATGAATTTAGAGATAAAAAAATTATAATTGTATTGTGGAAGATAAATTAGGATAAGAAAAATAACCATAATTGTATGGATCATATTAATGATCCAAAACATGGTGTAACAATGTTATACTACTTCATTCATGAATAAATTTCGTCAATTAATGGGATTAAAAATTCCTATTTAGTTAAGGAATTGATATGTTCTATAGGGAATATATTTCATTATTTGAGAATTAATGAAAGGTAGATGGTTTTATTGGATGTTTATCATCTTTTATGGGATTTTTATCAATGGGGGTCATTCATTCAAAATAAAATGTATGAGTAGTAAATAGAGATCATGGAATATAAGTATTTAAAGGAACTTTTATTTTAAAAATATTTTCCTTGGGAACAACGAGAAGATACATGGAGACAATTCATTAGTTTGATAAAAGAAGTTAAAGGAGAATGATTTTATGTATGAAAATAACTTTACATGGTTAGAAAATCATGATTTTAAATATATATATATATATATATATTTAAGAGCAATGTTGACTATTTCATTGATGGGCATAATCCAATCCTTCAAATTGAAATAGTCATCAAAATATTTTCATTGTATTAGGATATAGTATCACATGATATCAATATAGATAAATAATTCTATAAGTCTTAAGGATTTGAAGGATATAGAGGGAAGAAGAGGCAAGAAGTCCAAAAAATAGATAATATGAAGTAGAGAAAGGGGAATTATCCAACATTTTTTTCTTATGAAAAGAAACACCTTGGTAGATGCCTAAAAATGGAAAGAAGTTTGTTTTAAGTGTGTAAAAAAATTCCATCATGTAGATGAATGAAATAGTAATGGAGAAGACATTAAAGTACATGGATTTAATTACAAGGTGATGAGGAGCTATACCAACCAATTATCCAACCTTCAAGATGGTATTCTTCAAAATACTCTAAGGGGAGAAGATCAAGCTTATTCAATTACTATAATTGAATTTGAAGTTCCTAGAGTTATAGTGAAAGGTACACTTATCATCCACTATAAGACTATAAATTTTTTATTTGATTTTTCTTATACTGGTTAATTAATATTTATATAAAATTATGAGGTTATCACCTCACCCCCATAGTGATTAGATATTGAGTTGGTTATGAAAACACCTAATGGCAGGGTAAATACTTATCAAGTTGGTAAATCCTATCTTCTTTAGGATTGTGGGATTTTTATCCCTTTGAATATTTTTATTTATAGTCGAGTTGAATTTGATGTAATATTTGAAATGAATTGGATCTCTAAATATATATTTCATATAAATTGTTGATGAGGGGAAGTAATGATTGATATTCCGAATCAACCTTCAATCATCTACCAGTGTGAGGATAATCCTAATTACCCAATGGAAATTACATATATCCTATGGGTTTTCCACCTATTCATGAGGGATATTTATTTAAATATTTTGTGTAGAAACACAAAATTGTAAATGTGACTATTGATCTAGAATATGATAATGTATTTCTTGAATACATTCCTTGTATTCACCCAAATTTTGAAGATGAGTTTTTAATGGAACTCTTACTTATTGGTATTCTTATTTCAAATAAACTACATATAATGGACCTGATTAAGTTACCAGAATTAATGAAGAAAATATAAAAGAATCTATATAATGGATTTATTCATCCAGGTTCTTTTCCATGGGGTTCACCAATTATTTTTGTGAAGGAATGTTCAATGCATATTTTCATATATTATCGATGGAATAACATGATCAATATTAAGATAAAGTATCATATACCCCATATCATTGATTTGTTTGATAAATTATAAGGAAATATATATTTTTCCAAGATGTATCTTCAATATGTGTTTCATCAACTAATAATCAAGAATGAATATATACTGAAGATTTCCTTTTTTATGAGTTATGTTCATTATGATGTGTAATTAATCCCATTTGGACTTACCAATGCTCCTACTATGATGAATGATATAATGAATATAGTCTTTATAGATTACCTTTCCCAATTTTTGGCAGTCTTTATAGATGATGTTCTTATATATTAAATGAGAAAGGAAGAGTATGAAGAAAATTTTAGCATTGTTCTTAAGACCTTGTGGAATGATAAGTTGAATGAAAAATTAACAAATATTGAATATTTTCATTATAATTATTCATTTATGGATGATATAATCTCAAGTGATGGTATATTAGTGGAGATTTACAATTTTTAATTTTCTAAGAAATAGAGAAGAAAGACCATGTTAAATTTATTTCAAATTTTTTCATTGGTTTGATTAATACTACTAAAACCTTATAATAGATTTCTCATGGTTATTGAATCCAATCACCATATTTACTCAAAATAGGTTTTATTTTTATAGACAGATGATTATGAAGAAGGTTTCAAAGAACTAAATAGAAGGTTGTTCAGTGCACATATGTTTACACTACCCCATAATCGAGAAGGGTCCATGAACTAGTATGATGCATACAATTAGAGAATATAATGCATCCTCATTCAGAATATTATATTGATAGCATATGACTCTCACCAATTAAATATTCATGAGTAATATTACCTAACATATGATTTAGAGTTGACTATGTTACTTTTTTCATTGAATATATATATGTATTATCTATTTGGTGAAATGTGTGATAAATATAATTATCAAAAAAATTAGATGAATATATTTTCATAGAAGGATTTGAATATGAAAAAAAAAGATGTTTTGATTTGATCAATGATTATTATTTCCTGATAAAATACCATCATTGTATGGAAAACAAAGTGGATGATTCCCTATGTTTAAAAGACCATTCTAGATTGTCTGTGATGAGGATAAAAAAGTTCTGATATTTATGAACTTGCCAAAGATGAATCTCTAAATTTTGATGGATTGGAAAAAATCTTATCTTTATCAAATGAGTTATTAACCATATATCCATGTTAGAATTAAATAAGTATAAGAGGATGATGTGGAGAAGAAAAATAAGGACATAAATGTTCAAATGTTTGACAATTTTTTTAATGGGATGATAAGGTTCAAGAACTGTGTATGTGTTTTATCTATACTAGATCAAAATTTGGATCTATTGTATCTGCCTTGTGGGGATTTATTCTATATTCATCTAAGAAGTATGAATATGTATAGAGATCTAAAATAAAACTTTTGGTTGGAGAACATGAAGAGAGATATTGAAGAGTATGTATCTTGATGCCTACTATGTCAGCAAGCTAAGGCCAGGAGACTAAAATCTAATGGGATGTTACAACCATTATCCATTCCATACATAAATGGGAAAACATCACCATGTATTTTGTCATTGGATTTCCTACAAAACCAAAAGGCCTTAATTATTTTGAGTTGTAGTCAATCTCCTTATGAACTCATCACAATTAATTGCTATCAGATATGATTTATCTCTCAATAAGGTTACCATAATATACATTGAGGAAGTGGTAATTTTATACAGGTTATGACATTCTATCATATTAGATCAGGATCTAAGGTTTACCATAAAATTATTGTGAAGTATTTTATTGGATATAGATATAATGTTTTGTTTCAATACTGATTATCTTCCCTAAATAGATGTCTATCCTGAGAGAACCATTAAATCCAAAGAGGATGTTATAATATCATATTCTATCAATCTCAATTTTAATTGTGATCAACAACATCATCTAATAATGGTAGTTTTCACTTGAGAATTTAGCTAGCTTTTATGAAACCCTTTATGGAAAGAAGTTTATACCAACAATTTACTAGGATGATTTTGGATAGTAAATATTTTGGAACTTAATCTATATGTAGAAATAGTGTAGAAAGTCAAAAACATTCAATAACACATCAACGTGACTTAGAGTCCGAAGAAAAGTTATTTTTATAATCATTAAAGAGATATGTTGTTCAAAGTTGGTGGGAAGGTTTCTCTATAAATTTATCTATAGAAAAAGGTTATTAGATTTAGGAATACAGGAAAGCTTAGTTGAAGGTATATTTTCCCATTTGAGATTATTGTTTGAGTAGGGATGGTTTTGTATCTCTTAGCACTTCCACTGTACCTCTCTCAAGATCTTGATGTTTTCTATGTATCTCTTCTACTGATTTACATACCTAATCCATTTCATTTTCTAAAATTACAGGTGACACCATTGGAGAATTATCTTTTATATAAATTAAAACCAATATAAATGTTGAATCATTATGATAATGTTATATGTAAATGACTACTTATTTGGTTAAAGTTATTTGGAGGAATCAGAAATTCAAAGAAGATACGTGGGAGCCTGACATTGTGATGAGGCATAGATATCCCCTTTTTTTATATCGAAGTAATAAAATTTTGAAATAGGTAATCAATTGTATGTGGGTAGAAGGTTTCACCACAATATTTTATGATTTATTTTTTCAAATAATTTCGATCTCTCTGATACCATGTGATATAAGAAACAATGGGTCTAAATGAACTGTAATATAGTGTATAATTATAACCTATGCAATAAATTGTTTAGTATGAATAATAATAAATACATTGTAAATGTTATATTGTTTAAGAATTTATAAAATAAATTCATTGTTAATAAATTTATTATAAATTAAAATAGAAATCATTTGAAAGTAAAATAAATGTTTTTTCTAAAAACCTATTTTTATCCATGCAATGTGTTTTTATATTAATTAAACAAATTCATTACTATTGTTGTATAATTTTAATAAAATTTATATATTATATATTAAATAATATTTTTATCTTTTATCATGTTTTTTACTTAGCATGGGATAAGTATAAATACAATTTTATGATTAAAACTACATTCTTCTATAAATTTGTTTCATCATGTTTTCTATACATATTTTAAAATTTATTTTATCAACTATTATTAAATTTCTTCAAAACAATGAACATCATTTTATAAATAAACATACCTAAATCCTATGAGATTGAATTTCTTAAAATTTTCAAAAGATATTAATTTTTAAATTTATAGTGAATAATATATATTTTTATTAAAAATTGATATCTCATTTAAATGATTTCTAATAATCATTTTTTATTTAAAATGTTTTTAATATAACGAATAGATAAATTATACTATTATAATTCCAATTTTGGTCATTTTAATCAATTAAATATTGATTTTTTATATAAAATTGTTTTATACATGAAAAATCATTCTTTGGAGAACATCTTTTCTTGACATTTGTGGGATTAATTTTAAATTAAAATTTTCCATTGTTGTTAAATGAATTTTATATAAACGACTCCATATTTATAATAAGAATAATTAATATTATTTAATAACGTGAAATTATTTTTTATTCATAATGATTGTAAAAAAGAAATTATAAATAATTACCATGTTTATGGTTAAAATAGGGTTTTCATTATTACATATGCCTATATGAAAATTAATTTTTTTCACACATAGGTTTTTATATAATTATTTTCATTATTTAGAATCAGTGGATCCAAATAATCCAATAATGATACTTTTATTTTTAGTCTTAAGGGGTTAATTTCCTTTGTAAAAACTAGTTACAGTTGTGAAACTAAAATTGTAAAATTGAGTAACCTTAGAGGTAAAGGAAATAAAATAATAAAAAATGTTTCTTTTTTAGTGGTGGAAGTGTGGAATTAATTTTCCTTCCCTAAAACTAATTTTTATCAATTTTGGAAGAACTTGTTTTGAGAGTGACTTCCCATTGTTGAATTGTTTTTGGTATTTAAAAAAATATCACTCCATCTTGCATAAAAGGGTAACCTCCCATCCTATTTTCTTCATAACTCAAGGGAATTATGATTAATCCAACCCCTACCCAAATCCACTTCGTACATCCATCCCCATGACCTTGAGTATCTTATTTAATCAGAAACCCCTCATCAGATGGCTATATGTATGAACCTAAAGAGGTTTTCTAAATATGTGGTATAGTTATTAATCATGTGTTTTCATTTTATTTGTTATTATACCATTTTGATACTCATAATTTCACATTATGCACATTTTCATGGTAAAATGCATGTCATTAATATTAGATGATTGGTAAATTATGTTTTACATCTTCTTCTTCCACCTCCCGATGCTAGGACATTAGGATATCATACTTGTAATTGATACTACACTCCATTTACACAATCCTACTAACACCACAACTCCTAGGATCATGTAGATAAATATTATTATGTTGGGATACATAGCTTAAGATTTCATGGATTTTGAGATACATATCATGTGAGTGTGAGGATATTTTACATGTGGGATTACATAAGTCCTCGATATAGATATTCAATATATTGAAGACAAACTATATCCCAAATCTATCTGTGTTTCCTATGGTCCACTAAGATCAGTTTCAAATCCATTCTTATATGAGGATACACAGAATGTAAAATTCATAAACGATCACTGAAGTCTAAAGATGAAATGATTTCAATCTCACCTTCATCGATAGTTCAAACGATGATCCATTATATATTGTATCATGAAGACCACAAGAATGAGAATATTACATGAATATTAATATTATCCACTATAAATATCGATGATAATACATGATTTCCCATCAGATGGTATTGTATTCTTCTAGACCTTCATCAGCCCGTGGAATAACTATGGGATTAGTTTCACTGGTGATTACTCCTCACACTAACATTTTCATCACATAAAGGCCCCGAGATGGACATAATATCATGAAAAGAACAGTGGAACAATTCTCTCATATTAGTGCATGATATTGCTGGTTTAACGACTCTTGTTTCATATACAGAAATGTCATTATAGTATGAAAAATTGGGGGGAAATCTGGAATCCATATGTATGTTTTGTTATAATTTAAAGCCTCCCCATAGACACACAATGTCGCAAATATGGTCAATGGATGGCAACATTCTGAGATAAGTGTAATCCAAAATTACCCACTTGGATAGTCAGTTCATGTATGATCTTGGCACACATGATTTAGAGGAACATCATGACCACATGTCCATGTGTGTAGTAGACAACATGGGGGGATCTCCATGTGAAAAAGATCATACACTCTCTATTCGTAGATAATATGTGTCCATGACTAAAAACATAAAATAGTGTGAAGTATTTTCCAAGGATATCAAAAGGAAAATTCATTCCAAGAATTACATGTGTATGATAAAACCACATAGTGAATGCATGGAACTTCTAAATTGGATTACGTGATAATGCGGAACCCATAAGGTTATTCGATCACACTAATACAAATGATCATCACAAAAATAATTCCATAGTCATTGATTTTTTTAATATATATATATATATTGAAGAATAATTTTTTTTAGATCCAAGTAAGTGTAAGTCAGATTGATAGAGAACAATATAATCTATAAAGGTCACATCACCTTTCAAATATGAGAATATATAGTGTGATCATTTTTATATAAATAATGGTAGATCGCAAATCAGAGAGGTCTGATCCCAGTAAGAAGAAGAGGGATCTCATTTCCTCGAAAAATTGTAACGCCTCGACCCTAGTTACCTAATGTTGGTGAATTATTACATAACATTTTCATGATCACATGTGATCATGTCTCGAAATACTGATTTGTTTTGTATCATTGGAAGTACTAGATACATACATATGTTTTACATTTCATCATGAAATAAAGAAAAAAATTGTGTCCCCTTTTAAAACACTAATATCATCTAGCCTATCCCCTCAGGTTAATTATAATATACATATTCACATCCTAGGAAGAAGAAAAAATAAAAAAGGGGTGAGCTCGGATGCTCAGCAGAGATAAAAATATAGCATAAACTATTATAAATAATCATAAACATTTAAGGAAATGTATAACACTAAAACAAAAGTATTCTGAAATTAAACTTTAGCATAATATGGAAAAGTTAAATCAAATAATTACCTTTACTTATTCACATGGATATTCAACTAGTCGAATAATCACATGTAAAATCAATAGATTATGTCATAATGATGGAATGTATAATTCTAGATATCATAACAACATAGTCATGGCCTCATTCTAAGACTACAAATAATATTTTTTCAAGGCCTAGTGCCAAGACACTGGCATGTCTCATGAGACCTACCAATGCATCGAGTAACTATAACGGGCTCCACCAATCACTTAATAATTCCAATCATTCCTCATATGAAATGGTTGGAATGTAATATAAACATTCATATTAAACCTAGCATACCAAATGTCAATATTTTAAGTACAAACCATGAATGGTATATAAATAGCACATCCACTATCAAATAGAACCCATTCAATACAGTGTGGATGATTGTATTATAATAAATCAACCTCAATCAACAATAATTAAGGATGTTGACATAGATGAAAATAATCAGTAAAACTATTTGAGATTAATATCCCTTTTTTATTGAAAACATATAAAAGTCTCACTATTTATCAAGAAGTATTTTAAAATATATTTTTCAATCCAAGTGTCCCATACCAATTTGAAACTTATAAAATGAATTTTAATTTTAAAAAATTTATTTACATCTAAATAAATCCTTAAAACCATTTTTAAAACATGAACATTAATGAGAAAGATTTATAAGAATAAATCCTTACAACATTTAAAATGATATTTTAGTTAGAGTTCCTAACCAAATGAGAGATGCTTGAATACAAATAATTGAATTAATAAAAACCTAATAATACCATGATAATAAATTTATTCATGATATACTATCTCAAAATACAATATACACACCATATAAAACTGAATTGGCACATAACAACAAAGAAGTCTCAATAGAATGTAAATTGAGATGAAATCACTTATAAATACCATACCATTAGTTTAAGGATAAATCAATTAAATAATTATGTGTGAAAAATATAAATACACTCAATATGATTAGATATTCAGTGTAAATCAATAATAGTACATTCACACATATTCTTGAAAAAACAACACCAATGACTAGGATGTTTAACTCAATGAATGGAAATTGAGTTAAGATTACTATTATCAAGTTCAAGTCGATGACTTGAGAAGTTATAAATGGAGTGATTATGTGTATAAATAGTATATCCACCCAAAGGGAAGACTAAATTACTAGATAAATAATCAAATAGGTATTTTACACATAATATTGGAGTAAAATAATCAATGAAGTTTGCATAAAACCCAATGAGTGGAAATTGAAATTTGAAATCCCCTTACCGATTTGGTAACTTATAAAACATACACCCCATGAATGAAGGTAAATTAAATGAACATATAAATACACATAAATTAAAGTATATTACACAAAGAATACAATCGTCGGTAGTACATACACAACACAAAAGGATATAGTGGAAAATATTGGATGAATCTCACAGGAATAAAAAGTGAGATGAAAAACCCTTACATTGAACTTTTCTTCAGTAGAGGGTAGGTTAAACTCCTTTATAATGGTGAAATAATTGTTATTAAATTATAAAAGAACCAAATACATAAATATGATATCATATATTATCTTTAAATATTTCTTTGTTAATGATATTTTTGTAGTATCATTGTTTTAGGTGTTAACGAATTAGTTTTCCTTTATATGTTTTATTAGATAAGTCATATTTTTTATATATAGGATATATATGAATCATATCAAGAATTATATTATGTTCTTAAAAATTATTTTTAATCATCAAAAAAATTATTCTTGAATGGTTATGATGGGAAACAAAATCTCATCGTGTCGTGGAGACGATAAGCCTTACGTACGAACGAGTGACAATATCATTATAATAGTGACGAAATCATATGTAATTGGACAATATATTTAATATAAAGAATAATTACCATGTTATCCTTATTATTTACCCCAGTTATACCCATTATTATAGCAATACAAATAATTAATTTTTGAATAACAAACTACACCACGATATGGATACGGTAAGCCGTACATACGCACGTATAGTGACTTTGTCATTCCGAGGATGGATATAATGATGAATATGGTTGTACAATATTTTTAATAACATCACAGTATGTATAAGATATTGGATTTATTATTTTATAATGGAAACAACAATGAAAGAAAAAGTGGAAGAGGAAAAGAACTTTGATAGACGTGATGAAATTATTACCTCTTCTTCGGGTGCTTCCATTGGATTTATCAAAAGGGATCCTTAGGTTTGATTTATGATCAATTTAAGGCCTCTAGGATCAATTGAGGGTAGATGGGAGGGTATTTGAGCTGGGTTAGGCTGAGCCAAATGTACTTGGAGGTGTGATTTTGAGAGAAGGGGAAGTACCCTTTTATAAGAGAGTTGAGTGTCACTTTAGGAAAATCTTGAAATATTATTTTATTA
Source organism: Viscum album (assembly GCA_963277665.1). Taxonomy (NCBI): domain Eukaryota; kingdom Viridiplantae; phylum Streptophyta; class Magnoliopsida; order Santalales; family Viscaceae; genus Viscum; species Viscum album. The sequence goes on along the minus strand of OY728165.1, from coordinate 1,327,904,814 downwards.
TAAAATCATTTTTGGTTTATAATGGCTCCAAATGGATTTATTTGGAGTATAAGGTGGGGATGGGTCGAAAAACTCTCAACAAATAGGTTTTAGACAAGTTTAGGTTACCCTATTACCCATATCTTTTATATTTAATTCTTAGTTAAATTGTTTAACATTTACCATGTCTTCTTGTATTTTTATATTATATAGTTAATAAACATACTAAAAAATTCTTGGAAAACCTCAAGTTGTTCATTAATTACATATATATCATTAGTTAAGTCCTCTTTCGGAACCTTACATTTTTAGGAATATTATATCATTTAATAATATAATATTTGTTTTAAATACCCATTTATGTCAATTTTGAAACTATTTAGTATTTGGTTATTGTGAAAGTCAATAAAACATTATTACTTATAAATAAATACATTAAATAAACCCTAACATCTCATATTAACCTAAAAAATTTGTGGAAGGAATCAAAATTATCAATTTAAATTTATATTGATATCAATAATATCAATTATTTTAATCTTTCATTAATAAGATAATTATTGCAACATCATTGTGTTATAAATAAATTTAATTATTTAATGTATAAAAATTATAAATAAAATACAATGATTTAGGAAATATTTTTAAATTTCTAATGAATATTTATATCTGAATTTATCTTATTTATAACCCTATATTAAAAATGTTTTAGTTATTAAACTTTGAATTTAACACTTTAACTCTTTTTAAAATAAAATAATAATAAATGTCCTAATCTAATCCAAGTGATTCAAAAGGATCATATTTTATTCCGAAGGTTGACTTAGGTCAAAATACACATATTCGATAGAATTATGACATGTTTTAGGGTAATTATAATAACATTTTTAGCTTTAATTACACTATTTACTTTTAACTGTGGCAAATAAAATTTAAAAGTTACTATTCACCAAAAATTATTTTCATCCTATTGAACCACATTTTACATAAAGATGTCAACCATGCCTCTCAGATATTTGAAATTATATTTACATAAGTGATAAAATTATGTTTTATGCAAATTTTTAAATGTGCATAGAAGGTGAGAAAATGACGGTAAAAAGTTCAATAAAATTTTATATACCTAATCCTATTATAAAATGACCTCAACAAATTACATTGGACTAAAATAGGTATTATATATCTATTTTTACTTTAAAATAAATTTAAATTAAAAATAATTATTTAAATAAAAATTTAGCTTTAAACAATAACACATTGTTTTTCACTACTCATTAAAAATTGAATGTTTTTAAAAAATACCAAAAATTCACCCAAAGTTAATTTTGATATTACAAATTAAAAAATTATTTCTATTTTACCAAATTAAAAATATAGAACTTTTTTTAATTAATTTTAAAAAATATTCCCATTGTCAAATCCATAAAGTGGGTTTTTGAGAAATAATAACTATCAAAAAATTAATATGTGTTTATGTCTAATTTAAATGTAAAATTACTTACAATGACCAAAATTGGATTAAATGATAAAAATATAATCTAATTATACTTTAAAATCATTAAAATTTATAATTTAATACTATAAATTATTTTGACTAAACATGTTTTTTAAAATTAAAATTTAGTATTTTTTCACTATTTATCAAAATATTAAAGATATCGGAAAAGCACCAAAAATTTATCCGGACAAAATTTTTAATGTATCTATTCTAAGGTTGAAGTTTATTTTTTCATATTTAATATATAAGAGGGTCAAATATTGTATTTAAAAAGGGTACTCCATTAAAAGGCGGTAAAATTTCATTTTTTGAAAATAGATCCTTTATCTGAAGAATTGAATTTGTTCTTATATTATGTTTAAGAAACACATAATATGGATTTTAAAATTATATGGAGTATATAAAATACAAAATTCTGTTAATACTATTCATAATTTTTTTTGAATGACTAGTTTGGTAAGTCATGGTGCGCTTGAACACAGTGCTGTGTGTAGCACGAACTGTTGAATTACATTAAAGAAAATAACTTACTATGAAATCATGGGGTGTGACATTATTCCCCTCTTTTGAAAATTACATCCTCGAAATTTTAAAATTGGGCTTGGGAACTTCCTTAAAAGTCCTATATCAGAAAAAGAGTCAATAAAACTATGACTTTAAAAGAAAGAAATAGAAGTACAAAGGTCACCCAAGATAACCCATACTAGGATTCCATGTAAGAAAACATGGATATGGAAGATAAACTAAGTGTAAAGTTCTGATGGAGAGTGATAGAAATCATGATCAAGATAAAATTAATAACAAGAAAACCACAAACTTCTATATGGATAAACGGTCATTAGTTTCCATGTAGGAAAAGTAAATGGAGGATACTTTTTGTTTTAAGTTCCATTTCATAAAGTTGAGGAATTTATTTATGAGATTGGGTAAGAACATAAAGATATATACATACTTTTTAAGTATAGTTTCATCATTTAATAAATTTCTTCCAATAACTCGTCTTTTTTCCAAAAAACAAGTTTTCAAGATGAATTGGTCACACCTAGACTGCTAGAATCAACTTCTAGAGAATCACATAATCCACAAAGGATGAACAATATATTTCCATTGACATTAGATATTAACCAAAACCTAATTGTTAGTACAAGATCAGATGATCCCCAAAATGGATAATCCTTCATAGAATGAAATACTAATATTAATTTCCAAAATTGAACAAACAATACCCAAAGTTCAATAAATACCATTCAATAAACAATTATCCTTGAAATACTTCAATATAATCCAAACTAAAATAGAAACCAAAAACTCAGAAGAATTAATCACATGGTATTCCATATTAAATCATAACATTTGTCTCCAAATAACATCAACTACTCTAATAGTCTCATATAGAAGTGTAATTAACCAAATCACATATTCTCTATGGTAGGTTAATCGTTTACATTAATAACATCAATTTATATAAAAAACATAGATTCTACCAAAATAAAGAAAAATCCACCATTACTCTTGAAATGAAATCCCATATTATTCTATTTTCTATAGGCATATAGTGTTCCCAAAAGAGTGAACTTCTTCCAAAATAACATTTATCACTTAATCACCTTATCATTTATCTATATTAAGGGTATCCATTTGATAAAACATAAGATCCAAAATCAACTTATTATTGATCAATAATACCATTTAACTAAAAACAAATAGTCACACCAAATAGGGACTTCACGTAGTCCAGTGGTTGGTGATAAATCCTAGTCGCTCATTGGTTGTGGGTTTGATTCCTGGAGCTTTTTACGACATGACAAGTTGTCACACAGTATATGTCTTGTCCTTTTTCAAAAACTAAATTTTATAACATTCTCAAAATGAGATAAATTCCTCAAAGTAATCATAAAATAATTTAACCACAAATGGTATCACCTACATCACATTTTCATCCCAAAAAATTAATAACCTATAATTGCCTCAAATTCAAGGATCATATAAACTTAAATGGTTATTTATAAATATATCCACAAAATAGAAGATAATTCTTCCTTAAATCGGATTTCCACATAAAAAACTATAGGGTTACACATAAAAGGGAAAATTATCCCAAAGTAATCCCATAAAAAAAGAGCATTAACACTTTAAAACATTTTTTCATCCATTTAATTCCACATTGGTTCCTCCTTGACCGAGTGGTTATCATATAGAATAGGGAATTGACTCAGGTATTGCCTAGGTTCCCTACATTTGCAGTAAATGTATATAAATTGTTTCTTAATAAGACTTTTATTTTCTTCTATGGTACTCTTCATTTTTCGTCAGCTATTATTTAATATGTGTACTTAATTTCCACACATAAATCATTACTTTGTTCTATTGAGACACTTTCCTAGGTGTCTCTTTCTATATTTCCTTCATGATAGAAATTTAGCTTTCTTTTCTCCATATTATCCCCTACTGGAGCTCTTATCATTCTCCACCTTTGTATTCTTTGTTGAGTTTGTGAGTTGGTTAATGTATATATTGTTGATCATATTTTTGGAAACCTTCTTCGGCATGAATTCAATATCTTTTACACCAATCAACATTCCATTTAGTTTCTCATTTACACCACTATTCTGACCTCATACATCTTATTCAATGTTACTATGACTTTATTGGAATGTAGTCGTTGACTAAAACCGAAAAGCATAGCGTGAGTAAAAATAGTCATAAAATTATTTAGATACTATTATGAAACCTTAATTTGAATCTAAAACACCGTAGAATTTACCAAGGTTGTTTCTTCTCATCTTATATTAAAATCCTTCAAATCAGTTTGTTAAGGAAATGTGAATTATCCTAAGCATATCATTCGAGAGTGTTGTAACCAAGAGTGGAGCAAGGCTTGTTGTCATGCACCAGTTCCCATTCGAGTCTAGCGCAAAGCGGTGTTTTTATGTTTTCCCAAAGGTACATCTGTGCCATATGTTCCTCTACCTGCTCGTATCCAGATAGGGATGTATTACTTGGAAAAACCACATAATATTTACATTACCAAAAATTTTGGATGTTCTTCTATAATAATCCTCAAATTCTATATTAGGGTAGTGTTTTCTAATCCGAATTTTTCTAAATATAGCTTCCAAGGTTTGTACAAAACTTCCTCTAATACCAACTATAACGCCTTGACCCTAGTTACCCATAGTCGGTGCAATATTACATAAAATTGTAACGATCACACGAGATCAAGTTTCGAAGGATCGATTTGTTTAGTAGCCCTTAAGGTACTATAAACATACATATGTTTTATATTACATCATGAAATAATGAAAAAAATATTTGTGTCCCCTTTTAACACACGAATATCCTTTGGCCTATCCCTTCAGGTTAATCATAATATACTTTTCCACATCCTAGAAAAAGAAAAACATAAGAAAGGGGTTAGTCAGATGCTCATTACGGATAAAAATATAGTGTAAACAATCATAAACATTTAAGGCAATGTATAAGATTAAAGCACAAGCCTTTTAAACTTAAACTTCAGCATAATATGGAAATGATTAATCAATTAATTCCATTTACTTATTCACATGGATATTATATTATTCGGATAATCACATGTAATATCAATAGCTAATTTCATAATGGTGGAATACATAATGTTGGACATCATAACCACATAGTCCATGCCTCATGCCAAGACTAAAAATAAGATTTTTTTCAAGGCCTCGTTCCCAGAAACTAGTTTGTCTCATGAGACATAATGATGAATCAAATATCTATATTAGGCTACACCCGTCACATACTATGTCCAATGCATTCCTTATATGAAAAGGTTAGAACATTATCTAAACATTCGTATTAAAACTAGCATATGAAATGTCAATAATTTAACCACAAACCATGAATTGTATAAAAATAGAACATCCACAGTAAAAAATAACTCATTCAATACAATATGGAATATTGTATTATAATAAATCAACCACAATGAATAATAATGAAATATATTGACATAGATGAAAATAATCAGTAAAACTATTTATGATAAATATCACTTTTTTCTTGAAAACATTTAAAAGTCTCACTATTTATCAGGAAGTCATTTAAAAAATATTTTTGAATCAAATTGAGACATACCACTTTGAAACCTTTAAAAATAATTTTAATTTTAAAACATTCATGACCATAAAAATAATTCTTTAAAACCAATTTTAAAACATGGAAATTAAGGATAATGATTTAGAAAATAAATCTTTATAACATTTAAAATGATATTTTAGTAAGAGTTCTTAACAAAAATGAGAGACCCTTGAATAGAAATAATTGAGGTAATAAAAATCATATAATATCATGAGAATAAATGGATTCATGACATACTATGTCAAAGTATAGTATATACACCATATAAAAGTTAATTGGTGCATAACAACAAAGAAGTCTCAATGGAATGTAAATTGAGATAAAATCCCTTATAAATACCGTATTCTTAAGTTAATGATAAAAAAATTACATAATTATGTGTGAAAAATATAGATACACTAAATATGATTTTATATTTAGCATGAATAAATCAGAGCACATTCACACATATTCTTGTTAAAACAACACAAATGACTTGGATGTTTAACTCAATGAATGGAAATTTAGTTAAGATTACTCATATCAAGTTCATATCGATGACTTGAGAATTTACCAATGGACTGATTATGTGTATCAAAAGTATATATACAAACAAATCAGAGTGTTAATTAATACATAAATAAACAAATAGTGATTTCACATGTAATCTTTGAATAAAATAATCAATGAAGTTTTTGTAAAACCCAATGAGTTGAAATTGAAATTAGAAATTCCCTTACGGATTTGGTAACTTACAAAACATGAACCCCATGAAAGAGGGATAATACAATGAAGTTTTAAATACCCATAAATTTAAGTATATTACAAAAATAAGAAAATCAAGGGTAGTACATACACCACACAAAAAGAAATAGTGGAAAATATAGAATGAATTTCACGGGAATAAAGAAAGAGACGAAAACCCTTTTCCTTGTAACTTTCCTTAGTAGAGGGTAGGTTAACCTTATTTATAATGGAGGATAATTTCTATTAAATTATAAAACATACATATACATAAATATGATATCATATATGATCTTATAATATTTCTTTGTTAATGATATTTCAGTAGTATTATTGTTTTGGGTGTTAACGGATTTGTTTTCCTTTATCTGTTTTGTTATGCAAGTCATATTTTTTATGGATTGGATGTATTTGATTCATATCCATAACTATATTAATTTAATAACCATTATTTTTAATCATCAAATTAAAATTATTCATTAATGGTTATGATGGGGAACAAAATCTCATCGCGTCGTGGACACGGTAAGCCGTACGTACGCTCAAGCGACAATATCATTCTATTAGTGGTGAAATCGTATGTAATAGGATAGTATATTACATATACAAAATAATTAACATGTTATATTTATTATTTACATCAGGTGTACCCATTATTATACCCATCCAAATAATGAAGTGTTGAATAAAAAACTACAACATGACATGGAGACGGTAAGTCGTACGTAAGCACATGTGGGGAATTTGTCATTCAGAGGATGTATAGAATAATGAATATGGTTGTAACTTATTTATAATAACATCACAGTATATAAAATGTACTGGAGTTATTATTTTTGTATGAAACAATAATTATAGAGGAAGTGGAAAAAGAAAATAACATTGAAAGAGGTGATGAAATTATTACCTCTTCTTTGGGTGCTTCCTTTTGATTTGTTCAAAAGGGATCTATAGGTTGGATTTTTGATCAAAGTAATGCCTCTAGGTTCAATTGAGGGTATATGAGAGGATATATGAGCAGGGGTTGACCTAGCCAAATTTATTTTGAGGTGTTATTTTTAGATAAGGTGAAGTACCTTTTTATAAGAGAGGTGAGGTTCACTTTAGGAAAAGCTGGAAATATTATTTCATTAGAAAATCATTTTCAATTTATAATGGCTATAATTGGATTTATTTCTAGGCTAAGGTGGGGATGGGTTGAGATCCTCTCAAACAATAGGTTTCCAAATGGATTTCTTTCGAGGCTATGTTTGGGATGAGTCAAAAACATCTCAACCAATAGGTTTTAGAGAAGTTTATGTCACCATATAAACCTTATTTTTAGATTTAATTGATAGTTATATTGTTTAACTTTTACTATGTCTTCTCGTATTTTTATATTACCTTGATACTAAACAGACAAATGAATTCCAAGCGACCCTCAAGTGGTTCCTTAATGACATATCTATTTTTATGTAAGTCTTTTGGCCAAACCTTATATTTTGAGGAATATTATAACATCTAATAATATATTATTTATTTTAAATACTCATTTATGTCAGTTTTGACTCTATTTAGTATTTGGTATTTGTGAAAGTTAAGATAACTTGAATATGTGGAATGAAATACATTTAATCAACCCTAACCTGTCATATTAACCTAAAAAATTGGTGGACTGAATCAAAAGTCTCAATTTACATTTATTTTGATATTTAAAATATCAATTATTTTATTCTTTCATTAATAAGGTAATTAAAACATTATCATTATGTTATAAATACATTTTATTATTTAATTTATAAAAATAATAAATAAAATACCATGATTTCAGAAATCATTTTATCTTTCTAAAGAATATTTAGAGTTGAATTTATGTTATGTATAACCCTATATTAAAAATGGTTTAGTTATTAAACATTGAATTTAACTCTTTTATCTCTTCTTTAAATAAAATAATAATTAATGTCCTAGTCTAATTCAAGTGGATCAAAAGGATCGTATTTTATTTTTAGGGTTGTCTTTGTTCAAAATACGCTGATCCAATAGAATTAGGATGTGTGTTATGGAAATTTTAATATCATTTTTTCCGGTAATTACCCTATCTACTTTTAACTATGGTAAATAAAATTTAAAAGTTAATATTCAAAAAAAAAACAATTTTAATCCTATTGAACATAATTTTTATTAATTATTTAAACCATGTCTCTCATATTTTTAAAATTCAATTTACAGAAGCAGTAAAATTATGTTTTATGAAAATTTGCAAATGTGCCTAGAAGGTGTGTTAAAGACGGTAAAAAGTTAAATAAAATATTATCTATCTAATATTATTATAAAATGAATTAAATTGATTAAATTTGACTAATATAGGTATTATGTATTTATTTTGAATTTTAAATAAATTTAAATTAAAAATATTGTTTTAAATAAAAATTCGGCTTTAAACAATAACTCATATTTTTTCACTATTTATGAAAAACTGAATGTTTTTAGAAAAATACCAAAAATTCACCCAAAGATAATTTTGATATTGACAATTAAAATATGATTTCTATTTTACAAAATTCAAAAAATAGAATTTGTATTAACTAATTTGAAAAAATATTCCTGTTGTCAAAACTGGAAAATAGGTTTTTGAGAAGTAAAAACTATCAAAATATTGATATGTGTTTATGTCCAATTTAAATGTAAAATTATTTCCAATGACCAAAATTGGATTAAATGATAAAAATATAATCTAATTATACTTCAAAACCATTCAAATGTATAATTTAATAGTATAAATTATTTTAACTAAAAAAACTATTTTCAATAAAAAGTTTTTGTTTTTCAATATTCATCAAAATATGAAATTTATTAGAAAAGCACTAAAAATTTATCCAAACTAAATTTTTTATGTCCCAATTATAAGGAAGAAGTTTATTTTTTCAAATTAAATATATAAGTGTGTCAAATATTGGATTTAAAATGGGTTCACCTTTAACAGGCGGTAAAATTGCATTTTTTTTAAATGGATCTTTCATTTGATAAATTGAATTTGTTCTTATATTATGTTTAAGAAACACATTATATGGATGTTAAAATTATATAGAGTATATAAAATTCAAAATGTAGTTAATATTATTCATAACATTTTTTTAATGGCTAGTCTGGTATGTCATGGTGCGCTCGAACTCGGTGTTGCATGTAGCAGAAGTTATTGAATTACTTTATTGAAAATAACATACTATGAAATCTTGGGGTGTTACAGAAAAGATTATATTGAGTCACATATTATTTATGGGAATTATCAGATGTGATAAATCTATCACTTAATCATTCCCATGAGGAAGCTGGAAGCCATGATATTCTTCCAGATAAGCATTAATTCTAATCTATGAGGCATCATATAACTCATCATGAGAAGGGATAAGGCATTTTGTAACCAGTCATGCAAAGGGTTTCGGTATTGGGTGATCAATCATTAGAAAATTTGTGATATTATAAGGGATTCTTGATCCCATAATGATAACACAATTAGATTTTTAATATACATCTTTTTGGGAATATGGAAGCAAACTTATATCATGGGTCTGCCATTGCAATGTAGACAGCAACTTGATGTTTGTCTATGATCAAGCCCTAAATAATTTAATTAATTTATTGTGAAAGATAAATATGAATAAAATCCAAGATTTAATGCATTGTACGAGGTCGAAAAAATTCCATGATGTAGACATGTAATATTCATGTGTTCATGGGAAACTTCATGCCATATTAGTCATGAACCATTTGGTATGTGGCCTTGAAATTAAAATATCCTTGACCGCACTATGGAATCATACATCAATAAACATGATATGCATCAAAGGAAAATAGAGATACTGTCACTAAAAATTTACCACGCCACCATAAGATTCACATTCATCATGAGAAGGGTCTTGAACATGTCAATTAAATTATTATTTGTCCCACTAGATTCATAAGGAATGTAGAGTAATTATCCATAATAATTTCCACATACCTTCACATGATCTAACATTTTTCATGGGACACACAATGGAAAAATAGAGTTATTGATAGAGAAATGGTGTGTGCACCATCACAAGATCCCATATTGATCATGTGGTGCCCTCATGGGAAACCAATGATCAATGGTTGAAAGAACATGAAGAATATGTAGGAAAATATCCAAAAGTTGTAAAGACCCAGAAATTCCATGAATTATTTTTTGAAATAATATATGGGATTTTAATGAGTCCACAGTTTCTGACGGCACCTGATTCTGAGGCCCAGTGTGCCCGGAATCAATTTCTGATGTTTCGTTCAGGTTTGTTTAGTAAACGTACGTGCGGGATTTTATATCTTTTAAACCGGTGCTCGGAATTGAAATTCGGGGACACTGTTGAACTCGCAGCATCAATATTCACTTAAGGAGACCTTTACAACAGTTGTTTCTTATCGATATTGGAAGTTAATTTTGGGGGTTTCTAAATTAATTAAATAAAATTATGTGTAACATATTTTTATTTGAGTGGTGGTTGAATCCTCCAAGGGGAGGTTGGAGGTGGGGCCCACCCATGTATAACCTCCTATGGGAGGATATTATGTGGCGGGGCCCACATGAACTCAAACCCACTTAAACCCCCTTTAACCTTTTAGTTCCACATTAATGGGGGAAACTCTTGATTTACCCCTTAATGGTGCCAACACATCTAAGAGGTAATTACTGCCTCAATTAATTATCTTTTTAAAACTTTTGAATTCTTCGACCCCATTTAATTTAATGAGTTGTTTTATTTAATTAAACACAAATCTTGTGGGGTTTTATGCCAAAAAATAGTAGACTCCTCCTATATTATTTTTGGTTGACTCATAATACATTGGTGGAGCGTTGGAAAAATTGATAGAGAGCATCCTCTCAAACGAAGAACGATATCCTCTCAATGGAGAACGCCAGTCTCCACCGAGGAACGATGACGTCGTCTTCTCCCTTTCCAACTTGGGCAAGAAAGGGGAGACACCGCCAACGAAGAACGTCTCCAACGATGATGTCATCTCCTCCCAATGTCAACGGAATTGTGTCACCTTCCAGCGACTCCGTCGAGCGAACAATGATTACAAGGTAGGGGGATTTGATTATTTTAATGTATGAATTATATCCGCGTTCCTCGTCGTTTATTTTAGTTCAATGATAGCCAAATGTTATAACCTAATATGGAGGGCATTGGCTGAACAAACACATCTCAAAATCCCTCCATTGATTCTAGTTTGATTGATGTCGGAGGTGGAGCTGGAAGGGCGCGGTGCTGTCGCACTACACCGGAGAAGAACCGTGGCCAGGAGGGCCATGACGAACGAAAGAGGTGTGGCATCCTCGCACCGTGGCATGCCGGGAGTACGGAATCGCGACCAGGGTGGGCCGCGGCCACGGCGGTCCGTGACAAAGCAGTGTGGCATAGTCGCGCCTCACCGGAGAGGAACCGTGGCTGGGAGGGCCGTGGCGGATGAATAATCGTACTGCCATCACGTCGTGCGGTGGAGCCGAAGACTGCGGCCAGGTCAGACCATGGTGGTGGTGGCACGATACCGTCGCACCACGCGAAGAGCAAGAGGACCGTGGCATCGTTGGGCTGCGGTGGAAGAGCGGCGGCGGACGGTCGAGCCGGCCTCCGTGGAGCCGGACAAGCTGGACCACCCAGGTCCCACGGCTCCCAAACCGGTGCAGTGCGCCTGTTCTGTTCGACAAGTCAGGGGGGGGGGGGGAACCCCCCTCCCACGTGAGCCCATCCGGGCCACCATGACTGGTCCGACCCTCTACTGAGCCACCACGGTTGGGCCACCCCTCGGGCCGACCGCCACGGTCGGGCTGCCCCTCGGCCACACCACCAGGGCTAGGCCGCCCTTTGGCCGGGCCGGCATAGGTCGGGCCGCCACGGCAGGGCTGCCCTCAGGCTGGGCCGCGCCTTTGGGCCTGGCCGTGCCTTCGTGCCAGGCCGGGCTGACCACTTAGGTCGGGCCGCACCTACGGACTGGGTCCGACCCCAGTTCGGACCGGGTCAGGTCGGGTCGGTCTGACTGGGTCGGACCAGACCTGGACCCGCTATGACCATTTACACCTTTTAGCATGTATCTTGTGCTACGGGTGTCTGAACGATGAATCGTCTGCAGTGATGGAATTCATGGAGCGAGACGGTTCTTTTGGAATACTCCACTTTTAGGTTTGGATGTAGTTGGTGTGTGTTAGAACGAAAATACCAAAAACTCACAGACCATGCATCCGATTGACATGTCCTCTGTCACGTTGGGTTCCTTATGATGTGACGGAACTACGGGATACATCAAGTCAGGACTTCATGATAGTTGATGTATCGACACTTGGCTTGAGGATAGGACCCTCTCAGAATTGAGTGTACTGTGTGCGGGAACCCTAGGGCTGGTTGCGACTGATGATAGGATCCTTTGTGGGTTTTACAGGGATGATACTGTACCAGGATCCTTCGTGGGTTCGACAATGATGACTTCCGTACCGGAATCCTCTGTGGGTTCGACAGTTATGACTTCTATACTATAATCCTCCGTGGGTTTGACAGTTCTGACTTCTGTTACTAGATCCTTTGTGGGTCTGACCAAATATCTGATCTTAGATCCTGTATGGGTCCGACAACTTAGCTTGTCCTGAATCCTGTGGGGTTCAGACAGCTTAAGTTAATCAGTGACTACATCTAATAATCTATATCTCTCTATAATAGTTGTATACCTATGTGATCTGAGTCATGTCTTTCAACTATTATCATCGCGGTAATTGACTTTAATTCCATTTTGGAATGGTTTGTGCTTGGGCTCGAGAGTTGGATCCAGACTATGATTGGTTACTTAGGTATATGTACGAGCATATACCTAAGTAGGGTTGATTGATAACTCATTATTTTATAAGTCTTCTATGGTATATCCTTAGTGGATTCCTGGAGACCTTCTGGGGTCTTGGGGTCCCCTACTGATTATTGTTATACTCACCCCTGCACGGTCTTCGGTCGTACCTTGTTGTGTTCTGTGCAGACAATGGACAACATTAATCGAGGCTGAGGGTGCCGGACAGGAGACTGCTTGAGGCTGGACTAGACGAGACATAACATAGGGATGCGTTGTTCGAGTACTATACCTACTCTTTAGGTAGGATTCCCCGGTGGACAATCCAGGAGCTATTTACCTTTTTTACTTATATTTGTACTTATTGTTCTGTTGGGTTTGTATTCTGGCCCACTTACTTTCAGCACACTTTTCTTTTCTATTTTAGTACATGTTGCTTCTACAGCTTGTGTTCAGACTACGTGAGTTATAGGTTAAAAGGAAATTAATTCCCTTTTTATTTGGGTTTCGCCTTTGGTGCTAGTGCATGCCCCTAGCCTATGGAAGCTGGGCTTGGGGTAATCACAGCATGGGCCCCGAGGACGGGTCGTGAGAAATTGGAATCAGATCAGTCGGTTCTACCACAAAACATTGAATCTTATTCTTTTAATGGAAATAGTGTTAAGTGTTTTGGGTGTGGTAATCAGTTATGGAAAAACAGTGTTGGTGCGGCGGCCGACGCATCCATACACTAGGACTCTGACTTCTGATCTTTGACTCTATGCATGAAAACACTGATTGCGTGTGTATTTCCTTTGAAAATGTTTTCATTCTGATTACTTTGTGTCAGCTCACCAGGTATACTGTTTTAACCATGGAGAACCTATTTCTTTTTAGGATGGCCCCACAAAAGAAGCAACCTAGGGTTCTGAGTTACATACGAGATGGTAGCCCACCGAGCGACGAGGCCTCGGTGCAGGGCCCCATCACAGTGGAGGTACCAGTGGTACCACTACACGCTGAGCCACTGATACCACCAGCTCTAGTAGCAGAGAGTCCACTTCATCTGAGTGCATTGCATGAGTTCCATCACCAGAGGCCGCCCAGGTTCTGGGGAGAGACGGACCCACAGGAATCGGAGGATTGGCTAGATGCTATCGTGAGAGTTTTAATATTGGTAGGGACACCGGCCGAACTCATGGTGATCCTTGCTAGGAGTCTCCTGCATGCAGCAGCAGGAAGATGGTGGAGCCTGATGCTCTAGGTGAATGACAAGGCATCATTACTCTGGAAATACTTTGAGAGTCTCTTCTGCTAAGAGTTTGTTCTAGCCTCCCTTCGTGCGGTACAGATTCAAGAGTTAATTCATTGGCAGTAGGGTAGCATGACAGTATCTTAGTACTTAGTGAGGTTCACCGACCACTCGTGCTACTCCACAGATATGGTACATGACCCATTCTTTAGGGTCTGGACCTTCGATCAGGGAATCATGCATGAGATCCAGGTGTGGATGATCCCACTCAGCATCCCGACACAAGTAGGGGTGATGAATCAAGCCCTTCAAGTGGAGTGTTTTCTCATTGAGCAGTCACCAGCAGTGAGACCCACCACAGTGTTCACGTAGCAGAGTCTTTTGAATCTGGCAGTAGATAGATGTCATAGATGTCCATGCGGACCCAACCATCAGGTGGGAGACCCTAGGATACATGTTTGGTTGTGTGGGGAACATGAGATAGAGCCAGTTATACAAGGAGAATGCATTGCAATGCCTGTGGTGGGCAGCGTCACATGGCTTGTGACTGCCCGAACCACTAGGTAGATGAGTAGCAGACAGTAGAGGCACCCCCCAGGAAGAGGCAGAGGTTTGACCATGGTGGTCCACTAGGAGTAGGCAGACGTGGCAGAGGAGCTGTCTGATTAGCTTGTGGTGGACGACATTTCGAGGCTCTAACACCACCACCACCAGGAGGTCCACCCCGACCATAGGGAGTTGTCGGACAGAGGTGGGCTCAGCTTCAGGAAGTCGAGGCCTACGACCACGGCACACATACGATGATTCGATGTACTATCTGTGTATACACCACCCTTGATACAGTACTTATAGACACAGATGCGAGTCATTTTTTTATTTCCACTACCCTCGTTCGGAGTTTAAAGATTCCGACGGAGCTATTAGCTTGACCCTTATGACTAGAGACTCCTACGGGAGCAGACTCGACGATTACACACCGGTTTCGGAAATTTTATCTTACTATAGGAGGAGAGAGTTTCGGCTGGGATATCCTCATAGCAGTGTCGAGGCCTTACGACGTCATCTTGGGTATGGACTGGTTATCCACAGTTCATGCTCAAATTGATTGTATTAGGTGCAAAGTGCAGTGTGTCTGCACGGATGGGACCAGGTTCACCTTCATCGGTGAGAAGGGAGCCTTTTCAGAGCAGGATGGACTTATGCATATGAGGGGGCAGCCGATCACACATCAGTTGGCTAGTATCATCCTCAGAGTGGTTGTTGTGCGGAGACTGAGTTTTCCTATTGTGGTGGATCAATATGCGGATGTTTTCCCTAAAGACGTTCTAGGAATACTTCCTTGTAGAGAGGTAGACTTATACATTGACTTTTACCCCAGGACGACACCGATATCTACTCCAGCATATTGGATGGCTCCCTCCGAGCTTCGTGAGTTGTGGGTATAGCTGGAAGACTTTCGGGGGAAGGGATTTATCCGACCTAGTGTTTCACCCTAGGCATCTCCGATTTTGTTCGCTAAGAAGGTGGATGGGAGCTTGTGAAAGTGTGTTGACTACCGTCGCCTGAACCAGGTTATCGTAATGAAAAAGTACCCACTCCCAAGGATTGAAGACCTCTTTGATCATCTCAAGGGATCACGATGGTTCTAGAAGATAGACCTTAGGTCAGGCAATCACCAGCTCATAGTTTGAGATGAGGATGTGCAGAAGATGCCCTTCAGGTGTCGGTATGGCCACTATAGGTTCTTGGTTATGCCCTTCAGTGTAACCAACGCTCCAGCAGTGTTCATGAGTCTCATGAATAGGATCTTCCAGCCTTACCTTGATCTTTTTGTCGTAGTCTTCATCAATGACATACTGATTTACTCAACCACTGAGGAGGAGCACTCCTACCATTTTTGGGTGGTACTGGACACACTCTGAGAGTACCAGCTATGTAGTAAGCTCTTGAAGTTCCATATTTGTATTTGAGAGGGTCACTTCCTTGGACACGTCATCTTGAAGGATAGAGTTGTAGTGGATCCAGAGATGATCGAGGCAGTACTTTCCTGGGGGCCACCCAGGAGTGTGATGGAGGTTCGGAGTTTTCTAGGACTGGCTGGGTACTATCAGAGATTTGTGCCATATTTCTCCAGAGTTGCAGCACCACTTTTTTCTTTGATGAAGAAGGGGAAACCCTTCGTGTGGTTAGAGAGATGCCAGCAGAGCCTTCAGGAGCTAAGGTAGAGGTTGAATAGTGCGCCCATCTTGAGGATACTAGAGGAGGGTGTTGGGTACGTAGTTTACTGTGACACATTAGGGACTGGACTCGAGTGTGTCCTGATGCAAGAGCGAGCAGTGATCATGTATGGTTCTTGGCAGTTGTGACAACATGAGTAGAACTATGCTACCCATGAGCTGGAGTTAGTAGCAGTGGCCTTTTCTTTGATGATGTGGTGACAGTATCTGATGGGTGAGCATTTTACAGTCTAATCTGACCACCAGAGTCTCAGGTACATCTTCTCACAGAAGGAACTAAACCTGAGACAACGACAATGGCTCTAGTTCCTCCAGTACAATGACTTCAATATAGTCTATACTCTTGAAGAGGGGAACGTTGTAGCAGATGCTCTCAGCAAGAGATCAGACATTCAACTGCTAGGAGAGGTGACAGAGCAGCTGGCCGTGTTGCAGATATCCGTTGTGGATAGAGAGGGAGTAGCCTTTCTGTAGTCTCTCACATTCACTCCACTAATTCTTTAGTGAGTCAGAGAGGCACAGTGTGAGGAAATTGACTGTGAGATGCGACATGCTCAGATATCCATAGGGAAGGCACCTGATGGATTTTCTGAAGGTGGAGAGAATGTCATTTTCTTCAGAGGATATACCATGGTATCTGTTGCACTTCAGGGGGAAGTGTTGAGGGAGTTCCACACATCTCCTTTAGCGGTACATCTGAGATTGGCGAAGATGTATCATGAACTCCGACGACAGCACTAGTGGCTATGCATAAAGAAGGTAGTAGCAACATTTGTCTCATGATGCCTCACTTGTCAGCAAGTGAAGGCAGAGCACCAAGTTCCAGTAGGCTTGGTTCATCCCTTAGAGGTCCTAGAGTGGAAGTGGGATGTGATATCCCTAGATTTCATGATAGGGCTTCCACGTACATCCATAGGACATGACTCTATCTGGGTGATTATCGACCGAATCACCAATTTGGCCCACATTCAACCGATTAGAGATCATGGCTCAGTAGAGCGCTTGGGATGACTCTACGTACAAGAGATCGTATGACTTCATGGTGTGACATCGATGATCGTCTCCGATCAAGATGCTCATTTCACTTCCCCACTATGGAAGGGGTTGCAGGAGGCTTTCAGGATGCAGCTTCGCTTGAGCACCGCCTTCCATCCTGAGATGGATGGTGTAAGAACCTGAGATTTTATGAAAATTATTATTTTTAATTTCATTGATGTCTTGTGTTGTATGCGACACCAAAATTATCTTGTTCTATACACAACACCTTATTAGCTTGCAGTATACACAACACTAATCTTGGATCGTGTTACACAAAATTTGAAGTTCGTTTGATCGAAGTTATTTGACGCAACATTGAGTGTATATGTATATATATTCAATGTATAAATGAAATATGGTTGGATTCTATTATACACAACAACAAATAAATCTTTCACTACATGTAACCCTGACTTGGCTTTCATTACACGCAACCGTGACCTTCCATGATAGTGTGTGTTATACGCAATACCAAGTTTCACTAAATGAGATATTATTATAATATTATTATAAACTAGCCGTTATGAATAGTAATACCCACTTTTTAAAATTTTATAAATTTTATCTTTCAAAATGGACTTAATTTTTGGATTCAGAATATCGAAATTATCCTGGGCTGAATTTATGGTATTTTTCCGAAAAATATCAATTTTTGATGAATAGTGAAAACACTAGGTTACTATTTAAAAACCGACTTTTTATTTAAATAATTATTTATTTTATTTTAGGTCAAAATTGACACATAATACCCATATAAGTTCAATTTAATTCATTTGAGTGATTTTATAATAATTTTAGATATATTAAAATTTTATTGAACTTTTCACCGTCTTTTACCCACTTCCTAGGAGAATTTGAAAATTTACATAAAACTTAATTTTACCGCTTCTCTGATGGAATTTTGAAAATCCAAGAGACACGGTTAATATGAAGGAGTAAAATATGGTTCAATAAGATAAAAATAATTTTTGGTGAATAGTCACTTTTTACTTTTATTTACCATGGTTAAAAGTAAATAGGGTAATTAAGGGTAAAAATGATATTATTATTACCCTAACACATGTCCTAATTCTATTGAATAAGTTTAATTAGACCAAAAAAACCTTAGTAATAACTTATGACCATTTAGGTCCACATGGATTAGATTAGGACATTTAATATTATTTTATTTAAAGAAGTGTTAAAATAGTTAAAATCAATGTTTAATAACTAACACATTTTTAATATAGGGTTATAAATAAGATAAATTTGACTATAAGTATTTATTAGAAAGATAAAAATATTTCATACCTAATGGTATTTTATTTATAATTTTTATAAATTAAATAAGTTAATTTATTTATGACACAATGGTGATGCAGTAATTACCTAAATAATAAAATAATAAAATAATTGATATTATAAATACTCAAATAAATGTAATTTAAGACTTTTTATGAATTCCAATAATTTTATAGGTTAATATAACATATTAGTATTGATTTAGTTTACTATTTTCGAACTGATCATGCTGTTATAATTTTCTCAAAAATCAATTACCAAATAGAGTCAAAATTGACAAAAAAAATAGTTTTTAAAACAAATATTATATTATTAATTGTTATTATGTTCCTAAAAATCTAAGCTTCGTCAAAATTACTTATATAAGGTTATATATATTAATAAAGAACCACTTGGGTTTCGTTTTGCAGGTTATAGTATGTTTATTAACCATATAGTGTAAGAAAACAAGAAGACATGGTAAAAGTTAAATTATTTAACATAGAGTTAAATTTAAAAGATAAGGTTAAAATAGTAACTTAAACATGTCTAAAACAACTTAGATGAAGGTATTTAGACCCATACTCACTTTAGCTTCGAAATAAATCAATTTGGAGCTATTATAAACTGAATATGACTTTATTATAAAATAATATTTTATGTTTTTCCAAAGGTGCCCCTCTTCTCCCTTATAAAAAGGGCACCCCTTCCCTCTTTTCTTCACACCCTTTTGAGCCTTTAAGCTCAGCCAAAACCTCCCCATTTATCTTATCCACTTCCCTAGAATCATTCTGCAAGTTATTGTCTTCACAAAATACCAACTCTACTTCCTTAAGAGGAAACTTAAAGGAGGTGCGTCGAAGAAGAGGTAATCTCTTCTTCCGATTCTCTCAAGTTTATTTCTTCTTCTACTTCTTCTTCATTAGTTGTATAATTATAAGGTAATAATATAATAATTACTTATATACTTATATGTTATTATAAATATGAAACTACCCTATTTCACCTACTATACATCCTACGAAAAACAAAATCAGCGCGCGTGCGTACATATGGAATACCGTCTCCACACCGTGGTGTAATCTGTTTTTGACCACCACCTTACTTGGATGGGTATAATGGTGTAAATAAATTAATATATATGATTATTTTAATGTTATATTGATTTTTAAATATTATACATATACTTCAATACAATTCCATGATCATACGAATGATATCATCGCTCGTGCGTTCGTACGGACTACCGTCTCCATGACGCGATGAGATTCATTCTCCATGTTAAAAATTAATGAATGATTATAAAGTATATAAAATCAATAATAAAAAAATATATGAAATAATAATGATAATGGATTTATGTATATATATATGTATGTCATCTACTTAATTCCATTCAATTCAATAAGGAAATGAAAATAGCGTTCATGCGTACATATGGCATATCGTCTCCATGAACGGTGTATTTCATTCCATTTATCGATCTATGATATATATATATATATGTATATACTGAATATATATTATATATAAATCATGTTGTACATTTTTTAGTTAATTAAATCAGGATATAGTTAATAATATCAAGAACAAAAAGTTGAATCACGTACAATAAATGAAACGATTTTAGCCAAATCGCTACTTTTACATCGAATTTACAAAAGAAAGGGTAATATAAAGTCATAAGTAAACTATATATGAAATCATAACAATGAATATGATTCTGTAATAGGTCAATGACATGATTTAAATCAATATACAGGAGTTTCGGATACATACGAAGCATATCAGACATAACGTAAGGGATAACTTTTCCAATCTCGTTTTACCCAAGATTGTTTATTAGTAAGTATTTACTGGGGTTATATTTATCATCCATGTCCCTATTTTCTAAAAATTGTTTCATGTATGTTCAAATTCATTTTTTCCCATTTTTGACATTTACTACATGGTATGTAATTAATATTTCTTTTGTTTACGTTACGAGGTACTTTTTTGACTTTTCGGAAAAAAGTATGAGGAGAATGTTTTTTTAACTTATATGACATGAACGGATTTTTACGGTTTCATTAATCATTATTTTCAGGAATATTACTCTAAAATATTTCATTAATATTTTCAACAAAATCCTTTTATTTTAAAATTACGTGGCATTTTTTGAAAAGAAAATGATTTTGAAGAAGAAAGGATATTTTCCTCAAGAATTCATTTCAAGTGTTTTATCAAAACTATTTTCCATCTAAGGTGACATTATTTCATATGTGTTTGTTTCAAGTAAAATGTCTCTATGATTTAAATGGTTTCAATTTTTTTATGATGAAATTATATCCATTTGTTTTATATGGATTATGTTATGATGGGATGATGTTTGTGAAACCCATTTTATTATTTGGGTTTTGATGAATGATTTATGTTTATGTTGTGGCACACATAAGAATGATTTAATTATGATATGGGTGGGACCTATATCTCCCTCCAATGAATTGGGTAAATATTTATATCTCATGAGATATACATGGCTAGAATGGCAAGTAAACCCAGTTCAGCAAGG
The DNA here is from genome assembly GCA_963277665.1 of Viscum album. NCBI lineage: Eukaryota > Viridiplantae > Streptophyta > Magnoliopsida > Santalales > Viscaceae > Viscum > Viscum album. The sequence continues at coordinate 1,327,883,353 of OY728165.1, read as the reverse complement.
GACATTGTCTACTAAGATGGTCTTGGCAGCAATGTCTTGGCTACTATGGAAATCATATCATGTGCTTAATGTTTTTCCACAACTACAAGTTTTATTCCCATTATATTTTATCATGATTAATGTTCTTTTATGATCTATTCCTTATGTATTGCAATTTTTTATGTCATTTCTAATGATTTTGATGTTTAGATTTTATGCTCATGTTTTTGCATTCAAATGTTTATGGATTATTTTATGTTCTTTATGTTTACCCTTACTGAGCATTTAATCTCACACATTATATGTTTTCATTTCCACAGGATATAAAGAAATGATTTAGGTAAGAAAACTAAAAGTGGAAGATCTTTATGGGAGACGTTGATGATCATTCACCATGATTAGAAGATTATGTTTCGAGCTTCCAGAGACACTAAACTATTACGATCCTTGAGTTTTGGTTTTTGTTATGTATTAAGTATTCCACAAAAGTAATGTATTGTCCATGTACGTCAAGCTTTGGGTCTCTATAGTTGGTATTAGAGGAAAAGAAGGTAAAAATGAATCTGATCCTTGTAAACTCTCACATGTGAGCGTTGGACGAAGCATGGCTCTCTGCCAAAGGGCTTCATGAGGAAATGACTGCCACTGGGGATAGTTGTGTGTCCCTCCCAGGGGGTGTAGCCGCCCATGGAGTGCCCTGATAGGTATCAATTATAGTCCATTGGAAGTAATTCCAGACCCCTATAGGTGGTATCAGAGCAAAGGTTTAGTTAACCTTTGGAAACTAGGATGCGAAAACATTAGTGAGATCCCTAGAGATATTTCTAAGGTATGTCTAGGGATGTCCCTAAGGTTAAGTATAAGTATAGGTTATAGTCCTAGAATTATGGTAACATTATTATAATTAAACCTAAGATGTTATATATTTATTGTACTCCTCCTTTATTATGTTCTTTTCCTATTATTATTTTTTCCTCTCACACTATTCTTTTTGGGTTTTAGGAAATGGCTAGAAACAGGAAGATTCACGATAATGGAGGATATGATGGAAAATGGAATGATATTCTTCATGACCAACCAAATGAAACGGTATTTAGAATTAAAAACATCGTTATTATTCTTTATCAGAAATATCATAATATGATCAATAATATCAAATTTGGAAAGTTTCCCGACTCAGCTAATAAGAGAAAGATGGAGTTTAATGATGATCATAGAGGAAATGAAGTTCAATTTCCCTCATGTAAATCATGTGGGAGGAGGCATCATGGAGAATTTTCAAAGGAATTGGAAGATGTTTTAGGTGTGGAAAAGAAGGACACAAAGCTAGTAATTTCAAAGGAAAAGGTTCAGTTAACACTATGGACAAGGGTAATGGTATTCCTAAGACATCATCAACGGTTAAATTTTTTAAATGTGGAATGTACAGGAATTATGAAAACCAATTCCCTAAGGTAAAGTCTCATGAATAGAATCATCATGGTCATATGGTTAGTATTTATATTGAAGATGATGAAGAGACTAAAAATGATAATTGAGATGAAAGAGTTGTTGAAGCTCAGTCAATGGTTTAATAAGGTAGTGGAATGATTTATGTTTATCAAGAGTTATGTTGTATAGGTAATGATACTATGGAATAAAGACACATCTAAGGATTGTTACATTATTTTTTTCTAATGTATTTGAAAGTATATGTTGAATGGTACCGGTAACCATGAAAGGTTATTTAGATATTTTTGGAAAGTAGATGATATGCGCCTAATGAAGGGATAAAGAGAAATGAAATGTTTGATAGTATTCATGAGCTCATGACTGACATAAGGACAAAGTTATATCATGGTTTTAGTATATAGAAATATTGGGATTTTGGTATGTGAAAAGAGTTAACTTTTGACAACATTCATGTTTTCACTAAGTTTCAATTGGTATTCATTTTTAAAGAGAATACATGATTAAGGTATTCACATGATTGGAATGTGACCAACAAGATATATTGGGGATAAATGATAGTATTCACATGCTCGGTAGATGACAATTCTAGTAATTGTTTTCTTTATACTATGAGCTTGGACAGAAGTATTTTGGATAAGCCTAAAGAATTGAAATGGATTATGTTGGACATAAGTTAGTATTGTTTAAGGCTAGAACTTTTTTTTCGATATTATTGATGGAATGTATAATAATGTAGTTTTTGAAAAAGGAAAACCTGTAGGATGGGTGACAACCCGACATGTCAGACAAGGCTGTGGGAATGGAACCCACAACTGAAGTAAGACAAGCCTTTATCGCATACCACTGTCCTACAGGAAGTCCCTGGTTAGTAGAAACTAGTTTTATTTTATTAAGCGGTATGAAAGATAAAGTTTAAGTCCATTTTTGGAATAATATACGATTAATCTCACCATAGATGGACTTATGTATATTTAATAACTTATGCTAACCTTTTTGTGATAGAAACAGATGGGATTACTTATCATTCTATCACATGATCTGCTAACACTTCATGAATGAAAATTTCAGCTTCATTTCTTTAAATAGAGATTATATGGAAACTGTCCATGGAATGACCAACAATGATATTACACTAAAGTCAAGTAAGTATTTCACCTTATGTAAAATATCATCAACGTTAGGGAAATGATCTTGGAAACCAAAAATGTGGTTCTAGTACTCTCATATCTGATGAATCAGATGGTACCTTAGATATATTAAAATTTTATTGAACTTTTCACCATCTTTTACCCACCTCCTAGGAGAATTTGAAAATTTACATAAAACATAATTTTACCACTTCTGTGAGTGGAATTTAGAAAATCTAAGAGACACGGTTAATATTAAGGAGTAAAATGTGGTTCAATAAGATAAAAATAATTTTTGGTGAATGGTAACTTTTTACTTTTATTTACCACGGTTAAAAGTAAATAGGGTAATTAAGGGTAAAATTGATATTATTATTACCCTAAAACATGTTCTAATTATATTGGATAAGTTTAATTCGACCAAAAATAACCTTATGTATAAAATATGACCATTAAGGTCCACTTGGATTAGATTAGGACATTTAATATTATTTTATTTAAAAATAAGTTAAAATAGTTAAAATCAATGTTTAATAACTAAAAAATTTTAAATATAAGGATATAAATAAGATAAATTTGACTATAAATATTCATTAGAAAGATAAAACGATTTCTTACCTAATGGTATTTTATTTATAATTTTTATACATTAAATAATTTAAGTTATTTATGACACAATGGTGATGCAGTAATTACCTAAATAATGAAATATTAAAATAATTAATATTACAAATACCCAAATAAATGTAATTTGAGAGTTTTTATGAATTAAAATACTTTTATAAATTAATATGACATGTTATTATTGATTTAATTACCTTTTTTCGAAATAATCATGCTGTTATGATTTTCAAAAAAATCAATTACCAAATAGTGTCAAAATTGACATAAAATAGTTTTTAAAACAAATATTATATTATTAATTGTTATTATATTCCTAAAAATCCAAGGTTCGGCAAAATGACTTAGATAAGCTTATATATATTAATAATGAACCACTTGGGGGTTTTTTGTCTGCTTATAGTAAGTTTATTAACCATATAGTGTAAGAAAACAAGAAGACATGGTAAAAGATAAATTATTTAACTTAGAGTTAAATCTAAAAGATAAGGTTACAATAGTAACCTAAACTTGTCTAAAACCTATTTGTTGAGATTATTTAGACCCATACTCACTTTATCTTTGAAATAAATTAATTTGGAGCTATTATAAACCAAATATGACTTTATTATAAAATAATATTTTATGTTTTTCCGAAGGGGCCCCTCTCCTCCCTTATAAAAAGGGCACCCCTTCCCGCTTCTCTTCACACCCTTTTGAGCCTTGAATCTCGTCCAAAACCTGCCCATTTATCTTTTCCACTTATTATAAACATTCTGGAGGTTTGGGTCTTCTAAAAAGACCAACTATACTTCCTTAAGAGAAATCTTAATGGAGGTGTGTCAAAAAAGAGGTAATCTCTTCTTCTGATTCTCTCAAGTTTCTTTCTTCTTCTACTTATTCTTATTTAGTTGTCTCATTATAAAGTAATAACATATGTATTACTTATATACTGATATATTATAATAAATATGAAACAACCCTATTTCACCTTCTATCCATCCTACGGAAAATGAAATCATCGAGCGTGCGTACGTACGGAATACCGTATCCACGTCGTGGTGTAATCTGTTTTCGACCACCACCTTATTTGGATGGGTATAATGGTGTAAATAAATAACTATATATTATTATTGTAAAGTGATATTGATTCTGAAATATTATAAATACACTTCAATACAATTCCACAATCGTGAGAATGATATCATCGCTCGCGCGTACGTAAGGACTACCATCTCCACAACGCGATGAGATTCATTCTCCATGTTAAACATTCATGAATGATTATAAAATATTTATAATAAATAATATTGAAATATATGACATAAAATGATACTGGAATTATGTATATATATATATATTTATGTCATATACTTAATTCCATTTAATTCAATACAGAAACGAAAACAACGTTCATGCGTACGTACGGCCAATCGTCTCCATGAACGGTGTATTTCATTCCATTTATCGATCTATCATATATATATATATTTGTATATGCTGAATATATATTATATATAAATCATTTTATTCATTCTGGAATTAATTAAATCAGGATATAATTAATAATATCAAGAACAACAAGTCGAAACATGTACAACAAATGAAATGATTTTACCCAAATCTATACTTTTACATCAAATTTACAAAACAACGGGTAATATAAAGTCATAAGAAAACTATATATGATATCATAACAATTAATATGATTCTGTAATAATTCAATGACATTATTTGAATCATTATACAGGAGGTTCAGATACATACGAATCATATCAGACATAAGGTAAGGGATAACTTTTCCAATCTCCTTTTTACCCGAGATTGTTTATTCGTAATTATTTACTGGGGTTATATTTATCATCCATGCCCCTATTTTCTAAAAATGGTTTCATGTATGTTAAAAGTACTTTTTACCCATTTTTTACTTTTACTACATGGTATGTAAGGAATCATTCTTTTGTTTACGTTACGAGGTACTTTTTTGACTTTTCCGACAAAAGTATGAGGAGAATGTTTTTTTAGCTTATAGGGAATGAACGGATTTTTACGGTTTAATAAAGCATTATTTTCATGAAGCTTACTCTAAAATATTTCATGACTATTTTCAACAAAATCCTTTTATTTTAAAATTGCATGGCATTTTGTGAAAAGAAAATGATGTAGAAGAAGAAAGGATATTTTCCTCAAGAATTCATTTCAAGTGTTTTATCAAAACTATTTTCAATCTAAGTTGACATTATTTCATATGTATATGTTTCAAGTATAATGTCTCTATGATTAAAATGGTTTCACTTTTCTTATAATGAAATGATATCCATTTGTTTTATATGGATATGTTATGATTGGATGATGTTTATGAAACCCATTTTATTCTTTTGGTTTTGATGAATTATTTATGTTTATGTTGTGGCACACGTAAGAATGATTTCATTATGAGATGGGTGGGACCTATATCTCCATCCGATTCATTGGGTAAATATTTATATCTCATGAGATAGACATGGCTGGAACGGAATGTAAACCCGGTTCAGTAAGGGACTTTGTCCACTAAGATGGTCTTGGCAGCATTGCCTTGGCTACTATAGAAATCATATCACATGCTTAATGTTTTTACACAACTACAAGTTTTATTCCCTTGCTATTTTATCATGATTAATGTTCTTTTATGATCAATGTCTTAGGTACTACAATGTTTTATGTAATTTCGCAATATTTTTATGTTTAGATTTTATGCTCATGTTTTTACATTCAAATGTTTATGGATTGTTTTATGTTCTCTATGTTTACCCTTACGGAGTATTTGAGCTCACCCTTTATATTTTTTCTTTTCCCTGGGATATAAAGAAAGGTTTTAGCTAAGAAAACAAAAAGGGGAAGATTATTATGGGAGATGGTGAAGATATTTCACCATGATTAGAAGATTACATTCCGAGTTTCCAAAGACACTAAACTATTACAATCCTTGAGTTTTGGTTTTTGTTATGTATTAAGTATTCTGAAAAAGTAATGTATTGTCCATGTACATCAGGATTTGGGTCTCTCTAGATGGTCATATTGAGAGGACCATTCAGACTCTCGAGGAAATGCTCTATGCATGCATCCTCGACTTCACTTATAGCTGGGAGGATCACTTACCCTTGGTAGAGTTTGCGTATAACAAGAGCTACCACTCCACCATCGAGATGGAACCTTACGAGGCACTGTACAATCGAACTTATAGATCACCTCTGTGTCGGACTGAACCAGGGGAGTCAGCACTTGTAGGACCAGAGATTGTGCATGCTACGACGGAGAAGGAGCAGATCATCCAGGAGTGGATGAAGACTGCACAGGGCAGGCAGAAGTCCTATGCTGATAGGAGATAGAGACCACTAGAGTTCGAGGATGGTGACCATGTCTTTATACAGGTCTCACCTCAACACGGTATATGGAGATTTGGACGAGGTGTCAAGTTATCTATGTTATTCATCATACCTTTCTTGGTCCTTATTAGAGTAGGCGATGTGGCTTACTTCCTGGATCTTCCACCTTAGTTGCACCAGGTGCATGCCGTCTTTAACGTATCTCAGCTGAGGAGATACATGCATGACCCATCCCACATCATTGGCCACAGGGAGCTGGACATCGATGATGGGGCGACATTCACAGAGGTTTTAGTGAAGATTGAGGATCGACATAAGTGGGTCCTACATGGATTGTCGATACCTCTGGTGCGTGTTCGCTGGTAGCACGGGAACCTCTATGAGGGTACATGGGAGCGTGAGGCTCAGATGGGTACTCAGTACGCCGATTTGTTTCCTTAGTTTGTGTTATATCTTACAGGGATGTAAATCCCTGAGGAGGGGAGAATGTATAGACCTGGAAATTCCATGATTTTTAAAAAAAAAAATACATGGTAATTTTATGAGTCTGTAGTTCATGACGATGCCTAATTCCGAGGCCCTGTGTGCCTGGAATAAATTTTGAAAGATTTGTTCGGGTAAGTTCAGTAAATGTATGTGCGGGATTTTATATCTTTTGAACCGGAGCTTAGAATTGAAATCCAAGGACACCATTGAACTCATAACACTGATATTCTCTTAAATAGACCGTTATCGCAGTTATGTTTTCTTGAGATTGGAAGTTAATTTTTGGGGTTTTTTAATAAATTAAATAAAAATACGTGTAACATATTTTTATTTGAGTGGTGGTTTAATCCTCCTAGGGGAGGCTGGAGGTGGGGTCCACCCACGCATAACCTCCCATGGGAGGATATTATGTGGTGGGGCCTACAAGAGCTCAAACCCCCTTAAACCCCCTTTAACCTTTGAGTTCCCCATTAATGGGGGAAACTCTTGATTTACCCCTTAATGGTGCCAACATACCTAAGAGAAAATTACTACCTCAACTAATTATATTTTGAAAACTTTTGAATTCTTCTTCCCCATTTAATTTAATGAGTTTTTTAATTTAATTAAACACAACTCTTGTGTGTTGTTGTTCCAACAAATAATAGACTCTTCCTCTATTATTTTTGGTTGACTCATAATACTTTGGTGGAGCCTTGGAGAAATAGAGAGAGAGCATCCTCTCAAATGAAGAATGATATCCTCTCAATGAAGAATGCCCATCTCCACTGAGGAATGACGACACCATCTTCTCCCTTTCCAACCAGGGAAAGAAAGGGGAGATGTCTCTCATGAAGAAGGTCACCAATGACGACATCATCTCCTCCTGATGTCAACATAATGACGCTTCCTTACCGCCACTCTGCCGAGTGAACACCGATTACAATGTAGGGGGAATTGATTATTTAAATGTATGAATTATACCCTCTCTCCTCGTCATTTATTTTGGTTTGATGATGACCAAATGTTATCACCTAATATGGAGGGAGCGGGCCGAACAAACACGGCCTGACAGCCCTCCATTGATTCTTGTTTGGTTGACGTCAAAGGTGGAGCTGGAAGGAAGCTGTGCCGTCGCACCACGCCGGAGAAGAACCGCCGCCAGGAGGGCTGTGACGGACGGAAGAGGCTTGGCGCTGTCACGAAACCCCGTGTCGGGAGTATGGAACCATTTCCATGGCAGGCCATGACAATGGGTTGTGGCACCGTCGTGCCTCACCAGAGAGGGACCACGACTGGGAGGGGCATGGTGGATGAAGAAGCACGACGTCGTCGCGCCGCGCGGTGGAGTCGAAGGCTGCGGGTAGGTCGGGCCATGACGGTTGTGGCGTGGTGCCTGCATGCCGTGGTGGAGGAGTGGTGGCGGTCGGATGGGCCAACCATCGTGCAGCTAGACAAGATGGACAACCCAGGTCCCGTGACTCCCAAACCGGTGCACTTTGTTGATTCTGTTCAACAACCGCGGGGTGCGACACCCCCTCCCACGCGAGGCCAGTCGGGGCGCCCCTCAGCCTGGCCACCATGGCCGGGCCGCCCCTCAGCCGGGCCGCCACTGCCGGGAACCCTCTTGTCCGGGCCACCAAGGCCTGGCCGCCCTTCGGCTGGGCCACCATGGGCCAGGCCGCCATGGTTGGGTCGCCATGGCCGGGCCGCCTTGGGCGAGGCCACCCTCAGGACGGGCCGTGCCTTCGTACCGGGCTGCACCTTCGTGCTGGGCTGACCACTTAGGTCAGGCCACAACCGTGGACCGGGTTGGTCCGACTGGGTCGGACCTGACCTGGACCCGTTACAGCCATTTACACCTTTTAGCCTGTATCTTGGGCTACGGGCGTCTGAACGACGAACCGTCTGCAGCAATGGAATACATGTAGCGAGACGATTCTTTTGGAATACTCCACTTGTGGTTTGGACATAGTTGGATTATGGCCAGGTTGGTTTGATCCTAAAAACCAATTAGGCCCCTAGAACTGAAATACAAATAACTCACAGACCGGGCGTCCGATTGACGCGCCGCCTGTCCCGTTGGGTTCCTTATGATGTGACAGAACTACAGGATACATCAACTCCAGACTTCGTGATAATTGATGTATCGAAACTTGGCTTGAGGAGCGGACCCTCCTGGAATCATTCGTGCAATGTGCGGGAACCCTAGGGCTGGCAGGGACTGATGACATGATCCTCCGTGGGTTCAACAACGATGATACTGTACCAGGATCCTCCATGGGTTTGACAGTGATGGCTTATGTACCGGAATCCTCCCTGGGTTTGACGGTGATGACTTCTGTACCAGAATCCTCTGTGGGTTTAACAGTTCTAACTTTTATTCCGGGATTCTATGTGGGTTCGACAGAATAGCGGATCCTGGATCCTATGTGGGTCCGAAAGCTTAGCTGGCCCTAAATCCTGTGTGCGTCCGACAACTTAGATAAATCAGTGACTACATGTGATAATCTCTATCACTCGAAAAAATTTGTATACCTTTGTGAGCTGATTCACGTCTTTCAACCATTATCATCATGGTGATTGACTTTACTTCCTTTGTGTAATGGTTGTCCTTGGGATTGAGAGTTGGAGGCGGACTGTGATTGGTAACTTAGGTTTACTTATGGGCATAAACCTAATTAGGGTTTGTTGATACTTCATGATTTTATCATTCTTATGTGGTTTATCCTTAGTGGATTCAGCGAGACCTTCGGGGGACTTGGGGTCCACTACTATGTATTGTTACACTCACCGCTGCATGGTCTTCAGCCCCACCTTGTTGTGTTCTATGCAGATGATGGACAACAGTGATCATGGATGAGGGTGATAGACGGGAGGCTGCTCGGAGCTGGACTAGACGAGACGTACCACAGGGACGCGTTATTCGAGTATTGTACCTACCGTTCAGGTAGGATTCCCTGGGGGATGATCTAGGAGCTATTTACCATTTTTACTTGTACTTGTACTTATTGTTCAGTTGGGTTTGTATTCTAGCCCACTTAATTTCAGCACACTTTTCTTTTCTATTTTTGTACTTGCTCAATTTTTGTACTTGATGCTTCTACTACTTGTGTTCAGAATGCATGAGTTATAGGTTAAAGGAAATTCCTTCCCTTTTTATCAGGGTTTCACCTTTGGTGTTCATCGCCAACCCCTGGCCTATGGATAGTGAGCTTGGGGTAGTCATGGCACGGGCCCTGAGAACGGGTCGTGACCGAAGGTTAAGAAACTTTTGTGGTTGTTAACATCATGTGATGCGCTTGGGTAGTTCACAAGACACCACTCAAGAGATAGTGGACATTCCACCCTCTATATATGATGGGATTTGTACATGTACAGTCAGTCATGTGATCCTTATTATGCTCTATTAGATAAATAGATAGATTTTCCAAGATATTCTTGCGAATCACTATAAGACACTTTGTTGGTCACATGACACATCACCTATGGAATAGTGGTTTTCTTCAACAACACTCATGAAAACTCATGGGATCCCTAAACCCTATAAAGTAAATAGAGAAATAAATAAGATAAAGGATGGATCATCTTATGGTCATAAATATCATTTGATGCACCTAGGTAGTTCACAAGACACTGCAATCCTCTTGTGACAAGTTTTCCCCACCGTGTGAGTTCCCAATAAAATTCCACCCTCTCTACGAGAATGGTCATGGACTTGTTCGTCTAGTCTTATGATCCCCTATCTTAAAACAAAAATAGAAGAGTTTTTTCCTAAAATACTCATGTATAACCACAAGACCCTTTTATTCATATGATGCACCACTAATGGGGAGATTTATTATCTTTGAAAACACTCGAGAAAACTCACAAGACCCAAACCCTAGGTAAAATAAACAAGAAAATAAGAAGGGAAAAGGTATGGCCAATTTCTGTTAAATAAATCATGTGATTCTCTTTAAAAATTCACAATAATTTGAAAAAAAATCAATTTCTCGTTGACAAATATATCTCATGAATTCCTCCTAAAATGCTACATTTTTTTCACAGAATGTCCTAGAAAGGGAATGTAAGATCACAAGAAAGCCTTTCAGTAGGCATATAAATCTCACGAAATACATAAGACATACCAGACTAGAAATGTGAAAGCCCCTTGTAATGTTCAACTAATTCATAAATCCTCATTTAAGTGTCCTTAATCAAATATATGGGGCATTAATAATATCATCTTTTGGTTGATGGAAATCATGTTCCACCCTTGGAATTACCAATGGAAGGATCTCACAAAACACATGACACAAAACCCCTCCACCAACTCCAACCTAGATTTTTGCAATCAAGATCATGAAATGTAGTGAATAATTGGTGTGGTGAGGCCTACATATCCCCCCCTCATTATGAAAAAAATCATCTTTGGATCCTCATACTGGTTCACCCAGGCATTAGAGAGGATTTACTTGAGTGGTTGATCTTGTCAGAGGAAAGGGTTTCCATCAGGTAAAATCTAGAAAACCACCTAAGTGGATCATGTGACATTAAAATGCACTTCGTGTGATCACTCATAGATCATGTGAAGGGATTCAGGTGGATGTTTAGAAGGACATTCTATATACCTGATAAGCAACCTAAGAATTAATAAAGAAAACATTAAATGAATCTAAAGGTTATGTAATAAAAGGATAAAAAGTACTAAAAAGATGGAAGACTTATGGGAAGAACACATTCGTTGATCCTCATGAGCATTGAATGAACCACCCAAGTCCCAAAACAACACTGGTACATGTCATCTAGTTCACATGAAAATCCATTTTTATATTATTTGGATTGTATGAAGTCACCATGATGTGTTAGATATAGTCACATGGAACCCCCAAGGCTTGTCACCAAATATCTTGTGAAACCCTTAAGGCTCTCCATATAGACCTCACAATGTCTCCTAGAGATGTCAAACAAATCATATGGAAACACCAGTGCATTTTAACTAAGTCTTTTGATGGAATCCAGAAATATTAACTTGTTCTGATGACGTCCTCCAGACAATCCAATTATATCCTATAACGCCCTTCGATCTTGTCAATCGAGTTTCACGATGACACTCGGACAAGTCAACCATGGCATTGAGAATCCTCCAGACATTCCACATTGACTCGTTAGATACCCTCCAAGCATATCAACCAAATTTTTAAATGAAACCTAGGAATGTAAAATGGATAATTTTTCACCCTCCACGAATGCTATATATGATCATGTGATGGATTCCCTGGTCAGTCAGTTAGGACTTGCGATGTCATCTAGACCATCTAGAAATGATCAGGTGACAACTTTCATCCATGCCATCAATATTAAATGAAGTCCCTCAAAAAAATTCAATAGGATAATATAATTTTCCTTGGATATGTTTGTAAGACATTCTATTACATGTAAAAAAACAATCAGTCCATTTTTGGAAAATATTGAATATATGTCAGGCAGACAACCAGGACAGGTCAGGTAGGCATATTGGGCTTGATAACATTGTTCATCCATTAAAATAAGACAACAATAGTGTGTAATAAATAATCAATTTTAGGATGAAAAATCTTATTCTTTCCATAATTAGGTTATTTTTTATTCCTTCCTAATTCTTGAGCTCCATATGCGAATTCTAAAGGGTTGTCCAAGTGTATAAGTCTCACATTCACAAGTAGTAAGACTTGCCATTTTCAATCCCTTTATTCCATCAATGAGCATTGAAAATGTGATCATAGAAAGGTGCAATGGTCATATTTTTCACATTGGGAAACCCCAGTGTGCAAGCCTTCATAAGTGTAATTACATGAGTCTCCACTAACTAGGGAAACCTCAGTGTGTACTCCCCGATCAACTAAAATATTTTAACATCCCGTTACCGATTGATCAGGAACACCCTTAAACTCATCATAATTTTCCATCCTTTGAGATGAGGAGGATACCTATGATGGTTAAGTCACATATTTTTTGGATGATCAGTATTAACTAGTAATTTTTGAAGGATGTAGAAGGATTTTACGTCGTGTAACTAGGTTAAATGCAGTGTAACTGTTACTATGTACAATCTATGAAAGGGTATTCAAGCCGTGAAAGTGTACAAATTGTGAAGAGTGTTTTCACATCATGAATTCTTTAAATAAATGTTTATATATCCTTTGTGATAAAAAATTAACGTATATGAAATCTTTTAATTTCATAGTGTGTAACTATATTACACGTAATGAAACGGCCCGCATATAATTTTTAAAATAGGTGGGCAGGTGTTTTGGATTTGGTAATTTTCTCTAGGCCCATGGCTCTCATCCTAGAGATCTTTTAAGCAGTTTTGTGTGAATATGATCCATCTAGAATGATTTTCTCAATTCTGGATCTTTGTTATGATTGCGGTGACTCTTTCCGGGTAAGTGATCTTTCTTCTTATTCATTACCATTGATCACGGTGATGCCCTAGGGTTGTCTTATCAGATCTGATGGCTTATGTTGAGGATTCTTCATGTGTTATTCTATATCCTTTGGGAGATCTCATTCAACAGACCATTACTTCATTATTTGTAGTGTGGAAGACAAACGTTCTTGAAGATTGTGGTGTTTTCCCTTTCTATAGATCCATTTTTTCTAAGTAAGATCTATATTGAGTTGTGGATTGGACTCTACATCATTCGTTATCATAGTTGGGTTTTCATTGTTAGTGGATCATATTGTGGGAATGTGTGATCCAAGCATTAAGGTAGGTATTTTGGTATCTGGACTATAATAATTATCCTGATTTTTCTTCCTTTATAAAGTGATTTATTAAATTGGAATAGTTTTTCACATGTGTTCAAAAGGGTTTGTGAAGAGATATGGTTTCCCCTAGATTTTGAAAAATGAAAAGGAAATGGGTACATTTTGAACCATGAAATTTATTTGTGAAAATGAGAACATTTGTTGCTTTGGGTACTTAGGTGGAAGGTTTATCTTGAGTCCATCGTCCATGTTTTGTGACTATCAAAAGGTTTTCTCATGGGAATTTATTTTTTCCTTGGCCCATTTATCTAGGGGATATATATTGATATTGTTATTGGGTTTACTCATTGGGGATTCCAATACTTCATAGTAACGTGTTCTAGGAACTAGATTGTGAAATTGATTTATTGTATTATGAGTATTCTGTTAGTCAGACATATAGTGATCCTTGGAACTATTTCATGCGAGTATTCTTCTGATTTTTACTTCTTGGATTTTTTATATAGCCTTCATATGCCTGTTATTCCTTCTTTTTATTTAGAATAGTGAAAAAGGAAATGTTTACCATGTTTTCTATAAAATTGATTTACTACATATCCTTCCATGTTTTATTTAAAATAAGAACATATAAATTTTTATACAGATACTGGAAATGGAACACCTAGGTGGGATCCTACTATGTCTGTTAGCTCACACTCTTCAGACCTCCTCAATGGTGCATAGAACACTGTATGTCTTCTAATGTAGGGAAAGAAAAGTCTCTATAGTGATGTGGTGAGGTTCTTATCAGATGGTTTTTGGTAGCTGGTGGTGAGATGGTGGGAGTTTGTCCACACCATCGCATGGAGTAGTTGTTTGGTTTGGGCCCTTGTAGTTGGACTTTTTTAGATATTTTACTACTTTTTCAGTTTTTTTTTCTGCTGTACTTTTACTTTTATAGAATATATATTACTTTAGTCTTATTTTTTCTTTTTTGTTCTATTTATACATATAATATTTGTGTCTGATTAGGATGGTATAAATTCTTCTCTTATGTTGTGTTTTTTGATGCATGGGTGCTTTTCACCAGCCCATGGGGGTCAGGAATGACCTTTTGGTATGTAACAAAATGGCTCAGGTGATAGGTTTGAGAGTTAATTAAGTTTGTTTGTTACAATTTGGTATCAAAGTAGGTATATCATTAAGAGTCCTTATCTTGGTATGTCTGTTGGACTAGAGATAGGAGGTCGAGACTTGAGGGGTATGTTGCGATAAGTGCCTAGTCGGCTCATATCGTAACAAGACTCATGATGTCATGGGATTTTGAGATATTTGTATCATGTGTTGGATTTGGTTTTAAATATCAATTTATTCTTATTAGTTTTCTAGATTTCATTGAGATTTTTTTGTTGTTTGATCATTCTCATGTTTCATTAGGCGGGAGTATGCCTTTGAAATATCTCCCACGAGTTCCGTAGGAGGGTTCATGTGATTCTCCTTAAGGAAACCCACTGATATATCATAATCTCATCAAGAATATAGTATGAGTAGTTTTTTATGTTGATCAAAATGTACCACCAGTTCAGAATGTTGTTGTTCAGGTACAACATGGAGTCAGAGGAGAGATAGATCGATCATAAGAATTCTTACGTGGGAATCCACCATTATTTAAATGAATTACTGGACCTCAAGAGGAGGAGGAATAGCTATACATGATCTATTAGATATTAAAATTTGTAGGAACACCTGAGAGTATCATGGTAAAGTGTGCAATATTCAAGATTGAGGGTTCTAGTAAGGGATGGTGGGATTCAATGGTCTAGGAAGACAGACACATTGAATTAGATTGGAGGGGTTTCATAACCCTTTTCTTTCATATGTTTTTTCCAGAGTCCATGATTCATACAATGTCTTTGGATATCATTTCATTTCAATTGGTAGAGAATTTAGTTTTGGAATACACAGAACTTTTTGTTGAGCTTGTCTGTTTTTTCCCTGAACATGGTGATAAATAACTAGCTGAAGGATCAAATGTAACTACAGGGTTTGAAACTAGATATCATATCACTGGTGATCAAGTTGAAACAATCTATATATGTGAAGATGGTAGAAAAAGATATGATGGAGGATATGGTTATGAAAGTCAAGGTCATTTTTTCAACCATTGTCTTACATCTAGGGGTAGTTTCAATGGAATGCATGGGAAAAAAGGAAGTGGAAGGTTCATCGCAGAAGTGGTGGGGGTGGGTCATAGTAGCATGCCTCCTTTGAACAGCCCATTGAACTAGAGATTTTCTTCTAACATGATATCAGTATAGCAAGAGAGGTTACACATGACGTTTTTTCATATTCCCACAAATAATTTCAATATCTGTGGACTCATTAGAAACTTACAATGCTTTTATCCAGGTATGACTATCCTTCTTTGCGATCAAAGTTGGTTGGCTCCAAAGGCTATTGTGACATAGTCAAAATCTTCAATAAATATAGGGCTCTAGCCACATGACTAAGGAGTGAAGCATTTTAACGTAGTAGATGAGTGTCGAGCAGATGTAGATGTTGTCCCAACAATAATGAGAGGTGCTATCCTTATTTTTTTTGAAGTAGTAATTTCTTTATTCGATACAAGTTCCTCCCACACTTTTATATCGACACATTTTTTTTGATATTCTTAAACTTCCATCTGAACTAAGGACCTTTACAATGGAGTTCGTGACACATTTCAATAAGAGTAAAGAGTAGGGGTTTTAGTGTCCTTGCTCATTAATGATTGCCGATACGAAGTTGGTATGGGTTTTTTTGATATTGATATGGATCTGTTTTATGTCATCATCATTATGGATTATATTATTTCTCATTTAGTTTCAGTTGATTGTTTTAATTAGTGTGTTTTGTTTCTTACTACTGATGGAAACTCTCTTGTGTTTCAGGGGGAGTGGGACCCAATGTTTGGCATTTTAGGACCTTCCCCCATAGATCTCGGGGGTTTCTTCTACTATTGTGTTTGATCTTGATGTCTATTCTTCTGTTGTTAGTATTCCAATCATATTTTCAGACTTTTCTGATGTTTTCCTACATGAAATCTCAGGTCTTCATCTAGAGAGATTGGTATTATCTTCGATTGACCTAGTGCCTGGTTCAAAACCGATATCAATACCTTCATACCATATGGCACCAGTTAAGCTAAATGATCCCATGATTTATTTGGATTACCTATTATAAAAGGATTTTGTTCACCCTATCATTTTTTCTTGTGAATTCTCTATTCTCTTTTCCATGAGTGTAGATCATTCACTTCGGTTATGTGTGGACTATCAGAAGTTGAACCAGGTGAAAGTTAAGGAAAAATATCATTTTCATCATGTGGATGATATATTTGATTAGTTAAAGTGGTTTATTTGGATTTCCATGATTGATTTCTAGTCATTTTATCGTCAACTTAGATTTCAGGAGTTTGGTATACCAAATATAGCTTTCAGGACCTGGTATAGCCCTTATGAATATCTTGTGATGCATTTTGGTCTGAGTAACACTTATGCAGTCTTTATGTCATTGATGAATCAGATATTCCATCAATTTCATGAAACTTATGTGGTATTTTTCAAGGTTCGTATTCATATTTACTCGAAATTTGAGTGTGAGCATGAGAACCATATGATTTTGTTTCCATAAATTCTTAGAAATCACTATTTGATTTGAATGCTCTCAAAGTTGAGTATCTCGATTTAAGAATTGATGTTATTAGGGAATAATATTTCTGAACATCACATATCAATTGATTCTAATAAGGTGAAGGTTATCTGGTCATTAAAGGAACTACAAAATGTCTTTGATAGGCAGAGATTCATTGGTCTTGGAGGGTACTGCATATGGTTTTACAGGGATATATCTATTTTAGAATCACCTTTAACTTCTCTTACTTGGAAATCAATGGAATTCATGTAGGGATGAAAAGTTTCATTCTTCTTTTGATGAACTAAAATGACTTATGACCTTAGATCCAATTCTGAACTTAATTGTCCTTGGTAAGGGATACATGGTGTTCTTTGATGCATCATGTCTTGTTTTGGGATGTGTGATTATGTAGTATGACAATGTCGTAGCTTACGGCTCCCTTAATCTTCGACCATAAGAAAATATGTAAACCACTCATGATTTATAGATTTCTGTATTCATGCATTCCCTCAAATGTTGGTGGTACTATCTTTTTGGGGTGAAGTTCATGATCTTTTCTGATCATAAAAGTTCGAGATATATATTTTTTGTAAAATAATTGAATCACAGGTAGAAAAGAGGGTTATAATAACTTAAAAAATTTTAATTTGATATCTCCTACACCTCAGGAAAAAGAAATGTCATCACAGACACTCATAGATGAAAAGTACCATCACATGCAATTCTGGAATTCAAGGAGGAGTGGAACCTTATGAGAATTTTTGCTTAGTTGCACTTGGATGCTGAAGAGGATGTTTTATTCATGTTTATGAACACTTTTTAGTTATCATTTTCTCTCATGGAGTCTATTTTGTTAAGTCAATTGTAAGATAGTGTGTTTTAGAAGTCTCGAGAGAGACTTAATGCTAGAGAGATTATTTCTAGCTGGTCTCTTTCTTCAAATGGTATGCTCCACATTGGGAAGTGGGTTGTCATACCAACATCTGAAGGATGTTTAGTATTGTTTTATTTCGATGGGTCTTTAGGGTCTATTTATCTAGGAACTTTGATGATTTATTATGACATGAGGTGATGATTATTGGAGTTGGGTATGAAGTGTGACATCACAGAGTTTCTATCTAGATATTGCCCATGAAAATGGATAAAGGTTGAGGACTTCAAACCTTATGGATTACATCAGCCTATTTATATTCTTATTTGGAAATGGGATAATGAATAAATGGTTTTTGATGTTTGATTACCATAGAATACCAAAGGGACGAACATTATCTGAGTGGTTGTTGATTGATTGATGAGGTATTCTCATTTAATTCTGATCAAAGACAACACTGAAGTTGATGATCGGGGTAAGTTGTTTGTGAAAGAGATTGTGAGGCTACATGGGATCCCATATTCAATTGATTCAGATATGGATCCATGGTTTAACTCATGTTTCCATAAGAGTATTCAATAGTAAATGGGAACTCATGTCAATTTTGGCCCAACTTACTATCCTCAGGAAGATAGTCAGACATAGTTTTTGATTAAGATATTGGATGATATGCTCTATGCATGTGTCTTGGATTTCAAAGGATTATGTGATATCCATTTTCGACTGATTGAGATTGTTTATGACTAAAAATTTCAGTCATCAATCATAATGGATTCCTTTTATGCATTGTATGGTTAGCTGTGTAGATCAAATCTTTGTTGGAATGAGGTGGGAAAAGTATTTTTATTTGGGCCAAGTTTGGTTTATGAAATGTCTAAAATAATTGTGGATATACTAAGATGTCTAAAAATAGCCCTGAGTCAATAGAAATAATATGCGGATCAGAGGTTTCGAATGTTGTTGTTTTCCATAGGTGAATGAGTATTCATGAATGTGTCTCCTCATTTATGACATGATTGACTTGGAAAATAGTGAAAGTTGACTTTTATATATGATGGAGTGTTTAAGGTCACTGAGTGGCTCATACATTTTTCTAATCAGTTAGAATTTAAGGTTTAGATGAAATGTATTCAATATTTCTTCCACATGTATCATCTCAGGAAGTATCACCCTTATCTTGCTCACACCCTAAAATGGGAAGATAATGTATTAGAGCAATATTTTTCTATTATGGAGAAACAAGTTGATATTTTTTACTCTCAAGTGAATGTTTTTTTGGGAAGTAGTTTCTATTCGTCAGAGTTATATAGAAAAAATGCCATATTCTCATGAGACTTGGGAATGTGAATCGTTAATGAGGGAGTAGTGGACTCATCTTTTTCTAGGGATTACAACTTCCACATGGCTTATCTGGGATAAAACATATTTATGGTGGGGATTTTACAACATATCGTTAACAATTTATCATGTAGTCCCTTAACCACATCGTGGGTTTCCCATCCTTTGAGTTTTGAATGATAACTATGATGGTGAAGTCATATATGTTTTTGAATCTCAGTATTAATCAAATATTTCAACCAGATGCAGAAACAATTCATTCACTCCAACTAGTTTATATGTTGTGTAACTATTGCTGAGTACAATCCATGAAAGGGCATTCATGTGGTGATAGTTTACACATCATGGTAAGTGGTTTCAAATCATGAATTATTTAAATAATAGTCTTTTAATCCATGGAAACATAATTTTCAGTGTACTTGAACACTATGGATTTCATGGTGTGTAAAAGTATTACCCATTGTGAAATAGACCACATAGAATTTCTAAAATAGGCGAGTGATTTTTGGGGTTCGGTTCTTTTGTCCAGGCCCTCATATCTCAACCTAGAGCTCTTCCAGGTGATTTTGGAAGACTCTTCTCCATCTAGATTGATTCATTCAACATGGGATCATCATTGGGGTTGTGGTTATTCTTTTTGTGTAAGTAATATTTCCTATTCTTTATTTATATAGATCAATGTGATTCCCAAGAATTGTTGTAACACCACAATATTTTGAGAAATATTATTTTTGAATTAATTTAACATTTCAATATATTTCTTTTCACATGACACTAGAAATAGTTCGATATATATATATATATATATATATATATATATTAAAACACTAAGTTAAACATTCCGTTCACACACAATACAAACTTGGCTTGTGCTACAAATAACACTGACTTGGCTTATGATGCATGCAACACTGAGTTTCTACGAATCATCTATTTCTATAGATTTAATTATTTAAATAATATAATTATAACATATCCATGAAAATTATTAACAAAAACATTTCCAATATTGTGGTTTGATATTAATAAAACATATTGGTAATGAAAGATAATATATTTGGTAATGTCCTTTTATGATAAAAGTATTGTTTTCTTAAATGAATATATTTTAATAATAATATTAATTTTAGAAACATTTAAAATTTTAATTTTATAAAATAAACTTCATTTTTTAATCTAGAACATCAAAATTTTCCTATGGTGAATTTTTGGTATCTTTCTGAGAAACCTAATTTTTTTTGATGAATAGTGAAAAGTACTACTTTTTAGTTAAAAACTTCCTTTTCTAATTAATTACTAATACTAAATGATATTATAGTTTTTTAAGGTAAAATTAAATGAATATTATGTATACTAATACAATATAATTCATTAGAACAAATTTAACGTTTAAACTGTGTATAAAATCTTAACAAACTTTTGAACTATTTCTTACATTAAAACCCTGTTATTTCGTCTCATCTACGAGATTTGTACTGATATTAATTTTTTTGATTCTATGATTGGAATTTCAAAAATCTAACATACCCCATTATATTCAGTATAATATTTATATTCCAATAATACCATGTTATTTTTTTACCAAAATTATTAGTATAAGTGGTTAAAATTAATAACAATGTTTAAGGAAAAATTAAGCATAATTAGGGACTAATCATTAAAATTAATAGAATAAATTACCATAGAACATGTGGAAAACCAATTTTCAATCCATATTTCGTTAAAAAACCTTCCATTATTGAGTTTGGTTGGTTTTGGTAAGACTTTTTTTTGGTAATAACATGTGCACACCTACTTTGTTTCTAAAAATTCCATGTGAGTCCCTATACTTCCCTATAAAAGGAAACCACCTCTACCCATTCTTCACAACTATAAAACTATATAAGTTCATCCATGATCTTCACATGTAGTCTATACAAATATAAATTCTACCTTGAAGTTTCTCTTTGGGTATAAAACTTCTCAATAAATCCTTTTGGCATGAATCAGAAGGAGTTACCCGATTAAGAGGTAACATCTTCTCTCAAACTCCTTTCCTTTATTTTATTTCTCCACACTCTACACTCTATTTGTTACATAATTATGTAAAAAAAATGGTATCCAACATATACTAGGGTGTTTTTGTGCAAATATTTTGACATAAACTTAGACAAACATCCATCTATTGGATGTTGAACATATTGTTTCTGTGTTTGACGAACTACTGCCTCACAAAATGAGGATTGTTCATTTCTCCTATACCACCAATCATGGTTGCCATTATCATGGAAACTCTATTTATATATTTCATATAATATATTTAATATTTATTTATGATTCTTTATTACTTTTAAAAACATATCTTTTTTACTTTCCATTTGGTGTTAATATGATAATCTCGTATGAGGAAGTGTGGGATACATCCCCCTCAAAGCGATGTGATTAATTCATACACCACATGGAATGTATTAAGGATCGATTTAATGAAATTATATGATATATATGATATATTCATGATACTATAATAATTATAGATATATACACATAAATATTTATACATTTTTAATTCACATTCCATCTTTCAATACGATAACAATAACAGAAAACAACTTTCATGTGTATGTATGACTTACCGTCTCCATGAATGGTGTATTCCATTACTTACTATATTATGATATATATTATTATAATATACTTATACTGGATATATTTGATATTTTTATCATGTTATACATTCGGGACTCATGATATACATATAAGGATCAATGATATAAAAAATTTAGACCCATGCAAAGAGCAAAGAGAATATTACACGTAGTAAAACCTTAACATAAGATCATTAACAAGTGGGTAAAATAATTTTATAATAAAATGATATATAGTAATATATATAATAACATTATTATTTAAAATATTTATAATAAACATACATTTATTATATAGGAAGCCTATATGAGTACGAAGAGTGTCATGAAACAAGGTAAGGGGATTTTCATCCCACTATTAATTTTTGAGAGATACAACCTATGTTATACACTCATTACTTTTTTGTTGTGTATGTAATAAAATTATTTTCATTTATTTATCGTGTACACAAATTTAATGGTAATAAAATATCCATTCTATGATCATTATTTTATGGTTTTTAACTTTCAAATGATACCAAATCAGTAAAACAGGTTTATCTCAATTTTCCTTCTTTGAGACTTAGGTTTGGTTATGCACCTAAAATATTATTCAAGACATATATACTTTCATATTAAATATTATATCATGAATATAATTTTTTCATGATATATTAATATTCTGGTAATTTCCATTCCTTACATGGAGATCATGATTCCAAGATTCCAAGTTATAAGAGTTTATTAGGACAATGTCATCGCTCATTGAGATTGTTTATTTTAATGATTTTTTGATGAAATATTCTGATCCATATCTCATTAAAATTCATTAGTTTCTTTATCCTTTGTTATTTTATGAAATAATCATTTATTTGTACCATTTTATACACTTTGGTTCATAATATGGTTAATAATGTGTTTTTTAGAAAGCCCGATATTACCCTCTCTTCGGTTGGAAATCAATGTTTTCAAAAAAGGGTTTCCAAGAATATTATTTTTTTCTCCTATAAGATCCAAATGAAATTTTTACACCTTTTGTATTTTACCAATATCTTAAAAGAAATAATCTTGTCTTTTCCAAACATGGTATCTTTCCAGCCTTTTTACCATGAAAAAGAAATGTTCTCTTTACCTTGTATAACATGTAAAAATTTACCCATCGTCATTTCATTAAGAAATCATTTAAATTTTTTAAAAGCATCATATTTAAGAAAATGTTTTTAAAATATTTTTTTCAAAAAAATTGGTTTTTAAAATGTTTTCAAACTTATTTTATAATTCTTCCAGAAAAATGGTTTTCAAAATTTTTTCATTCTCTATTTATAAATATTCAAAGTGCTCTCAATGAAATAATTTTCAAAAACTTTTGAAGATGCATTATAAGATTTCCAGAAAAAACAATTTTCCAAACATTTTCATGATTTCCTTAAAATATTTCAAAACATTTTAAAAGAAATGGTTTTCAAAACATTATCAATATTTTTTAAAATATTTTAATGAGAAATGTTTTTAAATTTTTTGAATATTTTTTATATTCTTTCAAGGAAAAAGGTTTTCAAAATGATTTCATGTATTATTTATAATTTTTCAAGGTTTTTATAAATAAAATTATCTTGAAATGGTTTTATGTATTAAAAATATTTTTTTCAAACAAGAAATGATATTTTCATGAAGAAATATTTTTAGATTATATTTCAAAATTATTTTCCAACTAAGATTACATATATTGATGTTACACATGATTTTATAGGAAATTATTTAAAGGTGAAATTCATATCCTTTCAATGAATTATTATGATTGTCTCAATGGACTTTATGAAACACATTTCGCTTTCATGAATAATACATTTTGAAAAAATTTTACTCTTTCATGGGTTATAAACTTTTTAAACCCGCTTCTTTTTATGGATTATATTTATGATTAAATGATTATAAAACCAGCCTCTTTTGATAGGTTATGATATGTTTATATGTTTATGATACCCATTTCATTTTATGGGTTATGATATGTTCATTAATGATATTATTTCACATGTATGTATGATTTCATTATTTGATGGTTGGGACCTATATCTCCATCTAAATCATTGGGTAAAGATTTATATCACATGAGATAAACAGTGATGGAATGAGGGTTTACATGGTTCTGTAATACAGGGATAGAACATTGGTTTACACATTTACATAATATAGGGCTTGAATGAGGGTTTACTCAGTTCAGTAATACATATCTCTAATGAGGGTTTACTTGGTTCAATATTACAAGGCTATAGTGAGGGTTTACTCGATTTTTTAACACAGGGATTAAATGATGCTTCACTTAGTTCTGTAATACATGGATCGAATGGGGGTTTATCCAGTTTAGTAAAGGAATTTTTCCACGAATATGGTATTTGAGGTGATTCCTTGTCTACTTTGTAAATTATATTATATGCTTATGTTTTTCACAATTCTATGTCTTATTCCTATCGTTTTGTTTCATTTATTATCTGTAAAGACCCGGAAATTTCAAGGAATTTTTTTTGTTAATTTTCTTTGGAATTTTACAAGAGCGTAGTTTCAGACGGCACCTGATTCCGAGGTCCGGTGGGCCCGGAATCATCAACCGAAGTTCGGCTCGGGTACGTTCAGTAAACGAACGAGCGGGAATTTCTAACTTATGAACCGGTGCCCGGAATCAAAATTCCGAGGGCACCGTTGGAACCGTAGCGCCGGTATTTGCTTAGGAACACCTGTTCCAGAGGTGCGTTCTGACGAGGGGTGATGATAAAAATTGTGGAAGATTAATTAATAATTTATCTACAATTTTTATTTTACACTAAGTGTTTTATCCATTGGGTGGAAGTTGGGTAACTCCCAACTTCCCTTTAGAGGTTATGAGGGTGGTGGGCCCACACGAACCCCACCCCCTCATATTCTCTAAACCCCCTTGTCTTCCCCCCTTTAAAAACTCACTTAATTAATGTTATAACTCATGGTTTTTAATTGAGGAGTTATCTAACGTTATTGAAATTCAATCTATTGAATTTCAAAAGACTTAAGTTGTGTTGTGTTAAGTTGAAAGGTCATGATTTAATTTTAATAAACTGAAGTTATAACTTAAGTTTTAATTGTGGGGAATTGAATGAAGAGGTTTGAATTTCAAACCTTTGAAATTCCAAACCCTTCTATTTAATTCAGTTTTTAGTTTCCTTTGCGGGTTTGCGTTTGCTGTGCGGAGAGGAAAAGAGGGAGGCTTCTTGTGAGTTCTTCCTCCACGACGAAGAACGCGGTTTCCTTCTTCCACGACGTCGGACTGCAACGCGTTGGATTTCCTCCACGACGCCGCAACGCATCCTCTCCGTGACGTGCTTTCCATGGCGAACCTACGTCCGACGCCGCAACGCACTTTCCGCGACGTGCCTCTCGCGGCGAACCCACGTCCGTCTACCACGACGCCATAACCGCGATGTCGACGACGTCTTCTTCCGTGACGACCGACCTCCGTGACGTCCGACCTCCGCGACGCTCGTCCTTCGCGGATCGTTGACGAGCTCCGCGAACTTCCTTCGAGGTAGGGGTTGTTACCTTTATTCCTAATTTAAATTTACGCCTTCGTAAATAATTTATTGGACCACTTGTTATCACTCACATGGGAGGGGATCGGACCGTACAAACACGGTCGATCCTCCTCCCAAACCTTGTTGTTGGATTACTCGTGGATCGAAGAGGAGGCGGTGCGGTGCCGTGACACCGCGCAAGGACGTAGAGGGCTTCATGGGAGTGCGCAAGTTTGACGCGCCACTCCGGATGACGAGGGCCTTGGTGGTCTTCCACAGCCGGACTGAACAAGCCGCCGGAGCAATGAGGCGCGGCCCGTTGGCCGTGGCGGAGTAAAGGAAGTGCGACCGTTGGATGCAACGCCGCCGCGCCGCATCGGAGGAGAAAACAAAGGCGCCGCGGCCGGAGCGGGGCCGCGGCGAAGGCGCGTGGTGCCGTCGCACCGCGTCGGACGACGAAGGCCGCGGCCGGTTCCGGGCCACGACAGATCGAGAAGACTGGCGGCCAACCGGGCCGCCGGTGTCGGAAGACGAAAGGGAACCGGCCGGCCAGGTCGGGCCAGCCGGAAGGAAGTCAAACCGGGGGAATTAATTTCCCCCGGTCAGCCTTTAATGGCCCCCAATTAAATTGGGGGCCGGTTAACATTAGAAGGGGGGCAGCGCCCCCCCGTGTCGTCCAGCAAGCCCCCTCATGTGAGGGGGCAGTTTTAATTTGAAACCGGCGAGGCACGTGCCGCGCCGCCAGGGGGAAAAACGGGGGGGGGGGCGGGGGTCTCACCCCGCGCGCCGCCTGTGCGCCCAGCACGCCGCCGCACCTCCTCAGCGCACCGCCGCGCGCCTCCGCGCGCCGCCCCGTGCCGCCGCGCGCCGCCGGCCGAACCGGCCGGGCCGGTTCGGGCTGGGTCGGCCCGGACCCTTCCTTCCCGAACCAGAACGTTAAATTGTCCGTAACTTAAGCTACGGGCCTCCGAATGACGAACCGTCTGCGGCTCCGCGATCCTTGGATTGAGTCGGTCGTTTCGGTATAACTCAATCAAAGTTTCAGATACTTTGGGTTCGGCCGGGTTGGTTCGTACACGAAACCAACCGGGCCCTCAGAGCGGAAACGCTCATATCTTGACCTACGGACGTCCGAACGGCGTGCCGTCAGTTCTGATAAGTTCCTCTTAGTGAGGTGGATCTTTTGGTATACTCCACCCGAGGTTTGGACGCAGGAGGAGTATGGCCGGGTTGGTTCGTTCACGAAACCAACAGGGCCCTCGGAGCGGAAACGCTCATATCTTGAGTTCCGGACGTCCGATTGACGTGCCGTCGACTTTGATGGAATCCTCTAAGTGGGACGCAACTTTTGACATACTCCGCCCGAGTTTTGGACTCAGTTGAGATATGGCCGGGTTTGGTTCGCTCACGAAACCAACCGGGCCCTCGGGACGAAAAGGCTAATAACTCACAGACCGGGCGTCCGATTGACGCCCCGTCTGTTGCGTTGAGACTCCTTTGACGAAGCGGACGTATGTGGCACTTCTTCGTTGGACTTTGAGATACTTGGAGTATCGACCAGTAGCTCGTGGAGTGGACCCTCCCGGAGACGAGCGGGCGGGGGAGCGCTTGGGTGTAGCGGCGGACCCGTGGTACTTGACAGTGGTGGTGCGCTTGGATGCAGCAGCAGACCCTTGGCGGTGGAGCGCTTGGTTGTAGCGGCGGACCCGCGATACTCCACGGAGTGTGTGCGCTTGGTTGTAGCGACAGAACCGCGACGGTGGAGACGTGCGTGCGGAGTACGGAGACCGTGTAGCCGACTGAGACCTGACGACTGCTTGACCGACTCGACTTGGAGTGAGTCGACTAGCCCAGTGGACGGAGCGCCCAGTAGTTGGCAGCAGACCCACGGCGGACGGAGCGCCTGGTAGTTGGCAGCAAACCCGCGGTACTCGACAGGAGGAGTACCTCAGTAGGCTATTTGGGTGAGCGCCCGGTATTTGGCGACAGACCCTCAGCGGACGGAGCGCCCGGTAGTTGGACGCAAACCCACAGTACTCGACAGGAGGAGTACCTCAGCAGTCTTAGGTTAGTGAGCAGTACCTCGGAGTCGTGACAGGACCACTGTACACTCTAGAGACGGAGCTCTTCAGTAGTTACAGTTTCGATAATAAAAATCCTGGTTTGAGCTGAGTCAATGATCTTTGTGATTCCTCATGATTGATATGGGTCGCTTGATAACTTAGGTATATGTATGGGCATATACCTGGGTAATGGTTATCCGTTGATTTCATAAACTTGTTATAACCTGTGTGTACTTGTACTGTTATCCTGTGTGGATTTACTGTTTACTCTTCTTTGTGGATTGGGTTGTTCTTGGGCTCGGTGTTGGAGCCAAACGGAAATTGGTGACATAGGTATATGTATGGGCATATACCTAATCAACGTCGGGTGTTACTTCGTGATTGTATCTTCTTGTGGTTTATCCTTTGTGGATTTCAGGAGACCTTCGGGGGGTCTCGGGGTCCCTACTGAGTATCTTATACTCACCCCTGCACGGGCTATGCCCGCACTTCGTTGTGTTGGTTGCAGACGACGGACA
This sequence comes from Viscum album, assembly GCA_963277665.1. NCBI lineage: Eukaryota > Viridiplantae > Streptophyta > Magnoliopsida > Santalales > Viscaceae > Viscum > Viscum album. The sequence goes on along the minus strand of OY728165.1, from coordinate 1,327,855,044 downwards.
GCGCTGACTGCGGTTGAGGCTTACGGAGTAGGTCGGTACCCGGAGGAGGACCACTGAGCGGGACGTGCTCGGAGCGGACGGTTGGACCCGAGGAGTAGTGGAGCTATCTGTACCTACCCTTCAGGTAGGATCCGTGGTGGACGATCCAGGAGCTGAGCCATCTGTACCTACCCTTCAGGTAGGAATCGAGGAGGACGTCCCAGGAGCCGCTTGTACTTCCAGCAGCTGTTTTCCTTTTCAAGTTGTACTTTACTGTTGGGCTTGTATTTCCGGCCCCTTTACCTTTCAGTTTCTACTTAGGGTTTGCTTCCGCTTGTTACTCTGTGGTGCTTGTTTTCTATATTAAGGCAATGCCTTCCATTTTTACCGGGATTTTACGCCTTGGTGCTAGTCGCCAGCCACTGGTCTATGGAAGGCGGGCTTGGGGTAGTCACGACACGGGCCCCGAGGGCGGGTCGTGACAAATTGGTATCAGAGGGGTCGGTTCTACCGCAGACTCTGATCTTTTTTCTATGTGAAGCAATAGTGTTTAGTGTATTGAGTGTGGTTATCAGTCCAGGGAGTCCAGTGTTGGTGCGGCGGCCGACGTATCCGTACATCAGGACCCTGACTTCTGATTTCCGACTTAATGCACGAAAACACTGATTGCGTGTGTGATTCCCAAAAGGTTTAAAGTCAGCTCAAACCAGGTCATCTCACCAGGTATAAATCGTTGACCGTGACACAACTGTTCAGGATGTCACCATGCAGATAGTTAGCTGGAGTTCCGAGAGAGTTCTCGATGATGGCCCACCGAGCAGCGAGACTCCGGTGCAGGGCCCTTTTTCAGTGTTGGCACCTTCGGGTGGTGTACCAGCAGCACCACCACCCGTTAGGAAGCAGATGCCACTAGCTGACGGTGCACGCTAGCAGAGCGCGATGCACGAGTTCCAGCAGTAGAGGCCTCTGAGGATACGAGGCGAGACAGATTTCCCAGGCAGCAGTGGACTGGATGGAGGCGGTTGCTAGAGTTCTACGCCTAGCTTGGATACTAGTAGAGCAGATGATGATCTTAGCTCCTGGTGTTTCCAGTGAGTGACCATGAGGTTGGTCCTTATAGTAATGAGGCTTCGGTACGCGAACCGATACCTGGGATAGTACCTACGGGTAGTGCGCCAGCTATGTCACTACCTGTTGGTCAGCAGACACTACCGGCGGTACCGGTAGCAGAGACACACAGGCTTAGTGCCTTACATATGTTTTAGCACCAGATATCCCTCAAGTTTCGAGGTGAGCCTGACTCGTAGGCGGCTGAGGACTGGCTTGAGGAGGTGGTTGTGAGTTTTCTGGAGCTAATACAGCTTCGACAGTACGACATGTCGGAAGCAGAGCACTCAACGTGGCTTACCAATCAATCTTGGTACTCATTGGTTACGTTGTGATCAGTTCTTTAGACTCGAACTTCTGAGCGAAGTGTGTCTAAAGGACATCCGAACCATTACTTTTCCTCTATGCATTCCTACCTATGCTAGGATGCTAGAGAGAACCTTTGTGGTTGTGAACGTTAGCAGTGAAAGGCAGGAAACTAGCGCCAGTCTCAGAGACTCGGGCGTGTAAAATGTTACAGGAGGAGGAAGTGCTAAGGACAGATGAATCTGTAGGGTAGCAGACGTGGAAGCGGAGCTTGGGGAGCAGCATGTGGTGGTGTACATTTCGACATGTTACGACCACCCGACTTAGTAGTCCCCGCCAGGATCAGGGAGCAGGAGGGCTGGGGAGGAGAGTAGCTGCATTGCGGTCAAGGAGTGTGACCCAGGAGCTCTAAGAATGATTCGGGGTACGAATTATGTCTACTACGAGCTGCCATATCTATAGACATAGGAACCAATCATTCTATCCTTCCACGAATCATGTCCCAGACCTAGAGGTTCCGGGTAAGCAGTAGACTTGACCCTCACGTCTGGAGATACCTTTGGGAGGAGACTCGATAATCACGCTTACACCGACCGTGTGATTTGACCTCGAGGCGAGAGTTTCGGTTGGAATCTCTTGGTGGCAGCGTAGAGGCCTTACGACGTTGATCTGGGTATGGTTTTGACTCACAAATCATATTCTGGTTGACTGTTTTAGGCAAACGTCAGAATGGGTTTTCCTTGGTCGGCGAAAAGGAAACCCTGGGCAGCACATGTTAAACTCAGGCATAAGAGGGTGTGACCGATCACTCTTGAGTTGGTCAACCCTACCCTTGTGGCAGCAGGAGTTTTGAGTTTCAGTTCTAACCTAAAAAGGGAAACCTCTTGAGTTCGAGGGTGACGAACACGTTCTTATACGGTCTCAACCCGATGAGGTTTCGGAGATGTGGCCGAGGCGGCATGTTATCTCCGAAGTTCGATGGACCTTTTGATCTTCAGCAGGGTAGGCGAGGAGGTTTACCTCTTGACCCTACCACCTCAGATGCACCAGGTGCATGATGTCATCCACGTATCCCAGCTGAGGAGATATGTGTATGTTTCTTCACACGTCATCGACCTCGGGGAGTTGGACGTCGATGACAGGGCGACAAGCACAGAGGTTCTAGTTGAGAACGAGGATCGACAGGAGCAGGTTCTACGTGAACGGTTGCTTCCTCTAGGGTGCTTCACGGGTAGCACGAGATCTTCAGGTGAGCATATGGGAGCGTAAAGCTCAGTTGCGTGCTCAGTACTACTTTGTTTCCCTTAAGTGTGAGTTGAAGCTTTACGGGGACGTAAAGCCCTGAGGTGGGAGTAATGTAAAGACCCGGAAATTTCAAGGAATTTTTTTTGTTAATTTTCTTTGGAATTTTACAAGAGCGTAGTTTCAGACGGCACCTGATTCCGAGGTCCGGTGGGCCCGGAATCATCAACAGAAGTTCGGCTCGAGTACGTTCAGTAAACGAACGAGCGGGAATTTCTAACTTATGAAACGGTGCCCGGAATCAAAATTCCGAGGGCACCATTGGAACCGTAGCGCCGGTATTTGCTTAGGAACACCTGTTCCAGAGGTGCGTTCTGACGAGGGGTGATGATAAAAATTGTGGAAGATTAATTAATAATTTATCTACAATTTTTATTTTACACTAAGTGTTTTATCCATTGGGTGGAAGTTGGGTAACTCCCAACTTCCCTTTAGAGGTTATGAGGGTGGTGGGCCCACACGAACCCCACCCCCTCATATTCTCTAAACCCCCTTGTCTTCCCCCCTTTAAAAACTCACTTAATTAGTGTTATAACTCATGGTTTTTAATTGAGGAGTTATCTAACGTTATTGAAATTCAATCTATTGAATTTCAAAAGACTTAAGTTGTGTTGTGTTAAGTTGAAAGGTCATGCTTTAATTTTAATAAACTGAAGTTATAACTTAAGTTTTAATTGTGGGGAATTAAATGAAGAGGTTTGAATTTCAAACCTTTGAAATTCCAAACCCTTCTATTTAATTCAGTTTTTAGTTTCCTTTGCGGGTTTGCATTTGCTGTGCGGAGAGGAAAAGAGGGAGGCTTCTTGTGAGTTCTTCCTCCACGACGAAGAACACGGCGTCCTTCTTCCACGACGTCGGACTGCAACGCGTTGGATTTCCTCCACGACGCCGCAACACATCCTCTCCGCGACGTGCTTTCCGCGGCGAACCTACGTCCGACGCCGCAACGCACTTTCCGCGACGTGCCTCTCGCGGAGAACCCACGTCCGTCTACCGCGACGCCATAACCGCGATGCCGACGACGTCTTCTTCCGTGACGACCGACCTCCGTGACGTCCGACCTCCGCGACGCTCGTCCTTCACGGATCGTTGACAAGCTCCGCGAACTTCCTTCGAGGTAGGGGTTGTTAACTTTATTCCTAATTTAAATTTACGCCTTCGTAAATAATTTATTGGACCACTTGTTATCATTCACATGGGAGGGGATCGGACCGTACAAACACGGTCGATCCTCCTCCCAAACCTTGTTGTTGGATTACTCGTGGATCGAAGAGGAGGCGGTGCGGTTCCGTGACACCGCGCAAGGACGTAGAGGGCTTCATGGGAGTGCGCAAGTTTGACGCGCCACTCCGGACGATGAGGGCCGTGGTGGTCTTCCACAGCCGGACTGAACAAGCCGCCGGAGCAATGAGGCGTGGCCCGTTGGCCGCGGCAGAGTAAAGGAAGTGCGACCGTTGGATGCAACGCCGCCGCGCCGCATCGGAGGAGAAAACAAAGGCGCCGCGGCCGGAGCGGGGCCGCGGTGAAGGCGCGCGGTGCCGTCGCACCGCGCCGGACGACGAAGGCCGCGGCCGGTTCCGGGCCGCGGCGGATCGAGAAGACCGGCGGCCAACCGGGCCGCCGGTGTCGGAAGACGAAAGGGAACCGGCCGGCCAGGTCGGGCCAGCCGGAAGGAAGTCAAACCGGGGGAATTAATTTCCCCCGGTCAGCCTTTAATGGCCCCCAATTAAATTGGGGGCCTGTTAACATTAGAAGGGGGGGCAGCGCCCCCCCCATGTCGTCCAGCAGGCCCCCTCATGTGAGGGGGCGGTTTTAATTTGAAACCGGCGCCGCACGTGCCGCGCCGCCAGGGGGAAAAACCAGGGGGGCGGGGGTCTCACCCCGCGCGCCGCCTCAGCGCACCGCCGCGCGCCTCCGCGCGCCGCCGCGTGCCTCCACGCGCCCCGTGCGCCGCCGGCCGAACCGGCCGGGCCGGTTCGGGCCGGGTCGGCCCGGACCCTTCCTTCCCGAACCAGAACGTTAAATTGTCCGTAACTTAAGCTACGGGCCTCCGAATGACGAACCGTTTGTGGCTACGCGATCCTTGGATCGAGACGGTCGTTGCGGTATAACTCACTTAAAGTTTCGGATACTTTGGGTTCGGCCGGGTTGGTTCGTACACGAAACCAACCGGGCCCTCGGAGCGGAAACGCTCATATCTTGAGCTACGGACGTCCGAACGGCGTGTCGTCAGTTCTGATAAGTTCCTCTTAGTGAGGCGGATCTTTTGGTATACTTTGCCCAAGGTTTGGACGCAGGTGGAGTACGGCCGGGTTGGTTCGTTCACGAATCCAACCGGGCCCTCGGAGCGGAAACGCTCATATCTTGAGTTTCGGACGTCCGATTGACGTGCCGTCGACTTTGATGGAATCCTCTAAGTGGGACGGAACTTTTGACATACTCCGCCCGAGTTTTGGACTCAGTTGAGATATGGCCGGGTTTGGTTCGCTCACGAAACCAACCGGGCCCTCGGGACGAAAAGGCTAATAACTCACAGACCGGGCATCTGATTGACGCGCCGTCTGTTGCGTTGAGACTCCTTTGACGAAGCGGACGTATGTGGCACTTCTTCGTTGGACTTTGAGATACTTGGAGTATCGACCAGTAGCTCGTGGAGTGGACCCTCCTGGAGACGAGCGGGCGGGGGAGCGCTTGGGTGTAGCGGCGGACCCGTGGTACTTGACAGTGGTGGTGCGCTTGGATGCAGCAGCAGACCCTTGGCGGTGGAGCGCTTGGTTGTAGCGGCGGACCCGCGATACTCCACGGAGTGTGTGCGCTTGGTTGTAGCGATAGACCCGCGACGGTGGAGACGTGCGTGCGGAGTACGGAGACCGTGTAGCCGACTGAGACCTGACGACTGCTTGACCGACTCGACTTGGAGTGAGTCGACTAGCCTAGTGGACGGAGCTCCCAGTAGTTGGCAGCAGACCCACGGCGGACGGAGCGCCTGGTAGTTGGCAGCAAACCCGCGGTACTCGACAGGAGGAGTACCTCAGTAGGATATTTGGGTGAGCGCTCGATATTTGGCGACAGACCCTCAGCGGACGGAGCGCCCGGTAGTTGGCCGCAAACCCGCAGTACTCGACAGGAGGAGTACCTCAGCAGTCTTAGGTTAGTGAGCAGTACCTCGGAGTCGGGACAGGACCACTGTACACTCTAGAGACGGAGCTCTTCAGTAGTTACGGTTTCGATAATAAAAATCCTGGTTTGAGCTGAGTCAATGATCTTTGTGATTCCTCATGATTGAGATGGGTCGCTTGATAACTTAGGTATATGTATGGGCATATACCTGGGTAATGGTTATCCGTTGATTTCATAAACTTGTTATAACCTGTGTGGACTTGTACTGTTATCCTGTGTGGATTTACTGTTTACTCTTCTTTGTGGATTGGGTTGTTCTTGGGCTCGGTGTTGGAGCCGAATGGAAATTGGTGACATAGGTACATGTATGGGCATATACCTAATCAACGTCGGGTGTTACTTCGTGATTGTATCTTCTTGTGGTTTATCCTTTGTGGATTTCAGGAGACCTTCGGGGGGTCTCGGGGTCCCTACTGAGTATCTTATACTCACCCCTACACGGGCTATGCCCGCACTTCGTTGTGTTGGTTGCAGACGACGGACAGCGCTGACTGCGGTTGAGGCTTACGGAGTAGGTCGGTACCCGGAGGAGGACCATTGAGCGGGACGTGATCGGAGCGGACGGTTGGACCCGAGGAGTAGTGGAGCTATCTGTACCTACCCTTCAGGTAGGATCCGTGGTGGATGATCCAGGAGCTGATCCATCTGTACCTACCCTTCAGGTAGGAATCGAGGAGGACGTCCCAGGATCCTCTTGTACTTCCAGCAGCTGTTTTCCTTTTCAAGTTGTACTTTACTGTTGGGCTTGTATTTCCGGCCCCTTTACCTTTCAGTTTCTACTTAGTGTTTGCTTCCGCTTGTTACTCTGTGGTGCTTGTTTTCTATATTAAGGCAATGCCTTCCCTTTTTACCTGGATTTTACGCCTTGGTGCTAGTCGCCAGCCCCTGGTCTATGGAAGGCGGGCTTGGGGTAGTCACGGCACGGGCCCTGAGGGCGGGTCGTGACATTATCCTCTTTTTTTCATATGATTTATGTATTATGAACTGTCAATTTTTTTTCCATGATCTATGTTATGATCTTTGATAATAAGGGTATGATCTTCTATTTATAGGATCATGTTCTCACACCCTTATAGTCATGTTTATGCTTACTTGTATCCTGTGTTTACCCTTTCTGAGCATTTGAGGTCACCCCTTTTCGTGTTTCCTATCTCGAGGTTATGGAGAAAGGTTATATGTAGAAGTACTAAAGGTGGAGATCTTTATGGGAGATTTTGAATATCATTCACTAGGATAGAAGATTTTGTTTCTATGTTTCCAACTACATTAAACTATTATGTTCCTATGGGTTGTATTTTTTTAATATACATAATACTTCTAAAAAATGATATAATATCCATGTATGTTAACTCTGGGTCTCTATAGTTGGTATCAAAGAAAATATTTATTCAAATTTGGAAACTAGGAAGATAAAACCTTATTTATATCCCTAGGTTTATTTCCAAGTATATTTCTAGTGATATATTTAAGGATAATTATAATAAAGATTTAACATATAAAAAATTGTACTAGAATTTTTTTAAAGGATAAAATGAGTGGTTTACAATAAATATATCACTTTTTGGACACTACAAGTGGATGCGGCTCTAGTATAGATATACCTAGTGGTAAAAAATCTGACAAAATGTTCTAATCTTGAATTAGGGTAATTTGGTACATGACAACGAGCCTTGTTTCACACCTGGTTTGACACTCTCAGGGGATATGCTTTGGTAATTCACAAACTCCTCATGAACCATCATGAAGGATTTAGAAATAAGTTAGAAATGAATAACTGAGGATAAACCCAAGGTGTCATAGATTATGAAATGTGTCATGATTGGGACATCTTATAATTTATTCTTTTCATGAATATGTGGTTTTCTAAAATGATAAGTAATTCTCACACTATGCTTATGGTTTTAGTCAATGGAGGGAACCAGAAAGATCTGGAATACTGTTGAATGTGACGGTAAATTTTTTGATGAAAATTCTAGTGGGATGGTCATTAGGGTAAAATATGTCATGATAATGCCTAACTAGTTTTCACAAAATATGATTAACAATGTTTACCTGAGCCAACACTATGAATTACTAAGGAAGAGAAATAAGGGGTTCACCGAGAGTTTGGGTAATTTAGACCATAGATGAAAGAAGATTATGTTTCGATTGTGTCATGAATGTGGAAATAATTACCTAAGTGAGTGTATTGGAGGAACGAGAAGGTATCCTGACTGTGGAAAAGTGGAACACAAAGAAAGTTACTAAAAGGGAAAATTAAGAGTTTCGTTATGGAAATGGATGGTAATTTTTTTCCTAAGTCTTCATTGAAGGTTAAGTGTTTTAAGTGTGGAATAAATGGTTATTATATAACTAAATGTCCCATTAAGAAAGTTCCTAAAGATAATACACTAGGTGGTGGGAGTAATGGTTACATTGCTAATGATAAAGAGACTACATATTAAAAGTGAAGGAAAAAAGTATTGTTTAATAGGATGAGGTAGCATTGTTCATGGATTAATGATGATGTAAATGAAGTATTTATGTATTTGGATTCCAGAATTAAGAATGGGGAATTAAATATGGATTTTTTAGTTTACATTTTCCTATGGATTTACCAGAATATCTTTAATGGTCATGATGTACTAGAAAGGTTATATCATGAATGTTAACATTTTGAATAAGGGAAGGTAACCCTCAACATGTTCTTTATGTTTAGATAATTTTTTATGGATAAAGATACATTGGATATGAATTACTAAATTGGACTGTTTTGATTACACTGGAACTAAGTAAGTAATTTTTGAAGGGTGTTTTATTCTATTATTGATGAAGCTTACTACATTTTTTTGATTTAAGGAGTAAATCAAATATACTTAAGAATGAGGAAGCATGTATTTTTTCCAAAATTATTTATGGTAATTAAGGTTTCTATAATGTTTCAACATAATATAGGATGAGGTTATTCACATGTTTCAAATGTGAAAACCAAGAATTACTCTGTTTTATATAGGGGTATCAATGTAGAGCTGATTTTGTGACTTATTTATAATTTTTTTTTATTTTCATCATTTGGATGGTTTATACCATTTATGGAAATATTATATATTATCATACCACATGAGTATTTATTCAAATTGAATATCCTCTTATAAAAAACGCGGTGATGATGATAACTGATGACGGATGGGATGGTATATCATCGAATTTGTGATATGTTAGCACTTAAAAAATGAAAAAGTAACTTTTATTATATATTGAAAGAGGTTTATTAGATAAAAAATAAATAAATGGTTACATTGTATAGAAATTAGTAAAGTATATCTTTTAATGAAAGTATATTAATTATAAGAAAATGGATCTTGAATCCAAACATATTTTCCTATAACAACATTTTTAGTGAATCAAAATTTCCCCTAGGTAATTAAAGATTTATGTATTTTTGGATGTTAAAATTATCATAAACATTGTCCCTATCACACTCCATCAGAACTTGAGGTAACAATTTTCTTCCATACCCACGTTTTCACTTTCCACCAATGTTCTCCCATAAGGAAACATATGTATATGTTACTTTCGGTAATATTTATGGTTCCAAATATACATTTTTAATGGAAGATATATTATTCATTTTTATGATGTGGGTGTCTATAAATTAAACATTCAAGTATTATAACGTTTTTGTCCCAGACAAATTTTGAGGGTGAAATTCATTTTTTAAGGGGGGTAGAATGTAACACTCCAATATTTTTAGAATTATTATTTTTTGAATTAATTTGACTTTTCAATAATTTTCATGTCAAATGAAACTATAAATAGTAATATATATATATATATATATATATTAAAACACGAAGTCAAACAATTCTTTCAAATATAATACCAATTTGGCTTGCGCTACAAGCAACACCGACTTGGCGTACGATGCACACAACACTGAGTCTCTACGAAACACCTCTTTTTATTTTTTTAATTATTTAAATAAGATAATTATAACATAGCCCTTAATATTAGTAATAATTAATTTTCAAATAATTTTGTTTTATATAAATAAAACATATTGATAATTAAAGATAATACTTTTGATAAAGTACTTGTATGTTAAAAACATTGTTTTTACTGTTTACTCTTCTTTGTGGATTGGGTTGTTCTTGGGCTCGGTGTTGGAGCCGAATGGAAATTGGTGACATAGGTATATGTATGGGCATATACCTAATCAACGTCGGGTGTTACTTCGTGATTGTATCTTCTTGTGGTTTATCCTTTGTGGATTTCAGGAGACCTTCGGGGGGTCTCGGGGTCCCTACTGAGTATCTTATACTCACCCCTGCACGGGCTATGCCCGCACTTCGTTGTGTTGGTTGCAGACGACGGACAGCGCTGACTGCGGTTGAGGCTTACGGAGTAGGTCGGTACCCGGAGGAGGACCACTGAGCGGGATGTGCTCGGAGCGGACGGTTGGACCCGAGGAGTAGTGGAGCTATCTGTACCTACCCTTCAGGTAGGATCCGTGGTGGACGATCCAGGAGCTGAGCCATCTATACCTACCCTTCAGGTAGGAATCGAGGAGGACGTCCCAGGAGCCGCTTGTACTTCCAGCAGCTGTTTTCCTTTTCAAGTTGTACTTTACTGTTGGGCTTGTATTTCCGGCCCCTTTACCTTTCAGTTTCTACTTAGGGTTTGCTTCCGCTTGTTACTCTGTGGTGCTTGTTTTCTATATTAAGGCAATGCCTTCCCTTTTTACCGGGATTTTACGCCTTGGTGCTAGTCGCCAGCCACTGGTCTATGGAAGGCGGGCTTGGGGTAGTCACCACACGGGCCCCGAGGGCGGGTCGTGACAAATTGGTATCAGAGGGGTCGGTCCTACCGCAGACTCTTATCTTTTTTCTATGTGAAGCAATAGTGTTTAGTGTATTGAGTGTGGTTATCAGTCCAGGGAGTCCAGTGTTGGTGCGGCGGCCGACGTATCCGTACATCAGGACCCTGACTTCTGATTTCCGACTTAATGCACGAAAACACTGATTGCGTGTGTGATTCCCAAAAGGTTTAAAGTCAGCTCAAACCAGGTCATCTCACCAGGTATAAATTGTTGACCGTGACACAACTGTTCAGGATGTCACCATGCAGATAGTTAGCTGGAGTTCCGAGAGAGTTCTCGATGATGGCCCACCGAGCAGCGAGACTCCGGTGCAGGGCCCTTTTTCAGTGTTGGCACCTTCGGGTGGTGTACCAGCAGCACCACCACCCGTTAGGCAGCAGATGCCACTAGCTGACGATGCACGCTAGCAGAGCGCGATGCACGAGTTCCAGCAGTAGAGGCCTCTGAGGATACGAGGCGAGACAGATTTCCCAGGCAGCAGTGGACTGGATGGAGGCGGTTGCTAGAGTTCTACGCCTAGCTTGGATACTAGTAGAGGAGATGATGATCTTAGCTCCTGGTGTTTCCAGTGAGTGACCATGAGGTTGGTCCTTATAGTAATGAGGCTTCGGTACGCGAACCGATACCTGGGATAGTACCTACGGGTAGTGCGCCAGCTATGTCACTACCTGTTGGTCAGCAGACACTACCGGCGGTACCGGTAGTAGAGACACACAGGCTTAGTGCCTTACATATGTTTTAGCACCAGATATCCCTCAAGTTTCGAGGTGAGCCTGACTCGTAGGCGGCTGAGGACTGGCTTGAGGAGGTGGTTGTGAGTTTTCTGGAGCTAATACAGCTTCGACAGTACGACATGTCGGAAGCAGAGCACTCAACGTGGCTTACCAATCAATCTTGGTACTCGTTGGTTACGTTGTGATCAGTTCTTTAGACTCGAACTTCTGAGCGAAGTGTGTCTAAAGGACATCTGAACCATTACTTTTCCTCTATGCATTCCTACCTATGCTAGGATGCTAGAGAGAACCTTTGTGGTTGTGAACGTTAGCAGTGAAAGGAAGGAAACTAGCGCCAGTCTCAGAGACTCGGGCGTGTAAAATGTTACAGGAGGAGGAAGTGCTAAGGACAGATGAATCTGCAGGGTAGCAGACGTGGAAGCGGAGCTTGGAGAGCAGCATGTGGTGGTGTACATTTCGACATGTTACGACCACCCGACTTAGTAGTCCCCGCTAGGCTCAGGGAGCAGGAGGGCTGGGGAGGAGAGTAGCTGCATTGCGGTCAAGGAGTGTGACCCAGGAGCTCTAAGAATGATTCGGGGTACGAATTATGTCTACTACGAGCTGCCATATCTATAGACATAGGAACCAATCATTCTATCCTTCCACGAATCATGTCCCAGACCTAGAGGTTCCGGGTAAGCAGTAGACTTGACCCTCACGTCTGGAGATACCTTTGGGAGGAGACTCGATAATCACGCTTACACCGACCGTGTGATTTGACCTCGAGGCGAGAGTTTCGGTTGGAATCTCTTGGTGGCAGCGTAGAGGCCTTACGACGTTGATCTGGGTATGGTTTTGACTCACAAATCATATTCTGGTTGACTGTTTTAGGCAAACGTCAGAATGGGTTTTCCTTGGTCGGCGAAAAGGAAACCCTGGGCAGCACATGTTAAACTTAGGCATAAGAGGGTGTGACCGATCACTCTTGAGTTGGTCAACCCTACCCTTGTGGCAGCAGGAGTTTTGAGTTTCAGTTCTAACCTAAAAAGGGAAACCTCTTGAGTTCGAGGGTGACGAACACGTTCTTATACGGTCTCAACCCGATGAGGTTTCGGAGATGTGGCCGAGGCGGCATGTTATCTCCGAAGTTCGATGGACCTTTTGATCTTCAGCAGGGTAGGCGAGGAGGTTTACCGCTTGACCCTACCACCTTAGATGCACCAGGTTCATGATGTCATCCACGTATCTCAGCTGAGGAGATACGTGTATGTTTCTTCACACGTCATCGACCTCGGGGAGTTGGACGTCGATGACAGGGCGACAAGCACAGAGGTTCTAGTTGAGAACGAGGATCGACAGGAGCAGGTTCTACGTGAACGGTTGCTTCCTCTAGGGTGCTTCACGGGTAGCACGAGATCTTCAGGTGAGCATATGGGAGCGTAAAGCTCAGTTGCGTGCTCAGTACTACTTTGTTTCCCTTAAGTGTGAGTTGAAGCTTTACGGGGACGTAAAGCCCTGAGGTGGGAGTAATGTAAAGACCCGGAAATTTCAAGGAAATTTTTTTGTTAATTTTCTTTGGAATTTTACAAGAGTGTAGTTTCAGACGGCACCTGATTCCGAGGTCCGGTGGGCCCGGAATCATCAACAGAAGTTCGGCTCGGGTACGTTCAGTAAACGAACGAGCGGGAATTTCTAACTTATGAAACGGTGCCCGGAATCAAAATTCCGAGGGCACCATTGGAACCGTAGCGCCGGTATTTTCTTAGGAACACCTGTTCCAGAGGTGCGTTCTGACGAGGGGTGATGATAAAAATTGTGGAAGATTAATTAATAATTTATCTACAATTTTTATTTTACACTAAGTGTTTTATCCATTGGGTGGAAGTTGGGTAACTCCCAACTTCCCTTTAGAGGTTATGAGGGTGGTGGGCCCACAAGAACCCCACCCCCTCATATTCTCTAAACCCCCTTGTCTTCCCCCCTTTAAAAACTCACTTAATTAGTGTTATAACTCATGGTTTTTAATTGAGGAGTTATCTAACGTTATTGAAATTCAATCTATTGAATTTCAAAAGACTTAAGTTGTGTTGTGTTAAGTTGAAAGGTAATGCTTTAATTTTAATAAACTGAAGTTATAACTTAAGTTTTAATTGTGGGGAATTAAATGAAGCGGTTTGAATTTCAAACCTTTGAAATTCCAAACCCTTCTATTTAATTCAGTTTTTAGTTTCCTTTGCGGGTTTGCGTTTGCTGTGCGGAGAGGAAAAGAGGGAGGCTTCTTGTGAGTTCTTCCTCCACGACGAAGAACACGGTGTCCTTCTTCCACGACGTCGGACTGCAACGCGTTGGATTTCCTCCACGACGCCGCAACGCATCCTCTCCGCGACGTGCTTTCCGCGGTGAACCTACGTCCGACGCCGCAACGCACTTTCCGCGACGTGCCTCTCGCGGCGAACCCACGTCCGTCTACCGCGACGCCATAACCGCGATGCCGACGACGTCTTCTTCCGTGACGACCGACCTCCGTGACGTCCGACCTCCGCGACGCTCGTCCTTCACGGATCGTTGACGAGCTCCGTGAACTTCCTTCGAGGTAGGGGTTGTTAACTTTATTCCTAATTTAAATTTACGCCTTCGTAAATAATTTATTGGACCACTTGTTATCATTCACATGGGAGGGGATCGGACCGTACAAACACGGTCGATCCTCCTCCCAAACCTTGTTGTTGGATTACTCGTGGATCGAAGAGGAGGCGGTGCGGTTCCGTGACACCGCGCAAGGACGTAGAGGGCTTCATGGGAGTGCGCAAGTTTGACGCGCCACTCCGGACGATGAGGGCCGTGGTGGTCTTCCACAGCCGGACTGAACAAGCCGCCGGAGCAAAGAGGCGTGGCCCGTTGGCCGCGACAGAGTAAAGGAAGTGCGACCGTTGGATGCAACACCGCCGCGCCGCATCGGAGGAGAAAACAAAGGCGCCACGGCCGGAGCGGGGCCGCGGTGAAGGCGCGCGGTGTCGTCGCACCGCGCCGGACGACGAAGGCCGCGGCCGATTCCGGGCCGCGGCGGATCGAGAAGACCGGCGGCCAACCGGGCCGCCGGTGTCGGAAGACGAAAGGGAACCGGTCGGCCAGGTCGGGCCAGCAGGAAGGAAGTCAAACCGGGGGAATTAATTTCCCCCGGTCAGCCTTTAATGGCCCCCAATTAAATTGGGGGCCTGTTAACATTAGAAGGGGGGGGGGGGGCAGCGCCCCCCCATGTCGTCCAGCAGGCCCCCTCATGTGAGGGGGCAGTTTTAATTTGAAACCGGCGCCGCACGTGCCGCGCCGCCAGGGGGAAAAACCAGGGGGGGCGGGGGTCTCACCCCGCGCGCCGCCTGCGTGCCCAGCGCGCCGCCGCGCCGCCTCAGCGCACCGCCGCGCGCCTCCGCGCGCCGCCGCGTGCCTCCACGCGCCCCGTGCGCCGCCGGCCGAACCGGCCGGGCCGGTTCGGGCCGGGTCGGCCCGGACCCTTCCTTCCCGAACCAGAACGTTAAATTGTCCGTAACTTAAGCTACGGGCCTCCGAATGACGAACCGTCTGCGGCTACGCGATCCTTGGATCGAGACGGTCGTTGCGGTATAACTCACTTAAAGTTTCGGATACTTTGGGTTCGGCCGGGTTGGTTCGTACACGAAACCAACCGGGCCCTCGGAGCGGAAACGCTCATATCTTGAGCTACGGACGTCCGAACGGCGTGTCGTCAGTTCTGATAAGTTCCTCTTAGTGAGGCAGATCTTTTGGTATACTTTTCCCGAGGTTTGGACGTAGGTGGAGTACGGCCGGGTTGGTTCGTTCACGAATCCAACCGGGCCCTCGGAGCGGAAACGCTCATATCTTGAGTTTCGGACGTCCGATTGACGTGCCGTCGGCTTTGATGGAATCCTCTAAGTGGGACGGAACTTTTGACATACTCCGCCCGAGTTTTGGACTCAGTTGAGATATGGCCGGGTTTGGTTCGCTCACGAAACCAACCGGGCCCTCGGGACGAAAAGGCTAATAACTCACAGACCGGGCATCTGATTGACGCGCCGTCTGTTGCGTTGAGACTCCTTTGACGAAGCGGACGTATGTGGAACTTCTTCGTTGGACTTTGAGATACTTGGAGTATCGACCAGTAGCTCGTGGAGTGGACCCTCCCGGAGACGAGCGGGCGGGGGAGCGCTTGGGTGTAGCGGCGGACCCGTGGTACTTGACAGTGGTGGTGCGCTTGGATGCAGCAGCAGACCCTTGGCGGTGGAGCGCTTGGTTGTAGCGGCGGACCCGCGATACTCCACGGAGTGTGTGCGCTTGGTTGTAGCGATAGACCCGCGACGGTGGAGACGTGCGTGCGGAGTACGGAGACCGTGTAGCCGACTGAGACCTGACGACTGCTTGACCGACTCGACTTGGAGTGAGTCGACTAGCCCAGTGGACGGAGCGCCCAGTAGTTGGCAGCAGACCCACGGCGGACGGAGCGCCTGGTAGTTGGCAGCAAACCCGCGGTACTCGACAGGAGGAGTACCTCAGTAGGATATTTGGGTGAGCGCCCGATATTTGGCGACAGACCCTCAGCGGACGGAGCGCCCGGTAGTTGGCCGCAAACCCGCAGTACTCGACAGGAGGAGTACCTCAGCAGTCTTAGGTTAGTGAGCAGTACCTCGGAGTCGGGACAGGACCACTGTACACTCTAGAGACGGAGCTCTTCAGTAGTTACGGTTTCGATAATAAAAATCCTGGTTTGAGCTGAGTCAATGATCTTTGTGATTCCTCATGATTGAGATGGGTCGCTTGATAACTTAGGTATATGTATGGGCATATACCTGGGTAATGGTTATCCGTTGATTTCATAAACTTGTTATAACCTGTGTGGACTTGTACTGTTATCCTGTGTGGATTTACTGTTTACTCTTCTTTGTGGATTGGGTTGTTCTTGGGCTCGGTGTTGGAGCCGAATGGAAATTGGTGACATAGGTATATGTATGGGCATATACCTAATCAACGTCGGGTGTTACTTCGTGATTGTATCTTCTTGTGGTTTATCCTTTGTGGATTTCAGGAGACCTTCGGGGGGTCTCGGGGTCCCTACTGAGTATCTTATACTCACCCCTGCACGGGCTATGCCCGCACTTCGTTGTGTTGGTTGCAGACGACGGACAGCGCTGACTGCGGTTGAGGCTTACGGAGTAGGTCGGTACCCGGAGGAGGACCATTGAGCGGGACGTGATCGGAGCGGACGGTTGGACCCGAGGAGTAGTGGAGCTATCTGTACCTACCCTTCAGGTAGGATCCGTGGTGGATGATCCAGGAGCTGATCCATCTGTACCTACCCTTCAGGTAGGAATCGAGGAGGACGTCCCAGGATCCTCTTGTACTTCCAGCAGCTGTTTTCCTTTTCAAGTTGTACTTTACTGTTGGGCTTGTATTTCCGGCCCCTTTACCTTTCAGTTTCTACTTAGTGTTTGCTTCCGCTTGTTACTCTGTGGTGCTTGTTTTCTATATTAAGGCAATGCCTTCCCTTTTTACCGGGATTTTACGCCTTGGTGCTAGTCGCCAGCCCCTGGTCTATGGAAGGCGGGCTTGGGGTAGTCACGGCACGGGCCCCGAGGGCGGGTCGTGACATTATCCTCTTTTTTTCATATGATTTATGTATTATGAACTGTCAATTTTTTTCCATGATCTATGTTATGATCTTTGATAATAAGGGTATGATCTTCTATTTATAGGATCATGTTCTCACACCCTTATAGTCATGTTTATGCTTACTTGTATCCTATGTTTACCCTTTCTGAGCATTTGAGGTCACCCCTTTTCGTGTTTCCTATCTCGAGGTTATGGAGAAAGGTTATATGTAGAAGTACTAAAGGTGGAGATCTTTATGGGAGATTTTGAATATCATTCACTAGGATAGATGATTTTGTTTCTATGTTTCCAACTACATTAAACTATTATGTTCCTATGGGTTGTATTTTTTTAATATACATAATACTTCTAAAAAATGATATAATATCCATGTATGTTAACCCTGGGTCTCTATAGTTGGTATCAAAGAAAATATTTATTCAAATTTGGAAACTAGGAAGATAAAACCTTATTTAGATCCCTAGGTTTATTTCCAAGTATATTTCTAGTGATATATTTAAGGATAATTATAATAAAGATTTAACATATAAAAAATTGTACTAGAATTTTTTTAAAGGATAAAATGAGTGGTTTACAATAAATATATCACTTTTTGGACACTACAAGTGGATGCGGCTCTAGTATAGATATACCTAGTGGTAAAAAATCTGACAAAATGTTCTAATCTTGAATTAGGGTAATTTGGTACATGACAACGAGCCTTGTTTCACACCTGGTTTGACACTCTCAGGGGATATGCTTTGGTAATTCACAAACTCCTCATGAACCATCATGAAGGATTTAGAAATAAGTTAGAAATTAATAACTGAGGATAAACCCAAGGTGTCATAGATTATGAAATGTGTCATGATTGGGACATCTTATAATTTATTCTTTTCATGAATATGTGGTTTTCTAAAATGATAAGTAATTCTCACACTATGCTTATGGTTTTAGTCAATGGCGGGAACCAGAAAGATCTGGAATACTGTTGAATGTGACGGTAAATTGTTTGATGAAAATTCTAGTGGGATGGTCATTAGGGTAAAATATGTCATGATAATGCCTAACTAGTTTTCACAAAATATGATTAACAATGTTTACCTGAGCCAACACTATGAATTACTAAGGAAGAGAAATAAGGGGTTCACCGAGAGTTTGGGTAATTTAGACCATAGATGAAAGAAGATTATGTTTCGATTGTGTCATGAATGTGGAAATAATTACCTAAGTGAGTGTATTGGAGGAACGAGAAGGTATCCTGACTGTGGAAAAGTGGAACACAAAGAAAGTTACTAAAAGGGAAAATTAAGAGTTTCGTTATGGAAATGGATGGTAATTTTTTTCCTAAGTCTTCATTGAAGGTTAAGTGTTTTAAGTGTGGAATAAATGGTTATTATATAACTAAATGTCCCATTAAGAAAGTTCCTAAAGATAATACACTAGGTGGTGGGAGTAATGGTTACATTGCTAATGATAAAGAGACTACATATTAAAAGTGAAGGAAAAAAGTATTGTTTAATAGGATGAGGTAGCATTGTTCATGGATTAATGATGATGTAAATGAAGTATTTATGTATTTGGATTCCAGAATTAAGAATGGGGAATTAAATATGGATTTTTTAGTTTACATTTTCCTATGGATTTACCAGAATATCTTTAATGGTTATGATGTACTAGAAAGGTTATATCATGAATGTTAACATTTTGAATAAGGGAAGGTAACCCTTAACATGTTCTTTATGTTTAGATAATTTTTTATGGATAAAGATACATTGGATATGAATTACTAAATTGGACTGTTTTGATTACACTGGAACTAAGTAAGTAATTTTTGAAGGGTGTTTTATTCTATTATTGATGAAGCTTACTACATTTTTTTGATTTAAGGAGTAAATCAAATATACTTAAGAATGAGGAAGCATGTATTTTTTCCAAAATTATTTATGGTAATTAAGGTTTCTATAATGTTTCAACATAATATAGGATGAGGTTATTCACATGTTTCAAATGTGAAAACCAAGAGTTACTCTGTTTTATATAGGGGTATCAATGTAGAGCTGATTTTGTGACTTATTTATAATTTTTTTTTATTTTCATCATTTGGATGGTTTATACCATTTATGGAAATATTATATATTATCATACCACATGAGTATTTATTCAAATTGAATATCCTCTTATAAAAAACGCGGTGATGATGATAACTGATGACGGATGGGATGGTATATCATCGAATTTGTGATATGTTAGCACTTAAAAAATGAAAAAGTAACTTTTATTATATATTGAAAGAGGTTTATTAGATAAAAAATAAATAAATGGTTACATTGTATAGAAATTAGTAAAGTATATCTTTTAATGAAAGTATATTAATTATAAGAAAATGGATCTTGAATCCAAACATATTTTCCTATAACAACATTTTTAGTGAATCAAAATTTCCCCTAGGTAATTAAAGA
Source organism: Viscum album (assembly GCA_963277665.1). Taxonomy (NCBI): domain Eukaryota; kingdom Viridiplantae; phylum Streptophyta; class Magnoliopsida; order Santalales; family Viscaceae; genus Viscum; species Viscum album. The sequence continues at coordinate 1,327,835,497 of OY728165.1, read as the reverse complement.
TTTATGTATTTTTGGATGTTAAAATTATCATAAACATTGTCCCTATCACACTCCATCAGAACTTGAGGTAACAATTTTCTTCCATACCCACGTTTTCACTTTCCACCAATGTTCTCCCATAAGGAAACATATGTATATGTTACTTTCGGTAATATTTATGGTTCCAAATATACATTTTTAATGGAAGATATATTATTCATTTTTATGATGTGGGTGTCTATAAATTAAACATTCAAGTATTATAACGTTTTTGTCCCAGACAAATTTTGAGGGTGAAATTCATTTTTTAAGGGGGGTAGAATGTAACACTCCAATATTTTTAGAATTATTATTTTTTGAATTAATTTGACTTTTCAATAATTTTCATGTCAAATGAAACTATAAATAGTAATATATATATATATATATATATATATATTAAAACACGAAGTCAAACAATTCTTTCAAATATAATACCAATTTGGCTTGCGCTACAAGCAACACCGACTTGGCGTACGATGCACACAACACTGAGTCTCTACGAAACACCTCTTTTTATTTTTTTAATTATTTAAATAAGATAATTATAACATAGCCCTTAATATTAGTAATAATTAATTTTCAAATAATTTTGTTTTATATAAATAAAACATATTGATAATTAAAGATAATACTTTTGATAAAGTACTTGTATGTTAAAAACATTGTTTTCTTGAATGAATCAATTTTAATAATAAAAGTAATTTTAGAAACATTTAAAAATATATTGGATAAAATAAAATTCATTTTTAAATTCATAACATCAAAATTATCGTAGGGTGAATTTTTGGTATTTTTCTGAGAAACTAATTTTTTTTATGAATGGAGAAAAATACTTCTTTTTAGTTAAAAACCACCTTGTTGTCTAATTAATTATTAAGGATAAATGATATTATAAATATTTTATAAAGTCACATTATATGAATATTACATATATTAATAAAATTTAATTCATTGTAATAAATTTTACCATGAAACTGAGTATAAAATCTTATCAAACTTATGAACTTTTTCCAACATTTAAACACAATTATTTCATCCCGTGTACGTGATTAATAGAAAACCAACTTTTGCCACTTCTTTGATTGGAATTTCAAAAATCATACACACACCGTTGTATTCACTCTAATTCTTATATTCTAATAAGGCCATTTTAATTTTTTACCAAAATTATTAGTAAAAGTTATTAAAATTAATCAAAGTAGTTAAGGCCAAATTAAGCTTATTTAGAGACTAAAACTTAACATTAAAGGTCCAAATGACATAAGTACTAGTATAAACCCCATTGGATATCCATTTTTTGGCCAAAAAACTTCCATTATTGATTTTTTTTTGGTTTTTTAAGAATTTGTTAGGTAATAAAATGTGCACACCTAATTTGTTTCTAAAAATTCCATGTCATCCCTTTTCATTCCCTATAAAAGGCCACCACCTCTACCCATTCCTCACACATCTCAATCATTTTAAGTTAGTCCAATATATACCAAATTAGACAACCAAAAATCCTATCTTATACCTTTAATCATCCATTTGTGAAGAAACACTCCCAACGAAGCCTTTTGGCACTAATCAAAAGGAGTTACCCGATTAAGAGGTAATGTCTTCTCTCACGCTTCTTTCATTTATTTTATTTCTCCAACCATCCACTCTAATTATTCAAGTATTGTGTGAAAAAATAGTATCATAAATATAATAGGATTTTATACCGTTTTTTACCTACACTTACCAAAACATCCATATAATGGTTTTTTAACATACTATTTATGTGTACGACACACTACTTCCCCACGAAACGATTATTGTTCATTTCTCCATTACTACCATTCATGGTGGCAATTATGATAGAAAATATGTTTTTATATTTCATATATTATGTTTATTATGTATTTAATCTTCTTTATTCCTTTTAAAACACACATCTATTTACTTTCTATTTGGTGTTACTACGATAATCTTATTTGAGGATATGTGGACTACCGCCCCCTAAAAGCGATGTGATTCATTCATAAACCATATGGAATGTATTTAGGATGTGTTTAATGAACTTATATGATATATATAATATATTAATGATACTATAGAAATTATATATAAATATATATACATACATACATGTATATATATTCATATTTCATTTACATACGTTCTTTCAATATGATAAAAAAACAAAAAACAATGTTCATACATACATACGGTTTACCATCTCCATGGAACATGTATTACAATAGGTAATACACTATGATATATATTATTATAATATAATTATACTGGATTTACCTTATATTTGTATAATTTTCTACATTTTAGAATCATTATATTATTATAAGGATCAACAATATAACAAATTAAGACCCATGCGAAGAGCAAAGAAAATATTACAGGAAGTGAAACCTTAATATAAGATTGTTAAAAATAATGTAAAATATTGTTATAATAAAACCATATATAGTAATGGATATTATAATAATAATATTTAAAATATGTATAATAAACTTATATTTATTAAAAAAGAAGCTTGTACGAGTACAAAGAGAGTCAAGACATAAGGTAAGAGGATTTATATCTCACTATTAATTTCTGTGAGATAAAAGCTGGGTTCGCCACTCAATCCTTTTGTATGGTGTATGTAATAAAAATTATTATATTTTATGTTTCTTTTTATTAAATTTATGGGTATTCACAAATCCATTATATGATTCTTCATTCATGGGATTTAACTTCCAAAAGTTACCAAATCGGTAAAATAGTTTTGTCTCGATTTTCCTTTTTCGAGACTCATGTTTTGTTATGAACCTAAACTATTCTCAGAGGTGTATATAAATTAATTTTACAAGATATATAACTAATATAAATATTTTAATGATATATTAAGTTTTATTTAATTTCTTTTCCTTACACAGAGATCATAATCCCAAGATAGTATGTTTTAAGAGTTTATTGAGACGAGATTTTTTATCTTTATGCTTCCATTGATGAAATATTATGATTCATATCTCGATGAAATTGTTGAGTTTCCTTATCCTATATTATTTCATGATATACCCATTTATTGGTACCATTTTATTCACTTTGGTACATAAGATCATTAAGAAAGTGTTTTTAGGAAAGCCCGACATTACCCTCTCTTCGGTAGGAAATCAATGTTTTCTAGAAAGGGTATCCCAGGATATTATACCATTATCTTATAAGATCTAAAAGGAATTTTTACAATTTTTTCATTTAAACAATATCTTCAAGGAAATATTATTTTCTTTTCCCAAAAAATTAATCTTTCCACTCTTTTTACCATGCCAATGGAATATTCATTTTACCTTGTACGACATGTAAAGATTTACGAGCCATCATTTCATTGAAGATTCCTATGAAATTTTTAAAAGGTTTATCTTAAAGAAAATGTTTTGAAAATTAATTTTTAAAGAAAATTTATTTTCAAAATGTTTTCAAACTTATTTTATATGTTTTCCAAAAAAATGGTTTTCAAAACTTTTTCATGCTCTATTTATAAGTTTTCAAAGTGCTTTTAGAGAAATGTTTTTCCAATAATTTTCAAAATTAATTATAAGTTTTTAAGAAAAATGATTCTAAAAATGTTTTCAAGATTTAATTATACGTTTTAAAAGTATTTTCAATGAAATGGTTTGAAAAAAATTTTCCATAATTTATTAGATGTTTTTAAGTGATTTTAATGAAAAAGGTTTTTAAAATTTTTTTAATTTTATTTTAAATGTTTTCATGGAAAATGGATTTCAAAATGATATCATGTATTATTTATAAGTTTTCAAGGTATGTCATAAGAAAATTATTTTCAAATGGTTTCATGTATTAATAATCCTTTTTAAAACAAGAAAGGATATTTTCGTCATAAAATGTTATTAGAATATAATTCAAAATTATTTTCCATATAAGATGAAATTTATTGATGTTACTCATGCCTTTCTAGAAAATTATAAAACGGTTCCATTCATGTCCTTTATATGAATGTTTGATGATAAATGCCATTGATTTTATCAATCCCAATTTCTCCTTCATGGTTAATATGTTTACGAAACCCATTCCTCTTTCCCTAGTTATATGATTTTGAAACTTGCTTCTCTTCACAGGTTATGTTTATGATGAAGTGATTATGAAACATGTATCTTTCCATAGGTTATGATATGTATACATGTTTATGATACCAATTTCATTTCATGGGTTATGATATTTCTAATTTATGATCTTTTGTCACATGTATATGATTTCATTATGTGATAGGTGGGACCTATATCTCCATCCATTACATTGGGTAAATAATTATATCTCATGAGATATAAAGGGATGGAATGAGGGTTTAATCTATTCAGTAATACTGGGATAGAATGAGGGTTTACAAAATTTAGTAATACAATGTTGGAATGAGGGTTTACTCAGTTCAGTAATAAATGGATGGAACGAAGGTTTACTTGGTTCAATAATACATGGATGTAATGAGGGTTTACTCAGTTTAGTAATACAGTGATGGAATGAGGGTTCACTCATTTTAGTAATACATGGCTAGAACGGGGGTTCACCCAGTTCTGTTAAGGACTTTGTCTATGAAGATGGTCTTGTTAGTGATTCATTGGCTATTATTGAAATCATATTATATGTTTATGTGTTGCAAAATTCCATGTCCTATTCTAATATTATTCTTTCATGGCTTATGATCTTTATTTCATATGATTCAAGTCTTATGAACTTCCAATATTTATTCCATGATCTTTTTTATGATCTTTTATTTACAATATTACGTTCTCATACCCTTATACCCATGTTTCTACTTACATTTCTCCCTTGTTGATCTTTATTGAGAATTTAAGGTCACCCCTTTTCATGTTTCCTTTCTCCATGTTATGAATAAAGGTTTTAGGTATATGTACTATAGTTGGATATATTTATGGGAGATGTTAAAGATCTTTCACCAAGATAGAATATTTTTTTCCATTTTTCCAAAGGCACTAAACTATTATAGTCCTCTAGCTTGTATTTTTTTAATTTAATTAATATTCACAAAAAATGATTTAATATAATTGTATGTTAATCCTGGGCCTCTATTGTTGTGTTATCTAATCTGGGGTCCTATGTTGGTGATTCTTCGTGTCTTCATCTGGATCCTTTTTGAAGATCTTGTTCCAAAGGGTGTTCCTTCCTTAATTGTGGTGCGGGGGATGTTTTTTTGAGGTATGTAGTGTTTTATCTAACTTCCGACCCATTTTTTTCTATGTTAGATCAATATTGAGGTTTGTTTTGGCTTATAGGCCCTTCTTTGTCGTCGTTGTGTTTTTTTGTTAGTGGATCCCATTGTGGGTGTGTGTGACTCGAGCTTTGAGGTAAGTGGTTCCATCTATAGCTTATGTTAATTAGCCCGATTTCTCTTGATTTATAAATTGATTTATCAAATTGACATGACTTTTTGCTTATTTTGGAAAGTGGTTTGGAAGAGGAATGGGTTTCCCTGGTTTTTGATAAATGAAATGTAAAGGGGTTCTTTTGAAACATTGAAATTTATTTTTGAGAATGAGCACTTTGGTTAACTTTGGTACTCAGATGGAAGGTTTATCTTGATGACATTATCCATGTTTTGTGATAATCTGGAGGTTTTCTCGTGGGGATTTCCTCATTTTCCTAGGCCTGTTGTTCAAGGGAATTGATATTGACATTGTTGGGTGGGGGGTTACTCATGGGGTATTCTTCTTCTTCCTAAGGTTTTGTTCTAGGAACTGGATTTTTTACTATATGTTTTATGGAATGAGTAGTCTTCTAGTCAAACCTATAATGATCCTTGGTACTGATTCTTTTGATGATGCTTCTTTTTTGTACATCTTGGCTTTCTGAGTTAGCCTTGATATGCATATTGTACCTACTTTTGTTTAGAACTATGAAAAAGGAAAATTTTTACCATGTTTTTTAAACTGCTTTACTAAATATCATGACATGTTTTATATAAAATAATTATATATGAATTATTTACAGAGACTTGTACTGGAACACATGGGTGGGATCGTATTGAACTTGTTAGCTCACACCCTATGCACCTCCTCCACAGTGCATAGACCTTTATTTGTCTTCCAATACTGGTACAGTAAGGCACTGTTGCGAGGTTGTGAGGTTAATATCATCTGGTTTTGGGTAGATAAGGGTGAGATAGTGGGAGTTACTCCTTGCTATCAAACATAGTAGTTGTTTGGTTTTGTTCCTTGTAGTTGGACTTGTTTTTAGACCTTTAACTAATTTTGTAGTTGTTCATTTCCTCTTCCATTTTACTAGTATGGAATATATATTCCAATAGTGTTTTTATATCTTTCTCATTTTGTGTATACATATATGCGATGTGTTTGATTCGGTAAGGAGAAATCGTTCCTTTGGTTGTGTTGTTCAATTCCTGGGTGCTTGTCACCAGCCTATGGGGATCGGGAACGCCCTTTGGGTATGTAATGGAATGGGTTGTGTTATAGGTTTGAGGGGTACCCAGTCCAGTTCATTACTACTATGATGAATCTAATTCTAGAAATAATGAAGATACATGGGATTCTATCCTATGTCATGTGGTCAAATATCAATTACCTCAATATAATACCATACGTGTCTCCAAAAATTCAGCCACTGAGACCCAATAATTCCCATTGGGTGATCATTCCTCCCCACCCATTATCCAACTGAGAGATAAAGTGTACTAGGAGAACATTGATTAATACTATAACTTTGACATGTAGGACACTTTCTCAAATCCTGAGAACAATATCAAAAATCTCAATGGTTTTCCCAGCACACAAGTCCCGCATCAAAATGTAGTGAGACTGATTATTTTCTATCCCTTTTTTCTCACACCAATCATGGATTACATTGGGTATGGAAGTTTCAATATTAATATCATTTATATCAGGATTCTCTAACATCTAGGGTATCCTCGTTATATAGTCCCTGATCATTAGCATGATGTGACTACCTACAAATTAGTTAAACCTCATACTGTAACCCTCAGATCAAATTCACTATGAGACCTCTGATTCCTTCCATAAAAAAGCTACATTGGATACCTTTATAAGGCCTGAGATAAAAAAAATCCATTCTGGTGCATGTTTAGCCTATGTCACTGAAATTTCAACCATCAAGATCCAATCTATCACATGGGTTGACCATTATTAATCATCCACCAATGGAATGAGTAGTAAACTAAACTATGATGACTCTTATTCCTAATGCAACTCGAATATATAGGAATCCTCCCCGAGGTCTGACCTGAAATATCCAGTGCCTAATTTCCATCATATATGTCTTTTACACATGATGTTAAAATACTTGGAAACAAATTCGGATGTGTATGGTTATAAGGATTCATCGTATAAGAAGATACTTATTAATGTGAAATGGATGAAGAAATGCAGATACATATAGATAGATTCAATAGTAGGATCCCCTTCAATTTCATATAAATGGGGTTAACCTATGATCATTTTATTAGGGTAATCATTATCGTGTTAGGATTATGAATAGACTATCGAGAATATCTTAAATCTGTAAGAGAGTCTCATGAGCGTCAATATTTCCCCCCAAAAGGGTGCGATGAGCCCGACCTCCCATCCTTTAGACGAATGAGTGTGGTTAAGAATCATTGGATCTGAAACCCCAAAGGGTCACTTACCTTTAGAAAGATGTTTTGTACTCAATTATGTATATGGGAACCATTGGGGTTTTTTTAAAAAAAATACTTGAAATCTCATAACAAATGACTATATAATACATTTAACCCCCCACAATCAACCATCTGGATATAAATTATACCTTAATAATCTTATCTCCAATGAAAGAAATATGGTGAAACAGAAATGAACTACTCATACCACAACACCACTTTCGAAAGATAAAAGATGATAGACTTTCTAGTTCCCATCAGAACATTTTGTTCTTATCATGAGGGTGCCCATGTGGTTTTGTCTTTTCCATCAAAACAAAAGTGGTGAACCTAATTTGAATCTCTATAATAACAAAATGATCAAGTTATCATGTGTTGGTCCATTTTTCTTTGTATATTCTTAAAAAAAATGATAAACCCAACAAGAATCTCTATAATAATAAAATGATCAGGATATCATGTGTTGGGGATATTTTTCATTGCATGTTCTAGGAATGGAAAAATGGTGAACCCAATAGGGACCCCTCTAAAAGACAAATGAATTATTTACTAGATGTCAATCCATTTTTTGGTATATCCTACAAAAAAAGAATATGAAAACCTAATATAAATATTATGGATAATCCTATATAGTCAGGGTTCTAATGAAATAAGTACATCCTCACTTTAAAAATTCCACATGATTTTAATTTCCATATCAGGAATTAAAGTAAAATTGTATTACCCATGCATTTCTGATTTGGCAGACATCATGCCTATCATTTTTCACTAGTTAGTGGAATTATTCCTCGTTTTCTTCATGACTAGAAATACTCCTATTAACAAAAACACCCCAATATGAGATAACATCTTCATCTAGAGACCATTCTAGATAATAAATTGCTATTGCAACCCCTATATGTCTCAAAATGACCTCAAATGCCTGAAATCCATAGCATTGGGTGGGAAATGAAATGTTATGGGAATAACATAGGTGTGGTACAATTCTATCCCTTAAGTAATCCTGTGAGGGTCTCAAAATGCTGAATCCAATGTCTCTACTTTTTCTGAGGAAAGCTATAATAAAGACAACAACACTCATAGCCACAACTAACTGCTTCGGGAGGTTGTCCCTAGAGAATTCAAATCACCACCTTCAGTATCTAATGATGGTTGATTTGGGAGTCAACAATGGATTGCTTCCAATTCAGGGGCCACATAGGAGGGATCTTTCCAAATACAGTCTCTCTCACTATACCACCAGTTCCCTGTAGTCACCTAATATGGGTACCATCATACACACGACCACCTTTGATAACCATGAATGGGAAATAATATTGACATATTTGTGATTGAAGGCTCTAGATAACTAGAGGTGATATCATATTCCTATTTCCACTAACAATGTTTTCCAATATACCCTAGCGGTAATGAGAAAAAATGCCCATATCCCTACTCACACAGAACAAGTCTGTAGGCAAATTCCTGAAGCAAGCTTGGGGGATGTGAATATCACTACCTCCATACTAGATGTCAATCAGTATATTACGATGGAATAAGAAGGAAAAAGTGGTCGCATCTCCCCACATAAATAGAAGATATCTACCAGTATATAGTTGATATAGAAAATGTGCATGCACATATTTATATGAACATTTTATACATTTCCATTAAATCTTAGAAGAAGATAAAGAACTTCAATGGCTTATTCTAACACTGGTACAGATATAGGGATATAAACATATTCATATTCCTACTATAATCAAATAACTACAATATGATCTTTATGAAGAAGTGGTTTCTTTGGAGAAAGTGCACCTCCATGCTCTTGTCTAGAAGGATTCTCATCATAGTTTTGTAAATAAAGAGGCACCAGACTGTGCTCGTATTTTTTCCAACCAGGGATCACCTTGTGAGAGCAGCACATGCCTCAGGATAGGGGAATATATTTTTTTGTGAAATTATATTAGCTTATTCCAAAGGAATAGGATCGGGCTCATAGATCCATTCTATCAAGGGATCACCATTTTAGAGGGGAACATTCCCTAATAAAGTCTCATATTCGTGCCAAGAAATACAATCAATATACTCGAAAGCCCAAAATATATGCTCATATTCCCATTTAATTTGGGGCAAATTCCTTGGGAAAGGCTCATATTTCTATCAATGAATCATCCTAGGATATTCTAGTAGATCATAAAATATAGGATCATATCACTTCTTCCACCGATTAATTACTACACAAGAATCCTTTAGAGGTGATATAAGAGAAGGGTTATATCCCTTCTCTCATTCTGTAGTTGTATCCGTATATTTTGGAAGTAAATTCATATTTGGTCTGGGCTTATATTCCCCCTCCTATCAGGGATTAACATGTGAGACCATCACATGCCTTGGGATAGGATTATATCTTTGTTAAGAAAGACCATTGTCATATTCCAAGGCTCATGATTGGGTTCATATCCCTATTCTGACTAAGGAACACCTAGTGAGATTTGTAAATGCCTCAAGGAAGGCTAATTTTCTTTCCAGTAAAGAAGAAATTCATTGGTATAATCCAGTATCTTATTAGTAGTGTACTAATATTTCCACATCACTAGATGGTTATCAACATGTTCTGGTAGCCGTCATATAGTAGGCTCATATCCCTACACAATCCCAAAATATTGGTTAGAATATTTTGACTATGACACAAATTGAGGCTCAAATCCCTAATATGCTCAATTATAGTGTCCATGAAGTTGTTAGAGAGATATTATCAATACCCCCTGGGTCTACCAACTCTTCAACCATAGAATAATTTATTCATTAACATGATATTACTCTTAATGATAGTGTGATGATAGATAGTAGGGAATCTACTCCAAAAATTTGTTGTGGTCAACCTCCCCATGGTGATATCTCCCACAAATATGAAAATCCCCCTTTCCCTTTCACCTCTTTATAGAGAGTTGTTCAAATGTTATATGCCTTCATATAGAGAGGTTCTCAAAAAAACATGTTAAATGATATATATTTCCATATAAACTCTTAGAAGTACTCCACTATGGTCCACATATGACCCCAAGAAGAACCTTCTATTCTCTAGTCAGGTGTAGGAATGTAAGTCTAATGAAGAGGTATCATAAATTGATCTATGGAGATAGTTATCCAAAATAAACCTCCATGTATTGTTCTGGACTATTTCTACTTCTAACTATGGGACCCAAAATGAGCAATAAAAGGAGTGAAATACTTATCTATGCCAAAAATATGTGGCCAACTCATCATGTAACACCCCAAGGTTTAAAAAAATAAATGAAATTCCTGAAACTTTGTTTTAAGTAGATATTTATAACTAGACTTTAAAAATAATTTTGATTCTTCTATGTTTTGAATTTTTAAAAATAGTCATCTATAATTGAGTTCAGTATGTTATTTGGAGTCTGATGGGAGAAACATGTATTTTTGTTGAATAGTAACATGCCCTTATGAATAGTGAAATGAATAGTAATAATACCCTAATAAATATTAAATTTTATTATTATTTTATTTTCTTAATTATTTAAGAGAATGACAACTTGTTTAATTTTTCAATGTGATATAAAAGCAGTTATACAATTAAAAATGTTAATTTTTGAATTAAGGATGATTTTATTTAAAAATTAAATTAATAATATTTAGAAAATTATTTTCAAAAAATGGAGTTCATTTTTTAATTCTACACATATAAAAATGGAAATGGTGAATTTTTGGGAATTTTTTTAAATTCAAGAATTTTTTATGAATAGTAAAATAGAGTAAAATATCGTATATTCAAATTATCAGTTGATACACTATTTATGACATCATAAGTGGTGTAAGACCACTTAGTTCGAACTCACATTCTATTATTACTATTTTGGGTCACATTAATTAATATTATTCATAGTCTTGAGAAAAAATATTATAATAATGATTAAAATAATGTAAAATACCTCCTCTCCTCCACTATAAATACCACCCTCATTTCCCTCTTACTCCTACACCTCTCAAGCCTTGAGCCTTACCTATTTTCAGCCCAATACACCTCCAAATAATCTTCCCTACGTCCTAGAGATAATGGTCTCATCAAAAGGCCAACACTAAAGGCCTTAAAGAGGATCTCAAGAAGAAGAGATCAAAAGGTAAACCTCCTCTTTTGTTTTCTTTCTCTTCTTTTATTTTAGGATATTCTTTTTAATTTTCTTTGGATTATGTTGGGATAATCCATTAAATATCCACCTTAATTAACATATTATGTATTAATGATGAGATACACCTTTTCTCACATCAAAATATTTTATGAAATTTTAAGCGATGCTGTTAGGCTGCCGAAATTTCATAAGGGATTTCTCAACTCATCTTTTATATTGAGTTCCTTAATTTTTTTCTTCTTTCCTCACCCCATATTATGAAAGAGTCATGAAAAACCAGTATATTTTCTATTTTATATTTTCTCATGTTCATGGAAAATTACTCATCGATCATTTTCTCCTCTCCCACTAATTCAGGGAATTAAAACACCGTCCGTGATGTGTCGATTTAGCGATGCCATGGACGTTGTGATTTCAATTTCTTTTACTTCCTTCAAAAATGGTAATGAAACAATTTTTATGGTCTAACTAGATTATAATTTATGTATTATATATTATATAAGGTTATTTAATCATTTTGTATATATTTTATTAATTTGTGAAACAAAGTGAGTTCATTATTATCGAAGAATCACCAAAATGACGTAAAAAATATCCATAATATTTTAACTTATGAATCATCCTCATATCAGAATTAAAAATTATAAATGGTATAATTTATGGTACTGGAATTATATAAATACCATTCTATTCCAATTCTGGAGTTTCACTTCTAATCGACAATAATATCAATCATTAACCGATCATTGAAACCATGTAAATAGCGCACCCAAAACAATAAAAGGAAAAGAATTCTAAACATTATTGGGAAAATAATGTAATAAAATGATAATATAAGGTATTATAAACATGAATATGTTTCTATGAGATTTTAATATCTCTTTTTTAACCATTATACAAGAGGTTTAAAATGATTTTGACGTAAGACAAACTCGAGGTAAGGGAATTCCAAACCTGATTTCCATTCCTTGGGTTAACCTTATGCTTCAATATTTATGTGGTATCAAAATTGTTTTCTGGAAGAAATTTGATTATATTATGATTAATTAGGTGTATTTACATATTATATACATATTACATCCACTAAATTCTGTATCTATTGAATTATATGATATGTGTAAGGGGTTTTTCTTTTAAAATCCTCTTTTAAAATTCTATTTTAAAAAATTCAAAATAATGTTTTTATGCTATTATTCATGTGGTATGATTGTATTATTGTTATTGGGAATTTTTTATGATGAAGGGTGAGACCTATATCTCCCTCCAATGCATTGGGTATGTGTATGTTGGAGGTTGGTTGTATGGTTACTCCCAGTGTAACTGTGATGGTAACAAAAATTTTAAGGTAGTCGTGAGGGATACAAATTATAAGGTAACCAAGAAGGTTACAAAATTATGTAAGTAATTCCCCAAGATACATTTATGGTTCTATTAATATTCATATGTTTTGTGTGGATCTTATGGAATTTTCATGTCTCACTAAGTAAGTATATATGGGTGACAAGTATGTCTTTTGGAAATGATTTCATACATTACAAGTGTTCATAGACTAATGTGTTCTTTCCTTATTTTTATATCCCATACTGAGATTATTGTGCTCATCCCATGTTTTTAAATTATTTTTATAGATTATAAGTATGTGTAGGATAAAGAAGGAATCCAAGTTAAAGGATTGAACAATGGTCCAAGAAAATCATGTTATATTTGAAATGTTTAATATTTAGAAATAAATGAATACTATTTTATTGTATCCACTATTTGTTAATGTGTAATGTTATGAATGTTTTATGTCCCAATTCTATTAAGATATAAACTTAAAAATATCCTCAATGTGAAAGGAAGTGATTTATTAACTAAATTAATGATTATGTAATGTAATATGGATGGGTCTTTATAGTTGGTATCAGAGGATGGTTTAGATAAAATTAGGGGTTAGGAAAATGTTAATATAATACCATAAATGTTTTTTACTCAATGGTTAATTTTAAATGTTATAGAATTTAAATATTACCATGTTGCTTTGACTAAGATATGTTTGTTCATAATTGTTGTCCATAGAAGAAATAGAGATGTTAAAGAGGAGGGGCACTGACAATATAACATCCTTTGGAATATGTAGCCCAAAATGGTAGGGATTGGAACTAAGTAGTTTGTGACAGTAATGGATTAGTTAACGCAGATAATAAATGGTGGCTGCATCCATGAAAGATAATGACCATAGGTACCACAACACAACATGACTACATTGGAGCAGTTTATGAGACAACACCATGCTTCTTTCAATGGATCATCTAACCTAGTATCATCTGAAGGATGAATTAAATCCGTTGAAAAGATATTTGATTTAATGGGTTGTTCAGTTAATCAAAAGGCCAGTCATTACATTTTTTGTTTTTAAGTTGAATCTGATCAGTAGTGGTTAATGGTTAAGAATATTAGGTATAGAGAGGATGTTGGTTCCTTAGAGTGGTATAAATTTAAAAGACATTTCCTTAAAAATATTTTCCGAAGGTGGTATGACATAAGATGGAGAATAAATCCATTGAATGGAAGCAAAAAGAGGATTATTTTGTAGATGTGTATGGATTGAACTTCACCCAAATGGTGCGGTATTCTCCAATTCTTATTCTTAATATTGATAGAAAAATCAATCACTTTTACTCAAGATTGAATCCATTGTATCTAAGGGAGTTGGCCTCCCGTGAATTCAGAAGATATGAGAAACTAGTCTGATGTGATGATAGGGTAGAGATGGAGTTTACTGATGATCACATGCATTTGGGAAACAAGGAGAAAAAGAGGTCCATAAGGAAAGTTATGGATAAGAATAAACCAAAGAAATCTAATAGTAAGAAAATCCAAATTCTAGTTTGTGAAAAGTGTGGCAAGAAGAACCCTGGGGAATGTATTAGAAAAATTGGGAAGAGTTTTTGATGTGGTAAGTTTGGACTTATGGGCTGAGGTTGTAATGAAAATGAACCTAAGACTAATCCTGATAAGAAAACTTTTAAGTGTTTTAAATATGGTGAGATGGGTAATTTTGGAAATGCATGCCCAAAGGGTTTTCTAAATGATGGAAAGAAGACAGACTATAAGTAGAAAGGTATAGTGAGATCCTTTATAACTATTTCAACAGATGTCGAGCCTTCCAATGAAGTTCTATCAGGTAACTTGTTTGTTTACTTATATTTTTCTAATGTTTTGTTCGACATGGGGTCTACACATTCCTTCATTTCAGAGAAATTTTCATGTAAAAGGAAAAATCACCTCATGAAATGATAACGGAACATGTTGTTAAAACCCAATGGGAAAATATTAAAGAAATGATGAATTATAAGAATCTTTCTATTTTGTTCTATGGAAATTATTTACCTACAAACCTTGTTGTTTTCCCTTAGTCAAGTTTGATGTTATTCTGGTAATGGATTGGCTTTTTGTTTATCATGCTAAGATTGACTATATAGATATAGATGTTTTTTTAGGAAAGAGTTCACGTTTTCATATAAGAACAAACCCATACAATTAATAACATATCAGGAAGTTGAGAAACTGTTGAAAGATGAAAATGAAAGTTATATTTTCCAATATTGTTGAAAAAGGGAACTATTTAGATTAATGATGTGCTAGTGGTAAATTAATACCTTAATGTCTTTCCTCATTTTTTACCTAGTGTCATACCTGATCGAGAAGTCAAATTCACAATTTACTTAGTTCCTGATGCTAAGACAATTTCACTACCCCCATATCATATGGCTCAAATAGAACTTCATAAATTGAAAAATCAGTTGTAGGATTTTCTTGACAAAGTCTTCATTCATTCTATCACTTCACCATGGGGTGCTCCTCTTTTTTTTTGTTAAAAATAACGATGGTTCCATGAGACATTGGATTGATTATAGAGCTTTGAATAACATCACTGTTAAAAAAAATTATCCTTTGCCTCACATCGATGCCTTGTTTGATTAGCTCAATAGAGCTCCGTACTTTTCCAAGATTGATTTGAGATTCGAAAACCACCAACTGAAGGTGAAGGAGGATAAAATCCCAAAAACAACCTTTTATACTAGAAATGGGCATTATTAATTTTTGGTTATTCCATTTGGGATAACTAATGTATCTGCTGTATTCAGAGATCTTATAAATAGAATATTTATTGAGTTCCTGGATAAGTTTTTGGTTATGTTTAATAATGGAATTATGGTATTTTCTTGGAGTACAGAAGAGCATGAAAAACATCTAATGGTTGTTTTAAAAACCTTAAAAGAAAAATAAACTTTAAGGAACATTCATCAATTGTGATTTTGGGTTACAACAAATTTCTTTTCATTGGGACATTTTAAATAAGGATGGAAGAAAAATTGATTCCTCCAAAACCTGAGTGGTTGATGAATGGCCAAGACCCAAAAATGTTACAGAGATTCTATGTTTTATTGGATTAACATGTTATAACTGACAGTTTGTTAAAAACATTACATGGTTATCTAGCCCGCTAACTATGTTAACATGAAAAGGGGTTAAATTTATTTGGACATTGGAATGTGATGTTTATTTTAAAAAACTGAAGAAGAGATTGGTGAATGATCCATTTTTGGATTTGCCTTACCGGAATGGTGAGTTTTTCATCTACAGTAATGCTTCATTGAAGGGACTTGGTTGGGTTTTGATGTAGAATGATCGGTTAATTGATTATGCTTCAAGACAACTAAAACCTCATGAGTTAAATTATCTCACACATGACTTGGAATTGGAAGCTGTGGTTTTTTGATTTGAAAATTTGGAGCATTATTTATATGGAGAAAAATCTCAAATATATACCGACCATAAAAGTCTAAAGTATATATTCACTCATAGGGAATTAAACATGAGGTAGAAAAGATGGATTGAACTGATAAAAGATTATGATTGCATGATCAATTACCATCCATGACAATCAAACAATATGGAAGATGCCTTGAGTCGAAAACATCACACATCATTAACCATGTTACATTTAGACTATGATCCATTGATTAATGATTTGATGATTTTTGGATTAGAAGTTGTTGGTGCATGGAATACATCTATTTTGTTTCCCATTTTAGTGTAGTCATCGTTATCAGATAGAATTATTAAATCACAGAAGGAAGACTGTGAGCTGAAAAAAGGTATAATTGGTTAAAATGGGTAAGATTCCATAATTTAACCATGATAAAGATTGTTTTTTAAGAATTTTAAAAAGGTTGTGCATGACTTGTAATTTCTAGTTGAAGGAATATTTGTTGTGTGAAGCTCATATTGCTCCATTTTCAGTTCATCCTGGTAGTACTAAGATATACAGAGACATTAGGGAGTATTATTTGTGGGATTGAATGAAGAGAGATATTAATACATTTGTCATGAAATTTTTGACATGTTAACAGGTTAAAGCAGAGTGGAAGTTACCAAAGGGGAGCTTCATCCTTTTCCAATGTTATAATGTAAATGATAAAATCTATTTATGTACTTTGTGGTGGGACTTCCAAATACTTATCAAGGTAACAATGTGATTTGGGTTATTATTGATCGGATTACAAAATATGAACATTTTATTTCTATTCAAAATAAAATTTATTTGGATCAAATTTCTCGAATGTACCTCAAAGAGATTGTCAGGATACATGGAGTTCCTCTTTCCATTGTATCTGACCAATATCCAAGGTTCACTTATAACTTTTGGAATGGAATTCATAATTCTTTAGGTATAGAATTAAATTTCAATACCACTATTCTTCCTCAATCAGATGGGATGTCAGAACGAATGATTCAAACTTTGGAGGATATGCTCAGAGCTTGTTCAATGGACTACTGGAGAAGATTGGGTCATCATCTTTCTTTAGTTGATTATTCTTATAATAACAGTTTTCATTCCAGTATACAAATACAACCTTTCGAGGCATTGTATGTGAAGCAGTGTCAGACTCTAGAATTTTAGGATAAAGTCAGTGAAAGAAAGTTGATGGGACCATAATTAGTAGAGGAAGTGGCTAAGAAAATAAAGATGATCCAGTAGCACATGGGGATAACTCATAGTAGGTAGAAAAGTTATGAAAATAATAGATGGAAATACTTGTCTTTCAAGGTAAGTTACCTTTTTTTCCTTAAATTATCTCTTTAGAAAAGTGTGATACATTTTGGTAAGAAAGGAAAGATATGCCCGTGATTCATTAGTCCTTTTGAAATCTTGGAGAATGTGAGACTAGTTTCATATTGAGTAGCTTTGGCCTTGAGTTTGTCTTAGATACACAATGTTTTCTATGTTGTGATATTGAGGAATTATGTTCCATATTCAACTCATGTTTTGAGGCCATAATTAGTTCAGTTGGAAGTGTACCTTTCATATAAAAAGGAACCAGTTAAGATTATTTATTGAAGGGAACAAGTATTGTAGCATAAGGTAATCCAACAGGTAAAGGTTTTTTGGAGAAACCACATGGTTAAAGAAGCAACATGGGAGTCTAAATATGCTATGAGGGAAAGGTACCCTCACTTATTAAATAAGTAAATAAAATTGAGAGGACACAATATCCAGATGGGGGTGATAATGTAACACCCCATGGTTTAAAAAAAATAAATGAAATGAATGAAAATTTGTTTTAAGTAGATATTTATAACTATACTTTATACATAATTTTGATGCATCAATGTTTTCAATTTCTAAAAACGATAATCTACAGTTTTGTTTAGTAAGTTATTTGGAGTCTGATAGAACAAACTTGTTTTTTGATTAATAGAAACACACCCTTATGAATAGTGATATTTATAGTAATATGACCCTAATGAATAGTAAATTTTATTATTAATTTCTTTATTAAGTATTTATGATAATGACATCTTGGTTAATTTTTCAATGTGATATAAAAGTAGTTATAGAATTAAAATTGTTAATTTTTTAATTAAGTATGATTTTTTAAAAAATTAAATTGATAATATTTAGAATGTTATTTTAAAAAAATGCAGTTCATTTTTGAATTATACACATTGAAAAATGGTAAGGGTGATTTTTTTGGGAACTGTCTGAAATTATTTAAATTTTGATGAATATTAAAATACGGTAAAATACTTTATATTCAAATTATCACTTAAATACACTATTTATAACATGATAAGTGATGTAAGAACACTTGGTTCAAACTCACATGCCATTATTACAATTTTAGGTCACATTAATTAATATTATTCATAGTCTTGAGAAAAATGTTTTTAACAATGATTAAAATAACTTAAAATACATCCTCTGCTTCACTATAAAAATCACCCCCATTTCCCTCTTCCTCCCACAACTCTCAAACCATGATACTTACCTATGTTATTCCCAATACTCCTAAAAATACTCTTACCCACGTCCTAGAGATTCTATCCTCACCAAAACGCCAAAACCAAAGGCCTTAATGAGGATCTCAAGGAGAATGGATCAAAAGGTAAACCTCCTCTTTTGTTTTCATTCTTTTATTCATTTTATATTATTATTTTTAATTACCTTTGGCTTATGTTGAGATTTTCAATTCCATATCCCCCTTATTTCTTATATTATGTATGAATTATGTGATACCCCTTTTCAATAATCAAAATATTTTATGAAATTTTAAGCGACACCGTTAGGCTACCAAAATTTTGAAAAGGTTTTCTCAACTCTTATTTTATTTTGAGTTCCTTTATTATCTTCTTATTTACCCACCCCCTCTTATACAAGAGGCATGAATACTCCATAATATTTTATATTATTTATGTTCTCATGTTCATGGAAAATTCCTCATCAATATTCTTATCTTCTCCCACTTATTCAAGGAATTGAAACACTATCCGCGATGTGTCGATTTACCGACATCATGGATGATGCGATTTCAATTTCTTTTACATCCTTTAATACTGGTAATGAAACCATTTTTAAGGTTGAACCAGATTATAATTTATTTATTATATCTTATATAAGGTTCTAGAATCATTTTGTACATATTTTTTTAATTTACGAAACAAAATGAGTTCATTATGATCAACGAATTGCCAAAATAACCTAAAAATATCCATAATGTTTTAACTTATGAATCATCATAATGTTATAATTCAAAATGATAAATGGTATAATTTATGGTACTAGAAATATTTAAATATGATTTTATTTCAATTCTAGAGTTTCACTTCCAATCGAAAAGAATATCCATCATGAACCGATCATGGAAACCATGTAAATAATGCTCCCAAAACAATGTAAGGAACAAAATACTAAAAAGTAAAGAGAGAAATTATTTAATGAAATTATCATATAATGTATTATAAACATTAATATGTTTCTGTGAGATATTAATATTACTCTTTTTACCATTATAAAGGTGTTTTAAAAAATGTTTGAAGTAAAACAAACCTGAGGTAAGATAATTCTTAAACTGATTTCCATTCTTTGGGTTGACCTTATACTTGATTATTTGTGTGGTATAATTTTTTGTGTGTGATTAAATATGTTTATATTATGTTTAATTTAGTGTATTTACAGAGTATATACATATTCCATCCACTCTATTAAGTATCTCATGAATTATATGATATTTCTAAGGAGATTTTCATTTAAAATCCTCTTTTAAAATACTATTTTATGAAATTAAAAAAGAAATGTTTTTATTCTATTATCCATGTTTCGTTATTGTGTTCTGGTTATTTGGAATTATTTATAATAAAGGGTGGGAAATATATCTCCCTCCAATGTATTGGGTATGTGTAAGTTGGAGTTCTGATGTATGGTTACTCCAAGTGTAACTTTGATGATTACCCAAATTGTAAGGTAGCTATGAGGGTTAAAAATTATAACGTAGCCGAGAGGGTTAACAAATTATGTAAGTAATTCCCCATGATACCTTTATGGTTCTATTTATGTTCTTATGTTATGTTTGGATATTGTATAATTATCATGTTTCACGATGTAATTATATATGGGTGACAAGTTTGTCTTTTGGAAATGATTTAATATGTTACAAGTGTTCAGTGACTAATTTGTTCTTTCCTTATTTTTATATCCCTTACTGATCTTTTTGTGCTCATACCATGTTTTTTTATTATTTTCACAGGTTATAAAGATGTGTAGGACAAAGAAGGAATCCATGTTAAATTATTGAAGAACGATCAAATAAAATCATGTTATATTTGAAAAGTTTTATACTTTTGAAGAAGTGAATACTATTTTTATGGTATCCACACAATATTAATGTGTAATGTTATGAATGTATTATGTCCCAATTTTCTAAATCTCTAAACTTGAAAAGATCCTCAATGTGAAAGAAAGTGATTTCTTTACTAAATTCATGATTATGTAATGTAATAATGTAATGTCCTTATAAATTAGATATTGAATTCTAATCACCTAGATTTTATAGTATATGAGGTCCACCTACAAACATACAAGATACTATGATGGTAACTAGGCCTAGACTATATCTCCATGGATTGGAATCTAAAACAAAAGAAGCATATCTCAAATCTACAACATGATTTCCATCAATGCATCATGACTCATCAGAAGCTGATATTTGAAGCCATATCATGTATCGTTATTCAAGGATGGGGAAATTATAGAGAATTATACTTCACTACACCCCTAGAATAATAGAATCCATCAGATATTACATCTTAAAATGTCATAGAATCTAGAAAAATTAGGGGACTGGGTAATACTCATTCCAGTTGATCACTACAATGAAATGATCAAGATTCAATCATTTCTAGACAACATGAATGGAGTAAGAGGGTAGCTCATAGATTGTTGAACTGGGAACATAAAAAATATAATAAATTCATTTCATAAATGGAATATGAAGTTGTGACTAACCATAAAACATACCATATAGAGTGACTCCCATCATGGGATTTCAATTTACCCAACTCCCACATGAGCAAAACTACACCACATAAAAAAGTCATAGTCATAGCTTTCATGGAATCCATCTTGGAGTGAACCCAAACCACTAGGTAGGGGGAATATCTACCACTACCTCCACAACATATATCGTCAATTCCTAAGATGAATAAGGAAATATCGGAAGAATCCAGCAAAAAAACCCAGTCTAATGGGCTAGGGGAATTTATTTTTCAATATCTATAACTAGGTTCATCATACTCAAAGAGGGTATTGGGGAAATTAACATTAGTTATTGATCAAACCTAGACCACTGGGCTTGGAAAATATATTTCTCAATCACCGTGACTAGTTTCATCTTCCCATGAAAGGGTCCTAGGGAAATCAATGGATGTTCGAGATCAACCTAGCTCGCTGGTCTGGGGGAATTTATATATCAATTCCTATACCAGGATTCATAAAATCATTGATGAGAATCATTTCATACTTATTAATAGTATCAATTACTACCAAATGTGCCCCTAAATAGTCTATAGATGATAGGACTTGGTGAAATTTCATTATCACCATCATCATAGTGGAAATTCGACTTCTCTAGGTTGGAAGGTAAATATCGATGTTCATCAATATATATGTTCCCATGCATCAATACGTGACTCTCCAATTTGGGTCCCATTTAGAAATCATGACCAGAAACTCAGTCAATGTCACTATTCAAAAGATGATATGAGAGAAATGTATGGAAAAGGATTTCAAAACTCATTGGGATCACAAGACAAAATGGACCAATATGGCCAAGTGTTCAAGAAATGACCTTATCAAAGGTTGTATAGTATCATCAAGTCACATTGAAATTAATGGAACTATTACAATTTCTAAATACACCTTTATAAATGTTGTTACCATTAACACAACATTTTATGTGGATCAAGGTGCAGGTGGAGAGGGAGAAATCACAAAAAATGTACCTCGAGAGAAGGGTGATCTGGATGCACAAACTAAGGATGCAGGAACACAAAACAAGAGGAGGCGCTAGAATCTAAAACCTATGAATATCGTGTTTCCACCTCTAGGGAATAACACAACCAATGAAAAAGGAATGGTGTGTCAACATCCCAATAACCACCCAAAATAAATTAATTTCCTTCCACAGAGTAATAGTTTTTATAATATGTGAATTAAATACAAACTCTCATACAACTCAATGAGAAGATACTCAATGTTAATATTTAATTTTGGTGTCATATTCTGGTGGAGATGTATACTCTTACTCCTAGAGATGATCCCTATATAAATGTTGTTTATGAGTTCCAGAATGGATCTTTATCTTGGAATATGGCATATATAAATGAGGAATTTGAAAATTTTCATGACTTCTCTCCATTACAATGAAAACTTCTCCCTTTCCAGGGAATTAATTAATTCATCACATGATTTTAAATTTTGTAGGATAAGATAATAGGGCCACCTCATCAAGCCTCTCTTACTCCCTATAGAGGGTAGGTGTCTTAGATATCAGTACCTTTATAATTTCTCAACATCATCAAGTCCCTAACAACTTTAATGGAAGCCATATAATGGTTATATGAACTTGTGAAGCCTTAGTTAAGTTTGTATCATGAAAGGGTGGGTAAAACTTTTCCTACACCCAATTTCATAAATCCATCCTTCTCCACTTTTGATGGAGTGGGTGACCCTAAACAGCATCTCACACATTTGGTGTCCTAATGTAGTGCAGTGGTGGACGTCGAGATGAATTGGAGTAAAAAAGATGAGGTGTTTCATAAAAAATCTTATAGGGCCAGCCTTTGTGTGGTACAATGGCCTTCCTATTGGATTTGTTGTAGGATGGGAAGACTGTCATCATCTATTCCAATACAAATTCTTCTCCACTCTTAGGAAAACGATAAGGGTCTACCTAATGAACTATAATAAATTCAGGAATGGGAGGGTGTCTGGATTCATAACCAATTTGATGGTCTAACCTATCCACCCAACATCCTTATACCATTGGAGAAATTTCTAGAACTCTATTTTGAAAATATCATGTTTCATTTTCAAACACCTATGTTCCCAGTGAATTATCTAGGTGGGTACCTTGAGTTTATAAAAATGGAAAAGCTTTCAGAAGAGTAAATTTAGAGAACCCTATATAAATCTCAAATCATGGCCTCATCAAATGGGTAATGTGTCAATAATATATAAACAACAATTTTCCACCGTGAACTAGTAGTAGGATCCATTCAAGAACCTAGATAGGTACCAAACATCCCGAAGCCTCTAGTATAGTTGAAAAAACCACAAAATTTCCTTAGGATGGAAGAACAAATAAATCAATGTCTCTCGGAATTTGTGGAATGTATGAATAAAACATATTAATTATTAAATTAAAATGTCCATAATTTGATTCATACACTAATGGTCAATAACCTTCTAAAGCTTACATATATTAGGAATCCCAATGAGGTCAACATCACCAATCATCTTGAATAACACTATTTCCATTAGAGGTTGGGTGATAACATCCATGATTTCTTCTTCCTCAAAGACATCCTCAAAATCATGGTCAAGTCATGATTGGGGGTGTTAGATTGCTGCCTAGATCATGTGTATTTTATAACCGTCACCCAGTTAGAAGAATAAGGTGAATGAAAAAAGTCATGTTTAAGAGTGGGTGGTAGATAGACAACTAGATAACTCAGAAAAAAAGATGACCAAGATCAATCCACACTGATAAAAAAGATTCATTGAACTAGAAATTTTCCACAACCCATAGGGGTGATAACAGATATGCCTCCTAGTAGTGGGAGAAACTACTGGGTATTGGGGGGAAGTATAATAGGAGGAGTCATATTCCGCTCTGATTCAAGCTTTGTCTCCGATAAATTTCTTACATATAACATCTAAACAAATGGAACCACCCCAACCAAACATAACCCTCATTGGAAAAGGAGTTCATATTTGGTTCTTCAATGTCATACACTTGGAATACCCCTTCATTGATTTTTATTATGCCTCATAATATGAGTTTCCCACACATAACTGGGGAACAAGAGGTTACATGTGCATCGACTGATGATAGAGGGGATAGAAAATGCATGGTAAGACCAAATATTTCATACACACACCCACAGAGGACATATATGCAGCTGTGACAACTAATAAAACACTCTAGTATTCCTAATGGAAACATAGAGGTTTCCCAAATCCCATAATTGGTCATCCTCGCCGAGTATTCTTATAGGACTGCATAGTAAGTGTGAGATCACCTAATCAGCCTAGATAATTGGGACGGTCTTCATGACCTAGTCTATTGGTAGAAAATTATCCCTCATACTCTACAAATGCTATTGCACATCTGCCTCAGGAAACCTAATTACCAAGAATCATAATAAGAAGAAACCCCAAAACAAGAAGAACCTACCTGTTTCATAAATGTATGAAATTCTAAAATATCTGGTGGTTGTCCTATCCATGATATCAATCTTGTATGTGTTACATATTTCAAAAGAACTCAAATTGGAACGCATTAAATCCCTCTAGATCCCACAGGAGTTTGAGATATAATTCACTGCAGCTATGGACTATCGAGTGAAGACCATGCCATTATAATACAATGTCACCATATCATTCATAGAGATGTATTGGGAGGATATCATCCAGGGACACATCAATCCTATTTATGTTTCATGAATACTAGATATTGTCGATGTTTAAAGGGATCTGATTAATAATGGTTCCTTGATTAACCTAATTACTATTCAAATCCTATAGTGATTGGGATATATCAAAGTATACATAGCTCCCACAAATCTAAATATTCAAGGGTATCATAGGTTTAAAAACTAACACTCTGGGAAATCAAGTTAATATCTTAGTTTGGGATCCCATATTTCATAATAAGTTTCTGTTTATCTAAAAATATATCCCTACAATGTTTTGTTTAGATGTCCCTATCTCCATATCCATATCTTTGTACCCTCAACATTCATTAAATGTTTAAAATACCAATTTTATGGAATGGTTAGCATACAACATGGTGATATTTCCCTCTTTAGAGTCTTGCATTAACATATATTCTAAATCAAGATTCTATAAATAGGAAGTAAAATAGGTAATGTTTGATGATGATATACATGTTACAGCAACCAATGATTTAGGGAACACCCATGAAAATCCCAAGAGTATTCTCAATAGGGATTGTACGCTCCAAATAAATCTAGTTGATGAAATCGACCTGATCCATGATTTACAGGCCCCATATGTCCCTAATGACTTTATAAAAGACACTAATCTCTAAAATCACTCTATAATGGATCAAGAAATAGGGGATCATAATGCCTCTTCTCATGGTCTCTCTCACCCCAATAAAGATAGAGATTCATCCAGATTTACAAATTCATTTAAAATTACTCTATGAAATTAGAGGTGGAACAAGATATAGAAGACTTCAGTAACTCTCCTCCCATATTATTGGAAGGAATATCAACCACCATTGATGATATCAGGCACATGAATTTGGTAACAAAATTCGACCTATTCCATACACTAATTAATACCTCTATTCCCCTTGAAGAGAAAGATATGTAAATCCCAGTTTTAAAATAACATATATACGTGTTTTCTAGGTAATATAAAGAAAATCTTGGATTGAATTGAGATTTTGATGATCACTATATCAGCATACCTAATGAGAATAAAGGCTTCAAGTAGGTATATAGGGAGATGCGCCCCAATTATGCCACCAATGTAGAGGTGGAAGTTGGAAAATTGATCAAATATGAATTTTTCTGAGAAGTGAAATACCCTAGATATATTTTCAACATAGTCTCTATCAAGATTAAGAATTTGAAGATTATGGTATACATCAATTTTAGAAACATTAATTGAAATTTACCATTGGTTGAAATCCTATTATTTATCATACAACACATGATTGATGAAACTATTGGATTGAAATCTCTTTTCTTCATGCACAGGTATTCTGGATATGATCAGATAAAGATGTCCCCTGAAGATGAGGTAGCCATTTCATTCAGATCACATTAAGGGATCTTTTTCTACTGAGTCATGCCCTTCGGGTTAATGAATGCTGGCACTATCTACCTATTTTTTTTAATCATATCATTATTATTTTCTTGGGATGAATAGGTGAAAGTTTTTTTGACGTCATGGTGGTCAAATCATGATAGTGATGTGATAACTTTGCAAAAAAGGAAACAAACTTAATCCATATTCAACAACACATTATGAAGACGAATTCAGTGAAATGAAAATTTAGTGTAACATTAGGGAAGTTCATTATAAATGTGGAATGCCACCATTGAATCAAGGATGAACCATAAAATAATAGTTTTATTTTAGAAAATTCAGCCCTAGAAATCTCAAATAATGGAGGGTTCTCCAAGGGAACCTTGACTATATTGGTGTTTCATAGCCAACATATCCAAAAATAATCTCACCTTCATTAGGATAATGAAGAAAGGAATTGTATATCAATTGGATAATGACAGCTAAAAAAAAATTCTAGAGTCTCAGGTAGTACCCACTTCACCCACTGGTCCTGATGCTTCCAGTGGATGGGAGGACACTAAAGTTATATGTGGATACCATGGAATTCTCACTAGGAAACGTCCTTGAATAGAAAAACAATGTAAAGGGTGAGAACATCCTCTACTACCTCAGCCAGAAAATTCTTGGCACTGAGACTCGATACTCAGATGTTGATAACCACTGCATGTAACTCATCTTTACATTGTAGAATCTAATGAATAACATGAATCACCATGAATTTCACTTGGCCTCCCATATTGATAAAGCTAGCTATATATTTGTGTGTCACATACTGAATGGGTTCTTGGCATGATGGGTGGTCATTTTGAAATAATAAAACATCTAGTTTGTATTACAGAATTTAGTGAAAGTGCATGCCTTCACTAATTTTCTTACGGTACATCCCGCTCCCGAAAGGACACTAGTAGACACTGAGATTCCAAATGAGGAATTTTTCTATTCCCATAAAACTCAATTGATATGAGAGATTTATTTTGATAACGCCTCCTAAATTCCAATCGGCAGAAGGATGGAAACCCAAATCTCAACTCGGTTGGCATATGGATTGTATTTGTCTGTATAGAACAAATAATGTTTCCCTACTCTTTCTCACTATCTGAAGGATACGTGAATAATGAGGCTGAATACCAACACCTCATTACTGGATTAGAAGTACCCCTATATCTACAAATATCCATCCTTAACATTAATGGAGAATCAGATCAATTGATTACACAAATCAATAAAGAATATACCATCAAAAACGAAGAATTATCTCCTATAACTTGATACAATAGGGGATATGTGTCATAGTTCACTTTTGAGAAGACATTTCAACATGTTCCTTTGTCACATAATTCTCTTGCTGAACCATTAGATAATGCATTTGTATTCTTGGACAACCCTATTTATGAAGAAGTAATCTTCCATGTCATGCATCAAAGAATGGTGTCATCAATCATCATCTATGATATGGAAGAAATAAATTAGGTAACCACTACAAATAAATGTGATGAACTAATTTCCAACCATGTATTTATGGATCTGATAATTATTTATCTCTGAAATGGATCTCTCACAAAAAAGTGAGTCGGAAGGGTATATATTTGGAATTGAATAGTGAAGTTTTCCGAGCATGATGGTTAAAATGAGAAAACACCATTTACAAGAATGGATTCAATGAAGCCCTCCTTATATTCCTATAATATTGAAATATTATTTCCATTTTGGAAGGAGTCCATGCGAGATCTTGAGGCTCACATTAGTAGAGAACCAATGAGTCTCACCAAATCAAGAGTTGGGGTTACTACTTGCAAACCATGATGCAGGACTATGTGAAATTCACCTATAAATTTCATTCATTCTAGATTCATGAATACTTCAACTATCAACCCTGATAATTTCTATATATAAAAAAATTCTTCTGTCAATTTTCTGTATGGAGAATGGATGTTGTAAGGCCACATCCCCTAGATACAACTAAGTAGTTTAAGTTTATTTTATACTGATACCAACTTAATTTCAAAATGCATTGACATAATACCCATTAAGGAATTTGTGATGAATAACTTAATAAACTTAATAATGTCCCATATAATCACCGTGTTCATGGTCTCTCACCTAATATTGATAAAAAATGTCATAAACCTTAGTTATATAGAGTTCATGAAATTTTACAAGGAGTACAACATTAGGTCCCATAACTCATCTTATTGACTTGTAGAAAAAAATTAAAAGATAGAGGCCTTAAAAAAGACTCTTTGAAATATAATCCAAAAGATGGTAAAAAAGGACATTAAGTTTTTTCCGAACAATATCCTCCATGAATTATGGGCTTACCTTACATGCACACATATTGATACAAATGAAACCCCATATTAAAATGTGTACATATCTTAGGAAATATTTTTAGTATATGTAAAGTTTCCTTCACTCTAAATATACATTTTCTAAAAAATCATGAATGAATAGAAATCTTAAAATAGGATGGATAAGGTGGAGCACCTAGATTAGAATTGGTTGTACACATTGAGTAACCTAGATATCCATTAGAATAAGATCATGAGATCCTTAAATAAAATGGTTCACCCCCATCCATTCTAATAATGAGAACTAGTATTGGATCATTGAAATCCATGGATATAGGAAATAAACCACTAATTCTAAAACCAAAATGGGAATGGCCTTATATGAAACACAAGGTCTACCACAATAGAGCATAATTATTGGCCACAATGGATGGGGAATATGGAACAACCCCACCAATGAGATGTTTCCCAATAAATACATTTCATAGCTATAATAAAGCACCAGTATTCTCAGCAGCAAGACACTAAACTACACAATATCTCACATCTAGATCACATGATGTTAAACTATATGAAATAGGTCCTTACCACATGACATTAAACTACACAGATGATTTTATCACCGAAATATGTTAAAATGGATACGAACCATCATATCATTGATGATTCACTGCACAAGATATAAATACATGAAAATTAAGGGTGAAATGCCCCATTCCCATGTGAGAGTTACATCTAAATAGGGAATCTCTTAATCTAATAACTATGTGTGGATTGATTCTTTCCATCATAGGCTATGTAGTACTACCCGAACCAATAGTCTTGGGGCCATTCACATAATTATTTTTCATAAAAATTGGGTGATCCTCTTTCTTACCACATGAAGTTAAATTAGATGGAAAGTTTCCTTACCTAATGATTCAAAACATCATGGGTCCTCAACATTCCCCCCTTTCATATTGAGTCTCTTACATCCTTACTACATCATGTTAAACTAGATATATGATGTCCTTACTATAGAAAAATAAACTTCATGGGTTTCTAAAACTATGTATGTCTTGATTCACATTCCAATGAGAAATGTATGGATACCTCAATCCACTATCGTGGTCTGACCACCACTTGATGTAAAGTTCCAATGTCATATCCTTAATCATCTCTACAAGGTGAGAAAAACCTTGTCATTAATTGTTTCCCACATCGAGCATAGCTCATGTGGGCTTTAGAATTCTAGGAAGGGATTCCCTGCTTGAATAAGTCATATCAGTTCATGATTTTATTATCATGGTCCTATATGGAAGACACTAAATGAAAAACCATGATTCATCAACACATTAGGTTAAAATTCACAGTTGATATCTATTTCAAGACATAAATATTCATATTCCTGTGGAAATAACCCAATATGGCCACTATCCTTGGTGTAAGTCTCCCACCACACCTCTATTAAATAACTAAATGTAACATGATTCATTATATCAAAGGATAAATAGTGAAACCCATACATCCAACCCTGAGTCTAGTAAAAAAAATGAAAAACATGACCCCTCAAGTGTATGGGTCAAATTGGCAGAAGGATCTTTCTCAACATCTATGAGTTGTTTGATTCCAATCATCATAGGATATGTAGTGACAACGATATCTCAAGTATTCATCACAACATCATAATTATATTTTCAAATCAAGGATCCCAAATCCTTTCTGAATGATGTTAAATTGAACAATTTTTCTATAACTATGTGTGGCTTGATTCTAGTCATCACATGATATGTAGTGATCCCCATATATCTAATATTGGGTCCATCTAAAATGATCAATGGAAACAATTACCCCTCTTTGTGAGTATTATGATGGTGTAGAGGGGTGTTTATTCGTGAAATATGTGGGGATTAATTCCTCTCATATCCAGATATGTAGTGATGCATGGATCTCCAATCCTATGTCTACCTACAAAAACCAAAAATTATAACACACCCCAGCTGCATAAAGGTTGAGTCATACAATTTCAGTTTTCATAAATATGATCTATATCTGTGTATGGATTTATTTCATAGGAAATATACATTTAAAATTTCATTTACCTCGGTTTCCACCTCCTTTCTGAATTATGATAAAGGGAAAGGCTATAAATATTTCCTTACCACATGACGTTAAACTGAAATGCAAACATACTTTTCACAAAACATTAAAACAATATGAAAAAAACATCCCCATGAAATGAAGTTAAAATGTTCTAACCATCACATGTTTACATCCCTTATCAAAGAACCATAAGTGCCTTACCTTGGTCAACCAGAGTGCGGTGTGCT
Organism: Viscum album; assembly: GCA_963277665.1. NCBI lineage: Eukaryota > Viridiplantae > Streptophyta > Magnoliopsida > Santalales > Viscaceae > Viscum > Viscum album. The sequence continues at coordinate 1,327,804,169 of OY728165.1, read as the reverse complement.
TTCTCCAAATTTTAAGAACCTCAATTCAAATACCACAGTTCATGTCTTTGGCACATCAGGTTACCCAAAACATTTCATGTCACTTGGATAAAGATATCAATCTTTAGGGGACCCTTTGTATTACAATGTGTGTATTTTTATTTCTCCTAAAAATGTGTCATTTTATTAAATGGATTTCCAATCATTGTTATCCCTAACATCGACATGGAAGAACTCATCACCTTTGTGTATTCTTGGCCATTTACTGCTATGATTGTCCCATATGATTACCCATGAATTAAGAACCCCAAGTTGTGAGCCACAACATTTTCATCCCCCAATCAGTAGGATGTTGGAGTACTCTTAACCTTTGGTTTATTCAATAGGCTCTTGTGTAACATTCCACTCATAGTAGATCTATGTGTTTCATGACCATACACTACCTATAGTTCAGTAAAAATTGTATCAACTTAGAATTTAGGCTTTAATTGTCCAAATCACATGACCTTAAAATACTAGAAAATGAGGTATAAAACTAGTTAGGTTGAAAACCCACAAAGGGAGTCCTAAGGAAAAGTAAAATATCCACTCGCTAAATTATTCACCTCCTAAGTTTAGTAAAAATTAAAGCATAAATAAATGAGGAATATATGTCATAATGTTCACTTTATATCCCTATTAAAATCTATTATATTCTTGTTGGACCCCTTGGTCGAAGAAAAAGTTAGAGTACTGCTTTCTCATATCCCCTTGCAATGATAAAGAGTTTACTAAGAATCGATAAAAAATTTTAGATGCTCAATCCCTTCAAGGTTATAAATCTTTCCATAAATCACACATCAATATTTGAGTGTCTCAAATCTCTATAAATCTTCTATGGCCCTTTGAAAATGATTCTCGGCTTCAAGGGTTCTTTTTTTTGACTATGCATATATGCCTATGTCTCCTGTATATGTGCCTATGGTCATCAAGAAAATTTTAACTATGTAAAAATGGATTTATAATCCTTTAAATCCCCAAAATCATCTTAGAAGAACTTAGCACCTCAATTTGTTATGGGCCATTCCAAGTATAATTTCCCAAAATCATCCTCCCGACCCTTGCACTTTTGACAATGATTTGAAATATATGTAACTAGAATATCAAATAATAATTGATTTCATTGATTTTACATTGATTTCATTGGTACCCTTTCTTAATTTTGGGATGAAAAACTCTATTTAAAAACCTTTTTATGGAACACACCTTGTGATTTTAAATTACATGTCATAGGGATCAAAATTCACAGTTTTAGATCTAAAATTCCATAGGGTTCTGGAATCATAGCATGATACCCTATCCACCATACCAAAAATTATCTTATGAGTGATTTGATTATTCATAAATAATTCATGGTCCTAGTAAAATGGTGGTGGACCTCTATTCTTCCATGCTATCAATGCATAATGGCTCTAAAATACCAACTAGAGGCATCCCATACTTGCAGGAATTGAACCCCAATCCCTAGGAGCCCCAGTAACACTGTTGAAGAACCGAACACCTTAGGGTGTTATGGATCATTCCCAGATAGTCTAACTCATCCCATAATCATCGAATAAAACTTTTAGGTTATGAATTATATCATCCATATTCTAACAATCCATTTGGAGCTATCTTCACTAATATTTATTGATCAACCAATATAAACCCACAAATCATCTCTTTCCCTTAGAAAAGGGAGAGGACACATCTACTTGAAAATAAAATTGATTCATAAATGATTTTTCCCACCAATTAGATGAATCTCATCCTTACAAAAAAAGATATTTAATCCTCATGTGCCTCAGTAACACTATGGTAGAAGTCATATTTTTAGGGTGTCTTAGGTTATACCTTTCATGTCTGGCCCATATTTCATATTCATAAATCATGTCCTTCCAATAAGATATTAAACTACATTGTATTAGAAATTCCAAGCTAAAATACCCTAAAATACAATAAATGAATTCCTGGACTAAAAGACTGTAAACTATAGAAACAGACGGTCCAAACTAAAACACCCTAAACTACAGTGATAAAAGGTCCGAGCTAAATGAACCACAAAAACAAAAGGTCCTAGTTAAAAATACACCAAAATTCATCTAAAAAGGTCCAAGACAAAAAACCCTAAACTACATCAAAAAATGGTCTGAGCTAATATAACCTAAAATAAAATTTTAGAATTTTTCAGTTAAATACCTTAATCTATATCAATAGATGGTCATATATAAAAGGACCTAAACTTAAGCAATAGAAGCTACATGATAAAAGACCCCAAACTATAGCAATAGAAAATATGAGATAAAATACCCCCCCCCCAACTACAGTGATTGAAGATATGAGCTAAATGATCCTAAACTATCGTGATATAAGGAACAAGATAAAATAATATAAACTATAACAATATAAGGTCTAATCTAAAATTCCATAAAATATTATGATAGAGGGCCACATCTAAAAAATGTAAATTATAGTGATATATGGTTAGATCTAAAAGACAGTAAACTACAACAATATAACCCACAATATAAAACACCATAAACTACAATAATAGATGGTTGGTGATAAAATACCTTAAAATAGAAAAATGATAATTTAGTGTGCAACAATGGAGAAGGAACATAACTTTTCAGGAAAAAAACTCATATGATGGTGTTCTAAGGAAAATATAATTCCATGACCTCTATGGCTTCCCAAATTTTAATATTTGGAAATAATTTTTGTAATATAAATAATGTGATATAAATCTTTTGAGTCCAACCATATGACCATAGAAAAAATAAATCTATGCTCACTGTGTCCACAAACCTAAAAAAATTAGAGCATCCTTTCTCTATACGGAACACCCTGGATGAAATATTCATCATTAAAATATATGTGAAAGATTACTCTATTAAAATTATAATTATATTCTCTTCATTAAAATTTAATCCAATTTTTGGGGGGTCATTTGTTTATACTCATAATTATGCATTACATGCTTTTCTATTGAAGGACATATGCCATGACTATTAGATTATGGGTAAATGACATTGTAATTCTTCTTTTTTGACCTCACGGTGAATGGAAATTAGGCTATATTATCTAAAATTGATAATATTACCTAACCATACAATCCTACTCAAACCATGACTACTAGAATCAGGTAGAAAACATCTAATCTTCTACGATACAATGGTTGGGAATTCATAGAGTTCGTGATAAAGATCATGCAAGTTATGATATATAGCTTGTTGGATTACATAAGGCCTCCATATAGATATTGTTGGAATAATTTTATTTGATAATGTTTTAATGACCTAAAATCATGAAAATTAGGCACCTCATGAAAAATATTAAAATCATGATTAAATGATGTTTCATGTTTTTTGGTCTTCTTATGATTCCATTCTTACTAGTTCAAATTTAGAATATCACTTGTTATTAATATTCATGTTCTATTATAGCACTAATTGATTTTAAACCATTATGTGAATATTACTGCTTAATACTATTTACAGATATTTAGATATGTCCTAGACATCGTGACAGGATAGCATGACCCAGACACTATGAACTAGACATCGTGACCCAGACACCATGATCAGACACTATGACCAGACACTGTGACCCGGACACCTTGACCAAACATCGTGACCAGACACCGTGATCCTAACACTGCATCTATGCTACTGGTTCGATATTTCAATAGATTTGTGGCACCATGACTGTCTCATCACTCAATGGAAAAGGAGAAGACATCGTCTCCCTATGACACAGTTTCCAAGTGACACCGTTTCAAGAAAAAATGTTACATCGTTATTTAAGCTTCTTTTTTAATTTTCAATTTAATTTATAGCAATCATATTTAAGTTATTGAAAGTAACTGACAATATTAATGTTTTGTTTTATACATGTCACCTAACAGTACAAGGTTTGAGGTGAAAAATATATGCATACTATTGGTTTCCACATGTTTACCCTCAATTAAATGGAAGAAAAGCCTAGTTGCAGAAAGAGAGACATAGAGAGATGTGCGAGCATTATTTTGAAAAAGTGAACTCATACATGGAACATAAAACTAATGAAGACACAATGAAATATCGATTCCTAAAGGCTAAACTATCATAGATCATAGCTTCATACATCTTCAAAGATGAACACAAGCTACAAAACTCTCATCTTCGAATTGGAAACCAGAGCACCAGACTTGTGATACTATATTTCTCGGAATAGGACTCAATACTAGCATCTGCTTCATTTTACAAGTCCAAAGCTACATAGAATAACACTTAGAGAACTTATAATCCTTTCTCATCATCTTTTCTCTGATGTATATTATTTTTAGCTTTCAAGTAGTGTATGTGTATCTATATTAAAGAAAACACTATATCCAATATTAAACTGAAGGATATAATATATCCTTCCTCTAATATCTTCTTACATATGTTCACCCCCATAGATAAGTGTGGAAGAGGTCCTCGTGTGACCTAGTTGTTTATACCCACAAAGTATAGTGGATGTGGTCGTGTGACTTGGACAGTCCTATGTAATATTGGTTTACCCCGATCCAGGGTGTGGATCAATATCTTATCTATATAGACTGCTTGGTGGTAGGTGATCACCAAGTGGAGTGGATTAAGTCTCGGCTTGAGACTGAACAACTTGTTTTATCCACTGTGTTGTTTAATTTAGTTTTTCTCTAATTTACTGTATATTTTAGAAGAACATGATTCTACATTAATAGTTATTCTGGGATTGGAATTATAACTGTTTTTACATATTAAAGTAGTTTCAAAAGTTATATCAACAAATAACATTGATATTACTAAGAATTAACAAATATTCTGAGAAGTTATTTTATTGTCATATTATTAAAACCTTATTATCTTGATTAACTATGTTGTATTCATTTTTCTTGGGGAATCCTTTTAATTTATGTTTTTAATAGAATTTTTTGTAGATAATAATTTAACCACCTCTTGAGTACTCTACTCCTACCAATATTTGGTATTAGAGGGATAATCTTGTTAAGACTCTGTTTTTAAAACATTTAACTATGAATTTAGTTGTACTTTAAAGATCAGTAATTTTATATTAATTCTAAATTTCTAGCTATTTAAAAGTATATATTTCTTATGTATAATAGACTATAAGGTGTTTTTACCCTATAAAACCATTATTTAAGGGAACTAGTTATTCCCAATACAAAATTAAGAAGAAAATGCAATTAGAAAGTATAGATTATGAAATTTGGTCTTCAATTATAGATGAGTATAAGATTCCTACTATTGATAGTAATACATGGGATGACCCAACCAAAACTAAAGACAATAAAAATTGAAAATCCATGAATTCTTTATATTTCTATTTATAATATGTGGAATTTAATAGAATATATGCATGAAAACTACCCATTAAATTTGGGATAATCTGTCTATTTCACATGAGTGTACCACTAATGTGAATGAAATGAGACTCAATAATAATACTATTAAATATGGTAACTTTAAAATGAAGACTCATGAGCCTATTTCTGATATGTATCTTAGGTTAAATGAAATTTTCAATACAATGATCTCTCTTGGATGAGATGTCACTACCAAAGAAAAAATCATGAGGATTCTCAGATGACTACCTGATAGATGGAGAGGAACATCTGTCACTATTAGATAATAATGTGACATCAAAAAATTACCTGTAAAATAATTCATTGGGAAACTAATGATGTACAAACAAGATCTGATAGTCAAGAAGGAATAAGAGGATGAACCCAAATAAATATGTGACATTTGAGGCCACTACCTCTAAACCCAAATAAAAGGAGAAAATACAAGTCTCTATAGAGAGTTACAATAGTGAAAAATAATCACCTGATAGTGATGATGATATGGCCCAATTACATAGATGATTTAAGAAATTTTAAAAAAGGAAGAAATTATTCAGAAAGCCTAACTTAAAAGGAGGATATGATCAAAAAGGAAGCTAGAAGAAGGATTGTAAAATATATGAAATGACTGATGAAATAGTATGTTATGAATTTAAGCGAAAGGGACAAGTAAATTTCAACTTTCCCAAGCTCAAGTATAAAAATAAATACGAGGACAAAGATAGACAGTATAAAAAGGAAATGAAAGCATCTTGGAGTGATTCTGAGGGTATTTTAAGTGAATTAGAGTCTTCACATGATGAATAGGATAACAAATCCAAAATGTGTTTCATGAAAACCCCATCTGAGGTAATGCTATAATCTCTTATACAAAATTCCTATTATTCTAGAGATGATAGTGAATCTGAAAATATGTTTAAAGAAGAAATGTTTGAGTATTGCAATATGCTTGAAAAGACATGTAATGACCTAAATTATAAATACATCTGTTTAAAGAAATAATATCCTCTTACCTAAACTGTTAAATATGATATTGATGTAGAAAGAGAGAAAAGTGTTCAACAACTCAAAGAAAACAATGAATTCAAGTTATCTAATAATCAATTTAAAAGTAACCTTAAAAGGTTTTCAGAGGGTAGAGATAACTTGGTAAAAATTCTAGGTAAACAAATTTCCCCAAAATACACTAATTTTATTGGCTATTAACCTGATGAAATAAATTTTTGAAAAACCATTTTTTTAAATCTATAACATAGAGCATTATTATTACTTCAAGAAAACATTCAGCTAGTTCAAACTATGATACATCCTCTTCTGTATCAAGATTATCTGAAAAAAATACGGTATATTTATCAAATATTTTAGATAATTCTTATAAGAAACATATGAAGCAGATGTGGGTTCCTAAATAACTAGTTACTAATATTATTGGACCCAAAAAAATTAGTTCCAAAGTCTGTCTTTATTTGACTATTTTGTTGGAAAATTGTTTTAAGGGATCCTGTAAAAACTTATGAAACATGGACAGTGGGTGTTCAAGACAAATGACAAGAGATTATTTATTCTTCAAGAATCTAATAAATATTTATAGTGGACATGTCACTTTTGGTGACAATTCACGAGAAAAAATCATTAGCCTAGGCCAAATCGGTAACTCAAACTCAGCTTTAATTTCTAATATAATTTTTATTGATGGACTGAAATATAAACTGCTTAGTATTTCATAACTATATAATGATAAATTTCATGTTAAAATTGAAAAATATTCTTCAATATTTTTAATTCTAAAAATAAATTTTTATTTTCTGCATTAAGAATAGAAAACATATATTCTGTTAACATAGATTCTCTACTTTCTCAAAATGATTCAAGTGTAAGTATATTTCACAAAGAGTCTTGGATCTAGCATAGTAGATTAGGACACTGCAATATTAACTCCCTTAGAAATTTAACTAGAAAATGTTTAGTCAAAGCTCTACCCAAATTGGAGTTTCCAAATGATAATGTGTGTAATCCCTATCAGAAGAGATAACAACACAAAATTTCCTTCAAACCAAATAAATACATGTCAACTTATCAACCATTTGATTTGGTTCACATGGATTTGTTTTGTAACATCTAGAGTTTCTAGTTTAAAAGTGAAGTACTATGTTTATATTCTTGTAGATGACTTTTCTAGGAATACATGGACCTACTTTTTGGCTCACAAAAGTGAACCCTGATCTCATCTCTCCAAGTATGCAAAAACTATAGAAAAACTTAGTGGACTTAGAATTAAATCTCTAAGAAGTGATCAAGGTTGTGGGTTTGAAAATCACGAGTTTGATTCCTTTTTATCATGAAATGGTTGAAATCATAATTTCTATGCCCCTAGAACACCTCCACAAAATGTAGTTTTAGAAATAAGAAATAGGACCTTGATATAAATTACTAGAACCATTCTAAATGAATATGACATACCAATTAATTTTTGGGCTCAAGACGTAAATATAGCATGCTATATTATTAATAAATATTTATTAGACCTATTCTTAAAATAACTCCATATTAAATGTGGTGCAATAGAAAAACCAAAGTAAACTACCTCAAAAGTATTTAGTTGAAAAGTTTATATCCTTAATACTATGTAAATCTTCACATATTTGTATCCAAGAGTGATGAAGGAATCTTTCAAGGATATTCAATATCTAGTAAATACTAGAGAGTTTTTATCAAAATAACTAAATGTGTTGAAGAATCTGTTCATGACATGTTTGATGAGACAGATCCAGATGAACCTAAGACCACTCTAGAGAATATTGATGATGATATGTCAAATCTAGATAGTAAGGCTAAATCCTATAACCATCCTGTAAATGAATCTGTGAAAACATCAAGTTCTATAAATACTCTAGAATCTATCCAAAATTACATAGAACCATGTAATGAACCTGATTTTACTAGCCCTACCTTTTCTAGACCAACTAGAAGCCTTAATAACCATCCCATAGATGCAGTAGTTGGAGATTGAGATAGAGGAACAAAAACTTGAACTTCTCTTATAAATTAAGTTGAACTTTAAGCATTCTTCTCCCAACTTGAACCTAAAAACATCAATGATGTTATCAATGATATATTTTGGATGATGGATAATCTAGAAGAACCTAATCAGTTGGAATGGAATAATGTTTGGAATCTTTTTGATAGACCCAAAGTCATTTTTACCATAAGCACTAAATGTGTATTTAGAAATAAAGTAGATGAAGCTAGTAATATAGTTAGAAACAAATCCATATTGGTTTCATAAGGCTATAGTCAAAGAATATGGAATTGACTATGAAGAGACCTTTTCACCAGTATCTAGACTTGAATCTATTAGAATCTTTCTTGAATATGAAGCTCATCTGAATATCAAACTATATAAAATTGATGTCAAGAGTGCATTCCTAAATGAGTATATAGTTGATGGTGTTTTTGTTGAATAACCCCATGGTTTCACAAATTGTCACTTAAAAAAATGTTTCTAAATTATCAAAATCTTTGTATGGTTTATAGTAAGCTCCAAGAGCATGGTATGATAGATTAATTACTTTTCTTATTTACACATTTTTTACAAAAGGTATATCTGATCCTACTCATTTTATAAAACAAATTTCTAATGATGTTTTAGTAGTTCAAATTTATGTAGATGATATTTTTATTGGATCTTCAAAAAAATTATTTATGTATTGAGTTTTCTAAAATGGTGAAAAAAGAATTTGAAATGTGTTTAATGGGTGAAATAAAATTATTTTATGGATTTAAAATATTTTAAAATAATGATGGTATTATCTTAAATCAAATCAAATATAATAAAGATCTTCTAAAACGTTTTGTGTTGGACAACACTAAATGTATTGATACTCCAATGAGTTCTACTTTTAAGTTGGATCATGATGAAGATTGGAAATCTATTGATCAAACCACTTACAAAGGAATGATGTGAAGATTACTATACTTAACTTCTATCCAACTAGATATTATGTTTAGTGTATGTATGTGTGCTCACTTTCAAGAAAACCCAAAGGAATATCATTTAAATGTTTTTAAAAGGATTTTTAAAAACCTTAAACATACACCCAATCTAAGACTATTCTATCATAGGAGACAATCAGTTGAGTTAGTTAGTTATTCTGATGCTGATTTTGGTGGCTGTATGTTTGATAGAAAACATACCTCTCAAACCTGTCACATTTTAGTAAAGTTTATAGTATCATGGTGTAGTAATAAACAACAATATGTTTCATTATCTACTACAAAAGATGAATATATAGCTGCTGGTACTTGTTGTGCATTTATTTTTTGGTTGAAAAACACATTACAAGATTATGGATATCAATTTAGACATGTAACAATAAATTGTGACAATATATGTGCTATTAACATTTCAAATAATCCTGTTTCACACTCCATGACATAACATATTGATGTAAGATATCAATTTTTGAGAGACCATTATCAAAAGGGTGATATCACTTTGAAATTCATTGGAACTAAATGTCAGCTTTCTGATATATTCACTAAACCATTAATTTCTAAAAGAATAGATTACATCATACAGTAATTAAGGATGATAATTCTTATTTGAAAGGATAAAATTCTGGACTTACTATTTCACAATTTATTATTACATGCTTCATGGTTTCACATGTTACTATCTTGGACTTATAGTTTAAATTTCACAGTTTCACAAGTTACTGTCTCAACATTACGGTCACAATATTTGGATTCACACCATAAACATGAAAACATGACAACCTATTCAAATCTCACCATAAAGACTCATTTTTCTATTTCTCTTTAATTTCATTTCCCATATCACTGTTGATTATTTTATTTTTAATTTTTCAAATCTTTTTTTATACGACATTTAGAATTTGTAAATGATAAAAACGAAATATTTATCAATTCTCTCTTCACTAAATCATTCCACTCTCGAAACCTAAGCCCTTTACTTCTAAATATCCTACTATTATTCAACTCTTTCTCCTTCTAGATCCCGTTTTTTTATTCCTAGATTGAAGTGACCCTCTTCGTCGACTCCTGAGAAGCAATATTATCGCCATAAAGTAAGAAAGGAACTGCGAATAGCACCTGAAGGACCAATGAATCTTGGTCTTGTAAATAGATTAATAATGCCAAAAAAGGAAGTATGTCTGAGGTTTCTACTTTCTTGTCAGTCGATGCTCTTCAAATTTTTGACTGAACAAGGTTGGTTGGGCTGGTTTATGAAGGAAAAACAACTCATTTATCCGAAAACTGTTTCTCAGTTTTATCAATATGTTCAGTTTTAAATTATTACTGAAGATGAATTCGTTGTAAAAATATTGATTAATGGTCCAAGGTGTACCTTTTCCTTGATGTTATGGGATGCCTACCTAGGGATACCTCATGAAGGAATATTTAAGGATCATCGGTGAGAAACTCCTCCTCCTAGTGATATATTTCTCTTGGAAGATGACTAGGAACGTCTAACTGTACATAGGATGAAAAGAAGATACATTTCTGGTGAGTCGGATGGTGAGACAAGGCTGTTGTTTATGTTTATTCAGAATCTTGTTAGTCCAACAAAAGGGTACTTTGCGACTCTTAAGTATAATGATGTATTATTAATATATCTTATGAATAATGGGCACAAGATTAATCTGTGTAAGTTTATTTTACATCACATGTGTGAATTGATGAAGACAACTTCAAATTATACCTCCTTATTCTATTCTAGATTGATCTATGTAATGATATATGCTAAAGGATTAGTTGTACAGAATGAAGAACTCATTGAAAGTTATGTGTTCTATATCTCAAGGGAAAAAATCAAAAGGATGAAGATAAACTGGAATCCTGGGAAAAAGTCATGGGTAGAGGGAAATTAAAGGCTGTATGAAATGTTCAATCCCGTTAAACATCCTTCATGGACTAAGGACAAGCATGACCCAATCCTAGAATCTAATGAGTTGGTGGAATACTCAAGTCAAGAAGAAGATAATGCTGAAGCTGCATCTATGGATAGAACTATCTTAAAATAAGAAAGTGTTTTACCTGATCAACTTGTTGACGATCAACTAGTTGACGATCAACAAGTTGATGAACAACAAATTGGTGAATAAATAGTTGATGAAGGATTTGTTAATAAAGAAGGACCTACTACTTGTTCGGAAGTGCAAGATGTTCCTGAGGAACATCTAGAAGAACTTGTTATTGAAGAAGGCCATACCATTGTTTAGAGGTCTAAAGAACAATATGAGCCAAAATTAATCCTCTCAGCTGAAGAAATAATGGATAAATATTTTCAAAAATCTAGAATAGAGATGGGTCAGCTTGATATTGATGCAAGTATAGAAAGAGAGAAAGATACCGGGACTCACACTCTTAGAGAAGATGCACAAATTTAGGGTGGGAAACTCTATTATGGAATCTACTCAAGCACAATTTTTAGTTTAGACAAGTCCTATAGACAATGTGTATAAATTCCCAAGAAATTTTGATGTCTCAGACTCTCAAGTGGATTCAATTGGAAGAATTAATCTTACGTAAGTTTTTCAATTGAAATAGTTTTCTCTACCCGAAGTAATATATACTAAGGATCCTGATGCTATTGAGGTCTCTGAACCCGGGAGTAATCCAAAATCCCCATGCTCTATAAGCCATGAGGAATTAAAATTGTTTGGAGAAAATATGTTGGCTATATTTGAGTAGATTTTAAAAGCTCAAACTCTTCTTTTTACTCATCTAAGTGAACATGATGCTACTATGCTTTTGAAGAAACTTATATGGAAGATTCATCCTCGAATGTTTGATGAAATTGAGGAATCTACAATTGAAAATTAGTATCTAAGAGAATAAGTAAAATCTTTAAGGTCTTTTGTTGAAGAAATAATGAAAGTGTTTGAAACTGTTGAACCTCTTGTTGCACGGTTTAGCACAAAAGATGCTTAAAGGATAACTAAGAAGGTTTTAGATCTGATTAGACCAAATTGGGAAGCTATTGTTGAGAAAACAACATCAAAAAATGACAAGATGGCCAAAGAAGTTCAAAAGTTCGCATCCTTAGTAGATACCTTGCATGGTATTTTCAAATATTCTGTTGAAACTATTGTCAAGAGACTTTCTAACCCATATCTAGCCATATCAGCTCCATCCTCCTCAGCCCATCCTGCTCAATCATCTCAGTCAGATAGTGCAGTTCTGAGAAAGGTTATTCAATAAGAGATTAAATCATTGAAAAGTCCCTCAGTTCAAGAAATACTCTTAAAAATTGTTCAAAATAGTAATCATGTCCATGAAATGGTTCGACTGTACTCTAAGAAATCATCTACAACCAATGATGAGATTAAATAGAAAGAGAATTTTTACTTCAAAAGGATATATACAAATAATTAATTGACAAGTCATTTCAGGTACCTAGTAGAAATTTTGAAAAAATCTCCTAGGAATCAAGTTTTTAAGGACTGAGTAAAGAAAATGAAATAGTTCACACCTACATTGGAGAAGTTAATTGAGAATAAATATGACTTTTAAAAAGAAATGAAGTATTGTGTTGAGGTCATCACTGCTTTCATCAATTTACTGAAGCTTTATATCCATGTAAAAAAGTAGTACCATAGTAGATCCTATAGTTGCTCCATTAAAGCTTGGTTCCACCCATTATTCATTGTATTCTTTTCTCCCTACTACCATGTCTATCTCTTAGCCTTTAATTCAGATCAAACCTATTATTATTGAACAATATGTGCCTCCGTCTCGGACAAAACCCACTCTTTCCACTACTATTTTTGAAGGTGTTCTTCTTCCTTCTCTCACCATTCGATCCCTGTCAACTACTACCTCCTCTTCTACTCATGTGGCTCCTCCTACTAATTATTCCAAGGGAAAATAAAAGTATTCTACCTATGAAGAGAAGTGAATAATGTCTACTTTATGGAAATGTTCTCTATATGTTTATTTATTTTGTCTTATGTTTGTACCGTCTTGTATATTATTTTTTAATTGAATGATCCTTGTTTCCATTTATGTTTATTCTTACATTTATTCTCTTCCTATTTTTTGTTTCTTATTTTCTTTTTTGATAATCCAAAAAGGGGGAGAAATAAGAACAAATTTACTCACTTTTGATAGTTCATACGTGCCATGATTTGTGATCCACCAAAAGGGGGAGATAGTTGGACTCCTCCTGTTTGATCATGTTTTAAAGCTCAAAAATAATGAAAATCATGCATCTCATGAAAATTATGCTCATCTTGTTTAAATAATATATAATGTTTGTTGGTAATCTTATAATTCCAAGCTTACTTGTTCAAATTTAGAATCTCACTAGTTAGGCTTATTCCTGTTCTATTATACCAGTAGTTGAGTTTAAACGATTCTGTGAGTATTACTCCATAAGACTGTTTACAAATATTTGGATAAGTCCCAGACACCACGACAAGGAAACGTGGCCTAGACACCATGACCCGAACACCGTGACCCAAACACTATGACTATACACCCTGACTAGACATCGTGGCCCAGACACCGTTACCAAACACCATGACTAGAAACTGTGATCCTAACACCGCATCTATGCTACCAGTTCCAGATGTCAACAAAGTTCTGGCACAGTGATTGTCTTATCAATCAAAGCCAAAGGAGAAGACACTGTCTCCCTATGACACCGTTTCCGAGTGACACAGTTTAAAGGAAAATTGTGACACCATTATTTAATCACCTTTTTTCATTTTCTATTTAATTTATTATATTCATATTTAAGTTATTGAATGGCCCTAATAGCATTAATGCTTCTTTGTAAATATTTCACCTGATAGTATGAAGTATGAGGTACTGAATAAATGCATATTGTCGGCTCTGACATGTGAACCCTCAATTAAAAAGAAGATAATCCTGGTTGTAGAAATAGAGTTAGAGAGATATGTGAGAGAATTGTTTTGAAAACACTAACTCATGAATGCAACATGCAACTAAAGAACACATGAAGTACTCTCGATTCCAAAAGGAATAACTACCATAGATTATAGCTTCAAACATCTTTGTAAAATAACACAAGATTCATAGCTCACATCTTCTAACTAGAAACAAGAGCACCAGACGTGTAATATTACATTTTTCAAAAGAGGTATCGATACTAGAATCTTCCGCATCCTACAAGTCCAGAGATTCATTGAATAACACTCAGAGAAATTATAATCCATTCTCTTCATCTTTACTCTGTAGTGTATTATTTTTATCTTTCAAGTAGTGTGTGTGCGTTTGTATTAAAACACAAAATTTCTCCTGTATTAAACTGAAGGATATAAGATATCCTTACTCTTATATCTTCTTACATATTTTTACTCCCACAGATAAGATTGGAAGAGGTCCATTTGTGGCCTGGTCATTTATACCCATGAAGAATAGTGGAAGAGGTCGTGTGACCTGGACAGTCCTATGTATTGTTGTTTTACCCCGATTCAGGGTGTTGATCAATCTATTTTCTATATAGACTGCTTGGTGGAGGTGATCACCAAGTGGGGTGGATTATGTCTCGGCTTGAGACTGAGTTACATGTTTTATTTTTTTGTGTTTTTTAATTTATTTTTTCTCTTCTTTACTGTATATTTTAGAATAACTAGATTTTACTTTGATAGTTAGTCTTGGATAGAAGTTATAACTATTTTGGCTTATTAAAATAGCTTCAAAAGCTGTATCAACAAATCACATTGGATTGTATTCATTTTTTCATGGTGAGTATTTTTATGTGAACTTTTTAACAAAAATTATTATAGATACTCAATTCACCCCCCTCTTGAGTACTCTACTCCGACCAACAGATGAAAATTACAGTGATGATTGAATATGGAAATAATCTTCATGATGAACCAATGGTCCATCGGGATTAGTTTGGAATCTATTCTTCTATGAGGATATAGAGATATAAAGATTACTGAATGGTTAACATAGTCTCAAGATGCACTAAAATAAAACTCACCTACACACATACATCGTACCATGATCTCATATACTATTAATTACATAGGAATGAAAATATACTTTAAATTTTGAGACTATCCACAATATATAAAGAGGATAATACATGGTTCCCCCACAGCTGGTGCCATCTTCAGCTACACCTTCATCAACTGATGAAAAAACCATAGGATTAGCCTCATTAGTTATAAATCTTCATACTAACATTTCCATCACATGAAGACACCATACATGATATGATATAATTCAATAAAATAGGAACTATTCCATCATATCAATGCATGATATGACCTCCATAATGGCTCCTGGTTCTTGAGATAAACTGTCATTGTTGTATGATAAATGTTGGGTCACTATGGAATCCATGTGTTGGTCATGGTATAATTCAGAGCCTCCTAGTATACACACATATTAACAAACATGGGTTATGGAGAAGAATATAGTACAATGAGTGTGATATAAAATGACCCACTTTGATATTATTTTTTGTATGAGCTTACCACATATGATGTCGAGAAACATAGTGACCTATAGGAAAAGTTTTCATTAGAAAGAATGGAATGATATAAATGTTAAGAAGATCATACAATATCATTTTTAAGAAAATATGAAACCATCCCTGAAAATAAAGCATGGTTAGAATTATTTTCGTGATGATATCAACAGGAAAATTTGTTCCAATAATATCTTGTGCATGATAAAACTAAGCATCGTGTGAATCGAACACTATATATAACCTTCCAGGTAAATAAAGAATATGAAATTTTCATATTTATTAATATTTGTGAATTAAATATTAATTTTACTTTAAAGAGGATTCTATGTCTGATAGCATACTCAACACAAAACAATGGGTTTTTTTGAGATCTTATGTTTCACACAACGTTGAGATATACTAAAAAATAATAATATATTATTATTATTATTATTTTAAATGGTTGTAAACGCATAGCCATTGTATTGGCAATAATGATCCGAACGAACTAAAATATGATTACACATGTTTGTTAAATGTTTTAACTATTATTCAATAAAATTTATAGGTTTAAATTTTGAATGAATCCAATTTTAAGCATAAAAACTTGAATATTCTTTAAAAGGTCGATTTATTGACTTTTGATGGAGAACCCTGTTTAAATATTTTTTTCCACTTTTATATGTTCTATTTTAAGAAATAAAATTCTTCTTTAGAATGGGGAATCAAAATTTACTTGGGATGAAATTTTGGGATTTTTCTGATAAATTTCATTTTTTAATGAATAGAGAAAAATACAGCATTTTAATTCAAAACATCCTTTTAATCTAATTTTTTAGTATGTGGTTTGATTATCTATTTATTGGTTTTGACATTTAATTGGATTATATTTTTACTATTTAATCTAATTTTGCTCATTGGAAGTAATATCACTATGAAATTGGACATAAACAAGTGTCAATCTTTTGATAGTTATTATTTCTTAAAAACACATTTTTTTGGTTTTAACAATAGAAATTAATTTTAAATTAATTAATGAAACATATATGTTTTTAATTTGGTAAAATAGACATCATTTTATGATTCTGAATATCAAAATTATCTTTTGGTGAATTTTTGGTATTTTCCTAAAAACGTTAAATTTTTTATGAATAGTGAAAAACACTACATAGTAGATAAATCCCAAATTTTTCATTTAAATGAAAATTTTCCACTTATGTGAATTGAATTATAAAAATATGACATAATGGGTGTCATTAGAAAGTAAAATGTGGTTCAATAGGATGAAAATAATTTTTTGTGAATAGTAACTTTTGATTTTTATTAACTGCAGTTAAAGGTAAATAGGGTAATTCAAGATAAAAAATAGTATAGTAATAAAAAATTACCTTAACACTTATCATAACCTTATTTAATGAGTAATTTAAAACCAACAAAATCCATCGGTGAGACTTTTGGCCTTCGAAGGCCACATGGGTAAGATAATGACATTAATAACTTTTTATTTAAAGTAAAAATAAAAATATGATAAACATGAATATTTTTACAAAAAAACATATATGGGGCTATATAAGTGTTCTCTATACCTATAAATATTATTTGGAAAGATAAAAAAATTTACATCGTGGTATTTTATTTATAATTTTTAAAAATTAAATAAATAAATTTAATTATTACACAATAGTGATGTGAAAATTGCTTCATTAATAAAGGATTCAAATAAATGATATTATAAATACTAAAATATATGTATTTTGAACCTTTTTATGCCATACAAGAATTTTATAGATCATTATGACTTGTTTTTTTAATTAATGAATGTTTTTTGAAACAATCAAGTTGGTTTGGATTTTTAAAAAATTCATGATTTGAATAGTATAAAAATTTACATAAATGAGTTTTTAAATCAATTAGTATTTTATTAATTGATATAATAGCCCTAAAAATATAATATTCAGCCAAAAGAAAAATATGATGTAACAAATTTCATTAATGATCTATTTTGAGTCTCTTGGAATTTTATAGTAAATATATTAACCATATAGTATGAATATACAAGAAGACATGGTATAATTTAAATAAGAGTAAAAAAGGGTTAAATAAAAAATAGAAGTATTAAAAAATAACCAAAACATGTCCACTATTTTCTAGTTGTTTTTTTCGACTTATATGTACATTATCTTTGAATAAAATAAGTTTTGGACCTTTTTAAAGAAAAAATCATTATATAATAAAATAATACTTTCAAACACTCCTAAAGAGCCCCTCCTCCTTCTTATAAAAGGCCACCACCTCTAACCCATTAAACACACCTCTAAAGCCCCTTGTCTCATACACCTCCATCCCAAATAATCTCCCAACATCCCTCTCTTCATCCTAGAAGCCATACCTTAGGCAGTAGTCACATCAAGAAATCCTTTTGGTTCAAACCAAAGAGAGTTACTCGATTTAAAGGTAACATTTTCCCTCAAGTTATCTTCTTTTATTATAATTATTCACTCCCTATTCTATCTTTATTTTTTGTTTACATAACAACACCAGTATACTCAATATAAAAGGTTATTTTTATGAGAAGTATTCAAACTAAACATCCACACACCTCCATCTAATAGATACAAACATATTGTTTATGTAGATGGAAAACTACTACCTAACGAAACCATGATTGTTCAATATTCTCTTACCTGCTCTAATGGTGGACATTTATATGGAAATATATTTATATGTGATATATATTATATTTATATTGTCTCTAGGAATATTTATTTTTCATTTATAGAATACCTTTATGGTTTCCATAATGGATAAATATGATAATTTCATCTGAGAAAATGTGGACTACTGCCCCCTCAAAGTGATATGACTCATTAATACCATACATGGAACATATAAATTATTGTGTTAATGAACATATGTAATGAATATAAAACAATATATTATACTCTAATAATAATATACCTATGTTTCATTCAGTTTTCATTCCATTAAAAATGAAAAAAATGATATGAAAGTAATGTTCATGCGTACGTACGGCTTATCATCCCCATGAATGGTATATTTCATTTCTTATATCAAAATGCTATAGTCTATTATAAATAAATATTATATATATATATATATATTATATATATATGATATCTAAATCATGAAAATAAATTTGGGGAAAATGGACTTTTGACCACATAGACAATTTTTAAATATAACATGTTAATTTTTGACTCAACTGTCGAACATCGACAAAAAGACTGATATAAACTTAAATAATTATATGACTATTAGAGCAAGGTAATAAGTGATATAAAACGAATAATAAAAATTAAAATAATTTCTATATAATTATAATTAACTTAAGTTTATTATTCAGGGAGATAAATAACTTACAAGAGAAGTCGAACACACGGTAAAGGGTTTTAATCTCACTTTTTAATCACATACCACGTCACATCCCAAAAACACCTAGTAAACCACAAAACATCTTATCCCAAAGACACCTTGGAAAAAAAACTCATCTCATCCAAAAGAACCCGAGGAAAACACATACGGTCTCATCTTGAGGACACCATGGAATATAAAAATCTCCCTAACATAGCTAGGCCCCACATACCAAAACCTTCCAAAAAAATCTTGGGCTACCACCACATAGATGAAGGGATAGGGAAGAAAGTGTGGCCAACCATCCATCCTCCCACCAGGGTTTTTGGAAAATACAACCTCCCCCATGATGATTGGGTGTTCGACACGTAGTGATCAACTTGGGTGGCGTAAATGTAGAAATCACAAGGAAAATACAAGTACATATATATGATACCAAAAACTCATGACTATCCTATAAGATCTAAAACAACCAAACATCCCTCAATACTACAACCTTCCTACTACCTCAAAATGTAATTACCACAAAAAGCCATAAATTCTTAACAATTCCAACCAATTTTGTTAAATCATTACCATTCTTCATTCAAAATTAATTTATTCATTTCACTAACCAAAACATTCCAAGAAAGTCCCAAACATTATTAATAAATTATTTATTCATCTAATCTATTACTATCTGGGAAACTACCAAGCACGTCATATAAGAAGCAACACAACCAAGACCAAATATAAGGAAACTCCGGGATAATTGCCTATTCCAACCAAAACAAGTCCCCAACATTCATCCAAATCCAGTAACGCAACCAAATCACAACCATATTACAGCCACATTGCACAACACTACTCATCCATTCCACAACAAATCAAACTCTCAACCTGATATTCCATTACATGGTCAGGTTGATGTATCAGCTACATGTTCATCAACCAAACCACCTAAACCAAGCCATAACACACACTCGTGCTTCAGAAAAATACTACTACACAACCCTGAGCATATCCACACATATCAACATAGGAATATCACATCCCATCTTTCCTACTCACAAACGACCAAAATATCCCACACAACACAACACCCAATATACCAAATCATAAAAAACTAAATATTTAAACAGGCATAAAATATTTAATTCCACGTGCTAATTTTTTGTTTTCCATACAAACTATGAAATATTGAGGAATCCATTTATAAGACAAGTGTACATGATTTACCAGTTTCCATTTAGGGTGATACCGCAACAGCCACAACCAAATCAGTACACATAAAAGACATAAACAACACAAAAAAGCTACCAAACACCACCATATTTAGAGGGTAATACATCATATATAATAAAAATATGAAAAATTAAGTAAATGTATGAAATGTATGAAATAAACCAATCCTCCATTTCAATTCAATTATTAAGTTCCTTATCTTTGAGTAAAATTGTACAACCATAATATAAGGATAAAAAAACCCGACTCGAATGATACACAAATTATTAGAGACAAGGTAATCCCTGCCTAGAAGGGGTATCAATGTCCTTTGCATGAGAATAGATCATGAAATGGACCTTCAATCATATATCCCATAAGATATACATCCATATGAGGATGTTGTGGAACCACAACCCTAAGAACAACCGAGAGATACCCCATTAGGAAACATGGATAAGAACATGCCATGGAACAATGAGAAGATATGGAAGAGAATAAGACCCAACTAACAGAAACTACTATAAAATTAAGGGATAACGTACCTTGGATCACCATGGATCACTAACAAATTGTCACCTAGATCAGCAGGTCAAAGAGGGACGGAGGGGGTTCAATGAACTCCTTAGGGTGCCTTGTTTTTTTCTATAATGAGAGAGACAATTGTAGATCTTGGATTTATGGTAACCTAAGTGGTTGGAATGTTTTAAAATAATATTGTATTGAGGGATCACATAATGTGCAATCCCATTTCATGCCATGATACCTTTGAGGTCCACTTCCTCTGAAAAACTTATCACCTCTCAGTTTTTTTATTTTTCAAAACCTAAAATATAACACGTCGTGATTCACTCTTTGACACCATGTAAAAGTATTCATGGCGTCAATCCTTCTAGGACAATCCATGAAACAAAAATTCACATCCTGTAATCAATTTACAGGACCTGTAACATCCCTACTTCCAAATATTAACAACTGAACTTCTCCAAACTCCCTAAGAGCCTCATTTAAGAACTTATATTGACCAAAATCACAATGTAATGGACTGGGATTGCTTGAACCATTACATTGGATACCTCTCAAATAAAAATATTCCTCGAGAATCCAAAACCAAGCCCCAAACAAAAAGGGTTCTGAACAACCACCCCACGAGATACCACTTAAGTATCTCACTACACTTGAATCACAACTAACAATCAAAAACATCATCATTCAATGATAAACCACCCTGTGTTGTTCAAAAGATGGAGTGGAAATCCCCACATCCAAGAACACCTTCTTTGACAACTGTAACAAGTCCTTATCACATCAACCCAAATGGCCACAATACAAACCACACGAGGACACCAAAAACACTATATGAAGGCATAAAATAGGGAATCCAACATCTATGTCAAGATATTATCTGCTCTAGGTAGAAGATACTCAACCGTATGGGATTAATCACATCACAGTTATTGAGTCTCTATTAGGAATATAGTCCTCTATTTTACATGCACAATGATTTTATCACACATTTCACCACGCACAAAACTACCATGGGGGAAAACTCATCTCATAAAATAGGGATCAAACATTACATTTCAAAATAGAACAGAACCTGGAAAAACTAAAACAAACTCTGAGTTCTGGGCCCGCATCTATTTTTCTCACTCCATAGTACTCTCCCCCTATCCACGATTCCTCCACAACACCCAAACCTAATGAATGGTTCATCTATGTATCACCATCTCTTGAAGTTCCTGAATATCCACTGACTTCTCTACAAATGTTGTGTAATACTCAACATACAACTCCCCCAGTCAATGACATGGGATATATCGTGTTTATACCGAATAAGTTGAGATATATTAATGATGTCAATGATCCTCTCCAAATATTTTGGAAATTCCAACAGGTACTACATTTTTTCAACCCATCCCAACACCTTGAAGGGTCCAACAAACCTAGGAGAAATCTTTCTCCCTCTTTCAAACCTCTACTTCCCATGTCTAGGGGAAACCATCAAGAACATGTGGTCCCTAACCTAGAACTCTAAGGGCCGACTCCTGCAATCGAAATATGACTTTTTCTGGTCTTTTACTTCTTTTATCCTCTCAGGAACAAGATGAAACATCTATGTCTTGCTCTACACCATGTCTGAACCAAGAGAAGTTGTCTCCCCAACCTCCATCAAGCACAATGAAAAATGACACAGTCTCTCATACAATGCCTCAAACAGTGCCATGTCAATAGAAGAGTGATAGATATTATTTTAAGATAAATCAACCAAGGGAAGGTATCTAACCTAATATTCTCTAAAGACTAAGATGAACACCCACAACATATCCTCCAATGTATGGATATTATTCTCTATCTTCCCATCTATCTGAGGGTGTAAAGTAGTGTCATTAAATAACTAGATGCCAAAAGAATATTGTAATCCCCTCTAGGATCTTGGGTTAAACTACATATCCTTATATGAGACAATGGACCTCAAAACTCTATTCAACTGTACTAATTCATCCATATACCTCTTGTATAATTCATCCAATACTTTGGAGTCTTTAATCACTAATAAGGGATCTGATTTCATCAGCTGATACACTACTTCATATATATAATCATAAACTCACGGTGCCTTGGGAAAAACAATGATGAAATCCTTTGATAATTCATCCCACTTCCACTCAAGGACATACAAGGGATAAAAAAACAACCAGGAATATTGTTATCATCCTTTATTTACTGGAAAAACAAGAATCTTTAGTAAAAATCCAATACTACATATTTCATCATGATCCATCAAAACTATATCTTCAAGACATGATACATTTCATAAATTTTTGTATGTACTGCTAAAGGTGAGTTACGAAACACATGAATAACTCCCCCCCACATTTCTATCGAATGAAACAACCTCTAAAGTATTAGGATCTGATTGTGACAATCCTCCAACCATCCATTCAGATAACAACCATGGCCATCACAATTGCACATCACTTTTTCTTCCTAGTCTCTTCACTAAGACACCTCCACTAGCTGTATTAGAGAAGACTTCACTGTCATTTTGAAAAAATAGACTATATCATGATCCATTCCTACATTTATGTGAAAGGATACCAACTACTCCATCACTTTCCATGAATATACAGATTCCCAAACAACCTCATTCTGCAAATGTCTACTCAAAGCAGCAAATACACCATTCCCATTTCCTGAGGCATAGGAGATCTCAACATTGTTTTCCCAAAGAAACAAAATCCACCTCTGCTACCACGGATTTAGATCACACTATGAAAATATATACTAAAAACTATTGTGATATGTGAATATAACAAATCACTCCCCAATGTGGTAATTTTTCCACAACTTCAATGCAAAAAAAAACTACTACTAACTCCAGATAATGAGTGGAATAGTTATTATTGTGGGGATGTAACTACCTGGACCCCTAAGAGACTACTCCCTACTACTAATTCATCAGTATACATCACAAACCCAGAGTAGAATCATCAAAAAAACACCTCAAACATCACCGCATACTCTAGAAAATGGATCACTAACAAATTTATCCTTCAGATAACTGAACACTACATTGCACTACTCAATCTACACGAAATGTTGGTTATTTCTATTTTGAGATACCAATGGTTATTTAAATAAAGAGAAATAAGGTACAAATCTCTGATAATAGACCATGATACCAAAACAATTGTGAACTTCTGCCACATTCTTGGGTTTTACCTAATAAAAAACCACTAAAACCTTTGACGGGTCGACTGCCACACCTAGTTGGGACACCACATGCCAAAGGAAATAGACCTCTCATGGCCAGATCATACACATTGAAAACAATTAGTAGATATGGTGGTGTCGAAGAACATGAAATATTGTTCTGATATTCTCGGCTTGCTCCTCCACTAACATTGAATTGATTAGGATATCATCGAGGAAAACTATGATGAACTGGTCCAGGAACTCATGAAACATGGACTTCATAACCCTCATGAACACAACTAGTGCATTCTTCACACAGAATGTCAAGAATATGAATTATAAGTTCCAATATCTACATTTAAAAGAATTATTATGGATATCTCCCCCCTTAATCCTCAACAGGTGATATTCAGACCACAGATCAATCATAGAAAACAAACTTCCCCTCTCAACTAGTTGAAAACATAATCTTTACTTAGAAGAGGGTAACAATTCTTGATTTTCACCTTATTCAACCTGTTATAGTCTATAGACAACCACATACTACCATCTTCCTTCTTTGTGAACAACACTAGAGCACCCCATGATGACACCCTAGGTCAAATAAATCCCCTTTTTGTGAGATCATCTATTTGAATCCTCAACTCCCGCAACTCAAAAGGTTCCATCTGATATAAATCCATCAAAATAAGAGAAGAATCAGGCTGCTTGTCTATCCAACACTAAATGTGGCATCAAGAGGGTAGAGTCATAACATCCTTGGAAAAAACATATAAGAACTCCCCAACAACCCTGTGGACTTCCACCGTCTATATGTCCACCAATTCCATTGACATCTCATCCAAAATGGAAAGAAGAGTCTTCACACACTGACTTCCCACCTGAAAACATCACTCGCCAACGAAAGCCACACACTGACAATCTGCGTCTGAAAACACAACTCCACTCTAGAAGTAGTTTATGACAACATGCATAGAATATAAGCAGTACATGTTGAGAATTAAATCTTATGGATTCATATTTAGCAAGAAAATATCCCCATAGGATTGATGTGATACCACCATTAGTCTACATCCCAACACACATCAGACAAGTTGGTCTGACATCTGACTGGAATAATCAACACCAGGGTCATGAGAATCCTTTATACATCTAGTCCCAAAGTATTTCCTAGACTGGGTGAATCAAAGGTGTGTTAAACACTTTAATCAAAAAAAAAAACAATCACAAGAAAGAGTAATAAACAAGATGATCATATCTCAAAAAAATTTGGTCCCACTGGAACAGCTACCTCTATTATGTGAAACTAACCATGCCAAGATCCTCTACCCCTCTGCTGATGACAGCCTCTATGACCATTCTCAGGTCGAGGACCCTGAGGTACACCCTGAGGTTGGCCTATACCTGCTCCATCACCACTCAGTGAATCATGAGACCACTGCCCTTGTTGTTGAAATGTCCTAGCTGGAAACTTCTACTCAGGCTGGGGTAGAACTTGTCCACCACCACCATACTGAGCTCGAGCGACATCTTGTAAATTATTCTGAAGATGGTCACAGACCCCACAATAGAGACCCATCAGACTCAATCCCATTTAAAGGTCGTGGTGATCACTAAACCATAAGGATGGAAATAAAACTAATAATCTCTCTTCCTTACTGGTCAAAACATTGAAGGTCCTGGTACCCGAGATCTTCAACAGACAGCCCTGCCTCATGAAGAACTCTAGTATCTCCCCTATCATAGAATAACTCCTCAAAAGTGCATCCTCTCAATCACCTATTCATTCTTTTAGATATACAGATATGTTGGAAACATAAAAGGAGTAACCTCATACTAGATATAAGAGTGGAGGTCCTCCTCAATCCATCTCACATGTTAATAATCATATGGAAAGATATCTAGAGAAGATCGAAGAAGATTCTTGGACTTGATCCAAAGTTACTGCACTTGCATACTCCCATGATGAAGGGAGAGTAGCTCTTTCCTGTTCTCATATTTCATGGTTGATGAAGGAACTCCACCAGGAATTCCTTTATAAAGTGACCCGAAACACTTCTGTATATTTCCTCTCCCTTGATAAAGCATCCACTACTAATGCTTAGCTCCCCACATCTAACTCACTTCCAAAGAAATCCAGTAGTCTAGCAGATCCCAAATCAAACTAAAGGTGATCTCAAGATCCTTGAGCTATCCCTATTCCTCCATGTCAGAAATACTGCCCTCATACTTTCCTAAGGGTTGCCTCTATGGAGCATGTAACTCTCTCTTCCACTGGTCATCATCCTCCACTTGATCAACCCTCCATCGATCAACCTGATTTGCAAGTTGAGCCTCAACCACCCGAGCTACATGAGGACAACGACTAGGTTCCATAGCTGAAAGGTAAACAATGAATCCTAATCTTGATTAGTATGTAATTTTATTTTATATTTCTTTTTACTCATTTAACCCATTTCATCATCCATTTGAAATTTCTCAAAACACAAAAATAATTCATTAAAAAAATCATTATGATGCATGTACATTTTCTAGGGTATCTACCCTACAAATGGTGTATCCTAAATTGGCCATTCAATAGGCTTAGATCCCTTGCATCAGATCATGGGTGGCCCTAAAATCCTATGTACTAGTCAGTTTTCTCTAGACTATGTCACACACCAAGATCACATGAAACTGCTTCCCTACCAACCCATGCAATACTCACTATGCCTAACTAAAAAATCTACCCTTTCACTCAAGCTGGATTGGGTACAATTTGGTCATCACCCCTCCCTCCAAATATTACCCTCCTAGGATGGAAATGAAGAAAGGGAGATAAAGACCCTTGATCCCCACCTCCAATAGCCCTCATGGTGGAGACCAGCACCAAGGGTATACAATTATCAAAAAATGGGAGGCATTTCCTTATTTAAAGAAACAGTATAGGGAGATATCATATTTCATCCCAAAATAAATCCAAGATATATATATATATATACATATATATAAAATAATTTCAAATCAATCCCACATGAATTTTTAAAATAGATCTGATACAAAACAAAATTATCCAAAGTATGTACAAAATTATAGCTAGGTAGCAACAAAACAACTATCATGATCAGAGATAGTAAAGTCCAAAATGATCATTGAAGTCCTTCTAGAAACTTGAAAATAGTTTTATATACATAGGGTGAGCATAAAATTATACTCAGTAGGAAAACCCATGTCTCTCATGAACATGTGAAAGAAGCATACTAATTCCCCTGTGAGAAAATAGCACCACCAAACAACACCTAAGAAAGTATACTAACCACCAAAACCTCACAACATCGTGCTCACCAAATAAAGAAAGTCAAGAAGTGTAATATAATTAACATAGATAACAGGGTACCCCGCAAAACTTGCCCACTGATTAGCTACTCCCAAACCCTAAAGACAAACATCCCAGTGCTCCCACCTTTTCCGAACAAAACACATCACAACCTTCCCGCACACACCCGGGCCTCACAACCGCATCTCTCTCGAAGACTCCTGGGCCACAAACCACATCATATCTCGTAGGAAGACACCTAGGGAACATACCACATCACACCCCTCCCACAAACACCTGGGCTGGAAACTACATCACATACTGCCCGCAGACACCTGGGCCACATAACATCTCACATCCCTAAAATAGTAGTGAAATCACAAAAAATATCATCCTAAAGAAAACTGGTAAAAAATAACTCCTTTCATCCCAATGAAACCTAGGAAAACAAAACTCTTTCCATTCTAAAGACACCTAAAAAAATCTCCCTCACGCAGCTGGGTCTCAAAAACAAAAAACTTTCTGAAGAATCTTGGGCTACCACCACATGGAAAATGGATGAGGGAAGAGAAGGTGGACATCTATCCATCCACCCATAAAGATGTTTGGGAAAGGCACCCTCCCCTGTGACGATGGGAGTGTTCAACACGTAGTACTCAACTAGGGTGGGATGCATCTAAAAATCACAAGGAAAATATATGTATATATATATATATATGATATGAAACACTCATTATTATCCAATGGGTTCTCAAGCAACCAACCATACCTCAAAATTCCCATCCTTGGTGCTGCCTCTAAATGCCATTACCACACAACAAGCCATAACTTCTTTCCAATTCCAAAACAATTTTTTAAACCATTACCATTCTTCATTTACAATTCATTTATTCATATGGTTAACCAAACCAACCAAATCTAGTTACAAACTTTATTAATCAATTATTTTTTCATCTAATACATTACTATATGAGAAACTACCAAGAACATCACATTACAAGAAACAAAACCATGGAAAAATATGGAGATACTCTAGGCAAATTACACATACTAACCAAAAAAAGTCGCCCACTCTCAACCACATACAATAACACAACCAATGCACAACCCTATTACATCCCCACTTCACAACACTTATCATATATTCCACAACCAATAAAACTCTCATTTTGAGATTCAAATACATGGGAAGGTTAGTATATCATCTAAAAGTTTATACACCACACTACCCAAACCAACCCACATCACACACCTATGCGTCAAAAACGTACCAAAACACAAACCATGGCATATCTACACATCACAACATAAGAGATTTACATCCCATCTATTTTTCACACACACAACCACACTATCACACAAAACATATCACCCCACATACTAAAGCATAACAAAATTAAGGATTTAACAGGGAATCACTTATTTAATTCCACTTTTTAATAAAGGGATTTTCACAAAAACTAGGAAATCATGGGGCATGTGTTTATTATCTATGTGTACATGATTTAACCATTTCCATTTAGGGTGATACCATAGTATCCACTACCAAATATGTACACACACAAAATATAACCGAAGAAATAAAATCCGCCAATGGGCACCATTTTCAGTGGGGTATTCCGCCCGTATAATCACAGTATCACAATCAATAAAGAAAATTGTGGAAACTGTCCCACAAATCCCTCCACCCTTTTAAATTAATTAACTTGTTATTTATCTTTTAATAAGCCATCACAACCATAATCCAAGGGTAACCAAATCCAAACCCCTCTAGGGTGATGCACAAAAAAGAGAGATTAGGGAATCCCTTCCTAAAATGGTGTCAATGTTCTTCACATGAGAACAAATCACGTAACATACCTCTGATCACCTGTCACACAATATCTATATCAATATGAAGAAACTGTGGCACCACCACACTAACAACAACTGAGAGAGACCCCATTAGAAATCATAGAAAATCACATTCCATTGAATAGAAAGGATATATGGAATTTAATGAGAACCAACCAAGGGAAAATACTAGAAAATGAAGGGAGAACGTTCCTTGGATCAAAAAAAAATGATCATCAAGATCAAAAAATTTAAGAGGGAGGAAGTGGGTTTGAAGAACTCCTTTGGGCACCTAGGATTCACCTGTAATAAGAGAGATTACTACAACTATAGGATTTGGGAAAATCTAAGTGACTAGAATGTTTTAAAATATTACAACATTGGGGGATTATATGATGTTAATCTCCCATCACTCCCTAAAATTCCTTGAGGTCCACTTCTTCCAAAAAATACATATCCTCTCGATTTATTTTTATTTTTCAAAACCCAAAATAGTACATGTCGTTAATCCATATTTCACATAGTGTAAAAGTCTGAATGTTGTAAAATTTTACAGGATAAGTCATGAAACGAATCTTCACATCAAGAGAACATGTTACACAATGTGTAACATCCCTAGATCTGGATTTTAACAATTGAACTTCTTCAAACTCCCTCTGAGCCTCATCCAAGCACTTCCAAAGACCGAAATCACAAAGTAACAGACCAGTAAGGCACATACCATTACAAAATAGGTTTATAAAATAAATCATTGGAATCATTCACATATATATATTTAATTTAAATAACATGAGATTTTATGATGATATTAAATCCCCTTTAATATATCAAGTGTTATATTCCTTCCAAATTAAACAAATTTCAAGACCATTATCATCCAACTGGGTAGGTCATGCCAATTCTGGGTTTCCTATGATTATCTTTTGTAAGGAAAGAAAGTAATGGGAGTCCCTAATAAGAATATATTCCCATTATTATAATTTTATTTGGGTTAAAAATATTTGGGACCTTATATTAAGATTAGTTTTTCAAATTAATACACAAGAATTTATCCATATGATATATTTGTAAGGAAATAATCCACTCAACTATCAAAGATTCATATATGACATGATTGAGATAGATCTCTAGTAAAATATAAATGTGATTAATGAATTGTTTTTGTGACCCAATTTAAAATCCCTTAACCATGGATAGCTAATTGGGGCCCCGACCAAGGTGTCCCAAGACCATAGGAGTGCCTCAATGTATGATAGAGGATATTAGCTAGAAACAAGGGTCTAAGGTGTAAATTTGGGGATGATATACACTCATATCATGGTATAATAACATTTTAAATATTAAAATGATATACATAAAAAATAAATCAATAACATAGAAAAAATAAATATCTATGTTATATAAACTAAAAAGAAAAAACAAGAATCCATATATCCTAACAGAACACCCACCAAATCTATCATGACCTGACCCAATGGACTTCAAACCACAACTACCCCAAGACAACCTTGATAGGCTAGGGGTAGGAGATAAGTGATGAATGGCATATATTACAAGGGGTGTCCTTTACCTAATGTAACTATATGCATTAAACTGACCATATTAATGCATAAGTGTAGAGGAATAATAGAAAAATATGCAATATAGAGAATATAACCACACATATGAAAAATATCTATGGTGTATAAGAGTGAAAAATTGAAAATTGAAATGTAAATTTGGAAAATATATTCAAAAATAGAAAGATTTACTGACATAAAAAAATTGGAATGTAAAATAAATAATGAGAGAGCCCAGGTTTTGATCTATATGTTTCAACCACCATACATAGTCCAATGCACTAAGTATCACTAAGATCCTCAATAGTCATGACCTACTTGTATTTCATCTATGTAAGACATTCCATGTGCAGGAAACCCCCATGAATGGTTGAGTATATTAATACCCAGTAGGATTCCCTAAAATATTAATGAAGAGAAGTAAGAGACACAATTATAATACATAGATAGACATCTATCCCAACCAAAAGCAATAGAGTAGAATAATCCAACAACATGGATACAGATATATATATATATGCTCAATCCAAGATACCCAAACAAGAGAGACGAGGGATCTCTATCTCACAGCCCTACCCAAGTAAAAAGGTCCATCATTTCGAAGATTCCATCAATAATTCACAGCATCTCAGATGTCTTTATAAGGAAGTAACCATGTGGAGGGACTATGCCTCATCAATTTGTTTCACAATCGAGGGGGGAAATCTCCAAGAATAGGACCCACTCCCTAGTCCATCAGGGGGTACTACACAATGTATGGTTGACCTGAACCATATCTAAAGTGGGTAAAAATATATACATGGAGGACCCATTCCCAATCCAATAAGGTGGGCACAACATAGTGGGTAGAGGACCCACACCTTAATGTGTTAGAGTGTAGATCTTAGAGTAAGGAGGACCTACTCCCAATCAGCTAGGGGGTACCACTCTATAGATAAAGGACATGGGACCTAGTGCCAGAGGGGATGATACTCAGTGGTAAGAGGACCTTCACCCTAATACTAGGGGGTACCATATTTAGTAAGTAGGATCTAATCCTTATATAATAGGGGTTACCTCTTAATTATTAGAGGACCTTTTCCTAATCCAGTAGGGTATACAATTTTAGAGGTGATTTACGATCCCTACCGTCGTCTACCACTTCCAAAATAATGGAAACACCTAAAAAATCTCACATTGTAGGTCAAAATCCACCGTGGAGGTCACAGTCACATTCTATATGAAAAAACACACAAGATAAGCTACATGTGGGACACAATCCAAGTCCAACTGAAAGAGATATGAGAGGTTAATGTTTCCTCACATAGAAAGAAGGGGTACATAGCTTGTAAAAGGACTCACATGGTGTCTGGTCCCACTCCATCTTATGGTCATGTCCCTACCGGTGCATGGATCGCTACCCATATGGGGCTACACTGTGGGTAGAGGGTCTAAATGGTGTGTATGAGCCACCCAAGGTCCTTCTTATGCTCCCTATCCATGTCTGTGTATCTATCCCATCTTTGTGTACTTCAGTACATGGCATGCCTCTCCTCATGGGGTTCCTCCCATGTCTCAGTTGTTTCTGTGTATATTGGCACACAATGTTTTCCTATCGATTCACATGTCTGTGTACTCCTGAGGTACACACTGGGTCACAAGAACAAGATCACATATCATGTGGGGGTCCCAAATGGCATTTGATAATTATAATTCCTCAAAACCAAATCCATTAAATCCATTTCCCTACCCATTGTGTGTTATTTGGACTACACGATGTGTATTTAATTATTTTATGAAAGATAGATATGTCCTTGGGAATTCAATATTCTTCTTCACCACTACTGATATCACCTACATCAACTTGAAATAAAAGGATAAGAACATGATTTTTCTTTTTTGGCCTTCCATTTGATGGAAATTGGATTTTGATTTGTGTTGTAGTTTCCCTATATATACCATTCTGCTCTGGTAATGCCTCCAAAATATCAGATCCAAGATCCACAAAAAACATCAATTTTTGTACCATGATTCATCTCTATATTCTTCCTTGGTTTTATATCCATTAATCGCACATGAACCCATCATGAATCAAATGGTCTGATTGGGATCAATCCTTCATGTAAATGTCAAATTTTGACCCCATGGTCCAAAGATGAAAAAGATGAAGAAATTTTGTTATAAATGCACAATAAAAAGGGTTTTAACAATAATTATCCAATATTTCTAAGCCAATAGATGTAATTGGGATGATATGGTTGAGAAAACAACTGAATAATCAAATAAACCAATACACGGGATCATGAAAAGTGTTCCAAATTAACACAAATCAATGAATCAAGAAAGATAATGCTCAATAATTTAATCATATGACATAGAATCCACAAATTAAAATTCCTGAATTGAGATTGGATTGTTCTACATTGTATAATTCACTTACCAAATATTGAGAGTATTCGATGTTTTTGCTGCACTTCGATCATCTTTGATATGGACTCTCATCATCGTTAGATTTCAATTGACCAATGAAGGAGAAATATAATTCCACTAAATCTTCCATGGTTTTATGCAGATAAACACGTAGGATTATATATAATTTTATATTAATAGAAAAATCGATCTATGTAACATTAATTAATAAATTAATTTAATCAATTAGTTATTCCACTAAACGTATCACAAATTTCTATTTTATCTGAATACCCTTTGCCAACCGATTTTAGAATAAAGATATGGTAAATATCGCATTCTAGGCTCAAATATGATCATAAAATGCATCTTAGTGGCCAGATAAAAAAATTTATGTATAAATAATTCATAGTCTTAAAAGGGAAAATGGTCAAAAATCATTCCCCCATTCATGTTTTTCTTCCCCAAAAAGAATAAAATTAAGTTAAACACACAGGATACTGAACCCGCATCTGGCTCTCCTACTCCAAGGATATATCTTGAATGTTTTTGTGCTACCACAACATATTAATGAAGGAGATGGTACATCCACACAGTTTCATATCTCATTGATCCTCTATCACCAATGGATTCTCTACAAATTTGGCTTCATCCTTGATTTCAATCTCACACCAGTCAATAACATGCATCTGGTCATTCCCGTATCTCTCTATCAATGACATGAGAAAGATGTCATGCACCCAATCAAATAGTGGGGGTTTGGGGAGGTAGAATGAAACCTCACCAACCTACTATAATATATTTAATATCCTGATAGGCCTCATGGATATCTTTCCTCTCTGACCAAACCCCCACAATCCACATCATGGGGATACTCTCATGAAAATGTGGTATCCCTGCTCACTCAAAGGGCATATGATGTCAATCCAAATATTATTTCTACCTACCCTATGATGTACTAATCCACATATTTATGACCTATTCCTTCTTCATCATCTCCTACACAAACACTGGACCAAAAAGAGATGCCTCACCAATCATTTTTCAACACACGGGTGACCTAAAACGACTCCCATACAAGGCCTCAAAAGGTTCCAGGCCGATAGTTGTGTGGTAGATTTTTTTAAAGAAAATATACCAAGGGAACTTTGTCCTCCTAAATATAGACAAAGTCGATCATGCATGAAATCAATTTATCTTGCAACACCTCGATTGGGAACTTGGTCTTTCCATATATCAAGGGCTAAAATACTGTACTCATCCTCATCTAGGTATTGAATTCCTAATGAAGGCCTCCCCACAACTGTGCCATGAACCATGAATCATTATAGAATAAAATTGTGGAGGGACCCCCATTAAGGAGAACAATATGCTACACATACATATTCCTCAAACTCTCCACGAAACATTGCTCCCAAGATAGAATGGAAGTGTGCTGACATTATGAGTCAGTAAACTATCAACCATACAACTACATGGACCTTCGATGACTATTGAAGCCCTGTCAATATGTCTATGTATATGACATCCCATTTTCACTCTGTAATCTCAAGGGGCTTCAACAATACTGTTGGAACCTTGTTCTCATCCTTCACCTACTAACAGATGAGGTTTCCTGAGATTAACTCATCTATGCTGCCTCTAATTTAGGAACACCAAAACTATCACTAATGGTATTTGTAAACCTTTCCCAAACTAGGATGTAAAACGAAAGTAGAAGTGTGAAACTATCACTTCACCTCGTCCTATATCATTAATGAGACCACCATTCATCACTGTTAAAGGATGATGTGATTCCATCCATTAGAAAGTTCCATAGGTGAATATCTAGAGGTTATCAAGTCAGGAAATACCACAAGGTCAATGTCTCCTTGTTGGACTCTCTCACACACAGAAGGAGGAGAGAATTCAACACCATCGACTAATGAAAAAATACACCCTCCTTCTCAAGTAGGGCTATCTTCAAGGAAGTGAGATTCTCAAAATTCTTCTACAAAAAAATATACTGGGACTTCATAATATAGAAATTTTGTACAATTTTTACCTTCCCCATTATATAGAATATCTCGAAGTCATAGTCCTACAGGAACTCCAAACAATTATGTCATCTCAATATAAAGTATCTCTTTGTTAAGACATACCCAAGTTGATGAGGGAATGAGTAAACAATGAAGTGGTATCTTAAAAATAGTGTATCCACACACAAAAGTTGTATACAATCACTTACAACTCTTGGTCATAAGTCACATAGTTCTTATTGTGAGGTCCCAACTACCATGACTTGTATGTGATAACTTCATGTCACTGCATCAACACGCAATCAATCCTATCTTATAAAGCATCAAAATACACTATATACTCCATGAACTCCTCTATTAGTCTCAATAAATGATCACTCATCATCCATATACTCAACTCCTCAAAGGCTATCTGGAACTTCTCTATCCAGGTGAAGGGCTTCCCTTTCTTCATTAGGGTGGTCAAATGGTCTACAATCTTGGAGAAGTCTTCCAAAAACCTATGAAAGTACCCCTACATTACATGAAAACTCTACACCTATTAAATTATCTTTGTTGGATCCTAGGATAGCACTATATTGATCTTTTATGGGTCTATGACTAAACCATACTCAGAAATGACATGCCCTAGAAATTGATTATCATGGATCCAGAACTGGCAGTTTGAGAGATTACCATTTCTCTAGTGATCCCAAAGAAATTATAGGATTATCCTAAAGTGTAATTAATGATCCTTCTCTAACAAAATATATATGATTATTTAATCAAATGAAGGAAACAATGAAACGGTCCAATTATAGCTAGAATATCCACTTCATAAAAGCCATAAACAAAGTAGGGGCATTTGTCACACTCAAGGACATCACTAGGAAATCATAGTGTATGTTGTGACATTTGAATTCAATATTTAAAATATCATCCTTTTGAAGTCTCAACTAGTGGTATTCAAACCATAGATCAATTATTGAGAATGATCTCGATCCTCTCATTTGGTAAAAGATGACTTGAATATTAGGAATGGTGTACTTATTCTTTACTGGGACTTGGTTCTAGTGACCATAATTTATGTAGAGATAGATGATAATATCCTACAATTTCATGAATAAGAATTGAGCTACCTAGGGGGACACACTGGCCTTGAAAAAACCCTTATCTCAAAAGTCCACCAACTACAACTGCATCTCACATAGCTTTGTAGGGGCCATCTGATATGCCAAACAAGATATCAGAGTGGTCATGTGATGGGAGTCGATACAAAAATATAACTCCCACATTAGAGGAAGTCCTTGAAAATCATCAAGGATGATGTCAATAAAATCATCCAAGACTGAAGGAACCATATTCATGAAGACCCTATTGTACCATGGGACACACTCATCATCTGTTGGGTGATAGGATGTAACCATATAATTGCAAACCCCACTAATCCTGCCATGTGAGCTCTCTCACCCACAAAGAAGAATCTTGTCCCATTATTGCATAGGTTTCTTACTCATATTAAATGAAATTGATTCTAGGAATTAACCATGGACAAACATCCATACCCAAGATTTCATCATAAGGTTATATCATGTCGAGAAGAAGGTCCCACATGAACTTCTCTCCACCATGTGATTGATCGCACTACTGACAGATAAAATATATAAGAGAAAAATTCCATATAAGAACCTCAAAACAAGGATGTTCGGATGATGACTCGACTGGGAATTGTATCTCTCACCCCAAGTGTAAAGAGATTATAGAATGAATGAAACCAACGTCTACTAATACTGATGAAAGAGTAGAATAAAAAACATACCTCTGAGCATCTCATGTGTTGTGGGGACGTAATCCTCTATATTATTCAAGTGTACATGGCCTCAAACACTATCTTCCTATGCCTGACATTGGTCACCATGTTTTGGTGGTGGAGGGATAACATAACATCATACACCACCCATAGATACTCATGATCCTCTACCATTTTCTTCTCCTTGGGTGCTTCCCTTCCTTCCCCTCAGAGATCCCTGATAATGGCAGTATCCTTGTCGTTGAATTCCATAAACTATCTACCAAACCCTCCTAAAAATGCTGGGTTGGGAAATAATGCACCATGTGACCTATCCCAACACAATAATAGAGGTTCCCCTCTCTCGGATTTCATGGACATCTATGTTGTCTTAATGAAAAATGAAAACATGTCTGAGTTTGATCTTGGGGAGGTCAAATACACCAAAATCCTGCCAACTGGTGCCTTCTAGTTACTGTAGAAGACACTACTCTATAATGCCCACTTCCATATCCCACTACCAAGAATTCCATTGAAATGATTCCCTCTATAACCAATGTCTGCTCCAATACACTGGAAATAGTGTGAATGCACATGGGAAACACACTGGAGCAGATCTCTCTACAGAGTCCCTGCACAAACCTCAATTCTCAAAATTATACATCTCAGATCTCATAGATGGTGTACCACATAAGGTATGTGAACCTCGCAACATACTCATCCACTATCATCCCTCACTATTTTAGCTCCATAAGCTCATAAAGCCAAGATGAATGAATGAGAGAGGTATTTTACACCTCATGGAACAAAAGTTGGATGTTTGTTCATGATAGTGTCAGCTAATCATGCATCTAGATGATGAGACTCCACTAGTGCCCAGGTATACCATAGAAAATGATATATGTCATCAAAACCACCTGATCTATAAATAATGTTACCCAATCCTTTTAAAAATATTATTACATGATTGTTAGCCTAATTAAACATTAAATAACAAGCTAAGGATTGTAAAGTAAAGTGTCACTGGATGATTAGATACATAAAACTCAAAACATGGAAATAGAATAAAACATATTTATTTTAATCATCCATAAAGAGATCCAAACCTCCACTAAGCTCATACATCTTTATAGGATAACCTAGGAAAAAATGGATAAAGGTGATGAGCTAAAAAGCCTAGTAAGGGAATAAGCATAGGAATAAAACATAGCATACGGGTTAGAATGCATGACCCAATGACATAAAAGTAATAGAACCTAAATAAAAAAGTAATAATAACATGTATAACATGGGAAAATTTGATCACAAAACCATAAGAATATGTCCAAAATGTATAATTTTACATAAACATTAGTCAATTATAACTTCCAATACCGTATCTCATGGTGGGAAAAGTCCCATAAAGGTTTCAGGTTCACTCTATTTCCCAACATTACATCTCATGAGACTAAAAATTACCCAATTAGTTGGAGATCTATATGTGAGAACCCATAATCATATTTTCATGAATACATATTACACATGAGTAATGAACATTAGGATTACCCATGGAATGAAATGGGTATCATAATCATGTCACCTGGTATAAAAATGAGGATATCAAAAATATGTACATGAAAGAATGTATTTAAAACATTCATGAAAATAAATAAGGGAAAATAATCATGGATCATTGAAAGTGATGTCCAATTAAAGTGGAAACATGTTAAAGGAGTTTTTAAGAAACCTATGAAATGAAACATTTTAGTGAGGTTTAAGGAAAATATTAAAGTGAATTTAAATCAGAAAATACATATTTTTTTCATGAAACAAAAAATGAAACAACATATTTTTTCAAAATAAAATTATTTATTTTATAAAAATAATGGTGACATAAAATAAATTAATGATTTTTCCTGAAAATAGGCAAGAAATTAGGTTGTTCCCTTTAATTAATCTTTAATTGAGAAGGGAACCTTCATAAATCATATATTTACCAAATCAAAGAAGTATGAAATGAGATGGATACATTATTTAGGATAATATAAATAGATGTTATAAAAATTATATAAAAATAAATAATACTTAAATGGGGTTATAGAGAGGTAATGTTTAACCTGAATGAAAAATGGAGGATCAGAAAGAATCCCTTACATTTTGTCTAAAAGTGTTCTGCACTTGATCTTAATTTCCTAGATAATAAAATTAAATAAATTAATCAATTAGTTAATTCATAACCTTTTCTATATGTTTTTTGTTT
This sequence comes from Viscum album, assembly GCA_963277665.1. NCBI lineage: Eukaryota > Viridiplantae > Streptophyta > Magnoliopsida > Santalales > Viscaceae > Viscum > Viscum album. Next base: position 1,327,764,977 of record OY728165.1, on the reverse strand, counting down.
ATTATAATTTTATTATCTTCATTCATGGAATTTTAAATTATTTATAGAGTTCAATTCGATTGCTCTGGAGTGTTCATTTTCTTGGTTTTCAAGATTTGTTCACTTGTATAAGAGTTTAGAGGTTCATATAAAATGAGAATAATTATCCTGAATTGAAATTATATGTTATTAATTATAATCTATAATATAAAATGGTTATATATTCAATTTGGTTATATGGCGTGAGGATGAGTCATTATATATGATAATAGTGATAATCATTTAGATTATTTTGGTATGTTTTCGATAATTATGAGATAGTTTTGTTTTATTATTTAATAATATGTATAGAAGTTAGTAATATAAAATTAAATAGGATTTAATAAACATATCATAATCTATTTTAACCATTTTTTTATCACCATCCTTGAAGGTAGAATTGGAAAATGAAAACACATTGTCCACGATGGTGGAAAATCGGCACCTCTAGGACGGTGTTTTCATTTTTAGAATAAATAATAATGAAAGAGATATGATGATGAATTACTCCATAAAAATAATAAAATTATACTACATAAAAGATAATATAGGTATCATATCAATTTGTGATAGGTATGTGTGAAGAATATAAGAAAAGAAAATAACATGAAAAGAAATCAAATGAAAATAAAAAAGGGTGTTACCTCTTGAACATCTTCACCTCGAGAACCTCCTTTGGGAGTGGGATTGGACTTTTTTTGAGCCCAAAGGCCCCTAAAAGTGAGAGTAGAGGCTTGGTAATTTATTTTGAATAAATTTGAAAATTTCAAAGGCATAAGAGGCATGAGGAGAATAAGTGGTGAGGGGTGGTATTTATAGTTGTGTATGAGGGGTGTTTTTTGATTATTTTACTCATTAGATAATTCTAATTTTTTTGAAAAATAACAAATATTCACCCCAAATTTTTTTAAATGTATAAAACTTAAAAATGGACTCAATTTTATTAATATAGTTTTCTAAATATGAGAAATTTAATTTTTATTTAAAATCTTCACAAATTAGAAAAATACAAATTATTAAATTGTAACTGATTTTAGTCCACACTGAAAAATTAATTAATGTCTTAAAAAATTATCTTATAATAATCCGAAAAAAATAATTTGATGAATATAATTTTAGAAAATAATTTTTCTTTTAAACCTTTATATTAATTAAAAATTATAAATAAACATTTATGCTTTATAGAAATTCCAACACTTAATTTATCATTTAAAAAACATTAATTTCTTTAAACTATGATATACTTAAATCATATTTTCATTTATTATATGGATAATGTTTATTTATACATTAATGGGTGTGGTTACTATTTTATTGGTTGATTTACTATTCATATGGTCCACATTACTTTTACAAAGGCCAAGATTCTATTCCTTTGTTATGCATTCTTTAACTTCTAGAAATAACTTTTATTTCATTTATTATTTATTTAATAAGTTCTCATTCTATTATATATGTTATGTGAATTTGATTTCTAATATATAAAATAATTATATTATGGTAATTTCTATTGATAAATTTCCATTTTGTTACATTCTTCCTCCCTTATAAAATTTCACCCTCAAAATTTCATTTTTCAACTAAGGGGAAAGCAGGTTAGGGTATATCTCCTATTTCCAAAAACTAACAAGAAAAATAAAATAAAATTATTGTGATTTAATACATATCTAATAAACATAACAAAATTAAACTTTGAACATTCTAAGATAAAAATTAAAATGGAAAGAATATCCTAACATGTGATTCCATATGTTTCAATCTCGGTTATCCTTGGTGATAGAATTACCCCTGGGGTTCTTACAAAAGTGTTGTATCCCTAATATCCCAAAATAAAATGATCATTATATAATACCTATATTAATGGACTTATACATTTAAATATATTAATACATGATTTTTTCATAATTAAACATAAAATCCCAAATAGAGGATCGTAAAGTCTAGTGTCCTTGGATGATTAGACACCTAAAATTGAAAACATTGAAATATAACAAAACCACATTATTTTAATCATCCCTAAATATCTAAAAACATTCATTGAGATCCTACATCTACATTGGATAACCTAGGGAATACATGAACAAAATGGTTGAGCTAAAAAATAGTAGGAGAAGAAGCATAAGAATAAAATATAGTAAATGGGTTAGAAGACAAGAAACGATGACATAAAAGGCATGGAACTTGATAAAAAATAATAAATAATGACATGAATAAAATGGGAACATATGATCATGTCACCATTGTAATTTGGAAACAATATCTAACATGACATAAACATGAGTCAATGCTAACTTCCAAAACTATATCACGTGGTTGAAAAAGTACAACAAAGGAATCAGGTTCACTCCATCTTTCAACATGATGTGTCATAGGATAAAACATTACCCAATACATTAGAGTGTTATCTGGGTACACCCATAATAACATTTTCATGAATATTTTTTAAACATTAAAAAAACAAAAAGATAACCCATGGAAAGAAATGGGTATCATAATCATGTCACAAGAAATAAAAAATGAGCATATCATAAATGTGTCCAACAAAGAATGGATTTATAACATTCATGAACATTAATAACGAAAAATAGGCATGGATAATGATAATTGAAGTCCAATTGAAGTAGAAACATGTAAAATGTGTTTTTACGAAACCTTGGAAATGAAACATTTTATATTGTTTAAGGAAAATATTTAAGATCATTTAATGAAGAAAAGAATATTTGTTTTCATGAAACCAAAAATGAACCAAGATTATCTTTCATGATAAAATTTGTGATTTTATAAAAATAATGGTGTCTTGAAAATATTATGTAGTGAATTTGAAAATGGGTACGAAATCAGGATGTTCCCTTTAATCAGGCTAGAATTGAGAAGGGATCCTTTATAAAACATGTATTTCCATATCAATGATGTATCTAATGATCTGGATAAATGTTTTGAGAACAAATAAATATAATTTATAAAAAAAATAATAATAAATTATATAATTATTACAATGGGTTATAGATAGGTAAAGCATAACATAAAGGAAAAAATGGATGTTCGGAAAGAATCCCTTACCTTATGTTCAAAAGTGTTATGCACATGATCTTAATGTCCTGCATAATAAAATTAAATACTTTAATTATTTAATTAAAACCATATATATTTTTATTTGATTTATTATAATTTTATTAAGTTCATTTTTGTATTTTTAGATGAGTTCTAGAGTTCAATTACATCGTTCGTGAGTGTTCATTTAACTGGTTTCCATGATTGGTTCACTTGTATAAGAGTATGGAAGATCATAAAAAATGGGAATAATAAACCATAAATGAAATTATATCTTATTAATGATTATACCGAAATAGAAATTTTTATATAATTTTTTGGTTATATGGGGTGATGATGAATCATTCGATTAGACAATGTTGATAGTCGTTTAGATCATTTCAGAGTCTTTTCGATCATCACTAGCTAGTATTGTTTTATTATTTATTATTATGTATATAATTTTGTTCAAAAAAATTAAATAACATTTAAAGAATATGTTATAATCTATTTTAAATATAAAATTAATTTTAGGACCATCCTTGAATATGGAATTAAAAAATGAAAATATGACATCCACAAAGGTGGTAAATTGGAATCTCACGGACGATGTTTCAATTTTTAGAATAAAAGTATAGGGAAGATAATTTATGATGAATAATTCCATAAACACATTGAAATTAAATTATATAAATTATATTTGATATATCATGTCACTTTGGGATAGGGAGGTGAGGAGAACATAAAAAATTAAAATAACTTGAAAAGAAATTAAAATAAAAGAAAAGAGGGTCTTACCTATTGAACTTCTTCTCCTCTAAAAACTAATTAGATCAAAGTGTTGGTATTTATTTTAGACCAAAGGATCCTGTAATTTGGGGTGGGAGAGGTTTGGTAGAGGGATTGGTATAAATTGGAGAATCTTAAAGGGTTAGGATGTTTTAGGAGAAGAGGTGGTGAGGGGTGGAATTTATTGTGGAGAAGACGAGTGTTTTTTTATTATTTTACTCATTTGTTTATTATTTTGTATTAAGACTATAAGTAGTGTGGATTCCTATAAATATTTATAGTAACTAGTGCATGTGATTTTGAACCAGGTGTTCTTACATCGTCATTTACTCAATAATTCTTGTATTTATCTTATTCCGTAAATAACTGTATTTCACTATTCAAAAGATTCAACTATTTTAGAAAAATACCAAAAAATATCCCTAACCACATTTTGATGTGACTAATTAAAAAATTAACTCTATTTTATGAAAATAATTTTCTAAACATGAGAAATTTAAATTTTCATTAAAATCAAAATTTATTTAAAAATACCAATTTTTAAATTGTAACCGATATTTTATCTCTTTTTAAAATTAATTAATGTCTAATTATATTATATTATAATAATAATAAAATAATAAAAAGATTTAGGAATCTATTTTGTGAAAATAAATTTTATTTTTAATCATTATATTAATTAAAACACTGTTAACAAAAATTTATTCTTAAAAAAATCCAACACATAATTTATCGTTATCAAAACATTTATTTACATAAACTATGATATAATTATATCATATTTTCATTTATGGGATAGATAAATTTTATTTATACATTCATATGTGAGGTTACTATTATATTGGATAGTTTACTATTTATAAGGGTTGCATTAGTATTCCAAATTTCATGTTACTATTCCTACAGAATATGATCCTTAACTTATAGAAATACCTTTTATTTAATTCATTCATTATTTGTAGAGTTTTTATTGTGGTGTATATGTGATTTATACTCTATAACATTATTATAAAAAGTTAATTTCCATTAATATAATTCTGGATCATAATAGTAAGTGTCTGGATAAGCTTGAAAACACGGACCACTGACTGTAGCCAATCCTCAACTACCTGGGGATCTGGATTACCACAAAAACTCAACAACCTATTATTCAGGAACTCAGCAAATGTGATAAGACTATGTGCATCCTTATCCTAGTATACTAGTATGATCTAATTCTCAACAAGTTTGGGTGATGCTACCTATCCACCTGGAGGAATGATCTTGTGGTATGGACATTAAATCGTGGTCTCATCACTCATCAGATGATCCTCATGATGTGGTAATGTCATCGTAGAAGGTTTACATCATAGAGGCATCCTAAAAAATTAATAAAGATGTATCATGATTAGATGAGAATATATATATATATAATGGGGAATTAACTCATGAATGGAATTCATGGGACTCCGTCATATAGAATTCATGTTGCATTGATCCCTGTAACCAATGTCTCGGTATGTTGAGTTGACAAGTTGGTATTCATGGTCCTAGTGAAGGGATACATTGGACCCCGCACCAATAGTGGATTCCTTGTCCTGAAAGGCATATTGAAAAAACTTTTACACTTTTTCCCTAAATCCCAACCATATCTTCATAAACGGACTACCCCAAATACCTTCCCATGTAATGAAATTCTCTGATACCAATCATTCATGACACTACCCAATGGGGCTCGATCCGCAAGTACCCCAATACTACCTTGATAGTCCAAAGGAAGGATACAAGCATCAAAAGGTGTATCTAACATTGGGAGCCCTTTAGCTAATTCACTTTTACACACTCACACGAACATACCCATGCAGAATTTCAGATGAATAAAATAAAAATATTCAATATATAGAATATAAGAATGCATAGAAAACAACTTTTGGGTGTTCCAGAGTACGATAGTGCAAACTGAAAATTATTAGGGAAAAATACAAACCTAACTAGAAATTTTTCCCAACACCCCCCCAAACGCTATTTGGTAAAATAAATGATGAGAGATACAAACTCATGATATCCAATATTTTACCACCGTACGTTGTCCAGTTCACTAGGTATCCTTAAGAAACTCTATGGTAAATTCAGACCTATATTTCATCTTCATAATACAAGATACATGTGGGAGAATACCACGAAGGTGTGAGTATATACATACCCAGTATGATGTCTTGAAAGATTAACTAGGGGAAGTACGAGTCACCCAAATAGTAGATAGATTGATAGATAGCTCAACTGATTGTAAGAGAGTATACAGAATCCAAAAACATGGATATATATATATATATATATATTCCCAAAGAAAAAAACCCAAACCAGAGATAAGGGGGATGTCTATTTCATAACCTAACTCATGTAAAGAGTTCCATCATTTCCAAGATTCATCAACAATTCCAAACATCTCAAGCATATTTCCAAAGAAGTAACTGTGTGGATGTCTACACCTCACCACTATTCTTCATAGTTTAGGGGGAACAATCTTGAAGCATAAGAACTGATCGCCAATCCATATGGGGATACTACTCAGTGTACGGAGGACCCACTCCCTATCTGATTGGGGGTACTATCTCATATTATGGGGGACCCACATCCTTCCCAATAAAGCGTACAACTTTGTGAGTAATGGACATATACCCTAGTTTGTTAGGGATTACCACTCAATTTATAGAGGACTCATTCCATATCCGATAAGGGTACCACTTAGTAGACAGAAGAACCATACCCAAGTTCCTTAGGGGGTGCTACTCTGTGGGTAGAGGACCCAGACGTTAATTTCATAGGGGGTACCACTCATAGTAAGGTGGACCCACTCCCCATCCAATTAGGGATACAAATCAGTCAGTAGAGGATCTACATCATATCTGATAGGGGGTACCACAATAATGATCAAGCTAGATTACTGCCATTGTTGAGTGCTTCCAAAATATGAATCAAAACTAGAAGATATCACATCTTATCTCAAAATCCACTATGGAGGTTACCATCATGTTCTATAAAGAAAGAATATAATGACCCCAACTTCAGCAGTCTAGAGTTGGTGCCTTACTTTTCTAAATTGGCATTATTACAAGGAAATGGATCCCAAGGGACTGAATAGATTAGTAGTATATGAAAAATAGATACATTTTTCATCTTCAAATTACATATTAAATATAGACTAAAAAAACTATTTTCATTGAGTACAACATTATTCCCATTTGTATAACCTTACATATCAATCACAATAGACTTTTATGAAACCTGGGAAAAAATTAAACATAAGAAAGTGGTGAGATCATATTCAAAGAAAGGGTTAATTATAGAGGAAGATAGTATAAATAAATGAGTGTAATTGTCACGAACCGACCCTACCCGGGATCGAGCCGCAACTACCCCAAGTCCGCCTCCATAGGCCAGGGGATGGTGACAAGTGCCGAAGGGTAAACAACCCAGGGAGGCCTTTTCTTGAGTACCTGTACACACACCTGCAACCCACTCAATGAAGAAGTGTAGAGTAAAAGGGAAGGTAAAGTACTATTGTTATAAATAAACCACAAAGTGCATCGACCTCAACATAGTACAAAGCAAGTGCTGATGGAAAACTGAAAAAAATGGAAAAACACGCGCCCAACGAGAAAAGTGTCACAACCCGACAACAGGTAAACAAAAGTAAAACATCTGGGAGAGTCCCACACCTAGAACCCGACTACGACCAATGTACGCGGTCCAAGCTCCCGAAATCCTAAGCTCTGCTGATGTCATGACCAACCTGTCTGTCGTCTACAAGGGCACACCAAGTGCGGGAAAAGCCCATGCCGGGGTGAGTATAAAAATACCCAGTAGGATGCCATGAAAGCTTGAGAGAGAAACAAAGGAGGTACTGAAGATGTGAGCACTAGATCGAACAGGGAAAAGTAAAGGAGTACAACCAAGAGTGCAGTAAAGAGTACAACTCAACCCAACAATAGGAAGAAAGTAGACTCATCCAAACACAAGGAGCTAGAAGCGGTGAGAAGATGAACTTCTAGTTGAGTCTTTGCTACCTATAACAGGAGAGTAGGCTCATCCAACCATGGGAAGATAGAAATGGAAAGAACGTGGCATACCCCACGCGTCTCTGCCTCTCCTGGAAGGAGAGTAAGAAAAATCAAAGGATTGGGTACTAGAACAAGGTATATACATAACCATATGCTCAATCAAGAAGCCCAAACAAGATCGTAAGGGGATCTCCATCCTGTACCTCATACTAAGAAAGTGAGTAGCCAACAGTCCCAGAAGTAAATCCCATCGATGCCCAGTATCCGTACGTCTTCCCCGAACTGCAAGTTAAGGGGCTCAAATCACCGCACCTTGACACTGTTCTCTTTGGGCGGCACTGACTCACCTGCATGGTTTTAGGTCACGTCACAAGGATGCATCCTGGTGGGGAAAGCATCCCTTGTACTTGAGTGTTCTGGGGGAGTGTCAAGACACACCTCGTAACTGTGACACAGCCGAGAGGTCTTCTCAAATTCGACGGGTTCCCACTTCCCAACCCTGCGAAAGGGAAATCTCCTGGAGGGAGACTCAGAACCACTCTGGCCATCCCTGCAAGATGGTATTCCACTGGCCATCCCTGCTAGATGGTACCACACTGTCCATCCCTGTTGTATGGTAGCTCACTGTCCATCCCTGCTAGATGGTACACAACTAGTAACCAGAACACATAGAGGGAAACATGTCACAATAGATAGCGGAAGGAAGATATGATCTCGATACACAGCTAGGGAGTCTATGCCCAGGGCTCACTAGGGGCTCTGTACCCTACTAAAAACAACCTCCTGGGTAGAGGATTGGTCCCGTGTAATGTGTTGGTCACACCGATACTCAAAGAACCATACTAGGGAATACAAAGGGATGCGAGGGTCTCCCTGGGCCTCTCGGGGTGATACATGCTCCAATCGGCTGAGTCTACTGTCGAAACAAACTGAGAAAACTCAGTCTAGAATGTGGGAAAACACCCACATTATACGAACGCACGTAGTCGTAAATGATGCCGCATTTCAGTGAAAGGGACGCAACACTGACCTCCCCCCTCACCTGAAAGAACAGGGGAACCAAAACCACTCTTCCTGTCAAACCATCGATAATAGAACTAGGGGAACCCACTCAACCCTGTTTTTTGAAACCATCGAGAACAGAAGGACCCTCTACATCACGAGTGGTCAAAGGTACGTAGATTAGAACACATCACACAAATGGGGCCCACACAACGTGTGGCCCAAACTCACCTCCAAACCAAGAACACAAACGTTCTCAGGTACAAACTACAACATGTACCTCCAATCATTCCCGTATACTCCCAGAGTATACCACACCTCTAGCCCAAAGGAAATCATGCACACAACACCCAACGTCAACGCAAAGGGAAAACATGTAATTTCACCAACCAGCTTCTTCAACGGCACTAGCACGACCAACCACATATCTTTAGACACTAACTTCACTCTCACAGGTTTGAACGCGATCACACACCAATGGATCTCTACAAACAATGCAGGAAGAACCGCCACTGGTACAACTTTCATGCTTCCACATATGAGATCTCGAAAGAGACTCCGCACATCCAAATAGATTGTACCATTGTAATGCTCACAGAAAAATAAGCGAGATCGATTATTTACTTGCCTCCAATAGATATCTGACGTAAAAGTCACTCAACACTACTTTACGCCCGAACGGAGTCCCGTTTTCCGGAGCCTCAGCCCCAAAAATAGTCAGGCACATCACACCATTGCGATCCCCTTGGGAAAACACGTCAAATTGATGGCTCAATTGAGTGAAACATATATCTAGAGAAAAAGATTCATATTTCCATACCGCACATGAGCGGTGCTACGTGGGACCCACATCCCGACCCCAAACCCCTACGAACGGATCGCACTGTTGCGATCTTCTCGAAAAAGTACACAAGATTGACTATCCATTTGTCCAAAATAGACACTCGGTGATAAAGATAGAAATCACCGCCAACTCCCAAACGACCCTCATGGGGCCCTCACCACCATGTGGAAATAAAGAGGGAAGATTGCTCCATTGAAATTCCCTCGGAAAAACACCCATAATCGACTGCTCGCATGCACTGAACGGACGTCTGATGAACAAGTTACAAAACGCTGCTCACATTTTAAAAGACAGGCCGTGGGGCCCATGCCTCAGCTCAGGATTCAATGCTTGAAAAACCATTGGCAATCGTCATCTTGATTCCAGGGGAACAACACCTCTAACGGCGCTCAAATTGGACATCGGATGTGTCCGCTCCATCCAAAACAAGAAGTCTGAGAAAAACGTCAATCCACTTAATTGGTGTTTCACACCACTGAGCCCCCATCTCAGGAATTAAAAATTCCAAAGACCATCTCAAAATATTTGTCTCGATTCAAGGAATGCGTCTCCATAGACGGAACGCGAATCTGATTTATGGTTTCAATTTTAGAAGCATTTAAAAAAATGAGGATGCAAATAGGTGGGTTGGGCCGGTTTGGCCGGCCCACCTCGCGCCAGGACCGGCCCGCGGTTCACCGCGGGCCGGCCCTCCCCGCGTCGCGCGCCCTCGCCCGGCGCCTCCGCTCGGTCGCGACACTGTAGCTGGAGCCCCCCGTAGCAACCTACCCGCCTAGTTGACCGCACCCTTGGCCACAACCCGCCGTCCACTTGAAGGGAGCCCTCACCGCCTGCCGCCTGAAGTCAGACCACCGCATGCCGCCACCGGAGTTCCGCCCTGCCGCCGGAAAAACTCCATTTCGACATGAAAACCTCCGCAGGCCACCTGAGGCTCCCCGAAACTCAGATTTTCAATCTGAAAAATGCGTTGAGAAGCTCGAATCAGCCTCTTCACAACCACAAAATTTTATCAACAATCAAACAGCATAACGACACTATATTTTCCATTGAAATTGGGGTTCGGGTTTTAAAACTCAAAATGAACACCACCTACATGTGAGGGCGTAGCCCGGAGCTTCGCCGCATGTGCCGCTAGCGCACCCGCCACTCGATGGCACCTTGATTGAAGGAGGGAGGTGGAGGAAGAGGTTTATAGGGAAGGGTTGAGGGAGGTGGGTTTCTTCAGGGGCGGAATGAGGATGGGGGGAGAGGGAGAGGAGAGTTTAAGTATTTAAACTCTTTTTAATTAAAAACTCAACCCTTGAAAACACCCGCGTCCAAAACCCCCACTACGGAAAAAATGGTTAACAGTGATGGGGTATTTGCGACGGGAATAATTCCCATCACAAATACCATTCGTAAAGGGGTATTTGCGACGGGCAACTATTCCCGTCGCAAATACCCCGTTATTTGCGACGGGTTTTTTTTACCCATCGCAAATGGTTTGGCGCAAAATGCGCGCCAAACCGCGTGAAGTTTATTTACGACGGGGTCCTAATCATGTCGCAAATAACCCGCGGCGGTTAAAGACTATTTGTGACGGGGCTGCAGTCCCGTCGCAAATAACAGTTTTAATGCCGCCCATAATTAAATGCGGTCAGGGTTATTTGCGACGGACTTCTATCCCCATCGCAAATACTCCGGCGGCAGGGGGTATTTGCGACGGGCCCCGTCGCAAATAACCGTTTTAATGCCGCCAATAATTAAATGCGGTTAGGGTTATTTGCGACAGGTCCCGTCGCAAATATCATTATTTGCGACGGCCAACCCGTCGCAAAAAAAACCCGTCGCAATTAATCCAACCTATAAATACTGCCAACCATTACAATTTCCTTACTCTCAACTCTCAACCGTTCCAATTTTTTCACTCTGAGTTTTTTACGACTTTCAGTTGTAAATTTTTTTTTCCGACTTCGAGGATTCAGTTGGTGGTGTTCTACAATTACAGCGGCTCGACATTGACATAATGTTTATGGTTTTTATCTGAATTTAAATTTAATATTTATTTTATTTATTATATTTATTTAGTTTAAATTTTCAGAATTTTTTTTATTTTCTAATTAGAAAAAATTATGAATAAGTATTAATAATTAATAGTAATTAGAGACAATTAAACACTAATTAATTTAAAATAGTTTGCTGTAATTACAATTAATTAGCAGTAATTTCCAATAGTTAGTAATAATTTCCGATAATCAGTAATAATTACCAATAATTAGTAATAAATAGTAATAATTAGGAATAATTACCAATAATTAGGATTAATTAGGAATAATTACCAATAATTAGGAATAATTTGGAATAATTAGGAATAATTAGTAATAATTACCAATAATTACCAATAATTAGTAATAATTGGTAATAATTGTCACTAATTAACAATAATTAGTCATAATTAGTAATAATTACCAATAATTATTAATAATTAGATATAATTATCAATAATTACCAATAATTAGTAATAATTAATAATAATTACCAATAATTAGTAATTATTAGTAATAATTATCAATCATTAGTAATAATTAGTAAATATTACCAATAATTACCAATAATTACCAATAATTAGTGATAATTAGTAATAATTATCAATAATTATTAATAATTATCAATAATTACAAATAATTACCAATAATTTTCAATAATTAGTAATAATTACCAATAATTACCAATAATTTCCAATAATTAGTAATAATTACCAATAATTAGTAATAAATTGTAATAAATAGTAATAATTAATAATAATTTCCAATAATTAGTAATAATTAGTAATAATTAGTAAAAATTACCAATAATTACCAATAATTACCAATAATTAGTAATAATTAGTAATAATTATCAATAATTATTAATAATTATCAATAATTACCAATAATTACCAATAATTTTCAATAATTAGTAATAATTACCAATAATTACCAATAATTTCCAATAATTAGTAATAATTACCAAAAATTAGTAATAAATAGTAATAATTAGGAATAATTTCCAATAATTAGGAATAATTAGTAATAATTAGTAATAATTACCAATAATTAGGAATAATTAGTAACAATTACCAATAATTAGTAATAATTATCAATAATTACCAATAATTATTAATAATTACCAATAATTATCCATAATTAGTAATAATTACCAATAATTACCAATAATTAGTAATAATTGGTAATAATTATCAATAATTACCAATAATTAGTAATAATTAGTAATAATTACCCATAATTATTAATAATTAGAAATAATTTACCAATAATTACCTATAATTAGTAATAATTAATAATAATTACCCATAATTAGTAATAAATACCAATAATTAGTAATAATTACCAATAATTAGTAATAATTAGAAATAATTACCAATAATTACCATTAATTAGAAATAATTACCAATAATTTCCATTAATTAGAAATAATTACCAATAATTACCAATATTTACTAATAATTGGTAATAATTACCAATAATTACCAATAATTATCAGAAATTACCAATAATTAAAAATAATTCGTAATAATTCGAAATGATTACCAATAATTAGTAATAATTACCAATAATTACCAATAATTACCAATAATTAGTAGTAATTTCCAATAATTAGTAATAAATACCAATAATTAGTAATAAATAGTAATAATTAGTAATAATTACCAATAATTCAGAATAATTACTAATAATTACCAATAATTACCAATAATTAGTAATAATTAGTAATAATTACAAATAATTACCAATAATTAGTAATAATTACCAATAATTAGTAATAATTACCAATAATTACCCATAATTAGTAATAATTACCAATAATTACCAATAATTAGTAATAATTGGTAATAATTATCACTAATTACCAATAATTAGTAATAATTAGTAATAATTACCAATAATTAGTAACAATTAGTAATAATTAGTAATAATTACCAATAATTAGTAATAATTACCAATAATTACCAATAATTAGTAATAATTACCAATAATTACCAATAATTACCAATAATTACCAATAATTATTAATAATTACGAATAATTACCAATAATTAGGAATAATTACATATAATTAGGAATAAGAACATTATTACATTATTAGTATATTTTATTATTAATATTAAAATAATATAATTTTCTATATTATATACAATTATCCTTTCATCTATGTGTTTTCTGTCTCCACATGTAATATTTGCATTCTTTTTCAAAATTATCAACCTACTCACCAATGGAGAGGTGAAAGTGAATGCAAATATTACATGTGGAGACAGAATGTTAAACACACAGATGAAAGGAGAATTGTATATAATATAGAAAATTATATTATTTTAATATTAAGAATTTAATATACTAATAATGTAATAATGTTATTATTATATAATTAATATTTATGAAAAAATAATATTAGTATTATTAAAATAATAAAAAAAATTATATAATATTAAAATTATCAATATTTGTAACAGGATTTGCTTTATTCTCAACATATTCCATTCTTAAAGGGTCAATTTTTAGGTCTATCTCAATAAAAAGTTTGCGTCAGTCGTGTATGATGTAAACTTTATAATTATCCTTACTTGAGTGTTTTTTCTAACAAATTATTCAAAACCAGTAATGCTTTTATATTTTATAGAAAAATATGGAACAACGAGTTCGTTAACAGTCATTTTTAGATGACCGCATATGGATAAATCAACGTAGAAATCCAAACGGTTCTGGTTTAAATCCAGTATATATAGAGGGTGTGGAGACTTTTTTATCATTTTCAGCATCAAATCCAGAATTTGTTTCAGAAGGCAAAATTAAATGCCCTTGTAGAAAATGTGCAATGAGAATGTTTGACACATTTGACAAAGTGGGGGGACATCTCTTGCATTTTGGTTTTCAACCAGATAATGTTTTTTGGTATCAACACGGTGAACGCAGTTCCAAAGTAGGTGATACCAACTTGATTCCAGATCCATCCCGGTTTCAAGATTTAGTACATGATGTTGTAGGTTCATCTGTTCAACATATAGAAACTCTAGATGATATAGCTTCAAATCCTGAGTTGGCACCGTCTGAATTTTATGAGTTGTTGAGGTCTGCTGAGGATGCATTATATCCTGGTTGCAAGATGAGAAAATTAGAAGCAGTTGAAAAATTTATGGCTATCAAATCAGATAACGGAATGTTAAACACCTATTTTGACTAGATATTTTCTTTGCTTAACACACTGTTACTCGAAGGAAATGTTTTGCCTGAAAATTACTATGAGAGTAAGAGGCTGGTTTGAAATTTGGGACTTACTTTTCAGAAGATTCAAGCATGTTCAAATGACTTTATTTTATATTCTGGGGAAAATGAGTCGTTGGATAGTTGTCCCACATGTGGGAAACTGGGATATAAAGAAGGGCAACATGGGAAGTCTGGTTTGATTCCTGTAAAATAGTTGAGATATTTTCTTCTTACATCCAGACTTCAGCATTTATTCATGTCTAAGAATACATCGACAATGATGTCATAGCATAAAGAGAATATTTCAACTGATAAAATCTTGAATCATCCATCCGATGGTGATTCATGGAAAAATTTTAATAGAGTGCATCCATCCTTTGCTTTAGAAGCTAGAAATGTTCGACTGGGCCTTTCCATTAATGGTTTCTATCCGTTCGGATCTTATGGTAGTCAATATTCATGTTGGCCTATTTTTTTTAACTCCATACAATTTACAATCATGGATGTTGATGAAGGATCTATATATCTTTTTGACTTTACTAATTCCAGGACATCCGAAGAAGAATATTGATGTTTATTTGAAACCATTGATTGATGAATTAAGTTTATTGTGGAGTACTGGTGTCAGTACATATGATGTTGCTACGAAACAGAATTTCATACTGAGAGAAGCATTGATGTGGAAAATTAGTGACTTCTCGGCTTATGGGATGTTATATGGCTAGAGTACACATGGTCAAAAATCATGTCCTTACTGTATGGGAGAGAACAAAGCATTTATGCTCATTCATGGAAAGAAACCTTGTTATTTTGACTGTCATCGCAGATTTCTTCTAGCTGATCATAATTTTTGCAGAAACAGATCTCATTTCAGAAAAGGATCAGTTTAAAGGGATGAACCTCCAAAAATGATATCAGGTTCGGAGTTAAAATCAGTTGTATTTTCATTACCTCCCATCACTTTTGGTCCCACAATAAACCAACAGAAAATTTCTGGTTTTGGGAAAGAACACAATTGGATTAAACATAGCATATTTTGGGATTTTCCATACTGGTCTGATTTGTTGGTCCATCACATGTTGGATGTCATGCATATTGAGAAGAACTGTTTTGATAATTTGTTTCATACAGTTTTGGATACGCCAGGAAAGAGAAAAGACAATGTAAATGCATGTTTAGATCTTCCCCAAATTTGTAGGTGTCCAGAACTGGAACTATTTGAGAATGTCAGAACAGAAAGGTTTCTGAAACCAAAAGCAACTTATACATTGTCTAAAGAAAAACGTTTATTATTTTCTCAGTGGATTGCAGATTTGAGACTTCCAAATGGTTGTGCTTCCAATTTGGGTATATGTGTAAAGATTGTTCATATTACTGGATTAAAAAGTCATGATTGTCATGTTATAATGGAAATACTTCTACCCATTGGATTAAGAGGTCTGTTGAATTCTGTGATTTGGGATTCCATAACAGACATGTCTCATTTTTTTCGGGAAATTTGTGTGGCTACAGCAGATTATGATGCTCTAGGAAAACTTGAAGAAGATGTTGTTGTAATTATATGTAAACTGGAAAAAATATTTCCGCCGTCTTTCTTCGACTCAATGGAACATTTGATGTTACATTTGCCATATGAAGCCAAATGTGGAGGTCCAGTATAGTTTCAATGGATGTACCCATTTGAATGATGCATGAAAAAATTGAAAAGAAACGTACGTAACAAAGCATCTGTTGAAAGATCTATTGCAGAAGCTTATTTATAAGAGGAAATATCTTTTTTCTGCTCCCATTATTTTGAATCTAAGTATCCTTCAAAACACAACCGAATGGGACGGAATGAGAGTAATATTGATGAAATCGACAATCAATTATCTGTTTTCAACCAGCCAGAGCTTGGTTTTGGTGGAGTTTATGAACGCTGGCTTTCAGATGATGAACATCACAGAGCTCATACGTATGTTCTGCTCAACTGTGAAGAGATGACATCAGTTGTACTATAAGTGTTTATATCACTTATTCTATCATTTATGTTACAGTAAATAACTTTGTTTTTTATAGGTTGTATGATAATCATATCAAGAAACAAATTCCAAAAATTACAGCAGCTGCTCTTGAAGAACACTGACAGAAATATTTCTCTCAGTGGTTTCAAAAACTGGTAACATAATTTCATTATCTTTTAGAAACTCATTCAATGTATAGATTACTATATTGATAATTATTTCAAAAAAATTCAGGTGTCTGGACATTCTGATAAAATTGACAAACGGCTATGTATATTGAGTAACCCACCTTCCAAACTTGTTAAAACTTATAATGCATATGTCGTGAATGGATTTAGATTTCACACACATGCATATGGGGAATCAAAAAAAACAATGAACAGTGGAGTTAGCTTCAGAGGATCTCATCATCAAGAAAATGAAGTTTACTTTTATGGCATACTTGATGAAATCATTGAACTCTGTTATCTTGGACAACATTAGATAACTATGTTCAAATGTCGGTGGTTGGATATAGAGAGAGGCGTGCGTGTTCATCCGACTCATGGAATCATCGATATTAAATGTATAAGTTTTCTCGCAGTAAATGAACCATTCTTATTGTCTCAACAGGCACATCAAGTTTATTACGCAAAGTACTGTGCTACATCAAGAGAGTTGACTGATTGGTGGAGTATAATAAAAATCAAAATTCGAGACAATCAGTTTAGTGAAAGTGAATGTGCTTTCACTGATGTGCAAAGAATTTATGTTTTTCAAGAGAGTACTCAAAATCAATCTTTTTTACAAAGAGACATGAGTATCGATGACGACACCCCACATTTAAGAGTCTGTGATGACGATGATGTTAATGATGTCACATATGAATTTGAAATGGTAAGAGATGAAGCAACTAGATCTCAAATGGATATCGATGATGTTGAGGTGGAATATGAAGATGACATTGACATATATGAAGATGATGATGAAGATGAACACTGATTGAATTACATGGTAGTTATATACAATCATAACTAATATATATGTATATATAATAGTAATTATCAATTATTTGCTAACAACATTCACATTTTCTGTTTCAGATGGACGATAGCACATTTCGTGATTTGGAAGATGCTGACCTGCCTTTTGATGCGGATGAGTTGCTAGCAGATGACCCTCAGCCTGCAGGTGCTCTAGGGAGTACGCGGAGGGGGCGCGGTCTTGCACGATTGATAATTCATGAACCCGTCCCCGAGCGATGTCCACATCTTGGGTTTGATCTACACACACAAAGGTGTAATAACCTGTGTGATAACCTGTGGATTTGACTAAGATTACATTAATATATTCACATAATAAATGTTTATTATTTTTACAGTTTTCCACATATAGCAGTCGGACAGGGCAGTGCTATTTTGCGCAACTATTTCTCTTAGCCTTGGACCACATGGGAGAAGATTCCCATTGATGTGCAGCAGGCCATGTTCGGCCATTGGTTGGTACGTACGTAAATAAATAATTTTTATTTTGAAAATTATTTCATTTGTAACTTGATATTTTGATTTATTTGTAGGGTTTATGGTTCCGATCGAGGATACCATGCGTGATGCCATCCACGAGGCATGGGAGGTGGCCATGCGTGATCGCTTTCGTCAGTTTTTGTACAATTTAAGAAAATCTGCCATGAAGAAAGCAGGAGTGTCAGTTTTTGACGAGTCATGTAGAGCACACCGACCAGAGTACATTTCATCCCATGTATGAGATGGATAATGTGCGCACTCGTTGAATGATGCCTTTCAGAGGAGATCATCAGTGGGAAGGCAGAATCAGGGGAGACAGGAGGTGACTCATCGAGCTGGGAGTCGTACTTTCAGTATTCATAGACAGCATATGGTACATACATTATTTATAAATATTTTATATAACTATAAATATTAACAGTTTATTTTTTATTCTTATAGGCTATCGAGCACCCCGATATTACAGAGTACGACGTATATCGGAGGATGTATAGTGATCCTGCTACCGGGGAGCTCAGAGGTGATCATCAGCGTCACATCGTGGTCAATATTATTTGTTTTCATGTTTAAAAATTAACTGCATATAATATATTCACAATTTTAATTTTAAATTGCAACTACAGGAGTCATATGAGGCCGCAGCGTCACAGACCCGGCCGGAGAGTCAGACCGAGTCATCAGATCAGACCAATGGTCGTCAGTTTGATGAGGCGGCATGGATGTAGACCACCTAGTATGACTTCGAGAAGGGTTGGGTAGTTGGTATCAGCTCTCGGCTGACTCCTGGAGATTATTATGGCAGTGTTGCGATGTCGGTGTCCAGCTCGATAGGAGATTGTGCATCTTCTTCTGTAACACAGTATGAGGATCAGTTGCGATCTCAGACTGCACTGATAGAGAGTCTCCGACAGGAGCAGGAGCAGATGCGTCAGCAGCAGCAGTAGTATGAGGAGGAGCGTCGATGCCAGCAGCAACTGTACGAGGAGCAGATGAGTCAGTAGCAACAACAGCATCAGGAGCAGATGGAGTACATGCGCCCACTCACTCATGCTTTAGGGATGGAGTTTCCTCCACCAGCATCTGCAGATCCCCCCCCCCCTCCTTCCCCCCTCCTTCAGATTTCAGTTTGTTTTTATGTTATAAAGTTTATTAAATCAAAATATGATTTTTTTTTCTATTTGTAGTTTCTGTCTCATTATAAAATATTAATAATATTATATTTTGAAATAACAATATTAATATGAATAATAATATTATTTATATATTATAATATTAAATTATATATATATATATATTAAAATTTTATAATATTATAATTTAATTATATTTTTTTGTAATATTAGAATTATTTTAATATTTGAATGTAAAATAATTGTATTATATTTATATTAATTAAAAGAACTTATTAATATTTTTTTATTTATGAATTATAATTCTAATATTATTATATTAATTAAAATCATTTATCAATATTCTATTATTTTTTATTTTTGAATTATAATTCTATTATTATTATATTAATTAAAATAATTTATTAATAATTTATTATTTTTATTTGTGAATTATAATTCTATTATTATATTAATTAAAATCATTTATTTATATTTTTTTATTTTTGAATTATAATTGGATTATTATTATATTGATTAAAATAATTTTTTAATAATTTTTTTTTATTTTTTCATAGTATTTACGACGGGATACTGTGCCCGTCGCAAATAGTATTATTATTATATTGATTAAAATAATTTACTAATATTTTCTATTTTTTTTAAAATACTAATTGCGACGGGCCCATCGCAAATATGATTTTAAAAAGTTTTCACAAATATACGGACTAATATTTGTGACAGAAAGGATCGTCGTCACAAATAATACCTTTAGTGACGGGCCCATCGCAAATAATTGTTATTGTGACGCCGTTTTCCACGATGGGCTATTTGCGACGGGACCCCGTCACAAAAGCCTATTAGTGACGGGATCCCGACGCAAATGACCCGTTACAAATGCCATTATTTCCAGTAGTTCCCTGACACAGTAAATATTAAATATCTCCTAGAGTAAACACCACCTATCGAGCATAAAAACAGTCTCATAATTTTAATCTAAGGCCCCGTTCAAAATTTATAAAACTTAATGCCTGATGATGCTAAATTACGAAAACGCCCCTGGTGGCATTTTTCACAAAAGGCCCATGCCCATAAAAGTTACAACCCTCCTAGGGTAAACAACACATTCCGGACTCAATGGTCCCCTCAGTTTTTCTATCCGAACAACCTTTTAAGAGATACTTGAGTTAATCAATTAAACAAATAAATTAATTATTTTATTTATATTTTTAAGGTTCCGGTAATGGGCAAGGGGTCCCAATGTCTCATGCTGACATGTTCTATGTTGTTTCTAGGGTAAAAACCCCATTCCAGACCCATCCATACTCTCAGATTTAGGATCTAAACTACCGTTTATGAGTTATCTCATTTATTTGGCGTTCCCTGTGTGAATGCACTGAAAATATAATTTCGGCCACACCAGGGCTCATAATGGCACACCGTCTGAAGGCGCTGCTCTAGAATAACATCAAAAATATTCCAAAGTCTTTTATAGAAAAAACCGGGTTCTTATATCATTACCTCGTTCAATATTTTCATCCCAGAAAAGAAAAATCAGGGAACAACTCAGGGTACTAATCCCGCACCTGACTCTTCCATACCCAGAAGAACTCTTCCACAGTACCGCGTCACCTCACACAGACCAAAGGGTTTGATCTATTCATGTGGGGTCTTCCCTTGCTGATGACGTGCATAGGAGCCGGCACACTTTGTCTCAGGTGAGCCACGTGGGAGATGTCGTGCATCCAGTCACAACTTTGGGCTTGGGGCAAGGTGGTAGGGAACCTCACCACTCCTTTGCACGGTCTCAAATGGCCCGAAGGCTTTCGGGGGTATCTGACCTCCCTGATCGAACCCCTACGTCGCATGTCGTGATTGGAATCATCGTTTGGACCTGGGACAATTCCCAATGATTCCCTCTTTCAGAATATCCATATGGTGAAACACCCAAGGATATCTGGTCATGCAAGATTTCATAGTTGATGTCCCATGACCAAGACTCTCTTACACGCTCGAAAGGCATATGAGTCGCCACCATTGACTAAAGAGAAAGGTTCCACACATTCTATTCCACTAACATAGGGTTACACCGACACCCCGTGTCACCCTGGTAACAACTCAAGCAAGGATCAGGGAGAAAATCATATCACACACAGAGTCTAATAATTCTACTACAAAAAGTAGAAGAGCTATAGAGCATACCTTTTATCACCTCATGCTCTACATGATCGTAGACATCCAAAGCTTATGACTATCCATGGTCCCAACTGTCAGCTCCCGAAAACTGACGTGGACCGCCTGGTGGTGTTGTGAAGTCCTTGTAAGGTCGTCCTCAAATTCCATCACCTCCTTCTCCTATTCTAGCACCACATCTCTGGGCGCTACTCTGATCATGGCGTAGCCTCTGTCGTGGTGGTGCACCAACTACCTGCCTGATGTTCTCAGCATGCCTGGTCGGGCAGTCCCGTGCCAGGTGACCTCACCCATCGCAAGCATAACACTGAATCTCTCGGGGCTTCACTGGTGCCCTCCGGTGCCACTATGGTGTACGACCACGCCCATGATTCCAGTTATCGGAAAGCCACCTGCGTCGAGGTTCTCTCACCCGACGCCCGCTAGCTGCGGTAGACGTCTCAGCTCTGTCGAACCTGCTGCCACCACCAACTGTTGAGCGTGATAGGAAGCTCTCTGTCACCAGCACCTGCTCTATCACCCCGGCATGTGTGGGAATGGCCAAGGGTACTATGACAACACGAATCTCTCTATGGATACCCTGCTCGAACTTCTGCGCTCGGAAGTTGCCGTCGTGGACCAAATCCGGGTAAAAACATGCACGGTTTGCGAACCTAGTCACATACTCAGTCACAATCATCCCTTCCTACTGAAACTACAAGAGCTCCTAGATTCGAATGGAGAGTAAGTAGGAGGAGAAAAACTCCTAACAAAACAACAGCTAAAAGTCACCCCACGAAAGCGACGAGTCATCAGGAAACTGAGCCACCAGACTCCATCAACACCCAGCTGCTCCATGAAAAAGGCCGGCGGCCAAAGCCACCATAAGATCTGTCGAAATCCACACAAGCCTGAAAAGGTGAACCACTTTACAAGACAAACCTCTACTTCCTGAGGGTCTGACTCACCACTGAACCCCAGCGGTCACTATCGCTGGAACTCATGGAGTGTGCTCATCCTGCATTGAAGCTCAGTCTGCTTTGCTGAAGCTGTATGCTGCTCACCAGGTGTAGGTGCTGCTACCGGCCCTCCCGGAGAAAGGGACTCACATGATGGGTCCTAGACCGAGGCCCCATAGCTCACAGGGTCGCTATCACGAACCAAAGCCGGTATCCTGGCTGGGTGTCTTCGCGGAGACATCCTGAATGTTATCAAGGAGTGCCACGATCAGATGAGCATATATGTATATAATAGTAACAACAATGGGGAGCTGACTCAATAAGGACAATCAAGAATCAACCCTATGTGATGCACAAAATAATTTTCCCCTCAACGGGTGTCTCAGCATGCCGAGTTGACAAGCGGGTCAGTAGGGTTCTAGTAAATGTATATGTCGGCCGCCACACTATCACTAGACTCCCTGGCCTGAGAGCCGCTCTCGAGACACGTTGACACCGTTGCCCTAAATCCCAACCAATTACTTTTTAGGGGTGTCTGAACAATGTCCCAAGGAATGAACCACGTTTGATAACACTTTTTCACGACCCGAAACTACCCGGGCTCGAGCCGCAACTACCCCAAGCCTGCCTCCATAGGCTAGGGGTTGGCAACAAGTGCCGAAGGCTAAAAAACTCAGGGAGGACTTTTCCTGAGTACCTGTACACACACACACGCATCCCACTCAATGAAGAAGTGTAGAGTAAAAGGAAAGGAAAAGTACTAAATGCTATAAATAATCCACAAAGTGCATCGACCTCTAAATAGTAAAAAGCAATTGTTGAAGGTAAACTGAAAAAAGGGAAAAACACATGCCCAAATAGAAAAGTGCCACAACCCGGCAACAGGTAATGAAAAGTAAAACAGCTGGGAGAGTCCCACACCTGGAACCCGACTATGACCACCATACGTGGTCCAAGCTCCCGAACTCCTAATCTCCACTAAAGTCACAACCAACCTGTCCGTCGTCTGCATGGGGACAACAAGTGTGGGAAAAGCCCAAGCCGGGGTGAGTATAAAAATACTACGTAGGATGCCCCGAAGGCTCGAGGGAGAAGCAAAGGAGGTACTGAAGAGGTGAGTAGTAGATCGAATCCAGGAATGTAAAGGAGTTCAACAGAGAGTGCAGTAAAGATTACAACTCAACCCAACAGGAGGAAGAAAGTAGACTCGTCCAAACACAAGGAGCTAGAAACGGTGAGAATATGAACTTCTTGTCGAGTCATCGCTACCTATAACATAAGACTAGGCTCGTCCAACCACAAGAAGCTAGACATGGAACCACGTGGAATACCTTGCACGTATTCACCTCTCCTGGAAGGAGAGTAACCAAAACCCAAGGAGTGGGTACTGGAACAGGGTATATACATAACCATATGCTAAATCAAGAAGCTAGAACAAGATCGTAAGGGGATCTCCATCCCGTAGCTCAACCCAAGAAAGTGAGTAGCCAACAGTCCTAGAATTAAACACCACTGATGCCCAGTATCTATACGTCTGCTCCAAACTGCAAGTTAAGGGGCTCAAATCACCGCACCTTGACACTATCTTCTTTGGGTGGCACTGACTCGCCTGCATAGTCTTAGATCGCGTCACAAGGACGCGTCTTGGTGGGGAAATCCCCCCTCGTACTTGAGAGCTCTAGGGGAGCGTAAAGCCACACCTCATTACTATCACGCAGTCGAGAGGTCTTCTCAATGTCGATGGGTTCCCACTGCCCACCCCACGAATGGGTAATCCGCTCAAGGGAGACCTGGAACCACTCTAGCCATCCCTACTGGATGGTACCCCACTAACCATCCTTACTGGATGGTACCACACTGGCCATACCTACTAGATGGTACCTCACTATCCATCCCTGCTAGATGGTACACCATTGGTAATCAGAACACGTAGAGGGAAACACGCCACAATAGATCATAGAAGGAAGATATGATCTAGATACACAGCTAGGGAGTCTGCGTCTAGGGCTCACTGGAGGATCTGTACCCTACTGGAAACAACCTCCTGGGTAGAGGATTGGTTCCCGTGTAATGTGTTGGTCACACAGATACCCAAAGAACCATACTAGGGAATACGAAAGGATGTGAGGATCTCCCCGGGCCTCTCAAGTTGATACATGATCCAATCCACTGAGTCTAATATCAAAGCAGACTGAGAAAACTCACTCCAGAATGTGGGAAAACACCCACACTATACGAACGCACGTAATCGTAAATGATGTCGCAGTCCTGTGAAAGGGACACAACACTAAAAACCCCCTGAGCTGAAGGAATGGGGGAACCTAAACAACTCTGCCAGTCAAACCATCGAGAACAGAACCAGGGAAAGCCACTCAACCCTGCAGGTTGGAACAATCGAGAACAAGAGGATCCTCTACATCATGAGAGGTTAAAGGTACATAGAGTAGAACAAAACACACACATGGGACCCACACGATGTGTGGCCCAAACTCACCTCCAAACCAAGCGCACAAATGTTCTCAGGTAAAAACTACAACATATACCTCCAAGCATTCTCATATACTCCCAGAGTATACCACATCTCTAGCCCAAAGGCTATCATGCACACGACACCCAACATCAACGTGAAGGGAAAAAACGTAATTTCGCCAACCTGATTCCTCCACGGACCTAGCACGGCCAACCACATATCTTTAGACACTAACTTCACTCTCACAGGAGTGAACATGATCACATGCCATGGGTTATCTACAAACACCAAAGTTAGAACCGCCACTTGTACATCTGTCATGCTTCCACATATGAGATCTTGAAAGAGACTCCACACATCCAAACAGATCTTACCATTGTAATGCACCCGGAAAAACATGCGAGATCGAAAATTTACTCACCTCCAATAGACATTCGACGTAAAAGTCGCTCAACACTGCTTTATGCCTGAATGACGTCCCATGGTATGGAGCCACGACCCCAAAAACAGTCGAGCGCATTGCAGCATTGCGATCCTCTTGGGAAGAAACATAAAATTGACAGATCACTTGAGTGCATCGGATATCTAGAGAAAAAGATTCATATTTCCAAACCGCACACGAGTGGTGCTACGTGGGACCCACATACCTGTCCTGAAGTGCTATGAACGGATCGCACCATTGCGATCTTCTCGAAAAAGTACACAAGATTGACTATCCATTTGTCCAAAATGGACACCTGGTGATAAAGATAGAAATCACCACCAACTCCCAAACGACCCTCATAGGACTCGCACAACCATGGGGAATTAAAGTGGGCAGATTACACCAATCTAATTCCCTTGGAAAAACACCCAGAATCGACTGCTCGCACGCCATGAACGAACGTCCGATGAACAAGTTACAAAACGCTGCTCACAGTTTAAAAGACGGGACGTGGGGCCCACAACTCAACTCTAGATTCAACACCCAAGAACCCCTTGGCAATATTTGACTTGACACCAGGGTCACAACTACTCTGGCGACGCTCAAATTGGACATCAGATGTGCCTGCGCCATCCAAAACAAGAACTCCCAGAAAAACGTCAATCCACTTAATCCGCGTGTTGTGCCTCCGAGCCCCAATCTCGGGAATTGAAAATTCCGGAGACCATATCAAAACTTCTATCTCGATCACAGGAACACGTTTCCATAGACATCATGTGAATCCGATTTACAGTTTGAATTTTAGGAGCATTAAAAAAATTAGGACGAAAATAGGTGGGTTGGGCTGGTTCGGCCGTCCCACCTCGCGTCAGGACCGGCTTAATCCGGTCCAACATGACTCCCCACGGGACCCGCAGGTTGCGGGTCCCTTTCATCATCTGGGGTTCGACGACCCCGGTCTTTTACGTCAACCCGGCCGGCAAATCTGGCGGGCACTCCCCGAGTCGCGCGCCCTCCCCCGACACCTCCACTCTGTCACGACGCTGCAGTCAGAGCCCCCCCCTCCGTAGCCACATAACCGCCTCGTCGACCGACACCCACAGTCACTGCCCACCGTCTGCCTGAAGGGAGCCTGCGCCGCCTGCCGCCTGAAGACAGGCCGCCGCACGCCGCCGCCGGAGCTCGGCCATGCCGCTGGAAAAACTCCATTTCGACATGAAAACTTCGACAGGCCACTCGAGGCTCCCCGGAACTCAGATTTTCGATTCGAAAAATGATTTGGGAAGCTCGAATCATTATCTTCTCAACCACATAATTTCCTCAACAATATGACAGCATAACAACACCATATTTTCCATTAAATGATGGGTTTGGGTTTTAAAACTCAAAATGAACACCGCCTACCTGCAAGGGCATATCCCGAAGCTTCGTCGCACGTGCTGCTACCGCACCCGCCGCTCGATGCCGCCTTGATAAGAGGAGGGAGGTTGTGGAGGATTTTGAGAGGTAAGGGTTGAGGGTGGTGGGTTTTTTCAGGGGGTGGAATGAGGATGGGTGAGAGGGAGAAGAGAGTTTAAGTATTTAAACTCTTTTTAATTAAAAACTCGACCCCTGAAAACACCCACGTCTAAAAGCCCCGACGCGGTCAACATTAAACCTCCCCAAGAGTAAACAACACCTCCCGAGCACAACGGTAGTCTCAGAATATTAATCCAATGCCCCGTTCAAAAGTTATAAAACATAATGCCGGAGGCTGCTAAATTACAAAAATGCCCCTGGTGGCATTTTTCACAGGACGACCGTGCCCATGAATGTTACACCCCTCCTAGGGTAAAAAAACATTCCGGACTCAACGGTGCCATCAAATTTCCCATCCGAGAAACTGTTTAAGAGATACTTGTGTTAAGACATTAAAGGAATAAACTAATTATTTTATTTATCTGCTTAATGTTCTGGTAACGGTCGATGGGTCCCAACGTCCCGCGCCGACATGTTCTATGTCGTTCATAGGGTAAACACCCCATTTCAGACCCATCCGCACTATTAGATTTAGGATCTGAATTATTGTTTAAGAGTTATCTCATTTATTTGGCATGCCCTGTGTGAACGCACTAAAAATCTAATTCTGGCCACACCGGGGCTCGGAATCGCATGCCGTTTGAAGGCACTGCTCTAGAATAACATCAAGAATATTCAAAAGTCTTTTATAGAAATAATAGGGTTATTATAGTAATAAAAATTCCATGGAAGTTAAATGAACACACTTTCCATTTAATAAATTAACTTAGAATAAAATACAAACATGGATTTTTCATACTAAGAATCCTATGGATAAAAACAATTGAATTCAGAATGTAGGAAACAATTAATTATTAGATGTCATGTATCTAGAACATGAACCACTATAGTCTAGACCTTTCAAAAGATGGTTTAATCTACATGTAGAAACTTGTTTAATGTTAACTTAACTAATATTTTCCATGAGACTACTGATGCATTGAGGGGATATCTATAACCAGCCCCCCAAAATGTCATCTAGTCCAAATAATTTTGTATATATCAATGAATGATCCCATGTTTTTCTTGAGGTACATATCTTCTTTTTTGGGTTAATGTTTTTTCTTTCCTTTTTTGATTAGACCTTAGGCTAGGCCATGGTCTGGGTGGGTTACTTTTGGGAAATAAAAGGGAAAATAGGGTGAAAGTTGGCTGCATGCCTCGTACATGTCATGTATTTGATCTACATGCCATGTAAATAAAGTACACACTATGTACTTGGATGTCAAGACATGTATCCAGCCTGGCTCAAAAAAATAATTGGAGTACACGTCGCGTACTTGAAGTACATGTTGTGTACATTTCCTTTGGTTTTTTTAAAATAGGTAGTAGCTCATTTCTTTTGACCAAACCTTATATTTTTAGGAATATAATAACAATTAATAATATAATATTTGTTTTAAAAACTATTTTATGCCAATTTTGACAAGTTTTGGTAATTGATTTTTGTGAAAATCATAAGAGCATGATTAGTTCGAAAAATATTAATTAAATCAATAATAACATGTCATAGTAACCTATAAAATTAGTGTAATTCATAAAATGTCTCAAATTACATTTATTTGAGTATTTATAATATCAATTATTTTAATATTTCATTATTTAGGTAATTACTACATCACCATTGTGTCATAAATAACATAAATTATTTAATGTCTAAAAATTATAAATAAAATACCATTAGGTAGGAAATTTTATAAGCTTTATAACTAATATTTTTAGTGGAATTTATCTTATTTATAACCCTATATTAAAAGTGTTTTAGTTATTAAACATTGATTTTAAATATTTTAACTCTTCTTTAAATAAATTAATATTAAATGTCCTAATCTAATCCAAGTGAACCTAAATGGTCATATTTTTTTCCTAAGGTTATTTTTGGTCGAATTAACTTATCCAATAGAATTAGTACATGTGTTTGGGTAATAATAATATCATTTTCACCCTTAGTTACCTTATTTACTTTTAACCGTGGTAAATAAAAGTAAAAAGTTACTATTCACCAAAAATTATTTTTATCTTATTGAACCACATTTTTCTACTTGATATTAACCGTGTCTCTCAGATTTTCGAAATTCCACTCACAGAAGCGGTAAAATTAAGTTTTATGTAAATTTTCAAATTCTCTTAGGAGGAGGGTAAAAGACGGTGAAAAGTTTAATAAAATTTTAATATATCTAAAATTATTATAAAATTACTCAAATGAATTACATTGAACTTCTATAGGTATTATGTATCAATTTTGACCTAAAATAAAATAAATAATTATTTAAATAAAAAGTAAGTTTTAAATAGTAACCTAGTGTTTTCACTATTCATAAAAAATTTAATGTTTTCAGAAAAATACCAAAAATTCCCCCTAGGATAATTTCAATATTCTGAATCCAAAAATGAAGTCCATTTTGAAAGATAAAATTTATAAAATTTCAAAAAGTGGTTCATACTATTCATAATAGCTAGTTCATAAAAATATTATAATAATATCTCGTTTAGTGAAACTTGGTATTGTGTATAACACACTCTATCGTGGAAGGTCACGGTTGCGTGTAATGCAAGATTCATTTGTTATTGCATATAATAGAATCCATCCATATTTCATTAATACATTGAATATATATACATATACACTCAATTTTGCGTAAAATAACTTCTATCAAACGAACTTGAAATTGTGTGTAACACGATCCAAGATTAGTGTTTTTATACTGCAAGTTAATACGGTGTTGCATATAGAACAAGTTAATTTTTGTGTCGTGTACAACAAAAGAAATCAATGAAATTAGAAATAATAATTCTCATAAAATCTTTGGCTGTTAGAGAAGGGATATAATATATTATATTAAAACAATAAAATTAAATTATTTACAAGATTATAGAGTTTTTATTTTCTTATGGTTGAATTAGATATGTATAAAATGGAATTAGAAAAGAAAATAAGAGATTTCGTTTGAGAACATTACCTCTTGAAAAACACCTCCTTAAGAGACCGCTTGAGGTCCTTCGATTTGTAATTTTTTTTGACCAGTAGGACTTATATGTGGTTATTATAAGGATTAGAGTTTTTTAGGGATTTGGGGAGCTTCATGGATTTTTAAGAATAATGGTGTGGTCAGCGGAGGTATTTATACTTGTGGAGATGTGATTTTAAGTTATTAAATAATGATTATTTTATATTTAAAACCATCCACATTGAGGTGGAATTAATTTTCAAGAATTTAGATTATAAATAATATTTTTAAATTCATATAAGGTTTAATAGATACCTCATACACCCATTATATATTGTAATATTTTTTATTTAAATCCATTAACTCCCAACTTTAAACCGTTTCATTATTTTACCAATACTGCGGTAAATATTTATTTTTAACATTGTAAATTTTTTCTTCTAAAAATTGAAAATGTACCTATTAAATAATCCGAACCTCATGATCAAAAATATTGGATCCATTTTAAAAAATTCACTTCAAATTTTTTGAAAAATTATATTAACAATTATTCTTACAGACGTAACGGGATAGCCTGCTTTTAATGTGAAAAAATTCAAAAGTTTTCAATGTTTTTATGTAAAATTTAAATTTTAAATTGATTAAATGACCTAAATTGGATTTTTTGAATTATATTTGAACTTTTTTGAATTCAAAGACAATTTAAATTATAATTTATCATCAAAAATTATTTATATGAAAAGTCAGTATTCAATTAAAATTCAATTTGTTCACAATTCACCCAAAATGAAACTTCTAGGAAAAATTTGAAAAAAATAACTAAGGTAATTTTGATATTAACTTCTCAGAAATATATTTTATTTTTTCAAATAAAATTTTAAAATGTGTCAAAATTTAGTTTTAAAATAGGTGCACTATTAAATGGTTGCAAAGTGGCCTTTTGGAACAATATAGCCTTTATACTGAAAATATGATTTATTATTATCTTAAGTATATCAAAAAATTTGGATTATTTTAAAAAAACATTATTCAATATATAAAATATAATTTCATCAATATATTTCAATAATAGTGATTAATTTAATTTATTATGATAAATTTCTATTATGGGCATAAAAATAGTTTTTTTATAAGAACACATCATTTATGTTCAATTAATTATTATATTCATTTATAATTAATTAATAACCAATGAATTTATTTTCTAAAATTGTTTAAAATATATTTTTCTAATTTATATAATCTCATTCATTTTCTCTAATTTAATGTCTATGTGATAATGTCCATGTTAATATAATAGTAAATTGTGGTTTGTTTATGATCGGTGTTGTATGGAACATATGCTATCAAAAAGATTAAATTTGAATAAAATATATATATGATAAAATATCATGGAGTTACATAAAAAAATAGGATATGATACTCATAAGCCAAAATTCATTTCCAGATGAAGGAGATATGTGATGTTGATGTTTCCTCAAAAGGAATAAAGGTGTATACAATATGTTTTAGGACCCACACACATTGTGCACTTGCTCTATCACTGGGTTTTGTACCTATGTTACATGAATCCCTACCCATGTAGGTATACATAGTGTGTAGAGGGTCTACACAGTGTGTAGAGGGCCCACACAGCATGTTCGAGCTGACCGGGGTCCTGACCATACTCCCCAGTGGTGTCTTTGTATCCTACCCATGTCGGTATACATCGGTACACAATGTGTATCTCCATTGATGGGTTTTTATGTGTATCTATACATGTATGTTTATATCTAAATATTATGTGTTATTCGACATTCTTGTGTCCATTTACCCTAAGAGTTTTGTCTGTGTATCTATCCATGTCTGTGTATCTCTACATATGATGTGTACCTAGACATTCCTATGTCTATATACACCAGGAGTACATACCGATCCACGAGTATATTGTTAGATGACATGTTGGGTCCCACGTTCCATTTAATACTTATAATTATACAAAACACGAATCACCATAGCTGGGTCCCTACACATCATATATTATATAGACTAAATTTCGTGTAATTATATTTTTCACAAAAATTATGATTTATGCCTGATCATTCCAAAATTGGATCCTCCATCATGGATCTCACCTATATCCACCAGAAATACAAGGGGAATCAATACAATTGTCATTTCTAGCTATCTATTGGTTAGAAATTGGATTCTGATTAGTGTCGATGGTTCACCATATTCCCTGCCCGCCTCCCCCATGCCTCCATCATCTTAGTTCACATATCCATGAGAAACATCAATCGTTGTACCATCGTTCCACCCCAAATTGATCATTTATGATTTATCTATTCAGTTTACATGAATTCATAATTAATCTAGGGGGTCTGATTGGGTTTGGACGAACCTGATAATGTCGAATCGTGATATCATGGTCCAATGATGACTTACATGAAAAAATATTAAGGGAAAGGCATAAGAACAAGGGGTCTAACAAATATTGAAAATAATTCCTAGAAAATGGATATTATTGGGATTATCCAAGTGAGAAAAAAATAGAATGACCAAATAAACCGGTACACTAGATCATACAAAGGGTTCAAAATTTATGAAGATCAGTGAATTTAGAAATATCATGATCAATCATTTAATAAAATGAGGTAGAATACCAAAATGATTGTACTTACCAAGATATTAGATCATTATTCATCTATGTAAGTTCTTACTAATTATATATAGGATTAATTTTGTTCAATACACTTCGATCTACTTCTATATGGAGATTCATCATCATCAGATTTCAATTCTCCAATGATGGGGATGAAGAACATCACTCGATCCTC
Organism: Viscum album; assembly: GCA_963277665.1. NCBI lineage: Eukaryota > Viridiplantae > Streptophyta > Magnoliopsida > Santalales > Viscaceae > Viscum > Viscum album. The sequence goes on along the minus strand of OY728165.1, from coordinate 1,327,732,051 downwards.
CAAGGGAGTATGCATATAAACCAAGAGATATATCCATAACAATATATTTATATGAGAATATTTCTATGTCATATAAAATAAATAAATAAATAAATCAATCAATTAATCCATTAAACATACTGCCAACAATCATTTTATCCAAATTCCCTACACCAACCTATTTTAGATTAGGCTTGTGGTAAACATCACTTTCTACGTTGAACCATGGAATCAAGATTATGTTCTTAGCCTATTTTTATGATTCTTCCCTTTTAATTTTAAAAAACTATGCATTACCAATTTAAATATATTAAAAACTTTGAAAAAATTATTTTTGACCACACCAGTCCTCAGAATGACACATCGTCTCACCGCCTAACTCTGAAAATATATGTAGGAATATTGTAAAGACTTATAAGGAAGAAATAAGGTCTCTATAAAAACTATCAAATATATATAATAGGAAAATAATAAAATTAATATGGGGGTCTACTACTATCACTAATTCTCATCGCATCTCAATCACTAATCCTAGTTGAGATTCTCTATCTCAATCACGAAATACTAAACATATTCCCTACCTGAACATAAAAACTTTCTTTGTATTCTTAAGTGAAAACGTTCCAAATCCACCCAAGAATGATCTGAACAAAAATCAGTATTGGGTAACCAAAATCATCCATAATGAGTATATATAGTGTATTAATGTTGTAATATTCTCAATATAAACAAAATAAACTATCAATGTATAATAAAATAAAAATCTTTGATCCTTATATTATAAAATTTAATATGGGATGTATATACCTATTTGTTCCATTAACTATGTGCCTTGTATAATTTTATATAAACCATATAGGGGAACCATACCTTACCCTAATAACACTTTAAAATGTCACCCAGAGAAACCATGTCCTTCCCTGATATCATTGCCTGAATATCCTACATGTTTTCATTTGTGTCAGATGTGTCTGAGAAAAATACATCACTGATGGAGAACCAATCCTAAACTGGAACCATATATAAATAGAAACATGGTAGATGATATTTTCTAGAACCATATATAAATATATATAGAATATAATCAGGGGTAATGATCTCTCCCTAGAATATAAAGATACAACCTAGGGTGATGGATGTCTATCCTATGATCCCTAAAAATCCTACCAAAGAGGATCCACATCTAACCCTTGAACCATATAAACATATATCCAGGGGTAACATCCCCAACCCAGAATGAGGTACCAAGCCTCCATTAACTAATTAACATATATTACCCATCTCTTGAACCTTATATTCACATATAATATATATATTTTTATATATTCAAATTACATATACCCATAGTTGTAGCTCAACTAGAACATCATATTGCTAACACACTGGTTATCCCACCCTACAACCGTAGATATTTTATAAATATATATAAATATATCACATAAACTAGGGTTAATGTCCTCTATAGAACCTCATGTCATTCTATAAAGGTTGGGAACATGACTAAAATCAACAAACAGAACCTAGAATGGAATCTCAAGCACATAAACAAGACCCCTAATATCATCCATACTTGAATAAAACTTCTAATACTTAGATTCTAATGTGACTCTTAAAATAGATATCACACACTTTCCTAAATCTACCCTCTCTAGGGTCACATGAAACTAGAGAACCCACAGAGATCCCCTAGATCACATATCTACTCGGAAACACTACAAAGGCTCTAATGTGTCATTCCCAAATCCAAGGACTAAATCCCATCACATAGAAGGCATAATTTTCCTTTGCACATTCATGATCTCATCATGGAAAAATCATCCTCATAAGAAAATCCATTTAAACACCACTGGATAGAGATGAACCTAAGACAATTACCTTCTCATTCCATCTATGGTAAATTCTCATAAACTAAACATATTTATATCCCTTGGAACTCAATTCCTCTCACGGAATTACCTAATTTTTTTTAGAATTTCAAGGAAAATCTCCCATCAATGGAGATACATTATATCACATGTAATAAAAAACATGCATATACAAAAAAGGAAATGTTTAGGAACCACCTAACTCATATAAGGTTATTTCATTAAATAAATCTCATCCATCGTCGCCCATTCTAGTCCAAGAAAAATATATTCTTTCAAACTCTTATATGAAGTAAATTATCAAAATCTATTAATTATAACAATTTATAATTAATTTCACATTTTAATTTAAATAAAAAAATCTCATAAAACGTCACATGGTGGAATAACATTGTCGAATCCACCTATGTTAAACTCGAGACAAGCACCAAAACCTAATCCCCAAACTCCCAATATTTATTATCAAAATAATCAAACCATTAAACCCAATTATTTAAAAAACACTAAATAAATAAATAAATAAACTAAACTTATTACAATTTTCATTCAATGGCATGTGATCATTATCAAAGGACATCTTATACCAATAAATAAAATCCACATCATTTTAGATGATTTTTACAATTATCTAGAGGAAATTATTTACAAATCCCAAGATGAAATCATAACAAATAAGTGGGTATTAAGGGAAGGAATAATGTGTGGATAAGGATAAGGGATTGTGTTTAAACTACTATATAATTCCAAATAAGTCACTCCACTGAAGGAGGAATATGTAAAACATTTTATTTCTAAAATCTTTTAAAAAAAATTATTTTATTTTATATATTGAATTACAAACTACACCATGTTAATTTTCCCTATATTCTACACTTGGTTAGTCTGTGTTATACATGACATTGAGTTTTAAAAAAACTACAATATGCACTTAATATTGTTATTCAAATGTGACCGTTATAACCAAGATATGAAACAAATAGATATTAATAGTAACAAAATAATTAAATATTATTTATAATTTTTTTATATAAATAAATCATATTGATTATAAATTACATAATTTTTTTCAATATAATTATATGTTTTTAAAATATTCTTTCTTGAAAAAAAATGTTTTTCTGTTATATCTTTTTTGTGGAAGATAGTAGAATTATTTTTTGACACTTTTAGAATTTTAATTTTATGAAATATAATAAATTTTTGAATCAACCATGTAAAAACTATCTTAGAATAAATATTATGTATTTTTTAGAAAAGATTCATTTTTTGATGAATACTGAAAAATATTGAATTTTAATTGAAAACTCCCTTTTAATTTAATATATTTATTATATTAAGATATATTTTTAACTGTGTTTAATGTAACATTAGTTCAACTATACATCCATTAATCCAATTTTGTTCATTTAAATCAATTTCATTTTGAAACTTGATATAAAAACATTTCAAACTTTTGAACATTTTCTTTTTAAAAACCCACATTATCATCATATCAATGCGTTTAATTTTAAATTAAAATTTTACTCTTATAATAATGGATTTTGAAAAAATAGGTTCCATAATTTGAATAATCATAATTTATATTATATTATAAGGAAAACATATTTTTTACCAAAATTAATAGTAAAAACAGTAAATAACTATTTATCACGGTTAGGGTAAATTTCATTTATCTAAATCTAAACTAAAAATATGTGAATTAAAATGAAAAATATTGTTGTACAAAATAAATTTTTTGAATGTATATAATCCTTATCTTGTATAAGGTTTTAATTGGATCTATTTTTCCCTTTCTTCAGGTGTTAAACGTTGGTACACTTTTTATTTTCAAAACCTACAACTTTTCCACTCACCTCACTTATAAAGGCCACACAATATCGTCTCCAATTCACACCTTCAAACCCTTTTTGGATTGGAAATAAAATGACCAAATAAAATTATAACATCCCTCTTACCATTCACAAAGCATTATTTTAGAAATAATTACAACCTAGGAAGGATTTTGGTGAAAACCTTAGGATGATACCTGAAAAATGAGGTAATGTTCAACAACATTATGTTTTATTTTATTTCTTCCTCCACCTACATCTATTATAATTATAAAATTATGATATAATAAAATCAATATATATAATATAATTAAATGTTTTTATGTTATGGTAATGACCAACAACCTTCTCCACTTCCCTCAAATGGTTATGATGTACTTAGAATGGGTTATAATTAGAAAAAAGGTTATTAACATCATAATATTGATTATTAAGTAGTTGATAAGTTTGAAAATTGTATGTATTAGATCATTATGAATATGATTATTAAGATTCACAATTATTCAAACCGTATTTCCTCATATATTTTACTCACTAATGATTTCATTTGGTGACTTTTATCCAATGATAACATAGATATCTGAGTGGATTTATATAGAGATGTTATAAGGTTAGTAAAACCCTCAATGCGTATAAATAATAATTCTAATATGATAGTTTATTTTATATAATATGTTATTCAAAAACATATTGTGATTTTTGTTAATATTCATGGATACTTTATGAATATATAAGGTATTATGTTATATTAAAAAGAAATATATTTTTATCATTATTTCATGTTGGACACAAATATATATATATACTAATATTTATATATATATAAATGTTAAATTACAATTTATCTATGAATATATGACTTTTAGTAAACCTGAATTTATGTTTTTCTTAGATTATTATAGAACATGAGAAAATATTAATGTTAAAATGTTAATTATTCTTGTATCAGGAAAGTAAATATTCCCCTAAGACATAGATTAGGTTTTTTCTATTGGTTGACCAATGATTTATACCATATGAAGTGTGTCACACTATTTCTTTGTTATATTAGTGGGTCGGGGTTCATTTTTTATTTTAAACTACCTACATTCAATGATATTTGTATCATGAGAACCATCATATATTGACACATTTAATATGGAAGACATTAAAGATAGTTAATCAGGGGGTTGCTGGGTATGATTCTCACCATGTCATCAGTTATAGCATAACTAAGATGGGATATATCATCTCATATAACGAGCTTGATATCTAGGCCCTCGATTGAGGTAGAATGGGGAAGAGTATGACCATACCTATAATATATTATTTTCTTATTTATCATGATAGAGGAATATGATGTGATCATCCACAAAGGATAATTCCATGTAAACAGTTTAAACATAGAAAGAAGTGAACATATGAGTTTTATGTGTGTGATTAATATAATTCAAGTCCCATGGACAATCAATGTCTATGAAAATGTTCTTATATAAAAATACAAGCTTGTATATAATATATCTAGTGGGAACAAGAATGGAGATACTTGTGTTTTATGAATATCATCCAATATCTGTTTGTATTTTGAGTAGAAGTAATTATTTTCCATAGTTTATCCTTTATATAATTTTATGGGTTTAAATATTGAAATTTGTTATCAATGCTTGAAATTTCTACATGTTTGAACAATATTGATGACTAGTATGGATTGATTTTTACATAGAGTTCATCTCTAAAATACATTTATGGTTTACCCAAAAGGTATTTTGGATGGGTATTCTTATGTTGTTGTAAATTATGTGATAAATAGAATTTTTTTGGAAGTGACATGGGTTGGTTTCCCAATCCATGCCAAAAGAAAATAATTAAAATGAAAGAGTACAGTGAAAACATGAGGTGTAGTCAACCTACACCAGCAGAAATAAACATACCTTCCACAAAATAGAGCAAAAAAGAAAACCCAGGCTAACACATAAAGCAGAACAGACTCTGAAAAAAAACGTGATATAAACCCAGATGGTCCAGCTTCAATCCCAATACTTCAAGAATAGCCTCCTGAAGTTCACTGAAAAATAGATCTTGTAACCCCAAAGCTCCATAGAATAAAAAATAGTCAATCCCAAGCTGAGAAAATATCCATAAAATCTCTTTCCTCCAGACATGCAGATCTTCAAACCAGCCTTCTCAAAAAATTAGTTCAGAACCAAAAAAAATATGACATCCTCAGCAAGCTTCAAAGGTTCTTAGAGGATAGAGAAATAAGCCATCAAACAGGATTGCATCTGAACTTGAGAGCACTAAACCTCCATTGCCAGGAGTGTACAGCAATTCCAAAGCTAAAGATCAACCCAGGAAAGAGCAGATGAATAAATCCTTCAAAAGCAGCAAGTTGTACAGAGCAGTCCATCCATTCGCAGTAAAGATGGACAGTGATTGCAGAATAGATTAGGCGGGGAGCAGGAAAGACAAATCTGATCAAAACCTCCCCAAACAACCAGAGAAGCATAAAAATAGTGCATCACAAAACATATTTCAATTCAGACCAAGACAGATTGAAACATCAATCTGGAGCATCAAATCAGATTTCCCAAACATCATGAACAAAGCAGTAAACCATGACAAAGAATGTCAAAACACCATCAAACAAAACCCTCCATAAAAACATCCAAACAAAAGCCTGAAGTCTGTCTGTATCTGTCATCCAGTAACTCATTGCTCAATACACCCATGAGAACAACAGTCCTAGTAATCAGGATATGAGAAAAGTATAAGATCCCAGCACAACTCATAACAAGAAAGAGTCTCCTCAATAACAGCCATAACAGGAGCAACCAGTCTCCAGAGATGCAACTATAAAACCCAGCTAAAGCAAAAGTGAACAGAAGGAAAACAACATGACCATTCTTATTGAGTCGACAAGAAAAAAGCATATCTTCTAAAAGAGAAACAACATGTAGAATCAAGAGACATCCAAACAAAACCTAAAAAAAATAAACAATGGAACCCAGGAGCATATCTTATTGCCAATCAATGCTCATGAAATCAAAATTTGGATCTTTGTTGAATTCCTCAGCAACTTTAATGAACATCCTCTTTCTAATGTCCAGGTAATCCCGAGTAGTTATATCACCATTTTTATACCTTCGAAAGGTATTTTTATCATTCTCCATAAACCAGGAATCATGTTCCTTAGGAAAATCCATGTCATTATCATATTGGTAAGCATCCCTATATGCAAGATCATTTTCATCACCTTCACTTGAGGAAGAGTCAGAACAATCCGAGGATTGTGAATAATCAGGTAGTGGTTTAGTAGGTAAAGGCTGTGGAGGAACCTCCAGGATAGAAGTTTTGGTCGCTAATGATCTTGTGATAACAGTTCTCTCATGAGTGACATTAGCTCTTTGTTTTCTAGTTTTCCTAGGCATTGGAGTAATGAAACCATTAGAGTCCACATTGGTTTTATAACCTTTCCTTTCCTTCCAATGCAAGGCTTCTCCCACATTGGGGGTCTTACTAGCATGCACATCAAAAGACTCATCAACCTCTAGTTGAAAAACAACATTACTCTCATTCCTACCTTTTCCAGTCACTTGATCCTCAGAAATTGAAGCCCCTATCATAATTGGATGAGCAACCTCATTCCTTTCATAATCAGGATGCTCTTGTTGCTTAGTGACAGCGAGAGCCTCATGCGCAAAATCTGAAAGCTGACATCCAGGTGCTTGAGAATTCAAACCCCTTTTATCCTCATCTTCTCTTTCCATGCAAACACCTTCAGAGGTCTCAGCCACAACTTTTTTCTTACCTCTATTTTTTCTATCCATTTTGAAGTTGAATTTTTGGGGCAAATATTTGTTTTTCCACAGCTACTTGAATTATGCCCTAACCTGCAACATAAATGACAGTAGTCCGGGACACATTTATAAATCACCTCTTGAGAAAAACCAAAGTCTCCACTTTGAATCCAAATAGCTGAGGGCAATTGTTGGGAGACATCAACTTCGACACATGCTCTTGCAATAGAGGGTCTAGAAAGTGTTTTTGTGGCATAATCAAGTCTCATCGGGGAGCCAATGAGTGGTGAAATAGAAAGCAAAGCACTTTGCTTGAATAAGTGTAAAGGTAATCCAGGAAATCCAACCCAAATAGGTACAATTGGAGATTCAGCAAGAGGATCAAAATCGGGGGTCCATTTAAGAATTCTCATTTGGCAGCCCCCAAAGGACCATGTACATTTGTCCCAAAGTCTATAATAGCTCTCAAAGGAATCAAATCGTAGCACAATGTGCGAGGAAGTGAGGAGACCGAGTTGAAATCCCGTAAATCCAATGACTTCCAAAGCAGATCGAAGAAATTTCAACGATGGCCTTCTATATTGAAACTTCCCAACCAAGACAAATCGGAGATCCAAGGAGAGTAAACTAACCTCATCGGTTGAGAAGGAGATGGTGAGTTAACCATGATGTCGATAGGTCTTTGGTTTGATCTAAATGTTCTGGACCGCATCAGCATACGCAGTAGAGTCTACGGACGATTTACCGGCAACAACTTCAGCGAAAGTGCGGAGATCTGCGTTAGGGTTTGCATCTCGCGGCGACGGGTTCGTTCTTGGTTCACGACGGGCCTCCCCCATCTTTCTCATTAACTCATTGAATGGTCAAACGTGTTGTATGGGTAACGAGGTATATGGCTGGCCTGCCCACCTGCGCACCGTACGCCCCCAGCTAGACCCAAGGTGGCCAACCCTTGGGCTTGGGCCAGTTCCCACGGAGTCGAGGGGACGAGAGGTTCGCTGACAAATGGTGCGCATTGCCTTTGTGAGGACTCGAACTAGGAACCTCAGCAACGGTTCACCACCGCCTTGAACCAACTCACCCAGCCCCCGCGGGCAAACGTGTTGTATGGGTAACGAGGTATAGGGCTGGCCTGCCCACCTGCGCGCCGCACGCCCCCAGCTAGGCCCAAGGTGGCCAACCCTTGGGCTTGGGCCAGTTCCCACGGAGTCGAGGGGACGAGAGGTTCGCTGACAAATGGTGCGCGTTGCCTTTGTGAGGACTCGAACCCGGAACCTCAACGACGGGTCGCCACCGCCTTGAACCAACTCACCCAGCCCTCGCAGGCTGATACATAGAAATGTTAATGATATATATTAGAATGAATTTTGGAAATTTCGTAAGGGGTTTTGGATACCGTTACAAAATATAATATATTCGATAAAATATGTCGTGATATCTTATTACGATGGTGAAATTTTATTACGAATCTAACGCTTTAGTGAAAGTGTAATATTGAGGGAGATCTCCATAAAGGATTAATCTCATATGATCAGTTTTTTCCATATAATATTGTACAAAATAGGTATATCATTTGTTATGATATATTATTTCATAACTTTATTAATTTTTCTAGTTTATACATTATGATAAGTTCATATCACAATTTATTGATGTGGATAAATAATCAATGTTGGTACATTTTAATTATAACCCACACTGACTATCATCAACGTAACTTATAGGGAATAATGATGAATTATCTTGATGAATTCATGTTTAGTCAATTGATAAAAAAGGTGTTTGTAACTAAGTTAATTAAATTGTATATTTTTTAATATAAAATTTAATCCATTATAACATAAGGAGTTTCATTTAGGTATTTATATGAATCCATTTCCATTAGGTTTGACGTGTTGTAACATGATCCAAATCTGGTTGATTCTCCCACTCCTTGAAGCTCCCTCATCCTCCTTTATTTTCCTTACGAGATAGTTGCATTTCATGGAAGATATGAGTGTCCCACCCATGTTACAGGTGATTTATTTTAATTCATGGGCACACAATGGTGAATGGAATACCTTGGATAATTTAGAGTGGTATTAAATGATCTAATATGGTGAATTTAATTGTTGTTGCTCTTGATGGTGTAAGGTACAAAAATATTATTATTCATCTTATATTTCCATGTCTTTTAAATAAATTCATGTGGTTCCTAGGATTAAGAGTTTATAATAACATTATATTCCATGATTAAATGTTAATTTACCCTAAAAAACAATAAAATAAACTTATCCTTGGTAGTTCATTAGATTTTTCTAAAATATTAATAAATTTAGACACTTTCCTGTAAGATTCACAAAAAAATAAACTAATTTAATCAAGGATCCTTTAGAATCCTCTATTATCATGTAGGTTCCATAGAAGATGAATTCTAGGGAGCAATTTTGTTATATAAAGATTAATATCAACTCCTAGATATTGAAAAATGTACCTAATAAATTTATAATACGAGAGTCTAAATGTGAAATTCAATAGATTCATCTTTATGCTTGAATTTTGTAATCTTGAAGCAACCCCTTGAGGTTAATAAAGTTATTAAATTTATAAAGTGAATTTACGTCCTTGTTAGCCATATATAATTCCTCTTTTTTTCTTAATAATGAGTTAAAAATATTTTTAATATTCCTCTAGTAGTTGGATAAAATAATTTTCAATTTGAAGGGTGATGATATATTATAATATACTATTTTAGTGTTCCATAACGGATGTGATATCTTTATTCTCAGTGGCTATATAATTTTTATTTTATACTAAATACCCATACATAAAAGAGAGGGATTGAAAATATGTAATCATATCATATAGTAATTTTATGAACATTTACAGGGAATCATCCACTGGATAGTAGAAATTGGGATCTCAAAAGCCAATAATAATTATAATATGTTAATCCTTCTTCATATAGGGGGAAATGTTGGTTAACCACTTAGGGTATTGGACCTCTTAGATAAGGCATAAATTTATAGAGTTTTTTACTTTATCCTCCACTATGGAATTATGTGATGGATAGACCGTTGTTTCTACCTAATTCTTACCATAATGATTGGCTAGTGGACCTAGTTTATATATGACTAATTTTGGTCATAATCCTAGTATTTCCAAGTAATTACAAATGAACACATAACATTTTTGTACGAGGAGTGAAAAATAGAACTCTTTTTCATTTAGATCCATGAACTAACTTGTATGTATATGTCTAAGATCTTCTTTAGTACCCAGATTCACTTTCCTTAAATCACTATTAATTTATAAAATTAATTCTTAAAAGTTGTTAGAGTCATTTACAAACTCCACATTACCCAAATTTGTGTCAGTGGATAATATTTCATTCTTCCAAACCCTAGTAGATTTTATTGGGCCTGTATTCCCATTATTACGGGTATAACTCTCAATAATATATGTATATTTCTCATGATCTATGAAAACAAAATATATGGTGGTAAATATCTCTAGAATCTTGGTATTTTGGGTGATATTCATTTTTTTCATCAAAATTTCATGATTGGATTATCATAGTGTCAGTTAAAATCGGATTTTATTAAATGTGGACCAATTGAGGCTCTATGTTTTTTTCTAAAAAACTGAGCCTTTTACATCCCCTTAGAATGGTGTAGTTCAAGAACTATATTTTTTCCCATCATAGGATAATAATTTGTTCATGGGGATTTCTTATTGGTTGGATAGATCATACGACTTCACATGTAATTCTTTTTTTCCCTATTTATATGAATTGGGAGTATAAAACAAATATTTATATCATTTCAATGTATTTTTGGGGTAGATTCCATTCTATTTGGGGATTTTATCTTTATAGATTTTTCTATTTGGGTAAATATACAATCCCAATTGACGTATTTATTATCAACGTATTAATTTTCAAAATAGATTAAAGGGGAACATTCTCTATAAATAAATCTAACATTACTACTGATAGTGTACATTAGACATTAATGGTGTAAGGTTTTTATAGTCATGTAAAGATGCATCTGGATCCTATTTAGAAAGGAATTGAATGTTGTATCCAAGATAAGAACTATAAACATTATATTTGACATGAGGTATCTAAATTGTTCACTTTTTCGATGGGTTTTTTTATCTTTTTTTATATCCTAATATTTTCAAATAAGATAAATCCATTTCTACTACCTTTAATTCAATGTGGAGGAAGGTTTTAGATGAAATAAGATTAATATCATATAATATTTTCAAGAAAAAATAATTGATATCTAGAACCTTTATATTTCAAGTCATGTATGGGGTTTGGTATATAACAACTTTATTCTTGTTATATGTTTTTCATTTTAATTCTTTAATTTCGTAGATCATATTTGGAAATTTTTGAATTTGTTTTAGAAATCCTCGAATGATATAATAGAGTTTAATGTTATAAAAGATGTGGAATTAAATAAATTATTATAGAAAGATCCATTGGGTACCCATTGGTATGGTAATTGTATCATTGTACAGGGGTAGAGATGTAGGTGTTATTGGACTAGCCATCAGGTGGTTGGTAGCAATTTATCGGGTACCTAGGATACTTCTAGGGATTTTTTTTAAAAATGGGTAATTTGGAATTGTCTTATTATAATTTTTTAGTTAAATAATATTTTTAATTTATAGATATATTGTTTAATAGAATACTCTTCTCTAATAAATTTATTTTGGTCTCTATCATGTTTGAGTGATTTAACATTCTTCTCTTGGAATACATTTGATTAGTATGAAGCATTGGGATCATCTTGGTGAATAATTTTAAAGCCATAACATTTTCTGAGATGTAATTGGGGATCATTTTACACCTTATTCAAATAATATTTTATTCTCTACGTTTATAGGTTTTATAAAATATAAGTGTATAATGAAGGATTAGGATAATATTCATGGTTTCAATTTTTTGTTTCGTGTGTGATAGCTGACCTAGTTCACTCTTTGTAATTTATCTATTTTACTTTATATTAAATGTGTAAAACTCATATGATTGAATTATTCGTGTGAAAATACTATTTTGAGAATTAATATCAACTAATTGAATATAATTTCTTAGAAATTTATAAATGTAAAATATATTTTACAATAATGTATTGGGATGGAGAAGGGAAATTACATTTGGTCAATAGTGATTTTATTAGAGAAATAGTGAAACAATTCTTAGTTTTGATTATGTAATTATTAAAATTATTAATGATGAATTTATGTTTGATGAATGTAATTATTGGGGTTGTTTGGTTGTGTAAAATTAGGTTTCACTAATATAAAAATTCATATTAATGTTTTATAAATTGGAGTTAATTGTTGTGAATTGGTTTTTTGATAATATATGTCTTTGGATTGGTTTTTGGTGCTGAAATACAAGTATTTTATGTGAAAGTATATGTGTAGTTGGATAAATATATATTAATGAATTATTCCAATTTAATATATTATTTTATTTTATTGTTGAAGATTTGAAGTTACAATTTATTGTGTTTGTGATTAAAACTAAATCTGAGTTAATATAAAGGGGTGAATAAGAGGTTGAATTATTGTTTAATTATTATTTAAAAGAAAAGTAGATTTAAGTGTTTTAAATGGGGATTTTCATATATAAATAACTTTCTATAATTTTATTTATACTGTATTAAAATAATATTTAGAAAGAAAAATATTTACATGTGTATTTGAAAAATGAATGAGTTATCTATGTGGTAGATGGTGGATTTCCCAAGTGGAAAAGACTCCCTATAATCCTACTTCGGAAATTCGTTCAAATCCATGTTAGAGTGAATATTCATAGGTACATTAGGGGTTCTATATCCGGTAATGTAGTATTTACGATGTGAGTGTACTGTAATAGGTATTATAATGGGATACTATAGAAGCAGTACTATTCATCCCAAATAGGATTTTGGGAAAACAAATAGGCCTATGGGACATCAAATTCATTCAGTCCATATGGTATATAGACCATGATGCACAAAACATCCCCCTTACTAAATAAACCCATATTCGACTAATTAGAGATAAAGAAGTCACCAAGGTAGATCAAATAGAACCCAAATATTGATAGATGGATATGGAAGTCACACTATTAGCCCATGTAGCTCAGTACATGGGTACTACATGTTTTTAGTAATTTCAAGGTGGTGGGATTGATACATAGTTGAATAAGTACTAAAAATCAGATGCTCTAGTGTATTTGGTTCCTTAAAATGAATTTAAGGGATTTTCCCTTTGAGCCAATAGGCCATGCAATTCTGGATTTATAAATTTGGGCCTTTATGTTATGTAAGGGTTACCTCTTAACCAATTTAAAAATGGGGATTATCCATAAATATATAAAACATATAAGGAATTCAGACCATACATTCTAATGACTTTTCAGTGTTTAATAACAATAAATGATTATCGGTCTATAGAACTAAAATAAACGAAAGTTTGGATATTTCATCATAACACTTTTTTTGTGAAATTTCTATGCAGTTGTTTATATATAGTGGTCCTTGGAATGGAAATAATAAAATATTTTGGTATAATATCCATGGGTTTGTCTAGGAAATATGTTAGGCCTTGAAATCTTTTACATTCCATGTGTTTTTCATAATATATATTTGATCCTTTTGTTTGGATACTTTTCTCCAAAAATGATATCCTATCTCACACCAACATTATATAAAGCACATATAAATAAATTTATGTGTCTTTGTTATCACCTAATACATTAATTAAATATTTTAAATGATATTTTTATAAAATTTAATAAAATTATTTTTATATATGATTTTGTTAAAATATAAGGGATTTTTGTGTTTTTGACTGTTTTATTGAGTACTTATTCCTACTCCTTATATATACACACCCCTTATGAACTAATATTATATGAAATACATTGTATGTAAAGGAATGTGGCCTTATTGTTGTTCAGCTTATATCAAGAGACATCTTCTTGGAATCGTTTTATGCTTTTGGATTCTTTTTAAGTGTCTATCCACACCTTACATTTTTGTTATCTTTAGTTTTATTTTTCTTATTTATGTACTTAGGTATAATGTTGAGCTATTGTTTATATATATGACTAGTTTGGGTATTTTCAATATGTTGACTTGATTTTACTAATCATATTATATAGTTTCCCATTTCTAATTCATATTAATATTTTTGTTTTATTATTTTGTGATATACCATTAAAGGGTAAATCATTCTTCTAGAAATATATTTAGACCCTCTATTCTAATCACCATCCCCTATATGATGAGTGTACAAGAGGAAATTAAATTATTCTCCTCAATGTCATGGTCATGACTCAACATTAAATTAATATTTTTTATAAGAGTCTATTTTTTGAGTTCATGATATTTTATAAAATTGTTATATATGAGATTAGGAAACATGATTTGGTATGCAATCTAAATGTGGGTATGGCCATCACAACCATTGTATAAGTCTCGGATACCGAGGATTTATAGGATTTTACCGTTTATTTTTTAAAGGATAATTTAGGGTAATAATACTCATTCTCAATACAGATGCATAATAGGATAATAAAACAAAACATTTCAATGTAGGTATATGGTATATGTGGGTTCGCATGTAATTATGATTAATTTAGGATTTTATTTGAGTCAAATGATTGAATTATTAATGAAATATTCATTTTTTTCAGAATTAATTATAATTTAATGATCATTTAAATGAAATATATGTAATGGTCAAAATTATTATATGTGAATAGTATGAAGAAACTATTTACCTTTTGATTATATACAAGAAGTGGTGCATGATTCTGTTAATTATTCGAATTTGAATGTCGATTTCTAATAAGTGCGTTGATTTTTATAGAAACATATCACCCAAGAAACATATTGATGAGTCTCATGGGAATGAGATTGAACTTGATTGTTATGATTAGGATTATATAGAGGGTGAGGTTGATCATTTACATCCTGGGGTAGAACCTAATACTATAGAAAGGAATATTTTTCTTTGAGTCTATTTATGGAGATAAAAGGAGTGGAGACCATCTTAGGATGTTGTAGTTTCATTTTTTGGTGTTTGGTATTCTTTATCAAAACATCATTCTGTATTTAGTGGGTGAAGTGCCTCATAGATTAGAGGAGTGGATGGAAGGGATATATAGGATTTTAACTAATAAATAAACCAAGTGGGGGGGGGGTAAGTAAATCATATAATCTTCATAATTGAGTGGTAATCAAGTTCCTCATGGGATATTTTAGTCCACGAATAGGGGATCATGGATTTTTAATGGGAATATTTCCAAGATCTGTTATTTCATAATATGTACCTATAAACATTGAGGATATATTGAGGTTTGTTTTCCATGGATATGATATCCGAGCATATTTTCATTCATTATTATGATTCCAGGTTTATAGACATTATTCTTTTTTCACAAACCATGGGTGATGATGAGATTTCTAAATCTCAAAATTTTGAGTATGCCATTGTTTTGATCCCATTTGGGATAACCACACATATAGAAGGAGTAGGTGAATTATTATTAGATGTATTTATATCAATTTCAACTTGTATTTTTTATACCTCTAAAACTTATTTAGTGAATTATTTTCTTTTCTTCGTCACTTATAGTTAGCAAGTATGCACATAACGAAGTAAAGAACATAGAAGGCTAGGATTTTTATTAGGATCACCTTAGTGTGGATGATTACATATTTGGTGTATGATATTTATTATCCCACACATATATAGATTTTATTTTAATATCAAAAAAATCATATGAAAGGGTATTACCCTAGACCGACACTTCTGGAACTGATCAGGTACAATATAAAATTAAAATGTGAAGCATGAGATGTAGGATGTCACATTTCCCCACCATATGTGATCACCAATATATAACAAAAATTCTTTAATAAAAACAAACTATTCCAATCAATCTCCCAGAAATATAATTATCAAATGGATTACATGAATACAAAAATCAAATGTATACCTCAATTATAGAACAATCTAGAGGGATTCCTCTTCTTCTACTTGAGTTATAAAGATATCAAGATGTTATTGAACAGTATTATCATAATCTTCTATCCCAAAATATGGTCCAATAAAAATAGGTTTTCCACTTTATACTTCTTTATGTGATAATTGACACGTAATTTCTATAACAGAATTACCATACTAGTTTCTCTCACTAAAATCAGAGGAATGTCATGGAAGTATTTCATGGAAATATAAAATCATCTCATGAATATATTTGGTTTAGGAATATCATAGTCACTAAAACCACATGAAAAATATTTATTCCATTAATTATAAACATATTTTTGTATTCTATTCATGCATGAATTATCAACTACCTTATTTGAGTGATTTTGTATGTGATATATATTCTTATATTGATCACCAATATGTTAGTCTTGGAATTATTATTTTTATATTCCATTACATAGTAGAGTACTTCTTATAAACATTGTATGAAGTGGCTCGATCAAGATTACATAAGGGATTCACGTGAATAAATTATGAAATACTCCAGTGTCTACATTTCCAGACTATATTGGCTTGAAAGGTCTCAAAACTCATCTCTATGAAAAGTGGGAATACAACCTCATTTTGAAGGAAATGGTTTATTTGTGGTTATGTATCTTCTCAAACATCTAAATTCCTTGTGATATTAAATATTCTTCACATAAAAGAATTTATATGTGGTTATTATTCATGCTAAAGTTGTGCTTGAAACCCCATTTTACCATGACAGAGTGTCTCATAGATTCTTCCTACTTGAAAGGTGAAGATGCTCTATTTTTATCTAATGAAAAAAACGAGTAATCAATTTTAACAGTAATATATCCCACACATGGGTGATCTCATTTTATATACATGTTCCACCACCTATTCCATGAGAATAATTTTGTGTTAAGATCTATTTTTTTGCCATGCTGAAGAACCATTCAAGAACCAAAATATCTTGAATATATTTGTAAAGCTTCACATTTTTTTGATGCTAAAAATGGGGGCATGTATGCATGATCAACTTATTCCCTAATGATGGAATCCTCATGTGTATGCAATAAGAATTACATGAATCATATCATGTGAATACATCCATGTATAACTTTATGCATTCTAACTCTTGAACCAACATTATCTAGTGTGAAGACTAGCTATTATAGAACAAAATTAGTACAAGATCCTCTTCATGAATGGATTAATATTATATAGATTCATATTTTTTTTCATGGGATTTTTATAAACTCAAATGATGATGGATCAATAGTATTAGGATTTATATAGATATTGGAGTTGATCGACTGTAGAGGATGATGTCAAGGGTCATGGGAAGTTGAAGATATAGACATAGAGTTTGGATGATCATCAGATCAGTGATGATCAGATAGTCATGTTATTCCCATAACTTTTTTAAACGTGTGATTAATACTTCCTCTAAAGTCATCCCACATTAGACAACAACATATTCAATCACTATATAAAAAATGAATACACAAAAAAATTGGACCAATCAGAAAGTGGGTTTTTTCACATGGAATACATATGAACACACTAATATAATGGGGCACACATCATATTTATAGTTCATCAAGGTACCTACAGAAAATATGCACTATTTTCCCTCCTTATTCGCATGTTATGTGACCACTATTTGTGGGATCTATGCTACCAATATCACACCTACCACCCATGGCTGTCTAAGTTGACCCCCTCACACCACGTGGTTTTCCCCTTAGGTCCCACATGTGGCTGATGGGGTCTTTGGTTTTCTGTGGCATGGCCCATTTTCTCAATTAAGGGCCCACTCCAATATCTACATAGTAAATACTACGCATTGAGAACCAACTCAATTAACTTTTCCAATATAATTCTTCATGAAAAATATAAATATATTTTTTCTTTATTCATGGACATAAAATATCTTCATGAAAATAAATATTTTCACGGGGTTCAATATATATTTAATATAACCAATATTCATTAAAAATAATCAAAAAATGATTTACATTCACTTATAATGATGTTGAAAATAATGTGCAAAACATTAGCACATTTTCTTAAACCAATGAATTGCAGTTCATCAATCATCATTATAAAATGGATAATTTTTAATTATCTAATTCAGTTATAATATGTGAATCCATAAAAATTCTCCATGCATCACCACTTCATCGAAAAATATGATCTTTGATCTTCCATATAAGAAACTAAATCTTTTTCAAACATTCCTTGGAACACAAAGGAAATTAAAATATTCTCGTCTTTATTAAGACACATTAACATACTCATTAATAAATAATGTAACCCAATCAAAAAAAGATATTAAATATACACCTTTTTAATTTTTTAAATACCAATAGAAAAATCTATGTCAATATGTCTATCCAATTTACACATATTATTTCTTTATTCTATCACCATTTCTCCTTAAAATTTTTCATTTTCATCTATCATCCTCATCGATAATAAATGAAATATACCCGAGATATGATTGTGTCGTTTATTTCTTAATCAATGTTCTAATAATTATTCCACTCTAAATCTACTTAGGAAAACCTGATGTAAAAAACAATAGGTTGAATTTAGAAAAAAAAATATTTTCCATTAACAATTTAGAATAAGTTACCAACTGATATATCCATAAAATGTTTTCTTCATCATGAATTATTCATATATTAATCGGTTGACAATGATTGGTTGATACCAATTGATATAATGCAAGTGTAAATCATCTAATTCCACTTTTTGAAAGAATATTCTTAAGAAACATTCAAACTGAAATTCTATAGCCATCTCAAAACATATATTAAAAAAATTAATGTAGACATATCATGTTATGTTTATAAAATCAGCCCGAAAATTTCTCAAGATTTATTTATCTCATGATTCATTTTTTTTCACTCCTGTAAGATTAGAATTATTTTCAAATTTTTTGAATAGGTTTGATGGTGCGTACACACATACTATATAAATGGATTTATAAACATTTTCTCTCTTGATATATCATATTTTTAATGATATATATGACTCTAAGAAATTCGTTGGGTTCTCCCCTCGATTGATAATCTCTATATTCACATCATTAAGATGAACATTTTCATTTTTTCTTCTTCTGAATTCTAATTGACGTGAATAAATATTATTGTGATCTAATTAGTGATGATGAATTAAATTTTATTTATAAATTATAATAACATGATAATATTAATAAAGGTTGATATCTTATCCATTACAATAAAAAATCTTCAAGATATTAGTGGATGGTTCCAACAAGTATGGTGATTTTATTTAATCTTGGAATGCGTATTCTGGATCAAAGATATGGAAAAATCATTTATTTTACTCTTTTATCCCCTAAGTATGTGCATCACCTTCAATTACCAAAAAATAATTAATAAAAAAAAGTATATGGGAATAAGGTGGATCACTTTTTCTTATCCTAAATTGTATTCCTTTTTTTAGAAACACCATTTTGTTGAGGTATGTATGGTGAACTGAACTCATGCCTAATTCCATGCTTCTGAAAATAACTTTTAAACTATTCATTCATATACTCTCTACCATTTTCAATTCTAATCTTCATCATTGAATACTCAAATTCATTCACTGCTTTCAATTTTTTTTATTTCCTTCTCAATGGTGCATAGATATCAGAATGTATAAGATCCTAGGGTTTTTTGAATGAATTTAAAATCTCTTATGCATAGTGTTTGTAATCATCCATTTTTTCACAAATAGTGAAACACCATTCTCTTCATGTTGATAAATCAAGCATATCTTGAATACAGTCTTGAATTAATAACTTGCACGTGATTTTATGATACATATATCCCAGAATTTCATACAATAACTGATTTTTATCCACCATACCAATGTTACAAGATTTTTTTTACATCACTAACTTGAAACAGGTTTCATTTTGTACGGTGGCCTCATGCAACTACCTTTCCATAATTTTTAATTTTCACAAAAAACCATATTTTCTAAATATAACTTTATTTCTACCATCAAAGAGTTGTTAAACACTCATCGGGTTATGTTTCATCCCATAAAAATAAAATTTATTCCAGTATTTAATTTTTTTCTAATGATGGTTGAACAAACACCTTTGATCCACAGTGATTCGTCATTTCCAAATATCATTGTTCTATCTTTGAGGTCATTCACATTCATCAGCAACATTAAGTCTTTTATCATATGAGAAAAACACCCAAAATCAAGAATCCATGGATATTATCCATTTGTATCTTTCAAAGAGGTTTCAAAAATAGGATCTATTTGTTATTATATTTCATTATTCACCTCTTGATTCCGAGAATTGTTTGGAACCTTTTGTTTTGAGGAAAAAAAATACATCCCTTAGCAATATTTCCAGGCTATTCTCATCTTTCAAAAATAGTTTCCAATGGTCGGAACATGTTTTCAACATTCACACCATCCTTCTCTGACTTCTTCTGATCTTCCTTCACATACTTATTATTCTGAGAGGACTGACTCCCCATCAAGCCTCATATTCCATAACTTTTGGAATAGTAGTAATGTTTTTGTTTAAACCCAAAAATATTTTCCATGTTTCCAAATCCACCACAATACCCAGAGTAGACATAGAATGAATATTTTCCTCTAAAACATAGATATTGACTGGAGTTGTGAACATGCTTCTTAACATTATTCTTAATAGAACTCTATTGACCACCATACTTCTTCTTTCAAATCATAAAATTCTTATTCAGCACATATTTCTATTCAGACAAATCAAAACCATAAGTAGTAGAAATATTTATAGTCTCATGATTTTAATATACTTCTAATTTTTTTGGCATTTCTATATTTTAACACATACATATCCTTTCCATAATTATTCTTATTAGAAACAGTTCTATTTTTCTTCTCATCCTTTGAAGGTAATTTTTTTATCCTTATATAGTTAATTCTAATTAGAACTTTCACCAAATTTTGAGGTAGATTGTTTGAAACATATATTATTTTCTTCAAATTTATATTATTTCTTTTGGACAAGTTCAAAATCTTTTTGTTTTTTCCATCAACTATACTTCAAGATGATCATTATGATTATTTCTATTCTCAAGAGATTTATTCATATCATAAATATTCTTTTCCATATTAAATTTCTCATCACGAAAAAACTTCTTGATTTTTTAATGTGGAATTTTTATTTAATAACTTCTTTTTTTCTCAAGACTTCTAATATTATTTAAACATTCTTTCAACTCTTATTTAAGATGATATTCAAGTAGAGTTTCTTCTTATTCAATACTGTTTCACCCATAATATTCACTATTCACTACTACAATATAGGTATTCCCTATATCTTTCTTAGTAAACAATTTATCGAATTCAGATTTTCTATCTTCTTCTTCATCATCATTAGAATAAAAGCTTCTTCTTTTTGACTCAGAAATTTTTTTTCCTTTCCTTTGAAACATAATTACCTTTTTCATCTTGTTTCTTCCGTAACCTTCTTGGCCTTATGTTATCATCATCATTGTCTACTTATTTATTATTTTGATGACTATTAGCTACAAAGTGACCAACAAATCCACATTCAAAATATTTCAAGGGAATTTTTCCCTTGTTTTTCCTTACACTTCTTTTCACATTCATAGAAAATAAGGATAAAATTTCATGAAACATTTTACATAACTCATCTTCAAAATCATATTCACTAGCTTTATATTCAATAAAAATCTTCTTTGACTTCTCTATCTTTGTATCTATGAATGATATTTCACTATCATATTTTTTTCTCTTTGTAGTATTCTCCCTTCTCATTTCATAAGTAATGGGAGTGATACACAAATCATTCAGAGATTAGGTTTCAGGGTATCTTTATTCTAATAAAGAAACTTTAGAATCAATCATATTGGGAAGAATTATCAAGATCTTTTCAATAACTATAGAATCCTCCAAATTTTAACCAAGACATTTTATTGTACTGAAAATGTCATTTACTCTAGTAAAGAAGTCCTCGACAGATTCAAATTATCCAATTTTTATGTCTTCATACTTGAGCCTCTAGATTTTTTGTTTTCTCTTTTTCACGTTTGTATTTCCTTAATATAAGTTGGTCAACATATCCTAAATGCCTTAAGTTGTAGATAAACCTTTCACTTTTGAAAAATCACTCTTAGAAATAGATGAGAGTAATTCATTTTTGTCTCTTACATCATTCTCAAGATTCCTCTTATAGGTAGGTGTAAGAGGAACCTTGTCATAAATAGGAGGAAATACATTAGTTGTAGTTTCGAGAACATCATTCTCAAGAAATATAAGATAATGAATTATTCTATTATACCGGATATGATAGTTCTTTCTATCAAATATCCGAATCCCCTTACTCTTCACAAAATTCAAATTCTCCATCACCACTTCAGTAAAGAAAAAATAAAGGGAACCTACTATGAGGCCAATTAAAGTTCCCAGTCAAGATCCAAGTATCACTGAGAGGGGGAGGTGGTGAATCGGTGATATCCTTTACCTTTTAAGGTTTCCTTCTTTTTGAAAAAACCTTCATCAAATGTTGAAGAGTTCATTCCTTGTTAAATGCACACAACCATTAGAACACATGATTTACAAGGTTCACTAATAAACAAGAGTAGCCACATCCTTGGTGTGGTACATAAACAATCTAATACCACATAATCCCCTAAAAACAATCCTTCGATGTGGAATCCATGGACTAGGATATTCCCTTACACTCACATAGCACTTTGAAAAAATCCAATTGTGTGTTTGCTCCCTCTTAACACAAATAGGGTAATAAAATGTTTTTTTGCTTCTTGAAGAACATTCAAAAATCCAATATCTCAAAAAAAATCCTCACTTTATTACCCAGAATCTAGTAAGAATCTCGTAGTGCAAATAGCTAGCACAACACTCCCTGCTTGCGTGCCTCCTTGCTTTCATGCCTCCCTGCTTGCGCGCCTCCTTGCTTACGCACCTCCCTACTTGCACACTAATAACTACTTACACACCACTATTGTTCAAAATACTCGATTTTCACTCCAATTTTGGATTATAAAAAATACACTTATTTCTCACAACTCCTAACTTGCACGCAACTTACAACTTGCATGCAACATCTGCTTGCACACCACTCTTTTGCATAACACACAACATGCACGACACTTCATCTTTCATGAAACTTTCTACTACTTTTATGACTAGAGAACAAATTTTCTATTATGTTTTTATTTCATATTAAATTGAGTAGGGAATCATCTTATTTATAGTCATTTTAGTGACCTGCGCATGAGGCATGCAACTCATCTTGCACGCCACTCCATGAATTGTGTGCTACATACATGTGCATGCCATTCCTGATTCTGTGCCACTTATACATGCATGCCAATTCCTATTTATATTACACTCTTTAATGTGTTATCCAATTTCTTTACTTTCTAAAATATTTGTGTAATGATTTTAAAATATGACTTTCATGCAACATAAACTTGTGTGACACTCATACTTGCGCGCCACTTCCTACTTGCGCGCCACTCTTTATCTTGTGCGCCAATATTAAACTTATGCACCACTTTTTTTCATTTTCCAAAATGCTTCTTTACTCCCCCTATCATTCATAATGATTTCATAACAAGTTCTCCAATCATATGGTATTTGTGAAATAAAAATCTACAAAGCGTCTTCATAGTTTCCAAGACCTTTTACAATGTGAATTGATTTATCTTCTTTGAAAAAAAAGACAACACCTTCTATAGCCAACTTGGTCCCAACAAAGGTAATTTGGTGTTTTTGGTTCTTACTATTAAGAATTTTTATATTAAACCCTTTTCTAGACATAGGTGCACACATAATGTGTCGGTGAAGATAGTGCACTGGTATATAGTGATATCAGTGGGGTTAGATCTCAGGGATCTAGTAGAGATAGTGGTTATAGACCTTAGTAGAGACAACGTGATTCATGTTTGGAAGTACATAGGGTAGTGTTTTCATTATTTGTTAACCCACAAAATTCTATTCATTAGAGGTTGGACAAATTGAGATTATCTGTCCTTATATGTTTTTCCTTTTGTACTAGAATTTGTATTTTATTCCTTTGGGTTTAACAGTGAGTTTGGATGTATCTTATATTTTAAATAGTTATTTATTCATGTATGGGTGTGGTATTATTGATGATGACTATTGTATGCATGAAAACATTAAATGGGATAAGTCCTACCATATATGATTTATACCATCTCAATGTTATTCTCCAGCCTCTACCATATTAGGGTGGGCTTTTAGTGGAAGACTCATCACACCTACAACTATGGAGGGTACCTTGTAGGTAATGTCATGTTAGATTGGTATTAAAGTGAGATTGGATCTAGGGATGGAGTTTGGAGTTAGTTATTTTGATTTATGTTTTCTGTATGTGGGAGGAAAATTCTGGAGGATACCTAGGTTAGGTTGAAAAACTAATGAACCTAGTCATGATGTAGTGGTCAATGCATTCCTAATCATGGACTCTGATAATCTATTGACCTTAAGTCCATAAATCATTATTTTTAGGATATTGTTGAGTAAGTATATGCATTATATATTAGCCAATGTATAATAATTTTTATGGAATTATATCATACCATTTGATATGTCACAATGCAATATAGATATTCATTTCCATCATGAAAATGATTTTTATCGAGGTGTGAGATGGAACATCATCCAATAATGGGAGAAATGGGACTACTCAAACATGTGTCAGATTCCAAATGGATTCTCTCACTATAATACTCATAGTGACTATGTAAATACTATAGTGGGACTGGATCATTTTATTAATATAATTGGTATCCCACCAAGTTTACTCAGGGTGTGGAATCCTTTATCTCATCCTATAGATATGTGTAATATCCCATGTGTATGAAAGGGTTTCATAATCTTGGAGGAATATTAATTTTCCATTACAAGATATAAAATTATTTTAATTATGACTCAAAATGGTGTTTTGAGAGTTATAACATCGTAAGGTGATTTTTGGATGTGGTATGAGGCTTTTTAGGTAGCTCAGGTGCTTGAGTAAGTCTCATAAGCTTTGAATTATTTTTCAAGAAGTTTTAGATGGTTTTGTTCATGTTATAAATTTTATTGTTGATTTATAAGAGAAAATATACGACACCCAGAGTTTTTGATGGTTTTCAATTCAATTTCTATGGTTCAAGGTTTTTTTGTCATGATTAGTGAATGGTTTTGATGAAACCATACGAATTCAAGGGGAAACTGTACAACTTGGTTTTGAATGGAGGCTTGGCACATTGTATATTCTTGGTAGCAAATAAACTATAAGATTTTTTTGACTAAGAAAAATACTACCACTCATTTTTGTGTATAGATTGGTAAACTATGTGGACCAACCATGTGAGAGGTGAGTTCATGGAATGATCTTACCAAATAGTTAGATCATGATTTGGTATACCATGTGACCCAATAGTGTGCTTCATTAATGAAATGATTTCTATAATTTACCCATTTTTAAATTTAAAATGAGGATCCCCCATTTGTATCCTCTCTCACATTAATAGTTTTTCCAAACCTCCTCCCATTTCCACATCATATACCATTTGTTTGGGGGTTCTTGTTGGTGTTTTTATAGTTATTCGAGGTGTGATCCATCCTACTCCTCCCCCTCTTCATCTTCCTCTTTGGAATATGTAATTTTTTTTATTCCTTTGATTATGGTTGATTAGATGACCTCAACAAAGGATGGTAGAATCATACATTTATCAAGGGGATTTCATTAATCATAGGGTGTAAGATCCCATCTTTTTCTAGGTACATCCCTCCTTGTTTTTTTAAGTTAAACATATTTTTTCAGGTTTCCTTGTATTTATACGTGGGTGGTTGAGTCTCATTTGGATATGGAGGGAATTTTCATGGAAAATGACCTAATTTATGGAATGTATGTTTATTTGAATTAATGGTGACTTGGTATAAGTTTTTTAAATGGGATTATTCATATTTTTCATATGTTTGGAAGGATTTAGGGGTGGATCAGACATCTTTACAAATATAGGGATGAAATCTAGCTCGAGGGAATATAAATAACATGTAAATAGATTAAAATACATGTAACTAATTCTAGAAACAAACCATATACCTAGTTCATAGTGTGAAATGAATACATTAAGTTAAGACATTGTAGAAAATGAAATGTACTAGAAGTTTTAAAATCACTTGAGAAGACATGAATTTCAGCATACCTCATAATTAATAATTACACACCATGTAATATACTTGCATGTAATTTAAGTCATGGGATGGGTGGTTCTAGGTCTAGGATGTGGATATTTTATTTCATTCCTTGAATTCAAACATTCACACTTGACCCTAGGGTGATTTCCATGTGATTTTTATGTCTCTGCTTACATTTCGGATGTCCTGTTCAATAAAACTATCTTTGAGGAGATTGTTTTCTTAGGTTATCACCCCTCTTCCTTGTTCTCTATATTTACATTATAAATCACTTAACCATGTTTTTTTGGGTTATAATCATGTTTTTTCATGAACTAGGTTTCATCTTGTGATATTATGCACCTTCATTCTTGTTGGTGTTACCCATTGGAAGTGTTGAGTTAATCATTGGATATGGTAGGGCCCTAAAATATAACCCTATGGTCTGTTAAATGTTTATTTAATTATAATATATCATGTTTATCCAAAAGGAAAAGCATATTAATAAATTGAATTATGAATAAGGATTAATCAAGCATTGGATTACTCTATGGATCCTTTTGGATTCAATGTTTTTGTGACCAAGCTTGTGGTTACTTGTCGGGTTAGCGAACCCATCATTAATAATGAATTGGATAATGGATTAAAATGTGTTTAGACTGACATTCCTTTTTTTATTTATTGATATATAATCACATAGAAAATATCTTATAGGATATTGACATGATTTTTGATAATTTATATATAAAAGAGTGTGTAATTGAAATAAAAATGGTAATTTCCATAATTCACCATTGAGGGTTATGACATGATGTTATGATATTGTTGTCAATATGAATTATTGATTTTGATGTTTTAATTGTAATATATTGGGCTATGCCTCGGATTGTTGTAATTTTTATATAGTTTTTTTCTCAATGATACTAGAATGATCATAAAAAGAGATTAGATGATATTGATTCTGAGATTATTATTTAGAGGGATTGTCCCAGTTCATGATTAAATTAATATATATAAGGATTTACCTAGAGAATGAAATTCTTATACATAGGTTCTTTCCTTGTGGTTTGATTCTGACATGTTTATGGTTATGGTTTATATGGTTGTGCTATATATGTAGATACATTCTGGAATGGTTCTGAAGTGTGTTGGTATATGTATTGTATTATTTGATAAATAATAAACCTTATTATATATTATTTCATGATCTAATTATCATACTAGATTCTTTAGAAATGGTGTTGTCGACATACTATGTTTTACTGACACATTATTCAGGCCAATGTTTGGTACCTGAGTAGATTACATGGATTCAGGCTAGGATTAAGGCAAGGGACTTCAATATTGATTTTTTCATACTAGATGGGATGGTGCTTTGGTATGAGGTAGACATGGGGTTTAGGATCAGCGATTTGGATCTTATTTATCTCATATAATTATTTTATTTGAATTTATTTTAGTTTCACATTAGATATATATAATCCTATAATTTCATGATTCACTATTATTTGATTTATTGGTTCCATGCTTAGTTCCCATATATATGTTTTACACTTTCTTCTATTTCCATGAATATGATATTTGTTATTATTTATTATTATATTGTGTTGTAACTCTATACCAAGGGGTATAGTCTCCCCACTATAGTTATCACACCCCCACTACTAGTCAGTAATCTCTAGCGTACTGGGTGGCACACATGAGGTCATGTAACCATACTAATTTTTTTCATGTGAGAGAGTTATAGATTGGGAGACATTACAATGTCATGTAAAAGGATAAGGTTCTTATTTTTTTTGTTTCCTTATTGTTTGGGAAGGGGTTAATAGAGACTAGGATGTGTCGGGACAAGGTAATGAGCTTGTGTGTAACACCCCGAGATTTTATGTGAAATATTTTTTTTAATTTCCTTGATGTCTTGTGTTGTATGCTACACCAAGATTATCTTGCGCTATAGGTAGCACCGCATTAGCTTGTAGTATATTAAAACACTATTTTTGGCTTGTGATGCACACAAGAGCAACCATCCTCAATAGCGTGTGTTGTACGTAGTACCGAGTTTCACTAAACATCGATATATTGTTATAAAATTATTATGAACTTGCTGTTATGAATTTTATTAACCAAATTTTTACTTTTATAATACTATCATTCATATTAATCATTTTCTAGAACATTACATGAGACTGAAATAAATATTTTGGGTAAAATAAGTATTTTTAAAAAAATGCAGTTCTGCCGCTTTTTGATGGCGCACCCACTTTAAATATTGTTTTTGGAAATTATATAAATTAAATTTGACAAAATAAACATATTAATATCAATAAGAATATAAACATTAACTTTAGATAATTTTTTAATATTTTTCTATTAACTTTCATATTTTGATGAATAGTAAAAATACACTAAATTTTAATTAAAAAAAACTTTTTTCATCAAGATAATTTATATGATTAAATTATAATATTTAATGGTTATAAAGTATAAATAGAATATATTTTTACCATTTAATATTATGAATGTCATTATCATTAACATTACATTGAATTCATAGGTAAAAACAATTCCATCTTTTGCAATGTTTTAACTTTTAGAACCCGTTTTCACAATAGTGGGATTTATTTTAAATTAAATACTGAAAATTATGTGTTCTGAATTTGGAAAAATGGATTCCATATTTGTAATCAGTATGTCCAAATTATGTTAATAGTATACTATTGATTTTTAGACATTATGAATAGTAACTGCAGTAAATTTTATTTACTACAGTTAATGGTAAATCAGGTAATTAAGGGTAAACATAATATTCTAAAATTACCCTAACACTTGTATTAATATAATTGGATGATTATATTTCATCCTAGAATATACTTGGGTCGAAATGGTATCTTTTGGAACCCACTTGGATGAGATTAAGACCTTTAATTTATTTTATTTAACGAAAGTGAAATATGTCTCACTCAAACATTAATAATTAAAGTATTTTTAATTTTAGGTTATAAAAAATATAAATTAAATTATAAATAATCATTTCAAAGATACAATGTTTTTCTTCATTATGATAATTTAGTGGTGATTTTTAAAAATATATATATAATTACCTTAATAACTTATACATGAATGATGCAGTAATTATATATTTAGTGAAAAATCAATAATATAGTTTTTATTAAAATAATAATACCCATCAAAAGGACCCAAAACATGACCAAATCTTATTGGTTGAGTATATCTATACCCTAATCATCAAAGAGTCGACCTGTGGACCATTTGATCATTATAAAACAGATTAATACATTTATATTATTTTATTTTAAATGATGTCAAAGCTTTCCCCTTCATACATTGATAAAGATAACATTTTAAAAGTTGGTCATTTTAGAAGATAAATGTGACTAAAATTATTATTATTAAAACTATTAGATTTATATTCATCATAGTATTTTATTTTTAAATTTTATGCAATAAATAATTATATTAAATAATTATAAAAAAATGTTGTAGTAATTATTTTATTAAGAGAAATATCAAATAAATGGTATTAAAAATATTAAAATAAATATTATATGAATTAATTAATATAAAAAACGAATTTTATAGATGAATATGACATGTTATGAATTTATTGAATATTTTTTTCGAATATATCCTATGTGTGGATTTTATTTAAATTCAAATAATTGAATACTGTCAAAATTGACACTATTGATATTTTAAAAAAATAACATATTATTAAATTGATTAAAAATCACAAAAATATTTAAAATATATATATTAAAATTAGGAGAGTTTTTAATGTCATTAATTATCCTATTATAGACAATTAACAACACATAAGTAAGTATTTTTAATAATTTAAAATTTAGAATATTATTAGCACAAATAAAATTAAATAGATTAAATAAGGATAAATAAAATTGATAAGGTTTAAAATCATTTCCCCACATGTATAAATTTTATTTGATGATTATATTAAAACCATATCTCATCTCATATTCTAATTTGAGTCATTTTGGTGGTTTTTAGGTGGGGTTTGAGTTTATTATAAATTAATATTTTGGATGTTTCAAAAAGTGCCCCTCTCCTCTCTTATAAAAGGGAACCTCCTTCCTCTTTACTTCACTACATTTTAATCCTTCAATCTTGGAAAACCCCTTACAATTCCTCTTCTAAACCTCTATAGTTATATTATAGAGTTTCTGGTCTTCTCAGAAGGCCAACTCTAGTTCCCTAAGAGGAAGTTTAAAAGAGGCACGTCGAGGAAGAGGTAATCTCTTCTACCAATTCATTCAAGTTTCTTTCTTCTTCTACTTACTCTTATTTAGCTTTTTCATTATAAATTAATACCATCAGTATCACTAATATACTAATATGTTGTTATCGATATGAAACAACCCTATTTCATCTTATATCCATCCTACGAAAAACGAAATCACTACCCGTTCATACGTACAGCTTACCGTCTCCACACCGTGGTGTAATCTGTTTTCCCACCACCACCATACTTGGATGGGAATAATGGTGGAAATATTAAAAATATATGATTATTGTAACATCATACTTATTCTGATATATTATATCCTCCACTCCAATTCCATTCAATAGTTACGGGAGCAATATCATCGCTCGTGCGTACGTACAGATTACCGTCTCCATGACGCGATGAGATTCATTCTCCATGTTAACCATTCCATATTTATTATGAAGTATATATAATAATTAATCATGAAATATATGACATAATAATGATACTATATTTATGTATATGTTATTTACTTACTTCTATTCAATTTAATAAGGAAACGAAAACAACATTCATGCGTACGTACGGCCTACCATCTCCATGAACGGTGTATTTTATTCCATTTATGGGTCTATTATATATATATATATATATTATATTATGAATATATATTATATATAAATCATGTTTTAAATTCTATAGGTATGTAATCATGATCAAAGTAATCATATTAATAATTAAAAGTCAAAACACTTAGGATAAATGAAATGATTTTACACAAAACACAACTTTAACATGGAATTGAAAAATAAACGGGTACTATAAAGTCGTAAGTGAATCATATATGACATAATTACTATTATTATGGTTCTATAATAAGCTAATAATATTTTTAAACCCACTATATAGGAGTATCAGACACATACAAGAGAAATTGGACATAAGGTAAGGGATAATTATTCCAATCTTGTTCTTATTCAGGATTGTTTATTTGTAAGTATTTACTGTGGTTTTGTATATCATCCATGTCCATGTTTTCTCAAAATGTTTTCATAAAATGTTTACTATTCTTCCATGTATGTTTAAAGTCATTTTAACCTTTTTTGACTTTTACCACATGATATGGAAGGAATATTTCTTTTCTTTACCATATGAGGTACTTTTTGACTTTTCCGTCCAAATTACAAAAAGAATATACTTTTTAACTTATATAGAATGAACATATTTTTACGGTTTCATAATACCTTATTTTCACAAAGCATACTTTACAATATTTCATGATTATTTTTAACAAAATATTTTTCATTTAAAATTGCCTGGTATTTTTAGAAAAGAAAATGATGTTGAAGAAGAAAGGATGTTTTCCTCAAGAATTCATTTCAAGTGATTTATCAAAACTATTTTCCATATATGATGAAATTATTTAGTATGTTTATGTTTCAAGTATAATGTATCTATTATTTACATGGTTTTATATGGATTATTTTATTATGGGATGATGTTTATGAAACCCATTTTATTCATTGGGTTATGATGACTGATTTATGTTTATTTTGTGGCACACAAAAGAATGATATCATTATGAGATGGGTGTGACCTATATCTCCCTCCAATGCATTGGGTAATGATT
This sequence comes from Viscum album, assembly GCA_963277665.1. Lineage (NCBI taxonomy): Eukaryota > Viridiplantae > Streptophyta > Magnoliopsida > Santalales > Viscaceae > Viscum > Viscum album. Next base: position 1,327,699,532 of record OY728165.1, on the reverse strand, counting down.
TGTATCTAATGATATAGATATTTATGGAAAGGAATGTAAACATGGTTCTGTAATATAGGGCTAGAATGAAAATTAACCCCAGTTTAGTAATGGAATTTGTCCACTATGATGGTCTTGCCAAAAATGTCTTGTCTACTATTGAAATCATATAATGTTCTTAATGGTTTGACACAATTACATTTTTTATACCCATGATATTTTGACATGATTAATGTCACATTGTGATCTATGCCTTATTTAATTCTATGATTTATGTCATTACTCATGTTTTATGTTCATGTTTTTATGTTCAAATGTTTATGGATTGTTTTATGTTTTCCATTTTTACCCTTACTAAGAATTTGATCTCACCCTTTTTATGTTTTCTTTTCCCCAGGATATAAAGAAAGGTTTTAGGTAATAAAACAAAAGGGTAATATCTTTATGGAAGTTGTTGAAGATATTTCACAATGATTAGAAGATTATGTTCTGAGTTTCCAAAGAAACTAAACTAATACGGTCTTTGGGTGTCCATTTTTGTCATGTATTAAGTATTTTGAAAAATTAATGTAACAACCATTTATGTCAAGATTTGGGTCTCTAAAGATGGTATCATAGTGAAGTTTTAGTCAACCTTTGTAAACTAGGATGCAAAAACTTTAATGAGATTCCTAGAGATCTTTCTAAGGTATGTCTAGGGATGTCCATAAGGTTAAGTATAAGTATAGGTTATAGTCCTTGAATCATGGTAACGATATTAGAATTAAACCTATGTTGTTAAATATTGAAGGTACACCCCCTTTATTATGTTGTTTTACTAGGTTGATTTTTTCCTCTCACACTATTCTTTTTTGGTTTTAGAAAATGGCTGTAAATAGGAAGATTCATGTTAATGGGGAATATGATGGACAATGGAATGATATTCTTCATGAGCTACGAAATGAAATGGTATTTGGAAGGCAAAAAATCATTGTTATTCCTAATCAGGAATATCATAATATGATCAACAATATAAACTTTGGTAAGTTTCTTGACTCAGATAATAAGAGAAAGATGGAGTTTCATGATGATCATAGTGGAAAGAAAGTTAAATTTCCCTCACTTAAACCATGTGGGAAGAGGCATCAAGGAGAATGTTTTAAAGGAACTGGAATATGTTTTGGGTGTGGAAAAGAAGGACACAAAGCCAATAATTTCAAAAGAAAAAATTCATTTCACAAAATGTATAAGGATAATAGTATTTATAAGACATCAAAAATGGTTAAATGTTTTAAATGTGGAATGTATGGGCATTATGAAAAACAATTCCCTAATGGAAAACCTCATGAAGAGAATAAGCATGGTTGTATGGGTAGTATTTAGGTTGATGATGATGAAGAGATGATATATGAGATTAAATAAGTGTTTAGGAATAAAATGATGAAGCTTATTCAATGGTTTAAGAAGTTAGTTTAATGATTGTATGTTTGTCAAGAGTAATTTTGTATAGGTAATTTAAAGGTACTATGGAATAAAGAAACATCTAAGGATTGTTACACTTTTGTTTTTCGTAATGTATTTAACGTATATGTTGAATGGTATAGGTAACCATGAAAGGTTATTCACTTATTTTTGGAAACCACCTAATATGTGCATAATGGAGAGATAAATAGATAATGAAATGTTCAATAGTATTAATTAGCTCATGACTAATATGAGGAAAAATTGATATCATGGTTTGAGTATATAGAAATTTTGGGATTTTGGTACGTAGAAAGAGTAAACTTTTGACCGCATTCATGTTTTCACTAAGATTATATGGTAATTCATGTTTAAGAGAATACATGATTAAGTTATTCACATGTTTGAAATGTGACCAACAAGATATATCTTATGATATATGGGGGATAAATGATGGTAATCACATGCTTGGTAGATGACTTCTCTAGTAATATTTTTTTTATACAATGAGATTGGATAGAATTATTTTGGATAAGCCTAAATATTGGAATGGATTAAGTTAGACATCAGATAGTATATTTTAAGGCTAGAACTTGTTGATATTATTTTTGAAATGTTATAATATTATAGTTTTGGAAAAAGGAAAACTCGTAGGACGAGCGACAGCCCGTCGCACCGGACAAGGCTGTGGGAATTGAACCCACAACTGAAGTGCATCATGCCTTTATCTCCAACCACTAGCCTACAAGAAGTCCCTATTTTGTATAAATTAGTTTTATTTTATTAATTGGTATGATATATGAAGTATAAGTCCATTTTTGGAGCCATATATGATTAATATCACTATATATGGACATATGTATATTTAATAAATTTTTCTATCCTTTAGTTTGAGACAGATGGAATGACCCATCATTCTATAACATGATCTTATAACACTTCACGAATGACAAATTAAACATTATTTCTTTAAGATATGAAGTGGAAATTGTTCAAGGAATGACCAATAGTGTGATTTCACCAAAATCAAGTAAGTATTTCTTCTAATTCAAATTCTTAAACATTAGGGCAACGATCTTAAAAACCAAAAATGTTGTCCTAGTGTTCTCATATCTTATGAATCAGATGGTACCTTCGATCATCACAAATTTATATCTTTTTTATTGTTGTATTTTTCATTGGCATGTTCTCTACCACTCTTCATCAGAACTTTATGGTTAGATTTCTCTTCCATATACATATTTTCAACTATATTCTCCTATGTGGAAACCCAGTGCTGCGTTACTTTGGGTAAGCATTATGTTTCTAACTTTCCTTTTTAAAATTAAGTTTTATTGTTACTGTTTACTATTTGGGCTTCTATGAAAGAAACTTTCAAGTAGTAAATGATTTATAACCTCAGTAAATTTCGATGACGAAATTCATTTTAAAGGGGTAGATTGTAACACCCCGTGATTTTATGATAAATATTATTCTTAATTACTTTGATGCCTTGTGTTATATGCTACACAAAGATTATATTTATCTATATGCAACACCGTATTAGCTTGTAGTATAGGAAAACACTATTCCTGGCTTGTGTTGCGTGCAAGAACAACCTTCCTCAATAGCGTGTGTACTAAGAAATATAGAGTTTCAGTAAACAATAATATATTGTTATAAAATTATTATTAACTAGACATTATGAATATTATTTATCAAATTTTTACTTTTATAAAAATATCATTCATCTTACAAATATTATAGAACATGGTATTAGAACAAAATAATTTTTTTGGGAAAATAAGTATTTTTTTAAAAAAATGCAGTTTTTCTACCTTTTGATGGTTCACCCACATTAAATATAATTTTTGACACATTTATAAGTAAAATTTGAAGAAATAAACTTATTCAATATAATAATAATATAAAAATTAACTTTGGATAATTTTTTAATAATTTTTTGTTAACTTTCATATTTTGATGAATAGTAAAAATACACTAAATTTTAATTAAAAAATATTTTTTTCATCGTGATAATTTATATGGTTAAATTATAATATTTAATGGTTTTAAAGTATAAATAGAATATATTTTTACCATTTAATATTATATATGTCATTTTCAATAATTTTACATTGAATTCATAGGTAAAAACATTTCAATCTTCTGCAATGTTTTAACTTTTAGAACCCATTTTCTCAACAACGAGATTAATTTTAAACTAAATACTACAACTTCTGTGTTTTGAATTTGGAAAAGTGGATTTCATATTCGGAATTAGTAGGTCCAAATTATTTTAATAGGATACTTTTTATTTTTTGACATTATGAATAGTAACTACAGTAAATTTTATTTGCTACAGTTAAGGGTCATTCAGATAATTAAGGGTAACAATAATATAATAAAATTACCCTAACACTTTTATTAATATAATTGGATGACTATATTTCTTTCTGAAATATTATTGGGTTGAAATGGTATCTTTTGGAACCCACATGAATGTGATTAAGACCTTTAATTTATTTTATTTAAAGAAAGTGAAATATGTCTCACTCAAACGTTAATAATTAAAGTATTTTTAATATAATTTTATACAGAATATAAATTCAATTATAAATACTCATATCAAAGATAAAAAATTTCTCCATTATGGTAATTTATTTGTGATTTTTAAGAAATATATAATTACCTTAATATCTTATACATTAATGTTGCAGAAATTATTTATTTATTGAAAAATAAATAATATAATTTGTATTAAAATGATAATACCCATCAAAAGAACCCTAAACGTGACCAAAACTTACTAGTTGAGTATATCTATACCCTATACATCAAAGTTTCGACTGGTGGACCATTTGGAGCCTTATGAAATAGATTATGACATTTATATTATTTTATTTTAAATGATGTCAAAGTTGTCAACATCATAGTTTAATAAAGAAAACATTTTAAAGGATGGTTGTTTTAGAAGATAAATTTGACTAAAAGTATTCCTGTGAAAGCTAATAGATTTATCTTCATCTTATTATTTTTTTTATGAAACAAATATGTATATAAATTAATTATAAAAAAATGTTGTACTAATTATTTTATTAAGAGAAATTTCAAATAAATGGTTTTAAAAATATTAAAATAAATATTATATGAACTAATTAATGTACTAAACTAATTTTATAGATGGATATTACATGTTTGGAATTTATTAAATATTTTTTTTCGAATATATCCTCTGTGTGGATTTTATTTAAATTCAAATAAATGAATAGTATCAATATTGACATTATTGATATTTCAAAAAAATAACATATTATTAAATTGTTTAAAAATCACAAAAAAAATTATAAATTATAAATTTAAATTTATATAATCCGAAAATTCATAAAGTATACAATTATTTACAATTCACAACACATAAGTAAGTATTTATAAAAATTTAAAATTTTGAATATTATTACCTCAAATAAAATTAAATAGATTAAATAAGGATAAATCAAATTGATAAGGTTTTAAATAATTTCCCAACGTGTCTAGATTTTATTTTCTGATGATATTACGACCCTATCTCATATAATATTCTAATTTTAGTCATTTTGGTGGTTTTTAGGTGTGATTTGAGTTTATTATATATTAATATTTTAGAGGTTTTCAAAAGTGCCTCTCTCCTCTCTTATAAAAGGGCACCTCCTCCCTCTTCTCTTAACTATATTATAAGCCTTCAAGAGCAGCCAAACCCCACCAATTCCTCTCCTCAACCTCTATTGTTATATTATAGAGGTTCTGGTCTTCCCAAAAGGCCAACTCTAGTGCCCTAAGAGAAAGTTTAAAAGTGGCACGATGAGGAAGAGGTAATCTCTTCTACCGATTCTTTCATGTTTCATTATTCTTCTACGTACTCTTCTTTATCTATTTCATTATGAATTAATAAAATAAGTATCAATAATATACTGATATGTTATTATAAATATGAAACAACATTATTTCACCTTATATCCATCCAACAAAAAATGAAATCACCACGCATGCATACGTACGACTTACCATCTCCATGTCGTGGTGTAATCTATTTTTTCACCACCATTATAATTAGATGTGTATAATGATGGAAATAAAAACTATATATAATTATTATAACATCATATGGATTCTGAGATATTATATCATCCACACCAATTCCATTCAATAATTATGGGAACGATATCATCGCTCGTGCATACGTACGGATTACCGTCTCCACGGCGCAATGAGATTCATTCTCCATGTTAACCATTCCAGAATGATTATAAAGTATATATAATAAATAATCATGAAATATATGACATTATAATGATACTAGATTTATATATATGTTATTTACCTACTTCCATTCAAATTAATAAGGAAACAAAAATAACATTCATGCGTACGTACGACCTCCGTCTCCATGAACAGTGTATTTCATTCCATTTATAAATATATTATATATAAATATTATTATGAATATAAATTATATATAAATCATGTTTAAAATTATAGAGGTAAGAAATCAAGATTTATGTAATCAAATGCATAATTATAAATCAAAACACATACAATAAATGAAATGATTTTACCAAAAACGCTGCCTTAACATGGATTTTTTAAAAGAATGGGGTCGAAGCCTCATTTATTATTAAATCAAAGCAAATAAATCTTTAACTAGGTAGAGGGAGACCCATTACATAGCCCGAAGGCCCAGTGGGAAAATGAACGGGTAATTTAAAGTCTTAAGTGAATCATATATGATATCATAACTATTATTATGGTTCTTTTATAAGTTAATAATATGTTTAAACCCACTATACAAGAGTCTCAGACACATATAGAAGAAATTAGACATAAGGTAAGGGAGAATTATACCAATCTCGTTCTTATCTGGGATTGTTTATTCATAAGTATTTACTGGGGTTATGTTTGTCGTCCATATCCATGTTTTCTCAAACTGTTTTTATAAAATGTTTACTATTATTCCATGTATGTTTAACATCATTTTTACCATTTTCTGACTTTTACCACATGGTATGGAAGGAATATTACTTTTATTTACCATACTAGGTACTTTTTGACTTTTCGAGAAAAAGTATGAGAAAAATGTTTTTTAACTTATACAGCATGAATGGATTTTTACGGTTTCATAATGCCTTTTTTTCATGAAGCATCCTGTACAATATTTCATGATTATTTTCAAAAAAATCCTTTTATTTTAAAACTGTATGTAATTTTGAGAAAAGAAAATGATTTTGAAGAAGAAAGTATATTTTCCCAAAGAATTCATTTCATGTGTTTTATCAAAACTATTTTCCATCTAAGATGAAATTATTTAGTATGTTTATGTTTCATGTATAATGTCTCTATTATTTACATGGGTTTTTATGGAATATGTTATGATGGGATGATGTTTATGAAACCCATTTTATTCATTGGGTTATGATGAATGATTTATGTTTATTTTCTGGCACAAGAAAGAATGATTTCATTATGAGATGGGTGGGACCTATATCTCCCTCCAATGCATTGGGCAATGATTTATATCTCATTAGATAGACATGGCTAGAATGGAATTTAAATCTGGTCCAGTAATACAGGGCTGGAACGACAAGTAAACCCGGTTTAGTAATGGACATTGTCCACTATGATGGTCTTGGTAGTGATTCCTTGGCTGCTATGGAAATCATATCATGTGGTTAAAGGTTTTCCACAATTACATATTTTATTCCCATGATATTTTATCATGATTAATGTTCCTTGGTGATCTATGCCTTATGTAATGCCAAGATTTATGTCATTACTCATGTTTTATGTTCATGTTTTTACGTTCATGTGTTTATGGGTTGTTTTATGTTCTCCATGTTTAACCTCACTGAGCATTTGAGCTCACCCTTTTTTTGTTTTCTTTTCCCCAAGAAATAAAGAAAGGTTTTAGGTAACAAAATGAAAGGTGAAGATCTTTATGGGAGTTATTGAAGATCTTTCACCATGATTAAAAGATTGTGTTCTGAGTTTACAATGACACTAAACTAATACAGTCTTTGGGCATCTATTTTAGTCATGTATTAATTATTCTGAAAAAGTAATGTAATGTCCATGTACGTCATGCTTTGGGTATCTACATTGTTCATGGGAGTTGTTAACCCATTTATAGGAGAAATCTATTTACCTAGGGATAGGATTTGTGTTCATGATGTTCTATTGATATAATTTTTTTATTTTACCTAGAGTGAATCACATGTTGTGTGATTTTATTATTTTGTGATGATATTGTTTCTTGAGGTTTGTAATCATGGCCTAATATAGCACAAGATGAGTATGAATGTATCATGATAGGATCATAGGGATATATATTGACATTATTTTTTCATTATATGGACATATATATTATAAGTTATATACATTCCAATATGAAGTAGGAATTAAGATTCTTGGTGTATCTAATAATTGAAAGAATGAACTAGTATGTAATTCTAAAACAGTTGTAATCAATGTTTAAAGGGACAATGAGCCTGTGATTTTATTTCTCACGTGTTGAGGTTGAAAATTTTTTATCAAGTGTTCTAAGGAGTGTGTTCTACTTATAGATAAAACTCATACTATTCATCTTTGAGTTGAGCATCAGGATATTGTAAATCATCAATCTCCTAACATAGGTGAGTTGGAGCTTCCTATAGCTCCAAATGAAAACATATATGTTCAGCTTCACAAAATATTATTGATGGTCATGCAATACTTGTAATTTTATACTATACACACTATGACTATTATGTCTAAGAAAATTATGGAGTTCTAGCTACAACATCTACCTATATTCACTGGGGAGGGATGCCCCCATGAAGATGAGTTTTGGATTGAGTTAGTGTAGAAACGTTCACCGACCTAAAACATAGATATACTTGACACACCCATATATAAGAGGGTTAATATCATTGTATACATGCATCCTGGACCTTCTAGGCCTTTGTAGGATATTATGGAGCATGATGGGCTACAATAGGTGTTATCATGTTAGAACATTGAAGGAATTTTCTTGAGAAACTTTTATCTAGAGACATTGAGGGATGATAAGGATGAGAATTTCCACCATATAACACAATAAGAAATGTAACTTATATATTGTGAAAGAAAATTTAATAACCTATAGAACATTTCAGTATATTTATGTACTGGAGAGATCTTTATGGTGATACATTTTTAGGTTGGCCTTTTCTAATACATATGATTGTAGGTGAACATATTTTCTGTGAGTAACTTTTCAGATGTGATAAATGAGGAACTCTTTACAGAAGTATATCTGAGATATTCCTTGAGAAGTGGAAAAGTTTTTTTAGCAAGGTCATTGGGACCTCTACTTCTAGTGGAATTATGTGTTGCTATTGTAGATATCACTAAGGAAACAACATGCAAGAAGTCTGGGATGTGGGTAGCCTTCTCAGGATGGTATTCCATTGTTGTGCTATTTGTGTGGATAGTTAGGAAATAAGAGGCCTCAAAGTCCATTCCCCACATTGGAGTTTCATTTTTAGGGTTTCATGGGTCTCCTCTATATATTTTGTAAGGGTATACAACAACATAGTGTTAGTAAGAGTTCTACAAATATACTATTGTTTAAGATACACACATCTATCCATTTGTAGATAGGTAGTTGGATTGGAACTAGAAATTATGGATGAGATAGGGGGAATGGTACGACAATGAAGGAGAATTTTTTAGGAAAATTTAATAGCTCTTTTGAGTCAAACATTAGCCTAGGGCCTAGGGGATAGTTAGATACATGCTATTTAGAGTACTCTAACAAGTGTGGATGCAGGACCTTCAACCATCAGAGGTTTGATTCTTATTTAAACTTCCCTTTTACTAATTACTTTATATAAGAGGATCATATGACTTATTATAATCTCTTTTTGAAAGTGTTTCATGTTTTTTGTGGAAATATTGGATGGCTCTTTAACCATCGACACACTATTGGGAGTGCAAAAAGATAATATCCAACATTGGAGGGAATATTCTATAAAGATTTTTGGTTTCTATTTCTTATGAGAACCATTTATGATAGAAATGATAATTTTTTATTTAATTCATGGTTTGGAATTTCTATTTTTATACCATGATCATATCTACCATTATTGGATGAGAGTTGGCTTTCTATCTATAGAGTGAGGTAGCTATTCTCACCTGGGTGAGTGGGATTTATAGGCTGGTCATGTAGGAAAAATTCGGTGTATGTTCAATTTTCTCAGGGCCTAGGTAGAAAACATAGTTATAGATTATTGTAAAATGCATTAGGATATTTTTCCTCTAGTGGTAGAATCTTTCTAGGCTGTCATTCTTGAGTATTTTTATGTCTTGCCACCCGAGTAGGAGATCGAGTTCACAATCGATTTAGTGCTGGGAGTATAGCCAGTTTTTTTCTGACTTACAGGATGAATCCATTCGAGCTTTGGGATATGAATGTTATTTTGGAGTATCTAGAAGATAACGGTTTCATAAATCCTAGTGCATTTCCGTGGGTTTCTCTAGTTCTTTTTTCCAAGAAAGATAATTGAAAATTTCACTTATGTGTGGATTATTAGAGATTGGACTAGATAATGTTCCTAAATTTGTATCCCCTTCCCCATATTGATGATATCATTGACTTGTTGAGATGTTATAAGATTTATACCAGGAAATATTTGAGTTCAGGATTTCACTATTTTAGGGCGATACCATTAAACATACTTAGACTATTTTAGGATAAGGTATGGCATGTATAAATTTATAGTGATGTCATTTGGTTTGATGAACGTACTAGAATTATTCATGGCCTTAATGAATCAGATCATTCAACATTTTTGGACTAGTTTTTTGTGTTTTTTTTTCAAGAAATCTTGGTGTACTCCCAGTCAGCATATGAACATGCCCATCATCTTGATATCATCTTATGTGCATTAAGAGATCATCATTGTTACTCTAAGTTAACCAAATGCAATGTCTAGTTTTATAAATTTCTCTTCTTGATCCATGTAATCTCATAGGTTGGAAAATGATGACTTAACCACCTATCCTCGCATTACCTACACTAGGTAAATCATATACTATGTACAATGACCCATTTGGAGTTAGACTTGATTAAATTCAAATTCAAGGGGATCAAGTGGTTTCATATGGCTCTAGACAGCTGAGACCACATGGGGGAATTACCCTACTAATTACATAGAGTAAACTATGGTAGTACATTCCCTACGATGTTGTAAAAATTACCTTATGGGAGAGAGGTTTGTGGTATATAAAATCCATAAGATCCCCCATTATATCCTTTCTCAGTGGGTCTTGAACCATCTACAGGGGCGGTGGGTCAAGTATCATTGTTCTTTTGACTTAGAGTAGTCTAATTCACCGGTAAAGGGAGACATCATTACAGATTCCTTGATGCAGAATACTAATGAAGTAGTAGTCAGAGAGTATAGAGATGAGTGGTGGATTATGGAACTATTTTAAAACATGCATATAGATGTTTAGGTGTCCCATGGATGAGTATCTCTAACTTCGATGTATATCATACGAGTTCTTTTAGACATGATCATGATGGAGTTGTAATGTGATTAAAATGTCTTAGTTGTCAGATACATATTATATGGAGGGGAGACACTATTTGGATGGCTCTTTTTAGTGTAATTTATATTATTTTTCATGGTTAGGTATGTGTTCCTAAAAGCTTTCATGAGGAACTTATAATTGTGTATCATGGTTTTAGAGGGGAAACATATCCTACTTTAATAAGATGAATTGTGAAAATTATAGATAGTCAAGGTGGTCTAGAATGATGAATGAGATACTTGAATTCCTAGTGAGATGTTTCAATTATTAGTAGGTGAATTCCAAGCTTTATAGTCCTTATGGGATGTTACAGAATCATCCCATTCCGGAGTGAAAATGGGATGATTCCACTATGGATTAGGTGACTCTATTGTCCATGAAAACTCATAATAATGTTTTTATATTGGTGATCATTGATCAACTAATAATGGTAGACCACATCTTTCTTATCCCAGAGATCGACACTATTGATAATCCAGGAAGTATTTGCATTTTTGTGATAGTTTAGTTTCATAGTGTTCTGAGGAGTATCATTTCTAATAGAGATCCTCATTTCATGTTTCATTCTTAGTAGGTTCTTGAGAAGCCTCTAGGATTAGGTGTTATTTTGAGTATAGCCTATCATCCTCATAATGATGGTCAATCTGAGAAGACTATTCAGATTCTGAAGGATATGTTAGGAGCCTATGTTTGGGATTTTTGTGGTTCATGGTTGAGGCATATGTCACCTACATATTTTTCATATCATAAAAGCTTCATGGAATCGATCCAAATGGAACCTTTCATGGATTTTTATAGCAGGTCATGCCACTCTCTAGGTTTTTGGTTGCATGAAGGTGAGTCAGTACTTGTTGGGAATAGTCACATTTAGGAGACATATGAGAATGTTTAGATGATCAGAATGTGGTTAGTGACCATGTATATAAGGCATAAATCATATATTGACCATAAAATATAACCTTTAGAGTTTTACTTTGGTCATCATTTTTTTCCTTCAGGTTTCACCTTGGTTGGGTCAATACCATATAAAGAAACATGGATAGATAAAATCCATGAGTTTTAGGATATTTGAGAAAATTAAGATTATAGATCCAGTGGCCTAGTAATTTTCCCTTATAAAATGTTACAGTTCCATGTGTGATGTATTTCACATGTCGTAGCTTCGAATATATTACCCTAACCCTTCTCATATGGTAGACATCGAGGACATTAAGATTTTTCAGATGTGTCCTTATAAAAGAATTTGATACAAATCATGGACCATATTGAGAAGTATCTCTATGGTAGGACTATACATATGGTTCATGTCCAGCGCTAGTATTGGCATGTTCAAGGGGAAACCAGGGAGAAAGAGTTTGATATGCGAGTTATGTGATAGGACATGTTCATTGAGACCCATAGTTATTCTTGTTGGAGTTCAAGCATGAGCTATTATATGGGGAGGAGGTTTAAATATCTCATCTTATTCTAGGTATGTCCCTCTATATTTGTTATGTTAAACCTCATTTTTCTGCGTTTCCTTGTCTTTAATCCTTGGTGGTTGAGTCTTGTTGGGAGATAGAGATCCTTTTTGGGAAAATGACTCAAATTTTAGGAATGTATATCTTTATAATTAATTAATTTATGTTATTAACATGTTAAATGGGATTAAGAGGGATTTATTTAGTATTGGAAGGATTCATAGGTTTTTTGGGTGATTTTGTAGAATTTAGGATAAAAGCTATCGACATGGAATTTACACACCATGTAAACGGGTTACACTATGTGTAACAACTACCGGTAACAAACCAAAAACCAAGTTCTTGGTAAAAAATGAATATATTACCTAATGAAATTACACAGTGTGTAATTTTCAAGAAGGTATAAAATCACATGAGGGGATGCTAATTTCAGTGTACCTCATAATTTAGAATTAAATTTCATGTAATATACTTACACGTCATTTATGTCCTGGGCTAGGAATTTTTAAGTCCGTGTTGTTTATGTTTTATTTCATTCCATTAGTGAATCCCATCCATCTTTACCATGGGGAGATTTATAGAATATTTTAGTGTCTTCTATTCCATTCTGGATGACCTATTCAAGAAATTAATCTCTAGTTAGTTTTTTTCTTATCCCACCTCTTACATTGTTCTCCATAAATACAGTGTAAATATTCTGATCATGGTTGTTTTGGGTGTTGATATAATTGTTTTGTGATCTTGGACGATTTTTGTGAACTTCGAATCCTTCTTTATTATTATTGTTTCTCGTTGAAATCATTTATTTGATTGCCAACTAAGATTGGTGGTCTGAAACCAAACTCTATAGTCTGCTTAATAGTTAAGTATGTGTAATATTCTAAATTAGGATAACATAACAAGATGAATAAATAAATGAATGACTAATAATGATAAATTCTAAATTAGATAATTCCTTGGATCCATTTGAATTAAATGGTGTTGTGAACTGGAATGTGGCTAGACCTAGGGTGAGCGGAACCTTGATTAATAATGAATTAATGTCTGTTTCACATGAAATGAGATTTCAGATGATTTCTTGACATAGAATTTCTTTAATAATATCGCATAGTCTATTGATAAAAAATTTGAAAATTTTAGATAAAATAATGAATAATTGAAAGGAATATGGTAATTTTTATAATTCACTATTTAGGGTTATGATGTGATATATGATATCATTGTCGTTATAACTTGTTGAGTCTGAAGCTGTAATGCTTATATTTAGGGTTATTCACGGTGATTCTATAATGATTATGTATAAGGTAATTCCAAGTGATGCTAATTTAATTATATAGTGTTCTTGTCCTAGTTTTATGTTGAAATTCTTATATATTAGACTTGGCCTAGTAGATGATGAAATTTTTATATATAGGGATTTTCATGGAGGCTAAAATGCAAATACATAGGGTTTTTCCTGACAGTTTTATTATTAAATGGTTTATGGTTATATTTGGATTGGTTATGTTACATGATAAGATAAATTCATTCACGATGATAAATTGACTTTATTTTTTATTATTTTAATTTATTAATTAATAAACCTTCACAATACTTATTACATGCACTTACTATCAGACCAGTTTTCTTAAGACATGGAGGTGTCATCCTACTGAGTTTTACCCACACCCTATCTAGCCTGTGGTTTGGTACCTAAGTACATAACATGAATATAGGTTTGGATAAAGGAAATGAACCTTGTTTCCAATAGTTTCATGATGGATTTGATGGAGTTTAGAGTCAAGACTGGCATGGGGTTTGGGACTGGGGACTTTTGAGTTTATTTTTTCTACTGATTCTTGTCTTTCAATTTCTCTTTGTTTTACATTAGATACATATCAACCTATCATTACATGGTTCACTATTATTTTATTCATTGGCTCTATGTATACATCCCAATTATATGTCTCACAATTTAAATAATTTCGGTTACAATGATATTTTTATTATATATTAATCTGATGTGTTGTAACTTTGTAAGAGGAGGTATATTCTCCCCACTATACTCATTACACCCTCTGTGCTAGTAGGTAGCCTCCAGAACATGGGGAGGAGCGTTTGAGGTCCCATAACCAAACTTATATGTCCAAATGAGAGTGTTAGATTGGGGGAAGTTACATATGGAATCCCGATACGCCATTTGTGCCTAGTTTCTTAGTGATTCATCAAGGTATGTCACTTTTAGATTTTATTGTTTTATTTGGGATTTTAAATTTCTAATTGAAAGAGAGTTGATTTTTAGGGATTTCTCTTATTGTAGGTTTAGTGATACGAGAAGATTCCATGGAGTTCCATTTACAATGGTTCTAATGTGATACTGAAACATGGTGAGTTATCCAGCTTTATGATGAGATGGAATTGAAGTAACTAATTAATTATGAATATAATCATTATTAAATATTGATATCTGGAATGAGTTAAGATCTAGGGTCATTGAATGATCTTCATTGATCACAGATGGGTATTGAGAGCTATTATTATCACTTGTAAATAAAATTGGAAATCTTGAAAATGAGGTAGGTGGCACACATACATTCCCTATGGTATTTATGATTGTTTTTTATGGATGGGGTGTGTGTGGTCATGCCACATAGGGAATCAACATGATTAATTTAAACTGTTTATTTTAAAATTTGATGCCACAAATTAGGATGCACAAGGTGAAAAGACCCATATGAACTTTGGTATATGACATGTTTTTCGGTTCACTTATTATTGAGGAATTGATTTTTGATGTTCTCATCTTAGGTTGATAGACCATAGGTTTTGTGTGACAAGTTTGGTGAGTTCACTAGACTAGTTACACCTTCTCAAGTGATATGGGTCAGGAATAATCTGTTTCATCATTTCCATGGTCCATACCCAATGTATTTTATGTATTTTCAATGCATTTATGATTCCACTAAAGGATATATTATCCTTTGGATATTGGGTGTTCACCTAGAACTCTGGTTGAGATTGAGGACCCAATTGAGGGTGCCTCTGATGTATAGTGACCAATGGTATCTATGTGGGTGATTGTTGATATAATAAACCTATTTGGTGGCATATGTATATGGGAAGTGATGGTTGATGTTTTCACCATAGATCCTTAACTGAGTTATAAGTCTGGTGGGGATGATTAGATAATGATCAGTGTGGGATTTTGACCCACCCTTGTAGTATGTTTATATTATTTTTGTTTATGCATGATGATTAGAGCATTCCCATGATGATAGTGATTCGTTCATTATCCTTAGAGTAGATTATATTTCCCTATATTTGTGAGAATCACATGATGATATTGATATGAACTAGGTATTCTCAATATATTAGGATTCGATCTCACATATTATTGGGGGTAAGATGCCAATCAGATATAGAAATATGAGAAATGGTTGATACAAGAGTGGTTTCTTAGTGGTGGTACTTTGGATTTGATGTCGGATCTATTTGGTCGCGTGTATTGAGGAATGATGAAGATGGTAGGTGTTCCTTCGATACATTGATACCATACTGATTTCATAGTTATCAGGATTAAAATACTGATAACATTATACCATTATAAATTGTCATAATGATCAAGATTTGAATGGCCATATGAGATGTCACATGGGAATATATCCCTGATCATGGGTGTTTTAATTCATGAGGGTGATTGTTTTATCACCACAATTGACTCTTATGATGCCCCATGTGATTGATTAGATAAAAAATGATAGTTTTGATGATGATCTATGAGATATTAAGTGCCCTATAATTCTCCATGGGATCCAAGGAGGGTATTCTATTTATTTTATTATGTCACCCGGGAATTAGTCAATCCTAGATGTGTTGGATTCCATACCTACCCCCACCCTCCTAGGAATCAAACATTAGATTAACATCAATAATTCCCTAGTACTTCCATGAGTTTCATACAAAGGGTTCGAATATAATGGATTTGTGGTGAAGCCTCAGGGTATGATACTCATTAGTGGTGGTGTCGGTGTTAGATCCTCAATGTGTGGATAGAGGTTCCCCTAAGGTGATTATTGTGCTTAGAGACATTCTAGAATTATTTGAGGTAGATATGTTGATGAAAAAAATTGTGATTCTATGAGGGGTATTAATGATTCCATAGAGGTTTATTCTAAATGGAGTGGATAGGTTTTTTACCATGTAAAATTGGGGTGTTCTTCTCATCCTCATGTCTGTAGTGTTAGATGGAATACATTGGTACTATTTTGGGTATATACAAGAATTATATTCCCATGGACTGCCTTGGGGCTCCCCTAGAGCATTGAAGGGTTCATATAAGGAACTATGATGGGTTGGTGAGAAATATCACCAATCATATATCTAAATCGAAGAACCATGTTCTCTCATTTTGAGGATATATCCCCCATCCCCATGCATATAATGTTAGTGCACAATGTTCCTAATATTCTTGTCAGAGATATTGAGATGTTTCTATGCCCCTTTTTTTGGGATTCTCATGGGGAGGTGAGGTTTCATTGGCCTTCCTAGTTGAATCTAGATAGACCAGTTAGTAGGGGGTTATCAATGTATGGAATATTGTAGAGTCAATGAATTATCATCATGGATAACATTCTTGGGAAGTGATTGAGTGGTGGAATCATTAAAGTAGATTTATCTAAAATAAGTTTGGAAACATGTTTCGTACATATAATAGCCTCCCCTCCCCATATGGAGATATATCTAAGTACATATCCTGTTTCTCCAAGTTCACTTAGATGGGTTATCGGGTGTGAGGATATCAACTTCTAGGACCATAAATTTGAGGTCTGGTGTTGTCCTATCCAAGATATCTAACCATGGAGTTAACTTTCAAATAATGTAGAAAATATCCAACCTTTATCCATTAAAATTTGACCACCATATATAAAACCATCTACTGGGATATAAAAATGGTAGACTCTGCTAAGGAAAGCAAATTCTTCGGTTCCACCACTGGTTTCTTCGTAGTGAAGGAATATAGAGAGGTGATATACTCTTTTGAAAGTAGTGAAATGTGGACGACTGTATCTAGTGACAATCGAATAATGTGAGAATTAACATTTTGAATTAGAGGATTTGGAATGATGATCTTCTTACTGACATGGATATTAATGGAAATGGGATTCGATAAGCCTTTATGTTCTCCAATTGTCTATAACCAAAGGAGGGGTCTATTGTCAAACTTTTTTTTGGTAGCAAGTTAGAGAATATAATATGGGTCACACTGGGATAGTTATCAGGTTCTCCGGGGGAGGCGATCTTATAGGAGGACTTCATTTAGTAATTGTTCAGTGGGGTTAACAACCACAAATAAGGAAAATGTGACTAGGTGCTTCTTCTATTAGCTGGGTGTTGGTGTATATTGGTGGAAAATAATAAGGATTTTCATGGAATCCCCCATGTGTCTGGTTTGTCCATTTTGGTTAGAGTAATAAACCCCATCATAGACCTTGTTCAACTAATTGATCACTATGAAGAGGTTCCCTCCTGCAGGTGTCACATGGGTAGAAGTCCCCTCCCATACCCTTGAAAACCCCCTCCAATAGGGCACTAGGTGAGTTAAACCCCCCCTATAGTGAAAAAAATAAAGTTCAAATGCGCCTATAGACATGGATGCATGTGGGGAAGAGGTTATATCAATGATCTATTATGTTTGGTTATTTTTGGCTTCAATGATTTCTATGAAACTGGTGACTCTCTCAAGGAAGTGGTGAAGGCCTTGCTCCATGACCTCAAACTACATCACTCCAACCAAATCCCCCTATATAAATTAGCAATAGACTCCATGATTGTATGGAATTATCTCAAATATCCTTCCTCAACTTCATGTCATATAATCTAAATGATGTGAAAATGTATGGTCATCACATATAAAGACATTGAGATCCGATGTACATGGTGATAGGGTAATCATGTGTATAATTTCCCAGATTCTCAGGCTTATCATACATCCCCATTATGGTTTTATCTTGCAATGGATCCATCCCTCCATGGGGAATTGAAATTTTTATTAGAGATACCCTTGGATACACTTCTTTTAGTCCCCCTTAGTTTGTCACCACTATATTTCAAACATTAATAAATAATGTGATTATGTAATGTGTGGTAGGTAGGTACAGTTGATCAGGGTTATAAATATAAGTATCAATGATTGTTACTATGAATTTAATGGGTTATGTGTATTACCATGAGGTGATGGAGATACTGTGGAAGTGTGGTTATTATGACTAGCACAGAGACAATTCATCATCTGTTAGAAGTTGTTATTGAGTTTATTTTTTTGTGTTCTTTGGTTCATTTTTTCATTTTAGATAAGTATGTTACACTCCATTTTTAAAAACCTATAACAGATCCTCTATTTGGTTTTTATGTTTTGATTTCAGAGGTATTCCTAGGTCTAAAGAAGTAATTTTGGTAGTTTTTGGATGTAGGAGGCCACCAACTATTTGGTTAGGGACACCAGCTAACTGTTTCAGGTTTTTAAAATACCTTCAAGTATTATCCTTCATCAGAATCCATGAACCTCCAAAAAATCTTCATGCTAGACCAAATATGTTGTCTAGACTATTGAGTGAGGTGGACATGGAAACATGGAGAGATAAAGATCCTCATATATAAGAACATAGCCCCAGTCCAAAATAATAAAAACATACATAGCCCAAAATAAAACATTCTGAAAGAGCGGGATGATATAGGGAATATGAAAGACTATATAAGGGGTAATGAAAAACATGGCAGAGGGAAGGAATCATCGAGGGAATAAATTAGGGAAAACTCCTCTACTTAAATCATTACATTATTTTTATTAGAAAATTATGAATCGTATTTGGTAATTGTTGAATCAATGCTAGTTTTTCATGAGAATGATTTTGAAAATCACCTCTCTGAGTGACAATAATGGTTTTTTAATTTTCTCTCTATCAACATTTTCATTTTTTTCTAATCTTATAAATGTGTATTAATTTTTTTACTTCATAACTATAAAAATATTTCATTAAATTATCCATTTTATATTTAACATGAATAAACTAATTTCACACCATTGAAACTTTAAGCCTTTTTTTAGAATTTTTTTCTTATTCTTATTACTATTCCCTTTTGAAATTTGATACTTTTCCTTATTTATATCCATATCCAGCGCACCATTTTTAGATATATCATCATGTTTTAATGATCCATCAAAATATAATTTCTTTTATATTAAATTAGTTTATATAGTCTTACCAATATCATCCACATGTATTTTATTTTCACACCAAATATAAAATTTGTTATACACTTTTATTTCCAAATACCCCTTAGATACTTCTTAGAAATAAACTTAAATTAAAAATTTATTTAATATGTTTCATATAACACTCTATGTCAAATTATCAAAACAATTCCATGTAAGATAACCCCATGTAAAATTATATTATTATCTTCTAAATATAAAATAATATCATCATTATATTTTTTAAATAATCATCAATTAATTATTAATATTTTTTAAGTAGGAGTAAAAAAAATTAATATATACCTTTGAATTTGAATGTTGTGATAAATTCAGATTAAAAACTAGAAAAAATATTAGTCATTAATATAACTTGTTTTGAATCGACTCTCAAATATGGAGAGAAAACTATGGGGGTGAATTAGTGCAACCATGGTTATAAACATTTTCTTAAATGGATAACATATGTTTGATCTTATTCCTTTATTAAAAGAAACATGTTAATCTATAATCCACCCAACATAATCACATTAAATGGATAATGGAATAATGTTCAGAAAAACTAATAAATTTAAATAGGATTCCTTTAATGTGAATAGAAATTCAAAGAGTATACACATGGTATAACATCGTTGTAATAAAATCACTAATATTATAGCTATATTGAGTTATAGTAAAGGGAACTCTACACCATGGTTCACTACCATTAAAAATTTTTATGCAGGGATTAATACCTCGTAAGCATCATTCTGTATTATTATCTCTTTAATCATTATTTTAATAAAAGATTTTATATTTTATATTATTATTGTTCTTTACAATACCAATATGATAAAACAATAATTTAATGTAACTTATACCCTGATGTGGTGTTCTAATGTACATAAAGTGCTTCCACCTTCATCATATTCTTAAGGTGCATAACTATATATTTGGATTATTGTTTATTTTTCTCCAATAAATTATTTCCAGAAACAAAATCCCTCAAAGAGTGTCTATATTATAGAAGTTATTTTTTAAAGAAAATTTTCTTAAATGTAATCTATTTTTTCTTCCGATTCCTTTTATATTGTTTACAAATAAATTACATTCCAGGAATAAAATTTTTATACTCACTATCTCTCTCTCTTATAATGATTTTTGATATGCACAAATCCTCTCCTCTCTATTATATATCTCTTTATCCATGTACAAAAACTATTCAAATAGGTATTCAATATCCAAGACCTAACATGAAGGGTCAGAATGATTCTATATCTTTAAGATATTATATTATTATAATATGTGTTATCAGAATCAATATATTTACAGACACAACCATTTAAGTCATGTAAGACCAAAAATATAATATTCATTAGATTCCATGATTAATGGATATCACAACCATCTATATCAAATCACTATATGAATTTTCGTATGATCATTGGATTATAGAAAATTGAATAATCAAGATCATTATAAAACTCTGGTTATGATTTTTTAATCTTATATTTTAATTAAAATGTTTAATATTTCCTCATAATGTGAATATTATTTAAGAGCAGCACTCTTAATATC
Organism: Viscum album; assembly: GCA_963277665.1. Taxonomy (NCBI): domain Eukaryota; kingdom Viridiplantae; phylum Streptophyta; class Magnoliopsida; order Santalales; family Viscaceae; genus Viscum; species Viscum album. The sequence continues at coordinate 1,327,678,298 of OY728165.1, read as the reverse complement.
CCTTTTAACATGGGAGTACCCTAGAGTTTTGGGGTCGATGGATTCGGTATGACAGGACGAAATGGAGCGATCAACGAGTTCGTGGCTACGGTCATTGGGGAGAGGGTTCTCGGAAAGAGTACAATAGGGGAATCAAGCAACAGTTACGTTTGGGTCCATATAAATTTTCGTTTCATTGTGTTGTTGGTTGGCTTAATTAGTGGCTTATTATGATTCATCAACTATAGCTAAAGCTCTAGCTATGACTCTTGTATGGAGGCATTTTTCATCTATGGTGGGTAGACTCTTAGTGTTGCCTTCAACTTCAATAGCGGTGGAGAGGTTCTCCCAACCCACCACTTTCACTGGTCCATCTTTCCCAAAATTTTCTTTATTCCACACCCTGAATTATTCAGATGTGGTAAAGCTTCTGGTTTCTATTCTAGTGGTTGTATTGTTGCTTTTTTTTTATCAGTGGTATTAGCCGCAAATCCCTACTACAGCCTCTTGAATCTATGGTGGCTTTACATATCGTATATGATGTGGTAGTTTTTTGAGGTTTTGGGTGGTGTAAATAGTTTTTCATCAGTTTCCCAACATGGCTGGAGTTAGATGAGCTCTGTTTTTGATATTTCTCAAGGATTGTTCCTTATTTCATCTATGATGGTTCGTACGAATTTTTCTGTGAATTTTTTATTTATCAGATGCAGTTTAGATGAGACGTGCTTTGTCTTTTTGGTTTCATTGTTGTTAATATTTGATTTTAGTGGTGGTTTCCGGTGTTAGGGTTCCATGGAGAAAAGATAATTTTAGGGAATTGACCGCTTGTTCCTCTGATCTTACTCCAGGACTCTACCACTCTCTCTATGGAAGATCTGAGTGGTGGTCTTCATGGTGATTTGGGATGTGAGGGAGAGCAATAGTAGAATTATTATGCTGGTTTCATATCTATTTGATCCCAGTGGTTTACAATGTTGTGGATATTTTATTCTACAATGTTTTTCAAGTATTTTTATGATTGAATGTATTTTTAGGGTTTAGCCTACCTATGAATAGTTGTTCTCAGTTTTTGAATGAATATTGGTTTTTGGTGGTATTTTTTTTCCAGAATGTGGAATTAGAAAGACTCTTTACATGGAACAACTCAAGATGTGGATTCAGATTATGATGTATCCCCCATAGCTTGACTATATGTATTTGGAAGATCAAGAGGGTATTGATTTTTTCATCAGTACTAGGCCCATGAAACCCTGTATGCGATTGGTAGCCAAGTAGTCTTTTTAAGGTGGAGGCTTGATATAATGTTTTAGTCACTAGGGAGGGGAAGTTCCTATAGCTACCTGGAATGAATTTTCTTTTAATGTTTTTAATGGGATGAAGTTTTTAGGGTTCACACTTACCCTTTAAAAGTTTCATTTGAAAATAAAAAATGGATTCTAGATTAATATTTCCTCACATAATATAATTTTATCATTATTAATATTTAAATATCATGATCAATCTTCATTTTTATTCCCTAAAAAAAATTCCACATATAAATCCAAATAAATTTATATGAGAATAATATCCCTATAATAATAGTAATTCTATTAATTCCAATAACGAAAATATCATGTTATCCCATGACTTAATTTCATGGACTAAATCATCAAATATATCCACAATTTTTTTTCAAATATTAAAAATACTGAATTCTTGATATTAATAATTATTTACTGACTCTAATATGGGAATAATACTTTTCCATTTAAATCAATAATGGTCATTATCAAATACCATCATCAAATATTCAATGGATATAAAGAAATATAAAATGTTGATAAAAATAGAGTAGTATAATGTCACAATGACATTCCATTGCAACTTATTGTGGTATATCTAAAATGTTGTTCATGATCACCTTAAATATAGTGAATACAACTAATAGAAAAAATACATACACAAAGGTCAAAAAAAACTAGGGATTACAGTTTCTAACTATGGTCATAGGTTTTGGCCATGGTCAATGGAGTTGTGGCCACTTATTTCAAAGAAATAGGTGTATAAAAACATTCATATTTTGGCCATATATATAGAAATTAATCCATAGTATCTTACTATTGAAATATGATCACTTCTATAGTCATATACCATGTACTTACCTATTTAGATATATTTAGTGATCATGACAAAAGACTTGCTGCCACATTCAATTTTTGTATCTATAGACATATATCCATGGTCCTAGACTATGGCTAAGGATATATAACCATTTTACATGAACATGTATATAGTGTTTTTTAATAAAATTATATTTCATATAACCCTTAAAAATAAGAATATAAATCAGTAATAATGTAAATGTATGTTAACAAAAAAATTAAAAAATTAATATGCGGTTATATATACATTAAGTATGTTAGCATATGGATTCATTGATCAAAGAAAATATTAGCGTAAAAAAATTATTCATAATCTATCTCAACAATATAAAAAATATTAATATAAAACACCCCTACCAATATTAACATCACCACGGGAATCACTAACAACATTATCATCACCATGATCAACATCACCACTAGCTTTGTCTTCACTAACATCATCAAAATTAGTAGCAAAATCATCATTGTAATTATCAACATCTAAAATCATTATTTTGATAGTAAAATAAAGGGTAGTTATTAAAAAAATTAGAATGCAATAATCTAAAACAAGCATCAACCATTATTTCACTCTCAGGAAGTAGTGAAGAACAAAAAATCGATATAGGTTTGATGAGTTGTTTAGGTATCTTATTTGGATTTTGTTAAGACTGTTGTTCAACAATTCATGTTCCTTTATCAATGAAAACATTTAATTACTCCTCTTTAACTGTACTGGTACTATTTCTTGAAGAATCTATAATGGAAGACCAATATCTAGATGATACAATCTTCTTTCTAGGTCAACAATAGACCCTCCCATAATGCCAATCACCTAACACTGAATGTAGATGATATTTTAAATCTACACTATTTGATTCATTTATTTATCACAGATTAAAGATAATTTAAATGAAAAAGTACTAACTTAATTAGAATGTTAAAAAAATTTATTAATAAAATATAAAAAAATTTAAAAAATACTCTTAGAAATTTGTTCTTTTATGTAATTATTAATTTCATATCCATCTTTTTCTTATCCCAATTCAACAATATAAGGCAATTCATGGAACACAACCTTTAATATTATGTACTTTCTTATATAAAATATATATAAATTAACATTATATATATATATAAATGATAATATTATCTTTTCCTGCACATGATTTAAAATACAAGTGCATTTAAGGGTGTGATAATAATGCATAACACTTTTTCATTATTTTAGATAAATCATGTAAACAAATAGTTATATTAATATTAATTATCCATAATGATACTCAAATATTTATTCATGCATAAAAATTATTTTAACATACATTGTTGAAAGTATGTAAAATTAACCAATACCATAAAAGTAAAATTGTACTAATAACATACCATCCCCCTATTCTGTATAACTAGTTTATTATAAAGGAATGTTATATCCTCATGATTTCATCCTCTTATACTTTTATATCCTATTAATAAGTCACACTCTCTAGATCTTCACATTTTAACCAATTTGGTTATCTTACAGTATTTTCAGTCTTACAATTAGAGATGTTTTATCAAATATGTATTAAAAACATAATCACTAACATCAAATTGTAATTCAATGTATTTAAATAATAAAATTATATATTTACCAATGTATCATCTCACAAATTATTCAAAAATTTCTCTCGGATTTTCCTCCATTACATTCTTTGAAAGAGAATAATATTACTTTGTTTGTAGATTATTCCATATAAGTATTTCATTTCATTCCACTATTTTAGATAATATTCATATCTTCAATATAGTCAACCATAATTTATATGATTCTTTTATAAAATAAGGAATATTTCACAACCTTAGTATATATTTGCATAACTAACCACTAAAAAAATTATTTTGAAAAAAATATATTTATATAAATTTACTATATATTTCCGATATTACACTATAAACTTTTACCTAAAGTAGGAATATCTTGTGTCCCTTCAACATTAATTATCATTGAACGTGGTGTATCAATGTATGATGTACAGTAGGTGACGGGATAACCACATAAATAATGTTTTGTATACTAGATAGAGGATACTAAAGTCATGGAGGGATGGAAATTAGAGGAACACCCTATACAAATGATGTATTATAGAAATTTAGTGTAGGATTGTATAAGTGGTAGTACCCTTTGTAATATATGGTGGATACAAATAATACAGTGACATAGTTGGAGTAGGATTACTTTTTTGTATGTTCATAGGTGGAAAAGGATAATATAAAGGACTTTTTATCATCATGTACTAAAAAAGTGATGAATAAGTGATGAATGATCACCTTGTGATTAAATATATACAATATGAGGATGACATATAGAATTAGGGGTAATAATAGATTGAGAATAAGTATTTTATGTACTCTTATACTACATTGAACACTATATGTGCTCAATAAAATCATTTTTTCACCTCAATGATGATTTATATTGTAATTTTAAAGGTAATATAAATTACCCATTTAGAACATACTTATATAAAAAAATTAAACTCACATAAGTGATTATAGGATCCATCAGCTTGTATTGAATGTGACACCCATTTTCATGTGTGATTTTTCTATACAACTATTTTTATTTTGACATTGTAACCAAATAATACCAAATAATAATATTAAGGATTTAAATATATTAACTAAATAAAATATATTAATTTTATTACATATAAATGTTAATAAAATTAGGAGAAAATTAAAATTACTATTTATCAACAATTATGAATAAAATGAGCTCAATGAAGGAAACTAATTTCAAAAACATATGTGGAATATGATTATATTCCTATTAATGATATTTATTAATGAATTATAACTTCTTAAAAGGTAGACATGTTTTGATTCCTAATATATATTTAATTCAATAATAAATAATTATATCCTATATTAGTTACACATATGTATATATAAAATAATTATGTAACTTAATGACCCGAGTCAATAAGAGATGTAGATTTATCAGGGTAATTTTAATTTTTTGGTCCAATATAGGGGAAATTTTACGAATTGAGGAATAGAATAAGATTTTATGGATTTAAATCATTCTAAGGGATGTTTTTTGATGAATTTTGATGTTCAGGTGGTTTGTGGGTTTCTCGGGTCGATGTTAGGTAGGGGTTCGGATAACCACAGTGATGAAATACTATAGTAGTAGTTATTGAAAATCTATTATGTTTTTAGGGTCAGAATCACATAATGTGTTTTTGATATTTTTTAAGTGATTCTTATTATAGTGTTTCACCATCATCCTTGGGAACAATCAGACCGAACATAGGTATCAAGAGGATATTTTAGGATTATTTAGAAGGATCTTGCTACCTTTTTTCACTAGTCACTCTATAGGATAGAACCTACTATTCGAGGGTGAAGGAACAAACATTCATACTAATAATAAGCACATCATCTTGTTGGTAGAGTTTACTAGCTACTTAGTGGAGTCTCATCAAAATAGGTGAGATATAGTAATCCTAACAACTATCTAGTAGAATTTGGAGGCTAACCGATGGATTCAGTCAGGAATAGTTAGTTTTCATTAATTTTAGAACATTAAATCCTTAACTCAACTCATTAAATACTTGAATCATCTTAAGTCACCACCAATAGATATGAAGGCTATAAATATACATCATGGGAGTCCTTAATCTCATCCAAAAACATATACCACAACTAATTTCCACTAAATTATTCTTGATTGATCAATTATGAATTCTTGGAATAGATCTCCAAGTGAAATTCAATTCTAAAATGGAAAATGAGCTTCACCAGCATCAATTCAATTCTAATTTCTTCTCTTATTGAGCCTTTTTTCATATGTTCTCCCTTGTTTTAATTGTTAAAGGATATTCATCTACCTTTTATATCTTTATCATTCATTTTAATCTAAATATTGTAGATATATTTGAGTGATTTGTAAATGGTTTATAAAAAAAACCACAACTTGTTCGTCCTCTTCATTAGGTGTTCAGAACCCTTAAAGTGAGGGCTCTTAGTTTTTGGTTTTTGTTAAAGGAAAGGGTTTTGGTTTTGGTTATTGGTTTATATTAAAACCATGGTAGTTATTTCTACTTATTTTCTTTCTTGTTTACCACTAAAATAAAAGAATCAATATAACCTTCTCAAACCATCCTGAATAGGGGAGACATAGGGGACTATTCATGGGCTATTACTAAAGTCCTTTTTATAAGTTCACCCTTTAGTATTCATAATTTATTTTTCTATATGATAAATGATTTAATTTATTCTATTCCCTAATTAATATGAATTTTTATACATAGATGTTTTTTTCATGATAATCACTTTTATTTTATCAAGTCATTTTAAAACGTTATTAAAGGAAATTCACACCCTCTTGTCATCTTACTTAGTCCAACATTCGGTATTAAAGAAGAAATTTTAGTTTTTTATAAAACAATATTTTTTTTTTCAAATAATTATTTTTAAAAAAAATTAATATAATTTTTTAATATCCTAAACAATTTCAATGTTCTTAATTTTTAATTAATCTTTTACATAAAAATGTGGTTCTCTAGAGGGTATGTCTTTAGGCCGTGCACCTAATTTTGAAAGTTTTCAACATTTTTTTAATTAAAAGTGTATTAAACTTTATTAGAAGTATTTTTTTATCCTATAAGTAAAATTTTAATGAATTCTTATATTCATACAAATGAAATAAAAAAATTGAAACCTAATAATATTGATACTTTTGAGTTAGAAGGTAAAGATTTGTATACATTGCATTATGATTTTGATAATAATGAGTTTAATCACATATCTACATGGAAAATTACTCATGGAATATTGAAACTATATGAATTTACTCATAAAGGTGAAAATAAATTTAAATATACTATACTTGACATGTGTAGATGACATATTTAAAGTTTTAGTGTGCATAATAATGAATCTATAACTGAAATTTATGCATGATTTACTAACATATGAAATAGAATAGTGTATCATAGTGATGATATAACCATAGAAACATTATTCATCAATGTACTTTGGGATTTAACATGTTATTGTGCACCTAAATAACGGAAAATACAAGAAGTGAAGGACATAAATAACATTTCGATCATAGAGATAATTAGATAACTCAAGACCTAAGAGATTATAATAAAGTGAAAAGTTAATAAGTAACCAAAATAATTCAATGAGAAAAAAGTTGACTTCTTCCGATGTAACTAATGATTATTCTTAAAATTATGATGAAATCTGTTATCTAGCCCTAAATATGAGAAAATTATTCAAAATAAGGAAAACCTACAAACATGCCAAAAAAGAGGATAGTCAAAGTGAACATGAAGTGGGATGATTAAGATTAAATACTAATCGACACATAAGGAGAAATTATCCCTTAATCGAAAAAGAAAAATTTGGATAAGAGAAATAAAATAAACTAATCATTAATGGTTTCAAACTAAACTTAGATAATTTATTATCTCTCCTAAACTGAGTTAATTGATGAAAGTTCCAAGTGTCTCGTGACTGAATTAGAGGAATGTAATGAAGTAATATAAAATTCCTCTTCTTATTTCTCCCCAAATTTATCTTCTTTATAATATTAATCCACTCACCTAAGCTATAAAGATCTAAAATATTTCGATGATAAACATATAGCTAGTTTTTGAGAACTTACTTCAATACACCATTATCTTAAAAAAAATATAACAAGGCACTTCAAAAAATGGATAAATCACAATGACAAAGATAATTTATCAAAAAAAATTCGTAATCAATAGAATATGAATGAGTTACAATTGACTATCGATTGACTCAAAAAATCTCACATGAATTTATTCCAAGTATAATACACCAAAAATAAAATTTTCGGTTATTAATGACATCTAAAAGGTAAATTTTTTTATTTTTTTAAATAATGTTAGTACTTCTAAAAATATGAAATCTATAATATTATTATTTAATGATATTTTTTGGAGTTATAATTATAAGATAAGACATCCAATTTATGATTATAATTGAAAAAATACTTGATATATTAGACAAAAAAGAATCAATCTTTGATCCCACATATGATTTCAATAGTCATTTTTAAAAAATAATAATGTTCTAAAATCCCTCAACGCTAAAACAATTTGACAGAAAATTTTGGTACCAAAAATAATAATTTCATAATTTTATAGAAAATTTGTATAATTATTAAATCCAAAAAAAAAAATATGGTACATAGATATTTTATTCCCTCAAAATAAGAGTGATGTCCTCTCAAAATTTAATCACCATGAAAAATCGAAGGAGGCTATGTGACTTTTAGTGAAAATTCAATAATTAAAATCATTAGTATAGGTTCTATAAATTTTATTAATTCTACTCATATAAAATATTTTGATTTGTTTAAAAAATAATTTTCTAATAATTATCCAATTGTGAAAATGGTTTTAAAATATCTTTCATAAATTATTTTTTCAATTTGTTTTATCCGAAAGAAAATATTTTATTTAAAATTTTTCATTTTCATTTTGTTTATATTTTCAATTTAAAATATATTTCTTCTCAAAATGTTAAATTTTTTAGCATTAGCGATAATATTTCATTGATTTGGTATAGAAACTTTGGTCACTATAGAATACACCCACACTTTTCGAGATCAATAAACAACATCTAATTTGAGATTTACCAAAATTTCATATCAAAGATATTGTTCTTTGTGTACCTTCCAAACATGGTAAGAAATATAAAAATTATTTTAAACCTAATCAATAAATAATAATCTATTAATACCCTGAAATTTTGTACTTTGATATTTTTGGAACAAATCAAGTTGAAATTATTGGAGTACAGTCTTATTTTTTTAATTTTTTATTATTATACAGGATTCACCACAATCATTTTCTTGGAACCCAAAAATGAGGGATGTAAAATCTTTATATGAGTTACTAATAAGGTCAAGAATTAATAAGTTAATAGAACCATTTCCATTAAAATTGATCATGGTGAAGTGTTTGATGAACATTGTTCATCACAAGGTTATAATCATATATTTTCCTCTCTTAAAACAGTTCAATAAACAAGGTTTTTTGAAATATGGAATTGAACACTTAAATAAATCTCTAGTTTTCTATTGAGTGATTTAAAACTCCAAAAATTGTATTTAGATTAGTTGGTCAATATTGATTGTTCTATAAAAACTATGTTCACAAAAGACCCTTCTTTAAAAAGTTCACATTATAAAATTAGAAATATTTAATTCCAAATGTTTTCTTTTTAAAATTGTTTGGATATAAATTTTATATTCTCAACACTGAAGAAACTATATAAATATTTGATCCAAATATGATGAAAGAAAAATTCAATTTTACTCAAACTCAAGTAAATCCTATCATGTATTCAATAAAAGAACCAAAACCATAGAACATTCCATTCATATAAAATTATATGGAACTCTTCTTAAACCATCATCCTAATTAAAATATTTGTTTCACCTTTAACCATAGTATTTGAATGATCCAAAATCTCTAAAAGATCCTATCAATGATATTTATACTTTTAGTGAATTAATTGGAGCATTAAAAAAATCTGAAGAGAATCCCATTGAAAATATTATTATTGATTAGTAAGGTAGTACTCATACAATAAGTTCTATCTTAAATGAAGTTGATAATCATTCATATAATTATTTTGTGGATCTTGAAAACAATTGTGATGTTATCAATGATGAATTTTTGGTTATTTTTTTACAAAAAGAGATATAAAAATTCCTATGTAATAATATTTAGACTCTATTTGAAAGACCTAAAGATCTTCATTTTATTGATACAAAATTGGTTTTTAGTTATAAATTACATGTAAAAGGTAAAAAACATGTAAAAATATAGATTAATTATAATAATATATAATCAAGAAGAAATCATTGATTATGATGAAACTTTCACACCTAATTCTCATCTAAAATCCATTAGAATCTTGTTGGAATTATTCCCCAATATAAATTTCAAAGAAAAAACAAATGTATTCAAAACATTCTTTTTTTAATGGTTCTATTTTAAAAAAATATTTGTTGGGATCAACTACCCAATTTCATATATTCAAAATTTCAAAATTTCATTTTCAAGTTATGAAAGGATTTATATGGTTTAAAATAATCCCATATGGCCTGGTATGGAAGGTTAACTCACTTTCATTTGCCATATGATTTTAAAATGGGAAAAATAGATTCAGAATTATTTCTAAAAAACGTATCACGTATTAATTTATTAAGTCATGTATATATCTATGATGAAATTTTTGGATCAACAAATGAATCTCTTTGTATTTAAATTTCAAATCTTATTAAATAAAATTTGGAAATGATTTTTATTGGTAATTTAAAAATCATTCGTGGTTCTAAAATATCTCAAAATTATAAAGGACCCATTCTTATAAAAAAATACATTAATGAACTACTATATAATTTTGACAAGGATCAAGATAAGTAAATTAAGACACCTATTAGTACTTAATGTAAGATAATGTTTGATGAATATCGTAAACCAACTTTCGATAAGATTTATAGAAGTACAGTTAGGAGTCTTTTTTACACTATTATGGCTTAACCAAACATTATGTTTAGGGTTTAACATTTAACTCATTTTTAATATAATACTAAAATACTATAATTTATTTTTTTAAATGATTTTTTATTTTTTAAAACAATCTAAAAATGATGGTTTATTTTATCCTAAAGGATCCTCTTTTAATCTCTCATGTTTATTAAAATGTTTATTTTTTGGTTGTTTACTAGATATGCAAATAAAAGGGGGAATATTCACATTATGAGACATTAATTAATAACTTTGATACGTAAAAATTAAAATTAATATTCTCTTTATATATTTGAAGTGGAATATAGAATGTTGGGGAGTTGTTACACCCAAAATATACTAATGAAATAATATCTCATTGATTTTTCGCTACCATTCCTTCATGTTCAAATTAAATGTGATAGTACTAGTTCAATAAGGATATATATATATATATCTCCTATTAATCATACCAAATAAATAATAATTATATTATATATCACTTTTTGATATACAACTATTAAAATGATAAATTGATTTTTTATAAATTAGAATAGGTTTTCAGAAAGAAAAAATATTCACAAAACCCCTTTCGTTCGAGAATTTTTGTTTGATTAAATGGGATAATCAAATTAAATAATTGTAATTATTTTTCATATCTCTTATTGTTTCTACTTTCATATATTAATTTTTATTAAAAATGTTCTATTTTATTATTTGTAAAATATCTTGTTAAAATTATCAAATTTCTTTTTTTATAATCAATTTTATTATATTATTATTTATATTTTTCCTATGTAACACTTTTGTATTAAATGTATTTTCTCTAATAAAAGAGGGGATATTTTAGTGTTATCAAGGATAATTAACTAATATATTGGGGGATAAATGTGTAATATATAGGAAGAATAATTTAAATAAGTAGTAGCATCTATATTTTATATTAGAATGCATTATAATGAATAAAATAATAATGTATAAAGGAGAAATAGACTCATTCATGGAAATAGAAGGTATAACTATTTTATGTGGTTATAAATATGTTTTCATGGAAAATGGAAATTTTAACCATTTTTTATTTTCCCTCTCCTTCTTTCCTCTTTGATCTTCAACTATTTATTATATTTTTTATTTTAATATTAAATATGTGTTTGGGATCATCATGAAATGGGATATTTTTTACCAATTAATTTGTTTCATGCTTGGTTACACTATTTACTAAATAGGATAACACCGAAATGATTGGGGTAAACGAAGAAACCTATATAATTATAGTAATCCCATCATATAACTAGTGGTGTCTAGATAGAACATGTGACCTACAATAAACCAACTGCCTAGCTGATGGAATAAGGTAGAAATCTAGTGGATATAATCTACAATAGGTAAAGGTAATTAAATATATATCTTTAGATCCTTTACTAATCTCATCAAATCCTTGGTTTTACCAAAGACACCTCCATCACCTCACAATATTAAAATATACAAATTATGAGTCTTGGATATCATCCATGGATTTCTAAAAAAAAATATTCCATTGAACCATTATTGATCGTCAAATGATGAAATTTCTAAATATAACCATAATAAAAATTCAATTCCAAAAAAGAAAATGGGAGTCAAAAGATTCAATCCAATTTTAATTACATTTTTTAAAAAAAATTATTATATCCTCTCTTGTTTTAATTCAAAAAAGATCTCCTTTTACTCTCCTTATCTCTATATTTTTCACATTATTTTAAAATTTTTAGAGATATTTGTGTTCCTTGTAATGAGTTTTAAAAAATAAGGCACTATGTTTTTCATATTCTTATTTAGGTGATCAACATTGTTAAAGTGAGGGATCTTGATTCATTTTTCCTTAAAACCAAGTTTCGTATTTTTTGGTTCTTGATTCCATTTAATCCAAGGGATCATTTTCAACTAATTTTGGTTATTATTTTCCATTAAAACCAAGAGATAAATATTACCCTCTCAATCATTCTTGAGGTAGGAGACATAACTGATCATTCTTGAGTTATTTCAGAAATCCATTATCAATGTGTTCCTCTTTAATGTCCATAATTTATTTTCCACTTTTTTTTAATGTTTTAATTTCTACCACACTCACATTACTATGATTTTTTATACTTATGTTGATTCATTCATGATAATATCCTTTACATGGTAGCATTATTTTAGGAAAATTTAAGTAAATTCAACCCTACTCTTTCCATCTTACTTTGACCAGCAATATTTAGACAATCTATGACATGTTGGGTGATGGCACAACATTTCCTGGATAGAGATAATGTTTCATGGCTTATAGATGGTCACAATGTCATCATATTGGTGAATTTGTGACTTATATGTATGGATTTTAAATATTATTATATTAATTTCCTGAGCTATCCTATTTTTACCCCCCCCCCCCCAAGATACTCCATTCTAACGAATTCAAGGAAGGGGTATATCCCTATTTTGATCTTGAATATTCCCACCCTAATTATTCTTTGATCCATGTATTTTAGGATAGTTTCATCATGCTGATTCAATGTAAGTTCCCTCATCTCTTCTCCCTTTAACTACTCTATTTTATGCCCCTTCACTTATGTTCACCATATAGTTATTTGTAGAGACAATTTTCCTAGAGAATGATGAAATCAACCAACTTGATGTGGTTATCATGTTCAGTTTGTATATGATGTCTAGAAAGGGGGAATCCAATTCATCATTCATTGTTATGTTTAACACTTATTTTTCATATTATTTATTTAGTATTTCTTTTAAATTATGAGTAAAGTTAGTAATTTATTCATGTGATTAATTTTGTGTTTTGTTGTGTATTTGGTCAAAGAATTTTTGACAAGAGTGGACTTCAACCCATTTCTTATGTATTTATCATCATGAGATTGTTCCGGGTATTTGGTGATGGTTATTATAACATGGATTTATGATTTTAAAATTTATTTTATATAAAAAATATTTATTATTTAAATGATTGGATTTCTTGGACTTGTAGGAGGACGTTGTGAGATTTAGATGAATGGCGTATTATTAGTTGAGGTAGGTATGCTTGTCATTATTATTTCCATTGTTCAATTGTTGACTTTATGTAATTTTTCCATCATTATTATTATTTTTAATATGTCACATGAATTTTCTTATCTTATTATATATTGGGAAAATTTCAAGTCGTCCAAATAGTTAACATGAACTACATAGCTTTATAAATGGTTTGATAGTGGAACTTTGGCCAAATGACTACTAGGGACCCTATTTATTCTTTTCATGGTGGAATTTTCTAGTTTCTAAATGGTAATGTGTTTTATTTTTGAAAGTTATTTTATAACATAGCTCAACTAAAATGGATCTTTCTGGGAAAATGGGTGATTTTGTAAAGTGGTTTTGAAACATAATTTCAAAATGAAAATGGGTTTTCTAAATAATTATTTTAATGGGATTATGGATAGAGTCTTTTATTATACAATGCATCACTTGGTAAGGGATTAGGATGAAAGTGGTTTGGACTATTTGTACATGAAAGGAAGACACCTTATATTCCATGGATTATGTGCTTATTGTGCTTCTTGATTTTAGATTCTTGTTATGTGTATAGACGCATGAAGATTTGTGACTATGTGTGATGGAATATTATGTTATACTTTGGTATCAATACCTAGTTTATGATGTTGTAATTTGATTTCCCTCACTTAGATGGTATTGATAGTCCTGAAGGGTTGGATGTGAGAGATAGAAATGTGCTCGAGGAATCAAATAAAGGAGTCTAGGTAATGGTGAGACCTATGGGATCTGGGTGGGTTCCCCAGGGAATTGTGACCCTAGTGGGGGTCAGTTCTGGAGAGTATGATATTTTGACATTGGGTTTCAACTATGATTCTAAGGATCATTGGTGATCATCTAGAATGGATTTTCTGATAGGCTTGGTTAAGATAGCCTTCAGGATAAGAAAAGACCACAATAGATTGATGTGGATGATATTTATTTTTAGGGATGAAAAATGGAAAAGGAAACGCTAGGCCATTCCCATGTGGGTGACAAGAGGATGTTAGTAAGTTAGATGTGATGTTCTCAAGAGACCGATATATCCTTGTGCATAATTATCTCGTGAGATTGGATATATGATAAGGTGTGCTTCATGACATAGTTAGGATGATATTTGTGAGTTTAGTTTGTGTGACTGAGAAGACAACCAAGAACACCCCTAATAGGTTTAGGTAGGTGGTCTACCCAAGTGGTTTTCATGAGGTTCCAAGGAGGATGTACCTTATGTATGTGGGTAGTATCTCAGGAGGTTATATGGAGGATTTTGACATGTGTATATTTTTTAAATATATATATTTGTGTGTGGGGAGGGTGTGATATTTGTGACATGTGGGTTCCTAATATAGGATATGATATATATCTTTCAGTATTAATGTCATGATTCATTATTTTGGGTAGCAGATGTGGCCCCTTTGGTGTAATCTTGAATGATTTCTAGGCCATAGGGGTTACATTGGTTAATATCTTTATGTTCCAGGGTGGGATTTCCATGGGTAGTATCATTATCTTCCCAGAATGTGTATATTTCCCTCGGGTAGCTAATTGTGCTTAGATACACTCTCTCACTAGCTGATGAAATAATAGATGGGATTGGAGGTGGAAATTTTGGATGTTGATTCCCCAACTTGTATGAATAGAAGGACAATGTGTTATGTTTCCAAGTGGGTGTGTTAAATGAGAATGATTTTGCCTAATATATTTATTTCATGAAAATCCCCTTGATCTCAACAATACTCTTTTTTTGAAGTATTGGGGATTTATACAAGGTCATTAGACTCAATCCATACCAACATACACATCATTGGATTCTATATATATTAGAATAAAATTGCCTTTTTTCTTAGAGAACAAACATAACCTGTAGATAAACATGATGTGTAGGTTTGGAATGTTATGGTGGTCGAGGAATTTTCAAGATGGATTATGTGAGTTAGACCCAAGACTGGTTTATTTTTCATATATATTTTATCATGTGTAATGGATAGTTTTTCATTTATTTATATATGAATCATGTTTATTTTTTCCTACTACTACTGCATTGTTAATTTTTTAGGCATCGTGTACATAGTTTCATTACATTCTATTATAGACAGTGGGGCCCTCTGGGATCATGTTTTATTTTTATATAGGTTTTGGGATGTCTGTTATATGTATGGGTCATAAGAAATATTCAACATATTTAGTAATGATCATCAATCCTTGTTTTAAAGGGAATACTCCTCCCATAATTGTTTTAGTCCCTTACCCCTAGTCAGAAGCCCCAAAAATATGGGGAGGCATGCCTGAGATCATTTGAAGACCCCCATTTAGGTTTTTTTGGGTGATATACGCTACGGAACAACAAAGTTATCTTAGATCATGTTCAATAATGGGATAATATAGTTAGAGGTGGAGATAGGTTATTGGGGCATGGGAGGTAGACTTGAAACATGCCAAGAAAACATGACATTTGTTGAAACCTAAGCTTCTAAGGGATGTAAAGTGGTGGTAAAAGTCATTATAGGATGAATGAGATGTTGGGATTGACCAAGAATCAAAATATGTGATTTTTGAAACTTGAGATGAGTAATAGGGATTATCTGTGATCAAGTGAGTTTTTCATGTATCATGATAGTGTCATGATTAGGGCACAATATACATGCATATGGGTAACATTGTATGGATTTTTTCCTTATAAAAATATATTATTAATTGAAACAACTTATAATATAATACTTTTTTAATTGATTATATTATAAGGGTTTATTATATTAATATGGATTTTAGGGGACTGATCGATTAGTTGGGATGGTTGCTGTGTCAGAAATAACTATTTACAAAATAAAACATGTCTGGTGGCATGATGTGTGTATAAAACAATATTTAAATTTATTTACTTTGAATGAATCATAAGGAAATTGATTTTGAAATATATGTTTATTTTTAATCATTTTAAAAAATAATAAAAATGGGGTTTGAAACTGGATTTAAAAACTGATTTTGAAATTGGATTTTCAAATGGTTTTAAAGGTAAAGATAATTTTTTAGAAAAAAAGACCTGCTAGGGTAGGAATTTTCATGATTTGGATTTTAATGAAAACCCTTATATGTCATGGGTTTTTAAAATACTTGGGTGATTTTAGTGTGTGTAATGTGATTTTACTGGGTTTTTTGAAATAATATACCTTTATCAGTGTGACCCAGATTTCTTTATTTTTAGTGATTTGGTCATAGGTAACCCAAATTATTGAATTGTAAATTTTTTCTTATATTCCATGTTTTCTTGGAAACATTAATATTGGGTTAGTCGATGTGGATAGCTTGATTATTTTTTATGTAAAATATATTGGTTCCTGTATAGATTGGGATTTCTTGTTTTCGATGTTTTTCACAGAGTGGACTTGGTGTTGTCTTGTGTATTTGGTGGGAATGTTGGTGTTGTTTATAGAGATACTCCTATAGAGGGCTTAGGGAATAGATGTTTTTCATGGGATTGATTAGACAGGTGTTCATTTTGTTTGGGTCTGTGGTTAGGAATGATTGAGTTTAATTTTTAGTAAGTGATCCATATATTGGGAAGAAACATTAGTTTAGATTAACTTTTATAAAAAATTCTTAAATTTGGGAGAACCACAAACCATAGGGAATATCATTAGTCAAAAATTTGGTATTTTGGGATAAATAGGTGTTATTGGGAACCATCATGGTATTTTTGATAAGTGTTATAGTTTAGTTCTTGGGTTTATTTGGGATGGTTATGTTTAGTCATTTTACATACTAACAATCATGACATGGGTGGTAGAGACTAAGATCTTTCTTTAGATGAGTTATGATTAAGATACTTCTATGGTGGGGGAGAATCTTATCATTTATGGGTGAAACAAATCATGTACAATGGTTCATTGGTGATATGAAACCAATAAATTGATGGTTGACATGGAGGCAAGATGTTATCGGGAGGATTGTCTCAGTTTTGGAATTTGGTGGTGATGTTAGAGAAAATGTATGTGTTGGATGCAGAATCAGGATGGTGGTAGTGTGATCTGAGATTGATTTATATTTGTTGTGTGTTTTTGATCATGGGTGTAATTTTATAGTTAAAAGAGTCGGTTGAAGATCAAAAAATGGAATTATAATGAGATTTAGTTTCATACTTTGGACTCGATTTTGGATGGTTTATCAATTCCTTCTGGTGTTAAGGTGTCATGATTCGGAAGTTTGGGGAAGTGGTAATATGTCAATATTTGAGGATAATCATTACAGTGGACATTAGATAGAGAGGGACTGATTTTTTTTTGTTTCATGGAGATAGATGTTGTGAGGTGTAAACCAAAACTGGATTATTATTTGGAATCTATATGAGATGGCTAAGTGATCAAACAAGGGTTTTAGAGGAAAATTTAGTGTATTCAGGCTTAATGGGTGTAGCTACACAAGGGAAGTGTATTAGGAATTAAATGATAGAATGTAATGATTTGGAGGTGATTTGATGATTAAGGTTAGTTAAGGTTCTTGGCCTGAGCTATACTATAGATCCTTAGGGATATGAAGCTCTATGGTGGGGATTTTGTGATGGCACACAATGTAACGAGTTGTGAATTTTCTAAAGTAATTTGAATTTTTTGTTTAGAGTATGGTTTTTAATGAATTGGGTCTCAAACACACATTTAGAATGCTTCAACATATCTAAATGGGATTTATAGACTTGGTTCGAGTCTCATGTGGTGTCCCAATTACACAGGTGGATGTCTTGGTTGGGTTAAGATGAGCCTAGTGCTGAAAGAACTACAGTAGTAGTCAATCATGATGTGACGAAGTGGTTCATGTCATGATAATATTGAGGAAGAGTAACTATTTCCCTACCTTGGTCTAGTCACAATATGACAATTATAGCCATGTTGATACCCAATAGTTTGTTTTTATAGATATTTTGTAATTTCAGTGGGGGTCTCCTATTCGGCACCCCCTCAAGATCCTTCATTCCATACACATAATAGGAAGGGATAGAGTTCTTTATTCATCTCAAATATCCCCCATTGACCCCCTTTTATCATACTGATTGACGAGGGTTTTTCATTCCAATTCATGTTATGGTCAGTCCTCTCTTCTATATTTTCACCTCTCTTATCATTCCATTGATTTTTATTCATTGTCCTGGGATTTGGGGAGAATATTTAATCAAATCATTAGGAATGTTTCACACATGATAGGGATTTTATGTGAGGATAGTAGATGACATCCTAGGAGGAGGTATTCATTCCATCGCTCATAGATTAATTTGAGCTATGATTTACTATGAATCTATTGTTGTATTTTAATGATTTTATGTAAAATTGGTCCTCAGTTAAGGTGATTAATTTATGTGTTTTTTTTATATTACATCCATCTATGCCTGTTAGTAGTGGACCACTCTTTTTTTCTCCTAGATTTAGTACTGTTAGTTCTCGTAGTGATTTTGGAATCATTTTTTTAAATATGGAGTTTTGATTTTAATTATTAATTATATTAATCAATTAGTGTTTATTTATGAGATAGGTGCTTACAAACAAGGATGAGGTCAGTATGATCATGTAAAGAATTATGAATATTTAGTAAATGTTGGTGGACTTGAAATTCCTAACTATGTTATTAAATTAGTCATTTTAAATTTGTGTGTCATTATTATTATTTTTTCTACAGGTCACATGACTTGTGTGATATTTCCATAGATTTGGATGGGATACTATTAGACTAATGGTCAACATAGTCCACTAATATTTCTAAATTTTTAGAAAGTGTCACCTTAGTTGATTGAGTTTCATGGATCTAGTTATGGTCTTCATGGTGTTGTGCAGTGATTTTCAATGGAAATGAGGTATTGTTTTTAATAAAAGGTTTTAAAAATGGGTTTTACTCATATATAATTTTATATGAAAATGGGTGATTTGGTAAATCGGTTTTGAAATAGTGTTTCAAAATGGAAATGGGATTCAAAAGAATGTTTTATGGAATTATATCCAAGGGACTAGCATGGTTAAGAAAACATGTGTTGGCATTTTTAAAATGTCTTCAAAATATTGATTTGACTTGGTTTCTTTATGAAAATCCAAAACAAATTGGGTTGAAATTGGTTTTGGGCTATTTGAACTTAAGTGGGTAATGACCTATTTTCCGAATCATGATTTCTTATTATACTTTTTTGTTGTGGTTTTCTATTATGTGTATGGATTCATGAAGATTCATGATTATGTGTGAAGGTCGATGATGTTGGACTATAGCATCAAAGACCTGGTTCAGTTGCAATGATGTTCTTGATTCCACGTTGAGGGTAGAGATGGGTTTAAAAGACCCTAACTGATGTTTAAGGATGTTATAATTGGAGTGATAGTTTGGGGCCGTGATATGTTAATGTGTTTGAGGAACACATCTAGGGCATATAGGCTATGGTGAGACCTATGGGGGCTTGATAGGTTCCCAAGTCACATATAACCTAAGAGTGGGTTAGTTCTAGATATTTCAAATAATTTATGTTGGATGTCACTAACATGAGATAAAAAAAATTAAACTTTTCAGACAATTATTCATTGAAAATTCCCAATAATTTAATACAAACCTTGGGTAAAAAATATGGTCTTTAATTTTTTTTCATTTTATAACTAATATATACATCGATCAATTGATGATATCTAATTGATTTATTCATTTTCAGGTCAATAAAAAATACATGAATTAATTTTGAATAAATATAAATTTATTATTAAAAATTTAATTTAAGATTTGATATATTCTGTATAGTTTTAACAGGTTTAAAGGGATTTATTTTGGAGTTAAAATTTTTTAAACATGTCTAAATTTATTGAAAATCTATAAATTTAAATTTTTTATAAAATAGAATTCATAATCTAAATTTTCATTTTAAATTACAATTTTATTTTTTTAAAATGATGTAAATATTCTATTTTGAAAAATAAATGTTTAAATTGGTTGATTTTAATGAATTTGAAATCATTTTGGAAATAATTTCTCAGTGGATGAAATTTTGGATTAAATAATTTAACATTTTAGAAATTAATTTGTAAATAGTATGACCTAATTTTTTTTCTAAATATAGGTTGTATATGTAGAAAAATACCAAGTTTTAGCACACATAAAATGTGAAATTGAATGAACATATATTTTCAAGTGTCCATGTGGAACAACCTTATAATTTTCCACACACTTTGGGTCACTTGTAAAGTGACATTACTTTTAATACAAGTGTCTATATTAGAAATATGAAATCTCATTTTGTAACATGTTGTGATACTAATGATGAAAAGGAATTAATTCACCATGACATGTATGGTTAGTGTACATACTATTTGAATACATTCAACTTACCGCAAACCCATGGTCACATGCCATGTGACCACATGGTGACATCTAAAACCTACCACAAGATCTTCCTTAGGTACTCATATTTTTTTCGATTAGGAGATCATGATACCTTCCTTCTCATGATAACATGATTGAAAAAACCCTCATTATTCCTTTGTAAATTAAAAATCCTCTCTTCTCTTAAGTGACCCCACCATCATGGTATCATAATATACAAAAAAGGTGAAGTTGAATCCAAAAACATGTTGAACATGATGGTGATGACTACAATCTAAATAGTTCCACAATAAAATGCACCAGTATAACCTATCAAAGATGATGAAGGTGATTAGAAATTTCATTGTGTGCCTGAATGGAGAAGACAACCACCTTAGAGAACATAAATATGTTTCATGTGAAAATAAGTATCTTACCGTATCAAAGTGAAGACCAAAGATTGATTATGGTGTTCTAGTTCATAAAACAATCTTAATACTTCCTTGTTAATGAAGTAAGCCTCACTAACCAAGACACATCCAAATTGAAGAACCCATGATCATCCATGTGGAATTTGTATGCTGATATTTTGAGTTCATCGATGATTTATCTCCAAATAAATATCTGAATCTCTAATTCCAAATGATGAAGATTAAGCCTCAAATGTTGAAGCTTACTAAAGGTGTATTTAATGTTAAAGCTCCTCATGCTACCTTGCTACATTGACTTGAGCCAAATCTAAAGAAGAGAAGTCGATCTATCTCATGATGGAGTATAATGAGTCATACCTTCCTAGCCAAATCACCAAATATAATTTTGACCCTTCACCAAAGAATTCCAAACTGAAAAAAACAAAATCCATGTTAGGATGATGAAAAAACTGAAGTATTATAAAATATCCATATTTTATTATGGAAGATAGAAATATAGAGAATATATTGAGTAAAAATGACTGTCAACATTCAGGATGTATTTTTTTTTACTTTATAGTAGGCATGATGTGAAAATGATAGATGGTGAAATATTTCACTGGGAACTATTTTTCTATACAATATTGATTAGATAAGTCCATAAATTATTCCCAATGCACAGGGTTATTCATCCAATTGTGATACACACATACTATTGATCAGAAGAATCCAATAAAGTTTGAAAAAAAAATTAGTACCTCTTTTTCAAAAACCTTCTTGAGCCACTACACCAATATTTCTATTGTTGAGAAAATGTCTTGAAACAGTTCAAAATAAATGATCAATAGAACCCATGTTCACCATTGGAAAATCCTATAAAATGGAGTTTCTTTTCTATTCAACCAAAATTACCAAAAAATGTGTTTGAAGAAGTGCGGGGACACCTAGGACAAAATAGAAAGAAATCTAGGCCTGATCCTAATTTTGTAGAGGCCCCTGTTCCATGGTCTAAAATCATCAAATAATACCAAACATGATCATTTTCATTTTACTATTGACCAACTTTTATGACCAATATGCAATGAATTACTATATACCTTCACCTAAAAATTTTATAGAGCTCAATCATTGGAAGAGAAAGAATAAGTTATAGAAGATTTTGGATGCCTATAAAGTCCTTCTAAACCATCATCCATGAGACACGCCAATCATTCAAATAAGTGTAATTTATTTTGATATTGGCATTGAAATTGAATAATATTATGGAAGAATTTAAATAACTATATAATGAAAATTATGTTCTAAAAAGTCACATGGAAATGATAGGTTAACCTATAGTTTTTATTATGAGAACAACCATTCTTCACCAAAGAAAAAGGATTTGAAATAATCACTACATTAACCAAAGTTGTTACTAACCACTCATATATCCTTTTATATTTATTTTCTTGTTTTTACTCTCTTGTAATAGAACACTATAAAAACTGTGTTTTTGTTTGAGGAGAACTCAACCACCCATTTATTTAATTCTAGTCTCCAATACATAAATTACCCTTTGGATATATTTATAATTTCTTCTTTTAGTAGATTCTCATTTATCATTGAATTTATGTTATTGTTTCTTATTTCACTACATTCTCACATAGGCCTCTTGGGAGATCCTTCAATACTTTTTATAGTAAACAGTGTTATAAATTAGAAGCGATTCGTTGTATATAATTAATAGTACTGATGAGGACCTAGAATTTAGTGATTTTATCATTTTTTGTTCCGAACTAAAATTTCCAAGAAAGGATAATCATGGTTATTTGAATTGATTATAAAATGACACACTATTAAAATTAATTAATTATTCATTAGTAAGTTTGGAGAGTAATATAAAGTTAGAAGAGTGTTATTTGAAACATTTAATTTTAAACTAATAAATTTTATCCATTATTTAATCATTATGAACCTATTAAATAAGATAAAAAATATTTGTAGTGTTGTTTTATCAAGAGACAACTAGATTCCCTCTTTACTACATATTTTTTGGGTTAATAAATTCATTTTTTTAGTGCCTCCAAGAAAATATGTTCATTAAACCTATTTCAATTTTTGGGGATTCTAATGTTAGTGTAAAACATTTGTTTAAATTTTTTTTAATGAATAACCAGCTCTATTTCTTCAAACCTTATTGGTTATGAGCCCAATTTTGAGAAACACTTCCTAAAATACTTATAACTCTAAAAGTAATTTAACAAGAAAAATGGGAGTTTATCACCATTAAATTGGATAAATTTCCTTCTTTATCTTCTTATTCCACAATAGTTGCCTTATGTTGTGATGAAATATAAGATAATCTTGCTGATGTGAATATAAATTTAAGGGTTATTTATGAACCTAATTTCAAAATTAATAACAAATAGCTTCAATTAAATGATCAATTGGATTTTGATCTAAAAATTATAATGATTTAAATTTTTTAAACTTCTAGGATTATTATGTGAATTCCCCAATAAAAATTGAGTTTATTTAAAGAATTATGGAATGGATTTAGAACCATAGGATTCATTGAGACTCAAGTTATCTAGAAGTTCTTCCCCTTCTCTATTGAAGGGGTAACCAAGGAGTGGATCTACAATATGAAACCTAGAGTTGTCTCTACATGGGATGATATATAAAGGAACAACCTCTATAAATTATTCATGGTTGAAAGAGTTATAAAATAAGGAAGGATATTTGTGGAGTCAGACAAATAGTTGTAGAAATTTTTTATGTGTTTTGGGGAAGGCTGAAAAATGGACTGCAACCCGACCACACTGACCATATGACGAACATATTTTCTTGGTATTATTTTACCATGTAATTTTCAATAACAACTTAAATAAATTTTATTCTTTTTCAAGTGGACCATTTATCGATAAGTCACCCATTTAAGTTAGAGAACTAATTGAAAGAATTTCCTAAAATTCTATGCAATTCATTACAAGAACTAAAAAATGATTTTTTTTCATGAGGTAAAAAGATCCATCAAACAGTATTAGAAAATAATAATAAAGAATAAAAATTTATAATTAGAAAAATAAGTACGATCAAATTATAAGAAACATCATCTCCCATGCCACAAGGGGTCTACCAACATTGTTGTTCTTAGGATCATTTCTCAATTAGATTCCATCAATTTTAAGGGACTAAAATATATGAATCAATGATTCATTTGTAGTTATAGAATAAAATAAGTGGTAACCAAGGATTTATAGATTATACCACCTATAAATTTAGTGCATGGAATAAAAAATAGTAAAGGCCACCATTCCAGCAAGCATCCCAACATGTTTATCAATAACTATTCCAACCCCTCTATTCCGGAGACATGGATTAAAACCCTCCACAAGAAAACACCAAGGACATATCAAGAACCTTCCATGAAGGAAATTTTGAGATAGGTAATAGAATCTAAAACCATTCATCATACCACTCTCAAAACTCATGGATCTGAGTCTAAGGGATTAAAATGACAGTCTGGCCAACTCATGAACACCCTAAATAATATGGTAAATCAAGGTCCATGTAAGCTTTCTACTCAACCAATTCCTAATTCCAAAGGAAATGTTAGTTATACGACATTATGAATTGGAATTAGATAGAAATTTGTAAATTATAATCCCTAGACAACAAATTTGGATGTGAACAATAATATATACTTGGGGAATCTTCCTATGAAAAATTACCAGAAGAGTAACATAAGATAGGACCATCAAATAAAGACAAGGTTAAAGATAATATGGTAGATCCAAACGAACCTAAAAATCCCTTTCCTACAATAATACAGGTACCCAAGAAAACCATTTAATAATCATTGTAATATGAAATACATGTGGTGTTTAAAAAAGTATAGATCAAAATCCCTTTATTGGAGGCCGTCCACAAAATTTGAAGGTTTGAAAAATTAATTAATGAAATTTTCACGGAGAAAAAGCGATTGCGAGTCAACAAAGAGGTAATATTAGGTAAGAATTTTTCTAGTCTTGTGTAAATTCATGAACCAAAATACATTAAGCGGTGTCCTGAGTTGGTTAGTAACATGGCCTCAAGTGTACCTCCCCATATTCTACAGACTTTCGACTAACATATGTGGTCAATAGTTGTATAGTGGGATAATCATTCCTCATAATCATAGTAAAAAAGTATTGTGATAAAATAATACATAACAAAATCATAATATCATCCAAAAATTTAAATTAAGTCATCCGGAGAAAATAAATAGTCATTAATAGAAATATCCAGTACAAAATGATGTAATGTCTTTCATCAAACAAAATGGAGGAAGAAAACATAATATAAAGAACACATGCATAAATTTTTATTAACATAACAAGAATAAAAAAATGGTTAGCCCTATATATCATCATAGGACATAGAACCGTAATGTACTCCCCTACTCCCATGCAAAAATCAATTCATGTATCCAAAACGGGTTCTTTCCCCTATCCCTACCTTCATCAATGAGGTTTGTTTGGGTATAAAACCATGGATCGAACAGGGTGGGATATATACTCAATATTCCACCACCAACGACATCTAAAAGTATCTAGTTATTATATATAAAATTCTATGCCTAAAGATATAATAATTGTAAAGTAGTATGTAATATATAAAGGGTCAACTCTGGTTCCTGAAGTATAACAGACTAACACTTACTACTTTGGCCCATGTCGGCATAACCTATGAAAAAATATCACCATGAAAATATACATATGAGAGAATATTCTTGTATTTCTATATATTCACTATATACATAGTGACATCTACAGCAATATGTATACAAATGTAGTGTTATCTAGGACTTGAGGTGTAACTCAAGAATCCATGTCTAGTCTCTACAATCTGTTAAAATAGTAGGGGACACTATGCACAAGTATCATAAGTCATAAGGGTCTCCATGACTATGTATCCCATTTATAATGGACGTCATGCCTGAGTATCACAATTATATGGGATTCCATTCCAAAATATCACAAGTTTAAGGGTTTCCATGACAAATTATCATAAGGAATAAGGGATTCCATGACCAAGTATCACAAGTTTAAGGGATTCCACGCCCATGTATCATAAGTATAAGAGAATCCATTCCCATTAATCTTAAGAATAAGAGATCGCATGACCATGTATCAGAATAATAAGGTAATTTATTCCCATGTATCATATGCATAAGGGGCTCTATGCCCATGTACCACTTGAATAAGGGACCAAATATTCCTAAAAAATAATTAACATTTCACATTATCAAAGGAATTACCATTGAATATTTTTAAAAACATTACATAACCATACCACTCAATTCTAAAAAATTAATTATAGTTATTACATCCAGGAGTCAAGAGAAAAACATATATAAGATGGTTGGGTCACATAAGCATTTATAATACCATGGTAAATTCCATAGGTATGCCTCAAGGAGAGGAAATATAAAAAGGGGCCTATCCCAACATGCAAAAGGGGACACTAGGTCTTATCTATCAAGTATTTAAATTTAAACAAAGGTTAAGTGTATTTTTATGGTATCTAATGTAAGAATATATATTCTGCATCGCAACACATAATATAAAGAAATAATAATTGAGATATAACTAATAGAACAACAACCTTATGCCTATAGATGAACACTCATCCATTTTTTATCCTTTGGTTTGGTCATGATTTGAATAAAACCATAAAATATAAAAAATACCAAAAATGGGGAATATAATCTTTCACCAAAATAACTCTATCGATGGAAATTCAAAAACTAAAGGAGGTTAATGAATAGATTTTGTACCACTGGATATCCAAATTGAAATATGGAACTATAATTGGAGTCAAAATGGTTGAGTGAGATCTATGAATAGATTTATGGAAAATGATGAGCTTCACTAGGAGAGCTCCTGTTATGTGAGAGAAAAGATGGGGCATCTGCCAAAATTAGAGTCCATGCCTCCTTTTTTAGATAATAGACTAAGGGAATTTACATAGCCTCTAATATTTACCCACTATGTAATGCTTGGGTTTTTTCCGTTGGGAAAAAACCAATACAATCCCTGAATACAGTCTATCTAGACCAATTCACCTCTTGTATTACATAAATGTCATGTATTTAGATTGCAGCAAGGCTCCATCCCCCAAAAACTATACATCCAAAAAATGACCCTCCCAAAGGTGTGGTTTCAAGGTAAAATCCAAAATATAACCTCAAAAATGGTTTAACAAAAATTTAATGGAATCATACTTGATATGGAAAACTATGATCTTACAGTAATCCCCACTAAAAACAACTCATCCTTGAGTTTCCCTTCTAAGGATGGTAAATCATCATCTATGAATAATATTAGCCACCGAGAACATACCTAAACCTCTCTCTCCCAAGTCTTATTCTATATGTATTCATGCTTCTATACCACCTATATGAAAGGAAATTCTCCTCCCTAGAGAGCATTTGTTTTCTAGTCTATAATAAAAACTGGATGCTCATAAAAGGATGCATCTACCAATAACTCAACCTCATCAGGATGAATGATTTTAGACAGATCTATATAGTACTAGTGATGTTGTGAGACACAGATTACATAGTGTATATAATTGTACCTTTGATATAACTGAAACTAATAGGCTACAATCCCGAATCTCTCAAAAACATCCACAGGTCCAAAGAACCAAGTTAAAAGCTTCCCCTTCCATGAAACCCATTGATTCCCAGTCTAGTAGAAACATGTATGAATACATGATCCCCAAAATCATACTCTAGTGGTTGATAGTGAAGATCAATGTATGACTTGTTCCTAGAATAATTTGTATCCATTCACTTCATGGTCATCTGAATTCACTCTAAAGTGTTTTGAATGATGTGAGGTGAAAATAAGTCCACCACACCTTTCTCCGAACAGTACGAAGGTGAACGGCGTGGCATACAATTTAAATCCTCATAGGGACCCATCTATATTGTCACCTCAACGCTATTATTGTAGGATAAAATTACAAGATGCATATGTTTCTCCCAATAACTTAAAATTTTAGGGACACATTCTCGATGAACTTTCAATAGTACATGTATCATATATTTTGGTTGACCTTCATTCTAAGTGTGATAGGTTGTTCTCAAAAATACCTTCATACCCAAATCATTCTATAAAACCTTTAAAGTCATTGAGAAATGTTCATACGTATATGAAACAATATTTAATGGGGCCCATGTATTCCTAAAATCTCACAGACATATAATCCCCAATGATCATCCACTAAGAAGGTCTCATTGATTGGTAAGAAATGAGTGACCTCTGTGAGACTTTTGATGATCACCCAAATTGCATCACTACAACAAGGGGATCATGGTAATCTAATAAAAAAAATACACCATGAAATCATCCAATCTCCACTTAGAAATGGGAAACTGCTATAAATTCTGTGCAGTCCCCTAGTGATCTTCATTCAACTAGTGAAAGGAGGAACACCGATTCACAAAATCAGCGAACTCCCTTTTCATACCAGGCCACCAATATTGGAACGTAGTTCCTGATACATCTTTGTAAGCCCAGGGTGTACCATCGAATTATAATCATGAAATTCTCACATAAACTCCTCTTATATGTCTATAAGAACCTAGACAAGTCTATCGATGCTTAAGATCTCATCCACATTCATAACCCAACCAGGAGGTGGTTCATCTCTTGAAACACTATCCCTTAGTAAAAAGACATTGGGGTACTATAATGGCCTCATATCCACTCTCATTAGAATTAAATCATTCACTAATAATGATTAAAGTACGTACTATCCATGATGGTCTGGAATCTCCAAGTGAATCTCAGAAAATAGGGTCATAAGATGCCACTCATCATTGAACTGTCAAACTACCTATTTCTTAGTCCCCCATCATAGAGGATTCAATACAAAATTTTTGTTACTAAGAGTATATGTAAGATCAAAATTTAATGATTTTAGATTTTCATCCATCTCTATCAACCTAATGTTTATTTCACACTTTGTGAAAATATACCTGAGGATTGCTTAGTCTGCGAACACTAAAAATGCTCTCCCAGTAGGTAATGCCTCCAACAACATAAGGTGTGAAACACAACTAAAAAGTGAGTATTGTAAATCAAGTAATTCATCTCATGTTGTTCCAACTAATGAGGCCCGTATGCCACAACATTACCATAATGAAACAAAACTACTCCTTTCTTGATACTTGATACATCATAATACACTATATAGCTTCTACCTATATCTAAAAGAATCAATACTAGTGCTAAATTCATTCTTACTTTTATCTCCTAGAGGGGTTTCATTTTGGCTTCTGACCACAAAAGATTCATACCCTTCTTATTCAAACCCATTAGAGGTTCTTATAGGCATGAAAATTCATGTATAAATCAAATATAATATATATCCATACCAAATAATCTACATATGTAAAATTCATCCTTGGTATGATCCCAAGTGACAACATCACTCACCTTCTCTTGTTTAAAAGAGAATAAAACCACAAAAATAATATGACCTAATAAGTTAACCTAATATATTAAAAAGTGGCATTTTCTAAGTATAACATACAGTTGGTTCTTTCATATTGTATTCATAATGATCTCAATATTTTTATCACGGTCTAGTTTAGTATGAGAATGCTATAAGATATCTTCCATTAAGACTACAAAAAATAAAACCAAAAACATTTGGAAAACCCAATTCATCATCTCCATGAACAAAACTAGAATATTCGTATGACAGAAAGACATAACGACATACTCATAAACACCATACCTACTATGAAATATTTTATTATGTATATCTAAAGGTCTTACTCGCACTTCATGATATGATTAAATCAAATCAATCTTACAGAAAACACTTATGTCTTAGAGCTAGTTGAAGAGGTAATTGATATGTGGTAGTGGATACTGGTTCTTAATAATAATCATGTTCAACCAATTGTAACTGATATAAAGTCTAAGGGTACCATCTGACTTCTTGGTGACAAGTAAAGTTGAACCCCATGTTGAAGTTTTGGGTTATGTAAAACCTTTATCCTCTAAATCCTTTATCTACCACATGAAATCTTGTAACTCAATAGTATCCATCCTATAGAGAGTAATTAACACCATTGTAGCTACTAACACATGATCTTTAGAGAACTCCACCACTCACTCAAGAGGTAAACTAGAAACTCATTGGGGAAGAAATCCCTAAAATTATCTTCTAAAGGAGGAAAATTAGTCTTATATAATCAATGACACTCTATATAAAAGCTAAAAATCTATGTTATCGCTCCAACAATTTGAAGAAAATTTGGACTAGATTTACTTTCCTAGATATCGTATTCACCATTTTAAATTTAACTTCGACCCACTAGTGATGTAAAAGATACCCTATAGTAACATTAGTCCACATAATTTTGATAGGGGACCAACTATCCCTTCCTAAGAATAACATAGAAGCCTATAATCCAGAGGATAAATGGGAACCATAAAAAATATCTTCATACCTCGACGTGTTATTCATTTTACTTGGGTCTACTCACCGATCGAATCCCCAATAGAGAATCAAGTGTCATCACACTATAGAAATACTCAATATCCAGCCCAAGGACTTCCACAATAGTAATAGAAAAAAAGGGATGTGAAGAACATATATCGAATAAGGAAAACTTGGTAGTAGAGGATTCTAGAATAGTACCTCAAACAATAGATGGTCTCATACCCTTCTCCTCTGGTATAGGATACAATGCATAAATATGGCTCAATCCACCTCATTGTACTATAACCTAACTCCCCTAAGTGGGTCGTATCTACTAGTGTTGTGTATTTCAATCTTGGCTACCTCATCTGCATCTTCTCCCTTAGTATGTACTGACCTGACATGGAGCTTTTGATGCAACTCTTAAATGAAGTGATGATATGGATCCTCCTCCACTGTGCATAGAAGAGAAGGTCCTCTAAAAATACTGTATAATACCTAACTTTCTCTGACCCTGTAACTCAATAGGGTCTCTCAAATATTGAGGCCACTTATTCCCTAGCTTCCCACACTAGTGAAAACCCATATACCTATCAGTGGGTGTCATTTGTCTACCATTGTTCCTATAACCATACTCAAAGTGACGTTTCTTTCTACTAGTCAAACAACTTTCTTATCTCAGTTCTGAATCACCTTGACCCAAAATATAAGTTTCTATCATATTTATCGCACTAATTATGGCCTACATTACTATTTCTGAAATAGTGGTCAATCAAAATACAATTACCAGATATAGTATGATGTATATAAGCTCATCCTATAAACATCATGTCATTTCTAATACGTCACATGTAATGGTTAATGAAAAGCACTATCGCTCCAGGATCCAAGAAGAATAGTCTATCATGAACATAGTTCAGAATTGTTGATGTATAAAATATATTTCCAGATCCTCATCCATCATCTGAGGAATGAAATATTCATAAAATATTTTATGAAAACCAGATAAGGCTTTACCCTGATAATAATATTCCTAGGTGATAACACCAAACAATTGCATCGTATAATCTCAAAGGATATACTTAGTGAGCTTCAAACTCTTCATAGAAGGTTTATATAGGTGATTGATGATATTAATCATGTAATTATTCCATGAATATATATCCTCAAGGCCACCATCCCCCAGAAACATGTGTGGATGATGTTTCTAGAACTCTCGTGTCAACTCTTCCATAGAAGGGGAATGCCACTAAGATCCATGAATAGTCTACATATGTTGAATAAAAACCTCAAAAAATAGGTATATTCACATATATCAAGTATAATTGTATGTGACACATGAGGAACTATTAGAGGTAACATTAATTGCTCAGGGGCCACCACCTACAGAGCTTAGTCATCACCACCCTCCTGGCGCATGACATAAGGACGACATGATGGAATAGATCTACAAATTACAAGATCAAAACACATATAGGATTTGATAATTGAATAATCCACTATATTGGAATATAATAGGTAAAAATTGCCTCAATATAAAATTACAACCTTCTTCCTACTCCTAATGATAGGTATGGGTGACGTGTAGATCATAAGAACTCAAGAGATACTTCCTTCTACCCACAACTGAGGTCAGTTTAGAGTCATGTTCACAACAATAAGTCAGAAGTCTTGTTGGATATAGTTTTAATTGAATATTATTAAGGAAACAACTATTAATATTAAATTGAAATATCCATTTAACGATGACTATTTAATTTAAGAAAATAAATTCTTTTAAAATATTATTTATTCATATAACATCTTTTTAATGAATGAATTAGATAGACAAATATTTCCAATTTATTAGGGCTCTTACACTTTATATATTTAAATACATATTTCATTTGATCTCAACCATAAACAAATTCCATCTTATTCGACCAATGGTCCATGATTTAACATGCCACAATTGACTAATTAAGGTATTAACATCATTCTATACAGGAAAACATTCTTAGTTTGATGTGTGGAATTTAAGTAACCAACTATGTTTCTCATTACCCTATAGGAAGGTTTCACAATTCTATTTATATCATTCAAGTCACTCATAAAAATCATAGGGAATTCCGAAAATGAGATTCACCTATATGGAATTCTATAATGCTTGACTTGTGAACCTTAATTTGATTATGATTATGCATGGTCCAACACGTACTTTCAATAGCTGGATAATGTTAAAATGATATCATAAATTAATAACAATAATAAATATCACTTATCATGTCTTCAACCAATAGTGAAATCAAATGAATTGTAATAAGTAAAATCCAAAATATTAATTCCCATACTAGGAAATTTGTATTTTCTCAATACAAGGGTTTTATACTCCCAATAACGGTCTCTCTAAAAAATTCTGACACATCTAGTCTCTGTTATACCATCCCAAAAAAATATGGAAATGAAAATAAGATCTCTAATACCATTTGTTAATGTCCTAACCTAGAATCCACTAAGAAGCTTTCTAATATGTTTTGTCACATGTTCTCGTGTGCACCTCCTCGTACACTAGAGTTTTCTGACTATCATCGAGGATTCATGGTGGTACGGTAAGGATACTATAACCTCATAATAAAAGTATCATATTAGTGAGATAAATGAATAAATAGTGGAATCGTAATAGCAACCAATATTGTAAATTAATCCATCACGTTAAAATAAACATTTATTAATAGAAATATCCAATTCCATATATAAAAATATGTAATGAAATTCCACAACAAAAAAGAAATAAGAATACATAAAAGTAGGCACACATACATATAGGTAAATCCAAAGAAACAAATAGTACAAAAAATACTTCATATAACATCAAAATTCATAACAGTTCTTTGTCTCCCCATCTTCCATGCTATAATAAAATCAATTATTTATAACTAGGAACATTCCTGAGTTCCTACTTACATGCATGATGTATTTATGGGTACTAAACGACGGTCCAAATAGGGTGTGTGATATACTAAGTATTCCATGAATAATGGTTTGTAGAAGTATCCTTCTGGTGAAAATAATATAATCAGGTTGTAGATAAAATAAATGTAAAGTAGTAAGTAAACTATAAAGGGTCGACTTAGAATCCTAAATAACACCAAGATCAAACTTCCTACTTCAGCCTATATCAGGATAACCATTGAAACTATATCACCATGAAAATATATGTATGAAGTATATTATTGTATGTATATATATTCTCTATATAAAAAAGGACATAAATTTCCATATATATAAATCTGTAATGCTATCTAATACCCAAGGTGAGACTCAGGCATCCATATCTAGTAACTAGTTTCTCATAATATATTAGAGGATGTCATTAATTATTATCATAAGTCCAAAAGGTTTTCATTACCATGCATCAAAATTATAGGGTCCACCATTCATGAGTATCACATGTGTATAGGAATTGAATAAAGAGTATCAAAACTATAAGGGAATCCATTACTAAGTATCATAAGTCATAATGAATTCGATTCCAAAGAATCCAAAGTATATGGGACACAATTCCCATGTATCAAAAGTAGAAGGGATGAAATTCCCACATTTTAGATGTATAAGGGACTCAATTCCCATATATCATAGGTATAATAGACATCATGCCCATGTATCAGAAGTATAAGGGATTCCATGCCAATGTATGACAAGTATAAGGGATGTTGTGGCCATGTATCACAATTATAAGTTACCAAATAGGCTTTGGAATCTATTTAAATTTCACTTTAACAAAGGTCTAACCATTATCTCCATTTAAACACATGACATGGTCAAACCAATAACTTCTCATTAATTTAGTATAATCATTACATTTAAGAGTAATGTAAAACCATATAGAATATGGTTTTGTCACATAGTAATTTATATTACCAAGGTTTAATTCCACAGGCACACCTAAAGGGGTGTAAATAGTCATACGGGCCAATCTCACTATTAAAACAAGGACACAGTGTCATATCTACCAAGGATTTTCTTTTAAATGAAGGTTAATTGTAGTTTGAAGGTAATTCGTGGAAGATTAATTATACAGCATCCCACCACATAATATAAATCAACAAGACTCAAGGGATAATTAAAATACCACATATATTATTCATGTGGAGGAATATTCATCTAGTATCATCCTTTATTTTGGTTCAGATCAAAAGAAAATTGTAATACAAAGAAACCCACTAAAAATAAGGCATCTGATATTTGAAGAAAATAACCCCATAAATGGAAAGACAAATAATGAATTGAGATAAAGGAACTGAGATCTTAACAATGTTTATCTAAAGTTATAGACATATCCCAAATCATGGTTTGAATAGAAAAACTGGATCAAAGATTATATTTAGTCAAAAGGTGAAACTTCATTGGGAGATCTCTTTTTGTGTGAGTGAAAAGAGAGGGAATCTGTCAAAATAAAAGTCCCTACCTTAATTTTTAAAAAATTGACCTTGGTTATTTACATGGTGTAGAAAAATTACACATCGTGTAATGCTCATTTTTATTCATCCATGGAAAATCCAACACATGTCATGAAAAGGGTCTTGCCAGACCAATACAACCTATGTGTTTAATACATATCATGTGTTTGGCCTATAGTCTGGATCTTTTCCCCTTGCAAAGATCCTTTAAAAAATGACCCACCAAAATGATTTTTTTTATATTAATCCAAAAGACAACATCATAAGAGTTTAAAAAATAAAGGATCTGTACATAATTTTAAAAACCACTTTCCTCCAATGTCATACCCCACAAATACCCCATAAGTTCCAATATATATGTATATTCTCTATTCCCTATACCATTATAGACCTTAATGTTTCAAATTAATTGTGTTATTTAGGAGCCTCAACTTTTTTAATTTCTTATTTCATTTATTCTTCTCTATTTATGAGATAAATTAAACCCACCAGAGTGGTTGTGCAACTAGTCAATCAAGACACATCATATCAAGTATGTGTTCTTGATGTTGTTTTGGAAATTAAACAAGCTTATCCACTCCCAACCAACCTATATACTCACAACTTTGAAGAATAAAATGGTGAATTTAAATCTCTTTTAACAATAAGTAACTCATTCTTCAATTCTTCTAAAACAACTATAAATATCAATGAATGAACACTTTCCTTGAATTTTGGTGATGTAACCATGGATATCAGCATCCACGATTTGATGAAACACCAATATGATGAGCAATATATTTTTATATTAAAACATATTAAATTAAATTCAAATTCTAGGGGTAATTTGAAGTCTCTGATGACATAATCAGAATTAGAGAATATTTTTGAAACACCCAACCTTCTTAATGAATATTTTTTAAAAAATGATCTTAATTAGGAGATATTTTTTAGTGTTAAAATATTTAATGAAATTGATTAATGTTATTTTAATGATTTACTAAAATTTTCTAATAATATTTATGTCTTTCATGTGAAGGTTTATAACATGTATATCATTTAAATAAATAATATTTGAAACCCCCCAAATTAAAACATAAGTTTCTACCACAAACATGAATTTTTCATTTTTAAATGAAAATGGGAAATGGTACCAGTCATAATATCAAA
Source organism: Viscum album (assembly GCA_963277665.1). NCBI lineage: Eukaryota > Viridiplantae > Streptophyta > Magnoliopsida > Santalales > Viscaceae > Viscum > Viscum album. The sequence continues at coordinate 1,327,641,834 of OY728165.1, read as the reverse complement.
TAATTTATATCCTACCCAAGACTAACAAGTGATGAAAATTATGGGACACAATTTTATGTCAATGAGATAGATAGTAATGGATATCCCAGGGATTAACCATAACACCTACAGGCATAGGATTATTCTTCAAGATGAATATAAACTAGTTTGATTGCCCCACAGAAGGACCAACCCGAATTTTTTTTTTAATTTTTAAAAAAAGTGGTTGAAATATTTTTAGGATATGGAATAATATACTCTATATAAAAATACTGTAGGATCGAAATATAATATGAGATGCTCAATATACAAGAGGGGGGGTGAATTGTATACTTTAAAAATTCCTTTGAAACCTTTAAAGTTAGTTATGAATAACTAAAGTTTCCTTAAGAAAAGGAAAGTGCTAAGTTTAACAAAGTTAAACTAAGTAAATTCACAACACCTCAACACCGAACTAAACTTGGAAAGAGATTCCAAAAGTAGGTTCCGGAAATATGGTTCCGGAAATTGAAACTTAACAAAAGTTACAATATAAGATTCTACCTTAAAGCGTATAGAATCAAAACTAATCAGAGTAAGTAAGGAAGTATAAGAAAGTTATACTTTCCTTAAGATACAAATTGCAGCGGAATAAAACAAGTAGTAAAACTACTAGTAACAAGATGATAGTCTTTTAACCCAAAGAGAAGGGTATCCAACAACCTTGGATAAAGGTCCCTTGATTTATACTTTCAAGCAAGTCTGTCTTACCCACACCAGGGTAAGCCCTCGATACGAAGATCGGAGTCTCTGTCTTGCTATCCCCGCAAGCCCTCAACTTGAAGGTAGTTGGAAACCTCTGTCTTTCTCAGCAAGAAAGCCCTCGATCTTTAAGGTAGTTGGTACCTCTGTCTTTCTCAGCAAGAAAGCCCTCGATCTTTAAGGTAGTCGGCACCTCTGTCTTCCTATCCCCGGAAGCCCTCGAATGTAATCACCAACATTCGGAGTCGCACGAAGCTTTGAGAGTTAATAAGAGACTCTCTCTCTAGAAATCACTTCAACAGCATGTAGGCACTTTTTCAGCAATTAGCTTATGCATCAGCCATCATCCCCGAGCTCTTTCAAATGAGATCCTATTTATAGGTAAGGTCGGCTCCTCTCCAACGGTCATATTTTCCTTAAAGTTCGGAGGGACCTGTACACGTGTCACTTAGACAACGGTTAGTTTATAACAAAATGGACGACATCGTTTTATAACAAAACAAGTGTAACAGAATGTACGACATCGTTTTAAACTCTAACATAAAAGTTCGGAATAGAAACTTCGGAGTGAAGATTCGGAATGAATAAATTCAGAGTGTTAAAACATTGATAATCAGATTCTGTTTAATAGGTGAATTCGGAATAGGAATTCGGAATAGGAATTCGTCATCAGAATTCGTAATGAGAATTCATCATCAGAATTCGTAATGAGAATTCATCATCAGAATTCGTAATAAGAATTCATCATCAGAATTCGTAATGGGAATTCTTCTTCAGAATTCGTAATGAGAATTCGGAATGGAATTTCTTCATTAGAATTCGTAATGAGAATTCTTCTTCAGAATTCGTATCCTGAATCTGGAATAGAACTTAGTCAGAGTTCATATCTGGAATTCGAAATGAAACTTCCTTATAGTTCTTGTCCAGAATCCGAATACTAAACAGAATGCTTTATATCTAAGTTTTAATGATTCCGAGAAAATGAATCTGAATCTCATACTTAAGAAAAATATGAATGAAAATATGATAAGGATAATTTTTCTTATAAAAGCGATTTTCCTTAAGAAAGCATTTTTTCTTATAAAAGCGATTTTCCTTAAGAAAGCATTTTTCCTTATAAAAGCGATTTTCCATAAGAAATCATTTTTCCTTATAAAAGCGAATTTCCTTAAAGATAAGGTGTTTGTGATTTTCAAAACAAGATGGAATGGAAAAGTCATAAGGAAAACCTTATTGACTCAATAATCTCCCCCTTTTTGGAAAGCACAAACATCCTTACGAAAAAGCTATTCTAAGAAGAAATAAACACATTAAAGCTTATCTCCCTTGGTTTAAGGATGTAGATGAATACGACTAACTCCCCCTTAGGCTTTGAAACTCTAAGGATCGTATTCATATTTCCGGAGTGATGTTTCTTTAAGAAAAACTCCCCCTTAAACAAACTCTTATTAGAGTTCTTTTTCCTTGGGTATTTTTCCTTTCTCCCCCTTTGATAAGCACTTATTAGATTTCCTCTTTTTCTTAAGGGTCTTTTCCTTCTCCCCCTTTGTGATTTTCAAAAAGAATTGGAGGGAATGGAAAAACTTAACAAAGTACCTGAAAAATTAGTACAAACGAAACAACAAACACAATTCTCATTATATTTGAAATGTCAGCAACAAAAACAGATTACAACAAAAAGATCGGATTGGTCATTTCGGATCGTTCTCCTTCGACATGAGCCCCTTAAGAATAGTCTTGATCTTCTTGAGGTCCTTATGATCTTCTTCAGCTTGCTTTTCTAAGGCAACTATTCTTGCTGACTGAGCTTCAATTACTTCTTCCTGAGCCTTCAACTTTTCTTCCTGGGCTTTCATCTTCTCTTCCTGAGTCTTCATCCTTTCTTCAAACTCGATCCGATAATCCCTTTCATATTTCCAACTTTGATTAATGGAGTTGAGCTTTCCATTCAGATCTCTCACTTCCTGAATCCGAAAGTTCTTTTCCTTTGTCAATTTTTCTTCGAATGATGCAGTCAGCTCATTAATCTTCTTATCCTCGGTTTCAAATGCATCCTTAACATTATCCTGAAACTCATCCAGCAACCTCATCTCTTCCACAGTTTTCTTAGACCAGCTTGTCATCCTCTTGCAAGATCTTTTATGTGCTTCGTAACCAATAAAGAAATTTTTGAACTGGGCTTCAATCTCAACACATTTATCCATAACCATGGATACGGAGTCGGTTTTCTGATTCAACGCATGTTGGAGCATCTGGCATCGTGAATCAATGCTAGAGAAGGTCGGAATGGTTCCCACCAACTTCTTCAAAGACTGGACAACAAAATCATGCCCCAACGAAGATGACTCCGAATCTGAAATCTTGCTAGGAGAATTTTCTTCCTCAATAAGCTCCAACTTCCTCTTAGAAGAACTATAAGCTTCCTTCCTCATCCTCTTTTCTGAACTCGGGGTATCAGCAAGAATTCGTTTCCCCTTATCTTTTTCTGTAATAGAAACCTGTTCCGGAGATTTCTTTTCACTGTCAGAAACTTGAACAACCAAATCTTCCTCATCAGCAACTTCTTGAACACCAACCTCTACATTTCCCATCTGAGCAATATCATGTAAAAGTTGTTCTTCTTCTCCATGATAGGCAACTTCTTCTTCCCCTTTCTCTTATTCTAATTCAGGAGTAACAAGCTTTGAAGATTGAGCTTCAGATGTTCGGAGCGAGAGGTGTTCCGAAGGAGTTCCTTTGTATTCATCTACTTGTTTGAGCACATCTCATGTCTCACCACTTCCTTCAGCAGCTTCTTCACCTTCTTCCTCTTGCTCTACTTCCTCAGTAGCAACAGCCTCTTCCGGAGTAAAAAGATTTGTTCTTGGAGTCTCAGGTAGAGATTCCAGAGAAAAAGTTCTCGGAACGGGAATGGTTGCTGAAACCATTTCGTTGAACTTTAACAATGCATGCACAGCCTCGGCTTCTGACATTTTCTTCTTCAGCTTCTTCTCCTTTTCTTGCTTCTCAAGCTCATCAGCGGCCTTATCTTTCAGAGCTTTAGCCTCTGCAGGATCCAATCCGAACTGCGGATCTCCTTCCTTCCTCTTCTCTTTATCAGCTCTCCACTTTGCTGCAACCTCATCAGTATAGGTTTTCTTCTTCTTAGACTTAGGAGGTGCGGAATGGACTTCCTTAGACTTGGGTTCCTCAGCTTCGACTACCACTTCTTTCAGCTTCCTCTTCCTTACCGGCTTAGATGATTCCGGATCAGCTACTTTCGGAGTCACTTCTACTTGAGGAGGTAGATCAATAAACTTCCCTGACTCCTTGTCAAAAGCTATATTCATTCTCTTAAGAGTGGCATCACTAAGCAGCATGATCTTGCACACCCTTGGTTTGGAACTACAAGCTACCTTGAAGGACTCAAGGCACCGAACTATGAGCTTTGACAATATTGGTGGGTACATCACAATCTGAGCTCTCAGATTCCCCTTCTTCAAATTCTCAATATTAAGAAGAATATGCTTCATCAAGTTGAACTTCCTTATATTTATCAGAAAATCTAAGATATATATCTCACTCTTCTTCAAGCTGTCCTTATCTCCATTTCTCGGTACAATAAGCCCTTGCACCCATAACTCCAGCATCCGAAAGTTTGTAGATAGGCTTGCTATTTTCGGAGCCTTGTCATCATCCAATCCGAGAATTTCTAAGGCTTTCTCCTTGTTGAAACTACCCAAAGAGTCTGGAAATACGTGGGAAATAAATTCAGCTTCACCTTCGTAACTTAACCCTACCAAGCTTGCAGCCTTGGTGTAAGAAAGCTTATATGTCTTGCCATACGATTTGAAAGAAAATTTTTCTCTATTGTCTTCCTCGAAGAAAGCAACCGACTCATAAAACTCAACAAGCAAATCAGAGTAGACTTCATCTTGGTTGCCGGTTTTTGATACCGCAACATCTTCCCAGCCATTCAACTTGATATTCTTTGAAATAATAGAAACATAATTGCTGAAGAAATTCGGATTAACTAACCTCTCTCTGTAGACTAACCACTGAGAAATGGGCTTGGTTGTAGACATTTCTTGAGAAGCTAACTCTGCAGACATTCGGATCTGAAGTCTCTGAGAAGTTCGGAATCGAGAAGACTGAAGTTCGGAATGGCCTTAAATCAGAGAGTCAGAGCTTCAGCACGCGAAAGCTTGAAATCGATGTGGGACTCGAAAATAGGGTCCCCTTTATATAGGCAATGGGATGACGGTTCAACTTCCTCGGTTGATCTAACGGTCTAGAATGATCTGAGATTAAATCTGACGGTTGAGAGCTTGAATCCGATCTTTTTGAGGTTTTTATTAAAGTAAAGAATTAAGAAATCCAAAAACCGAAAACAAACTATAAGAAAATGCCAGCAAGTAAAATATGATTACGAAAACTTCGGTAAGAAAATCATACCTTTCGGATTAGCTTAGGAAAGTTGTTCATAATGGGTAATATAAAGATGACTACGAAAAACTCAATACGAAAAACTAAATACGAAAAATTCAATACGAAAAAGTAAATACGAAAAAGTCAATATGAAAAACAAAATACAAAAAACAAAATACGAAAAAGTAAATACGAAAAGTCAATACGAAAAAGTAAATACGAAAAGTCAATACGAAAAGTAAATACGAAAAAGTAAATACGACAAGTCAATACGAAAAGTAAATACGAAAAGTCAATACGAAAAACTGGTTATGAAAGTCCCAGTACAAAAGTTGTCCATTCCGGAAATTTTCAATACAAATACTTTCATTCCAGAAGTATTCTGTACGAAAATATCCATTCTGGAAAATGGTAGTTCCGGAAGTTCCATTCCGGAAATTTTCGTTCCGAAAAGTTTGAAAACAAATTTTGAAAAACTTTGTTAATAAACAATCAAATGTAATCCCCCTATGAAAAGGAGTTTATTACTCTAAGGAGATTTTTTTTAACAAAAAGTTAATTAAGGAAGATTACCTTACGGTTATCATTCCTAACTTCTGTTTAATATATTCAAATCTATCAGAAGGCAAAGATTTTGTGAAAATATCAGCAAGTTGATCTTGCGTTCCGATAAACTGAAGAATAATATCTCCTTTAAGTGTGTGATCCCTAAGAAAGTGATGCCTAATATCTATGTGTTTTGCACGGGAGTGATGTGCAGGGTTTTTACTTAGGGCAATGGCACTTGTGTTATCACACAAAATTTGAGTTTTAGTAAAACTCAAGCCATAGTCTGTGAGTGTGTGTTGCATCCACAACACTTCTGCACAACAACTTCCAGCTGCTACATATTCAGCTTCAGCAGTGGAGAGTGCAACAGAATGTTGCTTCTTGCATGACCAAGAAACTAATGAATCTCCTAAGAAATGACAAGTTCCGGATGTACTTTTCCTATCCATTCTACATCCACCAAATTCAGCATCAGAAAAGCTTTTTAGAACAAAATCATTTCCAGAAGTATAAAATAATCCTAGATCCATGGTTCCCTTAAGGTAGCGAAAAATTCTTTTTTCTGCCTTTAAGTGAGATTCCTTAGGATTGGATTGATATCTTGCACATAAGCATACAGAAAACATTAAGTCTGGTCGACTAGATGTTAAGTAAAGTAGACTTCCAATCATACCTCTAAAAGATGTTTGATCTACTGGTTTCCCAGCATCATCAAGATCTAACGTGTTTGAGGTACCAATGGGAGTACTTATACTATTAGTGTTGTCATAACCATACTTTTTCAGAAGATCTTTTATATACTTATGTTGAGATATGTAGGTTCCTTCTGGTTTTTGAGAAATTTGATAACCAAGGAAAAATGTTAACTCACCCATCATACTCATTTCAAACTCAGATTTCATTAGACTAACAAAAGAGTCAGTCAAAGATTGCTGAGTTGAACCAAATATAATGTCATCAACATAAATTTGAATAATCAAAACATTTTTCTTATCTTTCTTTATAAAAAGGGTTGGATCTGCATTTCCCTTAACATAGTTATTTTGAAGAAAAAATCCAGTAAGTCTATCATACCATGCTCGTGGGGCTTGTTTAAGGCCATACAAAGCTTTGGTAAGTCTAAAAACATGATCTGGATATTTTGTATCTTCAAAGCCAGGAGGTTGTTCAACAAAAACTTCCTCTTGAACATAACCGTTAATAAAATCACATTTCACATCCATTTGATAAAGTTTGAAATTAAAGAATGCTGCAAAATCAAGTAGAATACGGATAGATTCAAGTCTAGCTACTGGAGCATAGGTTTCTTCATAGTCTATTCATTCTTGCTGATTATAGCCTTTAGCAACAAGTCTAGCTTTATTTCTAACAATAACTCCATTTTCATCACATTTATTTCTAAAAACCCATTTTACTCCAATAACAGAAGTTTCCTTAGGTCTTTCAACCAAGGTCCAGACTTTATTCCTTTCGAATTCATTTAGTTCATCTTGCATTGCTTTAATCCAATCATCATTACCTAAAGCTTCATCAATGTTTTTAGGCTCTAATTGGGAAAGAAATGCTAGATGTTCTACTTCATTTCTTAAGGAACTTCTAGTCCTTACAGGTTGATTTACATCACCAATGATACTGTCACTGGGATGATTCTTAAGAAACACCTGACTTGGGTTTTGTAAAACCTGTTCATCAACATAGGGTAGAAAGTCTTCTGGGGTAAATGTTTCAGAAGTATCTTCTAGAACAATTTCCTTATCAGAAGGTTCTTCTATCAAAGGTTGACAATCAGTTTTTGAAAACACATCCGAAGATGTAGGTTGGGAGGTTTTAAAAACAAAAGGGTCTGATTCATCAAATTTTACATGTACTGTTTCCTCAACAGTACAAGTATTTTTATTAAAAACTCTATAAGCCTTAGAGGTTGTGGAATAACCTAAGAAAATTCCTTCATCAGACTTTGGTGCGAATTTATGTAAGTTATCTTTAGTATTCAAAATGAATACTTTGCAACCAAAAACCTTGAAGTAGGAAATTCTTGGTTTTCTACCATTCCATAACTCATAAGGAGTTTTATTAAAAAAAGGTCTAATCAAAACTCGATTTATAGTATAACAAGCAGTACTTACAGCTTCATCCCAGAAATGTCTAGCAATAGAATATTCACTCAACATGGTTCTAGTTATTTCTTGACGAATTCTATTTCTTCTTTCAACTACACCATTCTGTTGAGGAGTTCTAGGTGCTGAAAAATTGTGAGTAATACCTTTCTTACTACAAAAAGTTTCAAAATCTGAATTTTGAAATTCTCCTCCATATTCACTATGAATATTTTTCAATGGAAGGTTTTTCTCATTTTTAACTTGAGCTCTAAATCTTTTGAAATAAGAAAAAGCTTCAGATTTCCTTGCTAGAAAATAGACCCAAGTAAATCTAGTGTAATCATCAACTAGAACAAACACATAGTATTTGCCTCCAATACTTCCAGTTTGTGTTGGACCAAAAAGATCCATGTGCACCAACTGTAATGCATCAGTTGTTGAGACTTCACCGATTGACTTAAAACTAGATTTATGTTGCTTTCCATATTGACAAGGATCACAAACTTTAGAAGAATCAAATCTAAGCTCCGGTAGATCCTTAACAAGTTTCTTCTTAGAGAGTTTACATAGGTTTCTAAGATTACAGTGTCCTAGTCTTCTATGCCATAACCAAGAATGATCTTCTATTGCACTTAGGCAAGGTAAATCTTGGCTTCTTAGGTATTCTAGGTTCAAAGTGTAGACATTCTCTTTCCTGTTGGCAGAGAGAATAAATTCTTCCTTGGAATTGTGAACTAAGCATTTATCATTCCTAAAATTCACAAGGTAACCTTCATCACATAACTGACTTATGCTAATGAGGTTGTGCTTAAGGCCTTTAACAAAAAGAACATTTGAAATCAAAGTTTTACCTAAAAGAACAATATTACCAATACCAACAATCTCTCCCTTAGCATTGTCTCCTAACGTTACCTTTCCTCCTTTCGTTTTGATAATCTTTTCAAAAAAGCTTTTGTTACCAGTCATGTGCCGGGAACATCCACTATCCATGTACCATGTATTGTTGCTGGAACTTTCTTTATTTTCCTGAAATTAAGAACAAAGTTAGACTTTCGGAATCCAAACTTGTTTGGATCCGAGATTTCCAGACAATAAAATTTTAGGTACCCACATTTTCTTAGAAAAATAAGCTTTATGAAAACCTAAGGATTGGGTTTTGTTTAAGGAACAATTTTTTGCCCAGTGACCACCACATTGACATTTAGTGCAAAATGGGGCACTTTGAGGAACAAAATAATTGTTACAGAAAACTGGTTTTGCATGGGTATAACCAAATCCGGATTTATTTCTTAAAGGTCGTATTTGGGAATACATCTTTTCAAAATTTTCTTTACCATGGGTAAAGTTTGATAAACATTTCATTAAGGAAAAAATTTCGGACTTGAGTTTTACAACCAAGTTTTTATCCTCAAAATCATTAGTTTTTGAACTAGAGTTAGGCTCGAAAACATTTTTATTAGAAATTACTTTTTCTAACTCTTTAGAAAGTTTATTCTTCTCAGAACTTACTTCCTCAAGATTTTTTGAAATATTTTCGAAATCAGCATTTTTCTTATCAAGATCTTTAGAAAGATCTGATATTACTTTAGTAAGAATAGAATTCCTAGAATTTGCCTTATCGAGTTTCTTGTTGAGTTTGGAATTCTCAATCTCAAGAAGTTCAGCAAATCTAGAGACTTCTTCATAAGTAGGTAAAGTATTTTCCTCATCAGAAGATGATTCTTCATCAGAAGAGTTATAATACTTAATATCATTAGAATTTAAAGAAACATTGATCAATGATTCAGCATTCCGTACCTTAGCCATAAGACAATGATTATCAATAGGTAATCTGGCTATAAGACCAAGATTCTTCTGTCCTGAAGATTCATCTGAAGAGTCACCACCACTAGCACTCCAGGTGTCATTAGCTTTCAGAACTTTCTTAGCTTTGGCTTTATAATACTTCTTCCTGTTCCTTTCTGAATGTCTTTCCTTCCTTTCTTTATTTTTGAGCATAGGGAAATCTGGACTAATATGTCCAGCTCTCTTACATTCATAACATGTAACTTCTCCATCTTTCTTATCTTTCCTATCCTTCTTCTTATACTTGGATTGAAAGTTTCTCTGTCCAGCTATCTTGTTCATCCTTCGAGCAAGATTGGCTAATTCATTTTCTGAAACTTCACTTTCACTAGATTCGGATTGAAAATGACTTTCTTCGATTTGGATCTGGTTACTCTCTCAGGAGTCTTAGCTTTCATCTGATTTGAAGTTGTAGTAAAAGCAACAGTACCATTTCCATTCTTCTTCTTAATGTTGTCAGCATCCCTCTTCATTCTGGTTTCATGTTGTAGAAGAGTTCCAAATAATTCATCAAGAGTGATTTGAGTAACTTTCCTGTTCTCATCTATAGCTATTCTCTTGGATTCCCACTCATTGGGCATAATGTCAATTATCTTGTCCACAAGAGCTTCATCATCTAAACCTTTCTCTCCCATAGATTGTAGACTGTTGACGATAGTCATAAATCTTTGTTGAACTTTACAGATAGGTTCTCCATAAGGAAAATTAAAGCCATGATATTCAGCTCTAAGCATAGCTCTTCTAGTCTCAATCACTTTAGAAGTCCCAAAGTGTGTAACCTATAACTTCTTCCATATACAATTAGCTGCTTCACAAGAAGAAATTTGGCTATATATATTTCTAGTCATTGAACATAATAAAGTATTGCGTACCTTATAGTTGAGTTGATATTCTTGCTTTTCCTGGTTGGTAAAGGTTCTGACTTCCTTGTCAGGAATTTTATAATCACCAGTAAGCATCACAAAGTTATCTACTCCAGTATTGATAACAAAAGTCTTCATACGATCTCTCCAGTATTCATAATCATTACCATCGAAGATTGGTGGTCTAGTAGGATTCAGATTGTCAACAGATCCAACATTAATTCCTGCCATACTAAAAATAACTTTGCACACAAACTTGTTAGTAGCAAAAGATTCGTAATAACAAAATTCGGAATAAGAAAAGTTCGGAATGGATAATCCGGAATGACAGAGTTCGGAATGAAAAAGTGAGCAAGAAAAACTTGTATGTGAGTACAAGTATTTCAGTAACCTAGGTTCTGATACCAAATGTAAGAATGGTATAGAGTAAGAGGTTTCCAACCTCTGATACCAATTGTAGGATCGAAATATAATATGAGATGCTCAATATACAAGAGGGGGGGTGAATTGTATACTTTAAAAATTCCTTTGGAACCTTTAAAGTTAGTTATGAATAACTAAAGTTTCCTTAAGAAAAGGAAAGAGCTAAGTTTAAAAAAGTTAAACTAAGTAAATTCACAACACCTCAACACCGAACTAAACTTGGAAAGAGATTCCAAAAGTAGGTTCCAGAAATATGGTTCCGGAAATTGAAACTTAACAAAAGTTACAATATAAGATTCTACCTTAAAGCGTATAGAATCTAAACTAATCAGAGTAAGTAAGGAAGTATAAAGAAGTTATACTTTCCTTAAGATACAAATTGCAGTGGAATAAAACAAGTAGTAAAACTACTAGTAACAAGATGATAGTATTTTAACCCAAAGAGAAGGGTATCTAACAACCTTGGATAAAGGTCCCTTGATTTATACTTTCAAGCAAGTCTGTCTTACCCACACCAGGGTAAGCCCTCGATACGAAGATCGGAGTCTCTGTCTTGCTATCCCCGCAAGCCCTCAACTTCAAGGTAGTTGGCAACCTCTGTCTTTGTCAGCAAGAAAGCCCTCGATCTTTAAGGTAGTCGGCACCTCTGTCTTTCTCAGCAAGAAAGCCCTCGATCTTTAAGGTAGTCGGCACCTCTGTCTTCCTATCCCCGGAATCCCTCGAATGTAATCACCAACATTCGGAGTCGCACGAAGCTTTGAGAGTTAATAAGAGACTCTCTCTCTAGAAATCACTTCAACAGCATGTAGGCACTTTTTCAGCAATCAGCTTATGCATCAGCCATCAGCCCCGAGCTCTTTCAAATGAGCTCCTATTTATAGGTAAGGTCGGCTCCTCTCCAACGGTCATATTTTCCTTAAACTTCGGAGGGACCTGTACACGTGTCACTTAGACAACGGTTAGTTTATAACAAAATGGACGACATCGTTTTGTAACAAAACAAGTGTAACAGAATGTACGACATCGTTTTAAACTCTAACATAAAAGTTCGGAATAGAAACTTCGGAGTGAAGATTCTGAATGAATAAATTCAGAGTGTTAAAACATTGATAATCAGATTCTGTTTAATAGGTGAATTCAGAATAGGAATTCGGAATAGGAATTCGGAATAGGAATTCGTCATCAGAATTCGTAATGAGAATTCATCATCAGAATTCGTAATGAGAATTCAACATCAGAATTCGTAATAAGAATTCATCATCAGAATTCGTAATGGGAATTCTTCTTCAGAATTCATAATGAGAATTCGGAATGGAATTTCTTCATTAGAATTCGTAATGAGAATTCTTCTTCAGAATTCGTATCCTGAATCTGGAATAGAACTTAGTCAGAGTTCATATCTGGAATTCGAAATGAAACTTCCTTATAGTTCTTTTCCAGAATCCGAATACTAAATAGAATGCTTTATATCTAAGTTTTAATGATTCCGAGAAAATGAATCCGAATCTCATACTTAAGAAAAATATGAATGAAAATATGATAAGGATAATTTTTCTTATAAAAGCGATTTTCCTTTAGAAAGCATTTTTTCTTATAAAAGCGATTTTCCTTAAGAAAGCATTTTTCCTTATAAAAGCGATTTTCCTTAAGAAATCATTTTTCCTTATAAAAGCGATTTTCCTTAAAGATAAGGTGTTTGTGATTTTCAAAACAAGATGGAATGGAAAAGTCATAAGGAAAACCTTATTTACTTAACAAATACAAATGGATGAGTCCCATTTTGGTTGTTCCAAAAAAAACTGGTTTCATAATTGTGAAAAATGGAAACAATGTTTTAGTGACCATAAGAGTACTTAATAGCTGGGGATTCTATGTGGATTATAGGAAGATGAAGCATGTGAACAGAAAATATCGTTTAATCAAACCATTTGTGGACCAAATTTTTGGGAGACTAGATAAGAAGGGTCACTATTGGTACATTTTCCTACCAAAGGATTCATTTATTTCATTTTCATTATCAAGGTTCCTTTGATACTTTCATGGTAATTATTTTCTTGGACATGATTGAAAACTTACTGGAGGTATTTCTCAATGACTTCACTATTTATGGAACATTTTTTCAAAAATTTCTCAAATATTAAAAGAATGTTTTAAAAATATTCAATTACTAAAGATAGATTTAAATTTTTAAAAGTTCTCATTTTTATGGAAGAGAAAAATGAAATGTTTTTGGTAATATAATTACTAAATGTGAAATTGATGTAGATAAGTACAAAGTTGTTTTTATTTCCACACTACCTTAACACACAATTTTTTTAACATTAGATCATTTATAGGATATTTTCAGATTAATATATGGTTTACTAGGGACTTTGGGAGAATTCTATTCCCTCTAAATGACATACTAATGAAGGAAACTGATTTAGTTTTTGGATAATTCATTTAAGAAAACTTCTGACTGGTTGAAATAATTCATGAATTCTTCCAGCATAACAAGTCCAAAAGATTGGAATTACTAATTTGAGATCTTGTGTGATGATTCTAATATAACTGTAGGGGTTGGTATTTACCAAAAGAATTATGGAAATCCACAAGTGATATGATACACTTCATAGACCCGTAACACTATCCAGATTAACTACAAAACAACTGAGGAGTTTTTTCTATTATTTTAGGTTTAGAAAAATCCATTAATAATAGTTTAGAATGTAAAGTAACTATTTATTTTGACCATGAAACATTAACATATTTAATCATGAAAGATAATGAAAATCCTAGTATTGTGAGATGGGTGTTGCTACTATAAGATTTTTCCATGGAGATCCAGGACAATAAGGGTTGTGAGAATATAGTGGCATACCAAATGATTTAGATACCTCACAATCCAAAGGTAAATGAAACCCATAATATTAGTTCATATATCTGATATCCTAGTGTGAATCTTTACAACCACACTTATGTTCCCTGGTATGCTAACATATGGAATTTTTTATTCACATCAAAGGTACATTCCTTATTTTCTAAACATCAAAATGATAAATTTAAATTTGAATCGAATTATTATTTGTGGTTTAATCCATATTTATGAAATTTTTTTAATAATTAGGTAATTAAAAGGTGCATCCATAAAGGGTAAATGAACTTTGGGATTTCTTTTTTCTATAAACTTTCATACGGAGTCCTTTTTGGACATCAAAGAACTAGAAGAAAAATTATTGAAGATATATTGTTTTGGACCCCAAATTTTTAATATTTTCATGATGTTATAAAAAATGTCTCAAAATCATGTTTACTAGTGGATTTTTCATAATATATGAGATTCCTCAAAACCCTTTTATTTTTTGTGAGATATTTATTTTATAGGAAATAGATTATATGGGCCCCTTTCGTATTTCATATAGATTTTAGTAAATTCTTTTAATACTGGGATATGTTTCTAAGCGGATTGAAGTTAAATATACTCTAATTGATGATTCATAAATTATTATTAAGTTTATAAAATTAAAACAATTATATTTGGAATATATCATGATATAATCAGTTATTGATGGGATTCGAGGACACCAGATTGGAAATTAATCACCCTATGTATACAATTTTTAGTATCTTGAGATACATTTCATAGTGGGTGTATTAAATGAACATAATTACACCTAGTTTATGAATTTCAAGTATATCCACTTAATAACATCAACCCATTGTAGTGTTAAGTCATCGGGGATTCCTACTTCATCATTGGACTAACCCCTACCTATATGCATAGAATGCATTTCAATGTGAGTTGATATATCACAATATTTTCTCATAGGTAATAGGTACTTATTAGAGTGAGACCTATGGAATAGGTATATTAGGTTATATAGGATAAGGGTTTGATATGTTTCATTATGTAAATTGGGTGCAATCCTAGTTTAATTTATATTATTTTTAGGTATGTGTACTATCTACTGTGTTTTTTATTTTTTGATTTTGTTTATTTTTTTGTACTTATACTCTATTATGTTTTAATGAATATTATAGATAATTTTACAATTTTTTATTCTACACTATAGTGGAAATCCTGGAACCCTATTTTTTTGTCCACAAGTTATGTGATGTACGTTATATAGACATGTCATGCCAAATTTTTAATAGATTTTGGAATCACACTGAAGACTTGTTTTATAATGAATAGTATTACCAAAAGGTTTTTAGTCCCACTCAACAAGTTAGAATCCCCTTGTGTCGGTGGAATCATTTTTGAGGCTACATGATAACCCCCACTCAGGTGTTTTCTGGTAAATACAAGATGGGGTGTTATACATAACATCCTCTAACCCAAATATTTGATAAAAATAAATAAATTAATACTATATCTCATTATTTCAAATTCATAAATACAATTTAAACTTAATAATATATTAGAAAAAATTAATCATCTATAAAATATTATGAATCATTTGAATGAATACCCACAGGTTTATCCAAAATTTAATTTTCATTTATGATTTCATTAAAAAAATAACATGGAATAACATAAATAAAAACATTGAATTATGATTTTAAATGGTCATTAAAAAATAATACTTGTTTTGATATTAATATAAAATGTTATTAGTATTATTATGAATAAAATGCTTCATGTATGTAACATTAAATAATTAAGTAACTATATATATTCCCCACCTTATCTCTGTTTCAAAGCTCATATAATTCGTCATTATGACTCAACCTTGTGTGTATTATTCCAATAATATTATATTCTAGACTACTGTATGATAAAATATATTTTTAGATTAATATTTCTTATTTTTTCACAGTTTTAAATTTGTTTTATTTTATATACTATTATATTATCATTATTTATTACAAAATTATTTATAATACTATTTATAACTAATTAAAATAAATTGATAACCAGTGATTTATACAAATATTCCATGTTATTGAGATGAAATGGAAATACTATGATCTAAAAATAAACATAATTTATTGGTATGATGAAATTCCTAGTGTATCATCTTCAGAAATGTAGAGGGTGAAAAATAAGTACTCCCCTATTTTACAAATCTATCATTCTCTTTTAATTATCCCCTCCTCATACTCAAACAAAAATCTCAGTTAAGAAGTATGGATTAATTAATGAAACTTAAATTCTAACGAAAACATTCCATGTAGAGAACAAACAAAAATAGAAGCATACAAGTATTTACAATGATTTTTTCCGAATGTGGGTACAATCCTTACAATGTTCAGGTCCATTTGGGACACATTGGGTAATCACTAATATAGAAAATAAATTAAAATTGGAAGAGGTTAGTGTTCATCCTCAAATATTGTAATGTTGTATCCACTATTACATGATAGGGTTTGTGTACTTCATTGGACCTTTATAAAGAAACATAAAGTATCTCCCTATAGTTATTTAGTATCTCCAATGGAATAGTAAAATTTTTATAGTTGAACCACCATCCCTTTAATGGTCTTCCTTAAATAACTCCAGAACACGATCCTCCCTAAACTCTGTATATCAATGTACTATAGTAATAACATATTATCCCTCGATGAATACATATTAATTCAACAAAATATAATTAGAAACACTTCAAAGAAGTTTTCATTTTTATTAAACTCTATATCATAATGATATTCAATCATAGTGTCTCTTCAATCTCAATAATCATGGAACCGTAATCAAGAATAACAAATACAATGTTGGAACTTATCATTAATCATCTATGATATAAGGATAATATAAATATTCTCTTTATTCCTTTTTTATAAGCTTTTATGATATCAATGTTTCATAGAATGGGTATCTGAACCTTATTTTTAATTTTTTAGAATCATAAGATGAACATATTTAGTCATATAATTTGATTATTATTATTCAATTGAAATATGTTCTTATCATGTTAATATTTAGTTCACAATCATTATCATCATCATTATTTTATCTAATATATATTTTACCTAAAAATCAGGATGATATTATTCCCATAATCAAATATAAAATTATCCTTGATTCATGGTTGAAGGTGATATTATAAAATTTTAAAATGGTTTAAAAACATTTTATTTTAGTTATCATTCAAATCCTCAACAAATATTCCCTAAATTATATGATTTAATTCTCTATGTGATATTCAAAAATATTATATGTTTCCATTATCAAAAAAATCACAGCCTATTTAATTTCCTTAACATTGATATACAAGTAACGATTGTTTTGTTAGGGAACTTTTTTTTAAAAAATGGATGGATCTCAAACTCTAGAACCATGTTTTGATGGTTATACAAACCCATCCTGATGGGATAAAAATACTCGAGGAATCATTATGTTTTTTTTGAATGGATAGATCAGGAATAATCTAGTTTTATCTTTAGAAATTATCACATTTCTATAATTTTTGGACCTTGAATAGGATGTATAACATATTATTTATCATGGTGTTCAATTCAAATATCTTACATATCAGATATATTCTTACAAACTCTCACACATAACTATTTTTTCAAAATTATGTTACACATTTCCTGACTTTTCTATATTTTCACTTCTCTAGAAAACATATTATCTTATCTAACATATATCCTCTTACCTATTCATCGAATACCTCTTATTCATTAAAAATATATTAAAGTCTAGATTCCTTTTTCAAATTTATGGTTCTCCGTAATAGGGGGATCCACTTATGTGTATTTAGGGGTCTCAAGACTCTGAAAATATTTCAGTCAGTATGACCAATACATATAAAACCTTTACTCTTAAATATACAAGGGATATGTTCTTCACTTTTCCAATTTACCCAACTCCTCTAGAAATAATAGTATCTTATATAAAATATTTAATATGTTAAATAACATATATGGTGTTTTGGACATTTCCAAATCATTTCCTCCCAATAATATGTTACATATCCATTACCTTTGTTAAATCGTCACCTCTAATGAATATATTACGTATTCAGTACCTTTTCAAAATTCACAATTTGAACTCCATGAAACTTATACATTTTATATAGTGTTTCCTATTATGCATACAAGTTTATATACTCATTACCATTCCAATTTCACAAATTCAACTCAAGGAACGTCATATGAATCAACAAGACTTCAATAATTTTACAAATATTAACTATATGTATTTTGTATACATACCAAAAAACGCTAGATTTCTTCATTTTCACAAAATAGGTATTTTCTAGAATTTTATAAAATATATTAATCTCATAAATTAAATAATTAATCTTCATTAATTCATGTATAAAATTAACTATCATACCTTTAAATTTACCAATATAGTAAACTCTTTAATATACAAATGATCTATCCTCCGAATTGATTAATAATGATGAGTCCTTTTATTAAAGTCTATATATTCCCTATAAATACTGAAATATTATAAATTATAATGTTATATATGAAATTATGTAATAAATAGACAAATAATATTAAATTTACACAAATCAAATAATCATTTAACACACAGTAATTTTACAATACTATGTTATAATCCATTTCCCACACTTCAATTATTAGTGTTTGAATATTATCAATATGTTCCCCCATATTAGGGTGGTGTTAAAATTTTTAGATCAATAAAAACATATATATCATCTATATTCAATATTTATAGATTATATATCATTGTAACATTATAAATATTTGTTAAAAAAGTTCCATAAATTTGAATGTTAAATACCATTTCATACGGTATCCTTTAATTTTCTTTTTTCCCTCGTATAAGATTTAATCTTAGATATCATTATTTTAATGGGATACATCAAGTGACATAGAATATAACCCCAAATTAGAAAATTAGAGAGAATATACAAAATCCTATACAATATATGTGAAATAAATAAGGGAGTGTGTTATTTTAATTAATGTATATCGAATGGTTTATCTTTTGGAAATTTTTAACAACACTCTTTCTCATCCTTTTAGAATTTTTTTTGTAAAAGTGGAATAATAAAATTAAAACAACCCAAAAATTATTTGTGATTAAATATAGAATAGATATAAAAGAAAGCTCAAATTTTAAGACAATATAATCATAGGTTTAAGAGATTTCAGTTTAAAATAACTTTCTACCCATTTTAATATTTTACTCAAATAATATTTTGGAACCTTTATCCTTTATAGAAGTTAAGGGAATGTTTTCACTGAATTTTTCATTGAATTATATTGTCAAATTTATTTCCAATGATTCTAACTAATTAACTTAAGATAATTTCTATGCCTTATAATCTAATCCATTAATATATGATGTGAGAATCCTGGACGTTTAAAATAGCTTCAAGGTACATTTCACACATTATTTTATCAAAATTAATTATGATTAAATAGTGCTATATAATATTTGATGACCAAAATGTTTAATAAAATAATATTAATTCCCTTCTCCAGTTACTATTGAAATTCCTAACCCATGTTCTTTTCCTCTTGTAATGTTATGGAAAATTATTATATTGAGAAATAAATAGAAACCAATAATATATAAACTTGTTTATACCTATCATTATTTTATTATTATTATTATTCACTGCTTGAACATTTTCTCCATTATGATATGAAACATGATATTTTGTTTGGAATCATTTTTTATATGGTAACTCATTTCTTCATGAGTTAGCCACGTTATTGTATCAGATTCGTAAGAAGTGTGTTGAATTTTTCCTCCATTATAGGTATTATTAAAAGAAAATTCCAAAAGTAATCACACCTCATTTTTAATCTTGTTTGAGATCTAATTGTTATTTTATAACCAACTTTTATCCACTCTAATATAATTTATTTATGATTATTAAAAAATATTTTTTAAAATAAAAAAAAAATTAAAAATTATATTAACCCATTATATTATTAAATAATTTTTTTTAACAAATTCCTTTAATTTAATTAAATTTTGAATTATAAAAATTATTCATTATATACTGAAATTTATTTTTATAATTTTTTTATAATCAAATACATTATTTGTATTTTTATATTGATTTTTTAAAAAAGATAGAAATAATAACTTCCATATTATTTACTTTTTAAAAATAAAATATATGTATAAATTTTTTAAAAAATATTTCTTTTTTATTAATCACATAACATATAATGTGATTTTTTGTCCTAATATACATTTTCTATATTTTTTTGTTAGGATTAAAAATATACGTTCTAATATAACATATGATAAAATTATACGTTATTCTATTGTATTTTATTAAATTGCCTAATTTGAAATCAGGGTTACTATTTTCAAAAGCATTGTATAATCTATATTTCATTATATATGAAAATATAAAAATATTTTTATTTAAGTATTACAATTTTTTTAACAAATATAACTAGAAAAATAATTTGATAATCTATCTTTTAAAATTTAATACAATCAGAAGTTCCAAGATAACCATCATCATCATTATTTCATGTAATAATGTTAAATTAGTTGTATAAATTAATCGAGGTTTCAAATTTAACTATGTGAGCTTAATATCATTTATAACATAAATTCTTATTTAATACAAAAAAACGGATTTGAAAATTGAGTTTTACTAAATCTAGAATTGATTACAAATTATAAATATATAATTAATTTCAAATAAAACAACTTCAACTACATTTTTTAAGAATGTTTCCAAAACGTAAATACTAAATAAATTTAAAATTACTTAACAAAAATGAAAAATAATGACATTATAAATTCATAATAATAATAATTATACAAAAATTAATTTATATACACAAATATTAGTAAATAAAATAAATAATACTTTTTATAATTATACAAACATAAGTTATTTTCAATTAATTATTCACAGTTTTTAAAAGGTATACCAGAACACTAAATTGATATATCAAAATGCATAACAAATAATGAATATTAATTCATCAAATTTAATTATTTTACCAAAAAATGTTCCTAAAAAAGTATAATAACATTAATAGGAATTCTATAAGACATGGTAAGTGTACCAAAACACATACATAATATAAATTTAACACTAATTGATCACATTTTTTAATTAACACATAGGAGTGTTATTAATTAATGACATTTTTTAATTAACCCATTCCAGTTTTATTATTTCATCAAATAAATTCATAAAATCTATACGAACATTAATTCATCATAATTAATAATATATATATAAGATAACATGTGCCTAATATTTATTATTTACCAATTAAATAACGAGGAAGGTATTTAGGAAAAGTATGTTTGTCTATCATATAGGGATCAATTGTCATTGGAAAGAGGCATTGGAGGAAGATGATTAGAAATAAAATAAAGAATCAATGGATGAAGCTTTTCTATTAGAGAGTTCTTCGTGGAGGGGAAATGATTGGTGTGTGAAATTGTTAGGGGTTGGTTGAAATGAGGTTTATGGGAGAAGATATAAGGGGGATCTAGATGTCTACACCATTTGGAACTCTATGAACACCATCTACAAAAACATTATCCATATGTATCCTTATATTCAAGGTCCACATAAACCATGGATATATTAATATATATAAAAACATTCCAAAAAGTTCACACCCTTATATTTTTTAAATAAAACCTAAATCCAAGTCCCACTATAAATCATGGCTATAGGTATCTCTATTTAATTGGATTTACTTATACCATAAATATAATTCTATGATCAAGCCTTATTTTTTCTAGTAATTTAGAATATGTATCATGTTTCATAGACATATGTGTTCATAGTATCATTTTTGAGCTATAAATAAGATCAGGAATATCTTTAATGAGAGCTTGTTTATTCTACATTGTTAGCCCCATATTTCCTTTGAATTCGTTTTATTTATTCTGTAACACTATAAATGAAATATTAACTTCTTCAAAAAAAGATTCAATTTAATAAAATATTAAAAATAAATATCGATAATACATTTTCCATGAAAACCTACATCCTTTAAAAACATCCATACTTCTCCATATTAATCCAAAGATAAATATATGTTACTTTATGTTGTAATATTTACTTTCAAGCACCTAAAATATTTACCAAAATATAATATATAATTTTTAAGCATCTACTCATATAACCTTTATCACCCCTTTTTAAACTATATAATTACCATAAAAAATATGTTCATGTATTTATAAATCTTATTATTTATCACATATTACTCTATATGATAACCCTAAAAAATCATTCTAAAACACCACATATTCTTCTACAACTGCACTACACATAATACATTTACAACACAATATAACACATTTGTTTTATTATTAATGTATATTACCAATTCATGTTTTTTAACACTAAAAACACATTAAATTCACTATATAATGTTCCTTTAATCATCACCATAAATTTTATAATGACTTTTAACATATGTGAAATCTTTATATTAATGGGTTCATAGAAATATGTTCCTTCATTGATAATTCATTATGTATTTATTGAAAAAAAATAAAACAGTAAATACACATTATTGTAACATATTTCCCCTGTTTATTGATCCATGTTAATTTATTATATGATTATTAGCACTGATAAATTCATGTCTTGTGATTTATGAAAAAATCCATGACATGGTCCCCCCTCAAGTAACAAATATCAAGTTTCAGTAGAAAAGCATATACAAAACCAAAGAAGAAGTAAATGATATTTCCATCTGTCATAAGACATATCACACACTGAAGGATGAATATTCAAAAAAACTCCTTTCTAGTGACATGGTTTTGATAACCATCTTTATAAATTATGCAATGGATTTTCGATATTATCTATGAAGAATGTGTCGAGACTGTGAAAACCATTCTTTAGAGTTATTAGGATCTTTTGTTTCTTTGTAAAAAACAACTACATGGAAAACCCATCAATAATTGTATATTTTTACTCACATACTTTTATTTTATTGGTTATGGAGGAAAAAAATACTTCTAAATAAAAAAAATTGGCCTTTTGAAGTTGAAAACCTCACGTGAAGAAATATAAGTTCGTGCTCAAGTATAAATTCCCAAGTTCCTACAATCAAGTCATATGTACTCAATTCATCCTCACCAAGATACATTTCCTAACTCATTATCCCAATATGTATTCCTAAGACCACACACCTAGGTTCCATCCACCTAGGTATGTATTCCCTCAAGTCTATAAATGGACCCCCCCCCCTCACCAACAATTTTAAGCACACATGGATAGACACCTATAAAATTATAAAATGTGAGATATTTTATTTTGCTAGTAATTCAATAACCCCCCAACACTAGGAATACAGACACACTAGTCTTCTTAGGAATTATATATTAGGTTACCTATTTCCCTAGTAACCCTCGAAGGGACCATTATAAGGACGAGCCATTGCTTACGGTCCCCAGCTAGGAATAAAAAACATGGTTCCCATGCTCTATTCATGTTTTGAATTTCCTAGCACTCACTAGGGTGAAAAGGTAGAGAGAAAATCTACACACTCACTCCATTAGGTAGAAAACATTTTCATTTCCCCATAACTATGAGATCCTTCTCACTCAACCCCTATTAAATTGAACTCATTCACCTAGGTCCTTCACCTGGGGACTTCTATGATATTGAGCCTCCTCACCCAACCCCTTCTAGGGTGAACTCATTTTCCCAATTTCTGAACCTAGTAAACCCTACTAGGGTAAACCCATTCACCTAAGTACGTTACCTAGGCTTTCCGACTAGGAAACAATCATTCACCTAGGTCCTTCTCTTAGGTACCCCTACTTGGGGGAACTCATTCACCCATTTCCGTCACTTAGATTATTATACTATGAAAATATCACTCACCCATTTCCCTCACATGGGCCCCCATACAAGGGATATCTTCTTCACCTAAACCCTATTTAAGAGAGTCATCTACCATGCTCTATAACTAGGTAACTAAATTTCCCAAATCAGCTTCTTAGGAACCCACTTCACTAAGTTCCATGTCCTAGGAACCTAGATCTTCCATATATGCCATGATTTGAGATACCCCTATTGTATTAACCCAATTAAGTCAAGTCAATATTCCCCTATTGGTTTCTAAAAATACATTGAGTTGAGATAATATTCTTGGGGTCATCGTATACCTTGAGTCAACCCAATACTTTTGGTATTCTTCCATATATTGGCCTTTATTAGGTGTAATCCCAAAAATTTCTACTCTCCCTTACTCATTTAGATACCAATAGACTAGGGGGTAAAAAACCAACCATATATTCTTCCTCCTAATATCAAAAAAAATGATAGATCAGAATTGGCATCCCTAATGAATAATCCCTACTCAATTCTATATCATCTCATCTTTTATAACATAGACATCCTAGTCACATGAATTAAAGATTAATGACAACATCCTCTCCATCTGAAGTTAAACTGCATGGACTGATCCGGAAACAAAACCATAAATTGCGAAACATAAAATATGTGAGATTTGATTCCTATAAATCAGGATACGTAGGAAACCTCTATGAGGTTCGAAACCAACATCCCAAAACATATCTTTTCTCTTATGTGATGAGAATAAGATATCACAATTTTCATAAATACATAGATTCAAGATACTTAATTTGGTATCCATATATATACCTTTATATGAGATACTCATCTTGGATTCCTCATATATACCTTGAGTAGGGATATTCTTCTTCATATCATTATATGTACTTCTATTTGAGATACTCCACTCAATTTCTTTATTTTCCTTAAGTTGAGATACTCATATTGGTTTTCCCATATCTTGGTATCCCATTAGGTGTAATCCCTAACCATACTCCCTATTTTTTATTCTCTAAAAAAATAGGATGAACTCAAAAGGGTCACTCATTCATAATTCCAACACCAAGAATTTATAGGATCCTTTCACATAGTTATCCATTCAATATAATGTTATACTACGTGAAAATAGTCATTGATGTATAACTTTAAAAGTCACCTTGGTGGTCCTAATCACAAAACTTTATAAGGTAGGATGTTTCCCATTAAGTAGCACTAAAATTCCTGAGTTTTGATTCCCTTAATATGGATACATAGGAATCACACTTTACAGACCCGATGCAAACATAATAACACATATCACCTTCCTATATGGAAAAAATTAATGAGTTCCCAAATGTGAAACTTTAAACCCTAAAATCAAAAAATAATAAGACAATGATGGATAAACTATAATCTATATAGATAATATAATTGATATATAGATTCTATCAAACCATTAAGTTAGGTGTAAAAAATCTCATGCATGGATTTGGGATGGATTGGGAAATATAAATAAAATCTGGAAGTGGGTCATGAAAAAGGTATTAATTCCACCCTAAAGGATGAGATTTAATTTAAATACTATACACATGACCATTGTGTATTACTAAGTGTCATAGAAAAAGTATTAGTGACCACCAAACTTAGGAATTTCATCTAACACTATCTCAAATGTCAAGAATTAGAAAAAATGTCATTAGTTTCCATAAAAAAATGATTTAATTTCAACCTATATATGTTATTTTATAATACTGAAAGAAAAATAGGCCACATTGGAATGTAAAAATATAGACGAGGTTATAATTACCCTTCTAGTTATTTCTTTTCCATCTAATTTAAACTATATATCTTTTGTTTTATGGTAGTCAATGAGTTTATTTTGAAATATTTAATATTTTTTTATTTCAACATCAACAACCTCATGTTGTATTTTTTAAGAATTACTAGGGTTTGAATTGTTATGTCACAATACACCACCACAATAAATCCCTCTTAGGCTAATAGTGAAGATGAGAGAGACTTCCAAATCCCTCCTAAAAACGTTATAGCTTAGATACTAGAACCTAGTGTATAAAAAATACATATGTGAGGCCTTACCCTCAGAAATACTAGGATCATATAAAGAAACTGAACATTCAAAACTATAGTATATAAGAAAATGATTTTCCCAAAATGCATGTAACATAACCTAGAGTAAATTCTATAAAATAAAATATAAATAAAAGAAACTCATAAGATAGTGATTCTAGCCCTATGCTAGTAATATCTCTCCACATCACAAAATCCATCATGTAAACCCCAAAAACATATTTTTATATATAGGTTGAGAATTCATGTGTACTCAGTAGGATCCTTCACAATACATCTCACAAAAATGAGGAAAGAAGCATACTAAATCCTCAATGAACAAACAAGAGAACCAACATGCACATAATAAGTTCATCAATAACACAACCACACAAAGTCTCACGTTCCCAATAATTGATCCATGTATAATAACATAGTATCGAATGAGTATATGATGAAGAAACCCCTAACTAGTACACCACTAAATTTAAATTCTCACTTCATAATGGAATGCATCTCAGTATTTACAAACCTAATATTTAACTACATTGTTATCATTACCATATACCACAGACCACATCATGGCAGTATGTCAAGTCATCATTGTCATCATATACTGTATACCATGCCATAGCCATATGCTAAAACCATAATCCCATCAAATTTTGGTATCATGAACATGAAGAAAATTAGTTTTGATCCATCCTTCTAATAATAATGAACCCCAAAATGAATCACACCCTAAATCACATCATATTTTCATAAAATCAAATCAAATCATAAGAATAATATATAAAATCCGAGAATTTAATATAGCAGGTAAACACTATATCTTGAACTATCATGTGATTCACCCTTTAAGGAGTGTTAATTCATTAATAAATTTATTAGTTTGATTTAATAATTTAAAATTTTATGAAACTAACTTCATCTATGAATTCATCATATCAAAATTAATATAGTATGGATCTTTTACTTTTTCATAAAAGGTCGGTTTTTATTCAAACAATATTTTTTTCATGGAACTTATAATTTTTATGACTTTAACATTATATAGGAATGAATAAAAATTTTATGGAACTTTTAAAAAAAATAAAATATGAATGTAATGAAAAATAATATGCATTTCAAAATATTTATTGAGTTTACAAATCCAATGCCCAAAATTTTTAGAACTAAATGAATTATCACTTCAATTAAAAAACTAAATTTGATATTTTATAAAAATCACATATTTTCAACATAAATGTGTTATTTAGATTGACTAAAAATCCCCATAACTTCTATTCTTTAAAATAATTCAATTTATTCAATAAAAATAATGAACTAATATAATTTAATCTTATATAAATTCAATTATTAAAAATGTTATTTCTCCAAAAACAATTTTTACATGATTAGAGTATTTCTTTTAGAATTAACATTTCACACATTTATAAATTTTATTTGATAAAATAATATTTAAATTCGATATTAAAAATATCAAATTATTTCTATAATTCAATCTTATTCTTTTTTGTTAAAATTAATTTCTAATTTAAAATTTTAATTGTCATGATGAAATTAAAAGGGGTAAATTGAGTTTAACCGTGTCTAAAAGTCCTAAAATTATAAAACATGAATTTAATATTTGTTTGGATATTTATATAACCTGATAAATATTTACGATTTACTAATTCCCATTTTTATCCATTGAAATATGAATAGTAACCTTATATTATTGAAAATGTAAGTGTTACCCCCAAAATTATCAATTCCCTTCACTTATTAAAGGGTAAAATAATCACTTCAAAACTCACCTATAATTTGAATTTATACATGAACTTAAATCGTCATATTCTCCCTAGAACCTTCTCCCACAATCATATTCCCCTTTCCATGTAATTTTATCCTACCCCTTCTAAATTTAAGTAGAATTCCATGGAAAATTCAATTTTTTGATGTCAGTAGTATCAACTACCCTACCTTTTCATAATTATATTATTTAAAATTTGTTAGAGCCACACTAGTTTAATGATATTACTATAATAATATATAATAATGTTGTTATATTATGTATATTATCAATATTTATTCATATACATCATCCATTAATAAAAACAAAATCATTGTTCCTGTATTTTGAAAACTACTACCCCCATGACGTAATGTGTTTGTTTTCCTTCACTACATTAAAAATATGGACATAAGGAAGGATAAATATAATTTTTATGATATAATTAAATTTATGGTATGTAAAATTAGATAACCTACTAATGATATGATCAATAAATATCATCACTAACTTCAACATTTAAAATAAGAAAACTAAGTGGGTAATCTTTTATATAAATTGTGCAATGTTTTCATATATATCAATTATTCTAGTAAATCATTATAAATTGAATATATCAAACTAATAAACACAAAATAAGATCATGATTATTATATTATAATTATATTACCACAAAATCACCTCATATCATCCATTAAGTCATTATATTATCTTTTTTAGATCACTTTTACAATCTACATGAACAGTACTCAGCATATATACCATGGATGAATATGAAAATTTTCTACAGGTATAATATTATATAATTTATTAAATTATTTTTTATTGATGTATTATATCAGTATCTAATTCATGATTTATGGAAACACCCTTATTTCATCCAAAATCACTAAAACATGCTTATTATTGACATTGACTTCAATGATAAGGTCAAAAATGCACATGAAAGGAAACTATAAACATAGATACATAAATCGAAAGAATTCACATAGATAATGATAATTTATAATTATTATGATTTGATATAAACATTATTAAGTTTAATAATTAATTTATTAAGATATATACATTTATGATACAGGTGGTTAAATTTTTTTCATGGAAGTAAAATCAAGAGGAAAGAGTTTTTTATCTCAAATTCCTCTCTTTGAGACGTATTTTTTATTACATGTCTAATTCTTTTGTGCAGTGTACATACTACCTATTTTTGATGTTATATAATTAAATGAAATTATTCATGGTATTTGATGATTTTTTTTACATCCTATATTTCAAGAGGTTATGATAGTATTTCTACCCAATCAAAAAGTGGCCTTTTGTGTCTCAATATTCCTTCTCTGGGACTTCGAATTTAATCACTTCCTATTTTATTTTTTGTGGGGAATACATTTATGTGAAATAATTTTTTACATATTTATCATGAAATATAATGTATTCACATGATAATATTTGTGTCCATATATCATATTCTATTTATTCAAGAGTTTCCTTTTCCATGGGGGAAACCCCATATTATGTGTTTGTAAATTAAAAGTGTGTGTAATTTCCTAGAAACTAAATCCCAATTTGGATACTAAGAAGCGGATGCATGTGTGGCATAGATGAACCTAGGTGTAATCAAAAGAAAAATGGTTGAATTAGGATTGAATAAATCATCACCATCATGTACAATGAGTGGTCCTAAGACTCCACACCTATAGAGACACTCATGGGGATATGATTTAGAATATTCACATGCTCTTAATGGGACATAATACTGGATTTTTTATACCATTACTATGGTCATATACTAGCGAAAACATTTGAACCCAAATACTATATTACATATATAACCTATCACATTGAATATTTCATCATCCCTATATTTATTTTAAAAGGTTACTTATTATAACATTTGTGATACCCAATGGATTCCATATTGATTAGGGGATTTACTACTAGACTTCCACATTATTATATAGAATGGGGAATTAATTCATGTTTGAATTTCTCATTATATGGATAATCAAGTTTTATTATGTTTGTGTTTCCAAAGTTAATGTTGTTAAAGGTCCTGATGACTCGTATGGTGAATTTATTATACTCAATCAAGTGATGGATGGGGCTCATTATTATATAGCCCCTTGATGCATCAAAATGAATCATGATACAAAATCCATTTTGTTATTGTATTCATATTACCATGATAGGAAATTGTCTTATAACATTTACTTGATTGTTATTTGTTTTATTTGTAGATGTATTGATTTTATCAGTATGATATCAATTATTATTTTTATTCATGTTTTCATTAATTTTTATGGATATAACATCACCCCAATTTTAGTTGATTATGGATTCATGTGGTTTATTGATTGTTTACAGATTGCTTATGCCATTTTTATGTTAGGAAATCCACCATTTTAGGATACTTATTATTGAAAATATAATAATACATTTATTTATTTTCCTTTCTTGAGTAAACATAGAGGTGGATTATGGGTAATTTTGAAGGATATAAGGGAATATATATTCATTTTGTATATTTGTTTTAATATGTTTTATATATAAGTCTGATCTTTCATGAGTAATAAACTATTGGATCCTTTTAGAACTCTTGTACTTTTTACCAGTACTGTAATATAGCATCCATATCTTGGTTTGTTGAGTCTAAGATATTATAGTTGGTATTAAAGGAAGTTTAGTAGTAACCATGGGAATAATATTTTGAGGTACCAAGTTAGATAGCACATGTTCTATGGAAGAAACTCAATATTTCGATGGAAACCTCAAGAAATAAAAATTAGAATTGTATTTTATAATTCAATGTAATGGGAAAATTGTGTGTGTGTGTGTGTGTGTGATTATAAAAATATTGATCCTAATGAGTGGAATGAGAACTATCTCAGCACATGTAGCCAATGAAGGGATATCCCCCCTAAAAAATATAATGAAGATTTATTTTAGGGTAATTATTTAAAAACATTATTAAGCATTTGACCCAGGTTATAACAAATATTCTTACTCGCATAGAGTGACCTGTTGAACCTCAATATTGAGTAACCATTCTAGATCACATCATGTTATTTAAATATCTAACATACAGTGGAACTAATAATATATTAACAGAAAAAAAGTGTTAGGTCCCTAGAGAATATCTTTGTTTTTATGAGAATTAGATAAAAGGAAAATTCATCAGAACAGACTATCTTTGGAAGGAATATGTGGATCAATGGTGGTCACTATTTTGAAACACTAAAAAGGAAGATAAAATCATGTAATGTAATGTGAACATTCAAGGAATTATTCTATGAAAAATAATTACCTCTTGATAAAAGAGTGAACATGGAAAAACAGCTTCTCAATAAAAGAGTAAAGGATGATTTAAATTTTTCTAAATTAAAGCCTAACATTACAAGGTCATCTTGGAACACTTTGGACAATATGCCTATATAAAAAATAAATATTAATCATTTATTTGATGAGATAAAATTAATACAAAAAAATTTCATTTATCTCTCAAACCATTTTACAATATAAGAATATAGTCTCTAACACTATTAATAAAGAAAAGGACTTCTCCAATATGTATGTATTAAAGGGATATTAGAAGAAGAATAGTTCATCTAAGAATAATTAGATAAACAGTACGGGTAAGGGGAAGGGGGGAAGGATCAGGTGTCCCACATGTGATAACTAATGGAAGAAACACCCAAGGGCTTGTAGAAATGAAACTTTAGTTTTCAAAATTTTGGGGGGAAATATAATAATGATCACCAATTCATGGTAGATTAGAATCTATTGATTTTCAATGCTTTAACTATAGAGAGAACGAACATTATGAAAAAAATCCCCAAATTTCATTGAAATTATTCTCAAAAGATCATGGTAGATAGGAAAATATTATATGATTTCCACAGCTGAAGTCAATGTTCTTAATGACATATTGAGATGTAATTTTATCATTTCCACAAAGTTAGGTAATGTTTTATTTGATTCATGATCTTAACACTCTGTTATATCATCCATTTTTTCTAAAAACATTTGATACTTCTCTAGCACCCTTGTAGGGGAGTTATCAATTATGAAATGAAGTTTATGTTATACAGAAATAATGATATGTTAGGGAGTTACAATTATGCTGCATGGGTGTACCTTATTTCTAAATTTAGTAATCATAATTATGGTTTAATTTTATATGATCCTTGGTGTGAATTTTCAATCAAATTACAGTGAAAAAAATTGAAGATAAGGATATTAAAATCCTGAAGATGATGTGTAATATCTGGTCTTTAGAAGGGAAACATCATCATCTAAATCATGTTTTTATCCTCCCCGAATAGATCTCATTAATGAAATTATGGGTAGATAGGAAGATTAAGTGTAATATATGAAAGTGGAAGATATCCTAAAAATAGAAGATTTACATTTGGTACAAATATTCATTGATGTATTTCTAGAATAATTAACTAGTCATAAACTAGAGCATGAAGTTGAGATCTCAGTTTATCTCAATCTAGATTAATGTAATACATTTAAAACCCTTTACAAAATCAATCCATTGAATTTGGTGGAGTTAATGAAATTGTAGAAGGTGTTGAGTTATACGGGATTTTTACACCCTAGTGTTTTATTATGGGGATTCCCTATTTTGTTCTTGAAGAAGAAATATGGTTCTAAGATATTATGCATCGATTATAGTGTGATAAATACCATTACTACAGTGAAAATTTATCATTTCCCACACATTTATGACTTATTTGATTAAATTCAAGGATTCCAATGCTTTTCAAATATCCATCTTCATTATATTTATTATCTACTAAGGGTGAAAGGGATGATATACTGAAGAAGGAATTTTTGTAAATGGTATGAGAATTATGTGTTTTCCTTAATTCTTTTTAGAATGACTAACACACCTTATATATATATAGATTTGATGAATAGAGTATTCAAGGATTTATTAACAAATGTTTGGTGGTATTAATTGTGGATATCTTGATAAAATCTATGATCTATGACCATCATGAGATTCATCTTCAAATAATTTTGGCTACCCTCGAAGAAAATGTTTATATGGGAATTATAGTAAGTGTGAGTTGATTCCAAATTTAGATTATTTTATTTTCCATATTTTCTCGAAGTATGGAATGTCCATTGATCCCCCAATTAAAAAGTTATTTAAAAGGCCTACATCGGTCATTTGTTGAAGATTTTTCTCGATCGGATAACCCATTGACCATGTTAACAAGAAAAAGCATTAAATTCACATGGTCACTGTAATGTGGATGTAGTTTTGGTGGGATAAATAGAAACTAATTAAAGTTACAATTTTTACATTTTTATTAGGTAAGGGGGGATTTTTAATTTTTATAGATGCATAAAATAAAGGACTTGGTTATGTCCTTATGAAAAATGATAGGGTCATTAATTATGCATCAAGGAAATTGATAATCCATGAACAAAAAGTTCCAACTCAAGACCTTGATTTTAAATCTTTAACATTTTCGTTGAAAATATTAAGAAACTACCATTGTGGTGAATGGTTTTATATATAAATATTAACCATGAGAGTTTAAAGTGTATATTATCTAAGAAGTATCATAATGTGTGGAAAAGAAGATGGTTAGAACTGGAAAGGACTATGATTTCTCAATACATTACCACCCTACGATGGAAAACAATATGATTGATTCATTAAGTAGGAGAAACCATGAAGTTCTGACCATGATAAGGATTAATAGGGACATTGTATATAGAATTATATTAAAGATAGATATATTGATTTAAAGGAATGGAGATCCATCCGTATTTTTTCAAGAATTTTATAAATAATCCTTATTATAAAGGATATAGAAGTACCAATAGGATGATAAGAACTTACAATGGAAGATTAAATTCAAAAAAAAATCAAATATATAGCAATATATTTTATCATCACTATTAAAAAGAACTGATAAATTCTTCATTTAACATCATTTTTTAGTGTAGAGAATAGGTTTCCTTTATCAATTCTTTTATAGCACTAATAGAGGAAACCTTTATCAGCACTTTATTTGTAGCAATAAGAAAGGGTAACCTTTATCGAAACAATTTCTAGCATTGATCATGTTCATGATCACGTGTGCGAGTACCACATCCAAATAATAGTTTTTGTAAGCTTCTTTATATAAGATTTCACTGCTATATAAGCACAAATGCCTACTGTGGGGATGTGTTCTCGCATACACTTTACACGCCCACAACGTCTTATGGGACAGTTCGGGCCTTGTCCAACCCTATACTTCTTTCAGGCTTTAGCCCACCCACACACATTCTTTGGCCCACTATCCATGTGCATGGTTGGGTCCTACACAACTCGAACCACTTTCCCATGCTAGCCTTGTCCCATTTTTTCTTCATACCAACTGAATTCAAGTGTTAAAACTATTAAAAAAGTTGAAATAATTAAAAAAAAGTAATTAAAAATGAATAAAAAAATATTAATAATATTAATAATAAAATTATTTTTGATAAAATTAATATATGTATATAAGTTATAAATATTAATAAATTGTATATATTAAATATAGATATATAAAATGATTAAAATTAAATAATTAAATTAAATAACATATAAATTATATATATTAACAAATATTGTATATTTAATATTGAAATATATAATGGATAAATTTAAATAATTTAACAAATAAAAAATAAAAAATGATTATATTTAATAAAAAATACTTTAAATTATTTTAATTAAATAATTATTGAAAAAAATGAATAATTTTAATATACATAAATATAAATTATAAATAAAAATAAAGAGTATATATTAAATAAATGTTTATATAAAATGAATATATTATAATAATTAAATAATCAAATTCAAAATAAAGTATCAGAAAATTAATAAAACAATTATTAATAAAACAATTATTAATAAAAAATGAATATATTTAATATGTATATATATAACAAATTAATAAATAATATATATCAAATATAAATATAGGAAATTATAAAAATGCAATAAAAAATATTAATGTCTTATTAGTTTTTAATGGTTTTTATACATAATTATATATTAATAGAATTAATATTTCTAATGTTCAAATATATTCATATATATTTGAATATATATATATATATTTATTTAGTAGTTCAAAAAATATTATTTATATAATACAAAATATATATCTGTACATTAAATAAGTCATATATTTTGTGAAAAATTATTTATAATTAAATAATAATATTAATTAAAAATATTGACTAATTATATTGAGTAATAGACATCTAATTGGATGTTCTTTGATTTTTCAATATAACATATATAAAAACATATGTTACATTGATTTCACACATACATATACATAATTAATGAATTTTTATATACAACAAAATCACACATAACATTTCTGTATTTTATTCAATTTTAAATATTCATTTTAGAATTATATTTTATTAATGTAATATATTTAATATATAATATGTTTTTAATAGGTAAATTTTTTCATTTTTATATTTTTATTAAGAAAATAATATTTATTAATTTTTATATATTTTCATGTTTATTCACATTTAATATTACTTATTCATTGATAATCATATTTTTTTTAATATTTTTTAATTTATATATTTTCAATTTTTCATTATTCAGTATTTCCGTAATTTTACCCATTTTCACCATTTATTTATACATGTTAATTCATTAATATTTAATTATTTTTATATGTTTTCATTTATATAATTAATATGTATTCATTAACATATATAAATATTCTTTTTTAGTTTTTTAAAATTATCAGTATAATTATATATTTTATTCGTTTTTTAAATTTATTCATTATTGTTATTATTTATTTCATTAATTTATGCTACATGTTATATAATTTCATTTTTCAATTTATCATATGTTAAACATCTATATATATATATATTTATATATTAATTTCACACATAAAACAATTCATGTAATTAATGTAATATTATATAGAAACACACACATCTAATATTTGTGCAATTTATTGAATTTTTAATAATCATTTTAGAATTTCATTCATTAACATATTATTTTTAATATGTTAATTTTTTAATGAGAAAAATTTATTTATTTATTTTTAATATTATAATAGTTAATATTATTTATTTATTTTGAATATTATTTATTTTTTATTTTTTTCTAATATAACCATTTACTAATATTTATTTGTACATATTTATTGTTTATGTTCTAATATTTTCAATATTTATTCATCTACAGATAAATATATGTCGTTATTTTATTTTTTTTAATAGTTTTTATTATTAATAAAACTTTCCCATTTTGCTGATATTTTTAAAATATACACCTTTTTAATTTATTCAATTTCATTAATTTTTAATATTCTTTCATTTAATATTTTATATTCAATAGTAATGTTAAAAATATATTAGTAAATATATATATATATATTTACAATATTTATAATATTATATATTAATAATTATAAATAAAAATTATAATTTTTTTAAATGTTTTTATTAGGGATGATAAAACCCCTCCTTATTAGTGCTATTTTCAAATAGTAGTAAAATCTTCCCCAAACATTCAAAAATAACCCAAACCACACAAATTTTAGTCGAGTCATTCAATCACTTTCCGAAATATGGGGTTTCCACTACTCCCCCTTGACCTTCTCCTAGATGAATAAAGACTCAAATCTAAGGTATGCTGTTTTTTTCTCCTCTTCTCTCATTGATTTCTTGTTCGATGCCACTAATATTTTTCTCCTCGACCTCTGTTTCTCAACTCAGATAACCTCTAAAATCAAAACCAATAACCCTTGATTCATCAAAATATTCCACCATCCTTCAGATCCACCGGTAGTCATCGAGAATCACCCTTGGTTCTCACATCACCTCAGAAATCGGAACCCACAACCCAAAGCTCATTTAAATCATTTATCATTGATGATATCCACTTCCAGCAGCCAAGATTCACAACCTAGATGCACATATAATTTCACCATTCACTCCTCGTCCTCCCTCACATGTCCTTACATTTCCAGTCTTCCCCTTCCTGCACTGTCAGACACTATTAATATAATTATATGTTATAATTCCTTTATTCTTTATGGAATGACTCTAAACAGGTGTTGGGTATATTTCATTTTATGAAATTGTTAATGAAAAAAAAGGAAATGAATTTATGGGGCTAATCTAATAAACTATCTTGATTTGTTAATGGGTTATACGTAGTATTTATTAGTTATCATAATGATTTTAAATTATATAAATACGTGTTTTATAATAATATGATATATACATTAATTTCATTCTTATATCATGCAATTATCTCAATAAATAATACATTTAATACATGTAATGTAATATAAAATGGTCACATTTCAACAAAAATCATGACCACTTCGTAGCGTGTGATTAATAATATTCCCCTCACTATGAAATGCTACTCACTACTTTCTCAGTTTTCAACTACGATACCGAATGATATGAATATAAATAAAAATAATGAGTTCAATTATTATAATACTTTAAAAATTTTAATAAAGAAGTATAATTTACCACAACTATGAGTATATTTTTAAAACTTTTTTAGTTAGTGTAAATAAACATTTCGAAAATAATTCAATTTCTATAGTGAATGATAGAAATTTAATGATAATTACATTTGGTTATTTTAGAAACTGCATCAATAATTGAAAATTAATATTAATTGCATAAAAGATTTATTAGAGTCTCATTTCAAAATTAAAATTTTATTTATATAATATTTTTATTTTAAAATATTTATTTTATGTAATGGAAATATTTTTTGGAAATTCTCATTGGTAATTTCCAAAGCCCTCGTGACAGGGGATATAAATATAAATATATTCTAATTTCAAAATTTTCATTGAGAAAATTAAATTATGTAGTTTTAAGGGAGAAATATTTAATGTTTTAATTTCATGTGAATTTTTTTAATTAATGTTTTGAAAATATAACTCCCTTTTAGTGGATTTTTTTAATTTTCTATGTTTCTTATGGATTCATAAAAATTTAATTAATTCTTATGTTTTTTTTGTTTAAATTTTTCTATGTGTTTGATTATTGTATATTTTTAGTTTTCATGTTTATATCTAAATTTTATGAAATCCATGTATAGTGATTTTGAAAACTATTACTCTTTAGTATAAAATAAACACAAATTTTTTATTAAATGATTCTTATTATACAATTTCATGTTTGAAATAAAGAGTTGAAGTTTGTTGTTTCTTTATTTAAATAATGAATTGGATTTTTCCAAAGATTCAATGTAATTATTAGTGAATAAATTCTGATTAGTTTATATTAAAATAAAAATTATTTTCATATATACATTAATTTTTATCTAATGTAATATTTTAATATGTTATAAAGTGTTTATAGATTATATTTATAGATTCATTCCTTTTTTGGAATGTTTTATTTGGAATAATAAGTATTTAAGAATTATAAATCTGAAAATTTATTTGTTTCAATGGATTCAAATGTTTCCTTAGAAATAAATGAATTTCCTTATATTTGACTCAGTTCAATGTTTATCTAATTTTGTTATTTTTAAATTAAATTGTCATGTTAAAATTATTTTATTTGATCACTTATTATTTGTCTCTCCCCTTATTCATATTTGATTGTTTTTAATTTTCCCAAATGGTTTGAATAGTGTGTGTGAAAAGAATCTTATTTTTCCTTGATCTAGCTCATCGATTCTCCAAACAATCCCTCGTACATCAAGACAACTTTGGTTCACCCACTCCCTTGCCTTTAAATTAATTTTCACTCATTCATCATTAATTATGACTCTAATTTCATGTATCTCATTACTATGCACCAGAAAAACACTTCCCACTATCACGCATGGTGGTAAATGAAAATGATGTGTTCACTGAGATTTTTTGGTGA
This sequence comes from Viscum album, assembly GCA_963277665.1. NCBI lineage: Eukaryota > Viridiplantae > Streptophyta > Magnoliopsida > Santalales > Viscaceae > Viscum > Viscum album. Next base: position 1,327,603,490 of record OY728165.1, on the reverse strand, counting down.
ACATCGGGTAACCAAATCCAAGTTCCAAATGTTTCTCTTATTCCCATGTTCCTCCTAATATATCTTTTCTCAATCCTTATTTAGTTCAATCACTCCCTCACCTTCACGATCATTTTCACTCATTTGTCATTATTTCTCACTCTGATTTTATGGACCTACTAACTATGCACTGTAAAGACACTTACAACTTATCATGTAAGTAGGTGACTTAAAATTATAATTATTTAGTGGTTATTTGGTTCGTAGATGGTAATTGGATCCATGTTTCAAGTATCTCTCTTACTCCCATGGATTCAAATTAAATAATTCTTCCCATTTTCTTCGAAGTGTCTCTCTAACTCCCAAGGATTAAAACGAAAATGTGTTTTTAAATCATGAAATTACCTTGTTTATTTTATTTTTAATGGCCATTAGATTATCATTTTCATGACCCGTCCCCCAAGGCCCCGGCTGAGACTACCCCAAGCCCACCTTCCATAGGCCAGTGGCTGGCGACTAACACCAAAAGCGTAAATCCATAAAACTGGGAAGTAATTTCCTTTAAAAATTATAATCACACACAATAGAGTAGATGGAAGAAATAAACTATGTAAAACTGTATACAAAAGAAGTGCTGAAAATTAAAGGGTCCAGAAATACAAGACCAACTATAATGTACAGGGAAACTGAAAGTACAAGGAAAACAAGTATAATAGAAGAAAGGTGAAACAGCTGCGAGATCGTCCTCTGGGAAATTGTACTTGAAGGGTAGGTATAGATAGCCTTCACAACACTCCGCGTTCATCCGTCTCCTCCATGTATCGTTAGTCCATGTGGTCCACCACTTGGTACTGTCCAGTCCTCGTAAACTCAGCCTCGGTCAGCACTGTTCGTCGTCTGCATCCAACACAATGAGGTGTGGGCATAGCCCGTGCAGGGGTGAGTATAACTAAACTCAGTAGGGACCCCAAGACCCTCAAAGTCTAACAAAATCCAACAAGGATAAACCACACAGTATGAAATCAATAGATAACCACACTTAGGTAAATGCCCATACATATTACCAATTTATCAAGTAATTTGTCTCAATCATGAGGTTAAATCAAATGTTACTAACTTAGCTCAACCATGATTTTTATTCACATTGTCGAAACCAAAAATTCTAGAGAACTCCTCCTATGTTGAGTACAGTGGGCCTAACGCCACAACCAAGCACTTCCCACTAACCCCGGACTGCTGATGTACTCCTCCTGTCAAGTATCGTGGGTCTGTCGCACTCACACAGATGTTCTCCCCATTGTGGGTCTACCGCCAAATACCAGGCGCTCCTCCGCCCTGGGTCTGCCGCAAACTACGAGGTGCTCCCCACTAGGCTAGTCGAATCATTCCGAGTCGAATTGGTCAAGCAGTCCTCAGGTCTCACCCAGCAACTAGGTCTCCATACTACGCTCGCTCTTCTCCAGGAGGGCCCACTCCACGAGCCACAGGTCGATACTAAAACTATCACAGAGTCTAACTTATATGTATCTCAATGGTCCTTGTCATTATAGGTGTCTCAACGCAACAGACAACACGTCAATCAGACGCCTGTTATGTGAGTTATAAGCTTTCTAGTCCCAGGGGCCCAGTTGGATTCGTGTATGATCCAACCTAACCATATCTCAATATTACCCCAAAATCCAGTGGGGTATACTCAGAGGGACCTTCGTTCTCCAAGAAAACCAGTTCTACTGATGGTTCGTCAAACGGTTGTCCGGTGCCAAAGATATGGCCAAAGGAATTAACGGTCAGTAATGGGCCTGGGCCTAGTCCGACCTGGTCGGACCAACTTGGCCCAACCCAGACTAGGTCGACCCGGTCATACCCACTGGGTATCACCCAACCCGTTGGGCGTGTCTACCCACTAGGTTCGGCCCAGTCCACTGGGCCCGGCCCAGCGGACTGCGGGGGAGGATCGGCCCGGAGGTCGTCGCATAGGTGGCTCAACCCGGAGGCTGGGGCAAGTTCGGCCAGCGCCGCGAGGGGTGCGGTTTAGGAGACTCAGCCCCGAAGCAGGGGAGCGGTTTGGTCATGTCGGGTGGTGGGTGGTTAGGGTGTCGGGAGGCCGGCAGGTCGTGTGCGGGCCGACAGACAGTCGGGCAGGCTGGGTGGCAGCATGGGTGGGCTGGCGGGGCAACAGGAAGGGTGTTAGGGAGGCCGGCAGGCAGTCTGGAGGTTGCCAGGCAGGCAGGAAGGCTGGCAGGGCTCCGGGTAGGGCAGACGCAGGCCGTGTGGGGTGCAGGTAGGCCACTGGCTGGCTGGCTGGCTAGTTCGGCGTGGCTCGGGCCGGCGGTGTTCGACTAGGAACACCGATGTGTCATGGGGGCATCACGGTTCACGGAGGTCGTGGGAAGCGCGGCCTTTTTTCGGTGCCGCCTACGTCGCATCGTTTTTGCTTTGAAGAACACAACAAGAAAGAAAAATCGAAAGAGGATGTCAGGCCATGTTAGGTGGGCCCGTATCATCCATGTTTAAGGAGGTATCAATTGGTTCATCAAGAAAAGAGGATGAACCATAATTAATTACATAACTTCGCATTGATTCCTTTCATTTGACGATGAGAAGAAGAAAATAAAATCATCAACATGCAATAACCCCCTACCTGGATTGTAGGGCATTGAAGGTGGAGTCGCAGGAAGAAGACATAGTCGTCGTTCATCGCGTCCATGGCACACTTCCTCTTCTGAGTTCACATGATATTTATAGAAGTGGATCCACGTTGGTAGGTGTCCAGGGAAAAAGTTGAAGAAGGATCGTCACCCGCGTTATTCGTTGGAAGAACGCGTTATTCATTCTTCATTGGGAGGATTCTCTCTTCTCTTAATAATCCTCCATCCCAAACTCCACCCAAATGCAAAATGAAAATAATAGAAGGAAGAGTTTGTCTATTATTTTGTTGGCACAAAATTTCAAAATGGAGAATTAATTAAAGAGGCTCCCCCTAATTAATTCATGAGAGTTGGCATGAATTAATTAGGGGAGATTTGGAGAAATTAAAAGTTAGGGGAGTTGGCTCCATTAAGTTGGGGGGTCATAGAGTTTCTCCCCGTTTAATGGGGAGTTGAGGAATCAAAAGGCACTCCCTCATTAATGAGGGATAGTTGAGAGGTTTTCCTCACCTCCCATTAATTGGGGGGTTAAGCCTTGTGTCGTCCCCACCACATTAATCCTCTCATGGGAGGTTTAGTTTGAGTGGGCCCCACCACCATAACCTCCCATGATTGGTTGAGGTGCGGTGGCCCCACCTCTAACCTATGTGAAGAGGTTTTAACCACCACACACCAATTGGAGGCTCAAATAAAATAAAGTGTAGATACAATTTATTTTATTATTATGTTTTTTCAAGAAAACCAAAAAAATTAACTTCTATTCTCGACTCACTGTTTTCGAAGTGAAAGTATCCTTAAGGGAATACCAGCACTGCAATTTCAATGGTGGCCTCGGATTTTAATTCCAATCATCGGTTCAAAATTTATAAAAACCTTCTTGTACGTATACTGAACTTACCAAAACAAAAATTTCAGAAATTGATTCCGGGCACACCGGACTTCAGAATCAAGCGCCATAAATTTTCAAGGACTCATAAAATTCCCATGTATTAAAAAAATCCACAGGATTTTAGTGTCTTTACATTCTCCCCACCTCAGGGCTTTACACCCTCATAAGCTACTACTCGAACTAAGGGAACAAATGGAGGTACTGAGCACGCATCTGAGCCTCCCACTCCCATGTGCTCTCTAGGAGGTTCCTGTGCTGCCAGTGAACGCGCACCAGAGGTATTGACCATCCACGTAGGACCTGCTCCTGTCAATACTCAATATCCAATGGGACCTCCTTAAAAGTCACCCCATCTTCGATGTCCAGCTCTCCATGGTTGATGATATGGGAAGGGTCATGCACGTATCTCCTCGGTTGAGATACAAGGAAGACGTTGTGCACCCAATGTAACTGAGGTGGAAGAGCTAAGCGGTAAGCCACCTCGCCAACTCTGCTAAGGACCAGAAAAGTTCTGATGAATCTCGGAGATAACTTGTCGCCTCCTCCAAATTTCCATAGTCCTCGTCGAGGTGAGACCTGTAGAAAGATGTACTCGCCATCCTAGAACTCCAGAGGCCTCTGTATCCTATAATCATATGACTTCTTCATGTTTTGTGTAGTATTCATCCACTCTTGGATGATCTGCACCTTCTCTATGGTATCTCGTACCATCTCTGGTCCCACCAATGCTGACTCCCCTGGGTCTGTCCAGCATAAGGGTGATCTGTTAGGTCTCCCGTACAACACCCCAAAAGGGGCCATCCCTATGGTGGAGTGATAGCTGTTGTAGTCAGAAAACTCCACCAATGGTAATTGATCCTCTCAGTAGTGACCAAATTCAAGGAGGCAAGCACACAACATGTCCTTGATGGTCTAAATGGTCCTCTCAGTCTGGACACATGTCTAAGGTTGGAAGGCGGTGCTCAGACGAAGCTGCGTCCCAAAAGCTTCCTGCAACCCCTTCCATAGTCAGGAAGTAAAGCGTTAGTCACGATCAGAGACAACAGATGAAGGTACTCTATGTATCCATACAATCTCTTGGACATAGAGACGTCCCAAGATCTCTACTGAGCCCTACTCTATGATCGGTAAGAAGTGGGACGACTTGTTGAGTCAGTCAACGATCACCCAAATCGAGTCATATCCCCTAAATGTACATGGAAGACCCGTCATGAAGTCTATGGATATCCCATCCCAATTCCACTCTGGGACCTCTAAAGGCTGAACCAAGCCTACTGGTACCTGGTGCTCCGCCTTCACTTGCTAACAAGTGAGGCACCAAGATACAAATTCCTCTACTGCCTTCTTCATACCTGGCCACCAGTGCTGTCATCAATTTTCTTGGTACATCCTCTCCACCTATGGATGTATGGGTCGAGGGGAAGTGTTGAACTCCCTCAACACTTCCTCTTGAAGTGCTATTGGTACCAAGGTATGTCCTATGAAGAGGAGGATGTGCTCCCCACCTTTATAAAATCCATCAGGTGCCTACCTTGTGGATATCTGAGCACATCGTGTCTTGTAGTTAGCATCTCCACGCTGTACCTCCCTGAATCGCTGAAGAAGTGGAGGAGTGACTGTAAGAGACAAAAGTAAGGATGATCCATCTCTATCCACAAAGGATATCTGTAAAGTAGATAGATGCTCTATCTCCTCTCCTAACAGCTATATATCAGATCTCTTGCTAAGTGCATCTACTGCAGCATTCCCCTTTCCAGGAGTATAGTCTATCTTGAAGTCATAGTCCTGGAGGAACTCAAGCCATCGTCGTTGTCTCAGGTTCAGATCCTTCTGAGAGAAGATATACCTGAGTCTCTTGTGATCAGAGTACATGGTAAAATGTTCGCCCATTAGATACTGTAACCAAATCTTCAAGCTGAAGATCACTGCTGCTAACTCTAGGTCATGGGTAGTGTAGTTCTGCTCGTGATGTCTCAGCTGCTGATAACCATACAATATCACTACTCACTCCTGCATCAGGACACACTCGAGTCTGGTCCATGATGTGTCGCAGCAAACTACATACAATATTCCTTCCTCTGAAGCCTCTAGATGGGGGCACTAGTCATCCTCTGCCTCAGCTCTTGAATGCTCTGCTGAAATCTCTTCATCCACACGAAGGGTTGCCTCTTCTTTGTCAAGACTGATAGTGGTGCTGCAATGGTGGAGAATTCTGGGACGAACCTCCGGTAGTACCCAGCCAAACCTAGGAAACTTCATACCTCCGTCACACTCCTAGTTGTCTCCCAAGCAAGTAACTCCTCAATCATCGCTAGATCCACTGCAACTCTAGCCTCTAATATGAATTGTCTCAAAAAGTGATCCTCTCATATCCAAAACTGGAACTTTGAGAGTTTACCAAAAATATGGTTCTCTTGGAGTGTGTCTAGTACTACCCAAAAATGGTAGGCAAGCTCCTCCTTAGTAGTCGAGTAGATCAAAATGTCGTTGATGAAGACTATGACAAAGGGATCAAGGTATGGCTGGAAGATCCTGTCTATGAGACCCATGAACACTGCTGGAGCATTGTTTATGATGAAGGTCATAACCAAGAACTCATAGTGGTCATACTGACATCTGAAGGCGATCTTCTGCACATCCTCATCTTGAACTCTGAGATGGTGATATCCTGATCTGAGGTCTATCTTTGAGGACAACCTTGCTATCTTCAGCTTATCAAAGAGGTCGTCAATCCTTGGGAGTGGGTACTTGTTATTCACAGTCACCTTGTTCAGGAGACGGTAGTTGACACAAATCATCAGTCTCCCATCCTCCTTCATGGCGAACAGAATCGGGACCGCCCAGGGAGAAACACTAGGCTGGATGAATCCCTTCCCCTGCAAGTCCTCCGGCTGTACCCGCAGCTCATGAAGCTCAGCAGGATCCATCCGATATGTTGGAGTAGATATCGATGTCGTCCCAAGATATAGGTAAATGTAGTATTCCACCTCTCTGGAATGAGTTAGTCCTAGAACATCACTAGGGAAAACATCTGATTACTGGTCCACCACAACAGGATAGCTCGGACTCTCCACATCAACTACTCCAAGGGTAAGGCAGGACAACTGATTAGTGACTGGCTGCACCCTCCTCTGAGTAAGTTCATCCTACACTGCAAAGGATCCCTTCTCACCGGTGAAGGTGAACCTTGTCCCATCCCTGAGGACACACTGTAATTTTCACCTAATACAGTCGATATAATCATGGACTGTAGATAAGCAGTCCATACCCAAAGATGAAATCCTAAGGCCTCAACGCCTCTACGATTAGATCTCAGCCGAATCTCTTGCCTCCTAGAGTAAGCTGACACTGCCGGTAATAGTGCGTAATCATCAAGTCTTCTCCCGTAGGAGTCTCTAGCCGTAATGATCGAGCCAACGGCTCTGTCAAAATCTATGAGCTCTGAATGAGGGAAGTGGAAATGAAAGAGTGACTGGAACTTGGGTCTATAAGATTTGCAGCAAAGGTGGAGTAGACACAGATCGTACCTCGAATCGTCACCCATCGCCTGATGCATGACCAGCTCCTCTACTACATCTGTCTGCTCCCAGCAGACTGCCTCGATCGAATCTATGTCTTGCCGGGGTGGTCCTTCGACCGTCTTTGGATCATCCGAATGGAGGGTTGTATAGTCACGAGCCATGTGACCATGCCCACCGCATGACTAACACTGTCCGCTCCTGGTATGTCTGTATCTGTCTGCACTCTAGGTGCCCTGTAAAATTGATTCTGAGTCATGAAGTCATCCACCTATAGGTCTGGTTCTCTTGGCCCTCTCCGACCTCTATCTACTTCCAGCTACCGAAGACTTCATTGCATGTTGACTAGTGGTGGGTCTCGCTGCTGGAGACTACTCAGCAAGGAAGATCTCCACTAATAGGGATCTCTTTAACACCTCTGCCTACATAGGGATTCTGAGGGAGATCATTGAAGCCTGGATCTCTTTCCTGATTCCCTGATCAATGTTCTGATCCCTAAAGAATGGGTCTCATACCATATCAGTGGAGTAGCGCGAGAGGTCGGTGAACGTCTCTGAGTACTGAGCTACCATTATGCTACCCTTCTGTAGATGTAGAATCTCATGTATCTGCACCCTATGAAGGGTGGCTGGGACAAACTTTGCCAAAAATAGGCTTTCAAATTCAGCCCAAAGTAGCGTCATCTCGTTGTGCACCTGGAGCATTAGACTCCACCATCTTCCTACTGTTTCTTGAAGGATACTTACGACAAGGATCACCATAAGGTCTACTAATGTCCCTACCAGTCTGAAGTCTCTCACCACCGCCTTCAGCCAATTATCAACCGCATGTGGGTCCATCTCTCCCCTCAACCTGGGTAGCCTCTGGCACTAGAACTAGTTCAATGTGCTAAAGCATCATGCATCGTCTATTATTGGGGCTTGTGGCATCGGTGGCCTACCGGGTAGTGGTACCGCTAGTACCTCCACTAGAAGAGGGCCCTGCACTGAGGCCTCATCACTCGGTGGTCTATCTGTGCATACAGCTCTCAGGGATCTAGTTGGTCATCCATGGGGAGGAGTCCTGAAAGAAATAGATGTGACACAGTCAAAAGATTAAACCTGGTGAGTTGAATTGGTTGAGCTAACTTAAAGAAAACATTTGAAAACACACACATAATCAGTTTTTTCATGCACTGAGTCGGAAATCAGAAGTCAGGGTCCTGGTGTACGGATACATCAGCTACCGCACCAACACTGGACTCCCTGAACTGAAAACCACAATCGGTACCCTTAGCACTATTGATTCATAGAAAATAATGATCAGAGTCCTATGTTCTGCGGTAGAACCAACTCCTATAATACAAATTTTTCATGACCCGTCCCTCGGGGCCCATTCTGTGACTACCCCAAGGCCACCTTCTATAGGCCAGGGTTGGTGACTAGCACTAAAGGCATAAATCCATAAAACTGGGAAGTCATTTCATTTAAAAATTATAATCACACACAACATAGTAGCTGGAAGCAATACACTAAGTAGAACTGTATAAAAAAGAAGTTTTGAACAGTAAAGGGGCCAGAAATACAAACCCAACTGTATACTATAAGGAAACTGAAAGTACAATGAAAACAAGTACAATAGAAGAAAGGTGAAACAACAGCTGGATCGTCTTCTAGGAAATCCTACATGATAGGTAGGTAAAGGTATCCTTCAAAGCACTCCACATCCGTCAATCTCCTCTGTGTACCGTCACTCTATGTAGTCCACCTCTAGGTACCGTCCAGTCCTCGTACACTCAGCCTTAGTAAGCACTATCGGTTGTCTGCATCCAACATAGCGAGGTGCGGGCATAGCCCGTGCATGGGGGAGTATAACGATACTTAGTAGGGACCCCGAGATCCTCAAGGTCTCACAAGATCTGACAAGGATAAAACACAAAGTAAGAAATCAACAGATAACCACAATTTGGTATATGCCCACACATATACATAACTTATCAAATAATCTGTCTCAATCATGAGATAAACTCAAAATTTACAGACTCAACTCAACTAGGATTTTTATTCACATTATCAAAACCATGGCTGCTGGAGAACTCCTCCTCTGTTGAGTACAGTGGGCCTGTCACCACAAACAGAAACTTCCCATTAACCTTGTACTATTGAGATACTCCTCCTTCCAAGTACTGTGGGTCTTCCGCACTCACACAGAGGCGCTCCACATTGTGGATTTTCCACCAACTACCAGGCGCCCCCCCGAATAGCCTACAGAGGTACCCCTCCTGTCGAGTACCGTGGGTCTGCTGCGAACTACCAGGCGCTCCTCCGCTGTGGGTCTGCCACCAACTACCAGGTGCTCCCCACTAGGCAATTTGAATCACTCTGAGTCGAATCTATCGAGGAGTCGTCAGGTCTCAGCCAGCTACTAGGTCTTCTTACTCTTCTCTCTCTTCACCAGGAGGGTCCGCTCCATGAGCTATAGGTCGATAATCCAACTATCACGAAGTCCCACGTAGAAGTATCTTATAGGTCTGCCATGTCATAAGGGTCTCAACACAACAGACAGTGCGTCAATCAGATTCACGATCTGTGAGTTATAAGATTTTTAGTCCAAGGGGAACAGTTGGATTCGTGTATGATCTAACCTGACTGTATCTCAACATTACCGCAAACTCCAGTGGGGTATACTCAAAGGGACCGTAGTGCTCCAAGAAAACCAACGTCGTTGACGGTTCTTCAGACGGTCATCTAGTGCCAAAGATATGGCCAAAAGAAGTAACAGTTAATAATGGGCATGGGCCCCGTCCGACCCGGTCGAACAGACACGGTCCATCCCAAACTGGTCCGACCCAGTCTGGGACGATCCGGTGATCCCGCAATGTTTGGCTCGGTCCGTTGGGCCTGACCTAGCGGACAGCGGGGGTGGTTCGGCCCGGAATTTGCCACGTAGGCGGCTCGACCTGGAGGTCATGGCCGGTTCGACTCGAGCCGTGAGGGGTGCGGCTCGGACGACTCGACATTGAAGCCGAGGCACAGTCTGGGCAGGCTGTTTGGCAGCCAGGCAGGGCACCGGGTAGGCCGGCAGGGCATTGGGAGGGTGCCCGGCAGGCCGGGTGATGGCCTGTGATGGCCAGCGGGGCACCGGGCAGGGCACTGGGTAGGTCGGACGGTGGCTGAGAGGGTGTCAGGTAGGCCGACAGGCCACGGGAAGGTCGCGGTCAGGCGGGCCGAGGGCAGTGGTGGTCGGGAAGGCCGGTTTAGCATGGCTCGGTCCAGCGTAGATTGGTGGTGTTTGGCTAGGAACACCAGGGTGTCGCGGGGGAGACGCGGTTTGTGGAGGCCGCGGTTTGTGGAGGCCGCGGTTAGTGCGACCTTTGTCGTTGCTACCTTTTTCACCTTGTTGTCGCTTCGAATAACACCAAAAGAAAGAAAAATTGACAGAGGATGTCGGGACATGTTAGGTTGGCCCGTATCCTCTGCGTTTATGGTGGTATCAATTGGTTCATCATGAAAAGTAGATGAAAAAAATTAATTACATCACTTTGCATCAATTTCCTTCATTCGATGCTGAGAAGAAGAAAAGAAAAGCATAAACATGCAATAACCCCCTACCTAGATTGTCAGGCGTCGATGGTGAACTTGCAGGAAGAAGACGTAGTCATTATTCCTCACGTCCACCGCACACTCCCACTTCTGAGTTCACACGACGGTTGTGGAAGTGGCTCCACGTTGGTAGGTGTCCAGGGAAAAAGTCAAAGAAGCATCGTCACCGGCGTTCTTCATTGGAAGAACACATTGTTCATTCTTCAATGGGAGGATTGTCTCTTCTCCCAATAATCCCCATTCCCAACATCCACCAAAATTCCAAATGAAAATTATAAAAGGAAGAGTTTGTGTATTATTTGTTTTTTAACACCAGTTCAAAATGAAGAATTAATTTAAGAGGCTCTCCCTAATTAATTCACGATAGTTTTCATGAATTAATTAGGGGAGATTGGCACAAATTAAATGTTAGGGGATTTGGATCCATTAAGGGGGGGTCGAGGAGTTTCTCCCTATTTAATGGGGAGTTGAGGAATCAAGAGGCTCTCCCTCATTAATGAGGGAGTGTTGATAGGTTTTACACTCCTCCCATTAATATGGGGTTAATCACTGTGTGGTCCCCACCACATTAATCCTCTCATGCGAAGTTTAGTTTGGGTGTGCCCCACCACCATAACCTTGCATGAGAGGTTAAGGTTTGGTGGCCCCACCCCCAACCTCCATGAGGAGGTTTTAACCACCACACACCAAATGGCAGCTCAAATAAAATAAAGTGTAGCTACACATTATTTTATTATTATTATTTTTCAAGGAAATCTAGAAAATTAACTTCTATTCTCGACTCACTATCGTCGAAGTGAAAGTATCCTTAATAAAATATCGGCCCAATGAGTTCAACGGTGCTCTTGGATTTCAATTCCGAGTACCTGTTCAAAATTTACAAAAACCCGCTCGTACGTTTACTAAACATACCTGAACAAAACATCAGAAATTGATTTCGGGCACACCGAGCCTCAGAATCAAGCAATGTAAATTTTATCGGATGCATAAAATTCCCATGTATTAAAAAAAATTCCACAGGATTTCTGGGTCATTACAATAATCTTTTTGGTGTTTGTTAGGAAATTCAATAGTGGTTTTCAATATTGTATGATATGTGAAATATACCTAATACTGATAACACTACAATTTTTAAATAGAGGTTCATTAATGGGTTATAGTACAAATATATTTATTTTTATTCATATAATACATGTTCAAGAATAATATATAAAAAATAGAGTAAATTTGAATCCTACATCACTTCTATATTCAATAACAATTTCATCCATTTGTTTATGGAAATTCTAAGTTCCTTGAACCTGTGTCAAAATATGGTGATTAAATTACCTTGTATGTTCTAAGGAAATATATTTTTACACAAGATTTTAATTTTAACCTTTTTCCTCCATGACATCAAATCGAGAAATTGGACAAACTGCTCTAAGTATACCCTGGGTTATTTCATTTCATGTCACCCTTGTGTAAAATGGTAACATTATTGGAATCCAAATTGATAATATTCAAATGTTGGTTTCCCCTTAATAGAATTATTTATAAATTTATCCTATGATTCTGAATATATTATGTATATTTATTTATTTATTTACAAAAAGAAAACATTGTGATCTTAATAGGATGAATATGAATAAAAAATGGGTTTAGGCTAATCATATGATATAGGAATATGAATATGGAGTTAAATATTTCATCAAGTATACAATAGATCATTCATAATACCCATATCAAATCCTTTTTCATGTTTACATTATATTTATTAATGAAAATTGAATTCATAAGAGTTGTAATAACATTTTATATTTTAAGGAATAGATCACAGTTAAAATGTTTGACTAAATGTGGGAAAAATTAACATCCAAAAAGATTGGCATGACACTATGGTTTATGGATCATTTGATATGAATACCAATGTTAATGATGACAGATATTTTATGGACGAAATGAAAATGGAAATTTTATATAACTTTTTTGATTGTCCAAAATTGTTATAGAAGTTAAATTGTATTTGTAAGACAACACTATAAACTAGTTGGAGTAAATACAAAACATTTTCAATGGTATTGATGTTATATAATTTGAAATCTGGAAGAATATAGAGAAACACTAGCTTTAAAAAACTTATAGGTCTCTTAAATGACATCATAATAGATGAAAATAAACTTCTTTGTCAAACATATGATAATCATATTATTCCCTAAGTGTGGAATGGATTTATAAATGAATTTTGAATCAAGTCCTTAAAACATTGTTATTATAATTTCTTATTATATTATGGTTTATAAGAATAAATGTATGTTTGGAAAACATGACACAATTGACATGGAATTCATATACAAGAATTAATTATGGAAAACCAAGTCATCTAATAAACACTCATAAGTGGAAGAATATTGGTTATGAGATTCTTGAATTTTGAAATGATATAAGAAACATACATATTTCATTATCTACATATTGAATATATAATTTTGGAGTACATATTAGTACTCTGAGTACATGTCTAGAGATGTTGGTAAATTATAACATTCCTCCCTAGTTATGCATGAATATAAAATAAATTATGATTTCTCTGATTATATCTAGACCCAAAACAACTTGGTAATTCTATTGATTTCTATTTGGATCCATAGATTTAAGTTTCAAAATTGAAGTGGCATACATGTGTTACAGTTTATGATGCTCATAGAATTAAAGAATTAACATTAAGGGAAATGTTTTTATGGGTGATAAATTACTTTCCTACATATAGAAATCATTTAGGATATAGCATTAAAGGGATTTTGGGGTGTTCCATTTGTGATGAATTCACACAATCAGTTTGGATGAAAAATACCTGAATTATTCATTTTTAGGTCATCCTAAATTTTGGCCCTCATGAAAATAATATTTATCCTAGAAGATATCATTTGATGAGAATATTGAACAAATTACTGCACTGTCTCCACTATTGTGTGATCCACTATTCAATAAAGTAAATGGTAATGAATCTATTTTTGGTAAACCATTTTTGAAAAACTATACGAAATCATGTTGGAAAAAGATAAATTTTCTTTGAATTACCATATTAGAATTATATAAATATTAGATATATTTTTATGTCATTTATGTAGAAAAAAAATGTATTTGATAGTGTTATTGGAACAATACTAAATGTTCCTAGGAAAATAAAATATGTCATCAAGGCTAGGATGGGCATGATGGACATTGGGATAAGAGAATATATTGTGATAATTAAGTTTAATGGGTATAATTTTATTCCTCCAGTGGCTTACACTCTCTGAAGATGGGAAAATTTTCAATATTTCATTTTATTTTTATGTTGTAAAGGTTCCATAGGGGTATTCATAAAATATCAAGAATAAAGTTTCAATGACAATGTTTATGTTACATATACTAAAATCATGCAATTATCATCTTTGGATTTTATATTTGATGCCCGTTCGTTTACATTATATTTTTCCTAAAAATGAATTACCTAAAATAACTAGATTTCAATTTTTCATCAAATCCTTATAGAGAAATGTTATAGATAAGAAGATGTTTCCAACCCTAAATAAAGAGGTTTATGTCATATTATATGAATTAGGAATGTTCTTCCTCCAATAATTCTATGATATAATAGTCCTCTTGATATTTAACATGATTTGAGAGGTTTAACTATGTGGTTATATATATTACAGATATATGCACCCCATTTGATGGTATATAAATATTTTTAAAGTGTCTGTCAATAATAAAATTTATCCAGAATGTTTCTAGTAAAATGATATGTTATTGAAGAAGTTATTGGTTTCTGTATGGATTTTATATGATATGTTTATATCATCGGTCACCAAAAGTTCTATCCCAGTGGACACCTTATAGACAGAGTGATTTATAAAATATATTTTCTTAAAATTACCTTCTTAGAGTGAGAGAAAATTCACCTTTAGATTTTATCTAACATTGAAGATTTTGATCCATGAATTTAATCCCACAAATAAATTATTAGATATTTTAATAGATCATGGAATGAAGTATGAATATCAAATAAACATAATCCATTGTTTATAGTATAGTTCCCAGATCATATTTATAATGAATTCTCTAAAAACTTGAATTCAATTATCGAACGACATTGATTCCTATCCCTAGGGGGAAAAGAAAATGTTATATCTTACCCTAGTATTTCAATCACTGGTTATATGATCAATATAAAAGAACACAATGAATATAGTATGATGCAAAAAAAATTAGTTACACTTGTGTCAAAAGTGATGCACATATATGGTTCCTAGTAAAGAAATCTAATTTATGGGAATATGTAATATTTTAGAATTATTGAAAAGAACTATGAGTTGGATTATATAACATATATATGATGATTTTCTATTGTTAGTGGGTTAAAAAAAGTATTATTGTGAATGTTTTTGAAATGGGATTCAGGATGGTGAATTTAAATGTGGAAGGGGAAAAGGACAATCCATTCATAAAGGAATTAAAATTAGTGCATGAATTTCATGTCTCAAATCCAACAAATAAGGATAGTTTGATTGTCTAGATAGAGACTAAAACAACTGTAGGTTATGATGAAAATTCAATCAAGGATGACCCTTTCATTGAAAGATAACAGTAAATTCATGTATCCACAATGTTTAAAATGTCTTATATGTTAGAGGGGACAAAAAATACGAGATTTTCATTATCGATGGAGGATCCAAATACCTTTAACCATTTATAAAAATAATGATATTTCAATTATTAGGTTAAAGAGTATTTAATGTAGAATGATTTTATTCATAACATTATGTGTTCAATTCCATAATAACATAATCTAAATAAAATATTGGAATACTCTAGGAGATAATGTCTACTACACATGATGATGTATCAAATCTTGGTGATGAACTGGAAGTTCATGCTAAAACTATAGAATTATTATGGGATCTAGAAAATTTTTAAGAAAAAAAACAAGAATGACATATAATCAATGTTTTCAATAATATAATCTTGAAAATAAGTAAGGGTATCAGTTTTGAAGGTGGCTGGATTCAATGTGGCCAACATTTTGAACCCAAGCAGTCATTGTTCATGAGTTATGTTAGGGTCACAATGAGGATTCATGTGCCTATTGATATAGATTCATGTAACCATGTCTATCCTATATCAATAGAAACCCTTTGGGAATATATATATGTAATGTTAGAATATACTTTCTCTATTTTATCTAAATATTATATAATGAAACATTGACTTAAGTTTCATTATTCATTTCATAGTTGATTTAATTTTTATTATTTCCACATAAAATAAGTATTAATGGCCTTTAAAAAAGACTATAGAGGCTTTTGGACTCTTCTAACCAAGTTTCATCGTTGGGATGCTGAGGGGAAAGTAAAGCCCCACCCACTAGCTACTTATATACACATTATAAAGTATGAAACATGGAATGATTTTATCAGTAGTCCTGATGAGAAATCCTTTTAGTTTTATTTTAGTTTATAATATATTATATTTCATAATTTATTTTATACAAATTTTATTCAAAATTTTTAATTTATGAAACAACAGTGGAGTGCAGAAACTAAATAACATACCTCAAAACCAATGTACCACTATCATAAAGAATGTATGGGGTACGATTTACTGTATAATATAATGGTATGTATTTTAAATAAATAATAAATGTTTCAAGTGATATGAAACAACATATATTCCCTTGATATCTTTCATATTAATGAATCAAACTTAAAAGGCACTTCCATCCCATGTCTTATGTTATGGGTGGAGGCTCACATAAATAATTCTGGAAAACTTGATAATGAAATAATATAGTATTGGAATTTTTGTGGTTTATAATAGTATTATATATAAATATCTCTATGTGTTCATATGTTTTTTATATCATTTCGGCCTAAGAATTGGTAGATTTCGTATTAGAAGAAAATAAGCATTTGGTAGCTTTGAAGGGATAAGAACAATGTGGTAATAATAGAGGTGTATGTTTTGTAGTGTATCCTCAAGCATATTTTGAGTATAAAAACCCATAAAAATACATATCAAATGATAAAAGTATGGTAGGGGAAAATTGATGCTTTGTAAGATTTTATTGTCTCGTTTGGTTTGGAAAACCAATATATGAAAAAATATATATGTGATATAAATGTGGAACAAATATCCACACATTAATAGCCAAAGGATTCTATTAGCTTTGGGGATAGTCATTCACATCAACCACATACCTTACCCAAGTTAATTAATTTTTTAATTACTCTTTCTCCTAAATATGAATCAATCAAATTTTGATAACATTATAATACAAAAATTTGTCAGGATAAATTTTTATGTGATTTCAATCTATCAATACCCACACAATACCTTTTTTCTATGGTTATGGTGCATAATATCCTAGGTAAAAATCTACCCGAAAAAGATCTCGAAAATAATCAAATGAGAATGGGGATTGATTTAGCAAAAGAGACAAGCACTGAGTTTAATGTTCGACATTATGATTCAAATATTACGAAGGTTAATTATGCTATTGGAACATTCAAATTTTTGTCATTTATTCTTATAATGACACATGTGGTAAGTCCTTAAATATTTTTTCAAAATAAAACCAATAACAGCTGATGAAAGAATGTTTAAATTGATTAATGGTATCAAAGGTAGATAAAAAAAAAGGGAAATAGAAGATGAGATCCAAAAAATATATAAAATAAACCAAGAAAACAAAAATACCTTCCTAGAGAACCTTTGACCCTCCAATTACTTTATATCGTCTATTTTCAATAATACATCAGGCAGACACCACATCCAAAGATGGAGATGTATCCTACATTCATTATAAATAATAAATATTTGGATTTTTCATTATAGACATGGTTGTTATCGAGAGTATAACTTAGATTCTCAAGTTTTAATGGTCGGGAATCACATTTGTGAATAGATACATAAGGTAGATTTTCATAACACGTCTATCCCAAAAAGTATCTAATTTGTTCATTAAATTAATAACTATTCATATATTATACAAGAGTTTATATTACTACTATACAATGGGAAGACATGGTGAATAACACTTTTGGATTTATTAATCACTTTATAGTTTCTATTGATGAAATTAAATTTGAATCAAGAATAATTTATTAAAAAACTTGACCTAAATGGGGAGTTTTAGAATGAAATAACAGACAATAGATGTTTTTTCATTCCTATAATATAGATGTAAAACTCTACAATCTAATTATATTAAATTTATTTTTATTTTTTTCATTACCAATTTGTTTATATGGAAAGCATTTGATGTTGATCTCATTGAATCTGGATACCCAAAACACTAATTTAGTTTGGATCTAGTTCATTAATTTACATCAAACCGACCACACATGATTTTTATTGTGAATTTTTAATGCACTAAAATCTGTATTTTATGGTCAAATATTGAATTATATTTTTTTGTTTAATTTATAACAATAATTTTCCATGATAGGGTTATCCCTAAATATAGGCTAAATCATGGTATAATGTCGGTGGCTGAATATGAGAAGACTTTGTATTATTTAAAATGGAAATAGATTAAGGTTTATATATAAATATTTTACTATCAGAACTTATATCAATACAATTTAGTTATTTTGGTCAATATTTATATAGTATTTAATGCAAGGTAACATCAATGATTGTGGATATTATGTTTTCAAATTTATGTGTGATATAATAAATTATAAAAAGAAAAGCTTCCCCAAAAATTTAATTTATAATTGTAATTAAAATTTCATTGGAAATATTTCATAATCATTTTTTTGTATATATTTTCTCAATACTACAAAGATTTATGAAAATAGACCTAATAAAATTAAGAAGTAATTTTTTTAGAGATGAGTGGGAATCATTCATGGTATTGTAATGTTTAGAGAGATTAAATTTAGGAGAACTTCTACTATATTTTTTATCGAGTATGATATACCACCTTAGAAATATATTTTCGCTGTGAAGCATTAGTATCAGAATGATTATAAATTATTTTTTATCTATCTCTCAAGGAGAAGTATAATTGAGAAAATCTAATTGTTTAGAAATGAATGGGGATAATACATTGTGTCAGAATGTATAGAGACGTCATGAATAGGTTACTTCTTACTACTTATTTAAAAAAATTATCATCATTTTAACTACTATTTTTAGTAAATTTCCATATTATTTTTATATGATACTTATTATATTAAATTGACATATTATTTATAACAAATATCATATTCTCAAAACCAAAAAATGAGCTCAAATTATTTTCAAACTTTAGCAGAAAATCCATAATTTATTTTTCACATGTAGGAATTGACTACATACCAATATGACACACGATGTGGTGGGTATGACATGAAGTACATTTTTTCAATATAAAGGATTTTTTCTAGTTTAAAACACATGTCACGAAGATAAAACTAAGAAAATTATCTCAAACTATTTTGAAACATTATGAAAATAATCAATAAATTATTTTTTACATGTAGGGATTTACCACACATAAATCTAGCACCATATTTTGTTGGTGTGACTCGATTTGGGTTTTTTAAATATAAAAGTATCTTTTTAGTTTAAAACAGAAATCAAATTTTCAAAACCAAGAAAAGGGCTCATATATTATTCTAACATTAGAACAATGATTCATCATATAATTTTTACATGTAATAATCCAGTGCACATCAATATGACACATGATGTGGTTGATATGACCCGAAGTGTGTTTTTTATATAGAAAAGTGATATTTCATTTTGAAACAGACATCAAATAGCTGAAACCAAGAAAATTTGATGGAATGGTTTTCAAATTATAGTACAAAGATTCATAATATTTTTTTGGCCAATATGTATCATCTTCAAGTCAATCAAACACATGACATTTTTTGTATGACTCAAACATGCAGTTTTTCAATATTACAGTCTCATTTTTGTTTGAAACACATATCACATAGACAAAACATTGAATTGAGATCATATTCTTGTTAAATATTAGTAAAATGATCAATTATATATTGATGACGTTTAATAATCAACCACAAATCAATGAAACATAGGACATGGTTGGCAAGACTAAAATTGTGTGTTTTTTAATAAAAAGGTGTCATTTTAGTTTAAAACGAATATTACATATCCAAAACCAATAAAATTATCTCATATTCTTTTCAAATTTTATGAAAAAATCCCTAATATATTTTTCATGTGTATGAATTGAGCACATTTTTATTTGACACAAGATTTAGTTTGAAGGACTCAAAGTACATGTTTTTAATATAGACTTGTCATTTTAGTTTAAAACGTGTATCATATAGACAAAATGTTGAAAGAAATCATGAATTATTTTCAAATTTTAATAAAATGATCTATAATATATTTTTTATATGTAGTAATTGGTAGTATTATAATTAAAGATATGATGTGATTTTTATGAATCATAGTTTGTGCTTTCAATACAAAAGTTTCATTTTAGTTTAAAACACACCCCACAGAGACAAAAACAAGAAAAGTAACTTATATTGTTTTTAATTTTTTGGAAAAATGATCGATAATATATTAATGATTTATAAGAATCATCTTCATGTAAATCATACACATGATATGGTCTATATGACAATAAGTTTTGGTTTTCAATATAGAAGTTTCAGTTTAGTTTAAAATTTTTATCATATAGACAAAAACCATGAATACGTGCATGGATTGTTTTCAAAAATTAGGAAAACAATCCATAATATATTTATTATGTGTAGGAATAAACTACACATCAATCTAACTCACGATGTGGTCAGTTTGAATCAAATTATGTGTTTTCAATATAAGTGACATTTTAGTTTAATAGATCCCACAAATTGCGAAAAACATGAAAACAAACTCGTATTATTTTTAAATTTTTGGAAAATAAACCATATAAATTTATGACATGTAGGAACCAACCACACATAATTATAAAACATAGTGTGGTATGTACTTCTTGAAAAATATTTTCTCAATATAAAAGTTTTATTTTTGTTTAAAACATGTGTTATAAAGTAAAAAATTGAGAAAATGGTGCAGATAGTTTTAAAGCATTAGTAAAATGATCCATAATATATTTATAACATGTCGTATTTTGCAACAAATAACTCTGAAACATGATATAGAGAGTATGACTCAAACTGCATGTTTTAAATATATGTTATATTTTACTTTACAACTTGCCTTACATAGGAAAAACTAGGAAAATAATCTTGTATTGTTTTTAAATTTTAGTAAAAAAATACATAGTTTATTTCTGACATGTAGGAACTTACCTCAGTTCAATATGACATGTAATATGGTAGGTATGACTTGAAGAGTGTGTTTTCAATATAGAAGTGTCATTTTAGTTTAAAATGCATATCACATAACTAAAATTGAGAAAATGATCTCTTATGTTTTTTAAACAATAGAAAAATTTCCCATATTTCATTTTTAATGTGTACAAATCAACCACAAATCAATATGACACATGACATAGTCAGTATGACATGAAATGTGTGTTTTAAATATATGTTTCATTTTAGTTAAAATGTGCCTCACAAATCCAAAACCATGGAAATGAGGTTATATTGTTTTAAAACATAATAAATGTGATCCATAATTAATTTTTAACATGTTGGAAGTGATTTTTTGATATTCTAATAGAAGATGTAGTCTATATGACTCAAAGGTCATTTTTTCAATATAACTATAATTTTAGTTTAAAACATGCCTCACATAGCCAATACCTGAAAAAAAACTCATATTGTTTTTAAACACTAGTAAAATGATCCATAATATATTGCTGATGTGTCGGAATCAACCACACATCAATCATACACACGATTAATAGATAATATCATAACTATGTAAATTAATTAATAATATAATTTTTCATATGTTCTTTATATGAAATTAAAATTAAAATTTTTTATTTTTTATTTAATTTTATTAAAATAAACAATTGTTCTATTGTAGGGATAGAATTTTTTATAGTGGTTAATCATTAAAAAGATTCTGATAGTTTTTCTTTTATATATGGGTTGTAATTTTTATTAATTGTTAATATGTCATTAATGTAAATATTTAATATGTAAATTTTAAATTAAAATGATATAGAAATGTGTTTTTAGTGTTTCAGTCTTATTTATTGTATATTTATATTAATTTTTATGTATTTTGATTGTGTGTGATTTTATAGGGCTTCTGCATGGGTGTTGTATGGTTGCAGTTGTGTAGCATCTCAAATGTCCATTATCAGTACTAGATGAAGTTTAGATATATGGTACCTTTATCAATGCTTCATCTAGAGTTGATAATGTGTCTATTTATTGGAAATTAATCTTGCACTAATAAAGGGTATCATTATCAATTCATTACTTATCCATGATAACAGGACCTTTTATCACTGCTAGCTAAAGTGAAAATAAAGTGGCACCTTATCAGGGCTTCCAAAAAACACTGATAAAGTTCATGGTATTTTAAAATAACATAGATTTTTAGAACTTTTAAGTGATTAAATAGATCATTTTTATCACTATTAACAGAATGTTTTATAGTAGTGATTAAAGTTGTTAATGATGGGAAGTTTATAGACATAATCTATAGAGATTGAGTGTTGTAGTTTGGTAAAATTTTATGTTTTATATCCATACAAGAGTTGAAAAGATAATTGTTACATGAATTACCTTGATCAAATATCTCTATAAACCTTAGTATCAGAAATATTTATAGTGTTCCAAGAAAATATTTAATGTTAGATGGTTTGAACTGAGATATTGTAGACTATGTGTCCAGATGCTTGGTATTCTTGAAAGTAAAGGCTGAAATAAAACATCCTATGGGAACAATGAAACTGCTAACTATACCAATATGGAGGTGTGATAATGTTACAATGTATTTTTTCACTAGACTCCCAACTACTAAATTGAAGAATTATTCTGTATGGACAATTGTTGATTATCTTACTAATTCTTTTGCTTTTCTTTTTAATAAGATGGGATCTAACCCTTGGGCGACTTACCTGACACAATATAAATAAAATACTAAGTTTTCATGGGGACATATATTTATTTTATCTAATATTAAACCATAGTTAACATAAAAATTATATAATATTATTTAAAGGGATATCATCAATATGATACATTTAAACACTTCCAATCATTCACAAATATTGGGATAGTCTAAATATATTATCTAGACTTTATAAAATATGATGAGATCATGTTCTCTTGACTTCCTATGTATATGGGTTTAGTATATACCTTTGGGAAAATTTTAATAATATAATAGTTTCTATTCAATAATCTAGATGGAACCATAGGAAATATTTTATGGGAAGAGGTTTTTCAAGCTAACATATTTCAAAGAAGTTAGAGAGAGAAAATCAGTTAGACAAGATCGTATAGAGGAGACAACTATTAAAGTTTGAACTATTTAGGATCACATTAAAGTATCCTAAAAATGATAAAAGAGATCTGATGATAATTGAATGAAATAAATTAAATTTTAGGCTTGGGATCATATATTCTTAATGTTTTTACCATAGAAGCGAGTCATAATATTTTGTAAAAATGTGAAGTTAAGCACTAGGTATGTTGGGCCTTTTTACATACTAGGATGAATTGGGGTTGTAGCTTACTGATTGGATTTTCTCCCAAAATTTCAATAGAACATGACATATTACATGTTTCAGTACAAATAAAATACATTCTAGATCCCACACATGTGCTCACATATGTTGGAGTAGATTTGGAGCCTGTAGTATCTTATAATGAGTAACTTCTCTAGATTCTTGTGTCTAGTGAGCAATTATTATGGAATCAGATAACTTGTTTAGTGAATGTTATTTGTAGAAATAAAAAACCAGAAGAAGAAACAAGGGATCCGATAGAATATATATAAGGACATATAATCCATTTTTTTAATATTTTATATATACCCTAATTTGAAGGGTGAAATTATTTAGGTGGGAAAATTTAACACATGAGACTCTATTATAAAAGGTAAACTTTATATCCTGAACAATTACATATTGTTCCCCTTAAAGGGTATTTATTAACTATTTTATTCAAAATATAAATTTAATACTTTTTATTAGACCATAATAACTTCATTTTTGAAATCAAAATATCAAAATTATCTTAGTATAAATTTTTGACATTTTTTTAAATGGTCAATTTTTATTTAAAAAATATAGTTTCCATGAAACTTAATATTTATTTGACATTACAATTATATAAAAATGACCAATAATTTTATAAAAACTTTTCTACAATAAAAATTAATCTAATATATAACAATATATATTTTAAAATATATTTTGAATTTATAAATTATATATCCCACATTTTTTGAACTAATTAAAATGTTACTTTAATAAAAAAAATAGGTGTGACCTATTCTTTAAATCAAATATTTTCATGGGGGATTCAGTTTTGGATTACCTAGAAATACTCATACCTTATATTTTCTTTATAATAAATCAATATACATCTATAAAATTATTTTCCAAGGTAATTTTATCTTATATATAAATTTAAATCATAAAACCTTCTCCAAAAAAAATTTATGCGATTTAGTGAATTTTTAAACAAATTAACTTTTCAAACCATTAAAAAAAATTTTGGTTAAAATAATATTTTTATTTTTAGTCAAAGTTATCAAATTATTTAAAAAGTTAAATATTTATATTTTTCATAATAATTATTCCCTAAGGTTAAAATTAATTATTACAGTAAAAGTAAAAGGTGTAAATCGAGTTTAATGTAGATTAATAGTCCCAAATCATTGAAAAAATGACATAAATTAACTTTTAGAGACTTGGATCGACTCAGACATGTGTCTCATTCAATTAGACCAATTTTTGGCCTTTAAAACATGAATAGTTACATAACATTATTGAAAATGTAAGGTTTAATCCCAAAACTCTCCATCCCTTCACTTATAAAAGGGCAACATCTTCACCACATAAATAATCACCTAATATTGGAATTACTACTCGAATATGTGATATTATACTCTCCCTAAAACCATATATTATGATCAGAATCCCCTATTCTCTCATATTTATCCTAATACCTTCAAATCCAAGGAAAATTCCAAGGAAAATTCAAGTCCCTAAATCTAGTATTATCAACTAATCAGTTTTATTCTTAATTCTCTTCATTAAATTTATTCTAGACACAATAGTATAATGATATTATTATCATATATATATATATATATGAATGTATATATTAACACTATAATATTAACGATATTATCACTATTTATAGATTTACACCATCAATTTATAAAACCAAAACATTCATCATATTGTGTGTAGACTACCACCTCCACGGCGTAACATGATTCATTTTTCATAACCACTTAAAAAATATGTATATAGCCATGGTATTAGATAATAAATATTATTATTCTGATATCAATAATGTTTTTATATAAAATTATAGATCATTATAATGGTATGATCAAAAAATGATCATTGTTAATTTAATCTTTTAAAATAAGTGTACTAGGTGTATAATCTTTAATTCAAATTATGTATGCTTTTCATATCAATTAATTTTTATAATTCATTAAAAAATTATATATCACACTAATAAATAATAAATTATATAATTATTCTTTTTTTATAATTATATTATATAAAACCATATAATATTTATAAAATAAGTCTATGTTCATGTTTGGGTTGGTTTAACCACCAAATAGAATAATACTTTTTATCTATATCACAGATGAAAATAAAATCGTATCTAATTGTATAATAAGATATAAATGTATGAATAATTATTTTAATTTTTATGGATATATTACATTCATATCTAATTCATCAATTGTGTAAACACCCTATGTTCATCAAAAATCACAAAAATGATATTATTATCAACTTCATATTCAAGGATAAGGAGTAAAGAAATCACGAAAGGCATTTGAAACATCATAAAATATTATAAATCACACCTAAAAGTTACATTAATGAACTAGAAATAGTGGAATATGGAATATGAATAAATATGAATACCTCTATTATGAAACTAATAAAAATTATCAAAATTATAAACAACGATGTGGGAAATGAGAAGAATTCATGTAGAGAATGAATGTTTGTGAAGAGTGTGAATGAAAATAGAAATCATTAAGGTATGTAATAAATTTATATAAGACATCTATAGTTATTATATTAGAGATTAAATTATTTTTAGGGAATTAAGGACAAGAGGTAAGGGTTTTTCTTCTCAAATTCCTCTAATTGAGACATATTTTCTATTATGCACTTAATTTTTATTATGTGATGTATATACTACCTATTTTGGATTTTATATCATGAAATTACTTTATTAGTTGTATTTTTAGATCAATTTTAATCCATATATTTCAAGGTGTTATGAATGAATTTATACGTAGTCCATAAGATAACCTTTTCCATATCAATTTTAATCCATTGGGACTCATGTTATAATCACCATTTATTTTATTTTACACGGTGAACATATTGACATTTATGAATTCTTCTATATTATTCATTCAATTTATTAGATTTAAATTTATATTTTTTTATATCCTTCCTATTTTTTTATTCAGGAGTTACCTTTCCATGGTGGAAACCCCTTACTATGATTTGGTAAAGTAAATGTGTATGTAATTTCCTAGGAAATTCATCCCTTTCTATATACCGGTAAGTGGATGCGTCTATGGAATAAAATCATAAAGGGGTAATTAACCTGAAAAGGGTATGTTTTTAATTATATTAATCATCTCCCATAATTCATGATGAGTGGTCCTAAGACTGCACACCTGGAAAGACACTCCAGGGGGATGTGCTTTTAAAGGTTCAGAAACTATTTTTGATCCATGATAAAGGCTTTTTCCTACCATTTCCTTGGTATCCTACCATTATAAAATATTGATCCAAAATAATAGATTCCACTGATAACCTATCACATTAAAGGTTCCTTATCTCATATATTTCATTTATATGTGTACTACCTGTTACATTGATGATACCCCATAACTTCCATGTTTATTAAGGTTTATTCTCCTAGAAATCCACATTATTCTTTTGAATGGGGAAGTATTTGATGTTTATATTTCTTATTATATAGATAACCATGTTTTATTCAGTAATATGTTCCTCTTGGAATGGTATGAAATGTCTTGATGACTCTTATGGTGACTCTATTGAATTAAATCAAGTGATAGGTGGGACCCAAATTATATAGATATGTGATGCATCAACATGTATAAGAAGATAAAACAAGATGGTTTTTGAAGTATGAATCTTCCCATGATAGGAAAGCATCTTGGAAAAAGGCTGTAAAATAACGTTTTTTATTTCATCCATCATATATTCCATCGTTATGAGATAAATTATTAATGTTATCAATGATTTAAATTATTTTCATGGGTAAATAATAAACTTAGTGTCAGTTGATTATGGATTAATGTTGTTCATTGAGTCGTGTCAAATCACATATTCCATATTTATGTTATGTAAGATCCTATTTTATGAAAATCCTTACTAAGAATCTGATCTCACCGTTATTTTTTTCATTTCCCTAGAAAATTTAGTGGAGTACTATGTCTAATTTTTATGGATAATATGGAATGGTTATTCATGTTATTTTAATGATTTCATGTTGTGTCTCATATTTTCAAATTTATTATAGGTTTTTATTTATATTTAAAATACTACTAAACCATTGGATCCTTTGGGAAATCCATTATTTGGTACCATTAATGTAATATAGCTACTCGATCTAGGTTTTTAGGGTCTGGTATATTACACTATAAAGAATATCAATCCTATCTCATGAATCATAGCCTTAGTTCAGCACCTTTGTTCCGTGTATTGAGGGGGTAGTGAGAATGTGGCAGTAATTATCCATTTATTTCCTCCCTAACTTATATGTTTGAGTAAAACACCCAGATCATAAAATATTTTGTTCTTGTTAAGGTTATCTATCATTGTTGGTGTGTATATGAAATTACAAGGAAATAAAATTCATAATGCATAAACAAAGAATTTGAACCCAATATTTATATCAATATATCACTAATAACACCCATAACATCTGTAATATTTCTACTAACATGATGTCATATCCCATAATATTTCTACAATAGAAACCAACCTAATCATTCTATAGAAAATTGAAAAATATTATTACCGACCATGATGTTAATCATTTTATTTATCCATTTCTGGATAATCATTTTACCATCACATTGCATTCATTATTTAATTAATTTTCATATTTTATGTCAATACTGTAATTATCCATCATCTATATTTTATCCCATCCATCAACAATTCAATTCAATCATTTAGGGTTCATTAATAACCATTGTTCATTGAATTACATCCCATACCCCCTTACTACATTCATTTTTATCAACCCCACTTCATACCGTTGGGAAAATATGATGTAATCCCCACAACATATAACCAACAACAACATAAAATGAATATCATATCAAGCTATAAAACCCCAAATTCTTCACAAAACAATTTCGTTTCCACTTTTATTCCACCACATCAAAACCATAGGACAACTCATCTAACAATTCCACATTAATATCCCCATATCCTTATGAAAATCATTGAAAACTAGCCACGATATTTCCTAAAAACATATCTAAAAATATAAATGGAAACATAATAAACAAGAACCAACCACATCCAAACAAATAACTATTTTAATCATACTTTTCATATGAATAAATCATTTTTATTTTAATCATCAGTATCACATACTCATTTTCTTAAAATATTACAACATTACCATATTTAAATAATTAATATTTTTATGAAAGGTGGTTCTAACAAGGTAATAATATATACGGAATATGAATCATTGTAGAAAAAAATCCTAGAAGTAATAATAAATAGCTATAAAACACATGAAATAACAGATAATCTTATAAATAACATGTGATCCATCCCTTCCATTAAGTTTCATTTAGTGAAACTCATTATCTTTGTTCATTCAACCACTACAATACACTCAATGATAGAAAAGTAATTATATTTATTAAATTTACTCCCAATAAAGATAGATAATTCTAGAATCACATTCTTCATTTGATGCTTCTCAATATATTATGCATGAGAAAGGTGAGGGAGATAATCCCCTAGTTAAATCATAAGAGAAAAGACTCAACAACCACCAGAATTTTAATACACTAAAAAATCCACAACTTGACATATCCCAAACTTAACTACCACCAATTCCCTAAAACTCCTTAGAAAAAGAGATATGTGAAAACAAAGAAGAAGATAGGAGGGTGAATATCACCTTGGATCATAAAATGGTTTACCACTTGATGTCCAAGGATAAAGAAAAAATGGATTCTCAAAGTACTCCAATGATTCACCTTAAGTTGGATAAGGTTTTGGGAGAATAATTTAATTCTAGATTATTTATAAAGGCTTGTTAATTTATAGAAGTTGTAAAAATTAACTAGATAATACTGTGACAAGTCTGAGGCATCTCATATTAGGGTTCAATTGATTTAATACACTAAAAACATTATATGATCTCTCTGTCTCCCCTATCATCATGGTCAAAAAAATTATTTATATATTCTAAATGAAGGAACAATTACCTAAGTGGTCACACAATGATGTAAATTCAGTAAAAATAAACAGAATTTTAAAAACCTCATCCATTTTATGACAAAAAACCCCCATGTCGTGAAAGAACCTTAGGTCACAGTATTCTCTACTAGAAATCCTCCTCGAAAGCTGTAAACCCCAAGCTTTTTATGAGATAGATTTTTTAAAATTTTCGTAGGTCTTATGTTATATGTTACACTAAGGTAAGCTTGTGATATACACAAAATTTACTTATCTTGTGATATATGCAACATTATGCTTGGCTTGTGTTACATAGAATTTGTAGTTATTTTTTATATAACTCATTCCATGGAAGACCGAGCCTAATCGAGTTTATCAAATAAAAAAATCACTCTTGATGGATTTTATTAATGAAATACATAATTAATACATTAAATATAATGTTTAAAATTTATTATATCTGTTTAATATACATTATATAAGAAAAACAAATTTGGATAAAATATTTATTTGAAAAAGAAATGCAGTTTTACCTCCTTTTAAGGGTGCTCCCATTTTAAATATAGTTTTTGATACTTTTTTGTTCAATTTTTAAAAAAAATTATTCTTTTTAATAGGAAAAAAATTAGATATTTTTTTTATTTTTCTAATTACTTACATATTTTCATGAATAGTGAAAAAACTACATTTTAATTCAAAAATACTTTTTCATCTAATTTAATAATATAGATAAATTTTTCTTTTAGTTTGTTTTAAAGTATAATTAGATTAAAATTTTACCATTTAATCCATTTTTGGTAATTTTAATTAATTTCAAATTGAAATTTAATATAACCAAAGGGAAATCTTTCGATGGGTTTTACTTTTTTAAAACATTTTTCTCGTTCCCTAAATGGGATTAATTTTAATTTCATTACTGCAACTTCTATGATTCTAATTTTTTTTTAAAAATTATATATTTGGAATAATTTTTCCCAACTTATGTAAATATATCACTATTATTTTTTAGATATTATGAACAGTGGGTATGATAATTTTTTTAACACAGTTAAAGGAAAATTTGGTGATTTAGGTAACAAATTAATATGATAAGGACAATAAAATTTCCCTAAAACATGACAGCATCCTATTGGATGATTAAACATAAACCATTAACCGATATTTATCATAATTGACTCATTTAATTGTCTTTATTCAATGAAAATTATATAAATATTATTTAAATAAAAGAAACTTACATGAAAGTCACAAAATATCACCCTCTTATTTCTTATAAGAATAATAATATTAATATGGTTCTAACCATGATAAAACTTATATAATAAATATTCTATATAAATATAATAAAATTATATATATCATGGTAATTTATTTATAATTTTAGATATTATATAGTTACCTTAAATTCTTTTACAGTGATGTTGGAGAAATTATTTAATTGATGAAAAATCTATAAAATAATTTGAATTAAAATTATAATAACCCCTAAAATACCATAAATATTGACCAAATCATTTTCATAT
This sequence comes from Viscum album, assembly GCA_963277665.1. Classification (NCBI taxonomy): domain Eukaryota; kingdom Viridiplantae; phylum Streptophyta; class Magnoliopsida; order Santalales; family Viscaceae; genus Viscum; species Viscum album. The sequence continues at coordinate 1,327,572,772 of OY728165.1, read as the reverse complement.
ATTATATATCGACCATAATCATCCATGGTTTTATTTATTAACCATTTGTATCCATATGTAAATAATTATGACACTTATAATATTTTATTTGATGTAATGTTAAAGTGCTCATATTCATGTTTTAGTGAATATAACATTTTTAATGATTTATTTTCTAGAAGGAATATTATACTATAAGTTTTATTATGTTTTTTTATAGAATTTATTTTAATCATAGTATTTTAGTTTTAGTTTTTAGCCAAAAAAATTATATTAAATAATTACACAAACTAATATAGTATTTATTTTATAAATAGAAATATCAAATTAATGTTTTTAAAAATACTAAGACAAATATAATTTTGGATAATTAATCTATCGAAAAAAATTTAATGACCTCCAACCCTTATATATTTAATAAAATATTTTATTATTTGTTAGCATACTATATTGATATTTTTAAAAATCTATTAAATTACTAGTTTCAAAATTCACACTATTGATATTTTGTAGAAATAGTGTTTTATTAAATTATTTAAAAATCCTAAAATATTTTAAAAAATAAAAAATAGTTCATATTTAATCAAAATTATTAAATTTTGTTAATTTATGGTCTAATTTACATCAAATAAGTAAATATATCACTATTTTAATATTGAACATTTTGTTACCTTAGTTTAAGGTAAAAGAGAATAATTAAGGGTAAAACACAATGAAAAGGTTTAAAATGATCTCAAAACATGTCTAAAAATAATTTTTTGATTAGATTTAAACATTATCTATTATTATATGATAAATTAGGATATTTTGGAGGTTTTATTATGTTTTTTTATTTTATAATAAACTAATATTTTTGGAGTTTCCAAAAGTGCCCCTCACCTCAATTATAAAAGGGAACCTCCTCCCTCACCTCTTAACTTCCCATTGAGATTTCAATATTTTTAATCCCCTAACAATTTTATTTCTAACCATCTCTATTAATATTATTGTGGGTCTGGTCTTTTCAAAAGACCAAATCTAGTTCTTTAAGATGAGATCTAGATGAATCATATTGAAGAAGAAGTAATCTCCTCTAACGATTCTTTCAAATTATTTATTCTTTTATATAATAATCATGAGTTGTTTATATTATAAAGTAATAAATAAATAATTATTTATATATTGAAATTTTATTATAATTATGTAACAACCATATTCAACCTTCTATCAATCCTACGAAAAATCTAATCAATATGTGTGCGTACGTACGGCTTACCATCCCCACATCATTGGGTAATATTTTTTTCATAACCAAATTACGTAGGAATATATAATGATGGAAATAATAAATATATATTATTATTATGAAATTATTTGGATTATATAACAACATATATACCATCCATCTCCATACCATTTCACAATTATCAAAATGATATCTCCCTCATACGTGCATACGACCTACCTTCTCTATGATACGATGTGATTCATTATTTAAGATATCAATTAAAGAATGAATATATAAATTTATTGAATTAATTGATATGGTATATATTATGTTAATATCAATTTTTAATGATATAACTATGAACTAATATGGAGATTTTTAACTTATTCGACAAAACGTGCATAAGTTTATAAAGAAGTTAATAACCAAATAATGAGTAACAATGAAATGTTACTAACAAAAGGATGATAATATTGTCATATATGATATCATAAAAATTAATATGATTCTCTAAAAAATCAATTAAACTATTTAAATAATCAAACATATGTTTAGGATACATTTAAAGGATATCAGACCTAAGCTAAGGAATTATTTTGTTTCACTTTTATTTTTGTGGGGAATATGCCTTATACACCACATATTTCTTTTGACTACTATTTATGTTGCCCATTAAATTTTTCATGATGATTATTATGATGTTTATAATATTCATATTATTTTATTTATTTTATGTGGAATTTGATTTGACCGATTATAAATTGTAAGGGACAATTTCACAATCTCGTTTTTACCTCTGATTGTTTTTACGTAAGTATTTACTGGGGTATATTTATCATACATGTCCTTGTTTTATACATAATTATTATAAATATTATTTATGTTCATCTAATATTGTTTAGTGTAAATTTTACTCATTGGTAAATTTTATACAAAATAGTTTCAAAGAAGCATTTTTCATTTTTGTTACTAGGTACTTTTTGGATTTCTAACAAAAGTATGTGAAGAATGTTCTTTTTTAACTTATATGGTATGAATGTATTTTAACATTTTAATAATTCTTTATTTATATGATTATTTATTTACAATATTTCACAGTTATTTTTAAATAAATTCTTTTCTTTCAAAATTGTGTGTAATTTTGAGAAAAGGAAATGTTTTTGAAGAAGAAAGAATATTTTACCCAATAATTAATTACAATTGTTTTATCAAAATTATTTTCCAACATAGGTGAAATTATTTAAATGTGGTTATGTTTCTATCAATATTATAATTATTATTTTATTTTGTTTATGATGTAATTATATTTATTAAATCCATTTGTTTTATAAGTATTATAATGGAATGATGTTTAAGAAACCCATTTTATTACTTGGGTTATGCTAGGATGAATGATTTATGTTTTTGTGGAATATCTAATAATTATTTAATTTTAATATGGGTGAGACCTATATCTCCCTCCAATTCATTGGGTAAAGATTTGTATCTCATGTGATAGTCATTACTTGAATGAAAATTTAATCTGGTTCTGTGATATAGGGCTGGAATGGAAATTAAGTCTGGTTCAGTAATACACAGTTGGGGTGAAGAGTAAACTCAATTACGTATAGTACATTTCCCACTATAATGGTCTTGGAAATGAGACATGGCTAATAAGGAAATTATTTTATATTATTATGTGTTTTCCACAATTCCATGGTTCATGTCAATGTTTTTTTTATGGTTCATGATTCCTTAATGATTTATTCCTTATGAACTACCAATATTTACTTACCAACTCAAAATTTTGATTTATGTTATGTGTTTTATGGTTTAAAAATGTTAATTTCATGTTTTTATGTTATTATTTTCATTTTTTATTTGATATTTTCCTTATTTAACTTTACTAATCATCTGAGATCAACCTTTTTTTGTTTTATTTTCCCCAAGATATAAATAAAGGTTTTAGGTCATAAAAATAAAGGGGAATATCTTTATGGTAGATGTTGAAGATCATTCACCATATTAGGATAATGGGTTCCCTATCTCCCAAGAAACTAATCTAATACAGTCATTGGGTGTCTATTTTTTCATGTATTAAGTATTCTAAAAAATTAATATAATGTCCATGTAAATCAATCTGGGTTCTTTATAATTAGTATCAGAGTTATGGTTTAGTTAACCTTTGAAAACTAGGATGAATACTCTTTATTGATATCCATAGTGATATTTATAAGGATATGTCTAGGGATTTCCCTAGGATAAGTCTAACTATTGGTTAAAATCCGAGAATTTTGGTAACAACCATGAATAACCTATGATCAAACCAAATGTGTCATAGATAGAAATATAATAAGTAATTTCCCATGGTTATGTGATTTTCATATATGATAATTGTTTCTCACAATTTTCTTTATAATTTTAGTTAATAGATGGATCTAGATCGAACATGGTTATCATTTAATGTTTTATATGTGTAATGTATTATTATTATGAAAATAAATTTCCTAGGTGGAAATATCAGGAAGAGAATCATGAATGTGGAACTATTATTGGTTATACTAGTGAGGATAAAGATATTGTAAATGAAATGTAAAATATATGGGATGTTAAAGAATTATTGTTTTTATTAAACCTAATAAGTTTTGTTAGATTATGTTTGAGTAACCTTAAGATGTGATTCATATTTTATGAAATACTAAGATGGTGGATCATGAGAAATGGTTTAACAATAATTTTGCATAATTAAAGGGTATATGTTTTATAATACAAAGATTATGTTATATGATTCATAAAATATATAATTTTTTTCAGTGTTAGTTTTTCATTAAGGATTGGGAAGGATATGTTGAATAGTTCTAAGGAACCATAAAAGTGATTTAAGGGTAAGGTGATATACTTAGAGAATACATGATTAAGGAAAACAATCACCCGTAATATGTCCCTTATGGTAAGATAGTGATGTTTGTATAAATATATATTTCATTTGAATAAGTATATTGAATGATACTAGTTTCTTGGACACTAATAATGGATTTTTTTTCAAGAGTGTCATGTTATCATGGAGAAATTATATAAGTTTTTGGAACTTAAGGAATATATCCCAAAAGTTTTGGAATAAGGAAACTTGCATGTTTTAAATTAGGATATATGGTAATTCAAGTTATTAGCATGACTCAAGAGAACACATAATGAATGTGACAACATGTTTCGAATTTGAACAATAAGATATAACTTTCGATATATGGGGGATAAATGTTAAGCCATGTTTTTTTTACCTCTTTCTAATGTTTTGGATAAATAGTTTTTTAAAGGATTGTAATGTTATCTATATATGGATATTATAAGTTAAATTTTGGATGAATTTTTTAGATTAATGTATTATCTTACTATAGGTGTACTTATGCATTATTTGATAATTTTTACTAAAATTATTTGTGTGATAAATACATATGGAATGGCCTATAATTAAATTTATGGATCATATGATATGGAAACGCTTCAATAATTGAAAATTCACCTTAATTTATTTAAATAATAACTGAAGAGTAAATTTTTCATGGCATGAACAAAAGTGAGATTGCACTGAAAAAAAGTCAGTATAACTTCTCATGAAAATTCATAAACATTAGGAAATGTGGATCATGATGTAAAAGGGTGTATTATTATCATATTTTTTTATGATATCAATGAACACTTTATTTCTACTTTAGTATATGGTTTTTTGATTTCTAACTGTCACTAGATCACTACCTTTCTTGTGATAGTAATCTTTACCAATATGTTTATATACTCTTTTCCCCTATACCTAAATCTTCACCTATGTTCTCCTATATAGATACCTAGTTATTATTTAATTTGTGTAACTAATATTTTCCAACTATTCCTTTTCAAAATTATTTTTACTCTTTGTTTTAATGATTTGGGTTTCTATCATTTTATAACCTTAACGAATTTCAAGCGAGAAATTCATTTTATGGGGGGTAGAATGTAACACCCCCAGATTATTGAGAGATAGATATTTTTTAAAATTTTATGTATTGTTTGTATGATACACCAAGGTAATCTTGTTCTATACGAAAAATTGTCTTAGCTTTCGGAATACTCAACACAATTTTTTCCTTGTGTTACAAATAATTTCTAGTTATTTTGATAGAACTCGTTTCACATATGAATGAGTTAAATAAATATTATAAAATAACAAAACCACCATTGATGGATTTAATTAATGAAATATATATGTAATACATTGAATATAATTTTTAAAATTAATCTTTTATGTTTTCTATACATGATATATAAACAAAATCAATTTTTTCAAATAAAAGATGTATTTCTCAAGAAATGGATTTTTTCCATCATGTGATGGCTCACCAATTTTATATCTATTTTTGATACTTTTTTTATTCTATTTTTAAAAATAAAATTTTCTTTTTTGGAAGGTTATCAAAATTTAATTTATATCAATGTATGATATTTTTTTGATAAATTTCATATGTTAATAAATAGTGAAAAGTACTGCATTTTAATTCAAAACTATTTTTTCATATAATTTATTATAATTGTTATATTGTCCTTTTAGTTAGATTTAAATTATAATTAGATTATGTTTTTATAATTTAATAAAAAATATCATTGGATGAAATTTCACATTGGAATTTTATATAAACACATGTCAATATTTTTATGGTTTTTACTTTTTAAAAAATTTGTTTCTCTTTCCCTAAACCGGATTTATTTTAATTCGACTTCTGTATATTTTTTGTTTAATATTTGAAAAATGGATTCCATATTTTTAATCAATGGTTCAAAATCTGGTTAATAGGTTCCTTTTATTTTTTGGATATTATGAATAGTAACTATGATAATTTTTTTTAACGAGGTTAAAGGTAAATATGGTAATTTTGGTAACAAATTAATATGATACGAAAAATAAAATTACCCTAACACCAGAAAAAATACTGTTTTATTGTTATCCATAAAACCTTAACACATAAGTATCTAAATTGACTCATTTAATGGTCTTTTATCCATGGAAATGACATAGATATTTTTAAAATAAAATAAAGTGACACGAAAGTGACCAAATATCCCCCTCTTATTTCTTATAAGTATAATAGTTTTAATATATTGATAAACATGATAAAACTATGATAATAAATAGTACTTATAAATATAATGAAATTATCTACATCATGTTAATTTATTTATAATTTTTAGATATTAAATAATTACCTTAAAGGCTTATACAATGAAGATTCCAAAATTATTTAGTTGGCAAAAAATACATAAAATAATTTCAATTAAAATTATAATAACCATAAAAAGACTATAAAACTTGAAAAAAATTTATTAGTATAGTATATATCGACAATATTGATCCTTGTCTCAAGTTATTGACTATTTGGATCAATATATAAATGATTGTGACACTTATAGTATATAATTTAAAATAATGTTAAATTTGTCACATTCATGTTTTAATAAATATTACATTTTTAATGTTTAATTTTCAAAAAGATATATTCTACTATAAGTATTGTTACAAAATATATAGGATTTATCTTCATAATAATATTTTATTTTTAATTTTTTCCCAAAAATAAATATATTAAATAATTACACAAAACTGATGTAGTAATTATTTTATTAATGGAAATATCAAATTAATGTTATTAAAAATACTAAAATAAATATGATTTGAATAATTAATATATCCAAATAAATTTCTAGATTACCTTTACCCATTAAAAATATAATAAAATATTTTGTTCAAGGTTAACATCTTATCTTGATATTTGTGTAAAATCTATTAAATAAGTGGTGTCAAAATTGACAGTATTGATATTTTGTCAAAATAATGTTTATTAAATTATTTAAAAATCATAAAATATTATTTAAAAAATAAAATAATTATGGTTTACTCTAAAATGTTCAATATTTTTCATTTATGGTCTTATTGATATAGAATAAGTAGAAATTACCCAATTTTAATATTGAACAATTTGTTTTCATAGTTAATATTATAAGAAAATAATTAAGTGTAAAATAAAATGATAAGGTTTAAAATGAAATCAAAACTAGACTAAATTTTTTTATGATGATACTAAAACCTTATCACGTCTCATATTTGAAATATGGGCTTTTTTAAGGTATTTGTATGTGGTTTGAGTTTATTGTAAGTTAATATTTTTGGAGTTTCCAAAAGTCCCCCTCAACTCAACTATAAAGGGAACCTCCTCCCTCACCTCTTCACTTCATATTGAGTCTTCAAGCTCAGTAATACACTACCCATTTCACTTAACAACATCCATAATAGTATTATATAAGTTTTTTTCTTCTCAAAATAACAACTCCAGTGCTTTAAGGGAAGATCTAGAGGGAGCACGTCGAAGAAGAGGTAATCACCTCTATAGATTCCATAAAATTATTACTTCTTCTAGTTCCTCTTCATGAATTTTGTACATTATAAATTAATAAATACAGAATCAATTATATACTGATATGTTATTATAATAATGTAATAACCATATTCCACCATCTATCCATCCTACAAAAAATGAAATCACTACACATGCATACGTATGACTTACTGTTTCCATGACGTGGCGTAATATGTTTTTCACCACCACCTTACTTATATGGATATAATTATGGATATAATAACTATATATGATTATTATAACATTATTTTGATTCTTGAACCACATATATACATTTTAATTCCATATCATTTCACAATTTTTGCAATGATATCATCGCTCGTGCGTACAAACGACCTGACGTCTCTATGATGTGATGAGATTCATTATACAATATATCCATTAAATAATTATTATATAAATTTAAAAAATGAATAAATATGGTATATATTAGGTTCATATAATTTTTAATTATTTAAATATGACTTAATAAGGATAATAGTAACTTATTCGACAAAACATGCATAAGAACATAAAGCAGTTAATACCCAAATAACGAGTAACAATGAAATGTTACTACTAAATAGATGATAATATGATAATATATGATATAAAAAATTAAATTTATTCTATAATAAATCAATTTAATTATTTAAATAATTATAACATATGTTCAAATTCATACAAAGTATATTGGACCTAAGGTAATGGATTATTTTGTTTCACTTTTATTTTTGTGGGACATATGCCTTATACACCACCTATTTATTTTGAGTTGAATTTATACTGACCCTGAATGTTTTTATAATTATTACTATGAAGTTTATAGTATTAATATATATTTATTTATTCTATGAGTCGTACAATTCAACTAATTATAAATTGGTGAGGGATAATTTTAAAATCTCATTTTTATCTGAGATTTTTTATACATATGTACTTACTAGAGTATATTTATCATCCATGTCCATGTCTTATACATATGTATTATAAATATTATTTATTTTGTTATAGTATTCATTAAATTAAATTTTACACATTGGTAAAAAAATTCAAAATAGTATGGAATAAATATTTTCCCGTTTTTTGATACGAGGTACTTTTTTACTTTCTGGCCGAAGTACGAGAAGAATATTCTCTTTTAACTTATGCAGTTTGGACAGTTTTTTACATTTTCATACTACTTTATTTTCATGAAGTATACTTTACAATATCTCAAGTTTATTTTCAAAGACAATAATTTCTTTTAAAATTTCATGGCATTTTGGGAAAATAAAAATTTTTTGAATAAGAAATGATATTTTCATAAAGAATTAATTTCTAGTGTTTGATCAAAAAAAATTCCCATCTAAGATGACATACTTTAAATAGGGTTATGTTTCTATAAATATTGTCACTATGATTTTATTGTTTTTATGATGTAATTATATTTATGAAATCTATTTTTTATATATATTTTTTATGGAATGATGTTTTATAGACACATTTTATTTCTTGGGTTATTCTAAGATGAATGATTTATGATTTTGTTGAACACATAATAATGATTTAATTATGAGGTGGGTGGGACCCATATGTCACTCCAATTCATTGGATAAATATTTATATCTCATGAGATAGACATGGATGAAATGGAATGTAAATTCTTTATATTAATACAGGGCTAGAAGGGCATGTAAGTCTGGTTTAGTAATACATGGATGGAACAAAAACTGAACATGATTCAGTATAGGACTTTTCCCACTATGATGGTAATGGAAATGATCCTTTCTTAATATTTAAATTATATTCAATGATTATGTTTTTTCCACAATTCTATGTTTTCTTCCAACTCAATTTTCTCACAGTTCACGATTCCTTTATGATTTATGCCCTATGAACTACCAAATTTTTTTTAAAAACACATGATTTTGATATATGTTATATGTGGAATGGTATTCAAATTTTTTTTTCACATTTTTACATTCTTACATTCTTGTTATATTGGATATTTTCCTTGTTTAACATACTGAGCATTTAAGCTTTCCCTTTTATGATTTCTTTTCCCCATGAAATAAATAAAGGGTTTATGTTGGAAAACTAAAGGGGAATATCTTTATGGGAGATGTTGAAGATAATCTACCAAATTAAGAGAATGTGTTCCCTATTTTCAAAGACACTAAGATAATACAGTCATTGGGTGCCTGTTTGTGTTATGTATTAATTACTCTAACAAATTAATGTAATATCCATGTATATCAGGATATGTTCTTCACAAAACCCTTCACACCATGATAAAAACAACCACTTTGTGATTACAATTTCCACTAAAAACATGATCTATAAATCTCATGGCCTACACCCCAGTTTTTCATGTAATTATATACCATTACACAATATCCCAGATAATATATCTAGGATTGATAGACCCTTTCATGTCACGACTCACCTATCATTGTCAAAATCACATCACTAGAAGCCCCTCTCTATGTCCAACCTTCACCTGAAACTTCCAAAATCAAATTGAAGTAAATTATTTTTCAAATAAGTTTTCTTCCATTATATTAGAGGCCTCTGAAATGATTTTATTCATTCATAATAGTTAATAAACACAGAAGTAAATAACATTCACCAAACCCAATAACTCTCTTAGTGATACCTCTCAAATAATGAAAATTTCATCACCAAAACCGAGAATAACACAAGAAATATTAATTAAAAAAATCAATAGAAATAAATCATATCAATTAATTCAACACATAATTAAACATCCATGTATCATAGAAAAACAAGGTTCAAAATTTTTAGGATACTCAATATGCATCTATGAATCACATTCCCATGAAAAATATTTTATATTGGAATGCTTCCAAAAAACATGAGCTAAGTGAAGAGAGTGTCTACATAGAACTTTTCACCCATGATCTTGAATCTCAACCGACTTCTCCATATTAATCATGTCATCCTATACTACCAATTATCCCCATTCAATTAAGTGGTAGACATTGTGAAGATATATATGAATCTAAGACACATAATAGACATACTAGATCTAATCCTGCAATGGGGGAATCACTAACCGATATTCCACCTCATTGATACACCCTAATAAAACAAAAGGTCTAATAAAGTAGAAATAATTATTTCTCCACAAACTGAAAATCCATTTTCTATGATTTCGGTAAATTATCAAAAAAAACATGATATTTGACCAAAAACTCTCGAGGTATCCTCCTCTAATATATATAAGACTTATGAAATTCTGATTATACCAATATTACCTACCAAATAATATGAATCTTATTGGTCATTCTCTACACAATATTCTAAGGACCTCTGACTCTCCACCCTCAGTCACACACAACGTAGATTTTTAAGGTCACCCATAGAATAACCTGAATATATCCTTGAAAATGGATGAGTGGTATATATTTTTATACGAAACCTATAGCATAGGTTTTTTATTCACCCAAAATCCACAAAAACCAAAGACACGTGCATTGGAATATCTTTCAATGTCTGAAAGGTTCACTCCATCTGATTATCCATATAGGGTTGGAATGTTGTGCTAAGCTATAGCTGATATTACAAGGTACAATGATGGATTCCCTTGGACCATTGGGGTAACTGGGGGTCATGATCATAGTAAATTTTTCCCAATACCACTTTAAGCATCACTATATCATCGACAAACCTCCTTGCAAAAACATTTAGAACACTAAATTCCTTGATCAGTAATAAATTATCCAACTTCATCAATCAATCATTGAACACCCAAATAGCATTGCATTCTTCATTCTATTGATATAAGCATGTGATTAAATACATTTAAATTTTCCCCCACATCTACTCGGCAACCTGAAATGGTTGAAAATACCTTCAAGGACCTTATGTTCTACCTTCACATTGTGATAGACCAAGCATCCCAAAAAACCCCACCATCGACCAATTTATCACTAACCACCAAAATTGTCTCGTCAAGGCATGATACATCTTGGATATACTAGTATGCACTACTAAATATGAGAAATGGAAATCATGATGAACATATTCAAATATTTTTAATGTAACAAAAAATATCTCTTGAAATAGAATTTTATGTTATTCATCTTCTTACCACCCCTTAGGAGTATCACTATAAAATATTTAGTCCCATATCACCTCTACATATGATTATCTCCATTGAGACTCCTTACCCTATGATTGAAAGGATGAATAAACCATAATATTGAATAAGAAAACTCTACTACCAACCACATCTATATAAAAACACATTTCAACATGCTCCTCCATCACCCTCCAAGCGTCACTGAAATCTTGAACAACATTTATTCACAAAATTATATTCAGTTAATTAGAAACTACATTTACTTTAACCAATATAATAGAGATCTAAAACTCATAGTCCTATTAGAACCCCATCCACATAAATTGATTCAAATTCAAACTCTACTGAGAGAAGATATACCTCAATTTATTATTATACATGAAGACTATAAAGAATTAACCAATGAGGTAATGTATCCCTAGATTCGGTGAAAACACCACTGCATAAAATGTGAGATCATGGGTATAATATTTATGATCATGGGGATGTAAATACCTAAACCCATATAAGGTCACTTAACTCTACTGTATCAATATTCATCCCTAATTAAGGCGATAAGTTTCAAATAAAACATTAACATAAATCATTATTAACATAACTAAAGGAAAATATCACCAATCAAATTCATATTTTGGAAGTCAAAAGCCTCATAAAATTTCTCTTTCCATTCAAAATCTTGTTTATTCCTATTCAAGGATATTTATGGGTCCAACATATTTGTTAAATTGAACACGAACCATTAATAATAGATTATGAGACCAAGAAAACTATAAACCTCCACAATATTCTTAGGTTCTATCCAAGAAATAGACACCTTGATCTTTGAAAAATCAAATAATATTCCCAATTTAGACACCAAATTACTAAAAAAAATACCTCAAAATTCCAAAATTTACACTTAAACAAATTTCTATAGAGCTAATGGTGCCAAAGGACTGGTAAAATAGCCCTATGGTTCTCAGTATGATCCTTCTCCAACATTGAGTGAACAAGTATTTCATCGATGAACATGATTGTGAACTAAATTATAATATCATGAAATATGGATTTCATGAGTCCCATGAAATTAACTGAGTTCTCTATTACACCGAATGGCATAAATATGAATTCTAGTTTCCCATAATGGCACTCAAATGTAGACTTTTGGATATCCTCATTTCACCTTCATTTGATTTTGTCCATACCATAGGTTAGCCATAAAAAACAACCATATCCCTTTAAATGATTGAAAAAATCATATATCATTTGGAGTAGTTTATGGATTCATGATCATGTACATATCTATCCACTTGTAGTCTATGCACAACCTCATACTTCTATCCACCTTCTTGGTGATCCAAACAAGATCACCCCATAATGACACATTTGGTTGAATAAAACCCCTATTCATTAAATTAACGATCTAAATCTTCATCTCTTATAATTTTAACGGTTACATCCAATAATGATCCATCAAAATTGGAGAGGCACTATTCTATAGTTGTAACCCAAACATGATATCACAACAAGGAGTAGTGTCAAAACCACTTGATGAAAAAAATTCAAAAACTATTTTATGACTCTAGGAAACTCAACTATCAGTGCATTTACTAAACCCATAGACATATTGTATTGTTATGAAAAAATAGGACCCAAATAACTATAGGTCAGCTAATGATCTCTCTCACAAATGAGTACCACGTAAGGGACTTCCACATAAAAGAATGTGACCCTCATCCCAAACCACTCTGTGAATTCATGAATGGAATAAAACCAATCCATATCAAGAATAACATCATATAGATATAACTAAAATATGAATAAATCCCCCAGTACTTGACACTTCTTCGTAATGAGCTCTTGATCTTGACACACATCAAGAAAACTCCACTAACCTCTAATTCCCACAATAGAAACCATGGGCTCTAGAATAATCTCGACCTTAAGTCCAAAGAATTAGAAAAAGGAGGGTAAAATGATGTAATGTAATTATTTAAAATAAAATAAAGTGAATCATATGGTGGGAGATATGTATATAGTACCTCGAAAAATCTCAGGCACATCTTGCACTGGCATCTCACTAGCATGAACTTACCTTTCCCAACTCCTCTACCTCAATGGACTTATGAAAACCACCTTGAACACCCTGATTATACCTATGTACTGGAGGCTTGAGGATATATCATTTAACCCCTCTTACTATTTGATCTTCCCTAAATAGTGGGAAACTATTTATATCCTCAATACTAATAAGATCATTAATGAAACTGTCACCGAGGATAAAACTGAAACAACCCACCTACACTATGATGGCTACTAAGAACGGTTGAAAACTAGACTTTAAAATGACAACAACCTCTATATGTGAATTATATAAGAGCCTAATTTATAGTAGATTCATGAGAGATACATGATCCAGATAAGTAGGGGGAAACTATTAAGGGATCCTCCATGCCATTCATAACCTCAATGACCCCGACACCTGATACATATCCTATATAACTTAGATCCTCATGGAGAACCAATGATTCCCCTCATGATATATAATATAGTTTCAATGCATCCTCTAGAACAATTAAACCTTTTTCTTCAACTCCTTATGCCTAGTAAATATAAACATAGTAACTACATACTAGATTTCTAGGTACAAGGCCTCCCCCAAAATACTACCATTGGGCCTCCTCATCAAGAAAAAGATTAGGAGTAGTGTAAATAAGATAATTTTTTTTGATCTTAATCTATTTTACACTCATGTTGTATTACTAAATAAAGATAATAACCAAAATCTTCATTTACCTCATCAGCAATAAGAAAAAAGCAATAGGAAACTTCCTTTATTCTCTTTCATAGAAATATTTAACTCATTGTGATCTACATGGAATAATATTTACCACTAGGGAAAAACTCCCCCCATCTTACTAACATCCAATGAATATCAATATTATATCTTAGAATGGAGCAAAATAACATAGATATGTTGTCTCTCTACCCACTGTTCTATCTCCAAATTGGATACCTTCCCCCTCATACTTTTCTAACCCCAGATGATGAAACTCACAAAAAATAATCTAATAAGACTCATCCTCTATAGGTGGGAAAACACCCTAATGGTAAACCAGATATTCCTATCACACCTTTCTAATATGGAAAACATACAGATGATGACTAGGATCTATATGAAAATCACAGATAACTCTTAATACCAGTAGTATGGAGTTCACCAAAAATAATTTTAATTAGATTTATTTTTAATTTGGAGAAAATTACCCCAATTTAAATGATAATAATGCATGTATGTATCCTAGTTATATACCATGAAATTTGTATTACATACCTAAGTGTTTTACTTATTTTTAGTTTCATTGTGTTAGATTAAAAGGGTTTCTAATCTCTTGTATCTTACACCATCTATTATTTATATCACACACTAGATTGGACTATAATTGTTTTCCTACCTAATACACAAATCCAAAATAATTTCTATCTACATTATGAATCCAAAATTCCATATATAGCTTTAATACCACTTTTTCAAGACACACCCTCATTATCAACCCCACATGGGCTTGTAGTGAATATGAGAGTGACCCTTTTAAGCGCTCCCCAAATTGGCCATAGGTTGGAAACTATAACTGAGGGTATAAAACATATAAATGTGCATAATTACCCTAAAAATGATAAGAATATATAAATAAAACCACCAATCAACACTATAATATATAATAAAAATTATGTCCCATAATACATGTAATTTCATATAAATTAAAGTATCCAAAATAAAATACAATGAAAAGAAATTCTAAAGGCATTGAATCTAATAACAGCTCCAAGCCATGGGCTAGTAATGTCTATAATGATCAATAAATACCTCATGGAATCATGAAAATAGATTTATATATTTCTGATACCATCCAAATGAGAATTAGAAAAACTACAAGGTAAGAGATACCCAAAACATGGGTAATATTTCCTCCATAAAGAAAATGAAGGGAACATGCAAAAAATCATGATCAAGTAAACCACTAAATGGAATGGTATCTTATGACCATTGGTGGGTCATAAGAATGGGTCATGATATGTGAATGGCCTACTTCAAAACATGTGTATCCCTTGGAAAATTCTCTTATCTTTTCGAAGTAAACCAAGACAATTTCGGATCATGTGAAGGCTTCCATGTGAACCACCTTGTGTTAGAAGACTTTTCAATATAAATATTCCTAAAATTAATCCATAAATCTTAAAAAATAAAGGATAATAACATGAAAATTTGTAATCCATTCATATTTGTTGAAATTAAAATGATATTCGCTAAATTTTTCAAGACAAAAAAGTCTCGTGTGAAATGACCACCTCACCTCTCAAGAGCCCACTAACTTGTCACATTCATCATAAAAAAGGTTTCAGACATGTCTATTTGACTCAACATTTCAATGACTGGATGCATGGAACAAAAAAATAGTTTTCCATTACAATGCTTGTGCATCACCACTATACCCCTTGTTGGTCATGCAATGCATCACCGATGGGGAGAGTGATTTTCCTTAACAACATTCACACAAATTCGTGAGATCCCCAACCATGGTAAATTAAAGAATTAAAAAAATGGGAAAAATAAAGTATCCTCCAGTGGAGTAAGGATACGTTGAAAATCATGTGAAAGTTTTTATATTTATTGGGATATCACCATTGATCACGTGACCCCCCTGAAAATCCAAAATTTTATTTCAAAAATTTTAGAACAAGGCATCTCAGATCACAAGAAAGCCTTTCAACAGGTGTCCTGGTCTCATAAAGGCCCCAGTATATGTTGACCAGACCTTGTAAAAGACTCTATTAATAACAAAAAATTCAGGAAACATCCTTTTTATTAGCCTAGGTCTAATGAAAGAGGATATGATGGAACATTATCTCGATCATTGATCATTATGCGATGCACCCCCTTGAATTACCCACAGTAGGATCAGGAATTGCATGTAACAGAAAGGCCCTCCACTAACTCCATCCCAAATATATGAGTTACAAATCACATGAGGTATCATATAACCATGGAGGTGATTAAAATAAATCCCCTACCCCTTTCCAAAAAGAACACATGAATTAGGGCATCTATAACTGATCACATATGTAGAAAACTTCTCAGAGCAGTCCATCATGCATTCACAAAATTTTTCCAACATGTGAAATTTGGGGAATGACCTAAGGGTTCACTATGCATGTATCGACACTTCACATTGTTACTCAAGATCACATAAAATACTTATGGCATATCAATCGAGTTATGTGAAAGAGGTACTGCATACCAATTAGATCATCTGAAACGTAAACAAGATAAAACAAGACAAGACTAAGGGACATATGAAATAAATGGTGGAATAAACACTAAAAGATGAAAAACTCATGAAAAGATAGATAATTTGATCCTCATGCACATCCCAAGACCAATCTAGGTCATGTGACTGCATTGGTACATCTCTCCCAAATAATGTGATGCTACCTAGATATTCCATATGTATAATTAGATTTCCCATGAACATTTTGAGAAAGTATAATGATTCCCATAGAGCATGACACCTAAGTATCATGAAGTATTCTGGGCCCACTCACAAAACCTTGAGATGGCATCTAGACATGTCTCCTAGAATCATCCAGTGACACCAGGACATGACAGCTAGTTTTCGCAATTCCATGAGGATATGAAAACTGATTCTTGCAATGTCACTAGGGTGTTCTAGACATGATCATTCAACACCCTCTAGACGTCATAGTAGTACATGTCAACCAATTATTTTGATGTCATTAGAACATGTCAGTTATGTTAAGATACACCCTTCAAACATGTCATCCTTGATCATGTTTCACCCTCCAGATATATCTATCGGGGAATGTCAATAATTCGTTTTACATATCAAAAAATAAGGAGGATAAGTCATCATAATAATGTTAAATCCCCCAAACAAGAAAACATATATCATTTAATGAAATTCATACACTCAATTAATGTTATGTGATGTCCTCCAAAAATATTTACTAAATAATGTGATTGTCCATGTACATGCCTGTTATGCATCAAGGACATGTACAGACACCCTCAAGCATGTCAAGATGAAAATAAAGTAGGTTAGGCAGGCAACTAGGCCATGTCAAGTAGGTGTCTAGGGACATGATAATCTTGTATAGTGTGAAAATAAGGGTTATCCCATTATGTACACCCTGATCAATTAAACTACAATGTCTCTTATTCATTCTATAACCATGATATGTAATATTCCTTCCAAAGGACTGAGATCAAAAAGGTATCAATGTCGATGTAAGTCACCACATGTCTCTAATATTCCAACCATTGGGACGTAGTATCTATCATGACCTGATCATTCCTACTCATCCATTAGTGGACTGATAAGTTAATGAACTATGAGAACTATGATTCCTTCTAAAACAATATTACATAGGATTCCATCCAAATACTCAATCTTCGTATTAAACTTCAAAGGGGTTGTCCCATCACATAAGTCTCGTATCCATATGTAGTGAGATTGATTACTTGTTATCCCTTGTTTCTCACATTGATCATGGAAAATATGGGCATTGGAAGTTGTAATTATCATTTTATTCACAAAACTAATCTCCACCATCAACTGAAACCACATTTTGTAGGAATCCCTTAGTGGGATGATATGACTACCCAAATATAAGGGAATCCACCTCAAGGAAGTCCCAAGGGCATGACTAAACTGAGATAAATATGATTCCAATTATAACTAGGATATATAGGGATCCTCCTTGAGTTTTGATCTCAAATACACGATTCCTAAGTTCCCTCACACAAGTCCATTACATATAACATTAAGCTGCATAGTTTTAACAAACTACATGGGTTTGGATTCCTTTTATAAATATGATATGTAGGGTTCCTCATTAGAGCTCAATCCCATCCTTGAAATATTAATAACCTCCTTGGATGATGATAAATTTTTGATTAACCATTTTTTTGGATTCAACATATAAGAATCTATCGATTAAGGTGAGTTATATGAAGAACCTCATATACAAACAAATAGACTTGTCAATAGGCTCCCCTTCACATGTAGAGGGATTCGAAACCTAATTATTTTGATAGGGTAACGAGTAATTTATTAGGATTAATAAGACATTCATGAACAAATATTAAATTTTTAAGATAATTTTGTTGTATTAAACAAATCCCCCCCAATGGTTTTATATGCCCAACCACTCATCCTCTCGACCGATGTGAGTTCCTCAGGTCAATTGGGTATGAAACACCAACTAACCACCTAGCTTTGGAAAGATGTTTTGTACCTAGCTATAGATATGGGGACTATTGGGATTTTCTATAAAGAGTTTTAATTGTGAACCCAATGAGAATGATTTACAAAACATTGGACCTCCCATAGTCAACTGTCAGTCCAAACTGATTCAATTGTATATTTCTTGATGGAATGGGAATGGTGAACCCAACATGAATCTTTCAAATAATAGAATGATCAGTTTACCATGAATCATGGACAATTCGATTTCATATTATATACACACAAAAACGGGGGTTCCTGTCATAAATCTCATAGATGAATCTGGTGTACTCTTAAAATAATTCCATCCTCGCTTCGGAAATTTGAAATGATCATAATGGATTAATCATGAGTGAGAAATGACAATTATATTACCCATGAATAACTGATTGAGCACATATGATGCCTAGGATGATGGAGCAATCAGTGACTTTATTACTTGTTATCAAATTTACTACATATACTACTCTCAAAAACAACATCTATCCCAATATCATATCTTCATCCAATGATCATTATGTAAAATCAACTGAAACTGAAACCCATGGGGGACTCAGAATGACCATACCACCCCCCCCCCGACACCTTCACTATAGGTTGGAGAATGCGATGGTCGAGAAATACCATCAACATGATATTATCCAAACCCTTGAGCCTATCCGTGAGGGTCTCTAAGTGATGAAACTGATGATTATGCATTATTCAAAGAACAATGTAGTAAATCTAGTGTCACTCATTTCCACATCCAACACTTTTTATGCTTATCCCAAGAGCACAAAAACCACCACCTTTAGTATATGATGAAGGTGTACTATGGAGTCAACTATGGTTCCCTTACAATTAAGGGGACACTGAGGAGGGATCCTATTAACTAACATCACCAAACCACCCCACTAGTACCTTTTCAGTTTCCTGTTGAGTGTACCACCTAATACACTACCACCTATGATACCCATGAACGAGAAACAAGGAAGACGCATTTGGCATGAAATGCTATGGATAATCGTGAGGGGGCCCAAATACCCACTCCTGATGACAATATCTATAGGATTATATTGGTAAAAACTAGTGAGTGGGCTCATATCCCTACTCACTCAGAATAATTATATGGGAATATTTTCATAGTAAGCATGGCAGAAGCACATATTCCTACCCACATACATGATGTGTATTGATATATTCGGATGGAATAAGGAGTACATAAGTTGCCTCATATCCCTACTTAAATTATTGATATCTACCCATTTATAATGAAGCTAGAAAATTAATAGGATCACATTATTGATAACACTTTTCTAAAGTGACATTAAATTTTAGAAATGACTAATGAACTCCTCCGACATATTTCAGAACTAGTACAGATACTGGGACACGTCTATATTCTAATCCCCACATCTAGGGCAGTACAACACTCTGACCAGTGTGAACAATTGGTTTCTCTAGATAAAGGACACATTCTTTCTCATATTTAAGTGAATTATTATCATATTCCAGTAAAGGGAGAGGCACCATAATAGGTTTATATTCTCGTTCCAACTAATGGACACCAAGTGAGAGTGGAACATGCTTTGAGACAGGGGCACATTCTTATCAAAATGACCATCAGATTATTCCAAACAGGAAAGATCAAGATCATATCCCCATTTAAAATGGGGATCACCATCTTAGATCATAAAATACCCTGGGATATGATCATTTTTTTAATAAAATACTGGATACATACTCCAAAGGCTTAGGATCAAGACTATATCCCCATTCTTCTTGTAGACCAGATGGTGAGAGTGACACACCCCTTGAGACAAGTGAATATTTTTGTTAGTGAAGCATCTTGGAAAATTATAGTAGCTCATTGAATCCAAAATCATATTCTTACTTCCTCTAAGGAATGGCTGCATCAGTATCCTTTCGAGGATATATATGTGGAGTCTCATATCCATTTTCCCATTTCAGATGTCCATTAGTATATTCTGACAGGGAATACAAATTCGAACTATGATCAAATTCATGTTCCAGTTAGGTATTACTGAGTGAGAGATGAAAATTCCTTTGTAAAAACTCATATTCCTATTGAAAAAGAATAATGTCATACTCCAAAAGATTATTATAGGGCTCATATGCATATTCTAGATGAGTCTTACCAAGTGAGAGTGGAACTTGCCTAAAGGAAGGCTCATAATCCTTCAAATGATGATGAAGAAAAATGTTATATTCCAGTAGCTCTTAGAAGTGGAATCATACTCCAATAGAACAAAATGGTTATCAATGTATTCTGAAGACTTCATACAGTAGGCTCATATCCCAACACAATTTTAAAAGGTAGGTAGGCCTATTCTGGCCACAAAACAAAATTTTTCTCATATAACTAATATTTTCAATATCAGTTCCCTTAAGTTTGTTTGAGACATTTTCTTAACACCCCAAGGGTCTGTTGACTCATCAAAGTAGAGGGTGATCATTACCATGATAGTCTTCCATATGGTAGTGTGGATATGGATTGTAGGGACTCTAACCCTGACATCAGTCATGGTCAATGGTGAAATCTTCCATGGACAAGGAAGTCCTTCCCTTTCCTATAAAAATCTATATAGAGGGGTGTTTAAAACACATATTCCTAAATTTTGAGAGGTTATAGAAACAATGAGTTCAATTGAATATATTTCCCCATCAACTACCAGCAACACTTCACTGTAGTCAGCAAGATACCGTAAGAAGCAACTTCATTGGTTTGACCAAGTAAAGGCATGTAAGTCTGATGAAGATAAAGTTAACATTAATATAAAGAGAGATTTAGTTTGAATGACCTCCACAACATGTTATGTCTACATTCTACATCTGATTATGAGATCCAAAATGAGCTAGAAAAGAAGATAATTCCTTATAATCACCAAAATATGTGGTTTTTTCATTAACAATTAAGGCTAGACACCTCCCTTATATGAGATATGAGGGTCACCATTAATCCATCAAGATATTCTGTTTTCATATTGACCTAGCTTCTATCTCCATGTACTAATACCCAAAATAAAAAAAGAACCTCGCCAATATTCAACATGCTTTCCTCTATTGCATCCGAAATCTTTGTCAACTGATGGATGAATCCTCATCAGGAATCCTTATTCGAGGATGGGGAATGTATGGAATATTACACATTTTTTCACCCCTAGAAAAATTGGAGTACCTAGATATAAAAGAATGTATTATCATAGACTCGGATGAAATCAAGGGACCAGGTAATGTATGATCCAGTCGGTCACGTCAACCAAAATTCCCCACTTTAATAATGAAAAGATATCATGAATTGAGGGAGATGATAGCCAAATTATCTTCCAAATGGTCCCCTAGAAATAATGGTAACAAATTAAAAACATGGAATCCAATGTTACAATCAACCAAAAAACTTATTATAAAGAATAACTCAATTCATTGGTTTTTTTAGAACCAAGCTAATACATGAGAAAAATTAAGCCATATAAAATTGGTCGTAGTAAAAACTTATATAATAGCCATTCAGGATTGAACCCATCCCCCTAGATTGGGGGAATAACTACCATCATTTCCACCACGTAGATCATAAATCCCTGAGAGGATTCATGAAATGTTGGAAGTAGATACAAACAATCCCCAACACACTTTGTTGGGTCAATTTTTATTTCAATCTTTATTTTCAGGTTCATCACCTCCTTAGAGGGTCTGAGGGAAATCAATGGACATTCCAGATCAACTCCATCCCACGTGGATGGGGGAATTTATATCTCAATGTCCATCCCATGAATCATCAAATCGTTGAAAATAAGGATTGAATCCTCGAAAAAAGGATAATCTAATGCCAATTTTGACCATAGGTAGTCCTCATCCCCTGGGGCTTGGGGAATTTTATTCAATTTTATCATCATAGATGGAATCAATCTTCTCATGGAC
Organism: Viscum album; assembly: GCA_963277665.1. Classification (NCBI taxonomy): domain Eukaryota; kingdom Viridiplantae; phylum Streptophyta; class Magnoliopsida; order Santalales; family Viscaceae; genus Viscum; species Viscum album. Next base: position 1,327,549,894 of record OY728165.1, on the reverse strand, counting down.
AGGAGTTAAATATGAATGGTCAACATCCCATATATTCCATCAACCACAAGATAGAACTATATTATTTAGGGCATGTTCGGAAAACATGATGGGAAACTCACTCATGGTCATTGTTCATAGACCAATATTAAAGTAATGCTTCCAGAATGAAATCAAATACCACTAGATTCACACAAAAAATAGACCACATTGGAAAAGGGTTCAAGAAAAAATACTAATATAGGCTTTTCAGCATCATCCTATTGCATTCAGAACAATGGGAAAACTACCATTTCGAAAAATACCTTGATTAATGTTTTCACTGTCAACACAACAGATAATACGGATCACTATCTTGATGTGGATGGATGAAATATAAAAAATATACCCTAAGATTGCAATCTAGATACACTTGTTGAGGCTCCAAATACCTAGAACTAGAAGTGGTTCCAATATATGGAATCAATGATTACAAATTTTCCACCTATATGGTGGAACACTGTAAAATAAAATGGGATTGGTGTGGGTACAACCCAGTCATTTCCCAAAATAACTAAAATTAGTTCCACTGAGGAATAATTTTCAGTATATGAGAATCTGTTACAAACTCTCAAAAAAATCAATGAGGATATAATAAAGGTAATTATTACAACTAGGTATTGTCTTCAAGAAGATAAAAACATTCCTCCCCCATACATTGGAAATGTAGCATCTCAATCCAAGTTCCACTAAAATATTTTCCAAGATAGTGGGGCATAAGACCTTAAGTGTGTCTTCCTAAACACCAGGTCATGCCAACTAGAGGTGAGGGTATAGGGTGTGTTTAAGGGGATATTGTACCCTCATAGACCATAGTTCATATAGAAAAATAAATATATAATAAATAAAGGAATTATATTCAAGAAACATCATAAAAATCAGAATAATAATAAACCATGCAAGAGAAATAAGCAACTAGATGAAGCTAGATAAACCATAATAGATACAAAATGAAGATCATTTTCATGATGCTATACAAAATGAGAGTACAAAATAGATAGGGTTTGTAGGTATATACTACATTATAGAAAAATATAAAAAAATGAAAATTTTCTACTATAATTATTTCAAGAATAGGCTTGGTCCTCTACCCCATGCTCTAACCAAGATGAACAGTCAAGCATTAGAACCCACATGCTTCTTTTTATTAACATATAAAATCATTATGTTTTATTATGAACCAAAATAAACCCAAGAAGGGTGTGGTATACAATCTCAATATTCCTTCACCCATGATTTCTTGGTCTATCCATTTCATGTAGTTAATATATGTGCAGTGTTTTGTATAAAATAATTGTAGGGATATCAAAAATTAAACAGACAACTACTTTTGATCAGGTCCCTAAAAGGGAACCCTCCTAATTCTACCTTCATTGTCCAATGTTAGATATATGGTATTGGATACCTATATGATGGATATGATAATTACCCAGTCAATCATAAAAAATCAACCAATGTATTTTGATTCCAATATTGTGCTTCAGCTTGGTGATTACATTTCCATAACATCATACATGTATGATCATAATATAAATAAGACACATCACATATAGAATAAGAAATAAATATTTCAATTATAGGATGGTTTTCCAATCTTGTTCAAGGAAATATATAAATAATACCATGTGTTGTTATAGGCAGTTTTGGTGGGCACAACCAAAGGAGGGGATAAAGATAATGAGAACGATCCTATGGTTTGTTTTCACCATAAGGTGTAACGACCCGAAATTTTGAATAAATATTGTTTCCTAATTTTGTGTGTTATATTTTTTTTATACTCAAAAAAACTGTTTCATTTGATAACATGAGTATAATTAAAATGAGACCATTGGTTTTTGACTGTTATATGACCATTGGTCAATATGACCGCTGGAAACTAAATGTATCGATTATTGTCTCTAAATTCAAGTAATCTTTGTTAATTAATATAGAAAGAAGATTTGATGGCCTCACCCAATAGTCTTGGACCGATCGAATCCCATCTAACAGAACTTGGGAAAAAGGTAGCACCACTGGGCTTTGCTCTAGACCAAACCCAAGGCGAACTTCATCGTGTGAATCTAGAACGGAACCGCCTTCGCGAGAAGTTCAAACTGATAGAAATTACTAATCGTGCAATGTTGGCTGAGCTTCCCTCAGATTCTCTAACCTTAGCACACCTTACACTTAGGTCATATGCTGGGGTTATAAGGGGCTATGTAAGGAGACCGTAACTACCTTATGTAATCCTTTGTTTTAAATCAAAATTTTGATTTCTTCTTATGATGATGTTTATTAATTTTCAAATGTCCGGATAAATATAGTATGCATATTTTTGGTGAATTTTAGAGAAAGGATACTTTGAAAAATGTTTATGTAAACCTTAAATAATAAAAAATGTGTAATGATTTTCAAAAAATGGTCTTCTACAATTATGTTCAGTTCGAAATTTAGAGCCTAATAAGATCAACTTAATTTTTGACGAATAGTAAATTATGAATAGTGATTTGAAGCTTAGGATTAGTAATGTGAACAAATGGATTAGTAATCTCACTTAAACAAAGTCTTAATATAATCTAGGCACCTTGATTAAGTAATGTGATTCAATAAAATAGGTAAATAAATATTTCAGAAATTATTAGTCAAGTATTAGTTTTTTTCAGGGGAATAGTGTTTTTTAATTAAAAATTAAATTAATAATATTTAGAAAATTATTTTTATAAAATGGATTTCATTTTTGAACTCAGAGCATTGATATTATGTTAAGGTAATTTTTAGGGATTTTTCTGAAAAAAATGAATTTTTAGTGAATAGTGTATTTATTTAAAAATTAAATTAAAAATATTTAAAAAATTATTTTTATAAAATGGAGTTCATTTTTGAAATCATAGCATTGATATTTGGTTAAGGTGAAATTTTGGGATTTTTCTGAGAAAGTTGAATTTTCAGTGAATAGTAAAAATACAGTTTTAGGGTTTCGGTATGTTTAATGACATCATAACTGTTTCATGATGATGTCATGAGATATTTTAAGGGTTTTCCAACCAAAGGTGATGAATTATTTTATGGGGCCCCCTTGTGGCCTAACTCCATGGGAAATACCATTGGAGAGCCCATGGTTTTGAGAAAACCACTTATGAGGTGTTCCTAGGCCATTAATGCCTTATCCCCTCACTTTCCCTATAAATACAAAGCCATAATTTCGACTTCAAAATCATCCTCAACGAAGTTCTGATCTCCTTACCTCCCAAGGAGTTCTCCCAAGGTGCCACAAAGCCCTCAAGGTACCAACCTTTGAATTTTAAGAGTTACGTTTTAAGGTAAAGGATCATACCTCTCTCTTTCTTTCAAGTAATCTCTTTTATGTCATTTCTTTTATGATCCAAGATCTTATGTTGGAGGAGGTTCTTTTATATTCCTCTTACTACCATTTTCATGTTCATATGATGATAGACCCCCTCTTTCTCTCATCAATTCGATTTAAGAAAGTTTAAGTGGCGCCGTTAGGTTGCCGAATTTTTAAGGGATTCTATCACCATTCTCATTTTTTTCAAAGTTCTACTTTCATGTCAGGTATTTAAAGTTCCTTTTTATTATGTTGGGGTATGATATCTATATCTATCATACTGATCTTTTATTTTCATATGATGAGAGAACCTATTTTTATCTCATTAATTCATTTTTGTTGAAGTTTAAGTGGTGCCGTTAGGCTGCCGAATTTTTAAGGGATTCTTTCACCTTTCACATTTTTTCAAAGTTCTAATTTCATGTCAAGTATTTCAAGTTCCTTTTTATTATGTTGGGGTATTATATATATATCTATCATACTGATCTTCTATGTTCATATGATGAGATACCCTATATTATCGCGTCAATTCATTTTTATTGAAGTTTTAGTGACGCCGTTAGGCTGCAGAATTTTCATAAGAGAAATCTTATTTTTGTCTTCCTTTCATGGTCTTAATTTCATATGGTATATATTTAAAATTTCATTACCATGTTCTCAAATACTTTATATTCTGGCCCCTAATGTTTTATGGATCATTTATGAGTGGGTGAACCATGTATCCTCTCTTTTCAATGTTTTCTAAAACCCCGAAACATAGCTGTTATGCTGCAGAATTTCCGTCTCAAAATGTCTCTCTTATTCTCAAATTCATTTATTTTATTAAGTGAATAATCAATGCTCTTTATTCCAAATGGGTATTCAAATATATACCAAAATTTTCTATTTTAAATTCTGGGATTTAAATACATGAGACCCACTTTCCCTTTCTGTGGTTTTAAAGTGACATAAAGATCATGTCTTTAAATCAGTTTTTAAAACATTATGATTATGAAATGAAACCCATTAATTTTATGCTATATTGGTTGTTTATGAAATGATTGATGAAGATATATGTGGATAACATGATAATAAATACATGTTATGGGTGCTCCCTGATAGCGCTCCAATGCATTGGGAAAAGACTTAATCTCTAGAGATGACCATTTTTAACGACGCCTTGGTGAATAACCTTTGTAATTTTTAATGACACCTTGGGGATGGAACATGGTGAAATGGAAATGATTGTAAATATTAAATTTTGTAGCCACATCTTCAAATTATTAAATACGTTATTTTTATTATGATATGCTTCATGATTTCTTTCTCATGCCTTAAAGTTCTTTTTCATGACATTGTTGATGTATCTCAAGTTCACATGTTAAATGTTTCCCTTGTTTCCCTAACTGGGCCTTCTAATCACCATTTCTTTTGAGGTATGTACCCAGGTTATGAGATGCATTAATAAACATCGGATGAACCTAAGGAGAATCCTTTCAAGTGTTTAAGAAGAATGTTTTATGTTTTCATGTTTCAAGTTCATGGTTTCCAAGACACTAAACCTTAAAGATCCTCGGTTTTGTAAAATGTAATGAAAGTTTATGTGATAAAAAGGTGGGATGTTATAGTTGGTATCATAGGGAGGGTTAGTTATTTGTGGAAATTAGGATATAATAAATCTAGTAATAACCATATAGAAGGATTTAAATATAGGAAATCTTCCTAGTAGTTTAGTGAGTATTGAGTAAGGGATTTCCAAGAAAATACATCCCAATCTGGATACGAGCAGGTAGAGGTGGCTCTGGTAGAGATATACATAGAGTTAAAACCCTAAAACACCACCTCGAGTGAAACTAGAATGAGAACTAGTACATGACAATGGGCCTTGCTATACTCTTGGTTACGACACTCCCGGGGGATATGCTTTGTTAAATTCATAAGCTTAGTATGAACCATTATTAAAGGAACAAAGAAAAAATAAAATAATGATTCACATAAGAATATATGATCATGGATAACCTAGATTGGGACCTAGGGGGTCACAAGTTAGGATATACTTTTCTTCTACAAGTTTATCCTTCTATTGTTAAATTTTCCTTTTAATGATTATTGGCTAAGTATTTAAGCCCCTAATTATACTTTCTTTTCTTAGTTAATGGTGGGAAATGGAAGAACATGTCCCAACAACCAATGTGATAGGAAATGTGACAATTCCCTTATTAATGTGACAGAGATAACGAGAGATCAAGTTGAACATATTGTGATTATGCCAAAATAGCTATCAAAAATCACAATTAATTATTGGTACCTAGTTGAATGCCCAAATTCATCAAGGAATAAGAAGACAAAGTCTCAAGGATATTCATCTGATAAAGTTGATAAGTGAGAGAAGACCAATTTATTTTTTGGAAAAAGTGTGGGAAGAGGCACCAAGGAGAATGTCACAAAGGAACTGGGAGATGTTTTTAGTGTGGGAAGATACGGCATAAAGTATCCAATTGCTTTAAAAAATAGATAATGTGATGAATGTAGATAAGGTTCGATCTAATGTACCTTATACATTTCGATGTTGTAAATGTGGAGAAGTTATACATTATACAAGGAAATGCTCTCTTGGAATGGGTGAGAAGCATGATGATCATCAACAATCTTCAAGGACAAGGGAACAATGCAAGTCCTATGCTGAGATGGATCATGATGACTAAAGTACATGTAACTTCTTCACAATAATTGTCCATGTCATGTTGTATTTTAGTCCGTACTCTATGAGAATATCCTTAATGTTTTCTAAGAACATCGAGTCACTACCTAATATGGTTTTATATCATTAAGGAAAACATCTATTGATATATACCACATGTTGATGTTGTAAAGTTGTTCTTCTTGAAAACAAAAATATGATTAGGGGATTAAAAGATGATTATTATTTTGGAAGACATTCACTATTTTGGGAACCTTACTTGATCGAGGTAAATAGATTACGACAGTATTTTCTTTGAGGAGTAAAGGTTGACTTATATTTTGAAGAATTAATGAATTTAAGGCGAACTTATAGAAATTTAGGTTGCATATAGAAATTGTTAACCTATATTGGGTAAAATGTGATTAGGTTAGTTACTTTTGTTATAAGATGATAAGAGTGGTTGATGTTGTTTGAAGATGAATGATAAAGTCTATCATGGATGACTATGTTATGATATCGTTCTTATAATTGGGTTTCAATCTTAGTTTGGTTTATTTTGAAGAATTTTAAGGACAGTTATTTATGGAATGGTCTATGATGAACTTTGGGTAGTACCATGGAACTTTGAAAATTTAAAATTAGTTTCCCTTCCTATGGGATTTTTTCTTTTTGAAGAATTTTTTTATCTTACCCTTTCTGTTTTTGGGATAATGTTTAAAGAAAGAAGAAATTGATAGTTAATCTTTTGAGGATTACGTGACTCTCAAGAAGATGATTCTTGTGTTTTGATGAGACCAAGTGTTTTGGAATGCTCATCGTCTATAGAAAAGATTAGTTTTGGTAGAAACTTATTAAAGGATGAAACTCTACTTAAAGGTAGGTATATTTCTTTATTTTTTTTGTTCTATGTAGTAAATGAATTCCTCAAAATTATAAAAAGGAACGTAAAACAAAAATGTTGTTGGTTTACATTTCCTACTAGGTAATCAAAGAACATTTACACACATTATAAGTTTGGGATTTTCTCGTGGTTAACTTTCTCCTAATCATGTTTTCTATCACTCTCCCTCAGAACATGACCCTTTGTTTTCTCCTCCATGTCCATGTTTTCCTACATGGAATCCTAGTGTGGGTTAACTCGGGTGACCTTTTTACTTCCCTTTCTTTATTTTAAATTAATATTTTTACTGACTCCTTTTCCGATGTGGGACTTTCAATGAAATTTCAAAACCCAATTTTAAAAAATTGCAAGGACGCAATTTTTTAAGGGGGGAAGATTGTAACAACCCGAAATTTTGAATAAATCTTGTTTCCTAATTTTGTGTGTTATTTTATTTTTTATATTCAACAAAACTGTTTCGTTTGAGAACATGAGTATAATTAAAATGAGACCATTGGTATTTGACTGTTATATGACCATTGGTCAATATGACCGCTGGAAACTAAACGTTTTGATTATTGTCTCTAAATACAAGTAATCTTGGTTAATTAATATAGAAAGAAGATTTGATGGCCTCACCTAGTAGACTTGGACCGATCGAAGCCCATCTAATAGAACTTGGGAAGGAGGTAGCACCAATGGGCTTTGCTCTGGACCAAAACCAAGCCAATATTCATCGTGTGAAGCTATAACATAATTGCCTTCGCGAGAAGTTCAAACTGATAGAAATTACTACTCATGCAATGTTGGCTGAGCCGCCCTCAGATTCTCTCACCTTAGAACACCTTACAGTTAGGTTCTATGATGGGGTTATAAGGGGCTATATAAGGAGACTATAACGGCCTTATGTAATCCTTTGTTTTAAATTAAAATTATGATTTCTTCTTATGATGAAGTTTATGAATTTTCAAATGTCCGGATAAATATAGTATGCATATTTTTTGTGAATTTTAGAGAAAGGTTATTTAAAAAAATGTTTATGTAAACCTTAAATAATTAAAAATGTGTAATGATTTTCAAAAAATGGTCTTCTACAATTATGTTCAGTACAAAATTTACAGTCTAATAAGATCAACATAATTCTTGATGAATAGTAAATTATGAATAGTGATTTTATGCTTAGGATGAGTAATGTGACCAAATGGATTTGTAATCTCACTTAAAGAAAGTATTAATATAGTCTAGGCACCTTCATTAATTAATGTGATTCAATAAAATAGGTAAATAAATGTTTCAGAAATTATTAGTCAAGTATTAGTTTTTTCAGGTGAATACTGTTTTTAATTAAAAATTAAATTAAAAATATTTAGAAAATTATTTTTATAAGATGGATTTCATTTTTGAACTCAGAGCATCGATCTTATGTTATGGTAATTTTTGGGGATTTTATGAAAAAATGAATTTTCGGTGAATAGTGTATTTATTTAAAAATTAGATTAAAAATATATAGAAAATTATTTTTATAAAATGGAGTTCATTTTTGAAATCAGAGCATTGATATTTGGTTAAGGTGAAATTTTGGGATTTTTCTGAGAAAGTTGAATTTTCAGTGAATAGTAAAAATACAGTTTTAGGGTTTCGTTATGTTTAATGAAATCATAATTGTGTCATGATGATGTCGTGAGATATTTTAAGGTTTGGGCTACCAAAGGTGATGAATTCTTTTATGGGGGACCCATGTGGCCTAAATTCATGGGAAATACCATGGGAGAGCCCATGGTTTTGAGAAAACCACTTATGAGGTGTTCCTTGGCCATTAATGCCTTGTCCCCTCACTTTCCCTATAAATACCAATCCATCCTCTCATCCTTTCGACTCCAAAATCATACTCAACTAATTTCAGATCTACTTAACTCCCACGGAGTCCTCCCAAGGTGCCCCCAAGCCCTCAAGTTCCCAACCTTTGAGTTTTAAGAGTTACGTTTTAAGGTAAGGGATCTTACCTCTCCCTTTCTTTCAAGTAATCTCTTTTATGTCATTTATTTTATGCTCCATGATCTTATGTTGGAGGATGTTCTTTTATATTCCTCCTACTTACCTTTTCATGTTTATATGATGAGATACCCCCTCTTTCTCTCATCAATTCGATTTAAGAATGTTTAAGGGGTGCCTTTAGGCTGCCAAATTTTTAAGGGATTCTTTCACCTTTCTCATTTTTTTCAAAGTTCTACTTTCATGTCAAGTCTTTAAAGTTAATTTTTATTATGTTGGGATATGATATCTATATATATCATACTGATATTTTATGTTCATATTATGGGAGACCCTATTTTGATCTCATCAATTCATTTTTTTTGAAGGTTAAGTGGCGTCGTTAGGCTGCCGAATTTTTAAGGGATTCTTTCACCTTTCTCATTTTTTTCAAAGTTATACTTTCATGTAAAGTCTTTAAAGTTATTTTTTATTATGTTGGGGTATGATATCTATATCTATCATACTTATATTCTACATTAATATGATGAGAGACCCTATCTTATCACGTCAATTCATTTTTGTTGAAGTTTAAGTGACGCCGTTAGGCTGCCGAATTTTCATAAGAGAAATCTTATTTTTGTGTTCCTTTCATGTTCTTCATTTCATATGGTATATCTTCCAAATTTAATTACCATGTTCTTAAATACTTTATATTCTGGCCCCCTACTATTTTATGGGTCATTTATGAGTGGGTGAACCATGTCTCCTCTCTTTTCAATGTTTTCTAAAACCCCAAAACATTGATGTTATGCTGCAGAATTTCCGTCTCAAAATGTCTCTCTTATTCTCAAATTCATTTATTTTATTAATTGAATACTCAAAGATCTTTCTTCTAAATGGGTATTTACATATATACTAAAATTTTCTATTTTAAATTCTTGTATTTACATACATGAGACCCTCTTTCCCTTTCCGTGGTTTTAAAGTGACATAAAGATCATGTCTTTAAAGCAATTTTTACAATGTTATGATTATGAAATGAAACCCATTCCTTTTATGCTATATGGGTTGTTTATGAAATAATTTATGATGATATATGTGTCTCACATGATAATAAATATATGTTAATGGTGCCCCCTGATAGCGCTCCAATGCATTGGGTAAAGACTTAATCTCTAGAGATGACCATTCTTAACGACGCCATGGTGAATAACCTTGGTAATTTTTAATGACACATTAGGGATGGACCTCGGTGAAACGGAAATGATTTTCAATATTAAATGTTGTATCCTCATTTTCAAATTATGAAATACTTTATTTTTATTATGATATGCCTCATTATTTCTTTCTCATGCCTTAAATTTATTTTTCAGGACATTGTTGATGTATCTCAAGTTCACATGTTAAATGTTTCCCTTATTTACCTTACTGGGCCTTCTGCTCACCCTTTCTTTTGATATATGTCCCCATGTTATGAAATGCAGTAATGAACTTAGGATGAACCAAAGGAGAATCTTTTCAACTGTTTAAGAACAATGTTTTATGTTTTCATGTTTTAAGTTCCTGGTTTCCAAGACACTAAACCTTAAAGATCCTTGGTTTTGTAAAATACAATGAAAGTTTATGTGATAAAAAGGTGATATGTTATATAAGGTGTGGTCAGATGTGACATGAATGACCCATCCTATTAATTTAATAACATTAAGGCATCTCTATAAGGTTATATAGAAAAAATAATGTATCTTAATTTAAAAATAAATGAAATGAGCATAAAATTCCAAAACCATCTACCCGGATGTAGTATCACTCCACTCATATGTAGTTGAATATTTAATTGAGATAAAACATAAGAAAAAAATAATTATTCAAACACCCTAAAAATAAGGTGAAATAAGTAACAAAATATTAGCACAAGAGATGATGGAAGCATAAAAAATTTTAAGTGTGAGTATGTAGAAGCATACTGAGAGATTTTTTTTACTTCTAATAAAAAGGGATTCGGAATCTTGTTGAGAAATTGGTCAAAAAACCTATAAAGATGGTAGGAGGAGCTCATGCATGAGAGTGGAGGGTTAAAAAAAATAATCATATGGGAGAGGAATATGGTTTGATTAAAATTATTTCATAGAGAAAAAATGGTAAATTCACCCACTCAAAAAGGGGCACACGATTTGGCCGCACAGTTAGGTGCATGGTTTGTATAATCATGTGAAGACCATGTGAATGGGATCTATCCCAAACATCTACAGCATCACACTTACTTTGACCTAGGATCATACAGTTCTAGAAAACCATGAATCCCCTAGCTCCCCACTCTCTGCAACCACACGATTTAGGGAAACTGTGTAGGCTGGGTGGCATGGTTTCTACTAACCGTGTGGCCCAGTCTGCCTCTTTAATTTTTTGTGATTTGGGATATGAACAAGTTATTAATTCTACCTGGGACCTCCATGAATCATTTAGGTGTAATAATAATTAAAGAAAGAAAATTGAAAGATAAAATAATTGTTTTTACCATTTATAAAGGTTGAGACGTTACAACCTACCCTCCTTAAGACCGCTCGTCCCCAAGTTTCCTTCTAAGGGTGGTACATTGTCATCTGGGAAAATTTCCAACCACTGCACATGTACATCATCATCCTACTCCCATGTCCCATCTTTCTTTAATATTTTCTACCATATAAACTAGACCATATGAAATAACCTACCTACAAAATCCTTCATGCTCCGATCAATGATACATATTAGATGCTCCTCAAAAGATGAATCTATCATCATCTTGATATCCTTAGGGAAAATAAATGAGATAGGTTATCATGATATCATCAAAGCTGTAACATGTTGAATAAATCTTACATTCCCTAGTACCTATATGGAAAATTCAAATGATAGGCTATCAGCCCAACCCTCTCCACTATCTTGAATGTCTGAATATTTAGATGTGATAATTTTCCCTATCTAATGATTCATCTATTACCAAATCTAGGTGATACACATAAAAAGATCTGATGTCCCACATCAAACTCCATTTATCTATGTTAAAGATCTGTGTATTAATTCATCTTGGACTAAAATGTATCCATATGCTTCTGAGTCATCTAGATTTTCTCAAAAATATCCTAAAAGAGTGGATGAACTGGTAGAGTTGTCTCATCTACCTAAAGCATGCATAAAGGTTAATAGAATGGTCTAATGTCAAGGAATTAATACAGAGCCATCTAAATCAGTTAATTAAATATATTTTTGTTGGATAACTCAACTAGAGGTAAAATATTTTTCCATGATCCTCTAAAACCAACGATGTAGGCTCATAGCATATCCTCTAACACTGATATTATCTTCTCAGACTTCCCATCGGTTTGGGGGTGATATATTATACTCAATATCACCTGGGAACCTAGTTCTTTTTAAAACCCTTTCCAAAACATGATGAAAAATGGAGGTATTGGTCTGTAACTCTAGAACGAGGTACAACACGTTGGGACACTATATAAAGATATAAAGACTTCCTAGATCATCAAAAGAGTTGAATTCCTAGATTGGTAAGAAATTTCAAACCTTAGTCAATTTATAGATGATCACCCATACAACATAACTACCATGAGTGGATCTTTCAGGTATTGTCATGAAATCCATGGTGGCATCATTCAATTCCCAATCAAGAATAGAGAGAGGCTATATATGTGCATTCAGATAATAGTCCCCTATATTCACCTGCTGATATGTGGAGAAACTTGTGATGAATCATGTTTTCTATCTCTTCATACCATTTTCCCAGTACTGACGACAAATTTCTCAATACAACTTGATAATACTAGTTTTAACAACCAAAATTGATGCATGTGATTCTCTCATCAACTATTTACAAACATCTAATGGTACCCATACACATCCATCAATGAGTATGTTCTCACATTCATCAAAAATCCATCCTATAGGTGGGATCTTTCCTAATAAACATTCCCTCAATATGAGGTCTTCATAATCCAATTTCTACCTCATCTGGACCCACTCGAGATGATAGGATGTCATTGGAAGAGTTGCTGATACTGTTTTCTCATGTTGTTCCTGAACATCTAGGTGCAACTTAGAAAACATTGACATCAACTTCCACTAACTACTAGCCTATTTGATAGCTTTTTTATGAGTATTCTAACTGAATCCATGAGCTATTTTATTTCCCTATCCTGATGTATAAGTAAGCTCAAAGTCAAATTATTGGAGGTATTCTACCCTTCTATATTTCCTAAGATTTAATTCTTATTCTGTGGAGATGTATTTCAGGATTTTATGATATATGTAAACATAGAATCACTTTCCCAACAAGTACTACCTATAACAGCACTAAGCATTAACCAAAACTGCTAGTTCAGGGTCACGCATATGGTAATTCTTCTCATGAGACCACAGCTAGTGGGACCTATATGCCATGACTCAGTCACCTTGCATCAAAACTGATCCCAACCTGATTCTTAAAGCATTATAATGTGATATAAAAATTATTCCCAGCTTAGGATGAATCAGTATTGACACTGATGTGAGTCTTCCATTCTACAAAAAATCATTTTCAAGATCATTAGTCCAAAATAATTTTATAGCCTTCCTCATCAAGACCGTAAGATGGAATTCTAGGCATGAGAATTCCTAGTTAAATAACTTATAATATCCAAGCAACCTGAAGAAGGTATGTATCTCAAACACATCCTTGGGATGATCCTAGGAGACTATAGTGCTCAATTCTCTCAATCAATAGATATACCTATATTAGATATGATATGACCCAATAAGTGAACCTTGATGATCCAAAATTGGAATTTACTATTATTTTTTATAAAGATGGTGCTTTCTTAGTGCACTTAGCATGATCTCAAGATGGTTTCCATGGTCATGTTTGTTTCATGAGTACACTAAGTTCTCATCTATGAAGACTACCACAATGGAATCATGATACAAGTGCAAAAACAGATTCATCAAATCCATAAAAATTCTTTATACGTTTTTCATACTGAATGACATAAACTACTACTCATACTAGCCATACCTACTCTGAAACATCGTATGTGGTATTTCTGTCAATCTATCACAGGCCCGATGGTATCCTAACCAAAAAATGACTTTAGTGAAAATGTCCACACCTTAGATATAGTCGATGATGTATTCTATATGAGGTAGTGGTTACGATTTCATTAATGTAAGCTGGTTTAGTTGGAAGAAATCCACAAAAAATCAAAGTCTAGTTTCTTCCTTCTTTGAAAAAAGGATTGGGTAACCCTATCATGTTGTGTTGTGTCAGCTAAAACCCATAACCTCTAGGTCATCTAGTTAATTCATGATTTCTTGGTGATCTATGGGTCACATATTTTAGGGAGAAATGGACACTAATTCCACACATAGAACAAGATCAATAGTGAACTCAACCTCTATCATAGTATTTAAGTGAGAAAAATCATTGTGGAGGACATCCTTGAAATGGTCCAAAATCAGAGGAAATTCAATAAATTGCACACCTTGATATATCATAAAGTGACTGGACATATGGGTTATCACTTTACCTATCCTAGTTCTCTTGGGTCAAGATCAACATTCAGGGATGTCCCATTCTCCCTTATGGATATACGTGTGGCCCTCAGGTGATGTGAAAGACACTTTTTTGAAATAATAATCACTCAGTTAGGATAACGAACAAGCCATTCCATATCAAGAATGACATCAAAGTCAATCATCTCAAGAATGAAGAAACTCCATATGAAGTTGTACCCACCAATCACAAGAGAGAACTCCTAGAACTAGAATATTCCCATTGTTTTGACCCTTAGCTGCACGTCAAGTGACAGGATTCCATACAAGTCCTCAATTTCACGGCCTAAACTTTCCACAAGCATAATTGATATAAAGGGATGTGATTCACCTATATCAAAGAAGGTTGAAATTAATGTATACGCTAATAAAATAGTACCTATAACCATAGATAGCCCTGGAATCTTCTCCTCGGGAATTGACATCATTTCATGGACATAAAATAAGACATGACCCAAAGATATTGCCTAACTAGCCTGAGAAGATCCACTTGGTTGTTTTTGATATTCTAGATCATGACTACCTCGATTATGGACACTACCCCCTCATCTTGATCATCCTGTAGAAGACCAAACATTATCATTTCATGGACTCATAGGTACTATAATTCTTAGACGTGTCAGTATGGATCCGATCTCACTAGATTCTCTAGGAAAATATCAGCAGAAGCACAGCAGGTGGACCATCATTCCAAAAGTTTATCATTCGATCAAGATCATCATGCACTAAGTCTTCTTATGAACTATCTTTATAAACTAGTGACACACTATATTGTTGTTAGTTTGGGTCACCTAGATGGTACTAATCCGATGTTCACCCTCAAAATAGTGCCTCTTAATGCTAGATGAACTGCAACCCTTCTTCAAAATTTAACTTCCCTACTTTACATTTTGATATACTCTAAGGTTTAATTTTGTAATTTGGGAAAAGTTCACTATATCTATAATGTTAGTCAACTAGAAGATGACCACTAGCAAGAAGATACCATACCCAAGGCCATACTCATAATTCATGTAGTAGTGAACTCATCATCAGTCAGAGATTAAGATAAAAAGTAGATCTCTATGAGTAAAAAGAATATTCGATCACATTCATAGTTCCTTTTTGAAGGTGCCTGAACTCCCTGGTGCATTTTTCTCTCAAATTCTACATGAAGAAGTGGTCGTATATGGCCATTAGAATGTTTACCTAGACTATACCTTGTTGACACTCATCCTAAGAGATGATATCCCACCAGTTCTTGGTGGAATCATGTAGCATATAGGTACCAATATTGACCATACTCTATAGAGGCATCTTAAGATGGATGAATATAGATACCATGAACTCTAACCATGAATTTATAGTTTGATGTCTTCTATCCCCTATGAAGCGACGAGGAGGATTCTTCTGAATGTCTCGAGTCATCTCTTCCATAGTAGGGGTAGGTTGGGGAGAACACTAAAATAAATTCATGAACATGATAAAATTATCATGGAACTGAGCATCGAAACCCAATTGATGATCAGAAGGAGGTTCTATAGGGTGAACTATAGAAGGTATTATGGGTGGATTAGGGGACACTAACTCTAGAGTATTATCATCTCCACTCTCTCAGCATAGAGTATCAGGTTTTCATGGTGGCATAACTCTATGTTTTATAGGATCACTCCTCAGACATGATTTATAACTAATGGGGAAAGCGATAAATAAAGGATAGATACAACACCCATCTAATAAAGTGACACACCATTCTAGATACTCCTAATTCATGTCCTAGGTGGTAAGAAAATTTCATAGGAGAAACACAAGGATATGGACTACTTCCCACTACCAGGGTTGGGTCAGGGTCAAGGTATGAGATCACTCATGTATTTGATGACCATTTCATTTATAAATATTTTATTCTTTTTGAATTCATTGGTATTTATATTCCATAAAATGGTTGAATTATAGGGATTTCTATTTCCAACTTTTTCGGGTCTATGCACCTTAAAAATTGAAGTTTGGTTTCCACGTAATCTGAACTATAACACGTTCTGGCCCATGCGACCAATGGTCCATGGCTCAATATAACATAATCAATGGATTTAGGTGTCTGCTTTAACATATGATAGAAAACACTGCTAAGTTAATGCATACAAATTAAGTAAATTTATATATTTCAATCCTGTAATGAGATTTTATACATTTATTTATATAAAAATCAAAGCACTATAAGGAATGTCAAATAAGGAAGAAACAACAATTCCATGGAAAAAATGAATTGCGTTTTGAAAAGTAAATATGGCATGGCATAATGCATGTAATTTTATTCCAATGGTTCCTAGTATGATGCATGATTCTCATATTCCCTAATATCATTGGGGTATGGTAAAAAATCCAATAATTTTAAAATTTTAATCAATAATATTTATAACATAAGACAACTGTGTCACCCAACTATGAAATCCTGCGAAACTATATCAAGAAAAATCAATAAAAAAACCTACCCATCCCAGGTAATTTGGGAATCCCCTATACATCAGGTAGCTAATCCCAAGAACATTCTCATTTCCAAATTATAATATCCTAGTCTCCTATGAAACCAAAATAGTAATACAAAAAAGGAATGGGATTTGATACAACTTTATAGTGTCCTTCCCCATCTTTTATTAAACAATTCCTTAAGATGGTGGGGTATAGGACCTCAAGCGTGCCCCTCAAATACCAGAGGCTACCGAAAAAAAGTGAGGGACTAGAGTGTGTTTGTAGGGAAACTATTACACTATATAATAGAGTAAAGGTAGTATAAAAAAATATACATTAGATTGGATAATCATAAATAAGAAACAATATAAGAAGCATAATTATAATGAACCATGTAGGATAAAAAAGTAACTCGAAGAAGCAGAATAAACCATAATTGATAAAAAGTGATTATCAATTTCAAGATGTTGTACAAAAATAGAGTGAATGGGAGACAACTTATACAAGAATATATTTCATGATGTAAAAATATACAAAATTGAACAAAAATATTTGTACAAGAATTTCAATCATAGGTTCGGTCCTCTGCCACGTTCTCCACTCTTGATGAAAAATCATGTATCAGAAGCAGCTTACTTCCCTTTATCAATACCATTAATCATTAAGTCTTATTGGGTTCCAAAGGTGGCCCTATAAGGGTATGAGATACAATCACAATAGGCCTCCACCCACGGTGTCCAGGCCTATCCATTTCATGTAGTGAATAAATTAGCAGTGTTACACATTAAATTAATTCACAAAAATAAAAAATAAATAAATAAATACATTAGACCGAGTCCCTAAAATAACACCCACCTGATACTAGTGTCTTCTTCCTAAGATGGATTTCTGATCTATGATACCTATAAAAGTGAAATAATAAATACAAATCCCATCATAAAAGAAACAACCAAGGTTGGTTGAACTCAGTCTTGCTCGTTGTTTTGGCAGTCACATTTCCAGGACATCATATAAGCATGCTCACAATATAAATAAGATGCATCAAATATAACAAAAGAAAGAAATCTTTCAATTCTATGGTGGGGTCCCGAACCCATCCAAGATAATATATAAATAATCCCAAGGGTCACTATAGGAACCTCTAATATGAAAAATTCCACTGAGTCCATCAAAGGTGACCCATAATAGTGTCATTTGTATCACTCATGGATTAATGAACTCTGATTCTATACCAAGTATCTCACATAGGGGACTGAGTATCACCAATGGAATAACATAGCCATAATTCCATTGGTTCTTTCCATAGTTACTTATATAGGGAAGTAGTGTCACTCACAAGTATGAATAATCTTCTCTGATATCTCATACGAGGAAATCCAATGAGTCACTCCCGATGAATCAAGTAGATTCAGTAGAACATGTCAATACCATACATGTAATCCTTAAAATGGTACATGTTCTCTACCATCCCGTAGAAGGTGAGTATAGAAACCAATGCACCTATCAAAAGTCATAGCATATACAATTGCATTACATCAATAAGGCATGAAAATATACCTTAAAAACATGTTATCCTAATCATAACATCCCATTAAATCCAATCATCTTCACAAATCAACAAGCAAGAAATATTTCACTTGGAACAAGGTGCATGGCATAATCCATTGCATGAGGCAATGACTCCTGAAGCATAAGGAACAAACACAAGAGGCTAAGAAACAAGATCACATCTATGGAACACGACATAGTTTAAATGTAATGGAATGAAAAATGGAATAACTAAATTGTCCAATCAATAATAATTATGTAATGGCATTTATATATGGGAGATATCCCATTCCTCACGACTCAATATAATTCAAAATGTAAAGTTAGGCATTTTTTCAAGGGAGAAACACAAACGCACAAGGTGGATTACAATTCAAGGCATTGGAAAATATTCTATTTAGTTGGGAACACCCAAATGGGTGAGAAATGACAAAAATAACAATTCTTCATTAGGTTTTCCCTTCTAGGTGTTGACTCATACGATATAAAGGACCAATAAAATTAACTTAATTTTTTTAAAGAATCATTGAAAGCGTCTGATAAGTTGAATTATGGTGTAATATTTAAAAAATGTTAAATTCAGTGGGAAATACCTATACCACCTACCTATATGTAGTATCACTCCACTCATCCATTATTGAATCGTGAGTCGAGCTATAATGGAAGATATCAAAGAAATTGTCAAATTCCCTGAAACTAGGGAGAAATACCTCAAAAAATATCACAATAGATGATGGAATAAAATAGAAATATATGCTTAAGGAAGTAGGACATTACTGAGATCTTTCTGTTGCTTCATACATCGAGTGATTCTATACCTAAATGAGATAGTAATGAAAAAAACAGTGAATATGGGAGGAGGACCTCATGAATGTAAGAGGAGGGCTACTATGATAGAGAAAATAGAGAAGAATATGGGTTGATTAAAATCATTTAAAATGGTTACAATGGAAAATTTACCCACATATAATGGGGCACATAGTTTGGACACACAATTGGCCAAACTGTGCACCAACAATGTGCCAAGCCACTGCTTTAAAGGGGAACTTGACATAGTTAGGTGCACAGTGTGTCTAAACATGCATAGGCTGTGTAAATGGGATTTGTCCCAAAACGTTGTAGTACAGTATGGATATGATCTAGGGGTATCATGGTTTTAGACAAACTATGTGGCCCCCAACACCTAACTATTTTGAACCACATAGTTTAGGGAAACTGTGCGGGCTGGGCTGTACAGTTTCTAATAATTAGGTGGCCTAGTATGCCTCTTTAATTTTTGTGGGTATAGGATCTGAATAATCCATGGATTCCTTGAGACCTCTTTGACTCCATTATAAATCATTATATGGGAAAAAGGGAAATTTAAAAAAGAAAATTACATTTGAGAAAATTCATGACGTTATATGGAAAGAGTCGATCCTCATGCAAGAGTGGCGTTTGAGTATTAGATATTCACCAGATCTAGGTAATAGGTCTATATAAATGAGGAATTAAAGAATTATCATGATTTCCCTATATTAATATAACCTACTATCCATCTCAAATTAAACCATTCTATCTTATCACAAATTGAGAATCAACAAGAAATGAAAATGAGGCTACCTCATCCAACCATGCCTGCTCCATATAGATAGGAGGAGGCTCTGGAAGGATTACCTTTAGAATCTCTCAACATCATAGATTCCTTGGGTATTCAAATGGAATCCATGTAAGGGTGACACAAACCTATTAATCACGAGGGAAAACATTATCCCAAATGGTTGGATGACACTTTTCTCCAACAGAATTTCAATAATCATACATTATCCTCATTTGAAAACATGATAGACTCGGAAGAGAATATCACACATTTCATATCCTAATTTGGTCTGATGATGGTCTGTTATGATCATATGGGGGTGACTAAGCTGAGGTTTTTTGTATGGACTATTATAGGTTTAAATTTTTTTATATAATAGCCTTCCAGTAGGATAAGTTTTAGGATGGGAATACCTAGTCATCAATTATTTTACTTTCTCAGCTCTATGATAAGGGAAAAAACAATTCTTGACCTAATTAACTACAAGAAATGTGAAAATCAGAGGTTGTGTGACTTCATATCCATATGAGAAGGTTTAACCAATTTACTCAGAATCCATCACTTTCAGGGAAAATTTCCAGAGCTCTATGATAAAAAAATTTAGGGTAAGATTTAAACACCTATATCTCTAATGAAATTTCTAGGTGGTTTCTAATATTTTTCAAAAAGGGACTAATGTTTAGAAGACACCATTTAGTGGAACCTAGATAATTGTTGACACATTACCTCATCATAGGTGAAAAGGGATTAGAAGGGAAGAGATTGTTGTTTTTCCCTTAAGATGGCAGCAGCTCCCATTCAAGCACATAGATAGACCATGAACTGTCCAGTGCAACCTATTGAGCAACAACAACCAACATATCTCTCAAATCAAGTAGAAAAATGATATTAGATTCACCTTGTATTTTGGGATAATATGAATAAAATTTACCCCTTCCAATATAATCAAATACCTGGATGTTTTTTAATATCCATTGATAATATCCTTCTCAAGCTACCACATCCCAGGAAGCCCAATGATATCAACCTCACCAATCATCCTCACTAATTCCCTTTACATAGATGTTCGGGACACAACATCCAAGATAGTTTTGTCTTAAAATAGATCCTCTAAAGTATGGTCAATTTTGAATAGGTGATATTGGTTAACTATCCAACATAGGTGACCTACATAATTATTTACCATCAATAATAATATGGTGGTTGGAAAACTGTTTTGACCATGAAATCGAAGATGTTCAACAACTAGATGGATTGAAATATAATTGACCAACCTCTTTCCACCCTGAGATCACATATTTTCATACCATTAATGTTTCCTTCATATAGGTAGGTGTTTCGTCAAGAAATGGGGATGACCTTGTTTGGTTAAGGTTCAATCTTTCCAATCGGTTTCTAATGGGTTTATTCATAGAACCGAAAAGACCCAATAATTCTATATCCATTTAGACATAATTTACAAAGGTAGGTGCTCATTAGTTGTGGACCTATGAGGCTTAAGAATTTGCATTGGTCAAGAGGATGTGAGGTCAGGTTCATCACACCTTAATGGGGGGAATTATTTCCTACTCCAGAACTCTCTTATAGATTTAAGTTATGTTCACGAATCCTTATTAATTAACCAAGCATGAAAATGAGTTTTCCATTAGATTTGGCAATCGATGATTGATATGCATGGGATTTAGAGAATCTTTTATATATATTTGAGGTTATTCATCAATGGAGAATCATCTGTATGTATTAGATATTATTGGTCAATGGTATCCTCCAATACATTATATATAAATCTCTTGGTCATTTTGATGACCATACTGGTTTTAAAGTCACTCAGTGGGTCACATGAAGTTTGTTGTCATTCCGAAATACATGGATTATTTCAGAGTCGGGATCGTACCCCCAGATGGGCTACCAACATATCCTCGTTAAAAAAGAATCAGAACCCACATAGTTTGATAAGAAAGATATAGTTTAACATCATATGGGATGGGAAAAGAATTAATGAATTATGGGCTTGAAACTTATAAAGGCTTCCTATATACTCTACTTTTAAGGTAGAGATCCAATTCCACGTAGTTAGAGAGAAGAAATATGGGGCTTATGCATGGATAACGACCCAAAAAGAGATGTCATGATTACTTTTACACTCTAAGCTCATGTGTGTCATGCTCAATTTGAGAAACAAGAGGTATCATTAAACCAGACAATTGTTCCATGAAAGATACAGTCACAAGAAATGATGTGGGGCTTACTTATGTATGACTGCCCAAGTAGATGAAGATTAGGACTTACTTCAGGAAAGAAGCCCAGGAGCATGGTCCATAAAGGTATTTTTAATTTATGGATAATTGTAGTTTTAAACTGGGGCTTACTCCTAAGGAGGATGCCCAAATTAAAGGGGACTTATAACTTGGGGTTTACTCCTAAGATGGAGGCCCAAATTAAAGGAATTATGATTAGGTATTATTCTTGAGAAGGAGGCCCGAACCAAGGGAACATGGGACTTAGTCCTGAGGAGGATGACCTAAATCAAAAGATCTTCTCATCTTAAAGGATGAGGTTATATGGAGGAAAATTCTAACCATGGTGACATAAAGATTATAAGTCATGATGTTTTGGGAGAGGTTCTCATAGAATTCCTTTCAAATAATGAATCCAACAAAGGAATCATGCCATAAATGGATTTTAAAAGGGGTTTGAGGGCTAATATCTTGAAGAGGAGAGGTGAACGGGAGAGAAGAACACAAATGAATTTGGCACCCAGGTCTTGGATACCCAAGTGTACTTGTGCGGCATGGGTTCACCTGGGCGATGAAGAATCTTTAGGGTAATACTTGGGTGAGACTTAACTCAAGCCTTTAGTATAATCCTAAGATGGTTCCAAAAGGGCGACGCAAAAGTTTCATCAAAAGGGTAGGATGGTGCTCATGTGTCTCCATTTTTAAGGAGGTCTGGACACATAGGCGTGTAAGTGTAGATGAATTCTAAACACATAGTCCTTATTATACTCATTTAGGTCTTTCATTCTAGGTAAAAAGTTACCTTAGAAGATTTTCGAACAGTCGAGTTGAAGACTAGGTCGACTAGAGCTTGAATTTGACTTTAAGAAAATCTGTCCTTGAAATGGGGGCCCATAGAGGATATTTATAGGCCACCTTGCATCTTGGGAGAAAAACCAAATAGGGTGCACAAGTGAACTGTGCGCCCCATAGGTGGTGCGCAAGTGACTTGCGTGCCTCACTCCAAATGGACTCATAGTCCATACCTTAATCAATTTTTTTGATGTTCTTTAAAGGGTGACCGTCTTTGTGATTAAGGTATTCCCCTTTGACAATGGTTGGACTCTATGATGGAAAGGAGTGTCAAAAAAAGTCACCCCTCAGATTTGGATTCGAAAAGGATAGAGGATCTGGATCTAAGGTAAATATGGAGAAATCAAGGGTCTGTGGCAGGTAAGTTCAGTGTGAAGATGATGGGGCATGCAGGTATGGCACGTAGGTGGTCTGGATCGCCTCTATATACAGGCTCACTCCCATGGAAACTCAAGCAACTTCTAGAAACTTGAGCTCTTGTCACGCAGGTGCTTTTGTCATCAGCGAATCACCCTTCTGGATTTTGTCGCACTTCTAAAGAAGGTATTTGACTTGCGCGCCATGACTAGGGCGTCAAAACTTGCGCAACTGGTTTGACTTTCATGCCAAGTTGGGACTCACACACCTCAATTACTTCGCCATATTTTTGATTTCCTTCATCAAAATTTCACAAAACAAACCCACTTAAAAGTTGATTGTTTGATCTTTCTATGGATTCAATGGATCCCAAAAGAATTGGATCAGCTGATGAGTTGGCTAGCAAGATAATAGATGACATGATTAATGGCATCATCCATGACTATTATTTTATATGCAACAACAATCCCACGTATTTGGTTAAGTACTTGAAGAAATGTCATGATAATTTCCCACAGAGCATATACTTGCCTTTGTATGGCCATGGTCATCTGCATGGAGTCAAAATTCTAGAGGAAAAGAATTATATCCCTCATTTCTAGTTTCAGACCTACACCAACTTCTCTTCAGCAAATGTCTCAATTTCAGGATCATTTTTCAATGTCGGGACAATGGAGAAGGAATACATAATGCATTATAGTCCATGTGATCCAGATATGAAGCCTCACATGCCTGAGCTGCAGCCACATTGTTATCACTCTATTTTTTGAAATTCTCATATGGAAAAATCTAAGGAATGGACGAAGAGTTGGGATTTCCATCCTGGAGGAGATATGAATCCGGCTTGGATGTGGGCATATTGGGTGCAACAAACCTGGGAAGAGTTTGTCGATGATCTGAAGGGAGCTGCAATATATGAATTTTCTTGTACTGTGTAGACATATGTCTATAGGAATGATGATTTCGTGCTGGAGTTAATCATCCAGTAGAGCCCGGAAATGAATTATTTCCATCTAACTCAGGGATAAGTAGGCTTCAGTTTGTGGGATGTCTACAAGATTTCAGGGGCTCCAAGGTTGGGAGATATGTAGGATGAATTCATCCCCCCACCCCCATAGTGACCAAGAATGATTTGGATAAGACTCCATCTTTGGCTCGAGAGTTAAAGAAAATTTTATACAATCTTAAGAATACCACCACCACGAAAACCAACTCCAGAAAGAATATCTATCCAGAGGAGTGGATGGACATGTTTCTGATTAAGAAGAAAGAGGAGGGACCTTCCAGCACTCGTCCTAATAGTGTCCCTAGAGCTGCAAAGATGGGTTCTCCAAGTAAATTTTGTCCAACTCTGGAATCCAGAGAGATTGATAGGTGGTGGTATGAAGTGAACCAGAAAATTTCAATGAAGACCCGTCCGGAAGGATTTTTGGCCTTGTGGCTCAGTGTTTACCCTTTACCAGTTTGTGATTCGAAATGAGGTGTGAGGTCAGGGACCTTTTTTATATTTGTAAGTCTCCTCTCAGAATATTGGGACCATTCCATGTTTTATAGGGATGGATCACCACACACTTTAGGACATATGCTGAAAAAAATGGGTACAGGTTCCTTGAAGTTCTTTCCGGCTGTCTGTTCAGGCCTTTTTTGGAATTTCTCTCTTATCCATCAATTCTTATAATATAAAAATAAGGATAAGCATGTTCAAGAATTTTCACTACTTTCCTTATGGAAATCCTCCAACAGGGCAATTTGTTGATGATAGAATAACCAGCATGGAGTTAAGGTCATATATGATGGCATGTAGAGATGGTACACTACCCACGAGGATTGAAGAAAAAGTTATGTGTGATGCCTATGCTCCATACAGATTCGCACATCAATTCAAATGTCTACAGAAAATTACCGTATCCCCTTTGGTGCATGTCTAGTTAGAGACGCATCTCATGGTTGCTCGTCAACTATGGTTTCTAACATCTTCAGAGAAGACTAGGGCGGTATTTGATCTACGAGCTGTTGAAGGGTCAAGTCGATTGACTCCATGGTATTTTGAGTGCTGGGTAGCATCATACCCTGAAGGGGTACTGAATGAACTGGTCCCTCAGGTGGGGATAAAGAAGAGAACCATTAAGAAAGAAGCTCCTCATTTGGAAAGTGACTCTTCCTCACCCGGAGCTGATTCAATAGATTACCAATATGGGGATGATGAGGCTTAGAATGCGTCAAAGAGGCCTCGTGCCAGATATAATCTGCCTGCCAGAGTCAAGAGACCTACTCTATCCACTCCTGGTGAGTTACATCATGGATGGAATTAAGTGTCTATAATTTTAAAGAGGAACAAGTTTCATTTTCGTATCCTTTATCTGTGATTGCAAGAGCTAGGAAGAAGTTGAATTCCCAGATTGTAGGAGCCTCCTTCCGACCTTCTAGTGTATATTCTGAATATTTACAACTAGAGGCTATCCGGACATGGAATAGTTTATATTGTGATGCTGAAAACACCTGGATGATCTTATGAAAAGGGCTGCATATCCCTAGAGTGTGGAATCTCTAGGATTCCTCAAACGTCTATTTTGAGAACAACCCCAATGAAGTGAGGGATTTCATCAAAGAGTTGGAAATTCTCATAAATTCCAATGATGAGTCAGTTCCTGTCACCAAGTGGGTGAAGGAAATGATGGACTGTGGTACCACTGAGGGGATTGGTCCTTTATTAGATGAAGAGTGGCATGATTAAGTGTCTCCTGAAGATGTAAATTTCCTTTTTCCTATATTTCTATTTTCTTTGCAATTTGAATTTAGTCAAAGATTTGTTATTAAAAGATATGATCTTATTCATCCTGCAGCTTGTAAAGGAAAGAACCACTGATATCCCTTCGCCGTTGTATAGCTCTGGTGGCACCGGTCTTGGAGCTAGTGAATCTCCTCGTGAGCCAGGAAAAGTATCTCCAGGCCAGCAAGTCATGGATGAGGAGTTAGAAAGGGAATTATTGTCTCTGATGCCTGTTTTCAGAGATGATGATGCCATTCCACCCAAATAGGACAAAAATCAAAGGAATCGAATAAATAAGACCATATTCAAAAACTTTATCAGTAGTGGTAAGTCTTTCTGGTAGTCATGAATCTTAACTTATTAAAAAGTCATCAAACTTCTCAGGATTTCATGGGCTTCTTCAGTTTCCCTTTTAAGGGAAAGGACTGACCATCCTCATTGTAAAATGGAGGTTGTAGTAGAATGACCATAAGTTCCAGCTAAGATGGTTGTTCCTGATGAAATACTGAGGGAAAATGAGCTGACATCATTTCCCAACACCGCTCCTATTTCGGATGCCAGGAGAGAAGAAACTTCTGGTAAATTAACAATATTTCATAAAACCACAAATGAGACAACAACTGACTTCCATTCTGTGATGTTTTAGGATCCACACATGCACCAGAACATTTGGCAACCACCAAAGCTAAGCTCTCAACTATATTTGAAGAAGCTATCCAGGGTCAGAGATTGCTATATAAAAGTCATGAAGAACACATGTCGAGTGCTCCCACTGGTGAGACTAACATTGGATCTGGGACATCATTGGATAAAATGATGAATCTTGGCTTTTCCTTTGAATAATTTTTAGAACATGTTAATTTACCACTTGACATAGAAGATTTTGGAGATCTATTTATAGATTCAACTGGATGTGATTTTCATCATTTGTCCTATTAATATTCCCATGATTAAACATCTAACCATGTTTGGTTAAAAATGCACAGTTCCATATGAATAAACTATTGAACCAACCACGCTTGAAAGGGGAGTAGACATTGATGTCAACCTTGTTATTGCAGAAACACTGGCTTAGGTGGAACTTAGCACGACAGAACCTCCTGAAACCCATCCTGAAAATTCTTTTGAATCTAGGAAAGATGGGGGCAGTCTTCACAAGTTGCTAATCTAATGTTAGGTAAAACATATTGATATTTTTGGATTACTTAACCTGCTAGACAATCAATCATCTTTTACTGTCCTTCGAAACTAACCATACCTTCAATTTACCAAATAGGGTTTTCAACTTCAATGGCTAGATTTGGATGTGAAGCGTTAGCCTTATCCCAAACTGTAGTAGAGGGTGAAGAAACCAGGGTTAGGGAAGGATCAAAACATGGTACTTCCTTAAGTGCATTAATCCCAGACTATGTTACTCCACGTGATAGAGATGTCAAATCAGACCCGGAGGTGAAAAAGGTGCTCCAATTCTCACATTGTAAGGCATGGAAAAATATATGGAAGATAATATCTGAGGTGCCTCTTGAAGATCTACCTTTGAAAATTCCAAGACTTTCATCCATGTTC
The DNA here is from genome assembly GCA_963277665.1 of Viscum album. Lineage (NCBI taxonomy): Eukaryota > Viridiplantae > Streptophyta > Magnoliopsida > Santalales > Viscaceae > Viscum > Viscum album. The sequence goes on along the minus strand of OY728165.1, from coordinate 1,327,522,101 downwards.
ATCATGCTAGGACTTGGCAGTTTTGGATATCAAGGAATCCATGTCGCAGTGAAACAAGTCATTAAAAGGATAGGGAAAGAGCAAAGGTGTCATCAAGACCTAATCAGAGCTTGATTACTGACCAATATCAGTGAATTTCAGGCTGCAGTGTCCCGATCTGAGGCTTATAATGTTGCAAACTGATGGAACTGAAGCAGAAGATCAAGGAGAAGATTTTCCTGCAGTTACACCTTTAGCAAGAGATAGATTCTGTTACTAGGGAGCTTGAACAACTTCATAATTCGTTTGAAGAAGTCCAAGTGGATGGTATAAAATCCATCACAGATTCCAAAGAAGAACTTCATTGAGCTAAAGAGAGTGAATACGGTCACGTAAATGAACTTCAAGTGGCTGCTGATGAAGCTTAGGATGCTGTGAAATAGATTAGAAATCATGATTAAAGTCTTCTGTAATTTCTAAAAAAAGAGAAGTGACTTTAGTCTGTGGATGTTCTTCTAATCTGGTTCATCAATGAAAAACAATTCATCTTCAATCATCTGTACCTTCATTTTCTTGATAATTGCTCTTATTTTTACCTAATCCAATGGGCCTAGTAAACATAGTTTGATTTTTACTAGGGTTGTATAAACAACCCCACAAACATTGCATCTTTTAAGTGCTCAATATTGCCTAAATCATACAAAATGTACATTTAGCAAGCTGAGACTCAACTTTTGTTCAGATTACCCTTTATAGGTTCCCAATTTAATGAGCATCATGTCTTGTGTTATTGGTGGTTTAAATTCATGAATGTTGGACTATAAAAAGTATAATATTTATGGTCGAATAGCTTTGAACGAATGGATGATATTTACTCAATTCTTGATAATTTTCATGGAAACATATTACCATATTCAAGTATGGAGGGGGAAAATTGTAAACTGTGACATGAGAAATTTTGAATCTGAGTAATGACATGGGAAAAGATCTAAAAGGAATTAGAGGAAGTATTTTCTAAGAATGAAATTACCACTACTTGAAAAACACGTTATGGGGGCTGAATTATGCAGGGCCAACTAGGGCATATGCTGCATAGTCAAATAGTAGTATCTTTTGGCTGATAGTTCCATTATGTAGAAAACTTATGCAAGGAAACCTAAGGTCACATGCTTCAAAGCCGGGAAAAAGAAATCTCAGAAATTTGACTTTCAATTGCTAAAAATGAAGAAAGTTTTATGGAGATTCAAATTTTCCAAAGCATAGAGTCTACTTTATGGATAAAGGTAGTTGAATATGGAGAGGATATTTCTAATCAATATTGTCAAAGAATTTGAGGAGTGTGACTTCTATGAAGGTCTGACCTAAATGTAGGAAAAAAATGTATATGGGGTTTTAAATCATATCACTTCTAGAAATTTAGGCTATAGCCATGGTTCAACGATCTGTGGCTGGTAATGGCATGGTTGTAGGGAAATACCTATAGCCATGGTTTCAAACCATGGCAGAACATTAAGCCACACAAAGCCTATAGCCACGGTTCAAAACCATGGATCTATAGCTATAGCCACCGTTTAAAACCGTGGCTTTAGGTCTATGGCCACTATTTAAAACCATGGCTATAGGGATTGATATTTCTTAAAAAAAATCTACACCCCCCCCCTGAACAGCCCCCCTAGACATCCCTTGCAATCCCCTGGACAGCCCCCATGCCCCCTGAACAGCCGCCTTGCACCCCCGCCCCCGGACATCCCCCTTGCACCCCCCCCCCCGAGACAGCCCCCTTGCACCCCCCAGACAACCCCCTTGCACCCCCCCTAGACAGCCCCCATGCCCCCTGGATAGCCCCCATACCCCCCTAGACAGCCCCCTTGCACTCCCCCTAGACAGCCCTTTCACCCCCCTGGACTGCCTTTGCACCCCCCCTGGACAACCCTTGCACCCCCCTGGACTGCCCTTGCACCCCCTTGGAAAGAACCCTTGAACCCCCCTAGATAGCTCCCTTGCACCCCCTGGACAACCCCTTGCACCCCCCTCCTAGATAGCCTCCTTGCACCCCCCCCCCCCCCCCCCGCCCTAGACAGCACCCTTGCACCCCCTAGACATCCTCCATACTCCCCCCCAGGACAACCCCCATGCCCCCCTGGACAGCCCCTTAGCACTCCCCCTGTACAGCCCTTGCACCCCCCTGGACAGCCCTTGCACCCCCTGGACAGCCCTTGCACCCCCCTGGACAGCCCTTTCACCCCCTAGACAACCCCCTTGCACCCCCCCTGGACAACCCCTGTGCACCCCCTGGACAACCCCCTTGCACCCCCCCTAGACAGCCCCCTTGCCCCTCCACCCCCACTCATACAATATCCCACCACCACACCCCCTCCCTGCAACCCCCCTCCCCCCCGGGCAGACCCCCTGAATAGCCCCCTGCCCCCCCCCCCCACCCCTGCAGTATCCCACCCCCTCCCTACATCCCCCCCCCCTCGTGCAAACCCCCCATCACACCCCCACCCCACCTTGAACACCCTCCTTGGACAGCCCCCTTGCACCCCCTGGAGAGCCCTTTCACCCCCTGGACAACCCCCCCTTGGACAGCCCCTTGAACCCCCCTGAACAACCCTTTCACCCCCCCTGGATAGCCCCCATGCACCCTCATGCCCCCTAGACATCCCCCTTGCACCCCCCCCATCTCCTGCAGTAGCCCACAACCCCACCCCCTCCCTATAGCCCCCCACGAGATGAGTGGAGAAGACCCTTGAGAAGCTGCTGGACTTATTTATTCCATGAAAATCTGGAATTTCTGAAAAGTGCTTGAAAAAATCATGGATGAGGTATGAATTTCTGTCATCCCTGTTAATCACCAAATAACGTCTGATATTAAGGGGGATAAATTGAATTAATCAATGACAAGAAGTTGAGAAGATTTGAGATCTCAAGGTTGATTTCTAAAACCTGCTACATTTACTTCAATGTTTTCAGCATGTGTATTGAGAAGAGTGCAAGATCTTAGGTTGTAAATGAGGAAGAAAGGTTGTTTCATGCCAATATGCAGATGATAAATGGATTGCATGTTATTTGGAGTACACAAGCATATTGATGAGACAATTAGGAGCTAGACAACTTAGAAGGGATTTGGAAGTTCCCGAGCTTATTGAGAAGGATTATGAAGTTCTCAAGAAAAGGTGTTAGTATGCAAATCTTAAAGCCCCCCCCCATGAACGCCTCCCCTTGCAGCTCCCCTTCCCACCTTGGACTGACCCCACTCACCCCCTTGGACAGACCCCCCCCCCCCCCCCCAGGACAACCCCACCCGGACAGTAGCCCCTACTGCTAGACACCCCTTGCACCACCACTGCTAGACACCCCCCCTGGAACGACCCCCACTCCTGGACACCCCCTCCCACCTGGACAGACCCCCCCAGTCAACCCCACCCAGACAACCCCCCCCCCCCCGAACAGCAGCCCCCCTCCACCCCCAGAACAGACCCCCCCTCCTAGAAACCCACCTAGACAGACACCCTAGGACAACCCCACCCTGATAGCAGCCCCCCTGCTGGAGAACCCTTCCACCACCCCTGCTAGAACCCCCCCACCCCTCCTTGACACCCCCCTTCCCTCCTAGAAAACCCCTTGGACCACCCCACCCAGACAGCAACCCTCCATCCTAAAAACCCTATACTTTTGTGCTTCCTTTGCGTCCATTGTGGGTTTTTGGTGATGTATTTATCCATTGGATAGGGATAGGAATGTAGAGTGGATTTTTTTGGCTAGTTCTCAGCTTGTGTGGGTCATGCAGGAGATGTTCTAGGGGGGGGGGTCTTGTTGCTATTATGGTGTTGGGTGGGTGTGGGATGTTTATTGTGAAAGGGTCCTGTGCAAAGGATGTCTGATTTTAGTGCGTGGGGATGATTCTAGAGGGGCTTCTATTGTGGTGCGGATAGAGTTGCATGTTATTATTCTAGGATAAGTTGTAGAGGATAAGGTTCATGGTGTGGGTGATTCAAGCGGGGATTTCTAGTTTTTGGTTGATTCGTTTATTTTTGGGTTGTGTTTTTCCTGCTACTTGGATACATGTAGAGGATTTGTTGTGGATGGTTGTGGTTGATTTTGTGGTTGACTGGTTTGGCATTCCTTTGGTGGCTAGTCCTTTTCATATCGGGATGTTAGGATATTGTTTTCATGAGTCTTTGAGTGGTCAAATGTGGTGGTCTGGTGCCATGATATTGTAGAATGTTTCGTTGGCTTCAAGGTTCATGAGGTAGTAGTTGGTTTGAGTTGCGTATGGACTAGTGATGTTGTTCCTATAGGAAGGTTTTCTTTATTGGATGGGCTCTTTCCAGCAGGCTTTTGGGTTGCAGTAGCTATTCTGGTGTGACTGGCTAGGAGGGTTGGGTTTTGTTTGGTGTTGGGTGGGATGACTGCAATTATTGGTGTTTAGGGGATCGGTGTTGTGGTTGGGTGGTAGGTGGATGGTTTGTGGTATTGTAAGGGTACATGAAGGTGGGTTTTATTGATGGTGTTTATTGTAGGTGAGTTGAGTGGTATGTTGTATGGATTATGTGATTCTGAAACTATTAACTTTTTGTGAACAATACCAACAATGATTGGGTCATATTTCATAGGAGGGGTGAGGGATTTTAGGATCTACACCTTCAGTGCAAATTCAAGAAGAATATAATTCAATGTCTATAATATATTTCCATGTTCAAGAAAAGCGAAAAAGAATTAGATACAACATCTATAATATAGAATCTGAAATATATTACCTCAATCTAAAGAATAACATTTGGGGTAAACATAGTTTGAGGCCCTTGTAATATGGCATAGTCAAGGGAACAAACCTACATTTTAGGGTACTACAGTTCTTGCACAAAACATAGTGGTTTCAGTATCTACTGAAATTACTCAACCATAGAACAGAGAATATAAAGAGGCTTTTATTATCAATCATGATGAAAATAAGAATCAAAGGTCTTTTACTGAAAAACAAGTTAAAGACAATGATAAAAGAAATCATCAAGATAAACTAGTAGTCTTTGACACTAAAATGATAGTTTAAATCCATTAAATTTCTATCATAAATGATTACATAGACACAGAACTATTTATTCATACTGATATTAAAGTGGTTTTTGAGACTGCATTATTTACCTCTATTTAGAAAATTGGAGATCAATCCTATCCCACTATAGATAGAGGCCAATCATCTAAAGAAAAATATGAACAATATTTTGATTCATTGAATAAATAATCAAAGGATTTATTGATCATTTTGAGAAGCTATGAGAATAAAATTCATGTTCTCATAGTGAATTAAAGGCTTTAATAAAATCATTTGAAGATTTAAGAAATTAAACTATTCATGGAGATGAGATTGAATCTGTATAGACTCATCTTACTAATATATGAGATAATACAATTACAAGAAGTGATTTTGTTTTTTTATAAATGGATGACCAGTTGTGAAAGATCAATGAAGATTATATTTCTAAAATAGATTTTATATATTTGAAAAGATATTTTTGGAGTCACATTGAATATTCTAGAAGTTGTTCGAATAAATCTATAAACTAAAAAATATATAACTCAAACCTCTTTAAATTTAGTCATAATGTTTTATCCCAATATAGATTTCATGAATAGTTTCAATGATATATTCATACTCTTTAGTGAGACATCGTACAACTCAATGTGCTACATGAAAATCAACAATATCTTATTGAGATGCTATCTTTACGAGATCTTACCATCATGATTCATATTAGACTATTTCGATCATTGATTTATCTGTTTTTATGTTCTGAAGAAACATTTCAGGAATTTATGAATGTAAATTTGATTGAATGTTTAATGATTCATCCTAGAGCAGGGCCAAATCACAGCATTACTGTGGCATGACCGCGGTGTGTTGGCCCAGTCCAGTGACATCTATGGGGAAGCATCTTCCGGCCAGGAGTAAAGGGAGTAGGAGGATTCGGGGAGACATTCCGATCATCGCCCCACTGTAAGAAATTGTGATTAGTCAGTCTCAACATTGATCAAAAGACTCATGGAATACTATCATTGCGAACTGTCGCGGGTTGTCATCCTGGAGCAGGGCCAAATCACGGTGTGACTGCGGCATGACCGTGAATTGACCATGATGTAACCACGGCATGTTGGACCGGTCCATCGACATCTGCGGGGCTGCATCATTCGACCAAGAGAGAAGGGAGTGGGAGTAGGTGAGGTAACATTCCGGTTGTCTCCCCGCTGGCATAAATTGTGATTAGTCACTCTCAACATTGATCAAAAGACTATTGGAATACTATCACTGTGAACCATCATAGGTTGTTGTCCTAGAGAAGGGGAAAATCATAGCATTACCACAGTGTGACTGAGTCATGACCGCGGCGTGACTGTGGCGTGACCGCGGCATGACCACAGAGTGACCGCGGCGTGAACGTGGCGGGTCAGCCCGGTCCAGCGACATCCGTGGGGCAGCATCTTCCAGCAAGGGGCGAAGGGAGCGAGAGGAGGCAGGGAAACATTCCGGTCGTCGCCCCACCGACAGAAATTGTGATTAGTCAGTCTCAACATTGATCACAAGACTCATGTAATACTATCACTATGAACCGCCACAGGGTGTCGTCCTGGAGCAGGGCCAAATCACGGCATTACCGTGGCATGACCACGGCGTGACCGCAGCGTGTCCGAGGCGGGACTGCGGCGTGACCGCGACGTGATCGTGGCGTGACCACGGAATGACCACGTTGTGACCGCGGCGTGTTGGCCCAGTCCAGCGACATCTGTGGGGCAACATCATCTGGCCAGGAGAGAAGGGAGTAGGAAGAGGCATATGAAAGAATCAAACCAAATACAAACATGATACAAATAACTATCACTACTCTTTGGATTAGAAGATAGTGCACCTCCGTTGGAGGAGTTTTATTATAAAATCATGGCACTGCTTTATCACACAATTTATTTAATTATATTTAACATTTATTCTAAAAATCATTCAGCACAAATAAAATGAAATAATTGTAACTACATCAACACAACTATCACTGTGAGTTTTCGCAGACAGTGTACCTACGTTGGAGGTGTTTTATTATAAAAACAAGACTTTATCAAATGAAACAATTATATTAAAGAACACTTATTCAAGATATGAAATTCAATATAATTAAGCAGAATTAAGAAAGAAGATAAATTCAATTTAAAGCATTCTTGAATTAAAGAGGCTAGAAGAGGGATCATACCTCAAGGTGGAACCAAACTGTCCACTTCGGCTTTTGGCTCTTTCTAACTAAAAGTTGTTGCACCCGCATTGGGTATACGCACCTTCACACATTAAATGTATTTTACAGAAACATTCAAATTTAATGGGCAATGTCTCATATACAATTTAAATATGATTGTGGAAAACATAAAAAACATTGAAAACAAAGTAGAAACACGAACCTAGATGTTTGTTTATGCTTCCAACAATAGTATGATTCGATCTTTCAACTGGTGCATGAGGTGTTGTCCAGCTTTCTCCGTGCCCATAAAACACAAGAAAATTTTTATTAAATACTAAAATAACTAAAGTAAATAAAATAAAAGAAAAGGGAAAATAATTTTTAGGTTTCAAACCCCAAACAGGGGCTGTTGTTAACCTGTCCACAACTGGATAGTTCCAGCATGTCAACCCCAGTCCATTTGCAGGTGTGGTCATTAGAGTAGGAACCACCACATCTTGTTTCTATAGGGTGTTGATTGTAGTTACCCTTGAACTTCAACTAGAGTGAATTAAATACTATTTCCATTAAGACCTCTCAGTATCTCTTCTCGGTATGCACCCCCTTAGCATTAACCAGACTATATAAGTGACAATTCTTATACAATAATCAACTTGAACCCAAATGTTTAATGAGATATAACATAGAAGCAGAGTCATGTATATAAGAGTTCATAAAGAACAAATGTTAAATCCATGAATTATTGGTCTAATAGCAGCCAAATAAGCATAATGAATGAACTATTTAATCGCTAAACCCAAACAAATAGTAAAAATGATATATGGCATATCAAAGTTTTTAATCCAAATAATGGTATTTACATATTTATTAGCAATTTCAATATGGGAAGCCACAGGAATGAATGATGAGAAAATACACCTCTCAACATTACAGTTGTAGTATGGTAATAAGAAATAAATGGACATTCCAAAATGTTACCTTCGAGAAATAGGGTGCATTAAGAGTACATTGCCTTAAGAGTACATTGTCAAATAGATTAGTCTTATGGATGGTAAAATTCACGTCATTAACCTGTCACCTGCCTTTTAGAATAGTAATTAGTGGCCATATTTTACCTTTGTTGGCCGGTAGGATAGAGGGATTCTTGTATTTATATAGCCCATCTATTACACTAATATGCTAAGCATCATTCCTCATTGATAACAGAACAAATAGCAGTTTATCCAAAATGGAAAATGAATGTAAATAAATCAAAAGAAGAATATATATAAAATGATTTAAAGGAAAAGTATAAATAATTTTTCTATGTTATAAAATAATTTCATTTTGTATATGCCAAGTTTTTGTATAAAAAACATATAAGAAACTATAAATTAATTTATAAGAAAGATCAAGATCCATATAGAAGTAAAACTGCATTATCATGGTAATCCGTAGTTTCAAAAATGAAAATTAGCAATTCATATTGAACACTTTCCATAAAGATATTAAATTAAAGGAACACTAAAACTAATTATCAAAATACAAACCTTCATGTCCAACAATTTATAGCCCCTACCGCCTGCCTCCCTACCCCCTGCCCCCTGCCCCTCGCCCCCTGCCCCCCGCCCCCCTCTACCCTGCACCTTGCCCCCTTCCACCCTCCACCCATCCCCTAGCCTACACAGCCCCCCACCCCCCCCCCCCCCCCCCCCCCGCACCCCCCTGTCCCCTCCACCCTCCCTCTGCCCCCTGCCCCCGTCCCTCCTCCACCATGCCCCCTCCACCCTGCCCCCCTCCATCCATTCCCAGTTGCTAAATAAGGTTTTTGTATTATGTACAAGTGTTTTATGAACCTAATTTTCCTATGATTCTAAAAATTTAGATTCTTGACTGTATTATTATTTTATTTATCTTAAAAATTCTATAATAGACATGTATAAATAGGTTGGTTTTCTATATAATGACATCTCAATGTCCCTTTACATGGTTTTACATGAACATGATAACAAATACCACTATAATCAAAATACATTATTGAGTACATATCATTGTATACATTAAAATTCCAACACTTGAGGAATATGGAACCTTCTCCAGGTATTGGCGCTCTTCCATTTTGAGTTCTTATGCCTTGGTCAAGTTGATGTGTAAGATGGGTAGTCACTGTTTCTCATTTATTCATGGCCAACCTTTTGATGATCCTATTGATATGTTCCTTATAGGTTATTACTAAATCGACATTCTTATTATATATTTATGTACTTATCCACAATATCTTCTCGAATTTCTAAGGATTTTTCATCTCAAAACCTCCAAAAAAATTATCCGTAGATTTCTAAATCATTCAATCATCTAGTCCAAGTAGAAACATGTAATTGAAATACAATATGAAATTTATGAAGGTACCATTATCCCATTTATTTCACTAGAAGTAATTATCTCTATTGCAACTATCAAAGCCTTTATCAGTGATAAATGATTCAAAATTCTGATTCCACTATCATGGTACTTGCTTTTTTCTATACAATATTTTATACAATATACAAACAAAGTCATGGATCCCAATTGCTGGTAATCATATTGGTTGTTTCATGTTGATTTATTCCTTCAACTCACCATAAAGCAATGTTGTCTTGATGTCCACCAAATCTAGAAGCATATTTTCTAATTCCACCATACTTATAATTGTTTAGATGATATAATGCTTATATTTAGTGATAATATTTCCAAAAAGTAAACTTTTTCATTATACTAATAACACATTACTACTATCCATAATTTTTATCATTTATAAACATCATCCTATTAATTAATTTAGTAAACCCACTTATTTTCAAGTTCCTTTTTACCCACATAAAGTTCAACCATATCTGATTTTTTTTAACTTCCAAGAAGCCATCTCTTTATTCATGGAATATTCCACTAATTTGAATAAAAAATCATAGTTTAATTTGGATTTTCATGTTTCTATTCATTCATTAGAAATATATAATTCATTTGAACCCCATACCTTTGAACCAGTCTCCTAATTTTGGTTGATCTCAACAACTGAATCATATTTTCTAAACTACTCGACTTAGTTCATCCTACATGTATACAACACAACATCTACCAAACACTAACATAACTATATGGTATAATTCAATGTATAAACCAATAATAAAATTTACTTCTAAAATGTACCTCAATATTAGTATCATAAAAACCATCACGACCCTCATCATATCCATCAAAAACACCAACATCATCATCTCCTCCTCTCAAACCACCATCATTGTCAACATCTGCATTGGCATATGCACCTAAATCAATGGAAGGAGTGGAAGAATCCTCAAAAACCGAACACAAATAAATGAGAATACATTTAATTAATGAAAACACATTTAATTAATTAAAACATAAAAAGGTTATCACTAAAATCAGAAAATCAATCCAGATTTATTTTACACATAGAAAATCATAAAAAATGTGAAAATATAGCAATTCCAAAGATTTTAATGGAATTTGAGGGAATAAAACAATGAATTACATATAGAAATTTATGAAATTTATAATTATATCACTCCCCTAAACATAGTTTATTGAACTCCAAGGAAATGAATTGTCTATTGGACTTCCTAAAATGATAAAAACCTAATGAATATGATGTTCACAACCCTATCAGCTCATTCAACAAACAAATTTCAGATAGTTTAAATTTTATAAACCTAAGCCGTCATTTGGATATAATAATTCCTATTAATATAGTTTCGGAATGCTTAAATCTCTGTAAGAACTCATTTATTTCCCAGATCTCTTTATCTAAAGGTACAAAACCTTGAAAAATTTCTGATTTAGTTTCTCATCTTGCTACTATTCGGGGATTTCATGACTTCAAATGTGTTTCATTAGGAAGAGGGTTTTTTCACTTTTTTCCCCTCTACTAAATTGAAGGGTAAAGCATGGAGCTTTGGTTCCATAAATTTGAAGCCAGAAACCCTTAGGATCCATGAATGGAAGGTAAATTTTAGTCTCTATTATTTTAAAGACACTTTTTCCCATGTATGGATAATGATTTATGGTTTAAATTGGGATTTGTGGCATTTTTAAATTATTTATGACATCACCTCTGCGATAGGCATTCCAATCCGAATGGATTTGGATACTGAAAATGTTAGCTATGGAAATTTTGCCGTAATTTTAGTTGAGGTAGATTTATGTTCTACCATGGTTGATAAGGTAGTTCTATCCACACCACAGGATGAAATTAATCTTCGTATTGTGTATGAAAAGTTGCCTTTGTATTGTGAAGTCTGTTGTATTATTGGACACTCAAGGTCCAACTGTTGTTCCAATATTTTTTTTACTAGATGCATGTTAAATGGGTATGATAAGGCTCATTGAAGAAGAACATAATGTAATAAATTTCTCCAAGGGACCGATGTCCAATCTTCGGAATAAGCTGCAAATGAGATTTCTCATAGCTCTCCCAACAGACGCTTAATATCTGAAAATGTTCAGACAATGTCTCAGACTGAACATCTGATCAAGGATCATAGTAAAAGCCCCAAGTTGGACTCCACCTATGTCATCCTAAAATATGTAGAGCCTCCTTATTTTCAGTTGATTGATAGACCCAATGTCACTTAGGCTGATTTAGTAGAAAAAATTGACTCACCTAATGTGGGAATGTCTTTCAAAGATGTTCTGATTAAAGATACGAACCAAGATCAAAATGAGATAGAATCTGTGGACAATCAAATAGAGATAGATATTCTAGCACAAACTGAGTCTGATGAAATAATTAGGCATGAACAAACTAATTTTTCTTAAAAATGTAGAAAAGTGGAGCACATTTTTGAGACAAACACCTCAAGTATGGTTAAGAATAAAAACAAAAACAAGGAATCCAAGGAAGTGACTACTGAAAAAGGCAAGGAAAAGGTCCCCTACCCTGCTATGTCCAAGGAATCAGTGAAAGAGGATGTTGTTGCTAGCACTTTAATGGAATTACAACATACACAAGGTGAGAATTCAAAAAAATCTTGTCTCATGAAACCTGCTCCTACAGTGGGAAGTGGAGTTAAGAAATTTCCTACAACTGATAGGGCGCTGCATGTTCCTATAACTCTATAAGTTTCAAGTTTGATCATTAACCCTCCTATGGTGGGAAGTGAGGTTAATCACTCTACTGTTGAATTTGGACCCAAACTGGTGCCCGACACTCACCTTGATAGTACTCTTGCTAGAACTTCATTAGGAGTTCATGGCATGGATGTTCAACCCACTTGTGTGGCATCTAAGTTTCCCATCGATGAGCAGTTACTGGAGAACATTAAGATACCCAACACCCTGGAAGGGGTGATTCCCACCCAAAGTCATCCATCTTAGAGTGGAAAGAATCTGAGGATGAGAATCTAGTCTGATTCTGATATGATGAAAGTGTTAACTCCTACTTGAAAGTTGGTAAATTATGCTCTAAAAAAGGGTTCCCTTCCAGACCCCATCTCTATTTTTGGTGTTTCAAATCCAATTGGACAAACACACAATGTGACAGAGTCAACTACAATGCCTCCTCAAATAAGAGAGTCACATACACCTTTGAAGAATGTTGAACTATTGAGATCAAAGGTTTTTACCTCTCTTACAAGCAACGCCCCGCCTCATGCATCGAGGACCCGGAAAAACTGAAATGTTGGTACTCATAACACTTTTGAAATCATTTCCTCGATTAGAAGTGATGATGATGTGAATAAAAGTTATAGAGTGAATAAAGATGAAACCATAAAGACTGATGCTGTTGTGGAGCACCTTGATGATGCTGATGGTGATGGTCCATGGATACATGCCAAGACTGGGAGGAGAGGTCAGAACTCCCACGGTAGGGGTGGAAGACTTCCTTTTCATAGTATGAATAGTCATTCTAAAATGGGTTGATGTCTTTTTAAGTGTTATGTTCTTGTATTTCCTCTGAACTTTATTCTTTTTCTTTATAATTTAAATAAAGAGGCCTTTGATCCCTTAAAAAATCCTATTAATATAGAGATTATAGTCAACTACTCTCATAAACCTCAAAAAAATTGAATATTTTAAAGCCTTGAGTTCCAAGCTACATGTACTTGTTTTAAGCCAAAAAAATAATTCTTAAAAATACACAATTTATTATCATCATCATTTATTTGAAATCGACAAAGTTGACCAATTTAAACTTCCTTAAAAAAACTCTAATGAGAAAAGAATACTTTTTATTATATACATTATATATACCTTGATATTCTCTATATAACTATGGTAAGAAAAAATTTGATAACCTCAATACAATCAATTGGTGAAAATATTTTATCTACAACAACCCTACCAATCAATGAATATCCGTTTCACAAAATTCTGACTATTAATTTTATAACTTCTCTATTTTCATTAAGCATGTTTCTGAATACTTGTTTTGTGAATATGATATTTTCATATATTGTTTGTGGAACAAATTTCTACGTGTCATTATTTTCTGTCTAATTTAGCTCCTCATTCATATCATTAATCCAATTTTAATCATTGGATGCTTAGTCAAATCTTTTTTACTCAAATAAATATAATAGGGAATTTCTTTTAATTATATACATCCTATTAGTTTATACTACAGTATATTTGTCTCCCAAAATTTTATCTTCATCAATATGTTTAGTTCTAGTAAATATTTTAGGTGTAATTGGAAATTTTATGACTTTTTATTTATCATATTCATCAAAAAATTCTATGATTGAGTCCTCACTACCCATAAGAGACTCTCTAGGCTCCATTAAAGATTCACTTTTATCTACATTATCTTCAATGCTCCTGCCGTAGATTCCTTTTTCCTTCCTATCCATTATTACATATTTTGTTTCCAACATTTTAATGAGAATATTATTAAAAAATCTATAAACATTTCTTCTTAAGGAATATATATGAAATATAACTTAATCGTGTAATTTCTATACTTTTCTTGATTCCCTTCCATGTTATGAATATAGAACTTACTACCAATGACTCATAAATACTTCAATGTTGGTTTATGAGGGTTCAAAAACCATGGGGCGCAGGTACTGTAGTAGCACAGTAGCGGTACTGTAGCAGTGGCGACACTGTTCATCAGCGGGTACTGTAGCAGTGGCAGGGCACTGTAGCGGTGACAGGGATCTGTAGCGGCGGTGATACTGTGCGGTACTGTAGCAGCAAGTCACTATTCATAGAATGTGAATTGGCCTTAGAATTTGGGCCTACGGGCTATGTAATGGGCTACAAGCCCGCTGGGCCTTCAAGCTATGTAATGGGTTTCCCTCTACCTAGTTAAAAGAGGAATTTTCTTTGATTTAATAATAAAAATGAGGCTTCGGCCCCAACCTTTAAAAAAATAATTAGGGTGTCTACATTACAGTAGCTTAGATACTTCTTAACTAAATAATAAGTGAATTCAATTCCATTATTATAACTTGGCACTTTGATATTCATTCAAAATCATGGTGTGAATCTAAGTTTAAATTTTCAACCACATAAACCTATCATTTTACTCTATTGAAAGCACTAACATTTACTAACCCAATCATATATTGCTTCATCACAGTCCATCTTGATCCTGATGATGATTCTTAGACTCCAAACGTCACCACATTTCCAGAACATTCAATTCCCAATCCCCCTATTTCAGGAAGCAAATCATGTTCACCATTATGGAATAATGAATTAAAATCCTCAAACATGGTGAAATTCTTAGGTCTAGGCCTCCACCAACTAGACTCCCATCAATCCCTATCGCCAGCTTTGACATAACCACGATTTAACACATTTGGATCATCAAAACCACCGCATGTCTGAAAACTAGTGTGATTCCCTCATTTGGTTCATTATTCGATCAATCCCATGTCATTATTTCCATAAGAACCAATTAATTTTCAAATATTAAGTATCCTTGGATCTTTACTATTTCCACTCAATCCATATGGTCATCTTCAGACTCTGATCTCCATGAAAAACAAACTCAATTTAGGTACTCATTTGGTTGTTGGAACCTAATTTCCATTTGAAATACCTACCTATTGGTCTCCCAAAACCAGGACTCTACCCTCATGGGTTTATATTTCCCATGACTAATGTCACTCTCTCCACTATAGGATAACCTTTATCACAATATCACTTTATCAAAATCCAAGCACCACAACCCACATCCTATCTATCCCCAAACATGATGATTGGATTCATCCAAAACACATGCATTCCTAAGCGATAACCAACAAACTACTCAATACCCATTCTCGGTGCATGATAATTCCATTCTTGGCATGTGATTAGTTTTATAGAAAAAAAGATTATCACCTACCACACCATCCATTGGTGCACTCACCACCACATGGATTTACATAAAATTGCTCGACAAGAAACACCTCGAAGATCCAAATCTAAATATATATACCACTTCTCCCAAGCCATTATCAAATCACCCTAGGAAGAACTTTACCTTAACCAAGTTCTGGTATAACCATACCCAATATATTTCCAAAGAGCCCTTTTTCCTAGGGCACTTCCCCCATTTCATTCGAAGCTATGGGATACCTCACCTATGATAATCTCACTAAAATTTCCATCGATCATCTACCCTCTGTCATCTAAAATTGATTAAAAAATACACAACTTCCATGCATGAATTTTTTGTTCTTACTCAACTTATGTCAAAGTCAATAGGTGTACACTCCTGTACCACCCAATTACAACCCATCTCACAGCTCTGGAAGTCACATCACAACTGAACTAGGATCACATGACTAATTAAAAATATGGCCACTCTTCTTGGATGTTAGTTCCATGAAACCCAAGATTAGAATAAATTGAACCACCGATCTGGAGAACGGGAAAACATGAGACCTAAATACCACGTTGGAGCAGAAAATCAGAAAATACCTGGCGAGGCAAGGAGTGCAGTAGGCAGGGATTTCTCTTGAGAAATTGAAGAAGGGTGGATTTCTCTAGGTTCAACTTAGTGTGGTTAGTGATAAATCACGGGATGTGTATGCCACGGTAGGACTTGGTTCGACTGAGAAATCAGGAAGGTGGGGATGCTGCGTCGGAGGAGAAGAATTGGGGGTGGTCATGTGGAAGGAGGATCCCGAGAGGTGGAGTGGCCGCGTCTGAGCCGGTCGGGGTAGCATCAAAGCTGTGTCGGGGCAGAATCTGAGGAGAAGAATCGCGGTGAAGTGGAGTGGCCGCATCGGAGTCACATTTTCATTGGAGGTGGGGAGTCCATGTCGGATTAGCGATAGTGGGGAAGTGGAGTGGCTGCACCAGAGGAGGAAGATCGTGGGGAGGTTGGGTGGCCCGTCAGAGGAGGATGATCACAGAATGTTAGGGAGAAGAGTCATGAGGAGGAGGGGAGTTAGGAGGAGGGGCATGAGAGGGTTACGGTAAATTGGGGAGTGGGGGTGGGTTAATTGCCACAGACAGCGAAATTTTCATGGCTATAAACAGGATATAGCCAGGTTTCCTATTGTCCATTGGTATATCTCTGTAGCTGTAGCTCTAAATTCTAGTAGTGTATGACTAAAATTGGAGATAGAAACATTATATGACATGTGGTCAAGTGGTATAAGGTTATTTCATATTTCTCTTAACATATGGAGAAGGATGAAAATGTAAACCATAGGCTTTAATACTTTCAAATCATGAAAAAAGGATGAAACAAATATGTTAAGGATGGATGTTTTTTTGCAGATCCCTACATATTGTCGTTAAGACCAATAGGGACAAAAGAGGCTTCTCATAAGAATGAAGTCACACTTACTTGAAAAACCCATTATGGAGGTTGAATTATGCAAGGCCAAATGGGGCATAAGATGAATAGTGAAATAGAAGCATGTTTTGGCTGACAGGTCCGTTATGTAGACAACTTATGCAAGGGAACCTAAGGGCATGTGCTGCATAGTCCGGAAAAAGAACTCTCAGGTATGAGAAATTTTGTGACCAGAAGTCAAGAAAATGGTTATGGAGACCATAAATATTATTTGTATAATGTTGCGTCTAGGTCATGAATTGAGATTATGGATGTCACTACATATCTCATTAGGATGAGAATCAAGCCACCTGTAGTTCTTGAAATACAGTTTAACATCTTGCAGGACGAGAGCATAGAAGATTTTAGTTTAGGGTCATAGAGCTCAGACCATAGTGAGGGAGACACATCGTGCATTTATTATAAACCTGATGTGAACAATGGCCAGGGTGTTCCATATCACACTATGTGCTCCCAGGGTGACTTTTCATCCATGGGACTGAAATTGGAGTTTCTGGTTAGGCCCAAAGGCTCGACGATGGACCCGAGGAATGCTCTAGCATCCGTACGTATCCCATGATGATGGGAATCAAGCTGTATGTAGTTCTTGAAATTACCTTTGTACAGATTTGGTTCATACATATGTGGGGTAAAGAGGACTTTATTGCAATTATGGCTGCACTATGGGAAAAGTAGGCTATACCAACGGTTTATAACCATTGGTATAGGCTGGAAAACCGTTGGTATAGGGTATACCAACGATTTTCCAAACTGTTGGCCAGTTAGCCGTGAGGAAAGCCTTATACCAATGGTTTCATTTAAACCATTGGTATAGGTGTTTGAGAATTCTGGGAAACTCTTTACAAACGGTTCAGAACTGTTGGTATATGTTTTTCCAGAATTCTGGAAAAAGCTTTACCAACAGTTCAGAACCGTTGGTATATGTTTTTCCAGAATTCCGGAGAAAGCTTTACCAATGGTTCTTAACCATTGGTATAAGTTTTTCCAGAATTATGGAAAAAGATTTACCAACGGTTCATAACTGTTGGTAAATCTTTTTCCAGAATTCAGGAAAAGGCTTTACCAACGGTTCAGAACCGTTGGTAAAGCTTTTCCTAGAGCTGCTGCACAGTATCCCCCAGAAGCCCTCCAGAATCCCTACCATACACCTGCATAAAAAAATAGTGCACAACATCCCTCTAGTATACCCTCCACTATACACCTGCATAAAAAATATCACCAAAGCCACATACAGACTTCAAACAGTATAAAAAACACCTAAAATAGCCCAAAAAACACATATTACAACAATCATCTGGTGGAAATTCACCTCACCCATCAAATTCGAATAGGCAGAATAGTTTGATAAATATCTATTAGAGTTGAATAATACGTTCAAATTGAATCAAATCCCATTTTTTTTGTGATACTAGGTTTAGGTATGTAATGATTTGTGATGAATTTTTCATTGAACTTTTATTGTTTATAATATATGGAGAAAAGATAATTTCTTAGGAGTCTCTTCACTTATGACCCCATGAGTGAAACTACCCAACTCATGAAAAAGAGTTTGGGACTATCGTTGATGAGTGTCAATTTCAGTTGTATTCACTTAAAATGATTTCCTTTTGAAATAAAAGAGATAATTTAAGTGGTGTCATCCACACCGCAACTCGGATTGAGGCGGATTTGACTCGTACACATCACAAATGACCCATGGATACATGTCCTAAAGTATCAACAGTATCTGAATGCCTTTGGTCTATTTTCCGTATGTCAGTTGTTGTTTTAACTTAAACTGTTGTCCATTTCAAAGAAAAGTGACACACTTTGAGTGGTTCTGGCCACACCGCGTCTCAGATTGAGCTGGGGTTGACTCGTACACGTCACAAATGACCCATGGATCATTGTCCTAAAGTTTCAATAGATTTTGAAAGCGTTTGGTCAGTTTTCCGTATGTCGTTTTTTACTTAAAAGCGCATCCATTTTAAACAAAAGAAAGACACTTTGAGTGGTCCCAGCTACACTGGCCCTCGGATTGAGGCAAGGTTGACTTGTACACATCACATATGACCCATGGATCATTTTCCTAAAGTTTCAACAGAATCCGAATGCGTTGGGTCAGTTTTCCGTATGCCAGTTGTTGTTTTCACTTAAAATCATGTTCATTTCAAATAAAAGTTAGACACTTTGAGTGGTGTCGGACACACCGCGACTCAAATTGAGGCATGTTTGACTCGTACACGTCACAAATAACCAATGGATGTATTTCCTAAAGTATCAACAGTATCCGACTGCGTTTGGTCAGTTTTCCATATGTGGTTTTTTTTACTTAAAAGTGCATCCATTTTAAACAAAAGAAAGACACTTTGAGTGGTCCCAGCCACACCGGCCCTCCGATTGAGGCGGGGTTGACTCGTACACGTCACATATGACCCATGGATACATGTCCTAAAGTATCAATAGTATCTTAATACCTTTGGTCCATTTTCTGTATGTCAATTGTTTTAACATAAACCGTTGTCCATTTCAAAGAAAAGTGACAAACTTTGAGTGGTCTCGGCCACACCGGCCCTCGAATTGAGGCGGGGTTGACTCGTACAGGTCACATATGACCCATGGATAGTTTTCCTAAAGTTTCAACAGAATCGGAATGCGTTTGGTTGGTTTTTCGTATGCCAGTTGTTGTTTTCACTTAAAATCCTGTCCATTTCAAATAAAAGTTAGACACTTTGAGTGGTTTCAGACACACCACACCTTGGATTGAGGTGGGGTTGACTCATACACGTCACAAATGTCCCATAAATCATTTTCCTAAAGTTTCAACAAAATCCGAAAGTGTTTGGTCAATTTTTCGTATTCCATTTTTTTACATAAAAGCACATCCATTTTAAACAAAAGAAATACACTTTGAGTGGTACCGGCCACACCAGCCCTCGGATTTAGGCGGGGTTGACTCGTACACGTCACATATGACCCATGGATTGTTTTACTACAGTTTCAACAGAATCTGAATGCGTTTGGTTGGTTTTTTGTATGGTAGTTGTTGTTTATACTTAAACTGTTGTCCATTTCAAAGAAAAGTTAGACACTTTGAGTGGTACCGGCCACACTGCGCCTCGGATTAAGTCGGGGTTGACTCTTACACGTCACATATGACACATGTATTGTTTTCCTACAATTTCTACTGAATCCGAATGCGTTTGGTCGGTTTTCCATTTGTCATTTGTTATTTTAACTTAAATTGTTGTCCATTTCAAAGAAAATTTAGACACTTTGAGTGGTGCCGGCCACACCACGCCTCGGATTGAGGCGGGGTTGACTTGTACACGTCACAAATGACCCATGGATACATGTACTAAAGTATCAGCAGTATCCGAGTGCGTTTGGTCAGCTTTCCATATGTGTTTTTTTTACTTAAAAGTGCATCCATTTTAAACAAAAGAAAGACACTTTGAGTGGTATCGGCCACATCGGGCCTCGTATTGAGGTGGAATTGACTCGTACACATCACATAAGACTCATGGATCATTGTAATATAATTTCAATAGAATCCAAATGCGTTTGGTAGATTTTCCGTATGTCAGTTGTTGTTTTAACTTAAACTGTTGTCCATTTCAAAGAAAAGTTAGACACTTTGAGTGGTGTCGGCCAAACTGTGCCTCGGATTGAGTCGGGGTTGACTCATACATGTTACAAATTACCCATGGATACATTTCCTAATTTATCAATAGTATCCGAGTGCGTTTGGTCAGTTTTCCGTATGTGGTTTTTTTACTTAAAAGCGCATCCATTTTAAACAAAAGAAAGACACTTTGAGTGGTCCCTACCACACTGACCCTCGGATTGAGGCGGGGTTGACTCGTACACATCACATATGATACATGGATACATTTCCTAAAGTATCAATAGTACTTGAATGCCTTTGGTCGGTTTTCCGTATGCCAGTTGTTGTTTTCACATAAAATCCTGTCCATTTCAAATAAAAGTTAGACACTTTGAGTGGTTTCGGTCACACCACGCCTCGGATTGAGGCGGGGTTGACTCCTACACACCAAAAATGACCCATGGATACATGTTCTAAGTATCAACAGTATCTGAATGCGTTTGGTCTGTTTTCCTTATGTGGTTTTTTTTACTTAAAAGCGCATCCATTTTAAACAAAAGAAAGAAACTTTGAGTGGTACTGGACACACAGGCCCTCGGATTGAGGCGGGGTTGACTCGTACACATCACATATGACCCACGGATCGTTGTCCTATAGTTACAACAGAATCCGAATGCGTTTGGTCTGTTTTCCGTATGCCAGTTGTGGTTTTCACTTAAAATTTTGTCCATTTCAAATAATAGTTAGACACTATGAGTGGTGTCGGCCACACCGCGCCTCGGATTGAGGCGGGGTTGACTCGTATACGTCACATATGAACCATGGATACAGGTCCTAAAGTATCAATAGTATTTGAATGCATTTGGTCCATTTTCCATATGTGGTTTTTTTATTTAAAAGCGCATCCATTTTAAACAAAAGAAAGACACTTTGAGTGGTATCGGTCACACCAGCCCTCAAATTGAGGCGGGGTTGACTCGTACACATCACATATGACCCATGGATCGTTTTAATATAGTTTAAACAGAATCCTAATGCATTTGGTCTATTTTCCATATGCCAGTTATTGTTTTCACTTAAAATCCTGTCCATTTCAAATAAAAGTTAGACACTTTGAGTGGTGCCGGCCACACCGCACCTTGGATTGAGGCGGGGTTGACTCGTACACGTCACATATGACCCATGGATACATTTCCTAAAGTATCAATAGTATCTGAATGCGTTTGGTCCATTTTCCGTATGTGATTTTTTTACTTAAAAGTGCATCCATTTTAAACAAAAGAAAGACACTTTGAGTGGTACCGGCCACACCGGCCCTCAGATTGAGGTGGGGTTGACTCGTACACAACAAATATGACCCATGGATCGTTGTCCTATAGTTTAAACAGAATACGAATGCATTTGGTCTGTTTTTCATACGCCATTTGTTGTTTTCACTTAAAATCTTGTTCATTTAAAATAAAATGTTGACACTTTGAGTGGTGCCAGCCACACCGCACCTCTAATTGAGGTGAGGTTGACTCATACATGTCACATATGACCCATGGATACATGTCCTAAAGTATCAATAGTATCCGAATGCGTTTGGTCCATTTTCCGTATGTGGTTTTGTTTACTTAAAAGCACATCCATTTTAAACAAAAGAAAGGCACTTTGAGTGGTACCGACCACACCGGGCCTCGGATTGAGGCGTGGTTGACTCGTACACATCACATATGACCCATGGATCATTTTCCTATAGTATAAACAGAATCCGAATGCGTTTGGTCTGTTTTCCGTATGTCAGTTGTTGTTTTCACTTAAAATCCTGTCCATTTCAAATAAAAGTTAGACACTTTGAGTGGTGCCGGTAACTACTTCAAAGCACATTTTCCATATCATTTTCCACATGCATAAACATGAAATACATGGAAAACTAAGAAATCTAAGTAAAAAAAATAGAAAAATGAGCATCATGGTACCAAGGAATACTAAAGGTCTAGGTATTAGACTAATCATACAATAAGAATCAAGTGCAAAAAATAGAATCTGAATGCAACGTCCCTATGAAGCAGAGGAAAACCCCAAAGTGGAAAACCATGTTCAAAAATAAAGAGTTATACAGAATTCAAAAATGTAATGGAACAATCTACCTCTGATCACCATCACCATCACCACTATCATCATCAGCCTCATCCTTGCCGCCATCTCTGTCCTCGTTGTCATCCTCGTCATCATCCCCATGCTCATCGTCGGCCTCATCCTCATCCTCGGAATCATCCTCGCCCTCGGCCCCATCCTCACCCTCGGCCCCATCCTCGCCCTCGTCCACATCCTCATCCTCGCCCTCTTCCTCTTCAGCATCCTCGTCGTCACCAGGAACGTCATCATCTCGATCGCCACTAGAGCTGCTACCTGGTGCATTGGATGATGCACCCATCGACGACATAATTGTCTGACAAGCCGCACTAGCCTCTGGTGGAAGTGATGAAGATAATGCTTTCATCAGTTTCATAAATTCTCTATCTCTTGTTTGAACTTGTACTTCCAACTCTATGACCCTTTTATCAGACTGTCCTGCATGATCCTTGACCTGTTCTAACTCGGTGGTACTAGAATGGATACCTGGAGATGACCAATACCTCGTTGGGACTATATTCTTACCAGGTCGACAGCGTACTCGACCAGAGTGCTCATCTCCCAGAACCTGATATAAATGATCATGTGGCCCAAAATTGTTTGGCTCTTGGGCATCAAGAGCCTCTAAAGCAGCCTGTAAAAAATATTAATAGATTATTAAATTTCAAATTAGATATTAAACTTTGAAATAAACAAATTAAAACTTACAATCTACTCTTGGGTCGGTTCATTTACTGCAGTTCCATCTTTTTTTCTTCTACTGGAGCAAAACAGTTTTGCTTGAGGGATACATCCTTCAATATTTATTTTGTGCTTCTGTAATGACATTGAAACAATATAAAGTGAAAGTATAATCATATATTCATTATTCAATAAATCACATAATTTAATTAGGATCCACTAAAAAGGGAAAGTCCTAAATAAAAAATTATAAACAAATATATCGTACCTGCTGCCTCTCATGATCTGTCATAGTTGTGTGCCCCAAAGTGTGGAGGTATTGCTTTGAATCAATGTTTTTTTTGTTTTTTTCAGAAGATTCCTAAATAATGATTAATAATTAATAAGATTATATTAATGCAAAATATGAAAACTCTCATTTAAATAACTCAAATGAGATTAATACCTTAAATTTAGCAGTCGCCCAATGGGTAATCATTTGGTGATATTGCTCTATCAGGCAGTCATCCACGATAGGTAATGTCTCTAACTCTGTGCCCACTCTATCACACCAGCCAACATACAGCTCATGCTTATAAGATCTCCAAAGCTCTCCTAGCTCTTTTAAACATGCTGGTCATGCACTTTCGCCATCAGGGAAGTTAAACTGAAGCTGAAAAAAATTGATTAGTTCATTTAAATACAAAAATATACTACATTAAATCCAATAGATTTTTTACCCATATTTGTGCCCACGCATTATCCTTGACTTCAGGTGGAAGATGTCTCCAAGAGAGAGGGCTGACCGGAATGATATCGGAGTATTTGGCTAGCGTCGCCAAAAAACCCCGACATTGCTGCCCAGATTTCTCAATCATTTGCCCATCAACATTGTATTCAACCATCAACTGTTTCTGGCGGTTCCACACCGCACGCAAGCGAGTACGCCCCCTCCCCCGCCTCTTATCTGTAGATGAATCTGTTATTAAAGAAAAATAATATCAATACAAGTTATAATAAAAATAAATTTTGGTATAAAAATTTGATAGAGTTATATAAATATACCTGTGGTAGTCGGATCAATGGGTGCAGAAGCTGAAGGAATATCCTGTACAGGTGGAGTGTCCCTCAGTTTATCCTCCTCATCCACATACTATGTCGCAGCATGAGTCGAAGAAGGTGGACTATAATAGCCCGGAGATAATGAACCAGAAGAAAAAGATGATGGCATAGACGTCTACCCAGCTGGTAGTGTAAACATCGAAGGTCTAAATATCTCATATGTCCCTGAAGACACGCCCGGATCAAAATAGGGCGTAGAAGATACGTTTGTGGTAGTGGGTCATCTAACTCTCCCCCTACGAGCCCTCGTACCACTGGCCTCAGTACCGAGACCACTAGATGATCGTCCATCTCTGACACCCCCCTCCTACCACCAACCTCTCTACTAGGAGCAATATCAGGCTCCTCGTCATATATCTGTCGTCTAGGGGGTGGATCCTGAAAAAAAGTTTGACAAAAAACTAAACACATGATATTATAAGTTATTGAAATATTTATATTTGAAATAAAATACTAACAACAAGGATGTGTGGAGGAACACCCATCTGTACCATGCGACAATTATTATCTGTCATCTTTTTCTGTCGCCTCTCTTCAATGGGTGTCATTTCCTGCAATGAAAACAAATATTGAAGTAATTAGAAACAGATAAATAATGTGTAACCCAAAAACAAAATATATAAAAACTATTATGATAAAAAGAACATAATGAAACAGAATATTTATGGTGTTATGAAGGTAAGTACTAGGATACACGCTCTGAATGATGTAGGTGAAACATGTAGGTGAGAACACGACTGTATGATTCTATATATTTCCCACCACAACTTCGGGTTCACAATCAACTCTGACAATTGAGCTTTTGGGGTCATCATAAGTAATAAACGAATTGCTTCTAATTGCAGTAGGGATAGTGTCAACTTCATCATCACCATCATCAAAAATATGTCTGGGATTTACTTCAATAATTACACCGAATTTAGGATGACGATGATCTTTCACATAAAAAACTTGTTTCACCATTGATGCCAATACATATGGTTCATCGGTGGCAAGAGTGCGAGTCATGTCAATAACTCGAAATCCACAATCATCAATAGAGGTGCCTTGCCTCGTCATTGAATCAAACCATTGACATTTCATCATCGTGACTCGACCATGCGAGTAATAATCCAAAATTATTATTTTCTCCACGACACCATAATAAGAAACATTTTCAGAACGAGGTCTAGTGTCCAATGAACTGGCATAACTGTCTATTGTGGCAGTTAGCATAACACCATTATGCTGTGTTCTCGTGTTTCTTGCTCGTTCAGTGATAATAAATTTGTATCCATTGATCACAAGTGATTTACAAGCATGAACCAGGGTATTAGGACCAAAATCCAAAGCTCTTATTTCCTCAGAAATAGATTCTATAGGAAAACTCGATACCTGAAATATTAACAAATAGTAAACTTAATTAAATATTATTTTTATTTAGTTATTACAGAAATATTTTTACCTTCAATTTCAACCAAGAAGAAAACCCTTTTCTATGCAAAGTCTCCTTCTTTCTCAAAGATAAAGAACGATGCTTTCTATATATCAATTCTTTATGTTCCCTGTAGATAAAAATAATAATAGTTTAACAAATATTTAAAATTACAAGAGATAAGATAAGAGATACATGTACAATTAACTTACTTGATATACTCATCGAACAAATCACAATTGAACAACATTGTGCGATGTGTCATCTCTCGCTCTTCAAGGCTTAATGTTGTCAATGTATATGATCCAGGAATTCCTCCTGTCTGAGGAAGTGATGGTAAACTAGGTTAAATTTTCCCATACTGTTCTTATTCATTTCTCATTGGTCTATTTATTCTCGTAGTATTATTAGACAAATACATTGAGCAGAAATCCATACATTCTTGAGCCAAGTAACCGTTCACAATAGAACCTTCGGGATAATTCCTGTTCCGAACAAATGATTTCAATGTGCACATGTTTCTTTCAGTTGGATACATCCAACGGAAATCAACGGGTCCTCCAAGAAGTATTTCGGTCAGAGGATGGACAGTCATATGCAACATGCATGTAAAAAACGATGGAGGGAATATTTTCTCTAACTCACACAAAATTAATGGTGTCTCTGCCAACAGTTTTTGCACGAGCGATTTGGACAACCTCTTAGCACAAAGATCTCTAAACAAATAGCACAACCGAATAACTGAGACTCTAACATTATTGGACAAGAGATAACGGATTTCTATTGGAATCAACTCATGAAAAAGGACGTGATAATCAGGAGTCTTCAAATATTTCAACTTCAACTATTTTCTATTGACCCATTTTGATATATTGCTTGAATAGCCATCGGGAAATTTAATAGTCTCTAGCACTTCCAGAAATTGATTTTTTTTTAGCAGGAGTCATCACATAAGAAGCACATGGAACTTGCCATTTATTTTCACTTATACAGACAGGATGCAATTCTGGTCTGATCCCTCAATCTACCAAGTCGCGCCGAGATCGTAAATCATCTTTTGTCTTCCCCTTGACATTTAGAAGAATCGAAAGCAACATTTCACATATATTCTTTTCAATGTGAATTACGTCTAAGCAATGACGTAACAAGTTGGTTGACCAATATGACAAATCAAAGAATATACTCTTCTTCTTCCAATTGTAACAGGTATCATTGGAAACATTTTTTCTCTTTCTAGATTTCATTACACTCTTCCAAAATGAATAACTGAAATCTTTCAATTCATTAAGCACATCAGTTCTAGACATACGCTGAGGTGGATCTTCATTCTCCATGGTATTATCAAATCTTCGACGATTGTTTCTATATGGATGGTTCATTGGCAAGAATCGTCGATGTCCCATAAAACTAAAACTACGACGATATTTCAGTCTTCTTGATCGAGTATTCTTCATACAAACAGGACATGACAATTTTCCTTTTGTGCTCCATCCAGACATCATTGCATAAGCAGGAAATCATTGAAAGTTCACATAAGTTCAGCACACATCTGAAATATGTCTTTCGAACATGCATCGTATGGGGGCACACCCACATCCCAAAGAAGTTTCAACTCTTTTATTAAAGGTTGCATGTATACATATATATCATTGCCGGGATCAGAAGGGCCAGATATCAGTATACTCATAAAACTGTAAGGATTTTTCATACACAACCAAGGGGGAAGGTTATAAATGTGTATGAAAATCGTTCATGTGCTGTGCGAAGTAAGAATCTGCCCAAATGGATTAAAACTGTCACATGAAAGACCCAGTATCACATTACGCACGTCGGCTGCAAATTCAGGATATCGAGCATCAAATCTCTGCCATGCAAATCCATCTACAGGGTTAACCAAATCTTCATTATTCTTTTTTCTCTCGGTGTCATGCCATCGCATTTTTACGGATATTTCATTAGACATGAAAAGGTTCTGTATTCTAGGGATCAATGAAAAGTGCCACATTAATTCTTGTGGCACACGAGATGGTGTTCCATCATCTTTTGGCTTCCATCGGGAGGTTCCACATTTTATAAAATCATTTCTTTCAGCAGTTTCCTCCCAAAATAACCTGCAATCATTTGGGCAAGCATGATTTTTTTTTTGAGAATCCATGTTCATCAACCAACTTCCATGCCATATAGTGGTTTGAGGGAATATCTGCATCATCTGAAAGTAAGTCCTTCAAGAAGGTAAGAATGTAATCAATTACAGTATTTGAAATCCCATACATAGTTTTCCCCTGAAACAATCAGATTAAAAATTACAACTTTTTCATTTTATCACATTGCGGATATACTGGAGTCGTAACAGCATCATTAAATTTTTTCACCCTATCAACATCATCATTTTCATGGGATGCATCATGTGTGCTTGTATCGAAATCTTGTTGGCTGGACATCCTTTCCTTCTCATGATGTCGAATAAATGGAAACCGATCATATATCAAACTCTCTAATTCAGTCCTATCATTTGGATCATCAACATTTTTAGATTCCATTTTCTCTCCATTATGATACCACACATAATAGTTTGTTTGGAAACCATATTTGGTTATATGATAGCTAACTGCTTCACGGCCCAACCAAGGTCTTCCAACACAATTAAGACATGGGCAGTGTATGCGACCACTATCTGAAGCCCTGTCAAATGCAAAATCTAGAAAGCTTTTCAAATTATTTTGAAAATCGGTTGAAATCCGATCAGTTTTGTACATCCATCTTCTATCCATTCTGTACAAAAATCGCAATAAGTCATTTCAAAGCAATTCGATAATATTAAAGTTTAATCAAAAAAAATATTTATGTAAATGACAATTGTTTACTCTATATAAAAGCATAACTGACACATTACTCTATATGAGAATCATATTAAGAAATACAACAAAATACAATGTATATAAGAAAATAAGATACAAAATTTCTAATGCCTATATTCAAGGATTGACCAGTAAGATATTGGAAGTGGATCAAGGAATACATAATCTTTAAGGGTCTTGTTGGGAGTATATGAGTTTTATACTTTAACTTCTTCATGTAGATCAGGATGAGGAGTGGGATGAGGATCATGGGAGTGGCGGGACTGTCCAAGGGGGGTGTGGCGTGTCCAGTGGGGTGCGGGGTGTCTAGGGGGTGGTGGGGCCGTCCGAGGGGTCGGAGGTGTCCAAGGGGTGGGGGCTGTCTAGGGGGGTCGGGGTGTCTAGGTGGGCGGGCTGTCCATGGGGGTGGTCAGGTTGTCCAAGGGGGGCAAGGTGTATAGGTATAATTATATGAAAATAATACCCCCACAATAATCATGCAGCCCTGT
Organism: Viscum album; assembly: GCA_963277665.1. Lineage (NCBI taxonomy): Eukaryota > Viridiplantae > Streptophyta > Magnoliopsida > Santalales > Viscaceae > Viscum > Viscum album. Next base: position 1,327,492,878 of record OY728165.1, on the reverse strand, counting down.
CATTAGTCTAAACCCCTAGAACACATAAAAGAAGCTAGTATGGACATTTACTAAAATATTTAACACCATACGAATGAAAATACACTCTAAATATAGTTTGAGAGGATATAATGGTGTGTGTGAAAAAAATTATATTAAATCAATTTAAATGAATATGGAACAAATGAGGGTTTATAATACACTAAGAGTACCTCAAACAATCCAAAACCACTATAGCACCACATATTCAACTTCATGAAACAGGACTTGGAAATCTTACCTACGTCTTACTGATGACCACCTAATTGGAACACCCTATTTATGGTTCTTGAACAAAAGGAACAAACAATGTTTGGTCTCTACCAACTCAATCACCCCCTTGTAGATCATAATCTCGTTTCCCCTTATACTAAAATGGTCTCACTGGAAGCTACTATTAATACCAGACCTAAACCATTCATTCTCCATAAAACAATGATCAAAGAACCATCAGAGGTATCTCTCATATAACCACAACCATTTTTATCTATGATGTAATGAAATTCACCAGAATAACTTTTATTAAATAACCTTTTGGTATATAATGTGCATCAACAATGGTTCAATTATATGGTTCATCACATTCCAATTTATTAATCACCCATACATGATAAAAATTGAACATTGGCTTTCATTTAATTACAACCATCATATTTCATTTAATTCTTAACAATCATAGAAGCATAGAAATTGGAATCTAATAACTTTAATTAGTCCCCAAAACTTTTTAATAAATTTAACATGAAAAATAAAACACTTTGAAATCTAAATAATCACTATGAAGTAAAATGAGCTTGGAATTCTATTGCACAAGTAAAAACACTCAACAATGGAATATATGAAAAGAATATTAATATAAATTATTAAAACAAGATAATAAAGTAATAATGAATGTTAAAACTAAACATGTGATTGAATTTTATAACATATAATAAAAATTTCATGGTAATGAAAAATGAAAGGCACATCAAAAAATTATACAATTGTCTAATGCAATCTATATGGGCTGGAATATGCATGGAATGTAAATAAAGAACGGAAACATAAATTGGGCTGGAAAAGAAATTCGGCTGGAATATGAGAATAGAAATTGGTCTCATCCCACATCAAAATCGAAACTAAAAACTAAGAAAATACCTCAGCCTTGGATGGGATGGAGGAAGAGAACCCGAAGCACCTCTAAAATCGCCTCCAAAATCGCCTCCAAAATCGCCCAAGCGCTCCTGTTTAAGACTCTGGATCACGAATGGGGGAGAGGACCGGCTACTGACAATTTGGGGGAATGTTTTCCCAACGGTTTTTAAAAACCGTTGGTATATAACTCCATCCCAAACCTATACCAAAGGTTCAATGAGAACCGTTGGTAAAAGGTCACCAAAATCCCACTTTTCCCAACGGTTCTCATTGAACCGTTGGTAAAAACACCCCTATACCAACAGGTGTGATGAACCATTGGTAAAAGCTTCCAAAAAACCATCTATACCAATGGTTATCAGAAACCGTTGGTATAGATGGCTATTCCCAATGGTTTAGTAAACCGTTGGGATATAAGTGTTGGGAAAACTTTGTTTTCTAGTAGTGTTGGACCCAAGATTAAAGACTTGGGTGTCACTACGTATCTCATAAAGATGATAATCAAGCAATACGTAGTTCATGAAATATGAAATGGTTGGAGACCAGGTCAATGACGATTCCTCTCGAGTGAGGGTATCCAGGATTGTTGTAGTTTATTGTCATATAAGGCAAAAGTGCAAATAGTTTAAGGTCATATGCATGGACCAGTGCTATGCAGTTTAATGTCTTGCAGCAAGGACAAGGGGGGATTGTATATTTTAACGTCATATAGCTAGGACGATGGGACATACACAGTTTAACATCATGTAGGAATAAATTGAACTGATATGAATAAGATGATTAATGGGGGATTCACAGATCAACATCGTATGGGGTGTAGTTTAAACAATTTGAAGAATGTGGTTTCAGGCTTGAAACATGAGAGGTTTCCTATGTACCAAGCCTAGGAGGAAAGGATCAAAGTCCACATAGTTCAATTGAGAGGGATTCAGTGATCAGTGGGTACTTGAGGACAATGACCTAAAGATGATGTTAGGACTTAAGCATGGTTAGCGGCCCATAGAAGATGTCATGGTTGAAGCTTACTCTAAGATCACGTGAGTCATGCTCGGTGTGAGAAACAAGAGGTAGCAATAGACCTGATGATCGTGTCGTGAATGATGTGACCATGATGGATGGTGTGGGGCTTATTCATGGTTATCTACTCAGGGCATGCATGGAAATAGAGTTTAAAAGATAATTTTTCATGTGGAAATCAGAGTTTAATGTCATGTGTCACTGATACGGGGTGCTTAGTAGTTTAACGTCTTGTAGTCGGATGATGCACAGTTTAACATCATGTTGGACAATAGACGGGACATAGTTTAACATCATGTTGGATGATAGAGGAGGATATGCATTTTAATGACCTACAGCACGGAAAATGGGTGTATTTGTGTTACACAAAATACTTCTTCAAGAATCATGCATTGGTCGGAGTTTTAATGAGTTCTCCATCCATTAAGATTAAAGAATAAACTCCATTGTAGTAGACCTTATGTATTGAGTAAGTTTCTTCCCACTTTAGATCAAGCATCGGAGGCTTCTTTCCTGGTATCATGGGGGTTCTAAGGGCCAATACCAATTCTACTAAAATGAATGAAAGAAGAAGAACTTTTTTAATGAAATCTTGTGCTATTCGATTCTGATAGACTTTTAAATGGTGTAGTGTGCACAATCTTTTTTCATCTAGTAGTTACAATTCATCCAATCACTTTTGATATTGTTCATATGTAGATAACTGATCACAAATGGTGACTCTAAGCGATGGTAATTGGACTTCAATAGGCAAGACTACTTCCATTCCAGATACTAATGAATATGGAGTTGATCATTTTGTAGTGTGGGTGGTAGTCCGATAAGCCCATTGAGCTTGAAAATTTTTATTAGTACATGAATTCTTATCTTTATCCACCATCTTTTGAAGTATGATTGAAAGAGTCTTATTGAAATCCTCTACTTGACCATTGGCCACTTCATGATACCAAGAGGAATGGTTGGATCTGATATTGTATTCTTAATACAACTTTTTTACCTTGGATGATCAAATATGGGTGCCATTATCCGTCAATATGGTATGAAGAACACCAAATCTGGTAATGATGTTGGACTTGACAAAGCTAACAATGCTTTTAACACTGACTTCTTTGAGCGGTATTGCCTCTGCCCATTTGGAAAAGAAGTCAGTAACAGTAAGAATATACTTAAACTGGTTAACTGTAGATGGAGGATAAGGTCTTACTAGATCCATTCACCATGTAGCAAACTACCAGGAGTATTTAGCCGTATGAAGAAACTCTGGGGGTTGATGAATGAAGTTGTCACATACTTGGCAAGAATGACACTTCTTAGTGAAATCAACACAATCTTTCATCATTGAAGGCCATAAGTATTCAAGCCTTCTAATTTGACCATAATGTTTATGTCCAGACTAGTGGGCACCACAAACTCCTATGTGTACTTCATTAATGATAGCCATTGTCTCTTCACCATCAATACATCTGAAGAAAATTCCATCAAAACCTCGCTTTTAGAGAATTTTTTGGTAATCTGAGCTATCATAAAGATTAAAATAGACCACATGTCGCCGAACTTGTTCTTTACCGACTCTATCAGGTGGGAGTGTTCCATTTTGAGGGTATTCCCTTATAAGTTTCATTCATCCTATATTATAACCATATGGTTCAGAAATGGGATGAATTTCATTTATTTTCTCTATTCTGATTTGAACAAAATGTGAAACTATACAACGGTGGGAAATACTGATGATAGTTTCATCCCTATTTGGATCTTCCATGGATGTGTCTACATTAGCTAGTGCATCAACTTGGTCATTTTGTGATCACGGGACATAAGAAAATGTCGGTTCCAAGAGAAATTCCTCCATTAACTCCCTAACATAATCACACAAATGGATTAACTCTTCTGTTCTGATGGCATAATCCCTAATTATTTGTTTGATTACCAAATCTGAATCACCTTTTACCTTCAAGTGATTCACCTATTCCTGAAGAGCCAATTCCAAGTTTGCGATGAGATCTTGATATTCTGCTTCATTGTTTGTGTCGACTTCTGACAATAAGAAGAAATATTGTGGCACTACCTTTTCTGGGAAAATAAGAATGATTCCTAACCCAACTTTGTTGAATTTAGAATCTTCCATTTTCTTCCCTATCGGACTTATGGAGGCACCATCAGTGTACATTTCCCATGTTTGAGGATTATCTTGAATAGAGAAGACTTCTTAGTCAAGAAATTCAGTATTTAAAGATGTATCTTCTATAGATGGGTGTTCATCAAAGAAATCGGCCAGATCTTGGCCCTTTATTGCCTTTTGAGACACATACTGGATATCAAACTATTGAAAAATAACTGCCCACCTAGCCAGATGTCTTGTAAGCATTGGACGACTGAGGATAAATTTGAGCTGGTAATTGTGAGATACCAATTGGACCTCAGGATGATGCAGGTAGTGTCTCAATTTCTGAAATATAATGATTAATGCTAGGCATCACTTTTCAATACTTGAATATCGAGTTTCTGCATCAATCAAAGTCTGAATGAGATTGTAAAGGTTGTTTTCATTCCCAGTATCATTATTTTTGGAAAGGAAGGCACCCAATGATTTCTCTAAAGCTTTCACATAAAGAATAAGTGGTATTCCTTCAATAGAAGGAATTAATACTGGTGGACTGAAGAGATATTTCTTTAAGATATCAAATGCATCTTGACATTCTTTAGTCCACTGGTAGGTGACTCCATTCTTCATTAATCTGGTGAAGGGTAACCACTTGCCTTAAAAATTGGAAATAAAACGCTGAATATAGGCCAAGTTTCTTTGAAGTCCTATTAATTAATTTAAATTTCTAGGAGGTGACATGTCAAGGATTGATTTTTTCTTCTCAGGATCAACTTTGATACCATGATGGTATACAACAAAGTTGATAAATTTACCTGAGTTTAACCAGAAAGAACATTTCAAGGGGTTCATCTTCAAATTGTGTTGTCGAAGTTTATTGAATATGATTTTCAGATTGGCCGAGTGATCAGAGCATTTTCTGGATTTAACCACTAAATCATCCACATAACATTCAACAAATTTCCCTAAAAAGGTGTTTAAGATATGGTGCATGGAACGTTGATATGGTGCACCTACATTCTTTAGGCCAAAGGGCATTACCCGATAGAAAAACACACCTTGAGGGGATCTAAAGGATATAGTCTCCTCATCTTCTAGGGAAATTCATATTTGATTGTACCCAGAGTAACCATCTATGATAGAAAGAGCTTTGTAGCCAGATGTTGCATCAATTAAAAGTTCTGTGATCGGAACTGGAAAATCATCCCTGGGATAATGCCGATTAAGATCTATGAAGTTAATGAAAATGCTAATTTTCCCATTCTTCTTTTCCATAGGGACAATATTAGCCAGCCATTTGGGATATTGAACTTGTCTAGTGAATTTAACCTTGATAAGCTTATCAACATCAGCTTCAATTTTGGAGGCATAAGTTGGGTGAGTTCTTCTTGCAACTTTCTTGAATCCTCGATGTTCTTCTGACAAACCCTAATGATGAGTGGCAACATCGGGGTTAAGACCTAGAATTTCTATATAATTCCCAGAAAATACATCTTGATTTTGCTTTATAAGTGAATTATACACTTCTTTATCTTCAAGATTCATGGCTACACTAATTAAAATGGGACGTGGATCTTCTTTTTTACCCAAATCTATTTCTTTGAGTTCATCCACATTGGTAGAGATACCCTCTTCAAATGCTGGAGGAGAATATATGAGATCTTCCCCTTCTTCTTTAATATTTGTTACTTTATTCTCTTTCTACTTGCATTGTAGATGACGAAGCAGAATTTCCATGATCAGGGGAGAAGTTAAAATTTGAACATCTTGAAGAAGACGTTGTTGCTTCTAACCCTATTGATGATGAAGGGTCTTCCTGAGGTGATAGAGAGGAGATGATGGATTGAGAATCAACATCATTGTTTTCCCCTAGTATTTATATGACTTCTTCTGTCCTGGTTAATGAAGTATAGAATTGCTGGATTTCAGCGGAGGAAATGAAGACCTCTCCATTTAAACTTTCATCACTTTTTGGAGAATAAACAATTTCTCCCATGCTGTCTAGATTGATTATCGAAATTGAGATTATGGAAGTTTCCATAAAAGTGTTTGGATTTAGATCTATCCTGTCAATTTGACTGATAGGCAACACAAAATTTGTACTCACATGTATGAATGGGATTACTGGAATCTTTTCCAAACCATTTGGAGCATTAATTTTGGTGACCTCCTTTGCCATGGATTTTTCCTTTCCCTCCATGTGATAAAATTCATCCTCAATGTATTGAGATTAACATGTTTTGAATGGGTCCTTGTCCTCATACAATGTCCCAATTTGACCACTGAAACAATATTGGAGACATTGATGGTATGATGAAGGTACAACTACATGTGGATGTAGACAAGGTCTTCCAAGAAAAATGTTGAAGGCTATGTCCTAACAAACAACCATGAAATCTGAGTTAGACACAAGGTATCTAAACTGAATTTCAAGTGTAATCTCATCCAGAGGTTCTTGTTCATTCTTATCATATCCTTGAAACATCAAATTAGAAGGAGATAAATCAGATTCGGTGAGGCCCAATCGATGAAGTGTATGAATAGGAATGAGGTTGACTCCTAAGCCATTATCAATGAAAGATTATCGGATGTCTATGTCATTGACTTTTCCAGATAGACACAAAGGTCTGAAATGTCCATGTACAACATTATATTCATCTTCATCTATAAAAGGTTTCATTGCATGGATTTCTACAGGATCATTCTCTATATGGTTGACCTTAGTCGTAGTAATTTTAGTTGTTGAATTCTTGAGGACTTGAAAAAGCCTCAATAAGTACCTCCCAAAGATCCTTTGATAGATTTAAGGAATCCAGAATTGATAACTTGGAAAGTACTTGGGAAACATGTTTCAATACATCATACATTGGGTCCAAAGGTCTGTGTTTCCCCACATGAAAATGTGTTTTTTTAGGTTCCTTGGAAGTAGATTCTTTGGGGGTAAATGCATCCCGTAACGGAGAAAGAATTGGAAACACTCCTGGATTCGGTAGAATAGGCCAACTAGGTCTATCTATTTGCTGAGAGGAAGAAGGCGTGACCTCTAATAGGTACTCCAAAATAACTATGTCAGGACCGAATCTACCATGTGTTGAAGAACATTCTTGTTCCTGTTGAGCCCTCTGGAGGGCTTTTCCAAGAGTTTCTTCCACATATATAGTTCTAATAGGGGTAGGGTTGAAATAGTGGCTTATGGAATATCCACCTCTTCCTCTGTAACCTAGAACTATGTCTCTTCCTCTAATTCCTCTATTAGATATAGGGACATTAGACTCATCATGATCGAAACTGTCATTGGCATATGGATCCATTAAATGAATCATGTTAACAGAACCAAAGATCAATTCTTCATCTGATGAAGATTCTACCTGATGAATCAGTTCAGGATGTGCAGTTTGGTGGGGTGGTGCCCATGCTTTTAAAGTAGATGGCATAAAATATTCTAGAGTCCAAGACAACTTATGCTTTGAAACGAGCTTGTCTTCTTCTAAATTATCTTATTTATTCAAATTATACCACTTCTTTGTGGATTTTACATTGGATGAAGGGGGTTTTTCTATGGAAGAAATAGCAGAAGACACAATTGGTTGATTCAATTCTGTTTGTAAAATGGCATGAGATCGGTTGATCATTTTCCTGACCATCCAATCATCATATTTCTGCACATTTATTATTTTGACTTCATGCCACTCACCTTCTTCCTATGGATCAATAGTAGTAACACATGCAACCTGGGCTGAAGAACCTTTCAGTTTTACTTGTCCGGAGTCCACCATCTTTTTCATGAGGTCTTTGAATACAAAAATCTTCTTAATGGGATTCCCCAACATCTGATGAAATGGGAAATAGTTGGGAAGGTATTCATCTCCTTCCTTGTTCGGCCTTTTGGGCCTTGGAAACTGAACCAAACAGTTTTACAGATCCGAGACGAAGTATCCAAGAACTTGTTCATTCTGGAAAAAATAAACTTTCTTCTTTAAATCCACAAATTGTTTCAGTCTTTGATCTCTTTGATCATCTTGACGAGGTAGCCAGGGTTGTTGATGCTCAGGAGGTGGATCCCATCGATATGATGAAGATTTTGAAGTAGAAGCGGGTATAGGTGCTTGTTTATGTGTAATTGTAGTAGTCTCTACTTTCCCTATTCTCCTTCCCGGAGCTGATGAAACTACATGGGACTTAGAACTTGTTTCTACAATGGAATTTTCCACTTGTTAGGCAATTGAATCAAGTTACTTAAACCCTCTTATATATTTCACAGGGATCAATGGTGTACGCAATTCATCATGGAGATTTTCCACGCAAATGGGTAGCAAGTTACCAAAACCCTCCTGATGATGATCATTCTCTAAACAAGAATCTTGTTAGATATTCTCATTTTCTTGATGCAAGAGTAATTTGACAACTTTTTCATTATATGCCTAAATTTGGGAAGAACTAGTTGAGGCCTATTCTTGAACAAGCCTTTGATTACACATAAAACAAGTTAGTTGTGGCCATCCATGGGAAATAACATTGCATGAGACCACTTTTGGAGGGATTTGTTGACTGGAGAGCACAGTGAAATGCAATGCCCCATAAACACCCCATCCCCTGATATAAATAATAGATGGGGAATTAGTAATTAACTGGTGAAACCTTTTTAATGTTCCAAGGCATGTACGTTTAAGGGTTCTATGCTGCTTTTCAACCTTTGGATATTGGGAAACTGAGAGTGATGCCAAGTCAATTTGGAATTGCAACCCTTCTATTACCTAAAAATGATTTTAATATTCATCATATGGTAATATGTTATATTTTAAGTGACAAAGATTTTTCCATATGTTGAGGCGAATATCGTGAATAAAATCATCTATCAACGTTTCTGGAATATCATACTAAGAGTTAGCCAACGTCCAAAACATGACTGGTATTTCACTTTTCAACAATTGTTTTCTCATATTCAACACTTCCTCTTTGTCATTTGATGAATTTTATTCTACCTGATTGGACTAAATATGGTGATTCTTTGTACTTCATCAGATTCAACAAGATTGGTAAAGAATTCATTTGTCAAATTAGAAGATGAATGACCTAGGGGTGGTTCAGAGAATGACCTACACCCCGGGCATCAGACTTGACTGACTTCGAAGTTGTAAGTACCTCAAGATAAGATTTCTTTCTCGTTACTACATTTTCCATTGAAGAATATTTTCTAGGCAATGAGAATTTCCAATGCAGATAGGACTTTTGTAGCTAAATTTGTCATCATGGGGAGGACCACCATGGTGGGTTACAACAAAAGATGAAACCTTTTTCTCCTTGGTATTCTGGCCATGCAGAGGGTTATCGTGGCTCTCATCTGAAGATGATGCTTCGAGATTGACTGAATTTTCCTGGATCAAGCCTTCATGAGGAAGTGTCTGATGAAGACCTTCGGAATTATTATTGTTATTTCCAGAATTTGGAAATGAGAGAGTAGAATCTTGAGTTGTAACAGATAATTTTTTGGGGGCTTCAGGAACTCTAGCATTGGGCAAGGCCTTATTGCAGATTGGCTCTTGTTATTTTGACGGTGTTGGATTGGTCTTTTTCTTGGACACCTTCTTACTCACTTTGGAAACCACTTTTTGATGAAAGTGGTTATTATGGACAGGTGTATGTGCCTGCTCAAGAGAAATGGTTAGGTTAGTCTAACTATCTCCATTTAAATCGAGTGTTTGTGCATGCTTATAGGTGGTTACCACATTTGGTTTGCGGGATTCTTTGGATGCAGTGAAACGAGCCTACTGACTGGATGATGATTTATAAATAGTTGTATTTACCTTCCTATAGTACTTCGCTGGAATTTCCTGGCGGGATTGATGTGTTACTTCCAAATGAGTCTGCGGGGTAGTGAAATTAGGACGGATGGGTGTATATCCATACTCTTTGTTTTCCATCAAGTTAGGTTTATGGAATTTTCCGGAGGGGGAAGGGGTAATAACCTTCTCCCTGTTGGCCAAATTTCCCCTCTGATGGTTTTTCTTGTGTGCTCGGGTCCAAGGAACATGATTCGAATGCCAGAAGGTGATACCCTCATCATGTTGGCGTTTCACTACTGCACGAGTCTGGTGGAAATTGTTGGTGGGCATCATCGGGAAGGACTCCTGTAATCTTGAACTGAGGCCTTGAGTGACCTCTTGATCCACCTCCGTATAACATGGGAGGGACTGGTTATTGTGTTCTGGGGATAAAGACCTGAAACGGTTGGAGATAGTGGTTGGCACCACCTACTTCTTGACCACTGGTCGTCACTTTCTGGACAACCATGGTGTGTTGTTAACTTAGAGGGCTTGTAGAGCGGCCTCTAGAGTCGGGATGGTACCGTGTTGATGGTATTCCTCCACCAATGCATTTGACACCCAGCATTGAAGAAGCTGAGTAGGTGATGTCTTCCTCAGAGCAGACGAGGATCTAGCAGGAGTAGCGGTCGAGGCATTCACAGGTGTGAACCATAAAGAAGCCATTTTGTGTTGCAGAGAGATATTGTAAAAGAGTGCATGTTTGATATAGCAGACATAATCAAGATAAGTTTGGCCCTACTACATCTTTTGGATGAGCACATATATTATTTATTACTTTTTTGGCCCTCATATTGAGTTTAATAGGGTGTCTAACAAAAAAGTAAAACATCATTTAACTTGGTCAAGGATTCACATCGGGTTCACAATTTTTTTGTTTCACCTGGAAATGGGGATGACCTTGTTTGTTTAAGGTTCAAAAATTCCAATCGGTTTCTAACGGGTTTATTCATAGAACTGGAAACACCCAATGATTATATATCCATTTGGACCTATTTTCCAAAGGTACGTTCTCATTAGTTGTGGACCGATGAGGCTTAAGAATTTTCATTGGTCAAGAGGATGGGAGGTCAGGTTCATCACACCTTTTTGGGGGGAATTATTGCCTACTACGGGGCTCTATTATAGATCTATGTTATGTTTATGAATCCTTATTAATTCACTAACCATGAAAATGAGTTTTCTTTTAGATTTGGCAATCGATGATTGATATGTATGGGATTTAGATAATCTTTTATATATATTTGAGGTTCTTCATCGATGGAGAATCATCCATAAGTATTAGAGATTCTTAGTCAATTGTATCCTTCAATACATTATATAGAAATATCTTGGTCATTATGATGACCATACTGGTTTTAAAGCCACTCAGTGGGGCACTTGATGTTTATTGTCATCTAGAAAGAGAGGGATTATTTCACAGTTGGGATCATACCCACAGATGGGATACATATGTATCCTCATTAAAAAGGAATCAGAACCCACATAGTTCGATAAGATGGATATAGTTTAATGTCACATGGGATGGGAAAATAATTAATGAATGATGGGATTGAACATTAGAAAGGCTTCCTACGTACTCTACATTAAAGCATAGATCAAAGTCCACATATTTCAGGTGAATAAATATGGGGCTTATGCATTGTTAACGGCCCAAAAAGAGATGTCATGATTCCTTTTACACTCTAAGCTCACATGAGTCATGCTCAGCATGAGAAAAAATAGGTATCAGTAATCCTGGAGATTGTTCCACAAAAGATTCATTCACAAGAAATTATATGTGGATTACGTATGTATGACTGCCCAAGTAGATGAAGACTAGGACTTACTTCAAGAAAGAATCCTAGGATTAGGGTCCCTAAAGGTATTTGTACTTTATGAAGATTTGGTGTTTTAACATGGGGCTTACTCCTAAGGAGGTTGCCCAAATTAAATGGGACTTATAACTTGGGGCTTACTCCTGAGAAGGAGGCCAAAATTAAAGGAATCATGATTGGGGATTATTCCTGAGAAGGAGGCCCGAACCAATGGAACATGGGACTTACTCCTAAAAAGGATGCCCTAAATCAAAATATTTTCTCATCTTAAAGGATAAGGTTTTATGGAGGAAACCTCTATCTATGGTGACATAAATCTTATAAGTCGCAAGGTTTTGGGAGAGGTTCTCACAGAATTTGTTTCAGATAAGGAATCCAACTAAGAAATCATGCCATAAATGGCTTTGAAAAGGGGTTCGAGGGATAATATCTTGACGAGGATAGGTGAACGAGAGAGAGGAACACAAATTAAGTTTGCACGCAAGTCTTGGCTGTTCAAGTGTACTTGTGCGGCAAGGGTTCACACGAGTGATGAAGAATCTATAGGGTAATACATGGAAGAGACTTAACTCAATCCTTTAGTATTATCCTAAGATGTTTCCAAAAGGCAGCGCACAAGTTTCATCGAAAGGGTATTACGGCATGCAAGTGTTTTCATTTTTATGGAGGTTTGGACACTTTGGCGTGAAAGTGTTGATGAATTCTAAACACTTAATCCTTATTCTACTACTTCAGGTCTTCTATTCTAGGTAAAAAGTTACCTTAGAAGCTTTTGGAAGAGTTGAGTTGAAGACTAGGGAGACCAGAGCTTGAATTTGACTTTTGGGAAATCCGTCCTTGAAATGGGGGCCCATAGGGGATATTTATTGGACACCTTGCACCATGGGTGAAAAGGCAAATAGGGCACACAAGTGAGCTATGTGACCCATAGGTGTCACAAAAGTGACTTGCACAGCCCGCAAGTTACTTGCGCACGTCACTCAAAATGGGCTCCTAGTCCATGCCTTCGTCAATTTTTTTATGTTCTTCAAAGGGTGACCCACATTGGGTTTAAGGAATTCCCCTTTTCCAATCATTGGAATCTGTAATGGAAAGAAGCGTCAATAGTATGTTACATCAAATATGTATCCCAAAGGCGGACACAACCATTAGACATAGGAAAAGACAGAAGGGGAAAAGTTATTTTTAGCTCCGACACGAGCTCCGACACTTATGGATTTCTTCTTTACAACATCTAAATCATGGGAACTACCCCAAAAAGTAGAACCATACCCATATGAATATGTCATATTTAGTTCTTTTAATATTTTACACTTATAAAATTCAATCTACGATGACGAATATACCTCCAAGAATGAGTTCCATTTACAGGATCGGGGAGCTAGAGGCTGATGTCACATGAGTTTAGGATATAGAGGATATCACAAGTGTGGTTAGTCCTAATAATTTGATCACATCAACATAAAAAATATATACATTTGAAGCATAGGTAAAATAACTATAGAAACCCCAATATAGGTGTTGAACATTCCCAGAACCCTCCAGCAATCACCAATTCCCGGTTATCTTACATGATCGCCTAGATGGGGTATGATTATCTAGTCACCCAATGAAATGGGAAAGGACAAATAATCAATGCCACTTGGAGTAGATACGTCCTCTCCCTCTGCACAAGCTCCAATCCCATATACCATAATTACTTTAACTCAAATACTATGCAATAAGGATAAATCCCACCTTTGGAAGCACTAAACTCTGGAAAAAAAGTTCAACATTCTGACACAGCTGGGGTTTCCCTAGCCAAGATCTCAAACCTGAATGTGCTCCATATTTAAAAAGATATCATTGAGGCACTCATTGAATCCCTTCAGATCATAAAAGAGTTCAATATATAAGTCACTACTTATGTGGATTATTAGATGTAGACCATTCCACAAATTGAAATATTACCACCAAATTCACCAAGAAGGATTAGGATGAGATCATACAGGGATACATCCTGCCATATATATTTCAAGAAGACTCAATAATTTCAACATCTGAAGGGATCTGATTGAAAATGGATCTGGAATCAGTCTCATCTTAATTTAAACCCTTTGATGTTTTAGATTTAGATAATGAGACATATATCCCCCAAATCTATCCATTCAAGGGTACAATATGCATGGGAAAATATTTATTGGGATGATTAAGCTCAGATATCATTTTTTGGGAACTCACATCTCATAATGAGTTCATGGTTATCCATCAAGATACTGCATATAATGTCCTTATTAGAAGGACTCAACTTCACAACCCTAAGAGGTTCCTTCAATATTCTATCATTTTTTAAAATATCCCCATTAATGGAAGGGTCAAAAAACTATATAGTGATAGTTCTCCCTTCATGTCTAGTGATTCCAAAAATGCTGAAGAAGATTTATTTAAAAGGGAGATAAAACAACCATTGGTAGATGAAAATATATAGGTTACATACCCTGATGGCTTATGGACCTCCTCTACAAATCCATGGTGTATTCTTGATATAGAATATCTACTACCCGTAAATCCAGTTAAGGCAGTAAACTCAAACCTTTATGTTGAAGATAATTATGTACCTAATGATAGTGTAAAAGATAATCATCTCTAGAATATCCATTCAACAACTCTGGTGGTAGGTAATAACAATTTCTCTTACCACGACCTCTATTTTCTCAATAGTGAAAGATATTTCCCCATATTTACTTCCTTATATAAAAATGCCTCCATAGACTCAAAGGTGGAAAAAGATGATGATAACCACAAAAATGCCAATCCCATATTCAAGGAAGGTGTCTCCACCACTTTTGATTAGCACTAGTTGGTAAATCAGTGTACAAAAGCAAACTCAAGGACTACACTGATTAGTGACACCATGCCTCTTGAAGAGAATGGGGTGTATATTTAATTTCTAAAGAAAAATGTATATGTTTTTCTAGAAATTATATAGAAATTTATAGACTAATTCCATATGTGGCTACGCTCCATCTCAGCTTACCTGATGACCATCGACACTTCATGCAATAATCTTGGAGGATACACCCCTTTGATGAAACAAATATATAGGTGGAAATTGAAAAAATGAACAAATCCAACTTTTTCAAAGATGTTTAATACCTAAGAGGGTGACACACACCTGTCGTAGGGCATTGCAAAAGTAATTTATTTTCCTAATGCAGCACAGAGGATGACCAGGGTCGTCTCACTTGAGGAGCTTTCTCAGTTTTTCATTTACTTAATCTATATCACAAAATATAATTATTTTTTTACTATTTTTAATTAATCCAATAATGCATTGATATTTAAAATTCAAATTAAACGTTAAAACTAACATGCACTTACAGAATGAAATTATTGAAGAAAGAACTTGGTCCTAGGGTTGGATAACATGGGTTCATTCATTATTTATTTATTGTTTAAATTAAATTTGATAATTTATTTATTTAAACCTCATTAATGAATTAATTTCCCTTGATTTATTTAGTGTGTGATTTTAGTATGCATCTGGCACCCCAATCCACACCTCCTCCAATAGTCAAATAGGATAACACCTCAACCGAGAATGTTATTCCTACAAGACCCAACTCCACAGTATGCTGTTTTATCCCTTATGGAAACCCCAAATCCACTATATGAAAGGATTGCCTAAGAGAAGGGAGGGAATATTAATTAATCAAGGAAAAGAAATGGATTTGGTAATAGTGTCATGGTGGACGACCGCCGCACCCGTGCATTATTCCTGCCTCCACTACAAACAGAATAAAAACATTTTGAATTGAAGCACAATAATAAAGAACACCGTGAAACCTACCCCAGGGCCAAGCCTATAGTTAGTCACTTGCCATGGAGAAGTGCATAGAGATCACAATGTAAATAAGAGAGAGATAATGAAATTAGATTAAATTTGGAAAATAAAGACGGTGGGAAAGAAGGTGGAAACACTTTAATTAAAATATGAATGCATTACATGAGAAAAAAAAACTAAAAATAAAAATAGAAGAAAAGAAAATTCCTATGTTAGAATAATGTCCCAGATCCTCCACTCCAACATTGGTGTTGAACTCCTCCTTGGTACCTTGAAGGAATGGATGGATAATGGGATTCTTTGGAAAGGAGGTGAGGGCCTCCTTTTATAGGCAGAATTCTAACCACGAACGTTTTCACGTTTTAGACCCTATTAGTTACCTCTTCAAGCGTTACACCCTTCATGAATTTTGTTCATAAATATCGTTTCCGTCTCTCCTCAAAATTTGAGCTAATTTGGAAATGTTATGAAGGGGTTATGAATTTTTCATTCTCAGTGTCTGTTTCTGGACGAAGCTTCCAGGAAGGTTCCCCCAAACATATGTCATTCAATATCCTCCTTAATGACCTCCAAAACCCCCAAATTTATTTTAGAGACGATTATATCTGTCCTCGTGGTATTCCAGTTTGAAACACATCATTTAGATATGTGTAGGCCGACTTTGATGTCCGTTACGTTGGGTGGGTCCATGCTGTCCGCCTGAAAAAATTCGCAACTTCAATGAATTTTTAGACCCTTTAGATGGCCGAATCAGCTCCTGGTCCAGAAGACAAAAATGAAGGAAATAAAATAAGTATTATAAAAAAAATTTAATCAGAAAATTTGGAATTTTATTTTTCCATAAATGACCGAAATACCCCTGACGTAAAAATCTGTCAAAAATCCAAAATTAGTCGTTTTTTCACATTTGGGATCAAAATAACACTAAAACCTAAAAACATGACAATTACCCATCCAATAACACTTTTGTGGGATTATAAACAATGATTTACAGTATAAAATATATGAAAATGTGAGCTTCATCACTCCCCCACACTTAAATATTACACTCCTGGGCAATCATCTTACATCCAAATCAAAATCCACACAACAATCAAAAATGAGAAAGTATCAATGATTTTATCCAAAATAGAATTCCATCATGTCTCATATATGAATAATAATTCTCTATTATTTTCATTTCAATCAATAAAATTTTTTCAACCTCATAAATCAATCCATGGCTCAATCACAACCTACCTCACATTGAATTTTATGTCACTCTTCACTCAAGAGAAATTTAACTAGAGTTATACTCATACTTGAAAATCGCATGTGTCACCATAGGTTTGTGAAAATTCTCTTTTCTCCATAGCGTGAAACATGAAAATGAATATAATCACGAGGGCTTTAACTAATGGTTCAAATTATTTTGTGTCTTAGGGTTGGTGGGAAAATTATTGAAAAAATGTTCCAGGCTAAAAAGAAGAGGTTGGACTTTTAAGTACAATGCATGATTAAATCAAGTGAAAACACAGGAAATTCCTCACTCAATCCCACTTGAAAATGTGAAAAAAAACACCACCCTATTTTTATGACATGGTACATGAGCCAATTAGTGATTATAATGAATTATATCATCTATTTTCTCCTCTTTTTTTTCAAATCTCTAGAAAGGCACAACTTTATATTCTTTTTTTTCACTTTTTTTATGGAGGTTGATCTGAAAATTGAATACAATGAATGAATGACAATTCATGCCCTTTATTTTTTTTGGGAGGTACATGAGTCATAAAAGAATGTATAATGTGGAATTCAAGATCATCTCCATTTTTTTTCTTTTTTAGGAGAAATGGATGAAACAAATAAAGCACAATGAAATGATGACACATGCCCAATTCTCTTATTGTCCACTACCCAAACTATTTACACACACCTCAAACCACCAATAAATGATACACATCCCAAGTAACTCACACGAAAGGCCCTTCCCCCACACTCAAACTTGAATTACCATGTAAAAATACCAAAAGTGCTGGTAGGTAAAGAAAAAGTGGCTTGTAATGTGGCTTAAAACCTATAAGTAAATTCATGGCATCTAAGGGCTTACGAAGGATAAATTTAAAGGTGGGTCTCAAGATAAAATGTGGCTAGACAAAGAGATGCCTCAATCATTTCAAATACATTTCATGAAATCCAAAGCTTCAAAAGGGAATATTCACAAATTCTGGTTCTCAAACAAAATTAAAGTTTCCCTCAAGAAAGTGTGGGTATTAGGAAGAATATGAAAAAGTGGTTTAGAATACCTCATAGGATTGGAAAAAAATATTTTGAGTCAGTGTTTCATGGGCATGGATTTCAAAAATTAGTCAAACTCATTAAAATGCTTGAAAATCCATTTCAAGGGAAAATAATTCATATCAACAATCATTTAAAATCCATTATTTCAAAAATCATTTAAACTCTTTCAAAATCAATTGATGTGTGAAAAGTGATAAGAATATTCATTAAAGCACAAAATATATTTTGGACCAGAAAATGAAAGGAGTTTAAATAATAATCGTAAAAAGTTAACTCCCTTTTGAAATATTTATTCGGTCCTCTTCCTCTAAATCTAGGGGCTTCCTTCTAGATTCATGATCCTACACAAGAAAAATTACTCAATTAATCACAAGGATCATTTCATTTAAGCTCAAAATGAAACGAGGGTGGGGGCCACATGCTATATTATTTCCTAATACTGATTTTGAAATCTAAATTCCTAATATTGAAAATTAAATTACTATAAAGAAATTAAAGGATAAATCTTGGAATGATCCCCCAAGTGGGACCTGGCATCTTTTACTGCCTCTAGAGGGTAGTACCAGCCATTATCCATAATCCAACGGTGGGTGGATCTTCTTGGACATGAACCACCACAAGTTTTTCTTCCTAGCTTGTAGTTCTTTGTTCATGGTGAGGAGAATTCCATGTATAGAGTACACCAGATCCACCCCCTTCGCAATGTGGTATAGCTTGCATGGAGGTGGTAGGATGAAGTATGGATCCTCCTCCTCTTCAGTTTCTACTTGTGCAATGTGTTCTTCAAAATTTAGTGGTTTCTCCAGATGTGCTGCATGAAAAGAATAATCAAAGGGATATTCAAAATTTAAATTTGAAATATTAATTTCAAAATCTTCCCTTTTAAGGTAGGCAGCTTGTAGATTTGGTTCTTCATGCAGAGCCATTGTTATCGTTTCTTGGACTTCCTCAAGAATATGATCAATGTCCTTAGGGAGATCCAGGTGTTCCTCAACAGGTTCAATTTCTCCTTCTTCATCTTCTTCTAAGGTGATATAAGGATTGAACGAATCTGAAAATTCAAAGTCATAAGGAGTGATACTCAAATAAAATTGAATGAAATCAGAAAAATTAGAGGTCATGGAAGGATAATCTCCCTGAGTTGGTTTTAGTCCAATCACTTATTTAGTTGAAAGTGCCTCTTGGAGTTGATTATCACTAGATGGAGGTAGTTAGTCTGTCTCCTCCATCGTGACTTCAAATTCTACCAATTGTTTGAGGTCTTCTTTCAGTGGTGTTGGCTCTTCTTCTTTGCAAGGCTTGGGGTGATCAAGCAGCTCCTCACATTCATTCCAAAATTTATCCAATTCTTGTTGATCTCCCATATTTGGCTCAGTAGGAATGTCATCCTCCTTTTCATCTATCTCGGGTTGAATTGGTTGAGTGAGGATGAATGAGTCTTTAGGTACCCCGAAATTTACCTCTTCTGATTCTTCAATGATGAGTGGTGAAGTTTCTTCCACCACTATCTCAGGTTCTTGCTCTGACTCGGGGTCGGGTTGCTCAATCCTTTCATGAACATAGTCTAATCCCCATTCCATTTTCCTCCCCAAATCATCCAGATTATTACTAATCCTTTCAACTCGGTCATTTAGATCACTATAATCAATTTCTGGCTCTTGATATTGCACATGCGAGTAATCTTCCCATGCATAATAATTGTAATTCGAATGCATCATGGAATAATAATTTTTTTTTATTTTTTTTAAAAAAATGAAAAATATATAAAATTTGAAAATAGAAAAAGTAAAGTAAAAAACAGATTAGCTCCCCGACAATGGCACCAGTTTTGATGCACGCTTATCGTAGGGCATGGCAAAAGTAATTTATTTTCCTAATGCAGCACAGAGGCTGACCAGGGTCGTCTCACTTGAGGAGCTTTCTCAGTTGTTCATTTACTTAATCTATATCACCTAAACTAATTATTTTTTTACTATTTTTAATTAATCCAAGAATGCATTGAAATTTAAAATTATAATTAAATGTTAAAACTAACATGCACTTATAGAATGAAATTATTGAAGAAAGAACTTGGTCCTAGGGTTGGATAACATGGGTTCATTCATTATTTATTTATTGTTTAAATTAAATTTGATAATTCATTTATTGAAACCTCATTAATTAATTACTTTCCCTTGATTTATTTAGTGTGTGATTTTAGTATGCGTCCGGCACACCAAACCACAGCTCCTCCAATAGTCAAATAAGATAACACCTCAATCGAGAATGTTATTCCTACAAGACCCAACTCCACAGTATGTCGTTTCATCCCTTATGGAAACCCCAACTCCACTGTATGAAATGATTACCTAAGATAAGGGAGGGAATATTAATTAATCAAGGAAAAGAAATGGATTTGGTAATAGTGTTGTGGTGGACGACCGCCGCACCTGTGCATTATTCCCGCCTCCACCACAAACAGAATAAAAACATTTTGAATTGAAGCACAATAATAAATAACACCGTGAAACCTCCCCCAGGGCAAAGACTAGAGTTAGTCACTTTCCATGGAGAAGTTCATATAGATCACTATGGAAATAAGAGAGAGAGATAATGAAATTAGATTAAATTTGGAAAAGAAAGACGGTGAGAAAGAAGGTGGAAACACTTTAATTAAAATATGAATGCATTACATGGGAAAATAAAACTAAATATAAAAAGAGAAGAGAAGAAAATTCCTATGTTAACAGCATGTCCCAGAGCCTCCACTCCAACATTGGTTTCAAACTCCTCCTTGGTTCCTTGAAGGAATAGATGGATAATGGGATGCTTTGGAAAGCATGTGAGGGCCTCCTTTTATAGGCAGAATTCAAACCCAGAATGTTTTCACGTTTTAGACCCTCTTAATGACCACATCACGCGTTCGACCCTTCATTAATGTTGTTCATAAATATCTTTTCCGTCTCTCCTCACAATTTCAACTAATTTGGAAACGGTATGAATTAGTTATGAATTTTTCATTCTCGGTTTCTTTTTTTGGACGAAGCTTCCAGGAAGGTTCCCCCAAAAGTATGTCATTCAATATCCTCCTTAATGACCTCCAAAAACCCCCAAATTTATTTTAGAGACGGCTATATCAGTCCTCGTGGTATTCCAGGTAGAAACGCCTCATTTAGATATGTGTAGGCCGACTTGGATGTCCGTTACGTTGGGTGGGTCCATGCTGTCTGCCCAAAAAAATTCCCAAATTCCATGAATTTTTAGACCATTTAGATGGCCGAATCAGCTCCTGGTCCAGAAGATAAAAATGAAGGAAATAAAATATGTATTATGAAAAAAATTAATCAGAAAATTTGGAATTTTATTTTTCCAGAAATGACCGAAATACACCTGACGTAAATATCTGTCAAAAATCTAGAATTAGTCATTTTTTCACATTTGGGCTCAAAATAACACTAAAACCTAAAAACATGACAATTACCCATCCAATAACACTTTTGTGGGATTATATACAAGTATTTACTGTATAAAATATATGAAAATGTGAGCTTCATCAGAGGTCTCACCAAAATCATTTCTTAATGAATAAGAATAAGAATATTATAGTTTGCATCGATTTTAGAGACCTTAATCGATATTTCTAAAAGAAAAACTTCCCATTTCTGGACACAGAGATCTTGATAGATGAAATTTTTGGTTTCCAAACCCTTTACATTATGGATGGGTTTTAAATCTACAATTAGATAAATATATCCCCTAATGAAGAGGAAGAAACAGCATTCAGATCACCCATAGTGGATCCTCTACTATCAAGTCATTCCCTTTGGATTAAACAATGATGGTGATATATATCAATGTTCCATGTATCATATCCTTAAGAACATATTAGGATGAAAGATGAATTTTATGTCGATGACCTTGTGGTCAAATATTTACAGCACTATGATCATGTTATGGATCCTTAAATAGTCCTCAACAATCTGCAATTGCATAGTCTAAAGATGAATATGCTGAAATGTTCTTTGGAGGTAATATCGGTTAAGTTTCTTGGATTTATGGTAACCATATGTTGCATCAAGGTCGATGTATAAAATTAAACTTCTATTATAGAAATTTCACCCCTTGGAATATTAATGAACTGAGGGGGATCCAAGGGAACCTTTCCTATATTCGACATTTCATAGCCTACTTATCTGAAAAATCTCTCTTGTTCACCGAGATAACGAAGAATGGAATCAACAACCAATGGGTAGATTATTTCCAAAAAGCATCTGAGAGTCTCTAGTAGTATATGCTACACCCATTGGCCCTGATGCTACCGGTGGAAGGAAATAAACTCATCTTATATGTGTTCTCTAAATAGGGATCAATTGGTTCTCTCCACAAACAAAAAAATGATGTAGAGAAGTAAATAGTTTCTACTAACTCATAAAAATGATGCAAGGTAATGATACCCAATACTTTTATGTCAAGAATAACTACCTTACACTCATCATTATAGTCAGTAAAATGAATAATTGCATGCATTACCCTAAATTCCACTCAGACTTTCATATTGATCTTCTCATGTACATCCTTGGAGGTCCCATACTGACTAGAAACTTTTCTTGATGATTAGTCACATTGAAATAGTATGAAATTTAGTTCATTTCAATAAATTATATAAAAGGGTAGTCCCTTTGCTGATTTTATCACGGTACATCTTTCCAAAAAAAGCACACCAGTGGATATCAAGATTCTAGATGAGGTTGTTTTCTACACCCATTAAACTCCTTGAACATGGGAGATGTATTTTGATGGAACCTCATAAAGCCCTATTTGAGAGAAACAGAAATCCACATGACTCAATTGGGTTATCCTAGGGATTTTTTTATCTAGACAAAACAATTTTAACCTAATCTTTCTCACAATCCAAATGATGCACAAATAATGAGGTTTAATTTCAATCCCTCAGCACTGGAATAGAACTAGCTATATATATACAAATATCCTATGTAAACATAAATTAGGATTTAGTGCTAGTGATAAAGAAGATAAAAGGAGAATATTCCATCTAAAAGGAAAAATTGGTCCTTCTCACTGGCTACTTCAGGGCATTAATGGGAAAAAAATATTTTTATCCCACATTCAATCATGTTCTCTGATCACAGAATGTTCATATTGATGCTTCGGCTAAAGTATCCATAATACTGGTTGGCCCTTATTAAGAAGAAGTGACCTTCCATATCACCCACTGAAGAATGTTATCATCAATCATATTCTATGAAATGGAATAAAAAAATTAGGTCAGCACCCCCCAAGATCATGAAAAACGGATGTACACTCCTAAATGGATTAATCCCATAATATATTATCTCCAAAATGGGACTCTCTTGAAAGGCCAAGATGGAAGGCAACAAATTCGATGATGAACAGAAAACGTTTCCCTCGGGGATGAGACAAGTGAGAAGAAATACCTATAAGAGGGATGATTTGATGGAATCCTTATTTGATGAATAACATAAGGGGATATTCTCACCATCATGGAAAAAGCCCATGTATAGTCCTATAATGGTCATCAATCTGGGACCAGGCTCTCCCATCAAGTCAAGATGTTAGGTTATCACTAGAACACCATAATACATGACTCTGTGGAATTCACTTGGGAATTTCATGCATGCCAAATTCATGTAAAATTCATCCATCAACCCTTATAATTACTACATATAGCTAAATATTTTTGGCCATTTTATATATGGGAATTGGATTTTATAGGTCCATATCCCCTAGCCACATCTAAGAATTTTATGTATATCCTTATTATTACTGACTGATTCTCAAAATCGGGTGAGGAAATACCCATCAAGGAATTGGGGATGAAAAATATCATCCAAATCATGAAGTCCCATATAATCACCAGGTTTGGATTCCCTCACACAATATCGATGGATAACAATACCAAATTTTATTCTACATAGTTGTAGAAAGTGTTCCAAGAGTAGAACATCATGCCCAATCATTCATCCCACTATCATTCAGTGTATAATGGAAACGTAGAGGCCTTCAATAAAAAGTACAATATATACTCCAAAATATGGAGAATAAGGACCATAATTCTTGGTCGTACATCCTCCATCATGCATTATAGGCGTACTATACCACCACATGTACTTCTACACAACCAACTCTGTATTGATTAGTTTATGGGATCAAGGTTTTTTTCCATAGAAATCCAGTTTCCAACACTTCGAATACCTATTTGTGGAAAACTCTTATATTATGTGAAATAAAAAAAAGATATTGGATAAGTTTTTATGGCTCAATGAGAACTACTAGAATACTTAACAAAACCTTGAATTCCATAATAATCAGACCACACAATATATCAATAAAAAGGTTCACCTATGTTCATTCCATCAAGGAGAACTGGTATTGGATTTGAGACTCCAGTAATACTAGGCATGAAGCCTCTTACACATGAACCCAAATGGGAAGAGACTTAGGTCATACTTGAGGTCTATCATAATGAAAAATACTCACTGTCAATAATGGACAAGAAATGTATCCCACCCCCACCAATGTTAGGTTTCATAAAAAACTTTTTATATCATCTATCCAAAATCCCTTGTCTTAACTACGTGAAATTAAACTATATAGAATAAGTTTATGTAGAAAGACCCTAAATTGCCCAACATCATTCATCCTAGAAGCAAGATGTTAAAATTCACAACATATCTCATCCAGACCTCATGACATTAAATTACACAGAATAAATCCTTACCACATGATGTTAAACTATACGGAATAAGACCATACAACAATACCAAAAACTACATATAATCTCCCATTTTGATAACATGATGCTAAATTGTATAGATCTCATGTTGGTAAGATGACATTAAACAACAAGAAAAAAATATGCCCTTACCACATGATGTTAGATTGCATGTAATATTTTCTCACTGGATGATGTTAAACTTCATGAGAATCATCCACTCACTGACAATTGACCACACACAAGCAATATATATACAAAAAGAAAGATGAAATTCCCCTATCCCTATTTGAGAGTCAGATCCAGATAGTAAGTCTCTTCATTCATGAACTATGTGTGGCTTGATTCCTGCCATCATAAAAAAATAATGATGCCAACAAATCTATTCTTGGTCCATCCATAATATTCCTTTTCTTCCATGTCGGGCAACCCCCATCCTTATCACAAGACATTAAACTACATGTATGATGTACTAGCTACATGACACTAAACTACATGGTTTCCAAGAACTACATTTGGGATAATTCTAGTCGTCACACGATATGTAGGGAACTCAAACCCTCATTTTTGGTCCAAGTAGAAACATTCATATTCTTTCATGTTGATTCACACACGTTCTTACCACATGATATTGAATTGCACGGAAAACATCCTTACTACATGACACTAAATTTAACTAATTTATATAAATCAATATGACTTGAATTTCATTATAATGAGATACATTGGGATCCATAGATTATATATCTTGTCCCAGCTTCTTCTTGATACCAAATTCCCCATTCCATTCATTAACCATCTCAATGTTGTGAGGGGAACCTTTTCTATTACTTGTTTCTCACATTGATCATAGTATATGTGAGATTTTGAATTTTTGTAAGAGATACCCATGGATGACTGAGACACGTCATTTAATGATAGTTTTATTAGGATCCTAGATGTGATAAATTAAATGTCACGTGATGAGTCCTTACGGCATGTCACACCCTAGCTTCCGAGTACCCGAAGCCGGTGCCATATAGAGGATCAAATTCAGTTTGGGCTCTGAGATACCAGCTACTTCTGAAGAACTTCTTTAGTGAAATCCCATACCAGAAATATTTTAACCAAAAACGTAGGGTGAGATTAAGAATTCCCAGTAAGGGGTTTTAAAATAAACCAATATAACTTTTTGAAAACATTCTTTAAACCATTTCATAAAAAAATATTCTTAAATGAAAGCTATAACACATGTACACATCATAACGGTGCTCAATTTAAAACATGCTAATAGAATCACAAGGATACATGATTCGAATATAGGCATAATGAATAAAAGAAATTCTAAACATGCATGACATAAGAATATGTAAGAAAAAATAAAACAGCTAAGTGTAATGAATATTCAGAGTTGCGCATAACTATATTCACTTCAATTTCATACATCAAATAATAAAATTACTGAGTGCTATACATATGAAAGGCCATTTTACTTTTCTAATACTCATAAGTAATGCCTCTTAACCATGGATATTCTACTAGTCGAATATCCATTTGGTTAATTAATTAACATACTCATGATGTATAATGCTAGAAATTCTGAAACATATTGTTAAGGCCTTGGCGGAGACATCTAATGATTAAGGCCTCGGCCAAAATCCATAAGCTCTTTAACCAAATATTCTACTAGCTGAATATTTTTATGGTTAATAAAATTACATAGTCATAATGAGGGAAGTGCATATGCTGTACAGTGTCAAGGCCTCGGCCAAGACCAAGGGCTAACTATAACCAGACCCCAACCTAGAGAGCCTTCATAACCGGACTCCAATCCGGAGTGCCTCTAATAACCTGACACCAAACCGGAGTGCCTCTATAACCGGACACCAACCCGGAGGGTCTGCTGTAACCGGACACCAACCCAGAGGGTTTACTTTTACAGGTCCCCAACCCGGAACATCCAAGGTCCAATGCATTCCTCATATCTCTAAATCAAAGTGCTCATACCACTTTGATTGATCAAATTACTTATCATTCCCAGTAGAAATATTACATGGTTTCTTAATTCACATTATTCAAAGTGTCACATGCCACCTTGAATAATTAAATGCTTATCTCATAAATTATTGATAATAATAAATTGTTTGATTATCACATAAAATAATAACCCTACAACTCTTCTATTTTAATAAACTATTAATGCATTAAAATACATGAACATTATTCATGATAAATTCATGTGATGTTAAATTTAAATGACGTTGGATTAAATTATAATGTTTCAGTTATTATTTAAATGATAATTTTCCCAACGACATCAATAAAATAGTAACATTCTTTGCACATGTGATATTAGTTCAAAATACACAAGTAATAAATGGATGGGGTTGCTACATAGAATGATAGTTACTTAATTTAAAAAAATCCTTGATTTATGGAGACGAATATTTATAGTTTAAAATGATTAATCTTAATCAAGACAGATGTCATTTGTGCCCAAATCATGCTCTAATAAAAGTTCACATCTTAATAAATAGCCATGCCTTATGTTACATAGCATATAAGGCCAATTAATATGCAGTGCATCATTTGATTTATGTAATGAATATATTAAATTAAACATATCAAAAACATACTTTAACCACCATAGTTTATTATAGGACATGTTAATTCAGACTATAATTAAAATTTATAGGTTCATACACATAACTCACTATATATATATACATAAATTATGTACATGTCGCACTCTTACTTTATAAATTATGAAAACTAAAAATTACATATATATATATATATATATATGTATATCTATGTGTATGTATATTAACACCTCACAAGAAATGTAATTTCTTTAATAATTACAACCTTAACATCATAAAATTAATTCATATTTTAATCAAATGAACTCTTTTGCAAGAACTAGAAAATTAGAGAGTATAAATATATATAAATAAATTTACCTTATATCATTTTCAAATTAACAAGGTGGATTAAAACTCTATGGGAGTATGTGTAATAAATATGTTAATCCATTTGAACCCAGAACTTAATTCGCATCCAAGTCTTTATTCAAATATTGTAATAAAATCTTTAATAACATAAAATAGAAATTTATTTAATTATGTGAATATGTCTGAATGTGCAGAAAATAAAAATGACCCTTAACTTATATACACATAAAATAATAAGTTATATATGTGTGTATATATATATTTACACATATATAACATTTTATAACAACATGGTTTGAGAAAAACAATTAACATGCTTTCCACACATAGATTTTAAAATCATAACTCAGTACGGAAAATAATATGTTATTTAGGATCATATAAAAATTTATACAAAAGTATATATGTGTATACCTTTGTAAATAGATGACAATGTTAATCAAATTAACTAAACCCTTATAAATATACATTTAATGAATAATATTAAAACATAACCCTTACACCACCTTAAATGAAACATGACTTGTATAAATTAAAATGAATAAGATAAATTTGATAATTCTCTCCTCATTCCAAAATTAAATACCAAAAACCGCAATTGAATGTAATTTCCACCCATCACATTCTAAAACATCATTGAAAATCATCACTTAGCAGATTTAGAACCGGGTGAAATAAAACTATATGAATGTTTATATGATATATATACTAGTGTATATTAATGTCTTCAAAGGAAAGAAAAAATATATTAAACCCTTACATCTTTCATATTATCCAAACCCAAAACCAGAAAGCCCAAATTCGAACATAGAAGAATTTTTAAAATAAACTGAATGGTTATACTTTCATGAGAATTTATATATATATATATATATATACACATGTATATACTCTCAAAGAAACAAAAAAAATGCAATTATAAAACCCTTACCTTAAAATTTTCTAAAAAATAAATAGATATGAAAACATGTACATGTGTGTGTGTCAATGTAAAATAACATAATTTGAACATTAAAATTAACCCCTTACATATAAAAATAAAACATAAATTTTATAATAAAAACAATTAAATTGATCCTTTATGCAAACCTAAATTAAAACATGAAAATAATCTCCCTTACATGCATCACTTCTTCCACTAAGAACAAAAACTAGGAAAGGGATGGAGTCATCACAGTACTCATGTGTGCAGAGGCATGTAGAAGATAGTGTAGAAAATAGGGACTGATCATATGTAGAGTGATGCTATTTTTATAACCTCCAATAGTCCCGTATTGTGCATGGTGTGAATAAATATACAGCCAACACAACAAAGGAAGGTCAACGAAAATAATAATAACCGTGACAACCAAATTTTTCAATGGCAAAAATATTTCCTCCAGAGAACAAATAAAATCAATATAAAATTGTTTTTCAAAATCTATTTGCAGATCAAATAAAATCGAACTCATGTTTTTAGTATAAGGATAGAACACAAGACATCGATATATACATAGGAAAATGATAGCCGAACCAACAACAAACCAATAATTCTAAAACATGATCAGATCAACAGAAGCGATGAACCAAGATTGACAAGGAACATGGACATTAAAGAAGATAACAACGCGCAGATCTGAGATCGATGACCGAAAAAGAAAAGAACGCATAAAAAAGAAAAATAGGAACCTTACCTTAGATCTAGACCGTTTAAAGCTCTAGCTTCAACCGATGCTCGAACCACCAATTGAATTCGGTCAGACCATTACTGATGCAACTCCTTCGGCCTCAAAACGACTCGACCTTAGATTCAAACTGAGGAAAAACGTCCCTCCTTTGCTCAAGATCCCTCAGCATTATGGCTCATGAACCCTAACAAGGCTGAGACCCTCCTCCTTGGTTGTACAACATCTGACTTGATGACCTATACCCGAAGAGTGATGCATCCTTGAGCACAGCCCTTCTTGGCAATATGCTTCGTCACCCTCGGCTTCAGACTCCTTTAACATGCACCCTAGCACTTAGACGAGTCCCACAACGCAACCCTCAATCATGGACCCTCAAATCCCTATTATGGTATTTTCTTTTTTTATTTATGATGTTTAGTTTTCCTCCTTTTTTTTTGTTTTATTTTTTTCATTTCTCTTTTTTTTGGTCCGTTTTTCACCCAACCCTAATATTGGTTTCAAAAACTCATACAGGATTCTATCCTTTTTTTATGATTTCATCCTATATTACTATTATAATATTTCTATTATTATTATTTTATTATATCATATATTATATTATCAATAGCTTTAGAAAAATTCAAATGTTAAACAAAATTAATAATCTATTAAACTTATTTATCAATACTTTTAAAAAGTAAAATTTATTGAATATATATTTGTATACTTCATATTATATTCTTTTAATGTTAAAAAAAATTGATATTTGGAAATGTATTATCCTATTTTCAACCATATATTTATAATTTTAAAACTTTTAAAAAATATTAATATGTTATGAATATAATTTTATTAAAAGTTCATATGTACATTTTTAATCATTCTATTAATATATTTATAATTTTATTATGTGTAATTCAAAAAATGTTAATTTATAATATAACATTTATTACGTTATATTTACATGTGTATATAAAATATTTTTGAACTCATATGTTAGATCAAACAATTTTCTATATAATAGTGCAAAAATAATGTCATTAAAATATTTTAAAATAACAATATTTAATGTCATGTACAACCACATATAAAATTATAATTCAGATAATAGTATTTTCATTCAAATACAATATATATATATATATATATTTCATATTTTGGAAAACAACCCAATTAGTTATATTATTATAGTTGTTACTTAAAATATTCTATAAAATAATTATTCGATAAAAAAAATTATGGCTGACAATAATAGTTATTTTTTTATTCTTTAAACAAAGTGTGATAATATTTACATTGAAGTTTATACTTTTTACGGGTAACAAAATAAAACCTCAATATTACCATTACATGAGAAGAATGTTATTTGGGGCGTTACATTAACCCCCATACAAAGAATTGTGTCCTCACAATTCTAAACTATGTACACAAACCACTACCACACCAGTCACACGTCACTCATGAGGTCCCTTTACTGGGAAAAAAACTGATGGTAGGGTGCTGACGACCTCAGGTGGATTCATAAGGTAGTATTCAGCTGCTCGATCTCTTTGTCCTAGACACATTGTGAAAATCTAGGGTCATACCGGTGCCTAAAGAACTCAGCCTTCCATAAAGATGCACGATAGGTGTGGAGGTTGGAAAGTTCAGAGTGAACTAAATACCTATAAGTCCCATGAACCACGTCGTTCTTGGAAATATCGATGTCATAGAGTTCTCCATACATACTAAAACTCAGGACCTGGAATAGGTAGGCTGCTCGGTGGTCCCCATCCAAAGCAGCTTCTAGAAATTTACCAAAAGCTCGGTAGTTATCAGCCAAAGTAAAACATAGAAAAAGTGCTTCATGAAACTTTCCCCTCTGCCAATAAACTTCTAATTGTGCAATTGAAATACGGTAATAGTCCAGATTTCATCCTTGGTAAATATTGAGGATATTTAGGCGGTTTGGCACCCAATGGAGTTTTTTACAAGACAATCGATTTTTTTCGAAAGTCTCGTAGTCCTTTGGACATGACTTAGACACTATGATTTCCACTATCTCCATTGGGAGAGACAGAAGGTGTGATTCAGTAGCCATCTGAAAATTTAAGGAAACTACTACTTAGTAACACATAACCAAATTTTCAGTATTGTTCTAATATTATGAGATGTCTTCAAAAAAATATCATACGTAGTAATGCTTAAATAAATTTTTCTTGTTTTAAGTTCCATTTTTCCAGATTTAACTAAACCGAATCCTCTGATACCAACTATCACACCCCAGCTTCTGAGTACCCAGAGCTAGTGCTATACAGAGGATCAAATTCGGTTTGGGCTCTCAAAAACCAGCTACTTCTGAAAAACTTCTTTAATAAAATCCCATACCTGAAAAATTTTAACCAAAAACGTAGGGTGAGCTTAAGAATGCCCAGTAAGGGGTTTTAAAATAAACCAATACAACTTTTTGGAAACATTCTTTAAACCATATCATAAAAAAATCTTCTTAAATAAAATCTGTAACACATGTACACATCATAAAGGTGATCAATTTAAAACATGCTAACAGAATCACAAGGATACACGATTCGAATATAGGCATGCTGAATAAAAGAAATTATAAACATGCATGACATAATAATTTGTAAGCACAAATAAAATAGATAAGTGTAATGGATATTCAGAGTTGCACATAACGGTAATCACTTCAATTTCATACATAAAATATTAAAATTACTAAGTGTTATAGATATGATAGGCCATTTAACTTTTCTAATACTCACAAGTAATGGAACTTAACCATGGATATTCTACTAGTTGAATATCCATTTGGTTAAATAATTAACATACTCTTGATGTATAATGCCAGAAATTATGAAACATATTTTTTAGGCCTTGGCCGAGACATCTAATGATTAAGGCCTAAACCAAAATCCATAAGCTCTTTAACCAAATATTCTACTGGCCGAATATCTTTCTGGTTAATAAAATTACATAGTTATAATGAGGGAAGTGCATATGCTGGACAGTGTCAAGGCCTCGACCAAGACCTAGTGTTAACTGTAACCGGACCCCAACCCTGAGAGCCTCTGTAAGCGGACTCCAACCCAGAGTGACTCTAATAACCGGACACCAACCCGGAGTGCCTTTGTAACTGGACACCAACCCGGAGGGTCTTCTATAACTAGACCCCAACCCGGAGGGCTTACATTTACCGATCCCCACCCCGGAACATACTAGGTCCAATGCATTCCTCATATCTCTAAATCAATGTGCACATACCACTTTGATTTATAAAATTACTTATCATTCCCAGTATACATATTACATTGTTTCTTAATTCACATTATTCAAAGTGTCCCATACCACCTTGAATAATTAAATTCTTATCTCATAAATTATTAATAACAATAAATTGGTTGAATATCACATAAAATAATAACCCTAAAACTCTTCTATAGTAATAACCTTTTAATGCATTAAAATAAATGCTCATTATTCATGCTCAATTCATGTGATGATAAATGGAAATGGTGTTGGATTAAATTATAATGTGTCAGTTATTATTTAAATGATAATTTTCCCAATGACATCCATAAAATAGTAACATTCTTTGTGGATGTGATATTAGATCAAAATACACAAGTAATAAATGGATGGTGTTACCACATAAAATTATAGTTCCTTAATTTTAAAAAAAAAACATTGATTTATGGAGATGAATATTTATAGTTTAAAATGATTAAATTTTAATCAAGACAGATGTCATTTGAGCACAAAGAATGCGCTAATAAATGGTCATGTCTTAATAAATATCCCTACCTTATGTTACATAGCATATAAATCCAATTAATTTGCAGTGCATCATTTGTTTTATGTAATACATATATTAAATTCAACAAATCAAAAACATACTTTAACCACTCTAGTTTATTATAGGACAAGTTAATTCAGACTATGATTAAAATTTATAGGTGCATATACATAACTCTCTCTCTATATATACATAAATTATGTATAGGTCACATAATTACTTTATAAATTCTGAAAACTAAAAATTACATATGCACATATATATATATATATATATATATATATATATATATCTATGTGTGTGCGTGTGTCTATGTATATTAACACCTTACAAGAAATGTAATTTTTTTAATAATTACAACCCTAACATCAAAAAAGTAATTCATATTTTAATCAAATGATCCCCTTTGCGAGAACTAGAAAATTAGAGAGTATAAATATATATAAATAAATTTACCTTACATCATTTGCAAATTAACCGGGTGGATTAAAACTCTATAGGTGTATGTATAATAAATATGCTAATCCATTTGAACCCAAAACTTAATTCACATCCAAGTCTCTATTCAAATATTGTAATAAAATCTTTAATAGCATAAAATAGAAATAGGTTGAATTATGTGTACATGTCCGAATGTGCAGAAAATAAAAATGACCCTTAAATTATGTACACATAAAATAATAAGTTATATATGTTTATATATATATACACATATATAACATTTTATAACAACATGGTTTGAGAAAAACAATTAACAACCTTTCAACAAATATATCTTAAAATCATAACCCAGTTCAGAATATAATATGTTATTTTGGTTCATATAAACATTTATACACAAATATATTTGTGTATACCTTTGTAAATAGATAAAAAGGTTGATAAAATTATCTAAACCCTTATAAATATACATTTCATGATGAAGATTAAAACATAAACTTTACACCACCTTAAATGAAACATGACTTGTATAAATTAAAATAAATAAGATAAACATGATAATTCTCTCCTCATTCCCAATTTAAATACCAAAAACCATAATTTAAAGGAATTTCCACCCATCACATTCTAAAATGTCATTGGAAATCATCACTTATCAGATTTAGAACTAGGTGAAATAAAACTATATAAATGTATATATGATATATATATATACTAGTGTATATTCATGTTTGCAAAGGGAGGAAAAAATATATTAAACCCTTATATCAGTCATATTATCCGAACCCAAAACCTGAAGGCCCAGATTCAAACATAGAAGAACTTTTAAACTAAACTTCAAGGTTATCCTTTCATGAGAATGTATATATATATACACGTATATAATCTCAAAGAAACAATACAAGGCAATTATAAAACCCTTACCTTAAAATTTTATGAAAAATATATAGATATGAAAACATGTACATGTCTATGTGTGTGTCAATGTAAAATAACATAATTTGAACATTAAAATTAAGCCCTTAAATATAAAAATAAACCATAAATTGTATAATAAAAACAATTAAATTGATCCTTTTTTCAAACCTAAATTAAATTTTGAAAATAATATCCATTACATGCATCACTTCTGCCGCCAAGAACAAAAACTAGGAAAGGGCTGGAGTCATCACAGTACTCATGTGTGCAGAGGCATGCAAAAGACGATGTAGAAAATAGGGATTGATCATATGCAGAGTGATGTTATTTTTACAACCTCCAATAGTCCCTTGTTGTGTATGGTGTGAGTAAAGATACATCCAACACAAAAAAGGAAGGTCAAAGAAAATAATAATAACCGTGACAGCCAAATTTTTCACGGACAAAAATAGTTCATCCACAGAACAAATAAAATCAATATAAAATTGTTTTTCAAAATCCATTTGCGGATCAAATCAAATAAAAATCATGTTTTTAGTACAAGGAAAGAACACAAGACAACAACATATATATAAGGAAATGATATCCAAACCAAAATCAGACCAATAATTATAATACAGGATCGGATCAACAGAAGCAACGAACCAAGATTGACAAGGAATAGGGACATTGAAGAAGATAATGACGTGCAGATCCGAGATCGATGATCAAAAGGGAAAAAACACATAAAAAGGAAAATAGGAACCTTAACTTAGATCTATATGGATTGAATCCCTAGCTGCAACCGATGCCCAAACCACCACTTGACTTCGGTCAGACCATTACTGATGCAACTCCTTTGGCTTCAACATGACTCGACCTCGGCTTCAACCTGATAATGAACGTCCCTCCTGCTCAAGATCCTACAGCATCGCGGTTCATGAACCCTACCAAGGCCAAGGCCCTCCTCCCTAGTTGTACGACATACCACCCGACGACCTGTACACGAAACGTGATGCATCCCTGTGCATGGCCCTGCTTGGCAACACGCCTGGTTTCCCTCAGCTTCGGACTCTTTCGATGCACACCCTAGCTTTCGGACAAGTACCACTATGCAACCCTCAATCACGGACTCTCAAATCCCTATTAGGGGATTTCCTTTTTTTCTGATGTCTAGTTTTCCCTTTTTTTGTTTTATTTTTTTCATTTCTATTTTTTTCTGTCCGTTTTGCGCCTAAGCCTAATCTTGGTTTCCAAAACTCCTACGGGATTCTAGCCTTTTTTTGTCCGATTTCATCCTATATTACTATTATAATATTTCTATTATTATTATTTTATTATATCATATATTATATTATCAATATCTTTAGAAAAAGTCAAAAGTTAATCAAAATTAATAATCTATTAAACTTATTTATCAATATTTTTAAAAAGTAAAATTTATTGAATATATATTTGTATACTTCATATTATATGCTTGTAATTTTAAAATTAAATTGATATTTGGAATTATATTATCCATTTTGTACCATATATTTGTAATTTTGAAACTTTTAAACAAATGTTAATATGTTATGATTACAATTTAATTAAAAGTTCATATGTACAATTTTAATCATTCTATTAATATATTTATAATTTTATTAAGCGAAATTCCAAAAAATGTTAATTTATAATCTTACATTTATTACGTTATATTTACATGTGTATATAACATATTTTTGAACTCATATGTTAGATCAAAAAATTGTCCGTTTAATAGTGCAAAAATAATGTCATTAAAATATTTTGAAATAAAAATATTTAATGTCTTGTATAACTACATATAAAATAATAATTCTGATAATAGTATTTTCATTCAAATACAATATACAAATATATATATAAATATATATATTTCATATTTTGGAAAACAACCCAATTAGTTATATTATTATAGTTATTATTTAAAATATTCTATAAAATAATTATTTGATAAAAATAAATTATGTTTGACTATAATAGTTATTTTTTTATTCTTTAAACAAAGTGCGATGATATTTACATTGGATTTTATACTTTGTTTGGGTAACAAAATAAAACCTCAATATTAAAATTACATGAGAAGCTTGTTTTTTGGGAGTTACACTGCACGATGTTAAATTGCACAATTTTTCCCCAGGATAAAAAAACTACACATTACTGTAGACTTTTCCTAAGAGGGGCACTACCCTTTGTGTTGGAATCCCATCACTCATCCAATAAATAATTATGTGTGGATTTATTATTGTTGTTGTGGGATATGTAGTGATTACTGAATCACTAATCGTGGGCCTAACCACATCAAATAAACCTTAAAAATTCCCCTCTCTATTTAAGATTCAGACCTGCATAGGGATATTTCATTCAACAACTATGTGTGGCTCGATTCCTATCATCATAGGATATGTACTGACACCAAGATCTATGGTCCCAGATCCAGTTTCAATATTCACTTTTCACATTATGGGTCCAACATCCATATCGCATGATGTCAAACTGCATGGAATGTTAAGAACTATGTGTGGCTTGTTTACTTTCATCATAGGATACATAGAGACACTCGGATCTCCAATCCTGGGCCCAGCTATAATAATCAATAGGAATAATTCCCACCTCTGTGTACCGGTCATACCTACGTATATCACTTCTTATTCAAGAACAATGTATTTCATGATTCATACACTCACATGTTATATAATGACACATGAATATCTAATTCTTGGTTTTTTCTCTAATAAAAAAAAATATATTCCCCCCATCATTGTGTATGGGTAAGACCTATGTAGTGAACTTCTATATAAGAACATTGTATGTATTTGTTTCTGACAACATATGAAATGTAGAGACACCCAAATCTACAATCCTGGGTTCTGCCACAATATATAAATGATAAAACGCTCCCCACTAGCATATGGTATGGACCTATGTAGTGAATATCCTAGCCACATGATAGTAAACCAAACAAGAATAACAAAATATACCTCTTCTGGAAGAGGTTAAAATAATAAAATATAACTTTTCCTATACACAAGTGAAATCTACATAGGGATTTCTTACCTCATGATAAATCTGTGCAAGAAGGGCCCCGATAATACGGCCTTCCAGCTACAGGCTTGGGCATGGAAAAAAGATGGTTCATGTTAAATTTCCCAAAGGACACCATGGAGAATTTTCATTTCGGTTACCCCAACCTTAACAAATGATGTTAAAATACATGGTAACAAATGTGACCTCACCAGATGATGTTAAACTACAATGAAAATGTTCTTTCCATATGGAATTAAAATATAATGAAAATTACATCACCACTAAAAGATGTTAAAATGCACAGACCATCAACCATTATTACTCTTGATCAAAGGGTCATAAGATCCTGACCTTGTTCAACTTGAGTATAGGGTGCTTCTACCATCCTTTAAGCCCCTCAACCCATGAATAACACTTTATTTATTGAGAACCTCATGTTTCTGCAAACCCTCCATAGCCCTTAGAAATGAAAATAGATCTCAATTTTTGATCCAGTAATAAATGCATAAGAGCTCAAACCTATAACACTCCAATATTTTAATGGTATTCCCTTATTAAAGAATTTCAACTCATTAGATATATCACAATGCATAAAACACTAAGTATCTATGAAACAAACAATTTGTTACTACCTAGCCATTAAATTTAATTTTTCCACTTCTGTGATTTGAATTTCGAAAAAAGAACATACAGGGTTGCGTTGAATAAGATATTTAGAGTCTCATAAGTTAAACTTAATTTTTTGATGAATAGTAACATACCCATATGAATAGTAATGTACCCTTTTGAATATTATTATACCTTATCAATAGTAAATTGACCAATGAATAGTAACCTAACCATGAAGGTATAAACAAAATTTATAAATATTATAAATAAAATTATATCATAGTATAAATAAATAAATGTTTTAGAAATGATTAATAAAATAATTAATATAAATAAAAAAAGAAAATTTATTTTCATAAAATATAATTTGAATTCATTATTTTGATGCCTTATAATTATAAGATAATTTAATGAGACCATAGTTAATTTTTCAATGTGTCATAAAATCATTTTTAATTTTAAAAAATATTTTCTATGAATGGTAATTTTATTTAAAAATTAAATTACTCATATTTAGAAAATTATTTTCATATAAGGGAGATCATTTTTGGATTCTAAGTGTCAAAAAAATTAGAGTGATTTTTTGGGATTTTTCTGACATACATGAATTTTCGGTGAATAGTGAAATATGGTAATTTACAGTATAATACATTATACGATAAATACACTATTCCTTACATCATAGATGATGTAAGAAACCAATATTTAGAACTCACATGCACTAATTACTTTTCTTGGTCAAAATAATCAATAATTGTTCTTATCTTGAGCAAAATAATAAAATAATGAATAAAATATTGAGAAATCACTCCTTTCCTCCACTATATAAACCACCCATCACCCCCTCATCCTTTAACACCTCTCTAACTTTAAGCCTTTCCTATGTTATGAAACATAATTTTAACAAGCCCACACCCATTTCCAATATCTTATTGTCTCACCAAAATTCCCAAAAAAGGACCTTAAGGGCATCCTCAAGGAGGAGTACTCAAGAGGTAAACCTCTCTTCATTTTTCGTTCAACTTCTTTTACTGCTTCCGTTCATTTTTTCTCTCCTCGCCTCCCCTTATCCAAATGCTATGAAAATTATATTACCTTAAACTTAATATAATTTTATTATGTCAATATAATATTTCATCATCATCTCTCTTTCCCCTCCACTTATAATAAAAATGAAAACACTGTTCGAGATGTGTTATTTTATCAAATTCAAGGATGATGGATTTTAAATTTCTATTACCATATTCAATTGTGGTCAGGAAACAATATTTATGGTTGAACCAAATTATAAAATATGTATTATAACTCATGTAATTATTCTACCACCGTCATTTATTCATGATATTAAATAATAGAATAAAACTAGTTCGTTCTAATAAAAAAACCTCTAAAATCAATCTAAACAATTATCATTAACATGTTATCTAATGATTCATCCTAATACCATGTAATAAAATGATATGTATAACCATTTACACATATGTAGTCTCATTAATAACATGTAATTATAATTAATTATAATTATACCCATTTTACATGGAATCAATTATTCATAGTCCTGCGAACCAATCATGAAAATTAAGTAAATGAACATTGTAAAATGACGAAATTAAATTTTATAACTTATCAAGAAGAGCATAAATGAAATTAATATAAATATATTGAATAAAATACATGTATATATGGCTATAAAATAATTAATTTTAATATCTATGACATTAAGATAAAAGGAAGAACACTTTCGGGCAATATGTAATGGGTTTTTCATCTCACTTTTATTTCTGTGAGATTTCTATTATTCACAACTATCTTTTGACTATGGTGTATCTATACGTACCATTGTTGTGTAATATCATGAATATATTTATTTTAATTGTATTAAATGTATCATTTTATAGTTATTGATTTTGTGTCATACGATTCGATTGGTTACAAAGTGGTAAGGGTTTTCTACCCAAACCTCAATTTTCTTTCAGGTTACTCTTATTCTCTACTTAACTCAATGAAATTATTTAATATTATTATTTGCTCTACATAAATAATTTTTTAATGTCATATATATATGTAACAAATAGAACAATTATTTATTTTTTGGGGAGTTATATGTTCTTAAAGGATATTTCAAAAACTCTCCCCGATAAACAAGCCCGATTCTAGGTAACTTCTCTAATTCTTACCTATTTTCAGGTGAAATTTATAGTCTATTTTAACAAATCCTTATTTTTTTATAATAAAAAATTTTACCATGATTTTTTTTATTTCTAGTTTTATAAAACCAATCATTCAATTTTGGTATAAAATCCCTTTAACATTTACCTTAAAATGCACTAAAATGTTTTACTTCTACAACTTATTTAATAAAAATTACATGATTTCACTTAAATGGGGAATTATTTATGCATAAAATATAATTTATGTGTAAATATTGTTTATTTAATGGGATATTAATATTTACAGTATGATTTCATGTCAAATAAAAATGATTTTTAAAAAGAACTCTTCTTTCCAAAGTAAAAAAGGATTTTTCCAGTCACACTTTAACTTTTATCATATATATGACTTATTCACCACTTAATCCTTGAATGTGATGTTTTTAATGTAATTTGGTATTTGATATCAAGACTATCCTTATTATCGTGATATTATATAGGATTATTATTTGAATGTTTCAAGGTGGTAAGGGACACTTTGGAATGTTTAACCATTATTTCTTCAAGAATTTTTCAATGGTATCATTTAAAATTATCTTCATATATGTTAGAATAAATTGTTAAACCATGTACCAAATTGAGTACTATCTATTATAACATCATAAGAAATATGTTTATTAAGGGTTTCTTATTGGTTTGAATATGAATGTTCTATATTGATACCATTCACTATATTACCCTAAATGTTTAGTGTTTATATTTAATGATTGGGGAATGTTATTTACATTTCATATGTTAGTTTTTATATGAATGTATACATTTATTATGTTCAACCCTTTAATAAAAGGAATGCATTGGACTTGGAATGCGATGCGTGGGGCCCTCTATATCCCCTCGATGCATTGACATGTATCATGAGACAAAACAGATGGTGACAAACCCTTCGAGTTTGCTTCCAAAATAGAATCAGATAGGTATGTACCCACAGACATAAACCATATCAACAGTATTATGTTTCATGTTCCAGATACATAAAGTTCAAATAATAAGAATTCTCATTTTTCATTTTTTTCATTTTTTTCATTCCATGAGTTTTTCTCGATGAAAAAAATCTACAGATGCATTTTCAGTTTAATAATGGAATGTGTTTTTTAATTATTCACCATGTCATATTGATTATGTGAAATTGTTTATGATTCACTTATTATTGACTCATTATTCCACTATATGTAACCCTTACTAAGAATTTTAGATCACCCCTTCCATTTTTTTCCTTCCCCAGGTTATGTAGAAGATATTTTTTTTGACTTTTCAAGGATGTGGTTTATTAGCTTTTGTTATGCATTTCTTTTAGTTTTCTTTTCCCAATATAAAATGAGTTCCATGTATGTATCTTGTTTCTTCAAGACTACTAAACTGATCACTCCATTGGGATTTTATTTCTTGTAATCATGGGAATGTAAATAAGTAATTCACCGGCTCTGTGCTTCTGTGGTCGGGATGTTATAGTTTGTATCAAAGGAAGTTTACTTGAAACCTTGGGAACTAGATTTAGAAAACATAGATTATAAAACATAACCCTAAGATATTAATTAAGTAAACGTATATAAGAAAATCCTAACATTTTGATAAAATAGAGATTATTTGGGTCTTCTTTGCAAATACATCTCTGATTAGATACTGAAAGTGGGCATGGTTTGCCACAAATGTACCCAGGAATAACAACACTGACAAGGTGTTTTGGGCCTGAGTCTGGAAAACCTGTTATGCAATAGCAGGCCTTACTGTGCACCTAGTTTGACACACTTGGGGGATATGCTTAAGATAAATCATATTTTCGTTGAAAACCATTTTGAAGGGTTTAAAAGTAAATATGACCTCAAAGAAACGTTGTTTAGGATTAAGATATTATTTATCCATAAATTTTTAATTTATGTTAAGGGTTTTGGTAGTTATAAATTATGAATTATAATTCATAACCTAATTTAGAGTATTCAATTGTTTAGTGGTTGTTATTAATGGAAGAAATGGAATCAATACCCACACACAATATAGGGTTTTCCCCAATTATCAATTCAACATGTTTAGTGTTGGAGCAGAGTAGATCATGACGATATTAGGACAACTTACTCAGGCAGTGATGAATACCCATGATAAACCTATGTTGGAACTCTTCATATGGAAGAATCCATCATCTCTTATTGGGACTACAGATCTAATGGTATTTGATCAGTGGATCAAGTCCCTTGAAAATATATTTCTATCATTAAGATGCTGTGAAAATGAAAAGGTGGTACCAGCAGTATATTTTCCCTAGTTTGATGCTGATAAATGTTGCTACATGATCCAAAATACCACGGTGGAAGATAAAATAGAATATATGGAATGGAGAACTTTGAAAGAAGTATTTTTTTAAAAAAAATTCTTTCATGAGAAACACCTTAAAATGAAGAGAAAATTCTTTATCTTAAAGCAAAGGGAATAAGAGTGTGTTGCAGATTATGAGGCTACCTTCACAAGACTAAACATGTATGATATATATTATGTACGTGATTCAGAAGAAAATATTAATCATTTCATTGATGTTCTTAAGCCATGTCTTTGAAGGGAAATGTCTTCTCAAATATTTTCATCATATGATGAATTAATATTAAGTGCCATAAAAACAAAGAAGGAATTTTATAGATCCAATTTGTTCAATGGAAATCAAGAGAATAAGAAGTCTTCTGGTAATTATGGGATGCGTTTATGCATTCCATCAGTAAATGAGCTGAAAAGGTAACTATTATTTGACTCTCATAGATCAAATTTCTTTTTACACCCCAGTAGCACCAAGATGTATATATATCTGAAGGAATGTTTTTTGGGATGACATGGAGCAAGAAGTTGCTGAAAAATTTCCATGGTTTCTGGTTTTCCAATAAGTGGTGGTCAATAGATATAATCCTAGAGGGGTCATGAAACCTATACCTATTTCTATGTGGAAGTGGGGTGATATTATGATGGAAATTTTTACTAGACTACCAAGGAAATCTAGAAGGACTGATGCAATATGGGTAATAGTTGATCATCTCACTATATCGGCACATTTAAATGCTTTAAGAGAGGATTTATCACTTGATAATCTTAAAAGACTCTATTAATGTGGATGTAAGAATTCATGGTACATCTATATTAATTGTGTCCCATTGAGATCCCGGATTTAAATGAATATTCTTGAAAATTCTTGACAAGTATTTGGATACCAAGCTTCATATGAGTACGGCTTATCACACTTAAATTGATGGATAGTATGAATGGTATATTCGAACACTAGAATACATGTTGAGTCTATTCTTACAAGACTTTGAAGGTATATGGGATCAATAATTACCTTTGGTGTAATTTTCCCAGAATAATAGTGTTCATTATAGTATTCAAATTGAACCATATGAAACAATATATGGCAAGAGATGTCAAACTCCAACGTGTTGGGATGAAGTTAGAGAGAGGAAACTTATAGTCCTAAAACATATTGAAGAGACAACGAAAAAAGACAATTCAGGACCATATTAAAGCATCCCAAAGTAGGAAAAAGACCTATGATGATAACTGAAGAGAGTATTTGTAGTTTCATGTGGGGGATTATGTCATTAAAAATGCA
Source organism: Viscum album (assembly GCA_963277665.1). NCBI lineage: Eukaryota > Viridiplantae > Streptophyta > Magnoliopsida > Santalales > Viscaceae > Viscum > Viscum album. Next base: position 1,327,448,973 of record OY728165.1, on the reverse strand, counting down.
TTCCCATGGAAGAGTGTCTTATGGTTTGGTAAGAAAGGGAAACTAAACCCCAATTACATCAGGCCACTTGAAATTTTGGAAATAATTGGAGTTGTAGATTACCGTATAGAGAGGCCCCCAAGTCTCTCCAAGGTTCATGATTTGTTCCATGTGTCATTGTTAAAATGATACATACTAGACCCAACTCATGTACTCACCTATGATGGAATTGAACTGGAACTTGACTTGTCTTTTGGTGAAGAGAATATTGAGATTATTGACTCTATAGAGAAAGTATTGAGAAATCGAACAACTCAAATGGAAAAGGATATTTAGAGAAACCATAAAATTGAAGAATAAATGTGGGAACCAGATTAGGTTATGAATAAGGACCACCAACATCTTTTTAAAGGGAGTTATGCATGAAAAAATTCAAGGAAAAAACTATCTGAAGGTGGGAAGAATATAAAACCCCAAGATTTTACTGCTAAGTCCTTATTAAATAATTTAAAATCATTAAATATCTCAAAATTCACATAACAGTAAGCCTCTATGAAATAAACACTTTGTTATAACCAATACATTAAATTTAATTTTTCTACTTCAGTGATTTGAATTTTGAAAAATTGACATACACTATTACCTTTAGTGAGATATTTAGACTCTGGTAGGATCAACTTAATTTTTTAGGAATAGTAACATAACCTTATGAATAGTAATGTAAAATTTTGAATAGTAATATAACCTTATAAATAGTAAATTGACCAAATTAATAGTAACCTCACCCATGAATGTATAAATAAAATTTAGACATCTTATATATAAAATTATATCATAGTATAAATAAATAAATGTTTTATAAATTATTAATTAAATAAATAATATAATTATTCAAAATAAAATTTATTTTCCTAAAATATAATCATAATTTAATATTTTGATGTCTTATTATTATTTGATAGTTTTATGAGACCTCAGTTAATTTTTCAAAGTGTAATAAAATCAGTTTTAATTTTAAAAATTGTTTATTTAATAAATTTTAATTTTATTTAAAAATTAAATTACTCATACTTAGAAACATATTTTCATAAAAAGGAGATAATTTTGGGATTCTAAATGTCAAAAAAATGTAAGAGTTCTTTTTTGGTATTTTTTTAAATTACATAAATATTTTCTAAATAGAATAATACGGTAATTTATGGTATAATATATTTTACGATAAATACACTATTACTTACATAATAGATGATGTAAGAAACCATTATTTCAAAATCACATGCACATATTACTATTTTTTGTCACAAGAATCATGAAATTATTTTTTCTTGAGAAAAATAGTAAAATAATGAATAAAATATTGTGAAACAACCACTACTAGAAAATTCCTCTATACCAACGGTTTGAAACCATGGGTATAGGTTATACCCACGGTTTCATGAACATTGGGATCCCAAGGGATCAATATTTCCCTATACCAACAATTTTGTACAAACTATGGGTATAGCCCACTAGAATTTCATATTACCCACAGTTCTAGTAAACCATGGGTATACATATATACTGACAGTTTACAGAACAGTGGGTATACATTTTTACAACACAAATTATATACCGACAAATAAGTAAACATTGGGTATAGATAGTTTTATTCATAGAAAAAATACCCATGGTTCGTTGAACCGTGGGTATAGATAGTTTCGCAATAGCATATATACCCATGGATTAAAGAATTGTGGGTATAGATGGTTTTCCCAAAAACAGCAGCTATCCACCTTGGTTTCACCATGCTATTACAAACAAGAATGAAAACCACTATGAAAGAATAGAAAAGTTCTTATCCGAAACAATGGAACCACTGTGAAACCACACCCCCTACCCCCTTGAAAACTCTCACTCTCCCTATGGACATAACCCCTTGCACCCCCCGACACTCCCCTAGACACCCTCCATGCACACCCCCACTGGGCACCCCCCTGGACACCCACTGGACACCCACTGGACACCCCCCCTGTACACCCCCTTGGGCTGCCCCTGGAAACCCCCCACTAGATCCCCCAGAACCCCCCCCCCCCCCACGGAACACCCCTGGACCCCCACTAGACACCCCCTTTGACACCCCCACTAGACCCCCATTGGACACCCCTCCCTTGGATATCCTCAACTGGACACCCACCCACCCACCCTTCGAACACCCCCCCCCCCCCTCGTGGACACCCCATCCCCCCTAGACACCCCTCACCCCGGACACGCCTTAGACCCCATGGACATCCCCCCCACTGGACCCCCCTGGACACCCCTAGACACCCCATCACCTGCACCCCCATACCCCCTTCACCCCCACTACCCCCAACCTCCCCTCCACCACCTCCACTCCCACTCCACCCCTGGAACCCACTACCCCCTACACCAAGTCCCCCTCCCCCTACACGCATCCCCCCACCCCCCCCCCCCCGCACCCAGCCCCTCTCCCCCCTGCACCCACCCATTCAATTAACCATGGTATAAAATTGAAAAATATTAGTGTGACTCACTGTCAAAGAAAAACCATGCCCGAAAAATATTAACCATGTAAGAAGAATGAATATAAGGGTATTCTAGAAAAATATTAATGACTCAAAGTCAAACTAAACAATTAATCAATTAACCATGAATAAACATCCAGAAAAATATATCAACAAAACATAAAAGGGGATGCTAGACCTAAAAATGAATCAATATAAAATAGTTTAATCAACTAACCATGTCAAAAAACTCAAACAAAACAATGAATCAAACTAAAAAATTGAATCAACAAAACTCAAACCATTCCAGAAAAAACTGTCAGGTGAGGATTTCTTAAATTAAACAAATATTAGCGGCTTAAAATAAATAAAATAAATAACTAAATCAACAAAAAAAATCAGAAAAATATTAACCCAAACTAAAAAAATCAATCAATTAACCATGCCAAAAAAATGAAACCTTCCTGCACAAGGATACTATAGTAACCCAACCGTGAAATTTGTTATTTGGTGTGTAGTATGGGCCAAAATCATTCATACTTAAATATAATCCATTCAAAAAAGGGAACTAAAGACCAGGTATGATTTCCATGTAAAGATAAAAACACTTAATGAATCACTTGATGTGACTAAGGTTGAAACAAGACGTCTTTAAAAGATCTATATACCGGAGAAGAAATATAAACTTCATGTTTGAAAATACCAGCCTTGAAACATGTGGTCATAGGATGAGATTTTTGAGGAATGAAATGATTTGTGATAGTCCAGAAGACTGCTCTGAGGTAGGAGCATTAACAAGAGATTGTCTCAAAGAATTATCACTAAAAGAATGTCCAAAAAACTACGCTGAGGTGGTATGAGCACTAAGAGACTCATCAAGGGAAGCTTAAGTAGAAAGAGTTTAAATAGTATGACGAGAATATGGGAAACCAGCAGGCAGCAAACCATAAATTGAATTTAAAGAACCTTGGCTACTTCTAGCTTTAGTGATGGGACATGAATAATCTGCTAAAAGAGGAAAGCAACTAGATTTTCATCTAGCTATAGAAAAATTTTATGATGATAAATATGAGTGAAAATGCTGAAAAGGAAACCATTATTCTTCAAAGAGAACATGTCATGAGATAAAAACACTACCAGTTAAATCCAAACACCTGAATTGGTTGAATCCACTTTGTGATTATTTTGTATTAGTTGTCTAGGAAGGAGGAAATATGGATGATTTCAATATGTGATGAAGATGAGATTCTTGGAAGGATGTTTGTGTCCATAAACTACTTGATGAGATGAAATAGTGTTCTGATGTCTTCATACAAAAATGTGTTGATCTCTGAAAAATGAATGAGGATTGGTGATGCATTTTAAAGCATGGAGGTTGGTAGGTGTCACCATTGTTTATGTGAAAGGGACATGAAATTATGTTTTTCCATTGTAATAGATGACATAAATCATATGACAATTAAATGAAGTTCTACCATTGGAATAGATGATATCAATCGTATGAAAATTTTGGATGAAGAAATTTCTTGGAGTTCATGTGCAGAATTTGTGGAAACTAATTTGATTTAATATAGGCGTTTTAACCCATGGAATATAGATGATGCTAATCAGTTTATCTCAATGAAGGTGATGTGAAGAATCCATTTTGATTCTTTTCGAGCCAAATTATATGGAAATATGAAAAGTGTTGTGAATACTAGATGAGTTTTGACCCATGCATTGCCCCCTCCCCCTCCCCCAACCCCCTGAAATGCATTCCCCCTCCTCTCCCCTTCCCTCCCCTTCCCTCCCCTCACCTCCCCAGCCCCCGCATTTCATGCCCCTCCCCTCCCCTCCCCATCCCCTGCACTGCCTTCCCCCCTCCCCTGCCCATCCCCCTCCACTTTTCACCCCCTCCCCTCCCATACCCTCCCCCTAGCCCCTACACTACCCACCCCCCTCCCCTCCCCAACCCCCTGCACTACTGGCCCCCTCCCCTCCCACACCCTCCCCCTAGCCCCTAACACTACCACCCCCACCCCCACCCCCACCCCCATCCCCCTACACTACTAGCCCCCCTCCCCTCCCCAAGCCCTCTACACTACTTTCCCCCACCCCTCCCTTCCCCAGCCCCCTGCACTGCATACCTCCTCCCCTACCCATCCCCTACACTACCTCCCCCACCCTCCCCTTGTACCCCCCCCCCACCCTTCCCGAGCCCCCTGCACTACCAACCCCCATCCCCACCCCGAGCCCCCTGCACTGCATGCCCCCAACCTGATGTCCTCCCATACTGGTGTTTCATTAACCACAACTAGGAATAGGTTTAACTCGTAACACACAGCCACCTACACTGACTCCCCCATCCTCCCTCCTAGATACCTGCACTGCCTACCCCACCCTCCCCTAGCCCCCTGCACTCCCTCCCCCTAGACCTGTGCACTGCCTCTCCCACCCTCCCCCCTATCCTCCTACACTGCCCCCCCCCTCCCCCGAGCCCCTACAGTGCCTCCCCCACCCTCCCACCAACCCTCTGTATGAACTGCCATCCTAACCTCCCCTCCACTACTCTCCCCCCATCCCCTGCACTTCATGCCGCCTCCCCTCCCCTCCCACCCCCAACCCCATGAACTGCCTTCCCCCCACCCCTACCCTCCCTAGCCCCCTACATTTCCTCCTCCACCCTCCCCCCACCACCCTGCACTTCATGCCGCCTCCCCTCCCCTCCCACCCCCAACCCCATGAACTGCCTTCCCCCCACCCCTCCCCTCCCTACCCCCAACATTTCCTCCTCCACCCTCCCCCCACCACCCTGCACTATCGGGCCCCTCCCATCTCCCAGCCCCCTGCACTGCCTACCCCCAAGCTGCTGTCCTCCCATAATGATGTTTCATTCCCAACACCTAGTAATAGGTTAAACTCATAAAACCTATAGTTCTCCTTCTGAGATTGTAACACCCTGAGATTTTATGAAAAATATTCTTTTTAATTTTATTGATGTCTTGTGTTGTATGCTACACCAAAATGAGCTTTCACTACATGCATCCCTAACTTGTCTTGCATTACACGTAATCACGACCTTCCACAATAGCGTGTGTTGTACGCAATACCGAGTTTCACTAAACAACAATATGTTATATAAACTAGCCATTATGAATAGTAATACCCATTTTTAAAAATTTTATAAATTTTATCATTCTAAATGGACTTCATTTTTGGATTCGGAATATCGAAATTATCATAGGGTGAAATTTTGGTATTTTTCTTAAGACTTTCAATTTTTGAATAATAGTGAAAACACTGGGTTACTATTTAAAAACCGACTTTTTATTTAATTATTTATTTATTTTATTTAAATTTATTTTAGGTAAAAATTGATACATAACACCTATATAAGTTCATTGAAATTCATTGGAGTCATTTTATAATAATTTTATATATATATAAATTTTATTGAACTTTTCACCGTCTTTTACCCAAGGAGAATTTGAAAATTTACATAAAACGTAATTTTACCGCTTCTGTGAATGGAATTTCGAAAATATGAGAGACATAGTTAATATCAAGGACTAAAATGTGGTTCAATGAGATGAAAATAATTTTTGGTGAATAGTATCTTGTTACTTTTTTTTTACCACGGTTAAAAGTAAATAGGGTAATTAAGGGTAAAAATGATATTATTATTACCCTAACACATGTCCAAATTCTAATGGATAAGTTTAATTCGACCAAAAACAAAATTAGGAATAAAATATGACCATTTAGGCCCACTTTGATTAGATTAGGACATTTAATATTATTTTATTTATAGAATAGTTAAAATAGTTAAAATCAATGTTTAATAACGAAAACATTTTTAATATAGGGTTATACATAAGATAAATTAGACAATAAATATTCATTATAAATCTAAAAATATTTCATAAATAATGGTATTTTATTTATAATTTTTAGACATTAAATAATTTAATTTATTTATGACACAATGATGATGCAATAATTATCTTATTAATGAAATATTGACATAATTGATGTTATAAAAACCCAAATAAATGAAATCTAAGAGTATTTATTAATTAAAATAATTGTCTAGGTTAATATGACATGTTTTTATTTATTTAATTAACTTTATTTGAACTAATAATTCTGTTATGATTTTCAAACAAATCAATTACCAAATAGTGTCAAAATTGACATAAAATAGTTTTTAAAACAAATATTATATTATTAATTGTTATTATATTCCTAAAAATTTAAGGTTCTTCCAAGATACTTATATCATGATAGTTGAATCACTAATGGACCACTTAGGGGTCTCTTGGATGTATATGGTAAGTTTATTAACTATATTATATAAAAATACAAGTGACATGGTAAATGTCAATCTAATTAACTAAGAGTTAATACTAAAATATAAGGTCAATATAATGACCCAAACCTGTCTAAAATCTATATGATGAGATAATTTCGACCCATCCCCACCTTATCTTTGAAATAAATCAATTTAGAGCTATTAAAAATCAAATATGACTTTATTATAAAATAATATTTTAAGTTTTTTCAAATGTACCCCTCTCCACCCTTATAAAAAGGGCACCCCTTCCCTCTTATCTTCACACCCTTTTTAGCCTTGAATCTCGGCCAAACCCTTCCCATTTCTCTTATACAATTCCCTAGAAACATTCTGGAGGTTCTGGTCTTCTCAAAAGACCAACTCTACTTCTTTAAGAGAAGGCTTAAAGGAGGTGCGTCGAAGAAGAGGTAATATTTTCTTTGGATTGTCTCAAAGTTCTTTCTTCTTAAACTTCTTATTCTTTAGTTGTTTCATTATAAAGTAATAACATAAGTATTACTCATATACTAATATGTTATTAAGAATATGAAACAACCTTATTTCACCTTCTATCCATCCTTCAGAAAATGAAATTACCACGCGTGCATACGTACGAAATACCGTCTGCACGTCGTGATGTAATCAATTTTTCCACCACCACCTTACATGGATGGGTATAATGGTGTAAATAAATAACTATATATGGTTATTGTAAAGTTATATTGATTATATAATATTAAAAATACACTTCAATACAATTCCACGATCATGGGAATGATATAATCGCTCGTGCGTACGTACGGACTACTATCTCCATGAACACGATGAGATTCATTTTCCATGATTAACCATTAAAGAATGATTATAAATTATATATAATGAATAATAATGAAACATATTACATAATGAAGCTAATGGATTTATGTATATATATATATATATTTCATCTACTTACTTCCATTCAAGTCAATAAAGAAAGGAAAACAACGTTCATGCGTACGTACGGCCTACCCTCTCCATGAACGGTGTGTTTCATTTCATTTATCTATCTATTATATATATACATACTGAATATATATGATATATAAATCATTTTTTACATTCTTTAAGTAAGTAAATCATGATATATGTAATAATAATATCAAGAACAACAAGTCCAAACACGTACGATAAATAAAACGTTTTACCAAAAACGCTGCTTTAACTTGAAATTTACAAAAGAACGGGTAATATAAAGTCATAAGTGAACCATATATGATATGATAACAATTAATATGATTCTGAAATAAGTCAATGAAATTATTTAAATAATTATACATGAGGTTCGGATACGTACGAAGCATATCGGACCAAAGGTAAGGGATAAAATTTTCAAATCTCATTTCTATCCAAGATTGCTTATACATAAGTCTTTACTGGGGTTATTGTTATCATCCATCACCATGTTTTCTAAAAATGTTTTTATGTATTTTTAAAGTCCTTTTTACCCATTTTGTCTTTTACTACATTGTATGTAAGGAATCTTTCTTTTGTTTATGTTACGAGGTAATTTTTTACTTTTCCAAAAAAAGTACGACAAGAATGTTTTTTTAACTCATACGGCATGTCAGGATTTATATGGTTTTATAAAGCCTTATTTTCATGAAGCTTCCTCCAAAATATTTCATGACTATTTTAAAAAAAATCTCTTTCTTTTAAAAATTGCATGACGTTTTGTGAAAAGAAATTGATTTTGAAGAAGAAAGGATATTTTCCTCAAGAATTCATTTCAAATGTTTTATCAAAACCATTTTCCATCTAAGATGATATTATTTCATATGTTTATGTTTCAAGTTTAATGTCTCTATGATTTACATGGTTTTGCTTTTCTTATGATGAAATTTTTATTTGTTTTATATGGATTATGAGATGATGGGATGATATTTATGAAACCCTTTTATTCTTTGGGTTGTGATGAATGTTTTAAGTTTATTTTTTGGCACATGTAAGAATGATTTAATAATGAGATGGGTGGGACCTATATCTCCCTCTAATGTATTGGGTAAATATTTATATCTCATGATATAGATATGGATGGAATTTTAAGTTAATCTGGTTCAGTGTTACAGGACTGGAACGAGGAGTGAACTCGATTTAGAATTGGACTTTGTACACTAAGATGGTCTTGGCAGCAATGCCTTGGAGACTATGGAAATAATAACATGTTCTTAATGGATTCCAAAATTACATGTTTTATTACCATGCTATTTTATCATGACTAATGTTCCATTATGATCTATGCTTTGTGTACTTCCAAGATTTATGTCTTTTCTCAAGATTTTGATGTTTAGATTTTATGTTCATGTTTTTTCATTCCAATATTTATGGATTGTTTTATGTTCTCTATTATTATCCTTAATGAGCATTTGAGCTCACCCTTTATATGTTTTCTTTTCCCCAGGATTTAATGAATGGTTTTAGGTAAAAAAAAAGGGGAAGATCTTTATGGGAGATGTTGAAGATCTTTCACCATGATTAAAAGATTATTTTTCCGAGTTTCCAAAGACACTAAACTATTACGGTCCTTGTGTGTCTATTTTCATTATGTATTAAGTATTCAGAAAAAATAATTTAATGTCCATGTACGTCAAGCTTTGGGTCTCTACAGTTGGTATCATAGGAAAGGTTTAGTCAACCTTTGGAAACTAGGATGTGAGAACTTTAGTGAGATCTCTAGAGATATTTCTAAGGTATGTTTAGGGATGTCCCTAAGGTTAAGTACAAGTACAGTTTATAGTCCTAGAATTATGGTAATGATCTTATAATTTAACCTAAGATGTTAAATATTTAAGGTAATCCCCCTTGATTATGATTTTGGCCTCTCACACTATTCTTTGTGGGTTTTAGAAAATGGCTAGGAACAGGAAGATTCACAATAATAGAGGATATGATTGACAATGGAATGATATTCTAACTAAGAAACCAAATGAAATTGGATCTGGAGGTCCACATATAGTTATTATTCCTAATCAGAAATCTCATAATATGATCAATAATCTCAACTTTGGTAAGTTTCCCCGCTCAGCTAATAAGAGAAAGATGGAGTTTCATGATGATCATAGAGGAATGAAAGTTCAATTTCTATCATGTAAATCATGTGGGAAGAGGCATCAAGGAGAATGTTTCAAAGGAACTGGAAGATTCTTTGGGTGTGGAAAAGAAGGAAACAAATCCAGTAAGTGCAAAGGAAAAGGATTAGTTAACACCATGGATAAGGATAATGGTATTGCTACGACATCAACAATGATTAGATGTTTTAAATGTGGAATGTATGGGCATTATGCAAACCAATTCCCTAAGGGAAAATCTCATGAAGAGAATCAGCATGGTCATATGGGTAGTATTTATGTGGATGATGATGAGGAGACTACAAATGATATATGAGATGAAAGAAGTGTTGAAGCTTGGTCAATGGTTTAAGAAGGTAGTGGAATGATTTATGTTTATCAAGAGTTATGTTGTATAGGTAATGGTACAATGGAATAAAGACACATCTAAGGATTTTTACACTATTGTTTTTCCTAAAGTATTTGAAAGTATATGTTGAATGGTACCGGTAACCATGAAAAGTGATTCAAATATTTTGAAAAGAAGATGATATGCGCATAATGAAGGGATAAAGAGAAAATTAAATGTTTGATAGTATTCATGAGCTCATGACTGATATAAGGACAAAGTTATATCATGGTTTGAGTATATAGAATTTTTGGATTTTGGTACATGGAAAGAGTTAACTTTGGACATCATTCATGTTTTCAGTAAGGTTCAATGGGTATTCATTTTTCAGGAGAATGCATGATTAAGGCCTTAGAATGTTTGGAATGTGACCAACAAGATATATTGTATGATATATGGGGGATAAATGATGGTATTCATGTACATGTTATGTGACCTCTTAAGTAATCATTTTCTTTACACTATGAGTTTGGACAGAAGTATTTTCGATAAGATTAAAGGTTGGAGTGGATTAAGTTGGACATCAGATTGAATTTTTTAATGCTACAATTTTTTTTCGATATTATTTATGGAATGTTATAATAATATAGTTTTAGAAAAAGGACAACTTGCAGGATGGGTGACAACCTGTCATGTCGGACAAGGCTTTGGGAATCAAACCCACAACTGAAGTGCGACAAGCCTTTATCGCCTACCACTAGCCTACAGGAAGTCCCTATTTACTAGAGACTAGTTATATTAAATTAAGAAGTATGATATATGAAGTATAAGTCCATTTTAGGAACCATATATGATTAATCTCACTATAGATGGACTTATGTATTTTTGATAACTTTTTATAATATTTTGTTTAAGACAGATGGAATGACCCATCATTCTATCACATGATCTGCTAACACTTCACGAATGACAAATTCAACGTCATTTATTATAGAGATGAAGTGGAAATTGTCCAATGAATGACCAACAGTGAGACTATACCAAAATCAAGAAAGTATTTCTTCTAATTCCAATATCTCCAACTTTAGGGAAATGATCTTGAAAACCAAAAATGTTGTCCTAGTGCCCTTATATCCGATGAATCAGATGGTACCTTAGATCATCACAAATGTATGGCTTTGTGATTGTTGGATTTTTCATAGCCATGTTCTCTACCACTCTCCATCAGAACATGATGGTTATATTTCTTTTCTATATCCATATTTTCACCTATGTTCTCCTATGTGAAAACCCAGTGATTAGTTAATTTGGGTAACCGTTAAGTTTCATACTTTAGTTTTTAAATATTGGTTTTGGTATTCCTTGTTATGATGTGAGTTTCTATTAATGAAACTTTCGAGTAGTAAACCATTTATAACCCCGACGAATTTCGAGGGAGAAATTCATTTTAAGTGGGGTAGAATGTAACACCTCGAGATTTTATGAAAAATATTCTTTTCAATTTTATTGATGTATTTTGTTGTAAGCTACACCAAAAGAATCTTGCACTACATGCATCCCTGACTTGGCTTTTATTACCCGCAATCGCGACCTTCCACAATAGCGTGCGTTGTACGCAATACCGAGTTTCAATAAACAACGATATGTTATATAAACTAGCCATTATGAATAGTAATACCCATTTTTTAAAATTTTATAAATTTTCCCTTTTGAAATGGACTTCATATTTGGATTCAGAATATCTAAATTAGCCAAGGGTGAAAATTTGTAATTTTTATGAAAACTTTCAATTTTTGATGAATAGTGAAAACACTAGGTTACTATTTAAAAACCGGATTTTTATTTAAATAATTATTTATTTTATTTAAATTAATTTTAGGTAAAAATTGATACATAACACCTATATAAGTTCAATGTAATTCATTTGAGTCATTTTATAATAATTTTAGATATATAAAAATTTTATTGATCTTTTCACCGTCTTTTACCCACCTCCTAGTAGAATTTGAAAACTTACATAAAACATAATTTTACCACTTCTGTGAGTGGAATTTAGAAAATCCGAGAAACACGGTTAATATCAAGGACTAAAATGTGGTTCAATGGGATGAAAATATTTTTTTGTGAATAGTAACTTTTTACTTTTATTTACCACGGTTAAAAGTAAATAGGGTAATTAAGGGTAAAAATGATAATATTATTTCCCTAAAACATGTCCTAATTCTACTGTATAAGTGTAATTCAACCAAAAACAACATTAGGAATAAAATATGACCATTTAGTCCCACTTAGATTAGATTAGGACATTTAATATTATTTTACTTAAAGAATAGTTAAAATAGTTAAAATCAAAGTTTAATAAATAAAATATTTTAAATATAGGGTTATAAATAAGATAAATTCGACTATAAATATTCATTAGAAATATAAAAATATTTCCTACATAATGGTATTTTATTTATAATTTTTAGACATTAAATAATTTAATTTATTTATGACACAATGATGATGCAATAATTATCTTATTAATGAAATATTGACATAATTGATGTTATAAATACCCAAATAAATGTAATTTGAGACTTTTTATGAATTCCACTATTTTTTTAGGTTAATATGACATGTTAGTATTGATTTAATTAACTTTTTTTGAACTAATAATTCTATTATGATTTTCAAACAAATCAATTACCAAATAGTGTCAAAATTGACATAAAATAGTTTTTAAAACAAATATTATATTATTAATTGTTATTATATTCCTAAAAATCTAAGGTTCGGCCAAGATACTTATATCATGATAGGTTAATCTTTAATGGACCACTTGGGGGTCTCTTGGATTTATATTGTAAGTTTATTAACTATATAATATAAAAATACAAGTGACATGATAAATGTTAATCAAATTAACTAAGAGTTAAAACTAAAAGATAAGGTTAATATAATGACCCAAACCTGTCTAAAATCTATTGGTTGAGAGTATTTTGACCCATACCCACCTTATCTTTGAAATAAATCAATTTGGAGCTATTAAAAAGAGAATATGACTTTATTATAAAATAATATTTTAAGTTTTTCCAAAGGTTCCCCTCTCCTCCCTTATAAAAAGGGCACCCCTTACCTCTTCTCTTCACACCCTTTTGAGCCTTCAATCTCGGCCAAAACCTACCCATTTATCTTATCCACTTTTCTAGAAACATTCTGAAGGTTCTGTTGTTCTCAAAAGACCAACTCTATTTCCTTAAGAGAAGGCTTAAAGGAGGTCCGTCGAAGAAGAGGTAATCTCTTCTTTCGATTCTCTCAAAGTTCTTTCTTCTTCAACTTCTTATTATTTAGTTGTTTCATTATAAAGTAATAACATCAATATTACTCATATACAGATATTTTATTACGAATATGAAACAACCCTATTTCACCTTCTATCCATCCTACGGAAAATGAAATCACCACGCGTGTGTACGTACGGAATACCGTCTTCACGCCATGCTGTAATCAGTTTTTCCACCACCACCTTACATGGATGGGTATAATGGTGTAAATAAATAAATAAATATATATATGTTTATTGTAAAGTGATATTGATTCTATAATATTATACATACACTTCAATACAATTCCATGATCTTGGGAATGATATCATCGCTCGTACGTACGTACGGACTACCGTCTCCACGAACGCAATGAGATTCATTTTCCATGATTAACTATTCAAGAATGATTATAAATTATATATAATGAATAATAATGAAATATATGACATTATTAATCTATTGGATTGATGTGTGTATATATATATATATATATATATATATATATCTTTCATCTACTTACTTCCATTCAAGTCAATAAAGAAAGGAAAACAGTGTTCATGCGTACGTACGACCTACCGTCTCCATGAACGGTGTATTTCATTTTATTTATCTATCTATTATATATATAAATACTGAATATATATGGTATATAAATCATGTTTTACATTTTGGAAGTAAGTAAATCATGATATAAGTAATAATAATATCAAGAACAACATGTCCAAACACGTACGATAAATAAAACATTTTACCCAAAACGCTACTTTAACATGAAATTTACAAAAGAACGGGTAATATAAAGTCATAAGTGAACCATATATGATATCATAACAATGAATATAATTCTGTAATAACTCAATGAAATTATTTAGATCATTATACAGGAGGTTCTGATACGTACGAAGCATATCGTACCAAAGGTAAGGTATAAATTTTGCAAATATCATTTTTATCCGAGATTGCTTATACGTAAGTATTTACTGGGGTTATTGTTATCATCCATGACCATGTTTTATAAAAGTTTTTTTATGTATGTTTAATTTCCTTTTTACCCATTTTTCCTTTTACTACATGGTATGTAAGGAATCTTTCTTTTGTTTACATTACGAGGTACTTTTTGACTTTTCCGAAAAAAGTATGAGAAGAATTTTTTTTAACTTATACGGCATGAAAGGATTTATATGGTTTTATAAAGCCTTATTTTTATGAAGCTTCCTCCAAAATATTTCATGACTATTTTCAAAAAAATCTCTTTCTTTTAAAAATTGCATGACGTTTTGTGGAAAGAAATTGATTTTGAGGAAGAAAAGATATTTTCCTCAAGAATTCATTTCAAATGTTTTATCAAAACCATTTTCCATATAATATGACATTATTTCATATGCGTATGTGCCAAGTTTAATGTCTCTATGATTTACATGGTTTCACTTTTCTTATGATGAAATTTCCATTTGTTTTATATGGATTATGAGATGATGGGATGATATTTATGAAACCCATTTTATGCTTTGGGTTATGATGAAGGTTTTAAGTTTATCTTGTGGCACAAGTAAGAATGATTTCATTATGAGAAGGTTTGTACCTATGTATCCCTCCAACGAATTAGGTATAGATTTATATCTCATGATATAGACATGGCTAGAATGGAAAGTTAATCCGGTTCAGTGTTATAGGACTGGAACGAGGAGTGAACTCGATTCAGAATGGGACTTTCTACACTAAGATGGTCTTGGCAGCAATTCCTTGGATACTATGGAAATCATAACATGTTATTATTGGATTCCACAATTAAATGTTTTATTACCATGCTAGTTTATCATGAAAAATGTTCCATTATGATCTATGCTTTTTTTACTTCAAGGATTTATGTCTTTGCTCAAGATTTTGATGTTTAGATTTTATGTTCATGTTTTTGCATTCAAATGTTTATGGATTGTTTTATGTTCTCTATTCTTAACCTTACTGAGCATTTGAGCTCACCCTTTATATGTTTTCTTTTCCCCAGGATTTAATGAATGGTTTTAGGTAAGAAAACAAAAGGGGAATATCATTATGGGAGATGTTGAAGATCTTTCACCGTGATTAGAAGATTATTTTTCCGAGTTTCCAAAGACACTAAACTATTACGGTCCTTGTGTGTCTGTTTTCATTATGTATTATGTATTCCGAAAAATTATTGTAATGTCCTTGTACGTCAAGCTTTGGGTCTCTACAAAGATCACATTAACTTTTATATATTTCTTTACCACTGCTCCATAATATTCAAGGCTAAGGGAATAAACTTTGGGTTGAAACAAAGCATCCTTAAAAGATCTAGGTTCCATAGAAGCAGTATAAACATTGGGTTTTAAAACACAAACCTTGGAACATGTGGTCATATGATGAGAATAATGAGGAATGGAAGGAGTTGACTTTCTAGAACACTACTCTGAGGCTAGAGCATCAGCAAGATATTCTCTCGAAGAATTCTCACCAAGAGGCTATTAAAAAAACTACGTTGTGGTGGGATGAGCACCAACTAATCATGGTAAATTAAAGCAGCAAGAGGTTAACTTGGATGAGGAGAAACTAGTAGGAAATTAACCGTAAATTTAAATTGAATAACCTTATCTATTAGAGGATTCTATGATGGGACACGAATAATCCACTAATGGAAAAAGGAAACAAGATTTGGAACTAGTTGTAGAAAAAATGGTGATGATAAATATGAGTGACAATGTTGAAAGGAAAACCATGATTCATCAAAGGCAACATGTCATGAGATTAAAACACTTCTAGTTGAATCCAAAAACGTGTATCTGTATGAGACAATTTGTGTTTATTTTATATTAGTTTTCAATGATGGAGAAAAAATTAATCATGTCAATATGTAATGAAGATGAGATGCTTGTAAAGATGTTGGTGTCCCTAAGACGTTTTATGAGATGAAATAGAGTTATGAAGTCTTGATACAAAAATGTGTTGATCACTGAAAAATGAATGAGAATTGGTGATTCATCTAAAGGCATGAATGCTTGTAGGTACCACCATTTTTTAAGTGACAGATAAATGAAATTATGTTTTTCCATTGGAATAGATGAGATCAATTTCATGGAAATGAAATGAAGTTATACCATTGCAAAGTTAAGATCAATCGTCTGAAATTGTTGGATGAAGAACATGCTTGGAGTTCATGGGCAGAATTTTTTGTAACTGGTTTGATTTAATAAAGGGATTTTTAACCATTCAGTGTGGATGATGTTGATCCATTTATCTCTGTGAAAGTGTGGTGAATAATAAATGGTGATGCTTCTGGAGCTGGATTGTATGGAAATATGGCAAAGTGCAGATGAAATGGATTCACTAAGACCTGCAGGAGCAACTACCACTAAGATGCACCCTGGGGGCCCATTTTTTATGATTAATAAAATATATTGTAATTGTTTCTACTGTTGTTGGTCAACCATATTCGGAAATTCCATTAAGAGAATTACCCATATGAAATTTATTAGATGACTCATAGAAAAACCCCAATGAATCATACTCAGTCCACCTAATGACTTGTACACAATCAACAATCAAACGTGAAGCTGGTTGATTATTAGATAATCTATCCATTGAAGGAAAATACTTTGGATAATGTTTTGAAGAATCTAGGAATGCCTTGATGTGATTTGGAGTTGACCTGAGGTGAGATCGATCGGAGATTCAATTTCTATGCTAGAGTTGAAATTTTACCAATAAATCATACGTGGAAATACATATGAGTCATTCATATCAACATAATAGTCAATTGGATCGACATAAGAATCATTTTATAGAGAGATAAAAAAGATGGAAAAGTAATTAATCCTCCCTTGTGTGCGTAAGTGCAGTTTTCAACTGCATAAGGATCAACCGAAGAACTAACTGAAAAATAGTTAAGGATGATTTGGGTTTCTGTATCATTTTTATGATCGTAAGGATCATCTGTCTTTGTGAATTGGAAGTTGAGAAGAAATATTACAAAGGCTATGCCGACGTAAGAGTCGTACATCCAAATAGCGATTTATGAGTGATTACATCTATCAAGTATCGATATAAGAGTATAGGAATTCACATAGGAGTCCTAAAATTGATGTAAGGATCATCTATCTTCTTGCACTAGGTTGCTACAGTACCCCGAGCTAGGTTTCTAGAAGCATTATTTCTAAAATATTAAAATTACATAGAAGATGATGCAATGTTTAATTTATTGTCCCAAATTAACAAGATGAGTTATTGCTGCTAATATGTTGTGAATCTAGAAGATGATAGACAAAGAAAAGTGCACATTTGGAAGATATGTTGAAATGAAGAAAGAATGCAGATTTATTATCCAAAGATGATTCAAAGTCAAAATCTATCGTTTATCCAAAAGATAGTACCGATCACTGAAAGTAGAGGCATCTATGGATGATAAATGAGAATTCCTTGAAAAAAACATAATAGTAGACTAGAAGATAAAAGATCTTAAGAACATGGATTAAATAAACTTCTCATAATGATACATAATATGAAAGTTTATTATGTAATAGAAAGGAAGATAATATGTATGTTATACAATCAAAGAGATAAATTAGGTTTATCAATTTGGAATAATTTGACGTTTCTTGAAGGATATTGTAGAAGTTTATAAAGATGATTCTATTCTGATTATTTAATTTAACAATCATCATGACTGTTTGAAAATAGTTCATGACTCATGGTGAGTATGGAAGATGGAATTTTTCAATGATTTATGGAGAAATATATGAAGGTTTTGAATCTAAAACATAAACAAAAAATATGATATATAAAGATTTTAGAATGTGAATCTACAAATTAAATCCACATATGTTGTGTATTCTCTTAGAGCATCGCTTAATAGAGATAAATTATAAAATGTGAAGTAGAAATTGAATAGGTTGATGTGTAAGACTATAAGTAGGAGAATTTAGTAATGATTTCTAGGCCCTCCCAAGGCTCATATAAGGACCTGGCCTTAAAACATTACTTAATCATGAATTAACTGAATAATTCACATTGAGGATCTTTTTAGGTTTATATTTTTAGAGATTTAGTCCATAATAATTACATTTCAACTAAAAAATAACAAAGTATACACTTCTACTCAGTTTTCATTTTTTTATAAAATAAAAACTCTTTGAAGAAAATATTCATGTCTAGTTCCATATTTTAGATAGTATGACATTTCATTGATCTCATCCTTGATCCTAATCCACTTTATGTGATTTGAAAAATATTTCAAAAACTTGGGATGAGCATAAAAAATATTAGTAAGAGATACTCAAGGAAGGAAAACTTTTAGTTTTTCAAAACAACAAGTAAACCATGAATACCCTATCATGAGTAATAATTTTCACCTTTATGAAGTAATAAATTCTATTCACTGAATAAAAGATCATTTCTTACCATTTTGTAACAAAAATATTACCATAAAACCCATATAAAGATCATATAATAAATAAAGGTAACTTGGGACATAAACATACTTAAATGGAAAAACTATACGCTCAACTTCCACTCATATCACTAAATGGAATATCCATATGGCTAAGTTATATACCCAATGAATTGGAGGTTATAATATAACCACTCTTCATGATTTATCACGACACCATCTGTTATTTGGTTTATCACGTAACCACCTGTCAAATGTCCATGTACCATTATAAAATCATAACACATAAAACAAATTTAAAGGAAAGATAATATTTCCACATTTCAATTAAAATATATAATTTAAATATACTGACATAAAAAATCCATTTTCAAAGTCATTTTCAATACCAAAATACATAGTAGAGAATATGGTATTTATTTTCTTTTAAAAACATTACGGCTTGTTAAGGAAGCCAAAGATCAAATAATACTCGTGGCGGCGGAAATGGTCGTTGTTACCGCTTACATTAAAACATTATTTTTTATCTTTAGTAAATCTACTTGTAGGGAAATATTCCCTTTTAATGAAATTAATAGTCAATGGTTTTTATATACCTTATAAAAGAAAGTTGTGTATAAAACAAAATATTCCTCAATGAAAGGAGATTGAGATGAAGTCCCTTACCTCGTGTCCGACTTGACTTGATCATTCATTAATTTCCTAAATAATAAACATAAAATAATTTCTACTTGATTAAGAACCTTTTTAATGTTTATTATTCCTTTTATATCACTTATTACCCTACAATAACATTTAGTTAATTATTTGAGTTCATATCAGACATTTTGTCGATGTTCGGAACTTGAGTTAAAAATGAATTTTTTATAATTACAAATTGTTCATGTGGTTGAAATTCCATTATCTCTAGAATGATATTAATGATTTAAATATAATATATATCAAATATATATATTTATTAATAATAGTACATAAAATTTGGAGATATGAAATGAAATGCACTTTTCATGGAGACGGTAAGTCGTACGTACACACAAAGACTACTTTCATTTCTATTTAATATTTTAATGGGGTGAAAACTTAATTATACCTATTTATATTATAATTACAATATAATATCATATATAATTTTAGTAACTCCATCCTTTATACATTCTACATACGGTATGAATGAGTCATATCACTTTGAGGGGGTTGTAGTCCGCACTTCCTCAAATGAAATTATCACGTTTACCCATAATAGAAACCATAAAGGTATGATATAAATGAATAATACAGAAGAATAGAGACAATATAAATATAATATATATCACATATAAATACAGTTCCATCATAATGGCCACCATGAGAGGCGGTTGGAGATAATTGAACAGTCATCGTTTCTTGAGGCAGTAGTTCACCATCAACAGAAACTGTATATTCTTTACCTATTAAATGGAGGTGTGTGTAAGTGCAGTTTGAATCCTTCTCATCAAAACAACCTAGTATATTGAGGATCCTTTTTTTGTTATAAAATAAATGAATAAAATAATTTATGGGGTTGTAGATGTAAAATAAATGAAAATAACTTAAAAGAAGATGTTACCTTTTAATCGGGTATCTCCCTTTGGTTTGAACCAAAAGATTTACTTGAAGTTCCTTATGCCTAAAGTAAGGCTTCTGGGAGGAGGAGAGGGATTGGGGAGCTTATTTAGGAAGATTTTGGATAAGCCAAAGGGAATTAGAGGTGTGAGGAATGGTTTTGAAGTGGTGTCCTATTATAAGGGAGGAGGGGCTTTTTATGAAAGTTTGAAACAATTATTTTATTATAAACTTATTTTTGGTTTCAAAAGGTTCAAAAATCATTTAAGGAAAATATAAGATTACTCATGTTAGAAATAAAATATTCTAACAAGAATTGGGCTGGTTTTGGATAGTTTTTTAGTATTTATAATCTTATTTATTTAAATCATTCATTAATGAGGTAAACAGTGCATCATTATTGTGTAATAAATAATTTTATTTATTTGATGTCTAAAAATTATTAAAAAAATACCATGATGTAGGAAATATTTCTAGATTTCAAATTAATATTTATTGTAGAAGAGATAACTTATATAACCCCATGTAAAAATTCATTTACTAAAATATATTTGTTTGTCTCATTTTTGCCTCTACATTAAGTTAATTAAAATAAAGTGTCATTCATACTCTCATGTGGCTCCACGGGGTCCCAAAATCGACCCAAGGATGCCCATGTTCTGAAATGTATCAACCAATAGGATTAAGACACATGTTAGGGTAATTTTATTTTATTATAATAATATTTTATTACCCTTATTTTTTATATTTACCCTTTAACCATGGTAAATAAATTTTTTACTAAATTAAAAAATTCATAATGTCTAAAAATAAATGTTACATATTTACACAATTTGGACCTCCAGATTCTAAATATGGAATCCATTATTCTAAATTCAAAGAACAGAAGTGGAAAAAATTAATTTAAAATTATTTCCCATTGTCAAAACAAAAGGAGGGTTTTTAAGGAAAATAACTATCAAAAGATTGACACTTATTTATAGCAAATTTCAAACTGAAATTACTTCCAATGAACAAAATTGGATTAAATAGTAAATACATAATATAATTATAATTTAAAACCAACTAAAAATAATATAACCTTACAAATAAATTATATTAAAAGGTGGTTTTGAATTAAAATACACTATTTTTCACTATTTATTAAAAATGAATATTATCAAAAAATACCAAAATTTCATCCAAAGAAAATTTTGATGTACCAGTTACAATGAAGACTTTTATTTTGTCAAATATAACATCTAAAAGTGACCAAAACAAGAGTTAAATAGGGATCTCCATTAAAAGGTGGCAAATCGTCCTTTTAAAGAATATTAGAGTATTTCTGTTTAAAATTGGAATCATTCAAATTTTAAGCATCTAACTTTTAATGGGTAATGTAAACAGATTTAACTAATAGGTATAATCAATTTGTAGTTAGTTCTATTCATTTATGCCAATACAATGGCTAGGAGTTAACTACCATTTAAAATAATATTATTATAATATTAGTGTGCAAATGTATGATTTCAATGAAAATCATTGTTGCATATCGGGTAAGCCATCGAACATAGTATCCTCTTTAAAGTAAAATTAAATTTTAATTCACAAATATTAATAAATATGAAAATGTATTATTCATTATTTACTTGGGATGTTATATCCTTCAACCCCTTTTTGAAATTGCATCCTCACAATTTTTATTCACTTATCAATTAAGTGGGGGTATTTATCCCTCCCAACATTTTCAGATTCCCACATTGCCTCTTCAACCATATGGTTTTCCACAAAACCTTTACCTGATGAATTAACTTATTCAGCAACACTTTCTCTCTTCAGTCAAGACTCTAAACTTGTTGTTCATCTTAAAAGATATTCTCTTCCAACTGAAATACCTCTAGGCTCAAAACATGAGATGGATCTAGCATATACATTCTCAACATTGAAACATGAAAAACATTGTGTACCTAGGATAAACTTCTAGCTAAAGACACTCTGTATGAAACTGATCCAACTTTCTACAGGATTCCATAGGGTCTAATAAACCTTGGACTCTGCTTTCACTTCTTTCCAAAATGCGTCAAACTTTTCCATGGAGAAACTCTGAGAAAGACATGATTACATACCTCAAAAGAAAGATCCTTTATCCAGTTATCCACAAAACTTTTCAATCTTCTCTTAGCTGTTCTCATTTTCTTCTAAATCAACTGATCTTTTTCTGCCATCTCTTCTACTAATTCTAGTCCCATCTATTTCCTTTCACCTACTTCATCCCAAAAATCTATAGTTAGACATGTCTTCTTATATAATGCCTAAAATAGAGCTATCTATATAATGGAATGAAAATTGATATTATTTGAAAATTAATCCAAAGGAAGATGTTTGTCCCAACTTCCCTTGTAATCCAGTGAACAAGCACGTAGCATATCCTCCAAGGTCTGGATTTTTTATTCTGACTGTCCATATGATTGAGGATTAAAAGTTATACTAAAATTTAATTTACGACCCAATGACTTCTAAAGTCCTTTCCAAAAGATAGAAGTAATCCTGGGATCACGATCACATACAATGGAGAGGGGAACTCCATGTAACCTTACTATCTCTTTAACATACAGTCGAAAAATTTTATATAGAGATAAAGTATCTCGATTAGAAATAAAATGAGAAGATTTAGTCAAATAATCAACAATAACCCAGATTGCATTGTTACCTTGAGATGTCTTTGGTAATCCCACAATAAATTCCATGGATATATTTTTTCATTTCCACTCTGGCACCGGTAAATACTAAGCATTCCTTTTGGTAACTACAACTCTGTTTTAACCCTTTGATAAGCCAAACATGTCACAGTAATGTCAGAAATATCACTTTTTATTCCATCCTACCAGTAATACTCCCGATGATCTCTGTACATCTTAGTACTGCCAAGATGAACTGAAAATGGAGAACTATGAGCTCCACATAACAACTCATTCTTCAACTGCGGATCACAAGGCATGCATAATCTTTTCCCAATCCTCAAAACACAATCATAATCAATGTTAAATTTAGGTAACTTACCATTTTGAACCAACTCTACCTTTTTATGTAACTAATTATCTTATTTCTGCACTTTCTTAATTCAATCTGATAGAGATGATTTCACTAACACCTAAAACAAAACAGATGAATATCTTACACCAAAAACTTTTATTCAAAAATTCATCAAATCAAAAACCAAAGGATCTTGTTCCAAATGTATCATAGATAATTTAGCATTACTTTTTGGACTCAAAGAATCAGCCTCTTTATTTTCCGTTCCCAAATGGTAAAGGATTGTGCAATCATAATCCTTGATTAATTTTGGCCATCTCCTCTATCTCATTTTCAATTCATTCTGAGTGAATATATACTTAAAACTTTTTTGGTCAATATATATTTCACATTTTACTCCATACAGATGATGCCTCCAAATTTTTAAAGAAAATAAACAACAGTAGATAATTCCAAATCATGTGTAGGGTAATTTAACTCATGAGGTTTCAACTAATGTGAATCATAATCAATTCACTGATCATTCTGCATAAAGACACAACCAAGTCCTTTCAACAAAACAACACTGTAGATAACAAATTCACCATCTTTGGAAGGTGATGCCAAAACAAGATCATTCACTAATCTTTTTTTCAATTCCTAAAAACAATAATCACATTCTTTTTTCCACATGAACTTAACACCTTTTCAAGTTATCTTAGTCATTGGACTAGATAACCATTCAAAATTATCAACAAACCTCTAGTAATAACCTGCTAAACCAAGAAAACTATGGATCTTGTTTATATTTGTGGGTCTTTCACATTCTTCAATAACTTTTATTTTAGTAGGATAAAGAGTTATGCCATTTTTTGAAACAATGTGAACCAGGAATGAAATTTGTTGCAACCAGAACTCACACTTGCTGAATTTTCCTTACAGTTTCTTCTATTTTAAGGTTTTTAAGACAACCCTTAAATGACTTTCATATTCCTCTTTAATTTTGGAACAAACCAAAATATCATCAATGAACACAACCACAAACATATCCAATAACTCAAAAAAATTTCTATTCATAAGATCTATGAATATAGTAGGTGCATTAGTTAACCCAAAAGGAATAACTACAAATTCATAATGGCCATATATAGTATGAAACATGGTCTTAGAAATGTCTACTTACATTAATTTTACCTGACGATACCCCTAATTCATGTCAATCTTCAAAAAATACTGAGCTCCCTTGAACTGATCAAACAAGTAATCGATATGAGGCAAAGGATACTTGTTCTTAATAATGATGTTATTCAATGCTCTATAATCAATGCAAAGCCTCATTGAAACATATTTCTTTTTAACAAACGAGACAGGAGAACCCCATGGTGATGTGCTAGGTCAATTGAAACCTTTATCTAATAACTCTTTAAATTGCATCTTCAACTCTAAAATTTAAATTTTAGCCATTCATTAAGGGGGTTTGGAAATTGGCATAGCATCCGGGACTAATTCAACTGCAAATTCAACTTCTTGATCAGGTATAATATCGGGAAACCCATCTGAAAAAACATCAAGAGACTCATTTACAACTGGAACATAATTAATCTATATTGTTCCTTTATATTCAACAATATGTGTAAGGTAACACTCATTTCCATCTTTTACTAGCTTCTCAGCTTATTGATTTGTTATCAAAAGTAAGGGTTTATTCTTGTACACAATCTAAAATTCTTTCTGAAAAGAAACATCATTAGCTCTATAGTCAATCATAGAATGATAAACAGAAATCCAATCCATACACAAAATTATATCAAACTCTTTTAGAGGAAAAAAAATAAGGTTTTTAGGTAGATTCTTTTCGCACACAAGGACAAGAACATTCTTATAATTTCTTTTTGTCTCAACATTTTCTCCTGGTGTTTTTACTATAAGTTCAATTTTCATATCTTGATATGTAATTACAAATTTACTAGAAAAATTATCATAAATAAAATAATTTATAGACCCTGAATCAAACAACACGTTGTCATAATCTGAACAAACAAACAATGTACCTGATACTATTTCATTCGATGGTAAAACATCTACTGAAGTAGTTGCAAAGGATTTCACCACACCTTTCTTCTTTTAGTCCAGCTGGTTTCCATCAGTTGAGTTCATTTTTGGACACTCATTTGCATAATGACCCATTTTGTTGCACATAAAACATCTTACCATTGGTTTTTCATTGCCTTCTTGATCATCTTTTTTATAGTTATAAGCAATATTACCAGACAATCCACACCAGAATCACTTTCTAGACATTGAAAAAAATTCTCCTGGATTATTTTTACCACACTTATCACTATATGGATATTTAATTTTCATACCTCCAGGCTTATTTGATGAATTCATTCCCTTTTTCTACCAACTGGACCTATACTTTTGTTTTCCATCTTGGAACACCTGATCATCCGAAAACTCCATTTCTACCTTCTCGACACATCTGAAAAGTTATTCACAGCTTTTGAATTCACAAGATGCTAATGCTATTCAATATCACAGCTTCAGTCCTGAGTAAAACTGATTTATCATACTATCAAAATATCAGATGAAATTTGGATCATACCTTTACATTCGATTGAATTTTACTTCATAAGATACCATTGAGTCATCCTCCAACCTCAATTCACATAATTGTTTTTCTATCCTAAGACAAACCACATTAGGAAAATATTTCTCAAGACACATACATTTGAATTCATCCTGATCAAGAGTATCAATCTCTTCACTATCCTTGATATTTTTCCCCATCGACCACCACTGATTATCTTCACCTTAAAAACGGTAAATATTGAGACTAACCTTTTGATGTTCTGAACACCCCATGACATCTAAAATATTCTCTAGTGCTTTAATACACCCTTCATCTGGCGTAGGGTCAGATGATTCTCTGAATGATGGTGGATGCTGCCTCATGAAATGATCCACTACTGACATGTTCCTTTGTGGTTATTCTGGATAATCTCATGCACGGATACCACCACTATTTATAGCCTGAGTGAATGGTTCCATCACTGCAACAAAATTTTCAGTTCTCATTCTGACCATCTAAGGTTACTAATTTGGAAATTTTCATTCCTCCTGATTTCATCCCATCATAGCTGCTTTGTTTCCTCTTCAAAAAACCATTCTTAACATAGAAATATATTATTTGAAGTAATATGGTAATATGTAAATTCTATATCTTATAAATCATAACCTAAACTAAAAATAATTTCTCGATATTAATTTAACAATATCTTAACTCTTAATGTTGTCTAAACTAAACTGTAGTACCAAATATAAGGACCTGAACATAAAAAATCATATAATATTAAATTAAATGAATAATTCACATTGAGGATCTCTTTAGGCTTAGAGTTCTAGAGAGTTAGGCCATAACTATAACATTTTATCTCGAGAATTACAAAATATACACTTCTACTCAGTTTCCATTTTTTTATAAAATAAAAACTCTTCAAAAAAATATTCTTGTCTAGTTCCATGTTTTAGATAGCATGACATTTCCTTGACCCAATCCTTGACCCTAATCCACTTTATGTCCTATGAAAAACATTTTGAAAACTTGGGATGAGAATAAAAATCTCAGTAAGAGATACACAAAGAGTGTAAATGTGTTAGTTTTTCAAAACAAGTAAACCATGAATACCCTATTATAAGTAATACTTTTCACTTTTATAAGGTAGTAAATACTCTTCACTGAATAAAAGATCCTTTCCTATCATTTTGTAACAAAAAGTTTACCATAAAACCCATATAAAGAACATAAAACATATAAAGGTTACTTGGGAAATAAACATACTTAAATGGAATAAACATATGGTCAAATTCCACACATATCACTAAATTGAATAGCCATACATCCAAATTCTATACCCAATTCATTGGAGGTTATACCGTAACCACCCATCCTAGTTTATCACGGCCCCACCTGTCATTTGGTTTATTACATAACCACCCATGAAATTTCCAAGTACCATTATATAATCATAACAGATTAAAAAAATATAAAGGAAAGATAACATTTCCACATTTTAATCATAATATATCATTTAAAAATATTGAAATAAAAAAATCCATTATCCGAACCATTTTCAATACAAAAATGTGTAAAATAGTATACGGTATTTATTTTCATTTTAAAAACATTACGGCTTGTTACAGAAGCCAAAGATCAAATAATACTCACGATGATGGAAAAGGTTATTCTTACCACTTACATAAAAACATTATTTTATTTCATTTAGTAAAATGACTTGTAGAAAAATATTTTCTTTGAATGAAATGAAAAGTCAAATGTTTTTATATATCGTATAAAAGAAAGTTTTCTATAAAACAAAATATGACTCAATGAAAGGAGATTTTGATGAAGTCCCTTACCTCGTTTTCGACTTGACTCGATCATTCATTAATTTCCTGAATAATAAACATAAGATAATTTATTCTTAATTAAGAAACTTTTCATGTTTATTATTCCTTTAATATCACTTATTTCCTTGATATAACATTTAGTTTTTTATTTGAGTTCATATTAGTCATTTTGTCGATGTTCGAAACTTGAGTTAAAAATGATTTTTTTAATTATAAATTGTTCATGTGGTCGTAATTCCATTATATCCATAATGATATTCATGATCTAGATATCATATGTATCATATATATCCAGTATATATATGTATTTATAGTAGTACATAAAATTTCGAGATAAGAAATGAAATGCACTGTTCATGAAGACGGTAAGGCGTATGTACGCATGAACGCTACTTTAATTTCTATTTCATATTTTAAAGGGATTATAATGTAATGATACATAGTTATATTATAATTCTAGTAAAAATGTCATATATAATTTCTATAACTCCATCCTTTATACGTTCCCCATATGGTATGAACGAGTCATATCACTTTGAGGGGGTGGTGGTCCGCACTTCCTCAAATAAAATTATCGTGTTTACCCGTAATGGAAACCATAAAGGTATGATATAAATGAAAAATACAGAAGAATAGAAACAATATAAATATAATATATATAACATATAAATACATTTCCATCATAATGGCCACCATGAGAGGCAGTTGGAGATAATTGAACAATCATCGTTTCGTGAGGCAGTAGTTCTCCGTCCAAAGAAAGTGTATATTCCTTACCCCTTAGATGGAGGTGTGTGTAAGTCTAGTTTGAATAATTCTAAAAAACAACCTATTATATTCAGTATACTGGGGTTTTTATAAAATAAATGAATAAAATTAGTTTAGGGGGTTGGAGAATTAAGATAAAAGAAAATAACTTAAAAGAAGACATTACCTTTAAATCAGGTATCTCCCTTTGGTTTGAACCAACATATTTACTTGAAGTGCCTTCTGTGTAAGGTAAGGCTTCTAAGAGGAGGAGAGGGATGTGTATAGATTATTTAGGTAGAGTTTAGATGATCCAAGGGGCTTTATAGTTTTGAGTAATGGGTTAGAAGTGGTGTCATTTTATAAGGTGGAGGAAGGGATCTTTAGGAATGTTCGAAATAATTATTTTATTATAAACTTATCTACATTTTCAAAAGGAACAAAAATCACTAAAGTTGAATCTAAGATAATTCAGTCTAGAAATAACATCATAAAATAAAAATTGGATAGGTTTTGGATATTTTTTTAGTATTTTTAATCTTATTTATTTAAATCATTCATTAATTAGGTAAACACTGCATCATTATTGTGTCCTAAATAATTTTATTTATTTGATGTCTAAAAATTATAAAAAAAATAAAATAATGTAGGAAATATTTTTATATTTCAAATTAATATTTATATTCGAAGAGATAACTTATATAACCCTATGTAAAAATCCATTTAATAAAATATATTTGTTTATGTCATTTTTTCCTTTTCTTTAAGTTAATTAAAATAAAGTGTCATTATCACTCCCAAGTGGATCCATGGGGTCCCAAAATCGACTCAAGGATGACCATGGTCAGAAATGTATCATAAAATAGGATTAGGACCCATGTGAAAGTAATTTTATATTATTATAATAATATTTTTTACCCTTATTTACCAAATTTACCCTTTAACCATGGTAAATCACATTATTACTGAAATAAATATTCATAATGCATAAAAAAAGTTACCTATTTACAAAATTTGGACCTCCTGATTCCAATTATGGAATCCTTTTCTCCAAATTCAAATCATAGAAGTGGTAGAAATTAATTTAAAATTAATTCATACTGTCAAAACAAAAGGCGTGTTTTTAAGAAATAATAACTATTCAAATATTGACACTTATTTATGTCTGATTTCAAAGTGAAATTACTTCCAATAACAAAAATGGATTAAATAGTAAAAACATAATAAAATTAAACATTAAAAACAATTAAAAAAATAACATAACATTATAAATAAATTATATTAAAAGGAAATTTTTAATTAAATACAGTTTTTTTCAGAATTCATTAAAATTTAATTTTATTAGAAAAATAAAAAAAATTCATCTAAACAAAATTTTAATGTACCAATTCCAAATAAGAATTTTATTTTTTAAAATAGAAAATATAAAAGTGACCAAAAATATATTGAAAGAGGGTTCTCCACTAAAAGGCAGTAAATCAACCTTTTAAAGAATATTAGAGTATTTGTCTTTAAAATTGGATTCATTCACATTTTAAGCCTCTATATTTTATTGGATAAATTTAAAAACATTTAACAAACATGTTTAATCAAATTTTAATTAGTTATTTTCCTTCCCAGCAATATAAAGGCAAGGCGTTAACTGCCATTTAAAATAATATTATTATATTATTAGTGTGAAAATATAAGATTTCAAAGAAACATGTTGTTGCTTATCAGGTAAGCCATTGAAAATTGAATCCTAATTAAAGAAAAATTAATATTTAATTCAAAAATATTAATAAATATGAAAATTTATTATTCTTTATTTACCTGGGATGTTACAGTGGAGACATAAAATCTTATATAGGAATACTAGAATGGACTAAGGTGGATGGGTTGCACCCACGGGCTGGCACAAGTGTACAAGAATCAAGGAATCACCACTTGGGAACGATTTAATCCACAAACAATTAATTAAAACAAAAAAGAAAATAAATAAAATTTCGGCACGACTCGTCCATATGTCGGACATCCATACTGGAGGACACGAAAATAAACAAAAACAACATAGTACAAAGGTAGAAAATAATGAAACACATTAATTTTCACTCCACAGCCCTGATCTCCATCCCCTACAAATAAAAACATGTAGCCACATTCAGTGTGCTTCCGACCCCCATCACATAATATAACTACCCTCCATCTATAGAAATCACAAAAAGGCATAAGTGTCAGATGCAATAAAGTAAATAAAATAAAAACTAAACAAGACCATACTTCTATCTTGTGACTATACAAGTCACTGTCCCTTTATAAGAACCACAACGCTCCATGGGTCAAAACATGTTACCGAAATCAAGGAGGAAATAGATTATATTGGAAGGACTTTATAGAAGAAAAAAAATCACATCATACCACTACCATGAGATTGTAGAAATCCTGCAATAGAATAGTGTACAAGTCTAGCGGAATCAAGTAAAAATTCCCTAGAAGAAATAGAAAACATTTGATGAGTAAATAAGAATAATAATACACTTCCTCTATCAACCAATTAGTGGATGAATCTCCAAATAAAATCTCCAATTTCATTGAATATTTGGAATGTCAACAAAACAACCTTAAGTACTGGATTAGATGTTGCGGAAGAAAAAAATACAAAATACATGCTCGTGTCTAAGTTAGAGGCCCAAAATGAATTTAATACCAAGTTAAACAACAAAGATATATCTTTCAAGAAAGATGATGGAAAGAATGTTCAACCAAATGGGGAATCTCTCAACATAGAGAGTAAAACCTGTTATGTGAGCAAAAAATTTAAGATGAAGGTTACTGAATTTCTAATAATATAATCATTCTCGGCATGAGTATAAATATTATAAAATATCAAATTACCAACAACAAAATTATATGATAAATTTTCATTTAATTAATTTCTTTAACATTTAGGAATTTAAAATTTAGAAAGATTTACATTTCTAAAAATAGTTTTAGTATTGGAGGAGATAAAATTTGAGTTAAAATATTTGAGGATTATTTCAATATATTTTTATGTAGGATAATACATGATTATCAGAGGACCCACCATTATGAATTTGGATGCCTAAAACAACACAAGCATTGGCATGTATTTTTATATTAAAGTAATCACTCAACATCAGTTTTGTCTCATTAAAATTTTTAACAAAACTACTAGCTAAAAATATTCCATCAATATAAGAAACATTAATTATAAATTTTATTTTACTAGATTTTAAATAAATTCATTAATTTAAATATTATTTTAAATAAAAAAAGTGATTTGAATCACTCTATTTAAAAAAATTAGTTATCTCTTATAAAAAATTCAGATACCATTTTCCTAAAGCATATCTTATTATATAAATGGATTTATTTATTTCATAAACCAAATTTCAGAAAACATTTTTAATTAAATCATCATGATAATCCATATATTTTTTACCAAAATCACCAATCAATAAAAGTTGTTTTAGAAATAATTTGATGATTCTCTAAATCAATATGAGATTATAAGAACATAATAACTCAAAATTCTTCTTCAGTGGAAACTTGTGAAAAGTTTTCTTGATAGTCAATACTATCTCTTTGATTATATATCTTTACAGCTAACTTATATTTTTAGCTCTAAATAATACCATTTCAATCACACTTGGTTTTAATAACTCATTTTCCTATAACATGTATACACTACCTAACAGTTCTTTAAGATCCCATATGATATTATAAGTCATATAAAACATATCCTCGTGTATCTAATTTCATCACAATAATGTTTCAAAACTAGAATCATCATCTTCAAAAGTGACCGATCATTTTTATTATTCAAGTTAAATTTATGGTCTTAATGACACACTATAATAATTAGGTACAAAAGTCTTATGAATCTTTTGGTATCTCCTCAAGATAAATTCTTCAGTAAATTCATCAAGTTCCTCTTCACACAATGATAGTTTAATGAAACTATCTTATCCATCAATAATGGATCTATTATCAGCAATATATATGGGGATTAAAAAATCACATGGAAATAAAGTATGTGTCACCATAAATTCAACACAATCTCCCTTAAAATTTATTAAGTGAGAAGAATAATCAATACCATCTATATCATCCTCAATGAATATAGAATAATCAAATTCATTGATAATCACTTGGTGGGAAGGATAATAAAATATTATAGCTGTAGAAAACTATAGTGTAGTTAATAAAGAAACAGTTAATGTTTTATGATCAAAAGAAAAATGTGGCTATATTTGTAGCCCACCATCTACTTGTATGTTTTTACTTCCTCTCTATCAAAGAATAAATTTCATAGTTCAAGATAAAATAGAAATTATTGAACAAGTTAAGGTTGAGTTACTAAGGGAAACACACTTTTTTATTTTAATTTCCAAGATGAAGTTTCCATATCTATCTTTTTTAGACCTACATGGAAAAAGGATAATGTTCAACCCATGAAAGTAGAGTCAACCCACACAACCGAACATAGAAAACATCAACTTGTTTCTTTAATAGAAACCTCAATCGTTAATCATGGTTTTCATGTACTGGGATATGGACAGTCAAATGTTCTAACAAGTTACCCGGTATAACCTCAAACAGGATATCTTGGTCAAATTTTTATATAATAAAAATAATCACATGTAGAGATGTTGGATTTTCATACCACTCTATTAGAGGATCTTGAAGTCTAGTATGCACCAATATAGTTAGAGAAGAAACTATATCATGATTCATTGTACTAGACTCCACCTACATCCAATTTTAGAAATCCTAGTTTCTCAATATTTTATGGCCTAAGAGATCTAGAGAAAAATCTAACTCATTATTCTTCCCACTATGGCTCGATATTGTGAAATATAGAACATTAGGAAGCAACTAAACATATATATAAAACTGACTGTAGAAGGTGTTTGGACTAATGTAACTTCTAATTATACTACCTGATGTTATGAATATGCAACTTAATTGGTGGAAACAAATTACCAAAATAAACCCAGCTAAAGAACCAGAACATAGATGAAGTACATCTATTTCAACCATGATCGCCACTATAGAAATGGTCATGTGATTTTCTCTCAATGAAAATATTTTTGAAAAATCTACAACTTTATTTTGTTAGAACCCCTTCATGAATATCCTTTCCCTATACCTTAATCTACCACCCACTTCTTCCCATTCCTAATAAAAGTATTTTTTCTAAAGTAAATTATTCTCAGAATTCCTTTCCATTATATCTAATTTTCAAAACACATTTGAATAATCAATATCATCCCACATGGTTATATCCCACTAATTAGATACTTTTAGATTCATAGCATCTTCTATTCTCTCAAGTTCTCTATCATTTACGAGAATAAAATATTATAGATCACTTCTATACCTCTATGCATAGAGAAAAATATTTGTATAACTCCAAAGACATCCCTATGGACTAGTGGTAGCCATAGGTGGATGCTGGTAGGCTAAGGCAAACACAGATGCAGAGGCTGGAAGGTGGAGGGAGAGAGGTGGGGGCCGGGAAGCGGAAGCTGAGAGGTCGACGTGCAGGCGACGAACAGGAGGTAAATTCCATTAGGTCAACGTGGATGAGGAGGTGTAGGCTAGGATTTTAACATGGATGCGGAATTAGAGAGGTCGATGTGGAGGCTAGGAGGGTGAGGTCTAGGCGAAGGTGGTGAGAGGCAAGGAGGCTTGGGGGGATGGTGCTCGTAAGAGGGGGTGATTAGGGCTCGTCAAAGTAGTAGGGGGAGGAGTTTCCTGAGTGAGGGCGGATATGTAAGGTGGTTTACCCATGGTTTTTTAAAAAAACATGGAAATAGGTTCAATCAAATACTCTATAACCATGGTTTCTCTAAACTGTGGGTATATATCTGTTCGCTTAGATCTCATTTTATGTAATGCACTCCTCTCCTCCACTATATAAACCACCCCTCACCCTCTCTTCCTCTCACACCTCTCAAGATTTTAGATGTGCCTATGTTACACTAAAAACTCTTCCAAATACCTCTTCCCATGTCCAAGACCTTATGGTCTCACCAAAAGGTTGAAAACAAAGGCATTAAGTATATTCTCAAGGAGGATTACTCTAGAGGTAAACCTCTCTTCCATGTTAATTCAACTTCTTTTACAAGTTATATTCTTGTGTTTATCTCTATGACCCTCCCATAATCCAAATGAAATGATAATTCTAGTAAAATAAAATTACTATAATTTTATTATTCTAATGTAATATTTCATCATCATCTCTATTTCCCCTCCTCTTATACTAAAAATGAAAACGTCGTCCGAGATGTGTTAATTTATCACATTCACGGATGATGGGTTTTCAATTTCTGTTACCATATTTAATTCTAGTAATGAAACAAATTTAATGATTTAACATGATTATGAAATATGTATTATATCTTATGTAATGATTATGTAACCATAATTTATACATGATTTCAAATAATAAAATAAAACTAGCTTATTGTAATAAAAAACCTCTAAAATGAAGCTAAAGGATTATCATTAACATGTTATATAATGATTCATCATCATAACATGTAACTAAATTTTATGTATAACCATTTAAAATTATTTATTCTTATTAATAAAATTTAATTCCAATTCTTGTTAATTATAACCATTTTACATGAGCTCAATTATCTATAGTCAAGCAAACCAATCATGAAAATTTACTAAACAAACACTCTGAAACGACAAAATTCAATATTATAACTTATCAATAAGACAATAAATTATCATAATAAAATTATAAAGAATCAAAAAATGTAGGAAATTTTCTTAATTAATTAATTAATTAATTAATTTTTACTATCCTAATCATTAAGATTAATGTAAGAACACATTCAGGCATAAGGTAAGGGGTTTCTCATCTTACATTTATTTCCATGAGATTTATGTTATTTGTCACTATATCTTTTGTATGTTTTATGTATACATACCATTGTTGTGTCATATCATAAATATCATTATTTTAATTCAATTAAATTTATCATTTTATGGTAATTAATTTTGGGTTATATGATTCAATTGGTTACAAAGTGGTAAGGGTTTTCTACCCGAACCTCCATTTTCTTTCGGGTTACTCTTATACTCTACTTAAATTAATAATATTATTCAATATTATTATGTAATTTTCATAAATTCTACTTTAATTTTCTATATATATGTACCAATAATAATCCTTCTTTATTTTATGGGGAGTTATATGTTTTAAAAGAATATTTCAAAAATTCTCCCTGTTAAACAAGCCCGAGTCAAGGGAACTTCTCTAATTCTAATATATTTTAAGGTGAAATATATAATATGTTTTGACCAATTTTTTTAAATAAAAATTTTATTATGAAAAACTATTTTTTTCATTTATAGTTTTATTAAATAAAACATGTCATTCCTCTTTAAAGTCCCTTTAACATTTTCCTTAAACTGCACTAAAATGTTTTACTTCTAAAGATTCATTAAAATTTCTTTTTATATGATTTTACTTCAATGGGAAATTACTTATTCCTAAAATATGATTTCTATGTCCTTAAATTTTCATTTATTTGGATATACATTTTTACAATCTGATTTCATGTCAAATACAAATGATTTTCCAAAAGAGCTCTTATTTCCAAAGTAAAAAATGGATTTTTCTCATCACACCTTATCTTTTACTAGATATATTCCTTATTCAACATTTTTTACTTGCATGTGGTGGTTTTAATACCCTTTTTTATTTCAAATCACGAGTATCTTTATTCTCAGGATATTCTATGGGATTATTATTTGACTGTTTCAAGGTGGTATGAGACATTTTGGAATGTTTAAAGACTATATCCTCATGAATTTTTCAATGGTCCCATTTAAAAATATCTTCATCTATGTCTTCATACTTTGTTAAAACTTATAATAAATTAAGGATTATATCTTACAATTTCATATAAAATATGTTTTTTATGAGTTTCTAATTATCTTGAATGTGAATGTTGTATCTTTATACCATTCACTATATTACTCTGAATGGTTAGTGTTTATGTTTAATGATTGGGGAATGTTATTTAAATTTAATATGTTAGTTTTGATATGAATGTATATGTTGATTATTTTCACCCCTTTCATATGAGTAATGTATTGGACATGGTATGTGATGTGTTGGGCTTCCTATATCCCCTTGATGTGTCGACATGTCTCGTGAGAAAAAATAGATTACAAAAAAACCCTTCGAGTTTGTTTCCAAAACAGAATCAGATGGGTATATACCGACATAATTAAACTATCTTGATGGTATCACGGTTCATGTTACAGATACATGAAGTCCAAATAATAATCATTCACTTTATTCAATGTTTTAGTTTTTTCATTCCATGATGTTTTCACTATAAAAAACCTATTGATGCATTTTTAGTTTATTGATGGCTAGTGTTTTTCAATTATTCACCATGGATTATTAATTGTGTGAAATTATTTATTATTGACTTATTATTGACTCAAGATTACTCTCTATATAACCCTTAATGAACATTTAATCTCAGCCCTTTCATTTTTTCCTTCCCCAGGTTATGTAAAAGATATCCATTTTTAGTTTCCAAGGATGTGGTTTATTAGCTTTTGTTATGTATTATTTTCAGTTTTCTTTTCCCAATGTAAAATTTGTTCCATATTTATATCTAGTTTCTCCAAGACTAGTAAAATAATCGTTCCTTAGGGATTTGATTTCTTGTAGTCATGCCAATGTAAATATGTAAATCACCATCTCTGGGATTATGGGGTTGGGGTGTTACAAAACCTACCAACTAGAGACATATTGGCTCTATAAGAATGGATTTATAAACCTTTGGGGCTCGAAATCATCATGGAAGAACCCATCACTCAAAGGTGTTATGGGAAATAACTGGTATGATTGTCCCATATCATTACCAAGGACTTAGTAACCCCAATCCATGCTTTAAAACATTTTTATCTCATGCTAGGAAAGATGTGGGATTACTCTTGACCCTAGGAATATCAAGTATATGTGTTTCATGACCTAAAACTACATGTAGTTTGGTCAATGTTTTATGACATTAATCTATAGCCTTATGTTTTCTAGATCAGAAATCCATAAAATACTAGTGAAATATATGCAAAATGTGTTAGGCTGAAACCCCAAAAATTCTAGCCGGAGGAAATTTAAAGCCATCTATAATGCCTCAACCTGGCGTCCACTTAACTGGGGCCCTGAGTGGTTGGGTCACATGGCCTTAAGTGTGCATCCTCATATGCTAGAGGCTGCTAACTATAGTGCTGGTGTAAAAGTGGTATAATGGGGATACTATACCCTCATACTAGAGTGTAACAAAAGATAACAACAATAATAATCCAACAGTAGAATCATGATATAACCATACGCTAAATGACTAGACCAATAACACATTATAGAGGAAATAAGAATATAAAATAGATATATTTATTAAGTATTAGATGAATAAATAACTATCCAACTATAAAATTAAGTCAAAATCCACTAGAAAGTGTCATATGCAAGGATTCATGGTGTGCTGATCTAAAAAAGGGAATAAGGGATTGGAATGTATTCCATGCTTTACAGAAAGACAAAAACAAAAGGAATATCCACTTTTTTCTAGATTATATTATTGTTCCTCTACTCTTATACTCAAACTGTAGATAAATAATATCAAGAATAAAAAGCATGGTACATTCCCATATCCATACATTCAGATGAGTAATATACTATAGTACCAAAGGCATCCCGAGTAGGGTGTGAGAAAAAATCTCATTATGTCACCACCAATGGTTTCTATAAGTAACCTATGAGGATTACCTTGAAACAATAGTGTGTAGGTATAAATGAAATAATAGACAAAACGGAATAAATAAATACCATCATACTCCGGTTCCTAAAGAACACCTTGAGGATCTACCTTCTTCGACTCTTGACAAGAATGATATTTTTATCAGTAACTATATACATAGTAATATATATATATATATAGTACTACATTGAATGTGTATACTCAAACCCTACTAGCCAGAAGCTATAGCCTTACTTTATTACTGTGGCATAGATACAAGATTAAAATACCAAAGGACCTATCAATTTAGTAGTTTTGATGAACTAGATACATACATGGTACCCATATTACATGTGTAATCAATTATAAAAAATAAAATAGTAAATTAATCTCATCATTAAACTCATTCATCTATTTAATCTTCATAACCTATGTAAAAGATAACCAAAGAATCAGTGAGCTCAAATTCTCAGTAGGGGTTAAATACAATGAAATATTTCATGAATCAATAAAAAATATGAAACATAAGAAGTATAGAAATTTTTATAAGTGAGATAAATTAAGTATAATCAACTAATTTTCAATAATGAGCGGATAAGTTTCAATCATTTGGGAAATATAAATAATTCAAAACAAATTCTATTAATGAATAACTGATCATAATTTAAATACACGGATAATATCATAGTGAAAATCACATGTATAATAATGATTGTATTCTTAATGAAGTAAATTTTTAATAATTTGGATGTCATGATCTCAGGTATCATGGTACCTCTACTGTCAAGAACATTCACAATAAGGTTTAATCAATTTGGGTAAAATCCCATTTAATTTGGTCAACATTGTCATCTAATGACACTATTGATGCATCAATGTGATATATATAACCACGAAACACCCATTTATTTATGTCCAATTCATTACAATAATATAAAAATGTTATATTTAATTCATGAATCAAAATTCCCTACCAATAAATATTTTTATTCTGTAAATGAAACATATTTAACATTATTTTCCCAGTTGATCAAATTAAATTCATAGTAAACACCATATGAAAAATTGGTATATGACATAAGGAATAATCATATCCCTGATATAATAAATAAATTATATTTAATGTAATATTCAATTAATGATGATAATAAATAAAATTTCAGTACATGATGGTAATAATTGACAAATATCTCATTTGTCCCACAGAAATTAAAGTGAGATGAAAAAACCATACAACCTGCAATCAATCAAATCATATGCCCCATAAAACTAACAATAATCAAAGGAAACATTAAATACCCTGAAGATAATGAGATTCATTATATTGTATAAAAAATTTTAGTATACATACACAACACATAATAAATAAGTGGTGAATAAGTCATTTCTCACTGGAAAAAAAGTGTGATGAGTGACCCCTCACCTTATGTTTGAAAGAATCCTTCACTTGTACTTAATGTCTTTGATAATCAAAATAGATTCATTAATTTATTAATAAATAAACTCTTAAACATGAATTTGATTTATTATAATTTTATTAAGTTCATTCATGGCCATTTCAAAGAGTTATAATGTTCAATTTCATTGTTCTAGGAGTGTTTGCTTCATGGTATTATTGTTTATTCCCTTGTGTATGATTATGGTAGTCCTTTTAAAATTTGACTAATTCCCTATATTTAAAATTATATGGTATTAATTAATTTATATAAATTTAAATAGTCTTTTATATCATTTTATGTTTTTACATGAAGATGATTCATTGGATAAAACATTAATGAAAAATGATTAGTTTATTTTGACGATTTTTATGACCATCACAAACTATTAACGTTTTATTTAATATTACGTTTATATATGAGTTGAAAACATTAAATAAGTTGTAATTAACATATTATAATATTTTTTATCCCTAAAAATATTTTTATTACCAACATTGAAGGTGTTAATGAAAAATGAAAACTTGTCGTCCATTAATGCAATGAATTGACGCCTCACGGATAATTTTTTCACTTTTGAATTAAAATGAGAGGATAAGAGATTTGATTATGGATATTTGATTAAAAAAATAACATTACAGTATATATATATAATAATATAGTTACCATTCCACTTTTTATAGGGGAGGTTTGTAGAGGATAAGAACAGAAAATAAATTAGAAGAGAAAGAAAGGGGATTTTACATCTCAAATATTGTCTCATTTGGAACCTCTTTAAGACACTTGGATTTTATAGTTTTATAAGTCCAGTAAATATGGTATGTGTGAAAGAGTCCTAGGATTGTATTTTGGAAGAATTCATAATTTATTAAAGGCTCATAAGGTTTGAGGACAAGAGTTGTTGAGGGGTGGTATTTATTGTGAGAGGAGAGGGGTGTTTTTGAATATATAATTTATTTCTTTGTTATTTTTGTTCAAGGATAACAATAGTGTTGATTCTTTTGACAATGTATAGTAACTAGTGAATTTTAATTCTAATTAATGGTTACTCACATCATCTATGACTAAAAAATTCATGTATTTTTCTTAAATTGTTAAATACCGTAAATTACTGTATTTCACTATTCACATGAAAATAAACTATTTCATAAAAATCTCAAAATTTCACTCTAACTATTTTTTGGTGTGTAGTTTTGAAAAATTGAATCATTTTTATGAAAAAAATATAATATTTATGAGAAATTTAATTTCTAATTAAAATCATCATTTATTCAAAAGATACCAATTTTAATATTATAACCAATTTTATGAAACTTTTGAAAATTAATTAAGGTATCATAAAATAAAACTATAATTATATGAAAAAAAATATTAATTTATTAATCTATTTTATGTAAATAAATTTTCTATTAAGTGATTATATTAATTATAAAATTGTAAATAAACATTTAAGTTTCACAAAAATACCAACACTTAATTTATAATTTTTAAAACATTTATTTACTTATTCCCTGACATAAATATATAATATTTTAATTTATGAGAAACACAAATTTTATTTATAATTTAATAGTGAGGTTATTATTCTAATGGCAACTTTACTATTCCTAATTGTCACATTACTATTCTAATGGTCATGTTAATATTTAATTGTATATAACGTTTCGTTTAAGTCGGTGTGCATGAAATATAAGTTATTGAATTAATTGATTTTATCTAAGAAGATACATAACATAAAGTATTTGGGTTTTTTATTCTTCCCTCTGATACTTGAATTTTTTTTGGAATATTACCTTCTAAAATATGAGAGTGGTTTTTCTTCATAACATTCTCAACTTACCACATGGATTCTCCCATTTTATGGTTTCTCCATAGAACCATTACCAATCAAGTCATATGATTTCTAAATACCTGATCACTAGTGTCTATAATATTGATAGACTCTTTACAGTAAGAAAAATAATGTTCCAGTTCAATTTCTTCATAGGTGGTATCATGTGTTAGGTCTAGCATGTACTTCCTTAGCAATGATATGAAGAACACATAATGAACTTTGGAGAGACATAGTGTTATTACTAATCAGTAAGCTAAAGTTCCAATTATTTATAGAATTTAAAATGGTATGATGTTAAAGGGGATTTGTTTCCCTTTCATATGAAACCCTATAACACCCTTCCATGTATATACATTCATAAAGTCATGATCACCCACTTGAAATTATAAATCATTTCTCCAGTTGTAAGAATAACTCATTTGGATACTTTGATCTTATTTAATGTGATCCGAAATTGTATTTAACTTTTTTTGGTTTCATAAATAAGTTCTTGTCCTATAAGTTTACATTAACTAACTTTATCTGAAAAATATAGTGCACGACATATATTTTCACATAATTCTTCTTATAACACCATTTGAATACTTCAACAGAATCTATTATAGTAGGCAGACTCTACTAAGGGTAAATAATGACCCCACATACACTGAATGCTATGTGAACATGATATCAACAAGTATTCTAATGTTTAAATTGGACATTTTTTTAATGTATATTAGTTTGAGGATGTTAGGAAGTTCTCAAATAAAGATCAGTATCAAGATCCTTTTGAAGAATCTTCCACAATTTTTATGTAAAATGAGGATCTCCTTCAGAAAAAATTGATAGAGGTGCATCATGAAGTCTTACAACTTCATTAATATAGAGTCTTTCTAAGCTCTCATAAGGTAAATATTCTATTATAGAAAGAAAATTTTCTGATTTTTTAAAATGATCAACATTAACCCATATTCTATCGTCCCTTGTTGGTTTCATTATTAGAACTATGAAAAATTACATCATAATTTCATCCCACTTCCACATAAGAATATGTAAGGGTTTCTGGACTCCTCAAGGATTTCACCGCTTAGACATTAATTATTGAAAAACTAGGCATCTTGACACATAGTCAGTTATTTCCATTTTAATATTATTCATCAAAAAATATTTCTTCAGGTATATATACATCTTGGTACTACTGTGGTGTATAGATAAGTTTATGTTATGAGCATCATATAATAGTACCCTTTTTAGATGTGTTATTTATGGAACACATAAAATTTAAAAAAAAAATCAGAATTCCATCATCATACATGAAGTCTACCAATTTTTATCCATAGTTGATTTAATTATCATTTTCAAATTCTCATCATTAGATTGAGAGTTTTTATATTCTACAATAAATATAGTTTAGATATCATTTGAAATGGGGTTATGTTTCCCCCTCCTTAACAATTCCCAAATCCATATTTATCAAATCCATGAACATTGGATCCCTATCAATCCTCATCTTTGTTAGAATTTTATGATCATTCTTATGTAATGCATCATCTACATTTTTTTTCTTTTCATATGTGGTAGTGTATTGATAAATAATAATAATTGAGTAACTAGATTCATCATCTTTGTCTCATGTTGAGTAACTTTTTTGGAAAGATGTATTTCAAACTCTTGTGATCCATATATAACTCACATATTTCACCATATAAATAGTTTCTCTATATCTCTAGATCACTAATTATGATTTGTAATTCAAGATCATGATTTTGATAATTTTTTTATTTAATATTCAATTTCATGGATGGATATTTAATAAATTTATCAATTTTCATTAGGGAACAACTGCCTACAAGCCTCTACCTGAGTGGTAGTGGCTTAATCTAGGCATCTGAAAGATATACAATAAAATCTAGGGGGAGTATGAATTTCCTGATAATTTAGAAGATAGTATAGTTTGTATTATAA
The DNA here is from genome assembly GCA_963277665.1 of Viscum album. NCBI lineage: Eukaryota > Viridiplantae > Streptophyta > Magnoliopsida > Santalales > Viscaceae > Viscum > Viscum album. The sequence goes on along the minus strand of OY728165.1, from coordinate 1,327,405,309 downwards.
GGAACAATAATATATGGAACTAATCATACAATTTGGGCTTTTGGGCCACCAGTTTAGGCCTATGGGTCTCTGGGCCTTCATGAAACCTAAGTCCTTCGATCCACAAAGACATTGGGACACCAAAGGCCTTCAGGACATATGGATTTTGGGCCATCAATGGATTTCTAGAATTAGGCCCTTCAGGACTAAAAAAAGACTAAGAAGTAGCTCTGGCACATCACATAGGAGCAGGCCTTGAATAGGATTCCGATCAAGTAGTAACCACCAAAGTAATGCTAACCGGATTGGAACAATGTGAGGGTATGGAAATAGCCATCGGTACTAGGCATAGTGCATCTCTACACAGTGATATGCTAGATGACTAGTAATGTGAAGTGGGGATCTAAGAACCATCAATGATGTAGATGATGTGGAGCGTAATTCTAATGTAGTTTGGTTGGGCCTTAGGTTCATATATTAGGAATTGTGCCTCTAAGTATTTGGGTCATGTATTGGGGCCTTGTGACAATAAGCCTACTGATCATGTAAGGGTTCCCTCTCAACATAGATAAAAATATGACTATCCAACAGATAAATAAATAATCATGTCATTTTGGCCATTTATGCATAAGTACACAACTCAACCCTTTATTTGATGCATCATTGTATATCATAAACCCATCATTTCCTGATGGAATATTCAAAATAAAATAATCGAATAATATTCTATTCAATTCATAAAAACATTATATGAATTACTTTTCTATACAAAAATAACCCTTTTACATGTGATATTTGATAACAAGTTAGAAAATCAGGAAACATTCTTAACAAAATTCCAATAGTAACCTAATAAAACAATAAAACTACATACCTCGGTTATGTTCCATTGTGTGGGACATTCTTGGACTACCATTATCCTCATAGTACCAACTGGGATTCCATCCATATAAATAATATATCCATGAAATGAAATTTTATAAAGTTGAAATTCACACTTTCAAGATTTACCATATAACTCTTTCCCTCTAAGAGTCTTGAGAATAATATGAAATTGGTTCTCATGGTGATAAAAGTTTTATGAATATATCAGAATATCATCAATAAATACCTTGAATTATATATCAGGACATTTCTTGAATATTCTATTCATCAAATCCATAAAAATCGAGGGTGAATTATTCAATCCAAATGGTAATTATTTAAACCCATAATGTCTATACCTCATCTAAAAATTTGTCTTCTAAATGCAAATCTTTTTTACATAAAATTTATGATATCTTTAATGAAGTACAATCTTCTAAAAATATTCAGATCCATGAATTTGATCAGATAAATTGTCAATGTAATATAGTGGATAATTTTTCTTTATTATAATTACATTTATTTCTCTATAATAATTTCATAGGCTCATTAATACATATTTATTCTTAACAAATAGAATAGGGGTTACCCTTGGAAAAAATAGTAAGGAAAATAAATCCATGATTACTCAAGTTCTCTACTTTTTTTTCAGCTCCACTAATTCCATAGTGACTATTCTATAGTGAGTCTTTGATATTAGGTTTTCATCACATATTAAATTAATGGAAAACTCAACTTTACAATCTGGGGGTTGTCTAGGTAATTCATTAAGAAATACATCACTTTATTCTTGTATAATTGTATGTCCTCAATTTGATGATTACCTCCTTCATTAAAATATGTCTTTTTCTCTTCTTCCCCAATAATCTCATTCAGTAGTACTACTAGGGGTGGATATAGATAAGAGTGAGATGAAGATTTTTGATCTCTAATGATATGGAATTATACATATTCCTCAAAAATTGCAATTTATTTGTTCTTACATTAAGTTTATGAGTAATATTTTTGAAATCCAGTCCATACTAAGGCTTTATAAAAAATTAAAACAAATTAATAATGATAATTTCATCATATAAATCACATCTATATTCCATAATGGGGACTATAAAACACATATTTGTTATAATGAGACTTCCATTGGGTGTTTTGACTGAAAAATAACTTTTTAAGTCAAAAGGAAAATGTCTATTTTTTTGGAAAACTAGGTATATATAAAAAAGTGTGATGATATGGAATCAAATAAATCATTGGATAAATTTGATGATATGATTAAAGTACCTACTACCACATCATTGGGTACTTTTACCTTAGCTGTAGTGATCACATAATCTTGGCCATCTCCCATTGGCATCTTCTATAGTAGATTCTCAAGGTTCATGGGACATTGGTTTGAATAATGCTCCATTTATTTTAAGTTGAAGTAGTAGATATCATTTTTATCAAATTTCACTCATGAGACAAATTACCATTGTCTCCACAATTGTTACACACTCTTTTCCTTTCAGTAATTACCCCAAAAGATTCTTCCCATAATATTTACAAGAATTAAGATTGTTTATTTTCATTTTCTTATTTAGTGGTTTACCATTCACATGGTTCTCAACTAACCTCTTCTTATCTTTATTTCAATTAAAAAATAAAATCATGAAAATTAATTCTTTATTTTTATGGAAGCTAATATTATTTCATCATATGATGAAATTTTTTGAGAACATAGTTACCATCAGAGACATTACATAAGACCTTCAACAAAATGATTAATATTGTTTTTTGAATCATTTTTGTAATCTGTAGCATAGCTGGATAGTCTTGTGAAGGTAGACTCATACTCTACAACACTCACTTATCCCATTTTCATTAATCTAAGGAATTTTTTCTTCATTTCAGTTCATTTCTCATGAGGGAAATATTTGTCTAAGTATTATTTTTTTTAAAAATCTTCATTCCATTTCTTATATTTCTTCTTCACTCTTATTATTCTAGATCAATTACCATCATCGGTATGCATCAACCTTAAGGAAATATAACTCTAGTACTACCTTTTCCATTTCATCACATCCCGATGTTGGAAATATATTTTCAAGGGAATTGATCCATATCTAATCTATAATTAGATTAGTAATCCCAATAAAATGGGGGATTATGCCTTATGAAATGATCCAACATAGGTGTAGTATGGTTATTAGACATAACCTGAGTATGTTGTCCTAATATGGTTATGATATGATCCTCTCCAACACTAACTGTTTTTACATCCTCAACAAGAAAATCTCTACATTATCTTTGGGTATTGATTTTATTCCTTCTATTAGGATCCATCACCAAATAATTTCACACAATGAGTTATCCCTTAATCATCATGGTAATTGAGCCAAAAAAATTAAAAAATCTTCTATTCATGATAGTTTTTAAATACTATGAGGAATTATAATATTTCAATCATTGGTTATGTTTATTTAAAAATCCTATTCCAAATGTTTATTCTTAACTCACTTAGATTCTATATGTAATGACCTAGACCTCGGTAGCCCAGAGTTGGAGCCTCTCTTTATTCTAGTGGAATTGATACAAGAATAAATTTTAAAAGGGCCGATAAATTTATAAGTCTTTATGAACTGTATAAATACATATTACCCTTATTACCTTGTTAATAATTTATAAAACATAACAAATGAAATTAATATAATCATTTAACTAATTCAAATAATTTATCTTCATAACCTTGGGAAAAAAGAAAAAATTAAAGGGTGACCTCAAATGCTCAGTAAGGGTTAAATATAACTAAAAATTTCATGAATCAATTAAAAATTAAACATAATAAATATATCAAGGTATATATAAAGTAAATAAATTCAATTTAATCAACAACATTTCAATCATGTGAGGAAAATTTGTAATTACTATGTCAATGTAAATGATTTGAAACAAATTCCATATAATATATAACTAGGTCACAATCTGAATCCATGAATATTATCATAGTGAAAATCACATGGATAATGATTATTAATATCTTACTATACTAAATTCTTAATAATTTTTATTCCAGGATATCAGGAATCGTGGTACCTCTTCCATCCAGACTATTCATAAGGCAATCTACTCGTTATGGTTAAAAACCCATTTGATTTGGATAATGTTGTCATCTCATTAAACTACTGATGAATTAATGGGCTATCTATAAACGGACCTCACCCATGTCTACATGTACTAATCATTCCTAAAATCTTGAAATTGTTGATTTAATTCATGAATCAAAATTACATTTCCAAAATATCTATATTAATTAAAAGATACAAATTTAACATTATTTCCCCGGTTAATCAAATAACGTTCAACGTAATCACCATATAAACAATTGGTATAAATATTGGGAAATAATCATATCAATGGTATAATAAATTAATTTATTTAATTAAATATTCAATTAATGGTTATCATAAATAATATGGTAGTACCCAAAGGTAATAAGTGATAAATATGGAATATGTCTCATAGAAATTATAGTGATAAGAAAAACCAATACCACATGTAGTCAATAAAATTGTATGCCCCATAAAATTAATAATCATAAAATGAATCACTGAATACATGAATATAAATATATTAATGATATTATTTATCAACTGGTAGTATAAATACACCACACATAATTAATTAGTGTTGAATAAGTCATATCTTACAGGGAAAAAAGTGAGATGAGAAAACTCTTACCTTATGTCTAAAAGATTTCTATACTTATACATAAAGTCATGGATAATAAAAATAGAATTTATAATTAATTAATTTAGAAATAATTAATTATTTAATTTATTTATAATAATTTTATTAAGTTCATTTATGGAGATTTCAAAGAGTTGTAATATTTAATTTTGTTTTTCTGAGAGCGTTCATTTTATGGTTTTATGATCAGTTCCCTTGGTTATGATTATGGGATTTCTTTTCAAATTTGAATAATTATACAGAATTTAAATTATATTTTATTTTCTTCATTTACATAAATTTAAATGGTCCCATATATCAGTTTTTTTTAACATGAGGATGATTCATTATTAAAAACATTAAGGAAAATTGATTTTTTTTGTTTCTATGACCATCGCTAACTAGTATCATTTTATTTAATATTATGTATTTTGGAAAATTAAATATGTTGTAATAAAAATATTATAATATTTTGTAACCATAAAAATGGTTTTATGACCTACCTTGAAGTTGGTGATGAAAAACAAAAACTCATCTTCCATGAAGGTTGTGAATCGACACCTCACATACGATGTTTTCATTTTTAGAATTAAAATGAGAGGAGAAGAGATTTGATAATTTATATTCCATTAAAACATAAAATTATAGAATATATATTTCCTATTGGATTTACTAAGACACTTTTTATAGGTGAGTTTGGGAGAGGATATGAAAACAAAATAAATTAGAAAAAAAAGAAGGAGGATTTAACCTCTTTAATATCATCTCCTTGAGAACCTTCTTAAGACACTTGTATTTGTTCTTTTAGTAAAACCATAATGTAGTGGAAATGGGTTAGATTGTTAGGATTTTATTTTGGTCTAATATTGAAAATATTAGTGTCTTAGAACGTTTGAGGATAGGAGGTGGTGATGGGTGGTATTTATAGTGGGAGGAGAAGAGAGTTTTTTATTATTTCGTATATTTCTTTGTTATTTTATCACAAGACTATAAATTGTTTTGATTATTTAAAATTAGTATAGTAACTACTACATCTATTTTAAATATAATGGTTTCTTACATCATCCATGCCTCAAAAATTCATGTATTTAGTTTAAAATGTTAAATACAATAAATTACTGTATTTCACTATTCACAAAAAATCACCTATTACAGAAAAAAAATGAACGTAACAATTTTTTGAAGTGTATATTTGAAAAATGGACTATATTTTATGAAAATAATTTTCTGAATTTGAGAAATTTAATTTCGATTTAAAATAATCATTTATTCATAAAATATTTATTTTAAAATTATAACTGATCTTATGACACATTGAAATATTAGTTAACGTGTCATAAAATTATATTATAATTATGAGACTACAAAATTTTAATTTATGAATATATTTTATAATTTTTTTAAATCATTATATTTATTATATTATTGTAAATAAAAATTTATGTTTCACAAAAATAAAAACATGTAATTTATCATTGATAAAACATTAATTTACTAATTCCATGATAAAAATATATTATTTTATCATTAATGAGAAACCATAATTTAATTATATTTTAATAGATGAGGTTATAATTTTAATATATAGTATTATATACCTAATTTTCACATTAAAATTCCTATAGTCATTAAAATATTGAAAAGTTTATCAAGGTTCTTTTATGCTTGGTATTGCCTGAAAAGTAAGATATCAAATAAATTGAATTTTTTTAAGAAGGTACATACCATAAAATATTTGGGTTTTATATTGAATATACCTATATAGAAAAAGTATATGTGGAAAAAAAGTGTCCATATACTTAGAATACTAAGTGTTGGATAGACCGTAGCGTAACTCAGGCATCCATAACCAATCAAAATGATCTTATACGCTCATGAAAAATGGCACATATCCTGGATCTTATGAAGATTGAGAGACGTAATGATCTTGAATTGAGATGGTGTGGGTTTCATCATGAAAACACATGAAAAAAAGGTACATTTTAAGTCATTCCCACCATCCAAATAGTGTGAATGGTGTGAGACATCATGCTCAACACCCGATGTAAGAGAGTGTCAATCGTCATGCCCAATAGAACCCTTTTCATAATTACATAGCCTATATCAAAGGCATAACCATATTTATAATAATGACCATGAGGTATGACCTTTAATGATTTATTCATCAATCCCAAACACAAAAAAGACCTTAGAATTTGTATAATGCATTTGATAAAGCATGAACAATCAGTGTGTCCTTTCCACCCATTATAAGTCATTCCATTTAAACCATTAAATTCACTTAACGAAGGACCCCATGAAAAATTAATTCAATTTAATACATACTATTTAACCTATCAAAACATTTTATTTCATATTACATGTCTTGATGAGGCCCTTATTAGGTTCAATTGTCATTTAGGAAACTAACTACTATTAAAATTCCATCTATAACTCGGTCCAATCACTTAGATGGTTCCTTGGGTTCAATCCACATCTACATAAAAGAGGTAAATTCACTTTAAAACCCAATATGAACACTTGTAAGGTGTTATAGATATTCAATCAATTAATTAACATGGTGAAAATCAATCCATCAACCATAATTGGTGTTCGTGATCGAGTTTGGAATACTCAAACTACTAAACAATGATCAACAGGAGTATAACAAGGTGTGTATAAAAATATTTGATGATGAAATCAAATTTATAATGAAGCTCCATGATGTTTGGTGTGCAGAACAATTTCATAAGCATTAATACACCAAAACATTTTTGTAAAAAGATGAGACCACAGAGTTTAGGGTTGTTGATGACTCATCATCTAACATCGACATCAGATTTATAGTAAATTGATAGAAATATAAGAAATAGTATAATTAACTGAAAATAGGGAAAATTATCATGCACCTTAATAGTTCAAGAAATCTTAATATCAACTTAAAAAATAACTAATTGGAATTGACATCTTGCAAAGATTAATCCAATGCTTTCAACGACGGTCCTATTAGAGTCCAGAACTATGGGAAATGGTGATTCCAAGCATAAGAGGAGAAGATGGATTATGGGAGGATGGAGAGCTACTAACTGGATAAAAATTAAAAGGGTAAGAAGAAAATATTTTTTAAATTATTAATTAAGGTAAAAATGTCATTTTACCCTAAAAAGGAAGGGTACATGGTTTGGCTGCATGGTTTTTCTAAACCGTGTGAAAATCGTGCTAGCCTCACTGCTTATGGAAAGACCCCATATAGTTATAGTGATTGGTCTCCCTAAAAATGAGAAAAATATGCCAAAAAACTATTTCAAAAACTATAAATGGAACACATGGGTGGTCGCCTTGGGTCCCATGGTTGCATACAAATCGTGAGACCCTCTTCTACTCAAAGGGACCTTTCATGGTTAACCCAAATGATTTCTACTAACCAGGTACTAACCATGAAGACAACACTATTTTACAATTTTCAAGAACACCTTGCTCAGAATAGGCCTTAGAGGATCCTATGAACTTCCATGGGTTGTAGTGCATATTTACTAAGATTAAAAAAGATTCAATTTAAAAAAATAGTCATACCATCCTGAAAAATAGGTCGTTAAAACCTCCCATCCGTGAAGAAACTCATCCATGTGTTGGACATCTAAGGGTAAAGATGTATCATTTAAGAATTCCTCTAGCCACTGAGGTCTTGTATGAGCTTCCCATATTGAGGCCTCATCATATACTTGTTATTGCTTCCATATCACCCTTACCAAAGGAATTTACCTTCCTCGGAGTGTCTTCACAGTCTGATCCCTAATAAGTACTGGATACTCCTCAAAGGAAGAATCTATTTCCAATCCAACATCATTAGGATGAAATACATGTGAAAAGTTTGGATAATAAAGAAAAGGCAGAGATAAGAGGAAGACATCATGTATTGATCATTATCTATGAGGAAGTGTTACCTCATAATACATTTGTCTAATTCTATTTACAACCTGGAAGGGTCCAATGAAAGTAGGTTAGATATTACCCTTCCTCTAAATAAGTATATGGCCCAGCTAGGTTAATAATTTCAAGAAAACCTGGTCTCCGATCATGAACTCAAGAGGTTTCTAGTATCAATCGGAAAATTACTATTTTTTGGCTGATCTATCATCATGCACTTTTTGATCAACTGGACTAACTCTACTGTCTTCTAAATGAGATGAGCGCAAAGAAAATCAACATCCCTTGCCTCTACCCAGCATAGATATGAAAATCAAGGCCTACCATAGAAGGATCTATTTAGATGGTATCTTAGAAATTGTTATTATAAGAGAACTAAACTTGGGCAATGGGTTTCTCTAAAGAACCCTTGAAGTCAAGGTACATGAATAGATAATTCTCTATAACACCTTAATCTTACACTATAGTTGTCCATTATTCTGAGGGTTAATGGTCATGCTATGAAGAAACTGTATTACCAAGGACTTAAAAACCCCCTACCAAAACTATAATTTAAAGGAAGTGTCTCTATTAGAAATGATGTAAGAGGATATACATAATGATGTAAAACCTCCATGATGTACATCCTCCCTATCTCGTCTACTGAGAAGGACTCTCTCTTAGGTGAGAAATTTTTGAACTTCAACAAATGATCAATAAAAACCAACATTGTATCATTTCTAGGAGGTGATCGGGGTAAAAAAATCCTAAAATCCATCAATACATCATCAAATTTCCACTCTAGAATAAAAAGTATCTTCAAAAGCCCAGTTGGATGTTGATGTTCTTTAATTATTTTCTGATAGGTGGAACACAGTGTGATGAAGCCGAAAATATGTTATTTCATACCATGACACCAATACTAATGTCATAGATCCTAATACATCTTGGTGACACTAGGTTGAACTACCCGTACCAAGGTATGAAATTCCCACATCATCTTTGGATTTATGTATACTATAACCCTTAAACACCCATGGAATAGTATAGTACTATCGCCATCCAAGGTCCAACATGAAGATGTATCATCATCTGGGATTACTTACCTTAAAAAAGTCCCTTGGGTTTAGATATTTTCCTTATTATTACCTATTATAAATGACTAGAGGTCACTATTAAGGCTTTGAGGATTGTCTGAACCTGATCCTATTGAACCTCAATGCACGTCTCTAATAATAATCTCATGAGTTGAAATTCTCCATTTTCCTCCTAAAATTCATGTATCTGAGTCTTATGGATCAGATAATAGAATACTATATTGCATTTACCATTCTTATAAGAAATATAGAAATCTAATTATTGTAGGTTCTCAACCCACTTGAATTGTCAGAGATTGAGATTATGGCATCCCACCTTTTTAACATAACATTTCATTACATTTTACAAACAGAGGACCTTTAAATTCTAGTGTCAAGGAAATAAAGAAAAAAATACATGAAAACATAAAACACTATTTTAAATACCCTTGAAAATCCTCTAGAATATTTCATCCTATCTTAAACTACTGCATCTCATAACCTTGAGACATATATCAAAGGAAAGGGTGAGCAGAAAGCCCAGTAAGGAAAGTAAGGGAATCAGTTTACTTGTGATATCAATAAGAACTTGATGAAAAACATAAAGACGTGAGAAATGTAAGTATAGGAATTTCATAATAAAAATAAATTGAACCATAACATGAATATGTTTCCACATTTAATTTAGACATTCATGAATATATCACCAAGGTTCATCCCCAAGGTGTCATAAAAATTACCAAGGTTATTCACCAAGGTATCATAAAACTTGTCCTCTCTTGATATTAAATTTTTTACAAAATGCATGGGAGTCCAAGATCAACATTAATATGACTTTATATTCATGTGATCCACATATATCATAATCAAACATTTCATAAATAACCCAAAGAGAATAAAATAAATGGGTTTCATTTCAAAATCAGGAGGTTTTAAAATTGCTTATAAATAAGATCATTTTGTCATTTATAACCCATGGAAAGGGAGTGAGGGTTATATTTATGTCAATTACATAATAAAATAGAAAAATTTTATATATTTATGAATACCCTTAGAAATTAAAATAGATTTGGGTATTCATATAAATAATACAAGATAATTTCTTGAGAAAAAGAGACAGATCATGAGACAAAAAATCAGCAGCATAATGGCTATATAACATGATTTTAGAAAACACTGAAAAGAGAGGGGACAAAAGTAACCCACTAATAAATAACTCATAATAAAATATGTGTACATAATTAAAATAAATAGGATCGTTTTATGGATATTTGAAGCAAATACCATATGAAAATGAAACTTAAAGGAAAAGATAAGATATGATTTCTTTTATGAAAATTCGGCATCCTAATGACATCACTTAAAAATTCAGAACATTAGTTTATGGGAGAAGAAAGGGTATCTAATAATTTATACATAAAATGGACAGTAATAATAATATATAATAACATACTCGCACATAAGAAGATGGAAACTAGAAGACATAACTTAAAAGAAATCATGACTAAAAGAGGAGGGTGGAAGGTTCCCTTACCTTGAAGAGTAACTTCAAAATATTGAAGGTTGGGACCTTGGGGTGATTGAGGGAACCTTGTACAGACTCTTTGGGGTGTAAATAAGACTATAATTTCGTTTATAAGGATTTTTGAATGAAATTAATGAGGTAATTGCTTGGTATTTATAGGAAAAGTGAGGGAATATTTAATTAATTTCCAAGGGACACCTCATCTATAGAATTAGCAAAACCATGGGCTTTCCCATGGTATTTTCCCATGTTATTCACCACTTGGGACACATAATAGTATATATTACTATTGATAAGTCGACAAGAATGATTACATCATTATTACATCATTATTGATTTCATTAAACACATGAAACTCAAAACTGTATTTTCACTATTCACATAAAAACAAAACATTTTATAAAAATATCATAAATTCACCTTAACCTAATATCTATGCTCTGAATTAAAAAATAAACTCCATTTTATGAAAATAATTATCTAAATATTTTTAATTTATTTTTTAAATTAAATCATTATTTAATCAAAAAAAAGAACTCTGAAACTATAACTTATTTTGTAATACCTTGAAAAATTAATCAAGGTCCCATAAAATTATTATATAACCATAAGACAATAAAGTAGAAATTTATGATTATATTTTATGAAAAAAAAATTCCATTTTAAATTATTAAATTAATTATATAATTTTAAATAAAGTATTTATGGCATACAAAAATAAAAAAACTCATACTATGATCATTTTTTCAATTTTAAGATGTCTAAATTGCATTTATACATTCACGTGTGAAGTTTCTATTTTTTTGGTCGATTTATTATTAATTAATATTCATAAGGGTATGCTTCTATCCATACTTTACTATTTACTAAAAATCAAGTTTATCTTATTATACTCTAAATTTCTTACTGATCACAACTGTAGAAGACCATTTTTTGAAAATAATTTCACATTATTGATTATTTAAAGTTTTCATGTATATTTCAAAATACCCTTTTTACAAAATTCATCAATAATATTCATCCTATATTAATCCAAACATTTTAAAATCACAAACTTTACCATAATAAGAAATAACATTTTCATTTATACCAAGGGATTACAAAAAGTATCTAAGGCCTTGTTACATAGCCCCTTATAACACTTGCAGATGACCTAAGTGTAAGGTGGGCTATGGTGATAGATTCTTGGGGCGGCTCGAACAACATTTCCCGAGTGGTGATTACTATCAGCTTAAACTTTTCCCTAATGTGATTCCATTCATGCTTCACATGTTATAGCTCATATTGGGCTTGGTCTAGAGCAAATCCCAGAGATGCTACATCCTTCCCAAGTTCTAAAAAAAGGGCTTCATATGGCCCGAGTCTACTGGATGAGGCCATCGACCCTTCTTTCTATATTAATTAACCAAGATCACTTATATTTATAAACAATAATTGTAACATTAATAGTTTAGTTTCCAATGGTCATATTGACCAGTGGTCATATAACATTCAAAACCAAATGATATCCCTTCATTAATTAAAGTATATAGTTTTGTGGAGTATAAAATTAAATAACCCACAAATTTAAGAAAGAAATATTATTCAAATGTTCAGGTCATTACATTCTTCCCCCCTTAAAAAATTTCTTCTCCGAAATTTTAACTCCTACCCTAAGAAGATAAAATGTGTGGGTACTTCTGCCTCATAGACTCCTCTGGTTCGCACGTGGCTTCTTCGCATTTCTGTTTCCTCCACAAACCTTAACAAGGTGGGTTGTCTTGTTGTGTAGAACCTTGTCTCTACGATCCAAGATCTCCACTAGTTGCTCCTTATAAGAGAGGTCATGTTCTAGCAGTACCAACTCTGTATTTAGTACATGTGAAGGGTCAGGTATGTACTTCCTCAAGAGGGATATGTGGAAGACCTCATGAACTTGTGCTAGATTTGGAGGAAGTGCAATTTTATAGGCCACTGATCCAACGCAATCAAGGATTTCATAGGGTCTAATGTACCTGGGGATGAGCTTCCCTTTCTTCCCAAACCTCATGACTCTCTTCCAAGGTAAAATTAGAAGAGAATATTTGTCACCAACATCATATATCAGGTCCCTTGGATGGTTGTCGACAAAGCTCTTTTGTCGACTCTGAGCAGCCGTAATGTGTTCTTGGATGGAATGGACTTTTTCTGTCATCTCTTGCACAAGATAAGGCCCAAGAAGCTTTTTCTCACCATATTTATGCCAACAAGTAGTAGTTCTACATCGCTTACCTTATAGAGCTTCATAGGGTTCTGTTTGAATGCTTGAGTGGAAGTTGTAATTGTAAGAGAACTCAACTAAAGGAAAATGTTGATCCCATCCATTTTTAAATTACAGTGAGCATGTTCTCTACAAATCACCGAGTGTTTGAAAAGTTATTTTAGATTGGATATCAGTTTAGGGGTGATAGTCCATACTGAAATTCAATTCAGTTCTCAGATCATGTTGATGACTTCTCTTGAATTTTGATGACACCTTTGGGTCATGATCAGATATGATAGAAAGTAGAACTCCATGCATCCTTACCACTTCCTTCACATAAATCCTGGAAAGTTGATCAAGAGAAAAATCTTCCCGAATGGAGATAAAATGGGCAGTTTGGTCAGATGGTCTACAATAACCCATATCTCACTGTTTCCTTTGGATGTCCTTGGGAGACCAGTGATGAAGTCCATAGTGATATTGTCCCACTTCCCTACTGGTATAGGTTGTGGTTGCAATACCCCTTTAGGAAGTTGTCACTCTTCCTTCACTTGCTGACATACCAGGAACCTTGAAGAGTAGTCAGCAGTCTCCCTTTTCATATTATCCTACCAATAATGATCACGAAGGTCCATATACATTCTTGTACTTCTAGGATGTGTAGTGAGTGTAGAGCTATGTGGTTCATCCATCAGCTCCTTCTTTATTTCCAGAATAGATGGAACACATTGTCTTGTACAAAATTTTAGTACACCTTCTTGATCAATATTGAACTCAGGAAACCTCCCATCCTTCACAGTCTCAAACTTCTTCTGTAACAAAGGATCTTCTTTATGGGATTTCTTGATCTTCTCTACTAATAATAGTTGAGAAATCATTTGGGTTAGGGTTTATGATGTCCCTTACCTTATAATTCCCATTTCTAGATTTACTAGTTCATCGATCAAGGGTTCTCTTTGAGTCCTCATCATGGAAATAACAATTGGGTCTTTCTTAATGCATCAGTGACAGTGTTTGATCTTGCGGGTTGATAATGAATTGAAAAATTGTAGTCTTTGAGAAGTTCCAACCATATCCTTTGTCTCATGTTCAATTCCCATTGTGTGAAAGTATACTTCAAATTTTAATGGTCTATGTATATATCACATTTATCCCCATAAAGATAGTTCCTCCATATCTTCGTAGAAAAAAAGGCTGTATCCAGCTCCATATCATGCATAGGATAGTTCTACTCATGATTATTCAACTATTGAGATGAATAAGCAATGGCTTTGTCATTTTGCATGAGGATGCACCCAAGCCCTTTCATAGATGCATCTCTAAGAAAATGAATTCTTCTTCACTTGAGGAAAGATTTAACTCGGGTGTAGTAACCAATCTCTTTTTCAGCTCTTGGAAACTTTCCTCACACTCCTTTTTCGAGATGAACATGACCCCTTTTTGAGTTTACTTGGTTAATGGATTAGAAAGTCATGAAATTTTTATCAAAAACCTCCTATAATATCCCGCTAATCCATGGAAACTACAATTCTCAGTTATTGTTGTAGGCTGAGGCCACTCCTCTACAACTTTTTTCTTTGCAGGGTCAAATTTGACTCCTTCATTGGTTACAATGTTCCCCAAGAAAGAAACTTTTTGTAACTAGATTTCACATTTACTGAACATTCCAAAAAGCCTCTCCTTCCATAGTGTTTTTGAAATAACCATTATACGATCCTCATACTCCTCGTGACTTTTGGAATATATCAAAATATCATCAATAAAAACTACCACAAATTTATCAATGTAGTTATTAAAGACTCTATTCATAAAATCCATAAAAATATTAGGTTCATTTTTTAGTCCAAAGGTCATAACAACAAACTCATAACGCCCATATCTTGATCGAAATCTAGTTTTCAAAATATCTTCTTTCTTCCCCTCAATTGATGATAACCCTATCTAAGATCAATCTTAGAGAATAATTGATCCCCACAAATTTGGTCAAATAAGTCATCAATTCTTGAAAGAGAGTATTTTTTTCTTCACTATGATCCCATTCAGTTCTCCATAATCAATGCATATCTGAATCGATCCATCCTTCTTCACAAAGAGAATGGGTGGTCACCATGGAGACACACTCGGTCAGATAAAACCCTTTTCAAAAAGAGCTTGGAGTAGTTTCTTTAACTCCTCCAGCTCTACATTTTCCATCCTATATGGGGTCTTTGATATCGGATGGGATCCAAGTATGAGTTCAATGGATAAATCTACCTCTCTTTCTTGGGGAGGTCTGAGTAACTCTTCAGGAAATACATCAACATATTCCTAGATGATGGGGACATTTTCTATCATCAAAATCTGATTTTCTTCTTCTTCATCATCAATGAACTCTATAAATAAGGATATTGGAGGTTCTTCTAGACAAAGATAAGGTTGAGATATCTCTCCTTGGAAGATAACAATATGTTTTCCATTCAAGACTATGGATATTTCCTTGCTTCTGCATTTGATCTTAGCATTGTACTTTGAGAGCCAGTCCATTCCTAGTATAAAGTTAAATTCCAGCATGGGAATGACTACTAGATTTGTGATAAGATTCTTCTCACTAAAGTAAATACTGTATTTTATAAACACCGATGATTCTTGGATAATCCCATCAGGAGTCTTGACTGATAACTCTACTTTTAGAAAATTAGGGGTTGATTATAAATTCTTTGCAAACATGGAAGAGATAAAGGAATGCATAATACTATAATAAAAAAAAGTACTTTATATCTTTGAGAGAACAACAAGAGTACCTACCAACACATCATTTGGCACTTCAAATTAGACTGTAGTGATTAAAAAATTATGACCTTGTTCCCTTGGCCATTGCTAAGGCTGATGGTGATTCTCCTCCACTGCCCTTGGATTTGGACAAGGATTGGGAAACTACCCAAGTTTTCCATACTTATAACATTGGACATCAGGTAGGGCCTACACCATATTCCTTTTTTCATTAGTGTTGGTAAGTTGTGGATTCACCTCACTATGACAATTCCGCACAATATAGCCATCTCTACCACAATTGTAGCACTTTCCACTTCTGAGCAGGTAGTTCCCATAATGCATATTCCCACATTTATTACACATGGGATGTTGTATTGGCTTTCCTCCTCTTCCCAGATTGAAGATCCTCCCTAATCTTTCCACCATAGATATTTTCTTGTCATTTGTAACGACCTGAATCCCGATCCAGAAAACTAGTGCCCCATGCCAGGTTTGCCACATGACCTCAAGCGCATTTCCCCAAATTCCAGAGGCTGCTGACTAGTAGTGAGGGCCTGGGTGAGTCTGTGGGGAAACTATGCCCTCATTTGATAAGGTATATAGCGGAAGAATAAACATAAACAATAGTGGAAGGAGTAAACAGCATACAACAACTGAACTAAATGTCAAAGGAATGCCTGATATAATAATGATGCAGAATGGTACATGTGTCTATGGAAAGTAGTAAACAAATCAACGTGCAAAAATACAACTAAATCCAAGTACTAAATGTAAACAGCAACTCCAGCAACATCGCGAGCCAATGCCTGGTCCCATGCTCTACAACTCCATCCAGCAATCAAGTACCTCAGGTAGAAGGAACACAATCCCTATCTACACCTGCAACCATATAATCTATTTGGGCCAAAAATCAGGACCCAAACAGGGTGTGAGACTAATCCCAGTAGGCAATCACCATACGATCTGTGCCCTATTATCAGTGAGTAATATAAAAAAATTAAAGGGAAATAAGTACAGTAATGGACTAACAGTATACCAGTAAATAATCCTACCAATTACCATTCACATTAATTTAATTAAACAGCCAGGGAGAACTAGTAAAGCCTTATATTCCAAGGTAAAGCAAGTAACATGGTAGGTATCTCAAAAGACCACCTAAACACAAGCAGTACAAAACCCAAGCTTGTTCTTTAGATTGGTGGACTCGTCACAACCTTCCATCAAAATTCACATTGACTCTCTAGGTGGCTCAAACTAGAAAAACCATATGTTCTAGTAATCAAACAAGCCATAGACACTCTGGGAAGCTCTCACGTCAATTCCCCTATGGTCATGCAATGATAGCTACAGACTCTCTGAGGAAGCACTTACATCTAATTCCTCTCATGGTATCTATGAGTGTGTAAACTATGAACACTCTTGGGAAGCACAAAGTCCTATTCTCGTAGGTCCTACGTATGAAACTAAAACCATCAGACCCTCTAGGGAAGCACTTAATCATCTATTCCCTCTTTGATCTCCGACACCAGGTTCTCAGAACCCTGAGCTGTCTAGTTGTGCATAATCAACTATCAGTAGCCCTAAGTAAGTTCAAAAACTACTTGGATAATATATACCATGCATCAAAATAATTTAAATAGCAGGAAACACATGAAAACAGTTATAACAAGTAAACTAGCAATTGCAATAAAGTTTGCCTCATAAGAAAATGGTTCTGAACGGTGATAAATATCCAAACAGGGAGAAAACACCCATGGGGTGATCCTAAAACATGAAACCAAGCATAAATTAGCAACAATTAATCATAATCTAACAATAAATCTTGGTTAAACAAACAATAGGATCAAAATCCTAAACCCGGGTTACCCGATACATGGGTATCCTTCACTTTTGCAACCCAAACTCAAGAACTTCAATGTATGGAAACAAACCACCTACCTAGATCCTCTAAGATCGATATACTTGATCCTTGGCCCATGAATCGGCCTAGAACAGAGTAGATATGCAAAAACTTCTAAAACGTTTAACCTCATATAACTAACATGAGAGGAAGAATTAGGAAACGAGGCCAAAGAAGAACCAAGAACTCACCGCTATGATTCTTCTACAATCGATGGAGTTTTATTTGGACAATCGGTGACAGATCGGTGGCTTGGAGAAGAATCGTCCTCCGTAGATGCTCTGGACAGAATTAGGCGGATAAGAAGACATTTATGAGCATTAGGTGCGACCCCGGTCTGATTAATGAAATAAATAGAAAGTACATGGTGTGTACTTTGTTTTTTTTGTACTCCTATTTAAGCGGCCACCGCATCATCCCTACACACCGTGTGTGTCGCCCGGACACGGCCAACAAATGGCTTTGAGCGGCAGAGGAGTACACGCCGTGTACTCTGAAAATTTCCAGATTCTCTATTTTTACTTAAAAAGCCCATAAAAGAAATTCGTACCTGAAACTGAAGATCTGGGTTCTTACAAAATACCCCCTTAAAGAAATTCTTCCATGAATTTTCATAAAAAGGCGTAAAAGAAGAAACCTTGAACAAATCTTTCCACAGTGGTCACATATCAGCCTCCCTCTCCCAAGTCTCATCTTATATACAGCTGTGCTGCCATAGCACATGTGCCAGAGGAACAGACCAGCCACGGAGTACCTTTTCACTACGATCAACAATCCTGATTGGATACTCCTTGAAAGATGCATCCTACAGCAGCTCAACCTCCTCGGGTTGAAAAAACATGAGACAGGTCTGGGAAATCCCGTCGAAGTAGAGAAACATGAAAGATGTCGTGCATAGCCTGATACCTCTGAGGTAACTTCAACCTGTAAGCAACCAGCCCTACTTTCTCCAGAATCTCAAATAGACCGATGTATCTCAGTGAGAGTTTCCCCTATCTTCTAATCCTCTTATGTCCCAACCTTGGGGTAACATGAAGGAAAACCTGGTCTCCAACCTTGAACTCCAAAGGTCGTCTCTGCTGATCAGCATAAGACTTCTGTCGAGACTGTGCAGTACCCATTCTCTTCCGAATCAACTCTATCTGCTCTGAGGTCTCCTGAACAAGATGAGGTCCCAGAAAAACTATCTCTACTACCTCCAGCCTGCATAAAGGTGATCGGCATGGCCTACCGTACAAAGCCTCGTAAGGTGCCATCTGAATAGTCGCCTAAAAACTATTGTTGTAGGCGAACTTCACCAGAGGGATATGCTTCTCCCAAGTACCACCAAAGTCTAGAATGCAAGATCAGAGAATATCCTCAAGCATCTAGATTGTACGCTCAGACTGGCCATCAGTCTGAGGATGGTATGATGTACTCAAAAGTACGTGTGTACCCAAATCCCTTTGTAGCCCCTGCCATAAGTGAAAAGTAAAACGAGCATCTTTGTCTGAAACAATGGAGTGTGGAACTCCATGCAGACGAACAATCTCTCGGATGTAAAACTGTCCCAACTCATCAACACTGAAGGTCTCCTTGATCGTCAAGAAGTGTGCAACCTTCATGAGCTTGTCCACTACAACCCAAAATGAACCATTCTATCGAGGTGATCTCGATAACCCTATCACAAAGTCCATCGCGACGTCATTCCATTTCCACTCAGGGATGGGTAGTTGTTATAAAAGCCCTGCTGGTCACTAATGCTCTGCCTTCACCTGCTGACAGGTGGAACACTGCATAACAAAACCAGCCACAACCTTCTTCATACCTGGCCACCAATACTGACGGTGTAAGTCTCGGTACATCTTGGTGACACCAGGATGAACTTCCCAAGATGAAGCATAAAACTACCACATCATATCCCCATGTATGTACATTAAAACCCAAACACTTCCATGAAAATGTAGCACCTCATCACCTCATTATCACCCATTATCCACATCGGAGTAGGGTCTCCATCTAACACCTCCCCCCCCCCGTAGGACTAGGCCTTCTGGGTCTGGTAGCTGCCTCATTCAAACTCGATCTAAAAGAGTAGAGGTAACAGCTATAGAGGAAAGAACTGTCTGTCCCTATTTATCATGCACCTCCAAATACATCTCAGATAACAGAGCCATAAGCTGCCACTTGTTGCTGGCCTCATGAACTGCCTGCAATTGAGTCCTCTTGCTCAGTGTGTCAGCTACAACATTGCCTTTCCCAGGTGTATAAGCAACATCGAAGTCGAAAGACTGTAGATACTTGACCCCCCGTCCATTGTCTCATAGTTTAGTCATGTTTCGTGAATATATACCTGAGGCTCTTGTGGTCAGTATGTACCACAAAATTCTCTCCCATGAGACAATGCCTCTAACAACGCAAAGCATGAACAACCGCAGCCAAATCCAGGTCATGCGTAGGATAGTTCTTCTCATGGGGCCTCAAATGCTGATATACGTAGGCAAAAACATGATCCTCCTACATAAGAACTTCTCCAAGCCTGATGCCTGATGCATCTCAAAAAACTACATAACTCTTGCCCGGATCTGGCGGAACTAGAATCGGTGCTGAGGTCAATCTCCCCTTCATCTCATGGATGGCTGAATCACAAGCTTCTAACCAAACGTACTTCACACCTTTCATATTCAAGACCATCAAAGGCGCGTCTAAGCATGAGAAGTCCTATATAAACTGCATGTAATAAACATCTAGTCCCAAGAAACTCCTTACCTCGAAGACATTCTTCGGCTTCTCCCAGGTAACTACTGCTCTCACCTTCTTTGGGTCTACAGATACTCCTGTATCTGAAATGACATGACCCAACAAGTGAATCTCTTCCATCCAGAAGTGGAACTTTGAGAGCATAGCATATAACTGATGCTCTCTCAATGTACTAAATACGATCTCAAGATGGGTAGCATGGTCGTGTCGAGTGTGATAGTACACCAAGATATCGTCCACAAAGACAATGACGAAAGAGTCCAAGTAAGGATGGAAAACTCTTTTCATAAGAACCATGAAAACTACCACCACATTCGTGAGACCGAATGACATAACCGGATAATCGTACCGACCATACCTGCTTCGGAAAGATGTGAGAGGTATATCAGATGATATGAACCATAACTGATGATAGCCGGATCTCAAGTCGATCTTTGAGAATACCCTGGCTCCTCGAATTTGATCAAAAAGATCATCAATTCTCAGCAATGGATATCAGTTCTTGGACATCAATAGGTTCAGCTTTTGATAGTCCACACAAAGCTGTAAGGTACCATCCGCCTTCTTCGCAAAAAACATAGGCTAACAGCAAGGGGAAGTACTGGGTTGGATAAAATCCTTCACCTGAAAATCCTCAAACTTCTTCTTGAGAACTTGCAACTCAGGCATATCCATCTTATAAGGAGGTATGGATACCTGTGCTTCTCCTGGCACAAGATCAATAGATAATTCTACCTCACGCTCTGGAGGCAACACTGAAAAGTATTCTGGAAAGACATCTGGAAAACGGAAAACCACTGGAGGGAAGTCAATCTAAGAAGTCCCCTGATCATCCAGATATAAACTAGCAATCTGGTCTATAACACTTCCCAACCAATGATGCTCTGGTCTAGCCCTGCTTTTCTGGACATCCCATTCGCCCTTGTGAAGAAAATACCCACCCTCTGGTGATGTGAAACTCACCCTGTGTCGATAACAATCGACAAAGGCCTGGAAATGAAGTATCCAGTCCCTTCCAAGAATGACATCATAACCCTTCATCTCAAAGACATAAAGATCCCATAAGAAGTGGCACCCACCAACCTCAAGGGGGCACTCCATACACTGACGCACACTAGTAGTTATATGTCCCAAACGAGTGTCTAGTTCCAATATATCCTCAGAGGTAAAGACAATAAGTCTAAGGCTCTCCACAGGGTGCACAGAAATAAAGCTATGAGAAGCTCCGGTATAAAAAATTCTAGAAGATAAAACTGAGGCTACTAAGATCGTACCTCTAACTATGGAAGGTCCAGGATCTTTCTCCCGATGAATCTGCTCTACCACAAATAAATGGCCAGTACCGTGGCCCTGTGTAGCAGCCTGATATCCCTGAGCAGATCCTCCCTGAGCCTGAACACCGCATCTGTGACCTCTACCCTGGCTTGAACATCCTGAAGAACACCATCCCCCAGTCAGCTGTGGAACTACTAATCCTGCTCCTATATGAGGATTAGAAACCGATCCTCCTTCACTAGTTTCTGGAAGAAGAACCCTGCAAAAATGCTGCAGATGACCAATCTTGTCACAAGCCCGGCACTCCACTGGATCTCTCGGGCACTAAGGATTCCTATGCCCACTATTCCCACACTGATAGCACACTACCTGGTTTCCATAAGGAAGATCCAGTCTTCCAGAAGAATTTCCTCGCTTCCTCGAGTCACCTAGAGTAGACTCTCAGTGGCGCTTCCTGTTGTGAGTATGCAATGAATCAGTCTTGGATGATGAACCGCCCTGGTCAACAGCTCCATTCTCCCTCAAATTCCATTCGGTGATCATCTCCTGGTTGACTATTAGGGTAAAAGAAGTCAACTGGAAGATGTTCACCTGTGATCTGATCTCTGGTTTGAGGCCTTCCTCAAACTTCCTTGCCAAAAACAGCTCGTCATTTCCCAGAACGAGAGTGAAACGCTGTAACTTAGTGAAACGGGAGGAATATTCCATAACCGAGAGAGTACACTACTGCAGGATCATGAACCCTCTGGCTCTATCGGCCCTTAGTGTCATAGGATAGAAGTAATCATAGAATGTATGCTGGATCTCATCCCAATCCATATTCCATTGGCGCCCTGCCTGCGAAACTACATCCCACAATCTCTTGGCATAATCTTGCAACATGTAAGTTGCGAGCTTTACCCTTCTGTCCAGGGGTGTCTCCAGATGCTCGAAGATGAAAATCATGGTTTCTACCCATGACTCTGCAGCCTGAGGTCCTCCATCCCCAGTAAAAGTGGGAGGATGCTGTTGCTGAAAACCCCGTGTTAGCTCTACCCTAGATGGGGCAGGATGCTGAGCTCCCTAGAAGGTCAGCATGAATCTCATGATACCCTCTCGGAACTGAGAGTTGGCACCAATGTATGGAATCACTGCAGGTTCCATGTCCGGAACGATCGGCGGAACTACTGGTAGTCCCTGGTCTGTCGTATCAGGCGTACGGTCACAACCTGGTTCCTGACGTGCAACGGGAGGACGTCTTTGTGACATAGCCCTAAAAGGTCAAAAACGCACCTCAAATTTATGATTAACAAGGACAGAAAACACAAGGGGGTACAAAACGGGAATAAGAGAGAGAAACACTTTTGTTTTGAAAAACACAACTACATGGCGTGTATTTAACCTACACGGCGTGTTCTCTATGCCTTCCACATGGGTGTGTAACTCTGCCTCCACTAGTCTTGTAACATCCTAGCTACACGTCGTGTTGTCACAACACACGACATTTACTTGAACTCCACTCCCCTGCCTAAGTCTCTTTACATGTCTAACCCACATGGTCCTCCTAATCCTAAACTACACGTCGTGTTCACTAAGAACACGACGTGTACTAGACAGGTTCGGTGACCTGTGTAGCAGGTTACACAGCCGGCTACATGGATGACCCCTACACAGCGTGTTCCAAACAAACACGACATGTATAAGAAAAGATAACATTGACCCGTGTTGTTCGTGACACGGCCGGGTACCTAGAAGAAAACTACACAGCGTGTTCGTATAAAACACAGTGTGTACTACACGGGCTTCCCCGACCCAAGTTGTTAGTGACATGGCTAGGTACATGGTTGACTACTACATGATGTATTCTTATAAAACATGGCATGTACTAGACAAGCTTCTCCAACCCGTGTTGTTAGTGACACGACCGGGTACACGGTTGACTACTACACGGCGTGTACTTATCGTACACGGTGTGTCCCCGAACACTTTATACAACCCCGTGTCTCTGTTCACAAAGTCGGTAACATGGTTTAAAAACTACACGGCGTGTATTAATAAAGTATGCACTGTGTATTCTGGGGTTTTCCGAGCAGTACCTCAGAAACTGCACCGAACACCAGAAACACTAAAAAAATCTATGTGCCAAATTTCGATCCATGGGGGCCCATACTCCCCGTGAATCAAAGATTGGAATCATAAAAATGCATACAACAATTAAACAACATAACAATCCAATGATCCTCCAAATTCTGATCCTCGAGGGCCCATAACACCTCTAAGACCAGAGCTTGGCATCCATGCTAAATAGGCTGTAAAATAAACAATACTCTATCAACAAAAAAAGTAAGTCTATCACAGAAACTATCACAATAGCATGCATAATTTGTCATGGAATCTATCAAAACAGCATGAAATTATAATTCTTCCTAGATGGAATGGTAAAATGAATGACATGTTATTTCCTACCTAGTGCCTATATGATGCATGAGATGGCACACCCTCATCTCATCAAGTTACAACAAAATAGAACCAAAACCATATAACTATAACAGCACAAAACATGTGCATCACCCAACGACAAAATATAATAAAATGTAACACTTGAAAGAAATGAAAATGAAAATTACGATGTAATATAGATTTTACCTGTAAACGGGTTAATTACTCCCTGGCACAGTTAAGTACTAACTACCCATTTCTTCCTAACCCTGTATATTATTGCAAAATAGTAAGGCAATAAAAAAGAAAGAAAACCTCCAGTAATACCACTTTGTAACGACCTGAATCCGAAGCCACAAAACTGGTACCCCGTACCCGGTTCGCCACATGACCTCAAGCGCGTTTCCCCAAATTCCAGAGGCTACCAACTAGCAGTGAGGGCCTTGGTGAGTCTGTGGGGAAACTATGACCTCATTTGGTACGGTATACAGTGGAAGAATAAACATAAACAATAGAGTAAGTAGTAAAGAACATACAACAACTGAAAAAAATTCGAAGCAATTCCTGATATAATAATGATACAGAATGGTACATGTGTCTATGGAAAGAAGTAAAAAAATCAACATGTTGAAATACAACTGAAACGAAGTACTAAACATAAACAACAACTCCAGCTGGATCGTGAGCCAAAGCCCGGTCCCATGCTCTCCAGCTCAAACCAGCAATCAAGTACCTGAGGTAGAAGGACCACAATCCCTATCTACACCTGCAACCATATAATCTGTTTGGGCCGAAAAGCATGACCCAAACAGGGTGTGAGACTAATCCCAATAGGAAATCACCACAAGATTTTTACCCTACTGTCAGTGAGTAATATAGAAAAAGTAAAGGAAAATAAGTACAGTAATGGACTAGCAGTATACCAGTAAATAATCCTACCAATTACCATTCACATTCATTTAATTAAAAAAACTAGGGAGAACTAGCAAAACCTTATATTCCAAGGTAAATCAAGTAACACGACAGGTATCTCAAAAGACTACCTAAACACAAGCAGTACAAAACCCAAGATTGTTCTTTGGCTTGGTGGACTCGTCACAACCAAACGTCAAAATTCACACTAACTCTCTGGGTGGCTCAAACCCACAAACCCCTATGGTCCAGTAATAAAACAAGGCACAAACACTCTGGGAATCTCTCACGTCAATTCCCCTATGGTCTAGCAACGATAGCTACAGACTCTCTAAGGAAGCACTTACGTCTAATTCCTCATGTGGTCTAGATGCGCGTGTAAGCTAAGAACACTCTTGGGAAGCACAAAGTCATATTCCCATAGGTCCTGCATACGAAACTAAAACCATCAGACCCTCTAGGGAAGCACTTAATCATCTATTCCCTCTTTGATCTCCCGCACCAGGATCTCACAGCCCTGAGCAGTCCAGTCGTGCGTAATCGACTATCAGCATCCCTAAGTAAGTTCAAAAACTACTTGGATAATAGCTACCATGCATCAAAAGCATTTAAATAGTAGGAAACACATGCAAACATTTATAACAAGTAAACTATCAATTGCAATAAAGTTTGCCTCACAAGAAAACAGTTTCGAACGACGATAAACTGCCAAACAGGGAGAAAACACCCATGTGGTGATCCTAAAACATGAAAAAAAGCATACATTAGAAAAAATTAATCATAAGCTAACAAGAAATCTAGGAAAAATAAACAATAGGATCAAAATCCTAAACACGGGTTACCCAAAATATGGGTATCCGACACTTTTACTACCAAAACTCAAGAACTTCAACGTAGGGCAACAAACCACCTACCTCGATCCTTGAATATCGATATACTTGAACCTCGGCCCGTTAATCAGCCTAGAATAGAGTATATCTGCAAAAATGTCTAAAATATTCAACCTCAGATAACTCACTCGAGAGAAAGAATTAGGAAACGAAGCCAAGGAAGAACCAAGAACTCAATGCTACGATTCTTCTGCAATCAATGGAGTTTGATTCAGACAACTACTGACAGATCGGTGGCTCGGAAAAGAATCAGCCTCCTCGGATGCTCTGGATGGAATTAGGACGAGAAGAATACGTTTATGAGAATTAGGTGTTACCCCGGTCTGATTAATGAAATAAAAAGAAAGTACACGACATGTACATTTAGAGTACACGATGTGTACTTGGTTTCTCTATACTCCACTTTAAGCAGTAGCCACATCATCCCTACACACCGTGTGTGTGGCCCATGCACGGCCAACACACAGCTTCAAGCGGCAGAGGAGTACAAGGCGTGTACTCATAAAGTACACGGTGTGTACTCTGAAAATGTCCAAATTCTCCATTTTTACTTAAAAATCTCATAAAAGAGATCCATACCTCAAACTAAAGATCCGGGTTCTTACATCATTGGATTTACGAGAACATTTTTTCTCACCAAGCTTTAATTCGGCTTTCATCACACTTCGCAAGATCTCATTATAGCTATCATAATATCGGTTTCCTAGATTATTTAGCAGATGAGGTCTCATTCCACTGAAGAATCTATCAACCTTTCCATTTGGATCCATGAAAAATCTAGAGGTGTAACATGAATTCCTTGTGAAGTTCATCTCATAGCTTCTCACAAATTCATTCTCATTCTGCTTTAGCTCAAGAAACTCCTTCTCCATTCTTGTTCTCAACGATCTATGGAAATACACATGGAAAAATATCCCTCTAAACTCTTCCCACTCCATAGCCTCGACTTCCACTCTTGGCATTGTGTTTCTAATCAGTTCCCACCACTGATCAGCTTCTCCATCTAAGCGATAAATACCCAAGGTAACCTTATCTTGTTCATAACAATGGAGCACAAAAAAAATCTTCTAGATAGAGCTGATCCACTATTCAACAATCAATGGGTCAGTAGATCCACTGAAGGTTGGAGGTCATTGAAGCATAAAGGATTCAACAGAAATTTATTCCCTTCTTAGTGAAATCAGTTTCTCATCTTGATTCAAGTAATTTCCCATAACTTGAGTCATTTGGTTCATCATTCGCATAAAATTTCCTTTTTTGTCTTCCATCGAAGGTCTATCAGCACATGGTCCATTGTGGTCACCATTTTCACGGTTCCTCCTATTTCCCCCCATTTTATAAAATAATAAAACCTTATTGAGAAGATTATTTAATTTATGAATCTTTTAAATATACAGGATTTTATGTCATAAAACTTCGTACTTTAAACAATTACATATCTCTATAAATTCTTCATAATGATTCATAATAACTTATGATTAACCAAACATATCCCCTAAGAGTTTCATAACCAAGAGTGTAGTATAGACCTTTGTCGTGTACCAAGATACCCTGGGTCAAGCCCAAAACTCCTTGTCAGAGTTTTCACTCCTAGGTACATCTGTGCCAGAGCCGCCTCTACCTTCTCATATCTAGACAGGGATGTATTTTCTTAATAAACCACTTAATCAATACTCTCCAAAATTTCAGGAATTATTTCTATATTTAAACTTTTCTATAGGGGTTTTACTAATTTTCTTATAGCCTAATTTCCTTAAATAACTAAACTTTTATTTGATACAAACTATGGCATCCCGCCTTTTTAATATAACTTTTCATTACATTTTACAAACAAAGGACCTTTAAAGTCTAGTGTCTTGGAAATTAGGAACAAAATACATGAAAACATAAAACAACCTTTTAAATACCCTAGAAAATCCTCTTTAAATTTTCATCCTAAGTAAAACAACTACATCTCATAATCTAGAGACATACATCAAAGGAGAGGGTGAGTATAAAGCCCAGTAAAGAAAGAAAGGGAATCAGTTTACTTGTGATATCAATAAGAACATGATGAAAAACATAAAGACATTAGCAATAGAAGTAGAGGAATTTCATAATTAAAATAACATGAACCATATTATGAATATGTGGCTACAACATTTAATCTAGAAAATCATGAACATATCACCAAGGTGCATCCCCAAGGTGTCCTAAAAATTACTGAAGTTATTCACCAAGTTATCGTGAAACTTTTCATATTTAGATATTAAATTCGTTACCAAATGTGTTGGATCACTATCAGGGCATACCCTTAATATGTATTTATTTTCATGTGATCCACATAGATCATAATCAATCATTTCATGAAAAATCCGAGGAGAATAAAAGAAATGTGCTTCATTTCAAAATCGTGACGTTTTAAAAGTGCTTAAAATAAGATCAGTATGTTATTGATAACCCATGGAAAGGGAGTGAGGGTTATATGTATGTCAATTACATAATCAAATAGATCAATTTTTTGTATTTATGAATACCCCTATAAATGAAAATAGATTCGGTTATTCACATAAAAAATACGAGATAATTTCTTGAGAAAAAGAGAGAGATTTTTAGATGAAAATTCTACAGCATAATGACTATATATATGGCTTTAGAAGACATTAAAAAGAGAGGGGAAAAGAGTCACCCACTCATAAGTAACTCATAAAACTATATGAGTACATAATAAATATAAATAAGATCATTTTATTGATATTTTAAGTAAATACCATAGGAAAATGAAACTTAAAGGAAAAGAGAAGATGTGATTTCTTTTATGAAAATTCTCCAACCTAACGGCGTCACATAAAAATTCTGAAAATCAGTTGATGAGAGAAAAAAGGGTCTATCATCATTTGTAAATTAAATGGAAAGTAATAATAATATATAATAACATACTCCAACATAAGAAGATGGAAATTTGAAGACATAACTTAAAGGAAATCATGACTATAAGAGAAGGGTGGACAATTCCCTTACCTTGAAGAGTATCTTCGAAAGCTTAATGGTTGGGACCTTGGGGGGTTTGAGGGAACATTGGGAAGACTCCTTTCAAGGTAAAAATACTAGAACATAGTTGAGGAGGATTTTTGAGTGAAATTAATGAGGGTATGGCTTGGTTTTTATATGAAAAGTGAGGGAATATTTAATTAATTTCCAAGGGACACCTCATCTATGGTATTGGAAAAACCATGGGCTTTCCCATGGTATTTTCCCATGATATTGGCCACATGGGACACCTCATAAAATATATTACTATTAAAAAGTCTACTAGAATGATTAAATAATTATTATATTATTATTACATCATTATTGATGTCATTAAACACCCGAAACTCAAAACTGTATTTTCACTATTCACCGAAAAACAAAACATTTTATAAAAATATCATAAATTCACCCTAACCTAATACTGATGATATGAATTCAAAAATTAACTCAATTTTAGGAAAATAATTTTCTAAAAAAATTAATTTAATTTTTAAATAAAATCATTATTTACTAAAAAAAACAACTCTAAAACAATAACTTATTTTGTAATACCTTGAAAAAGTAATCAAGGTCCCATGAAATTATCATATAACCATAAGAAAATAAAGTAGAAATTTATGATTATATTTTATGAAAATAAATTTCCATTTTAAATTATTGAATTAATTATATAATTGTAAATAAAGAATTTAT
Organism: Viscum album; assembly: GCA_963277665.1. NCBI lineage: Eukaryota > Viridiplantae > Streptophyta > Magnoliopsida > Santalales > Viscaceae > Viscum > Viscum album. The sequence continues at coordinate 1,327,375,467 of OY728165.1, read as the reverse complement.
GACATAAAAAGATAAAAAAACTTATACTATGATTGTTTTTTCTCTTTTAAGATGTCTACATTGAATTTATACATTCATGTGTGAAGTTTCTATTTTTTTGGCTGATTTACTATTCATTACTATTCATAAGGGTATGCTACTATCAATACTTTACTTTTTACTAAAAATCAAGTTGATCTTGTTAGACTCTAAATTTCTTACTGATCACAACTGTAAAAGACCATTTTTTGAAAATCATTTTACATTATTGATTGTTTAAAGTTTACATGAATATTTTAAAATACCCTTTTTACACAATTTATCAATATTATTATTCCTATATTTATCCAAACATTTGAAAATCACAAACTTTACCATAATAAGAAATAATAATTTCATTTATACTAAGGTATTATAAAAAGTATCTAAGGCCTAGTTACGTAGACCCTTATAACACTTGCATAATACCTAAGAGTAAGGTGTTCTATGGTGATATAATCTTGGGGCAGATCAAACAACATTGCCCGAGTGCTGATTATTATCAGCTTAACCTTCTCCCTAAGGCAATTCTGTTCAAGCTCCACATGTTGTAGCTCAGATTGGGCTTGGTCTAGAGCAAAGCCCACAGAAGCTACCTCCTTCCTAAGCTCTGACAAAAGGGATTTGTATGGCCTGGGTCTACTAGATGAAGCCATTGACTCTTCTTTCTATATTAATTAACCAATATCACATGTATTTTTAAACAATAATTGTGACATTAGGATTTTAGTTTCCAATTTGCATATTGACCAACTGTCATATAACAGTCGAAACTGAACGATATCCCTTAATTAATTAAAGGAAGTTTTGTAGAGTATAAAATAAAATAACACATAAATTTAAGAAAGAAATATTATTCCAAATTTTTGGTAATTACAAATATCCCACTATGTAATGCAGAACATGATCATTTTTCAATCTATGAACACCAAAAAAGTATCTCTATTTAGATAATGTCTCAAATGTAGTCAATCATTAACTATATAATTTATCTCAAGGGAGTGTGTCTAGTAATTCCACTCATGAGGCCTTAACTGAAGAGGCCCATACGTGACAACTCACTTGTCTTACATCAAAACATCTCCCACCCAAATACATGATGTTTCATAGTATACATTATAACTCTTACATGGTTCTGGGAGAATTAGTATTGGTTCTAAGGGTAATCTACCCTTCAACTCCTGAATGTATTATTCACAAGTTTCTAACAATAAAAATTTCACACCATTCTTTGTCAAGCCTATAAGAGGAACTCCAAGATGTGAGAAATCCTGGATGAATCATCTATAATACTTGGCTAGACATATGAAATTCCAAATTTCAATGATATTATTTTTATTCTACCAAGGAATCATAACTCTAACCTTCTCTGTGTCTACAAAGACTCTTCACTCTGGGATAATGGGGCCCAAGAAGTGGACATTATTGATCCAAAAGTGACATTTACTAAGATTAACATAAAGCTAGTGATCTCTGAAGTGTACTCAGAAGGATGTTAGGATGGATGGCATGGTAATTTTGATAATTATAATACACTAAGAAGTCATCAACAAATACTACCATGAATGAATCTATATTTGGGTGGAAGACCCAATTTTTTGGAGCCATAAAATGTTTTGGAAATTTCATGAAATAGAATGACATGACCAGGTACTCGTATAGATCATACAATCTCTTGAACGTTGTTATAGGAATGTATGAGGACCGGACACGCACCTGATGATATAATGACCTGAAATTTATCTCTGAAATCACCTTCCCTCCTCGAAGCTGATAAAATAGGCTATGTGTTCTAGGAAATGGATATATATTCTTTACTGTGAGCTAGTTTAAATGATGGTAATCAATGAAAATCCTGAGGGTACCATCCTATTTTATAGAAAAATGGATTGGAAAACCCCAAGGAGAAGTGTTGGGGAATATAAATCCATTTTTCACCATCTCCTCCAACTACATCTTGAGATCCATAAATTCTGTATGTTCCATCCTATAATGAGTAATGGTCAGTGGCGCTGCTCCTAGTACTAGCTCAATAGTGAACTCTACCACACACACTAGAGGTATAACAAAGATTTTTTCAGGAAATAAATCCCTAAAATGATCCACTACAAGAAGAAAAACATCAGGTCATAACCTCTAGTTATCAAAAAAACGTGAGATCTGAGTCGTCACACCACTTTTCCTCTACTACTCATGTCCCGATTGAGTATCTTTTACATCCCATTCTCTCTTATGCACATTTCTACTACCCTCTAATAATATATACCACACCCTCAGATAATATAAATATATATGTACTTGTTAGGGAAATAACTATTCCATCCTGATGATTAAATAAAATCCATTCATGTCAAGGATTCAAATATTCCATATGAAGAGGTATCTGTGTGTCTCAATGGTAGAATCCATACAACAGAGAAATTCCTCTGATCAAATACCTAATGGGGTATTAAGAATCATAACACCATTGTAGTGTTCAATTTTGAGTCCAAGACACTCTACGATTACCTTATATATAAAAGAGTGAGAAGGGAATGTGTCAAATAAAGTATACACTAAAGTGGAGGCTACTAGTATAGTACCTCAAACTATAGAAGGACTATAAATTTTATCCTATGGCATAGGATGGACAGTATCTAACAGCAATATACCATGGCCCATAGTCGCTCCATAACTTCCTTGAGTATGCCTGCTTTGCTGGAATTGAGTATCATGAGTCTGACTACCTCTGCCTCGATGGTCACCTCAGTCTAAGTGGATGGTGGTATTCTAGCTGCTTATCTGGAATGATACTACTGGCCCCGATCCAGAATGTGGAGTTGGTTTATATCTCCACTCACTAGGAACTAACGGTGATATCCAATAGAATAATAAGATATGATGTATCCTTCCACAGCCTCTCCATTCGGATGGATCCCATAAACACTGAGTTTTTGTATGTCCTGACTTCTAACACATATGACATATCAATAAACTTTCTGCATGAGAATTCTGAATGCTTCTACCCTTGAGAAAAACCACATAGTGACACTTCAATCAACTATAATAACCATAGTTAGATTTCTATGATGAACTACCCTGACGTGCACCATCCTATTCCCTCAGATATTTCTCTATAATAAGGTTATGGTTGATGATTTCAGAAATAGTTTTCATCCTTAATATATTGATATGTGATCAGATACCGTATACCAACCAATCATTGAATCTCCTAGTGGTCATAAGAATATCACCCGTTAGATTCTATGTTATCCACTACAGTTCCATAAAGAGAAAAAAATACTCTATGACATAAATTAATCTTTGTTGTATGCTCAAAAATTCACCAACTCTTTCATCCCTCATATTTTGTAGAAAGAAACCATCTTATAAGATCTTAAAAAAATCTACCTAAACAATATTACAATGCTGATCTTCCTAGTTAATAACATCCCACCATCGCTTGACCCTCTTCCCAGGAGGCATCTCCATACAATCGAATATAGAAATAATATATTTGAGCCAACACTCAATAGAATGTGGTATACTATCCATTGAAAAGGATCGAGGATGCTTCTTCTAGATACCTCGAGTCAACTCTACCTTAGTCGGGGTAGATCCATCAATAACATGCATAAACGAAAACATATATAGAAATCCCTCTCGAAATTGGGTGTTGGTGCCCATATAAGAAATAAGAATTGGTTTCATGAGTGGCACTATTGTATGAGTCACTAATGGCTCCATTCCCACCACCTCTGGTACGTGGCCAACACCTCCTTCAGGGCGTACAACTGGAGGATGATAAGGCATTAAGATTCTATAATTCCAAACAAAACCTTATAAGAGATATTGACAATTGAAAAGATTTCAGGTAGAAAACTAAGATATGTACATCTCCATCCAATATAAATGATCACTCCTCAATTCCTTCTCCAAAATCCTAGTCTAGGTGGTAGAAGAGACCAATGTGGTCATAATAATGTAATAGATACCCCACTACCCACAACTAATGTCGAGTTTGTATTTAAGTCTCTGTTTCACTTGTTTAAGATGTCCATTTTCACATTAAAAGTAATATTCATTTAAAATTTGTGATTATTTTAATATTTAAATATCTTTAAATGTTTGGATTATATATATAATAATTTTCAATCATTAAGGTCCCATACTCCTCATGAAATAAAATATGGTGTCCACTTAACCAATACCATAACATGCTCTTGAACATGCGAACATCGGTTCATTTCTCAACATGTCATACCTGACTACGTATGGTGTCTACATTAACATATTCAAGAAAAAACATGTTAGGATAAAGAAGTAACATTATGTTTAAATTATGTTTTATCTGTCTTTCAAGGAAACTCATCAAATTTCTATACAATAATCAATGCACAAATAACTTGAAATAGGAAAATGCACGCTAAAAATAGATGTGACTGGGAAAATGAATGTAATATTAGTCATATTGTGCATATTATTATTCATGTAATGAATCGCCCACATTTAGTTGTTCCTAGGTGAAAGAAATATCATTTAAATCATATTTAAAAATAATAACATCACAAGAAGTTCATGCCACCCATAGGTAATGTTATATCAACCATAATAGGTGAAAACAATCATAGCAATTACCCATGCTAGGAAATTTGGGTTTCCTCAGTTCATGGGTTAGTTATATCCGGGAATATGGTCAAGTTCCATTTCCATTTACTCCATGTGTCTTGTATAATACTCAAACAAAAATAAAAATTAAAAAAAGAAACCTATGATACCACTTTGTAACGCCTGGACCTAGTGTCTACATAACTGGGGGGCCAAGATGATGGGTCACATATCCTCAAGCGTTCCTCCCCATACACTAGAGACTGCCAACTAGTAGCGACGGTGTAATAGTCGCATAGTGGGGAGACTATACCCTTATACCATAGTTCCATAGTATATAAAAACAATAATAATTCAATAGTGGATGCACAATAAAAACATAAACTAAATGATTGGACTAGTGACTCACCATATCAAAATGAATAATACACAATAGGTATAATAATTAAGCAGTGGAAGATTAAATAATTGAGATACTATATAATAATGTCCAAATACACTAGGAAGTGTCATATACATTGATGCACGGAATTCTCATCTACAAAAGAGGAATTAGGGAGAGTCATATACTTCCATTCTATACATAAAGAAAAAAATGAAGCTCCACTAACATATCAAGCATATGATCAGTCCAATTATCCTATGCTCCAAAAAATCGTAAATTATATAATGAATCTTTATCAAGGAGCTTACCCTTATCCATACATGAATATAAAGAATCTACTCAGGTACCATAGGGGGATTAAGTAGGGTTTGAGATAAAATCCTAGTAGGCCACCATCAATAGTGTCTAGAAGTAACCCAAGAATTGTATATATAAACAATAGTGTTCAGTAAAAAATGAAATAATAGACAGAACTAAATAAATAAATACCATCCTTCTCATGTTCTTAAAGGACACCTAGTGGCTCTAGCTACTTTGGATCATGACCAGAATGAGTGTTTAATCGGTACCTATATAAACGATAATATATATATATTTATTTATTTATTTATATAGTAATATAGTAATATATTTCATCCACTTATATGGACAAATTATGTAAAGGCATAAGTGGCCATAAACCTATAATAAAAAGTGTTGGAAGGACTGGTTCATAACTCATGCATCCATAATCAGTCTAAATGATCCTATAAGCTCCGAAAAAGGCTACATTCCCTACATCTCACAAAGAGTGAGACACGTCATTATTTTCACTCAAGATGTTGGGTGTTCCATCATGTCAATACTCAAAACAAGGGACATGGATTGTCATGTCAAGCATCAAAATAGATTCAATAGTGTGGGACATCATGTTCAACACCGAATGGAAGGGAGCATGAATTTTAATTCCCAACAAAACCCTTACCATCATTCCATGGCCTATGTCAAATTTGTTTCCATATTTATTATAACAGCCATGAGTCATTACCTCTCATGCATTATTTGTCAAGATAAAATAAAAACAAGGCATTACAATTCATGTTAATCATTTTATAAAACTTGCAACGATCAACCTATCCTTTCCAACATTTAGATGACATTCCATTTAAACCATTAAATTCATTGAATGAAGTTAATCCACTATGAACAAGAGATTAAATTTAAGACATGCCATTTGATATATTAAAATATGGAAATTCATTTTACAAGGCACATTGAGAAACTTAGTAGGTTCCATTTTAATTTAGGAAGCTACCAACATGGAAACTTCCATCTATAATTGAGGCCAAGAACATAAGAGGTGTCTAGGGTTTAATACACATCTACAAAAAAGGGATAAATTCACATTAAATCCTAATCTGAACACTTGAGAGGTGTTTCATGTATTAAATCAATTAATTAAAAAGGGGAAATTCAAGACGGATCACCAAAGGGTTGTTTGTGACCATGGATGGAATCCTCAAACTATTACACAATGGTCAAGGGGATTATAATTGTGTCTGTATACTAATTTAAGAAAGGGGAATAAATTTTAGGGTGACATATAGTGAAGACCAGTGTGTAGCGCAACTACGTGACTTTTATGACACAAAAACATTTGGGGAAAGAATTATATTTCCTAACTTAGGGTCGCTGACAAATCCTTATTCAATGGTGGCCTAATATTCAAAGTATATTGGGAGAAATTAAACAAATGGTCCAACACCCAAAAAATAGGAAAAATTATCTCACACCTAAATAACTCAATATATCAGAAGAGGAATGGAAAAAAGAATGAAATATGAATGGATATCTTACCAAGAGTTATCTAGTTCTTCTTATGGTGGCCTGATCAAATTCTATATCTATTAGCAATGGTGATTCCTATATTGGGATGAAAATCTATATTATAGGAGGTGGGAGTTGTTCTCACCCACTATAAATGAATAGGGGAAAAATAAAAATATTTTTAAAGTTTAACCAAGGGAAAAATATCATTTTACCCTAAAAATGATGATGCATGATTTGATCACATGGTTTGGCCAAACAGTGTGTAAACATTTCTAGCCTCACTACTTATAGAAAGACACCACATGATTAAGGGGCATGGTTTCCCTAACCATGTGGAAACACTTAAAAATACTCTATAAAAAACAACATATGACATGAATGGAAATGCACCTAGGGTTTCATGGTTTCTGAAAAACTGTGCTTCCCTCTACTTCTAAAAGGGACCCTGTATGGTTACCCCACATGGTTTCTTATAATTTTGTGGTAACCGTGCAGCCTACACTATTTTTCCATTTTCTAAAACACTGATCTCCAAAATAGCTCGGGATTCTCCTAGGACATTCATTAGACTATAATTAACATCTACCAAGTTTAATCAAAATAATATAATTGAAACAAAATGATTCATGCCTTCATGAAAAGATGGGTCATTAAATCTTCACTCTCTAAAATCCCCCCCTTCAGAGTTTATGAAACAATTATAGAGTAAATAATTATTTCATAAAGCACATAGGTTCCACTTTGTGGCCCATGAAAATGATCATTATTTCTCACTAGACCCCCCCCCCCAATCTAGGATAAAGTTAGAGTAATGGGTTCCCACATCTCCTCACAATGATAACCTATTCAGTTGGTGGTGACACAACTTTAAGGGTTCTCAAAACCTACTTGAATATAATATTTTTCATAAATCACACCTCATGATTTGGGAACCATGTGTCCCAACAAAAGTTCTAAGTCCCTTTGAAATGAAAAAGGGATCTCTCTGTTTGATCATTCAATTGATGCATAAGGGATTCTACCTACCGACCAGATACATCGTGGCCATATATGAAGGGATTTCTGATTCATGTGAGCTTGACATCACTACGGAAGAACTCAGTACATGTGTGTGTTTTGGGCCATCCCTGACATGATTTTCCCATACCTTCCTTAGGACCTGATCAATTTCACATTGATTTGTAATCCTCATAACCAGACTATTTTATTGGGTTCGTCGTCCCCAACATTATATCATTTTCTATTTACCCTTTCTCAAAGTATTATTGTGACACTCCACTATAGAACCTATTTTTGGACCACACCACATAATTTAAAACCACATGTTGTAGGACCTAAACCTCCTCATAAAAAGTTAAATTTCTATATGGTTCCAAAACCCTTCCTGGATATCTTTTCATCCATACCCAACTTTAATATATGGACAAATGATTCTTCAAGAATCTTTTAGGGCCCTCAGAAAATGATGGGGACACCCCTGTTTGACTATGTTATCAACGCATAAGGGTTTTTACCTATCAACCGAAGGCATCCCCTCCTTGATGGAATGGAATCCCAACCCTTGTGAGCCCTAGTAACATTGTTGAAGAACCCAACACCTCAAGGTTTTATGGTTCACTCCTAAAATTTCTTCCTAATCCCATATTTGTTGACTAAAATGTTTAGGTTATGACTTACATCATCCAAATTCCAAATTTCACAGTAGACTAGGATTCCCTAGTATTTCAACCTCATCCAATATTACCCCATAAATCATCCATGACCCTTGTAAAAGAGTGCAGACACCTCTGTTTGAAAATTATACAAATGCATAAGGTCTTTCACCTACCAACCAAAGGCATATCCTCCTTTTAGGAAAGGAGATCTAATCCTCATATGTCATAACAACCCCATGATGGAACTCAATATCCTTGGATGTTTTGGTTAATATTTGGAATGTATTCCCTATATTCTATATTTATCGTTCAAGTCCTAGAAGAAATACTTTAAACTGCATAGTATTTTATGTCTTTGTGAAAAGATATTAAACTGCAAAATATATCTACGTCATGACCACATTATGTTAAAATGGAGAGAATATGTCCTTTATTTGTGACATAAAACTACATGGAGAACACTACTTCATTGATGATATATTACCAACAATAGAAGGTATGGGCTAAAAGGAACTACACAATAGTAATAGAAGCTCTGAGTTAAAAGTCCCTAAACTACCAGTGATAGAATTTCAAACCTAAAACCACTTAAACTCTAGAAAAACAAGTATTAGGCATGAAAGAAAAGAAAAAGGAAGAATCATGGTAAATTAAAAAACCTATAATAGGGGAGGTTACTTTAGAAAAACCTTTCAATGTAAATTTTATGTGGCTCTATTTTTACATAGTTTTTCCACATCTTTTTACTTAATTTTTAATGATTTAATTAGTTATTTAAGCACTTACTACTAAATAACTTTACTATTTTATTTTTATAATTAATTTTTTTTAAAAAAATCAATTCTTATAATTAATTAAGTATTTTTAGTCATTAAACAATAAATTTTAATCACACTTTACTTTTCTAATATAATTAGATTTTAATTAGTTTTTTTAATTATAATCTGCTCACCATTTAATAATTTTAATTTAAATGGTCATTTAACATCTTTATTTGTGTTTTAATTAACTTAGACTATTATTTTAATATTTTATTATTTAATATAGATTTATTAGATTTAATTAACTTTGTTTATTAATATGTTTAATTATCCGGCTAATTAATTAAGTAAAGAATTTCAGTTTAAATAAAATAAATAGTTCTCTTTTAATTTTATGTATTCAAATAGTTTTTCAATTAATTAATTAAGATTTTTAAAACATTAATTAATTAATATTAAGTATGAAGATAAATTATTTATTCATTAACTTTTATTTTTCGACTAATAGCGAGATAGATATGAGCTATCGGTGACCTATTGGGTCACCGATGCTTTATTTTTTTACTCACTTCCTACCCTATAATTAATTTATATAGTAATTTTAATTTAAGTATTATATAATTTTAGTTTATTAACCATATAGTTCTTAATTTAAGTGTTATTAATTAATAATTTTTTCATTAATTTTGAAAGACTAGTGTTTAATAAAAATAATGATTTAAATTTATAGTGTTTAGCTTTCTTTTAATTAATTATTTTCAGTATTTTTATTTAGTTTACATAAGTTTTAATTTTAAGTAAAATTATTGAATTTTTAATTATTAAATGTCACGATTAGTTCTTTATCATTGTTCAAATAGTGAGCCTTTAATTTTATTTTTATTGGTCACCCTTTATATTCTTATTTTTATAGGTGACCTTTTGTCACTGGTGACCTTTTTTTTATTGCTAAAAGTGACCCCTTAATTTTCAACTATTGGTGACCTCTTTTTTTACTAACAGTGAGATTCTTTAAATCTATCAGTGACCATTCCTCATGCATCCTATCGGAAACATATTATTTATTTTTTATTGGTAATCTTCATATCTTCAACGCAAACCTCTTTTTTTATTTAGGTCTATCAGTGACCCTCACTCTCTCATTTCTCTCCAGCACTCACTAATGCACACTCTTTCCTCCCTGCACTCATTGATACCCCATTGACAACATCGGTTCCTCTTCCATCATCACCCCTACCTTGCCACCTTCATAAGACTAAACTCTACTCAACCATAATAATGACTCAAAGCAGAATTTCTCAAACCATCTCAATACCCAATCACACAAAAAGAATTTTTGGATCTCAAAGCACTGAGAAGTCTAAGGTTGTCATGCCATTTGAATAAGTGTTGCTACCAATGCGAGTAGGGAGTCCACTTCGTTTCCCCTAAAGGAGGCTAAGTCCTTTGTTGCGCACCGAGAATGAAGAAATCGAAGCTTTCAGAGATTGATCTGATGACGAGTCTGGCATTCTACGAGGAGGATATCAAGCCATTGGAGAAGAATCCGAGGCTGCACCATAGTAGACTTCGTGTCACCAAAGTTCGACGCTGCACCGTTGTTTCCCAGTCTGAAGAGGTGCATCACTACTGAGCTCAGATGAAATCCACCACAGGGAAGCCATGTCGTCATTGTTACTGGAGATCGGTCTTCTGTGGGGAGTTTATGTGGGTGTCATAGTGTGAGAAGGAAGCCACTGAAGACTGGGATCCCACTGACTTGCCTTTCTATGTGCTGCGGGATTTGGCTGAAGAAGACCCCCCTCCCCTAGGGTTGTTGTGCCCCAAATTTGGGGGAGGGTGAGAAGAAAGTTAATTTAAAAAATATACATTTAAATAAAAAATGAAAATAAAACCTAATTAAATATACAATTTAAAAAATTATAATAATAGAAATAATTAAATTTTAAATACTAATTATATGAAATATTAAATTAAATAAATTATTTGAATAAAAACTTAAATATTTAAGAACAAATGAAATAAACTAATCTAAATTAATTAATAGTAAATGTGATTAACGTTAAAAATAATAATTAAATTAGTAATTATTATTAACATTATTAATTATTTTTTAAAAAATCAACTTAACTATTTTATGTAATGTTTAGAACATAAATTTTAACAACTTATAAATTTAAATGAAGTAACTTAATTTAATTCATTAATGGACCATATGATATCTTTATTCAAAACTAAATTAAAATTAATAAATATATTATATTAATTACTCTAATTACTTAATTACATGATAATAATAATTAATAATTAATAAATTATGTTTTAGATTAAATAAATAAATTATCTTGCTAAAGATTGTTAAGTAAATTAACTATTGCGGTCTATTCTTTGACTATATAGTTTAATAGTTTTAACCTTTTTTTGATGTTCTATACCTTGTAGGTTCACACCTAGTCTTTAATAACATCCAAGGGAATACAACTAACTCAGTGGGAGTTAGTTACGAAGGAAATACTAGTGTGACGTGCCAGTTGTGAAAAAACGCATGTGTACGGTGCAATAGTGAAAGATGAACTCAAGTCTGTAAATGGTGGTGGTGACAAGAAGTAGATGAAATAAAATAAAAAAAATTGGGCAACAACATAATTTGAGAGATATTATTTCAATGAGGGCACCATTGGAGATCATAGAGCTTCTCTCTCATCATGAGCATAGGGACTCCGGAGGGCAACTCTGGAACCACTTTCTGGAGCAGGAGGAGTTCGAGAGTAGAGCATCATCTCAGGAGTTTATCTTCCATTTTTAATATAGTTTTCTACATTTATCTAGTATGTTTCAATTGTTATTATGATAATATACATGTTTTAAGGCTAAATATTTAGTTCAGGGATAATTTGATGTTCCACTAGTTATCTGTAAATGTTCTTTTTCACTTCATCAATAGATGTATTCAGTATTTATCGGCGAGATCAATACTGAATTCATTCAATTGCATTGTTCCACTAGAATTTAATTTCAAAATTTCACAATCATTTGGAGAGATTTATTATGAATACATCTTTTAAAAGATATATAAATTCTTAAGACTACATGACTTATGATGAGTTTGTCTTGTAGTCATTTTTCAAACTGTTCACAGTTGATTTATTTTGGTGTGGCAAACTACAGAATAGATTGGCTAGTATGAAATAACTCCTGGTGAGGGAGGTAATTAATATTTTTATGGTGGAAATCTATGAAATCTTTTTAGTGAATTGAATTTATTTTAGAACCAGTATAATAGAGATTTTTCCCCGAGCATTTAAATAGATTTTTTTATTATCAGTGTACTATATCCTTGTTTCACTATGTTTTCAACTATCTCTAGCTTTGATTTAGTTTAGATACATTGTTTTGAAATATTCTATCACACTAATCCTATATCATAATTTAAACAAAATATAAAAATTATAAATCAGAAAAACTACTCTACTATTGACAATAGTGGGGTCTTTTGAATTTTTTTAGAAGAATAGTGGTTAGAATTGCCTTCCATGTGGGTTCAACCCTGCTTGCCACATATACTATAGTTAGTAGAAATATAAATATTAAACCTTGACTAGCTTCAATGACGGTTCAGGACAAGTTTTTGGTATCTTTTCCGGGGGAGGCATGAGTCATTACTCTAAAAAAACTAAAAAACACATATATAAAAATCTTTAAAAAATCAAAAAATTTGAAAATTGTAAAAAAAATCTATTTCACTTCTTGCTGAATTATTACTACTGAGTACTATCTGTTGTTATTTCTATGAGAACAAGAAACTCTATTGTTAGTCTAGAGAAAGTGAACATAGAAATAGACAAACATCTTACTGCTATAAGAAAGAAGAACAAAACTGAAATGGAAATATTAGATAATAGAGTTCCTGATAACAACATTCAAAACCATCCAAAACTCATATAAGAAAATTAAAGGTCTAGGATGAGGGAGATTAAATTCCTCAAGTTTCAAGCAATCCATCATCCATCAGACTTAGTCCTAGGGCCCAAAATTATGAACTTAAACAATCACACATCTCATTGTTGCCTTCTTTTAATGGACTCTCTAATGAGGACTCTCCTGCCTTCATTATAGACTTCTACAATATTTTACAGCAATTACCTCTTCTAGGACTCACAGAAAATGAACTTAGAATGATATTCTTTCCATTTTTCCTTAAAGGGAATGCTAGAAATTGGTTTTTGAGTCTAGATGAGAACATATTCAAAAACTATGAAGGCGTTTCCTCCTTTGGATAGAATCTAGTTGAACAAGATACTGGGGGTAATTACAATGATAAAACAGAACAAGAACATAGAAAATTTTTTAATTATCTTGCACTAAATTCACAACATAAAAATTCATAAAGGAAAAAATTCAACAGAAATGTGAATTCAAGCACTAGTTCAATAAATGAAACTCAAGATCAACTTGCTGAAATCACCAACAAACTTTAGTCCTTTTTGAACCAAAACTCAAAACAAACTGTTAACTAACTTGGTTGTCAAAATACCAACCAATATTTAAGGGAATAGTGTGTCCAATGTGGTATGTTTGGGCATACTGAAAACTTTTGTCCTAATTTTGACATGCCATCACAACAACAATAAAGCTCAAACTTTTTTAACTATGGTCCTAGGATTCCTTCCAAAAAAGATCCATTTTCAAAAAATTATAATCAAGGTTACAGGAACCACCCTAATCTGTCCTAGAAGGATAAAGGCTTAATTAAACAATCCACTTCCCCTAATTACTCTAATAAACCAAGACCAAATTTTCATAACCATCAAAGGGGTGAGTCTTAAAATGTACAAGGAAAAAATGATTGTCACGTGTTTTCTAAGATTGATCTAATTTTGAACAAAATCAACTCCCAAGAAGAATGATACATGAATCAGTTAACCAAACATAAAAATAAATATGAGTTGGATAAAATGAAAACTGATTTGAGAATGCAGAACATGGAAGCACAACTTGGTCAACTTGCAAGGGATGCTTCATCTAGTGAAAAAGGTTGACTTCCTAGTACCACTGAACATAATCTTAGAGAGAATATTATGGCTGTTTTCACTAGAACTGGGCTTAATACTCAATCTATTACTGAAAAACTCACTGAAAATTCCCAAAAGAAAAATTTGTTTCAATCTACAAATAAAAACTATTTTTGTTCTCATGTGGTAAATTCACAGAAAAGTAATGAAAATGATTAAAATTTGAATTTGTCACCTGAAACTCAGGCTAAAAATTTATCTAAAAATAAAAATAATAAAGGAAAAGAAAAAGTTTATGAAGAGGTGATTTATATACCTAATATCCTTAAAAATTTCACCCCACCCATCCCTTTCCCTGAGAAGCTGAAACCACAAAGTATCACCAAGGCTGAACTTCTTCAGTTCCTTGGTCTTCTTTCTAAACTTCATGTAAACATTCCATACATTCAAGCCTTAGTTAAAATCCAATATTATTTGAAATATCTTAATAAAATTGTTTCCAACAAAAATACCCTGGAATAATTTGCTACTTACAGCCTCACTGATGAGTGTAGTGCTGTACTCCAAAAGAAAATACAACCCAAATTGAAAGACCCGTGTAGCTTTGTCATTCCCTATAACTTAAGAAATTCTGATCAGCTCAACTATTTCTGTGATTTAGCTACTAGCATTAATATACTCCCACAATAGTTGAAGTTGCGTGACCTTCAACCCACCACAGTCATAGTACAGTTAGCTGATAGATTGTTCACTCATCCTGTCGGTAGGGTAGATGACTTGCTAGTTGGGGTTCAGAAGCTGTTTCTGCCTGTAGACTTTTTAGTCTTAGACATGGAGTGTGATCAAGTGGTTCCCATAATCTTTGGTAGGCCTTTCTTGTCCAAAGGTGGTGTTGTTATTGATTTTTCTAAGGGTCAATTAATTTTCAAAATTGGATAACAAGAAGAAGAGTTCAATGTGTTTAAAAATGTTAAAGGACCAACTTTTTCTGAAAAATGTTCAATGGTAGAGTCCTTAGAGAATGAGAACTCAATTGGAAACATAGATAATTCTAAAAATCAATTATTTTTTAAAGAAAATAATTTTGATGATGAAAATATTATTGAATATGTCTTAGAAATTGAATTAAATTCTGCTCAAACACCCAATCTGGAAACTTTTCTAGAACTGAACAATTGTCCAATTTCTATCGTAGTAGGGTCCTAGGTTTCTGAACTTAGGAGCTTTTTGAGTGAATTCTTGGGTTTTTATGTTAACAACAACCATGATGAACACTTTTATGATGTATAGGGAGAACGATTAAGAAAATTAGATGATTCTTCTCAGATTAACTTGTTAAAATCTGATCTGGAAAATCTGGACAGCGTACTGCCCACTTTGGATTAAAACACTGTTACTTCTGAATCGAGCATGAAATTGAAAATCTTTCATAATTAAATACTCCCTACAATAGGTATGTTGAATATATTTGTCCTCCTATGCTTAAGAGTCTTCCTTCTAGTGTAGAACCACCCACTCTTGAGCTAAATCTAATCCATGCCCATCATTAATATTCATTTCTGGGTGAGAACTCCACTTTTCCTGTTATAATTTCTTCTGAACGAAATGAAAATAAAGAGGAAAGAATATTGAATGTTTCGTTGAAGTTTAAATCTACCATAGGCTGGAAAATAGCTGATATCAAGGGTATTAGTCCCTTGTTTTGTATGCATAAAATACCTATGGAGCCTGACCATAAGCCTTGGGTAGAGTGTTAAAGAAGGTTGAATCCTAACATGAAAGAAGTTGTGAGAGAATAAGTGATTAAGTTACTAGACACTGGAATGATATATCCCATTTATGATAGTGCTTTGGATAGCCCTGTCTAAGTTGTCCCCAAGAAGGGACATTTCACAGTTGTTAAAAATGAAAATAATGAAGAAATCAATGTTAGGAAAGCCATAAAATGGAGAGTCTGTATAGGTTATAGGAAGCTTAAAGCAGCCATAAGGAAATACCATTTTCCAATGCCCTTTTTGGACCAAATTTTTGTGAATCTTTCTGGCAATGAATTTTTCTATTTCCTAGATGAGTATTCAGGTTACAACCAAATTCCTATTGCTCTAGAGTTTTAGGAAAAGGCCACTTTTACATGCCCATTTGGGACATTTTCTTATAGGAGAATGCCCTTTGGGTTGTGTGGATCTCCATCCACCTTTCAAGGGTGTATGATGGCTATATTTTCAGATATGATTGAAATAATCATTAAGGTTTTCATGGTTTATTTCTCCTTTGTGTGTAGTACTTTTGATAATTGTCTTGGAAATCGTGATTTAGTCTTAGAGAAATGCATTAAAACTAACCTTGTTCTTAATTGGGAGAAGTGCCAATTCATGGTCATAGAAGGTATAGTGTGTGGTCGAAAGGTGTCCAAGAGTGGTCTGGAAGTTGATAATTCTAATATTGATATCATTCAAAAACTGCCAGCTCCTAGAAATGTTAAAGGTGGTTGAATTTTCTTAGGGAATGTCGGTTTCTGTCAGAGATTCATAAAAGATTTTTCTAAAATAACTAAGACCTTATGTTCTTTTCTGGTAAATCATGCACCATTAAATTTTGATGAAAATTGTATCAAATCATTTAATCTTCTAAAAGAGAAACTCACTACATCACCCATTATCACTACAACTAATTGGAAGCTACCTTTCGAACTTTTGTGTGATTCTAGTGACATGGTTGTAGGTGTTGTCCTTCGACAGAGGAAAGATAAGAAGTTACATGGAATGTATTATGATAGTAGACTCCTAGATGAAGCCCAAAAGAATTACACCACTACTGAAAAAGAATTGTTATCTGTTGTTTTGGATCTAGAGAAATTTAGACAGTATTTGTTAGTATCAAAAGTTATCATTTTCACTGATCATTCTTCATTAAAGTACTTACTATCTAAAATGGAAACTAAACCCATGCTTATTAGAAGGATTTTGTTTCTACAAGAATTTGATTTAGAGATTAAGGATAAACAGGGAGCTAAAAATTTAGTTGTGGGCCACTTATCTAGGCTTCCTCTTACTCAATCTGAATATGAAGACCCTAGGAAAATTAATTCTCCTTTCTTGATGAGAAGTTGCTTACTATGTCAATCAGGAAATCTTCTTGGTTTCCAGAATTGGCCAACTTCGTCACCGCAGGTGTCTTTCCCAAAAATAATTCAAATAACCAAAGAAATAAATTGATTTCTGAACTTGAATATAATTTTTGGGATGATACCATGCTATTTTGGAGATGTGCTAATGGTATTATTAGGATATTTTTACCTGTGGAAGAGATGTTTCATATCATATAGAGTTTTCACTCCTCACCTTGGGGAGGTCACCTAGGTGGTGGAGGAACTGCTCAAAAAGTCTTAAAATCTAGTTTCTATTGGACTTCTCTTTTTAAGGATGATAGAAGCTTTGTAGTTGGTTGTGATAAATGTCATAGGTTAAGCAATGTTGGTAGGAAGCAAGATTTACCCCAAAAAGGAATTCTAGAAGTTGAAATTTTTGATTTCTGGGGTTTAGATTTCATGGGTCCAATTCTATCATCTCATGGGAATTTGTATATTCTTGTTTTTGTAGACTTTGTTTCCAAATGGTTTGAGGCAATGACACTTCCCAACAATCAAGCCAATTCTATAATTAAGTTTTCCAAGAAGAATATCTTTACCATATTTGGATTCCCAAGAGATTTTATCATTGATAATGGAATACATTTTAATAACTATAAATTTAAAGCTTCAATGGAAAATATGGTTTTGTTCATAGAACTGGTACTCCTTATCATCCACAATCCAATGGATAGGTGGAAATTTCAAAAAGAGAACTTAAAAAAATATTGGAGAAAACTGTGTCAACCTCTAGAAAAGACTGGTCTCTTAAATTGGATGAAACTTTATGGGAAAATAGAACTACTTTCACGACCCCAATTGGTATGTCTCCTTACAGTTTTTTGTTTGGTAAATGCTATCATTTAACATTGGAGTTGAAACATAAGTCTTTTTGGGCATTTAAGGCTCTGAAATTTGATTTTAAGAGTTTTGGTGAGAGAAGATTACTTGAGTTGAGTGAGTTATATGAGATTAGGAGAGAGAGTTATGATAATTCAAGGATTTATAAAGAGAGGACTAAAATCTTTCATGATTCTATAATAAAAACTAAAGAGTTTAAACCTAGACAGAACGTCCTCCTCTTTAACTCTAGACTTAAACGTTTTCCTGTAAAACATAAGTCCAAGTGGTCCTAACACTTTACTATAGTGAGAGTGTTAAAGAATGGTGTTGTTGAAATTGTAGGTGAAGAAAATAAACCCATTTTATTTAATGGGAAAAGAGTGAAACATTATTTTGAGGGATAGCCAAAGGGATTGGCTTCCATCACAGTGTAGGAAAATTGATCTTGAATTACGTTTAACTGAATACTTTAAACTCAGTGATTCTTGGGATTCAACCCTTTTTCTTCCTTTGTGTTTGCTTTTTGTTTCTATTTTTTTGTATTGTATTTACTATAGTTTCTGTATTTGTTGTAATTGTAATAAAGTGCTATTGTGCTGCCTTCTATATGCATTGTCCCGGCTGGTTATTTGTACTTTGTTTATATGTTCTGATTAAATAATGCTGATGTTGTGTCATTAATGGAGTGTAATTCCAATGATAGGTCAAATGATAAACTTATTCAGGGAATTATTCTATTCATTAGTTTCTATTTCATTTTTCTACTCCTTATTACTTTTAAAAAATTATGTTGCCTGTCTTGCATGAAATATTCTTCTCTCTTTGTTACTGTTTAAAAAAAATCTATTTCCTTTAAAATTATGCTTGTATAAGAAATTCTTCTTCATATTGGATGAAAATCTGCTACTTGTCTTGCATACTAAAAAATTATTGGCTTCATGTCACAAATTTGAATTAAAAATTATGCATCTTCCTCTTGGTTAAATTTGAATTCATTGATAAATATTGATATAATATTTCACTGTATGAAATTAATTGTGGGGGGGTTTATGCTTCCTGGTGGTTGTGTTTTTTGTTGAATGTGCTTTGCTAAGGGGTGTTAGGAATTCTTTCCTTATGTGTCATTGAACATCTAATTGAATCATATTTTCTGAATTTCCTTACACCCAATTCACTCTGCACCCACAACATATATGCTTTGTTTGGACTTTAATGCAAACTTTGTGTCACTGGACTTAAATGATAATGTATGTACTTTCTTCTGAACCTACTGATAAGTTATTATTTGTGGCAAGAAACATTTTTGAACTTCATTGAGACTATTTATATATGTCATAAATCTACTCTATTGAAAATTTGTTTTGAACCATTAATGTTTAATTATTCTTCTCCGTATTTAGAAGTCATCTTTGGGGACAAAGTTGGGTTTTATTTAGGGGGGGGTCAATTCTTGACTATTCTATACTATGCTTAATTGAAATCTCATCAATTCCCATTTCACTTCAATCATTTTATAGAAAATGGTTAAAAGTTTTCAAAATTATGTTACATTTCTAAGATTTACATTGTACTCAATTGGGTCTTGCCATCGAATATTACTTTTATTAGTTGTTAAGTTGTGCATTGAGTCTGAAATTAATGAGTTTGGATGATTTCTAAGTGATCTTACTTACTTATTTGATGGAAATTTGGTTTAAGAACTACATTTGAAAGTGATTTGGGTTACATGTTTGTGGAGTTATGATCATAGCTATTGGAACTAGAAGTTGTACTCTATCTTAGGGGATTCACTACTGGAAATTAGATCTTTCCCAATGCTTCTATACCAACGGTTTGCAAAAACTGTTGGTATAGGTCCCCTTTCCCAACGGTTTGGCCAAACCATTGGGAAAGGCCCCCAAATTGGACACTTTTCCCAACGGTTTGGCCAAACCGCTGGGATAGGTCTACCTTTCCCAACGGTTTGTCCAAACCGTTGGGAAAATCGGTGAAAAATCAACATCCTTCACAGAATGAAAATCACAACCAAAGACCTATACCAACGGTTGTTAAAACCGTTTGTATAGGTCTATACCAACGGTTTTAACAACCGTTGGTATATGTAAGTTCATTTTTTATCAGACCTTCGTCCCGAGAACATTTTATAAATCAAAATTTAAAATATTTACGAGAATACATATATATATTTATGAAATTATGATCACAAAAGTCATCTTAGGGTAGTGGTTGAGTCATTCAATTATAAACGAGGGGTCCTTGGATCAAATCCCAGCGGATGTTTTATTTTTGGAATTTATATACCTACTTGGTATAGATTTCATATTACCTATACCAACAGTTTCCAAAAACGTTAGTATAGACCTATCCTAACGGCTTACTTGGCTACGGTTCTCCAAACCGTTGGTATAGGCTATACCAACGGTTTGGAGGCCTATACCAACGGTTCGAAACCGTTGGTAAAGGTTAGTTTTCCAGTAGTGATTCATTCCTTTTCTTTTCCTTTAATTATTAAAGTAATCATCCTAATGAGACAATGTAAATGATTTTTCATAAAAATATTGTGAAACTGGAGAAGTTTGGGAATCTGGGATCCCACAGTGAGTCTTTGAGACTCTAGATGCTAGGTGTACTTTTTTTACTATAATCCCTTTGTACACCTTGAATAAGTGCTTATCATAGTTCTTAGCGCATGAAACATGGCTTGAGAAAAATAAAATAAATTGTCTACAATCAAAAATGAGTTCTTTAAGGTGAGGGGAATGATGAACGCCAAATGAAGAAGGGGACAAATTCTTTATATAAGAATCATTTAGGTTGTATAATAACGGTGATTCACAAAAAATAATTATTTTTATTTTTGGGTACCTAGGATTGAGCCAAAGTATAAGGTTCTTCTATTATGTTCTGAATTTCACATAAATTTACCTCTTCTCACTCTTCGACTTAGAAATTGAGCTTGGATTTAAATGAGTCATTAAGTTGTATCACATATGAGGCATGACATCTTCATTGCATGATGATTCATATCTTTCTAGATTACCCTTTGAGTATTTTTTTTGGGCAGGATTTGATTTGAACATATTTTTGTAAAACATATTGACACTTTAGCCCTCTATTTTAAGTACTGGACATGTTACATTTTGAAAAAAATCATAAATATTACAATTTGTTTCTCATTGATAATGAAACATGGATTTTTTTGTGGAAAAACAATGCTTAAGTGTGGAGTAATTTGATGTGGATCTATTTTTTCAATGTTTTTCCATATCTTTTTACTTAATTTTTAATGTTTGAAATAGTTGTATAAAAAATTATCACTAAATAACATTAATTTTGTATTCTTATAATTAATTTTGTTAAATAATCAATTCTTATAATTAATTAAGTATTTTTAGTCATTAAATTATTAATTTTAATCTTACGAAACTTTTCTAATTTAATTATTTGTTAATTAGTTTTTTTAATTCTAATCTGCTCACCTTTTAATAATTTGAAATTAAATAGTCATTTAACATCCTTATTTGTGTTTTAATTAACATAGACTATTATTTTAATATTTTATTATTTAATATAGATTTATTAGATTTAATTAACATTGTTTATTAATATGTTTAATTATCCTGCTAATTAATTAAGGAAGGAATTTTAGTTTAAATTAAATAAATAGTATTCTTTTAATTTTATGTATTCAAATAGTTGATCAATTAATTAATTAAGAGTATTAAAACATTAATTATTTAATATTAATTATGAAGCTAAATTATTTATCCATTAAATTTTATTTTTAGACTACTGGTGAGATAGATATGAGCTATCGGTGACCTATTGGGTCACCGATGATTTCCTTTTTTACTCACCACCTACCCTATAATTAATTTATATAGTTATTTTAATTTATTACTTATATCATTTTAGTTTATTAGTCATCTAGTTCTTTATTTAAGTGTTATTAATTAATAATTTTTTCTGTAATTTTAAAAGTATAAAGTTTAATAAAAATCCTATTTTAAATTTACAGTGTTTAACTTTATTTTAATTAATTATTTTAAATATTTTTATTTTGTTTACTTAAGTTTTAATTTTAAGTACAATTTATACGTTTTTAATTGTTGATGGTCATCGTTAGTTCATTATCTTTATTCTAACGGTGAGCCTCTAGTTTTATTTGTATTGGTTTCCCTTTAGATTCTTATTTGTATCGGTGACCTTTTGTCATTTGTAACCTTTTTTTACCGCTAACAGTCACCCCTTTATTTTGAACTATCGATGACCTCTTTTTTTTACTAATGGTGATCTTCTTTAAATCTATCGGTGACCTTTCCTCATGCAGCCTATCAGTAACCTATTATTTATTTTTTATCGGCAATATTCATAACTACAACGCTGACCTCTCTTTTTCATTTAAGTCTATCGTTGACCCTCACTCTCTCTATTCTCACCTACACTCACCGATGCACACCCTTGTCCTCCCTGCACTCACCGACACCCCATTGACATCATCGGTTCCTCTTTCATCACCACCCTGCCTTTCCACTTTCATAACACTAAACTCTACACAACCAAAATAATGAATCGAACCATAATTTCTCAAAATATCTCAATTCCAAATCAGAAAATAAGAATTTCAGGATCTCAAAGCACCATGAAGTCTACGGATGTCTCAATTCTTGAAGAAGTGTTGCTGCCAATGCGACTATGGAGTCCATTTCGTTGCCCTTGAAGGAGGCAGAGTCCTTTGTTTCGCACCGCGGATGAAGAAGTTGAAGCATTCATATATTGTTCCAATGATGAGTCTAGCACACTGTAAGGAGGATCTCGAGCAGCTGGAGAAGAATATGAAGTTTCTCCACATGACACTTCGTGTCACCCGAGTTCGACAATGCACCACTATTTGTCGATCTGAAGAGTTTCATCACTACTGATCTTGGATGAATTCCACCATAGGAAAGACGCACCACCGTTGTTGGAGGAGATTGATTTGTTGTGGTGAGTTGTTGTGGGTGTCACAGTGTGAGAAGGAAGTCACTGAAGACCGAGATCCCACTGACCTACCCTGCTACGTGCTGCGGGATTTTGTAGAAGAAAACCCTCCTCCCCTAGGGTTGTTGTGCGCCGAATTTGGGGGAGGGGGAGAAGAAATTTAATTTAGAAAACTACAAATTTAAATAAAAAACTAAAATAAAACCTAATTAAATATACAATTTAAAAAATAATAATAACAAAAATAATTATATTTTGAACACTAATTAAATGAAATATTAAATTAACTAAAATGTTTAAGAACAATTGAAATAAACTAATATAATCTAATTAATAGTAAATACAATTATTTTTCAAATTCATAATTAAATTCATAATTATTATTAAAATTATTAATTAATTCTTAAAAAATCTACTTAACTATTTTCTGTAATGTTTAGAACCTAAATTTTAACAAATTATATATTTAAATGAATTAACTTAATTTAATTCATTAATGAACAATTTGATATCTTTATTCATAATTAAATTAACATTAATAAATATATTAAATTAATTATTTTAATTATTTTACTATTTTTAATAATAATTAATAATTAATAAATAATGTAATATATTAAATAAATAAATTCTCCAGCAAAAGAATGTTAAGTAAATTAACTATTTTTTTCTATTCTTTCACTATCTTTTTTAACAGTTTTAACCTTCGTTTTGATGTTCTATACCTTTCAGGTTTACACCTAGTCCTTAAAAACGTCCAGGTGAATTCAACTAACTCAATGAGAGTTAGTTACGAAGGAAAAACTAGCACGACATGCCAGTTGCAAAAAAACACACGGGTATAGTGCAATAGTTAAAGATGAACTCAACTCAGTAAATGGTGGAAGTGACAAGCATAAGATGATAAAACATTAAAAAACAGGATAGAAACATAATTTGAGAGAGATTCATTCAAGGAGGGAACCATTGGAGATCTGAGAGCTTCTCTCTCATCAGGAGCATAGGGAGTCCGGAGGGAGACTCTGGAACCACTTCTTAGAGTTGGAGGAGTTCGAGAGAAGAGCATCATCTCGGGATTTTATCTTCCATCTTTAATCTAGTTTTGTACTTTTTCTTGTATGATTAAATTACTATTATGATAATATACATGTTGTTTAGATAAATTTTTAGTTCAGGGATAATTTTAACTTCCACTGGTTATTTGTAAATATTCCTTTTCACTTCATCAATATATGTATACGGTATTGATCGGTGAGATCAATACTAAATTCATTCAATTCCATTGTTCCACCAAAATTTAATGACGAAATTTCATAATCATTTGGCGAGATTTATTGTGAATAAATCTTTTAAAAGATAATAAATTATTAATACTACATGAATTACATTTAGTTTATCTTATTTTCATTTTTAAAACTATTCATAGTTGATTTATTTTGGAGTGGCAAACTCTAGAATAGATTGGATAGTATGACTTAACTCTTGGAGAGGGAGGTAATTCATATTTTTATTGTGGCACTCTGTGATATCTTTTATGTGAATTTAATTTCTATTAGAACCAGTAGAATGGAGATTTTTTCCTGAGTGTTTAAATATATTTTCTTTTATCAGTGTACTATATCACTGTGTCTCTATGTTTTCAACTATATCTAGATTGGATTTAGTTTAGATACATTTTTTTTAATATTATTTCACTCTACTTATATAAAAGAATTTAAAAAATAATATAAAAATTAAAAATCAGAAAAACTACTCTGTTGCTGACAACAGTGTGGTCTTTAGAAATTTTTTAGAAGAATTGTTGTCAGAATTGCCTTCCCTCTGGGTTTGACCCTACTTTCCACATATAATGTAGTTAGTATAAATATAAATATTAAACTTTTATTGGGTTTAACGACGGTTCAGGTCAAAATTTAACCAATAATAGTATTCCCTAGAGCTTAGCCTTTGAGTTCATAGATCTTGATGTTTTCCACTATTGAAATGTGATAGAAAATAAAAACACTGGTGTGACATCACTCACCAGCTCCACACTAGATGCATATATGATTTTTAGAACTTCTACTAGAAATTAGATCAATGGTAAATTCCTCAATTCCTTATGTGGTACTTCTAGGTCTATTGGTCCTCTCAAAACCAAACTTTTCTATGCATTGGATTGGATTTTATTGTTGGTGGTAATTTGGTAGTTTCAAAAAATAGTGTATATAATTACCCATTTTTATATGATCAAATCCAAATCATAGCATAGAGATGGGTTAAACCAATATCTAAGTCATGGGTAGGGAGGTTTATCTAGGCCTGAGTATCCTTCCTAGTAAACATCATCCAACTCTAGAGAGCCACCATCAGATTCTCTTGTACCAAATATAAATTGAGGAGAACATATTAACTGAAATCCCAAGAACTGATGGCTAACCTGGCAGTGTGCATACCATTCACGGAGGATACTATCATCGATATGAGTAGAAAGGAAACCCTCGTGAAGATACATCATATAGTCTTGGGCCTCAAAGAAGGCCCCAAAATTATCAATTGTACTACCAGTGGTCATTGGACTATAGGGTTTTATGGATAATATGTAATAATTTCTCATAGAGGCCCCGGACTACCAATCCTTAAGTGTTATAGGACTTACCCCACTGACAGGGTGCAAAAAATATTAGAAATTAACATTGGGGATGCTATGTCTGTTTATGTATTCATATCCTCCTAGATGAGCTCTCACTCAACCCCATAACACATGATAGGTTCCCAAGATTTCCTTATAGGGATTTACATTATTAATTTGGTGAAAATTGTGAAAAATTCTGGCCAACATAGGGATAGATAACTCAATAAATTCCCCTTCATCCGTAGAAGATTGCAACATGAAAGTGGAGACCCTAACTCTGATATTTTTTTATGTATTAAGTACTTGGTTAGGTACACATTAAAGAAATCATCAAGCTGAATGGTCCTGTCAACATCAAAGATAATCTCCCATCCCCAATCATTAAATCTCTTTTTTCAGTGATAGGCTAATAAACTCCCTCCACGGCATAGGGTATCCTTCGAAAGGAATGCCTTTAGTTTCTTGGATTAAATATCAGAATAGTATTTCATGGTAAAGTATCTCACCCACAACATGAATGGGATATATGCCCCAGGAAGTGTCTCCTTCTGGAGGGCCTTTGTGGCTAGCCTGATCAACTCTCGGGTTAGAGGAGGAGTCCTTTCTATGTTATTCCATGTGAACCATTGGGGAAACACAAAATAAATCTCTCCCATTCTTTGTGTTTCATTGATATGGTCAATATCCTACAAATTAATGCCCAACTCACCATGAATTATGTGGAATGTGTTTGTATTGGGACTCTAATGATGAAACATGACCAACAACTGGCCCAATTTATAGTAGGAAGAAGTTTTTGATATTAATATGGACTCATAAATCCTTTTGTTCGTCATCTAAATGGAAAACTTAGAAGCAATATATTGCACCTAGAATGTGATTTCTAGGACCGTGATGCCACTTAACCAGTGCCTCAAGCTTAGTGGGTCACTAAGCCTTAGGTGCATCTCCATGAATGCCATAGGATTCCAACAATTAGCACAGTCCTAAGGTGTGTTTGTGGGGAGACTACTACCTCATTACTAGAGTACTTCACAAGAAATGAATATAAAGTAATAGGAAAATAGTTGAATTAGTAATATTAAATATTATTGTAGAAGTAAAAAAGAGTAATAAACAACTGAACAACTAAAAAAGATATAAAATGGTTGATGAAGATATATTCCATGTTCTATAAAGCTTGAAAACATGGTACAAAGTAGTGAAAAATACATTCTATAAAAAAGTAGGAAAAATAATAAAAAAATTATCCCTAATATCTTGAGCTCCATATCAGTCACCTACTACTAGAACAATCCTAGGAAATCAATAAATCAAGTGTCTAAGGCAATAAAATGCCATTTTTCAACACTGACAAACTTGTAGTCTCCTAGGTAATAATTTCACCTAGAGAGGGTGTAAAATAAATCTAAAAATGCCACCACTAACAACATCTATAACTTGTTATCTATGTAAAATGAACTAAAACAGTGTTCAGGAATGAATATATAAAAGTATGGAAGTGCAGTAACATAAATAAACAAGTGCCTTTTTCATCCTTTAGCTAGTGTCTAAACGTGTAACCAATTCGTTAATTAATTAAGTACAGTTTATATATTTAACTCATGTGTTTGATATTCAACACTGGCATCGCCTCATGATAGAAATAGTGAAATTTACATGATGTAATAAGGTAACATGTATTGATATTAATAATTAAGAGGTTCCAAGGTAATAACCATGGAAACCTAGACCTCATGGGTCACCAACATAGTAGTAACTATATCCTAGATAAGGGGTAAGAGTGTAATCCAATGAGTTTCATCTTGGGTATTCAATAGTAGTGTAATCTAACTGAGTCCAAGGAATACATACATGGGAAAATGAGGTAATCTATGGCTAGGTTCAAGTATTTAACCAAGGAAAATCATGTCCATAGAAGCCATTCTAGATCCATGGAGTGTATCCAAGGAATCCTATAATAGTATAGAAGGAATCCAATAGTATCATAAAAAGAATCCATTGATAGATGAGGATCAGGTTCCACGGTGGGTCCTAACTAAGGAAACTGGTATCTTGGAATCGAAATGGAGTCCACAAGTGATCAATGAATTACCTTTAAAATCCAAAAGATAAATCATGTCTGACCTCCCCTATAATAATGTCTAGTACTATGTGTAATTAGTCTCCTGAAATTGGTTAATTAATTAATTAAGGAAATGTAATAGTCATGACATTTATAAGTTAATTTAGTTAAAGACTTCTCTTTCATTAGTGTGACAAGGCCAAGGAGAATATAACAATCATTCAATTCATATAAGTCATAATCATTTCCCATGGTTCATTCTTCTACCTTCCATCGTAATTATTAAGGGGTTCTACCATATGCAACCAAATTTTCATTCATTTAAGAAAAATCATATATATATATATAATATACATCCCAATCCTATTTTGATTCATTCATTATAGATTAAGAACATGTCTTATAAGGTTAAAGTGTCACCAATGCATATAAGGACTAACAATTAGATTTTAATAACTCATTTAATAAATTAATTCTTACCATTAGAAAGGTCAAGGTCAAGTACACCTGAACGGTGGCACAGATGCACATGTCAAGCACTAAAGTCTAAAACATTAAAATTAACTTACATAGGGTGGTTGTTATTGTGAACATAACCACCAACGATGGATGACATATATGTCATGGGTCTTAGAACATAGTTCCAATGACTAATAAATGAATATTAACTAAACAGGTGATTCCCAATGAAATCAGTGCACACACAAAATAGTTTATAAAACTATGTAACATGAGGTATGAGTTATAGACCACATACCCCATACTCGTATGACTCTATTTTCTAGCATCAGATAGTAGTTTGTCAAATATTGGAATTTTTCTATAGAATGGATCAATGACCAAAAATGAGGCATATGAGAATGAATCTAAATATCATAATTGAATGGAAGAATAATGATGAAAGATTGAAAAAGAGTCGGGATCATACTGGTGAAGATCCAAAAATATGAACAGTGATCAAATCAGACTTAAGATGGGCACCTAAGATCAATTCATAGAATATAGGTAATAGGGATCTCTAAAGAGTGGAAATAGGGGATTCTGCCTACTGGATTGGATAGTAAAAGGAGGGGTGAGTTTTAATTAGGTCATTAACTGAAAAAACATAAAATCACCCAAAATTGGTCTTCACAGGGCTTGGCCACATGGTATTTCAAACTGTGTGAAAACTATGCACTGTATGCTAAAGGAAGGGGGCACCCACATGGTTAGGCATCATGGTTAGAAAAATCATGCACCAACCATATGAAACTCTTATATAACTTTTCCTTGAGTTTTCTAATGGACATGCACACAAAATTTTATTATTTAGGGAAAACAGTGTTCCCTCCTACTAATATTTTTTTGGCTTTTCATGTTTAAAACTAATCATGTGGCCATTCCCATATAGTTTACACTAACCATGTGACATGCCTTCTTCACCCCTAAAACTGGGATCTGAGTTTCAAATAATCCCCAGACACCCCTAGGACCTTCACGAAGTCATTAAAAATCCATATTAGTTCCAAAAAATAGAATTGGAATAAAATTAAAAGGACCCATACGATAGTCAAAAAAGTAGGTTTTTATATTCTTCCCAATTAAAGGAAATCATCTCTAAGTTCACCGTCCAAGGGTGGTTAAAAACTATCTGAGAACAAATTTTCCCACTGGGCATGTACGTCAGCCTCCCAGTCCCATGCCTAATCCTATACACATCCATACTACCATAGAACACACATTATAGGGACAAACCAACCTCGATGAGCCTTCGTTTCCTAGTAGACGATGAATATAGGATAATCATAAAAAGAAGCATCAACATAAAACTCAAATTCCTAGGTATTAAAAGTATTAGAAATATCAGCATGATACCAGTGAAGATGTGAAACGTGGAAGACGCCATGCATCGCATGGTACCTCTAAGGTAGTAACAACTGATAGGATAACAACTTGACTCTCTTCAGAATCTCAAATATCCCTACAAAATTAGATGAAATCTTTGCTTTCCTCCATATCTATATATGATCCCGAATAAGAGATACATGCTTGAAAACAAGATCCCTGACCTCAAACCCCATAGGTTGTTTATTGAAATCGTATATGATTTGTGTTTATATAGATCAATAGATATACGTTTATCGATAAATTGAACCTAACATGACATATCTTGAATTGGATAAGGACCTACCAGGACTAACTCACCTACCTCTAACTAGAAAGGGGGTAAATGAAATGGCCTACCATACAAGACCTCCTAAGAATCCATCTAAATATTCACCTGGAAGCTATTATTGTAGGAGAACTCGATGAGAGGGAACTGTTTCTACCAAGAACCACTAAAATCAAGTGCACATTCTCGAACCATGTCCTCTAGAACTTGTATTGTCTATTACAACATCCCATAAATATAAGGGTGTGAGTCTGTGCTTAGAAGCACCTGTGTATCCATAGCCTTTAGTAACCCCATCCAAAACCATGACATGAAACCTAAGTCCCTATCTGAAATGATAGCATGAGGGACCCCTATAGTCATATGATCTCAAGGAAATAAATTCTTTCTAGCTCATCAACTATAAAAGTCTCCCATATATAAAGTAAGTGGTATGCTTTCATAATCCTATCAATCACAACCCATGCTACATCACTACCTCTAGAAGACCTTGGTAAACTGACTACAAATTCTAGGGAAATATCATCCCATTTCCATTCTACGACATAAAGTGGCTATAACAAACCTATATGTCTTGGGTACTTTTCCTCCACATGTTGATAGGTGGCGACCTAGTGATAAATCATATTAACAAACATTTCACCACATGACACCAATACTAGCATCATCTATCTTGATACATTTTGGAGATGCATGGATGAGTTTTCCACTATGAAGCATGGGACTCTCACATCAACTCCCCTCTCATAT
This sequence comes from Viscum album, assembly GCA_963277665.1. Taxonomy (NCBI): domain Eukaryota; kingdom Viridiplantae; phylum Streptophyta; class Magnoliopsida; order Santalales; family Viscaceae; genus Viscum; species Viscum album. The sequence goes on along the minus strand of OY728165.1, from coordinate 1,327,344,709 downwards.
TTGTAGAAACACAAACATGTTCACATATATTATGTATTTCATCTCTATCCACAAACCAATCTGGAGGTGGGCCATCTCATGTAATACTCACATGGAGAACCCAGACCTCGAGATCTGAGAATTTCGTTCTCTTCACCTTCTCAAGGAGGGAAGGGGTAATTATTAAGGTTGGGATATAAGAATACTCATGACTATCCTGAAACTCCAAATAGAGCTCAAAAAAGAAAGCCTTCAATTTCTATTCATCACCAACTTCCGGTGAAGCCTATGCCTAAATTTTCAAGCTCAGTTCATCGGCAACTACATTTTCCATTCCAGGTGTATAGGAAAGCCTAAAATTGAAGGAATAGAGATATTTAACCCATATTTTACATCTGAGATTGTAGTCACACTGTGTAAAGATAATTTTTTGGTTCTTGTGGTCTTTATAGACCATAAAGGGCTCACCAAATAAATAGTGTCTCCATCAATATAAGGCATGGAAAACTATTGCTTGCTCGAGGTAGTGTGTTGGGAATTTTCTCTCATGAGGACTCAACTGTCGAGATCTATATGTAATGACCCCATACTACTGCATAAAAACTTCTCCTAAGAAATTTTGTGATACTTTATGAAACAAGGTATAACATCTTCTAGGATTGAGTAGAATTATAATAGGTATTAATACAAGCCTACCTATAATAACCTAAAAGGTTTTTTCACACTCTTATGACCATAGGAACTTAAAAACCTTTTTTTATGACTAGTAATAGTTGCATCAAGGAATGAAATGTCTTGTATGAAGTTCTAGAAATATACATCCATCACCAAGAAACTCCATATATAAAACATGCAATCATTTTGTTCCTAGGAAATCATAGCACTTAAATTATCTGGGTCAATAGACACTCCAAATTCAGAGATAATATGACACAATAATTGAACATTTTCAATATAGAGTATGAAATTAGTAATCTTTGCATAAATATTATTCTCTCTCAGTTTACTCAAAATTATATCAAGGTTCATAGAAATTTCTCTCCAAGTTTCAAAATACACCAATATTTCATTAAAAATGTCTATGACAAAAGAACCAAGATAGGGGTGGAACAACCTATTCATCATTGACATAAAAATGATGATCATGTTTGTGAGAATGAATGAAATAACAAGTTACTCATATTTACCATACCTTTTATAGAATATTGTATTAGGTATGTCTGAAGAACTAACTTTCACTTGATGATAGCTTGTTAGTAGGTTGATCGTAGAGAAGACCCTAGCTCCTTAGATCTAGTCAATGAGAGAATCTATTAGATCTAGATTATACTACTTCTTGACTATAATCTGGTTCAAAATTCTTTAATTCATTCATAGATAAAGGGTCTCATATTCCTTATTGGTAAAAATCATGAGAAACCCCCAATTGGAAGTATTGGGTCACATAAAACCATTGTCCTATAGATCCTCTGACTACCGTCCGAGCTCCTAGATATCTGTAGGTTCTAGCCTTTACGGAGTAATGGAAAATGATGATTCTCCTGGAACAAGATTGATCATGAACACTACCTCTACCTTAGGAGGTAATAATGAAAATTGATTAGAAAAGAAATCCCTGAAATGATATGATAGTTGAGGGAGTTCATCCTCAAGTAATCACAGATCCTCCATGAAGAGATGGGAAATTTGTGCAATCACTCCGCCTAGTTCATGATTCTCTGGTCCAACTCTACAATCCTGGAAATCCTACTCACCCTTGTTTAGCTAAAGGTTCCCCTCTATTGTTTTAAACTATACCCTACGAGGATTGATGTCTATAAAGTCATGAAAATGAACCAACTAGTCCATCCTGAGAATGACATCTAAGCCCAACATATCATGAAAAAAGTGGTCCCATAGAAAGGGATACCTAACTACCTCAATTAGTAGTCTCTAAATTTGTGTGTGTCTTCTGACCATAATCCCAATGGTGTATCTGGGGTCATTACACCATAGTAATACTGTATTTATAGCCCAATATATTCCATGGTTTATAAAGATATGAAGTAGCGTGAATTGTATATATCAAATAAAGAAGATACTATATGGGAGGCTACTAAAATAGTAGCTCTTACTATAGAAAATAATGCAACCTGATCCTTGGGTATCAAATTTAATGCATGCAACTGGCCTGATACATTGCATATGCAACATCTGGACTACCATGATCCAAACTACTCTACTACAACTGCTTGTGATTAGAAGTCTAGCTAGAATGTCCATGATATCATCCTCAGCTAGTCATTTCAGTGCTACTATAACTCCTCACCTAACACAACATAAAATAAACTTCCCCTAAGGTGTAGGTTGTTTGTAACCTCTTCCACTATAATATTATGGAATGATTTGATGGAATCTATGAAGATGCCCCATACAACTACAAGCCTGACACTCCAGAGTGTCACTATCACATAAAGGCTTCAGGTTCCTCTATCATCCACACTAATGGAACACCATATAGATAAAATAATGGGTAATTTGGATTCCTCTACCCTGAAAATAATCCTCAATGGATCACTTTTTCCTACCAGAAGAATTATTGGCTGGTCGTAGGACTTGTCCTCTACGCTGGATTTTATCACTGTCCCTCAGGTTATTCTCTATGATATAAGAGACTAAAAGACTATTTTAGAGAAATTTGGTAGGTTAAATACATTCACATGGGTACATATGCAATACAAAAGCTCATACTTGAAGTGTATAACATGTGAAAGATGATCACTAGATAGAAGTAGTACAAAGCACTATAACTCAATGAAATGTGATGAATACTCTGTAACGGACATAGAATCTTGATCTAGATGTCTAAAGTCTCTAAATCAGTCAACTCTCACAACCTGAGGAAAGAATTACTCATGGAAGATAGGCTTGAAATCATTTCATACCATGACCTAGTTATGACCAGCCTGAGCTGTCTCATCCCACCAGCGCATGGATAAATCGCGCATCATGTAATTAGAAAGGATGACCCTTTTCTCTAGAGGCGTCTCTAGATGATTAATGATAGAAATATAATCCTATATCCAAGACTTTTTAGCCTCTGTACTTACATCCATCAATAAGTAAGGAGGATGATGCTACTAGAAATCATGCATCAAATCAACCATTGTAGGTTCTAGTTGTGGAGAACCTTTCAAGGACTACATGAGACATAGAGAATTGTCACGAACCTGAGAATTAGTTTCCAAATTTGGTACAATAGGTGTCACCTCAAGTGGCACTCCTAGTTTTATGAATAGAGGCTCAGGACCCACAATTTCTAGATCCTGGTCTTCATCACACTCTAGGTTCAAGACATGGGGATTTTGTGGTGGCATTGGTCAACAAATGTCAAACACACACCTCAGAACAAGATTAAAGCAGACTAAAAGAAACACTGATTAAGATGAATGAGAGAAAGGATCAATACATAAGAAATACTACCCCAACTACCAGCTATGAGGGATAGGTATGGGTAAGTCCTCAAGTATTAGTTTCAGGGGAACCAGTAGATAATAGATCAATAGTGAATTTCCTCATCATTTACTCACAACCATTTCTCTTAATATTTCAAGATCCACTTATATAGTTTTCATTTTCTTTTTTATACATATCAAGGTTCATCTAAAATGGATATCCATTCTTATTGAATTGAGTCCTATACTCATTATCACTGAAAATGACACCCATTTAATTTTAATCTAATGGATTAACTCGATAAATTACTAATTTCAACCCATGATGGACCATAACACCTCATGAATTGAAACCAGTAATCACTTGATCGTAGCCAATATAATCATAATAAAATCTATAAAAACATTATCACTCAACACCCATAGGAATATCAAGATATGAAAATAGTGGAATGCAACAATATGGGAGGGTGATATGCATGACATGTGAATACTAGGTTCTTTTGATGATAGATGTAACAATGATCCCTGACATCATATCATTGGGGAAGGATAAAATGGAATATTTTCTAGAATAAAAAAATATCCACAACACAACATGTGCATCACCCAATGCAGAAATGATATCAACTTTAATTGGAGAAAGCATCGCAACAATTATATGTTAGGAAACTTGGAATTTATCCTAAACACGGTTTTATGATCCCTAAGCATAGATTACAACCAATTTCCAAGAATTCCTAATATTCATAATGTTTTTTTAAAATAATAAAGAATTACAGGAACCAATTTGACACCACTTTGCAACATCTTAAAATCGGATTCCACCGAATCAGTGCCCCAATCCCGGTGGGTCACTAGACCTCAAGTGCATCACCCCGAACACCAATGACTACCGACTAGCAGTGAGGGAAATTAGGCCTTTCCATGGGTAGATAATTCCATCATTACCATTGTATATCACAATGTATTAATATAAATTAGTAGGAAAATAGATAAATTAGTAATAGTAAACAGTATAGTAGAAGCAGACATTAGTAATAAAAAACTGAACAATTGATCAAAATATACAATAGTTGATGGTGATGTATGTAATGTTCTATAAAGAAGTAAAACAAGGTTCAAATAAGTATAAATTACATTCTATAAAAATAGGGAAAAGGAATTAAAAAATATCCCCAACATCTCATGTTTCTGCTTGATCACCTACTATTATATTTATCCACGACAATCAAGAAATCAAGTGTTAATAGGAGTACACTTCCTATTATCAACACTTGAATTCATATAGACTCTCTAGGTACCAATGGTTCCCGAAGAGGGTGTGATATAAATCTCAATAGTCTATCACCATTGGTGTCCATAACATCTTTTCCATGTGCTATAAACTATAATAGTGTGTAAGAATGCATATATAAAATTAAATCAGTATGGTAACGTAAATACCTAAGTACCTTCTGCATCCCTTGGCTGGTGTCTAAACATATAACCATTTCATTAATTTATTAAGTCCCAATTTATATATTTATATCTGGTGAGTCATATCCAGCACTAACATTACATCATTTAAGTAATAATGAACCTCACATAATGTAAAAAAGGAAACATGTATTGATATTCATAATGAAGAAGTTCTGAGGCAATAATCAATTAAATATAGACCACAAGGGTTTCCAAATCAATAGTAATTGCATGCCATATAAGGGGTAAGAGTGTAAACTTAGGAGCATCATCGAGGGTATTTCACAATAGTGTAATCTAACCTAGTGAAAGGAATACATCCATGGTAAAATGGGGTAATCTATGGTTAGGTCCAAGGATATAACCAAGGCATCTCCTATTAATGGGAGCCATTATGGATAAAATGAGTGTATATAAGGAATCCTGTAATAGTAAATAAGTGATCTTATGGTTCCATATAGGGAATCTATTGATAAAAGTGGATCAGGTTCCAAGGTGGGTCTCAACCAAGGGAACTGACATGCTTGAATCAAAATGGTGTCCATGAGTGGTCAAGGAATTACATCAAGATTTAAAAAGTTAACTAATGTCAGTACACACCTATAATTATGTCAAGATCCATATATAATTAGGCACCATACAATTGATTAATTAATTAATTATTTCCAGGTAACAATCGTGTCATTTAGAAGTTCATTTGGGGAACTCCTTGAATTTCATTATTGTGACAATTCTAAGGGGAATACAACCATCATTTAATTCAAATAAGTCAGAATCATTTCCCTTAGTTCATTCTAATAACTTCAATAATAACTTTCAAGTGGATACAATATAAAACCAAACATTCATTTTCATTCAGTTAAGAAATGACATATATATACAATGTACTTGATAATTCCATTTATACTAAATCATTATAGATTAAGAATATACCTTGTAAGGGTCAAGTGGAACCAGCACATATAAGGGATAACCATTATCACATCATTATAAATTTAGTTACTGATGGATTACCTTTATTAAGGTCAACATCAAGCACACCCGAATGGTGGCATAGGAACACATGTCAAGCAATAAAAGATCAAATATGGAAATCAACCTACATGTGGTGGTCAATAATGTGGACATAACAACAAAAAAATAATTAAATATATATAATGGGTTGTAAAAAATGGTTCTAATGACAAAAATAAAGTCATATTAATTAAACCAGCAACACCCGATGAGATTGGTGCACACACAGAACAATTTATAAAATAGTGTAACAAGAGGGATGAGTAATACAGCACCGACCTTGTACTCGTACGACTCTCCTAATCCAGTATCATCCTCTAGTTTGTCCTAGATTGGAAGAGATCTAAAGAGCAGATCGATGTCATAAAAATGGGGCATAAGAGCCTGCAACTAAATATCATCACTGATAAGAAAAAGAAAAAGAAAATATTAAAAATGAATTGAGATCATACCGGTGTATATCCAATGTGATGAATGACAATAAAATCAGAATTCAGATGGATTCATGAGATGAATTACTAGAATAGAGGAAAAATGGATCTCAAAATAGGAGAAAGAGGTGTGTTTGTCTGCTGGAGAGGAAAACCAATGGGGGTGAGGTTTAATTAGTTCATTAAGGAAAAAACAATAAAATAAACCAAAATTGGCCTTTGTATGGTTTGGCTACATGATTTTCCAAACCATGCTCCAACCATTCATGGTCTGCTAAAGGAAGGGAATACCTACATGGTTAGGAAGTAGAGTTCGGGAAACCATTCACCAATTGTGTGAAACTCATCTATAATTTTGTCTACAATTTTCACATAGACGTGTGCCCAAAATCACCCAGTTAGGGAAAACCATGTTCCCTCCATCTTCTCTCTTTCCATCCTCTCATGGTTAAATATAACTATGTGGCCTTCCCCACACGGTTTACACAAACTGTGGGATATTCCTTTTTCACCCCTAAAAATGGGATATGGGTCCCGAAAAAGGATTGGGAACCCATGAGACCTTCCAAAACTCATTAGGTGTCCATATTAGGTCCATAAAAGATAATTAGATAAAAAATTTAAGGATCCATACCTAATTCAAAACTGGGTTCATACATAGAAGGCTCATCCACAATCCAATCCACATATACCCCCTAATTGAATGTCCCAGTTAGTAACGCACCAAAAATTATGGTTATTGGTGGAATTACACATTAAAAAATTATATATATATATATATATATGAATTAGGTTCAAAACCATTGTTTTCAATGGATATGGGCATGAACATTAGTATATGTCAATCTACACACTCCCCCTTAGTGGATAAATTGTTCGCATAAGAGATGTTTTTCCTGAAAGATATTATGGGTTTTTATAATCCAAGAGAAAGGTATGATTTATGAATTTGGTAAAGATATGGGAGTTTCATTTATTATAAAAATCCCATGGAGGGGAAGAAATTCTAAAATGGGATATTCCATAAGGCTCAATCTAATTGGGTTTCTCATACTCATCTGAAATTACCCAACAACACAACCACAAGTAGAATCCAAAATTTCAAAAATAGAATCCCAATGATCCATCACTAATTTAGCCCCTTTAATTGAAGTTTTTCAAGAAATATGATGATATCTAGAATCCATCTGATCAAAATAAAGAAGTATATGTCAAAAAATAAAAAAACCCATCAAAATAAATGCATAAATTCAAGATAATTATATGGATCATATAAACCATAAGGGGGTTCGTCATCACATGAACTAATACAGGTCTTATGAACCTACCCATGAAAAAATCGTTGACCACATAAACCCAAAAATCATCATAGGACTTCATGACCAATCATGATACTCATGATCATGTGACTCATACATGGTCACACAATTTTCATAATAGTCAAGTGGTCATATGACCAAAACAAATAATCCTACAGATCTTGAAATATAAAAATAAATTCAAGGAATAATTAATTACAGAAGATAGGTTTGTGGTTTATTCTAACAATTTTTAAGGAATGGTTTTTTTTCTAATAGATGTTGCAATCAATTACCAAATAGAGGTCTCAACATCTGTTTTTAGGGACGGTCTTGTTAAGGGGTCTTATGACAAATGCTAATTGTAGGAGATATGAAGAGTTGGTTAGATGGTGAATAATTTTCCCATAATTCCCAAATATAGATGGAACACTTTAAAATATCACAGGTCACCATGAACACCAAACATCACCCATGATGTGGATGTTGATGGCTCCAAAGTCTCATGTACTAATTTACTTTTCTCATAATTGAGACCCTATCTCTATAGCTGTCACTCCTGAGGGAGGGGGGGTTTTTTGATTCCTACCAAATAAGAATCATTAAATCTATAAATGAAAATATACCTAAAACTTGGGTATTATTTTCTAAGAAAAGTAACACAAGATAAGGTGGAAAAAACTCACGGATTATGTAGACATATAATGGAAACATGGTCATAAGACCATCAGAAGGTCATGAGAATAGGTCAGGAGTAGTGCATGACCTTTTTTAAAACATGTGGATACCCATGATCAATCCTATTGTTCTTTTTAAGGAATATAAAACAATATATAGTTATGTGGTGGATTCCTGGTGAACTCGTCTATGTTACATGACTTTTCAATCAGTGTATGCCTAACAATAATCCAAACCCCTTGAAAAATATAGGATAAAAATATGAGATAGGATGAATCCTTTTTCATTCATTGATATTCTTATGACCCTCCCCAATAATTTGTATGACACATTAAGGCATTGGAAACATGATAGCCTCACCATACATGAGCCTGTAGACATGTCACCATCATCATGTGAAAGGTTTCGACATGTCCATTTGACTTTATGATACCAGAATTGAATCCATGGACAAATAAAACTATTTTCCCGGAAAATACTGACGCATCCCAAAAAAGAAAAAAAATTGGTCACACAATGCATCAATTATGGCGAGAGTGATTTTATTCTTCAATACTCGTACAAATTTCTGAGATCCCTGGCCTTCATAAAATAAAGATTAAAAATGGTAAATAGACTAAAATCTATTTTGGAGTAAGGATATATTGATCATCATGAGAATTGGGTTATATACCCCGGGTAATCACCATTTATCATGAAATCCCCCCCCCAACAGGCCACCATTTTCTCATGGAATTTCTTGGAGAAGGCATCTTAGATCATTGGAAAGCATTTTAATAGGGTTCTTAATCTCATGAATCTCATAGAAATGTCATCCTGACTATGTTTGATACCCTCTGCATATAAACAAGGTCAGGTGAAATCCATTTGATCATTGTGGGTCCAATGAAATTGAAAAAGATGTAATATTACTATTCTCATTGATCATCATTCAAATCACCTACCCCCCCCCCCCCCCTTAATGACCATTGAAATGATCAGTTGAAGCATGTAACAACATGGACCTACACTGAATCCATCCATAATCTATGAGATTCATGCCAGACAAGGAGGTTTATAACTGAGGTGGTGAGGCCAATAAATCCCCCACCCCCACCCCAGGCACAAAAAACACAATAACACATGATTTCACACCTGATCTCATATTAGGTGGACTTCATGGAGCATCCATTCATGGAATCATAAAATTTCTCCACCAAGTAAAATATATGGAATGGGATCATGAGGCACACATAACCACGTCGCATGATCACTTGAGATCACACGAAGGACTTATGGCATTTCAAATGAGTTATGAAAAGAAGTTATATCATATTAGCTGGATCACGTGAATTGTAAACAAGATAAAACTATAGAAACAAGAGGAACAAATACAATAAAGGATGGAATAAATCTTAAAGACAATAGAATAATGTGAAGATGAATTAGCTAATCCTCATGTCCTTCGTATGACTAAACCAAATCATGTGACAACACTAGTACATGGCTCCCAAATCATGTGTTGCTCGCTCAACATACCATATGAATCATGAGATGCCCCTTGGAGATGTCAAGAAAGTAGAATGATGCTCTCTGATCATGCCAACTATGTCTCATGAAAGTCATATGGGCTCACCAGCCAAACCTTGAAACGGAATAAATACATGTTTCTCTAAATAATATAGTGACACTAGGACATGTAACTTAGTTCTCACGATGATCCAGGACATGACAAACTATTCTCATGATGTCACCAAGTTATCCTATCCTTGATCATGTGGCACCCATTGGAAGTGACACTAGAACATGTTAATTGGTTCTCGTGATGGCATCAAAACCAACCGGCTATGTCATGTGACACCATATATACATTTCATCCTTGATCATGGGACACCCTCCATACATATCAGATGGGGCATGTCTAGACATCATTAAAAGTTTTAGATAGACAAATAGGACAATTCATCCAAATCATGAGATTTACACTAGGAAATCTAGTCTTGATCATGTGATGAACTTAGGACACACCATTCAGATTATTTGATTTCCTCTAGACTAGTCAACTAAATCATGTTATTGTATATAGAAATGTACACTATGTAACTAGGATATATCCAAAAACCCTCGGGCATGTAAGGAAGACGATCAAGCGGGTCTATCTGGAAACCAGGTAATATCAACAATGAATCTTAAGAAATGATAACATTATCCAATATCCATATAAGGGAAACCCTAGAGTTTAATACTCAAGAAATTGAACTATGATGACTCTGATTTTAGAAAGAAAACCAGTATATGTATGACTCAAATAGGCATACGCCTCATGTTATACGCCCCATGTCCCCAACATTCAATCCATTAGGACCCAATCTCTCTCTAGGGTTGATAAATCCTCCACATCCATCAGTGGACAGAGAAGTTACAAAACTATGTTAAATATTATTCCTACTATAACAAGGATATGTAGGACACCTTCCAAATGATTTTTCACCATATGAAACATATGATGGTTTTTCCTAGAACATAAGTCATGCATCTATATAAAGTGATACTGATTACTTTTTATCCATTGTTTCTCACACAAGAAATTACTCACATGGTATTAGGTGGTTTCAATGTTCATATCATTTTCATCATGAATATATACCATATAGGGAAACCTCGGTGTGTAAGCCTCGATCAGTGGCTTGATATCACTACACCCACATAAGGGAATCCACCATGAAAAAACTCACAAGGGAATGATTGAACTAAAAGAAATATGATTCCTAATATAACCAGGATATGTTGGATTCCTCCTTAGGGTTCAAGCTCAAATACACAGTTCCTATGTCCCCTCTATTATTTCTTTTTTGTATGATGTAAAACTACATGGTTTTAATGAACTATGTGTTTCTTGATTCCTTCTATAAAAATGATACATAGGATGCCTCATAATGGCTTAATAATATCCTCTAAAAATTAATCATCTCCTTGGATGAAAATATATAATTATGAGACCAGTTGTAAGGATTTTACATATAAGCGGTTACCCATTAGGGGAAATGTATGAAGAAAATTGGATACATATAGATGGTCGCATCAATAGAATCCCATTCACAAACAGAGTTATTTGAAACATGGTCATTTTTAAGGTAATTGGTTTTGTATCAGGATTAAGAATAGAATCATGAACATATCAAAAATCTATAAGAGAGTCCCGGAGTATGAAAAAATTTGCTCCAAAAAGGATTTGATGAGCCTGACCTCCCATCCTCTAAACCACTGTTAGTTCCTATGTTTCATTAGGTCTAAAACCTCAAATGAGTGCATGCCTTTAAAAATAAGGTTTGTACCTAGCTATGGATGTGGGAACCATTGGATGTTTATATTAATAACAATAATGGTGAGCTCAAGATAAATGATTTTGTAAAATGTTGAACCCGCCATAATCAACCATCAGGACAAACCAAATTTTCCTTAGTGGAATCTTTCTCAATGAAATATTAATATAAGGGTGATCATACATGTATACTCAATATAATCCACCTTATTACATCTTCATAAAATGTGAAAGAGGCATAATAATGCCTTAAGGGAAAAATAGTAGAATAAATATGCACCTAACTAGGTCAACTATCACCCAGCCTCACCAAGGCTCACTCTCCAGATATCATATCGAGGTATAATAACTTAGTATCAAAATAATATATCATAAAGGAACCCAATAGACACTTCCCCACTGGTTCAGAAATCTCAAGCCCCAAAAAAAGGTCCCATCACTTCTAATGATTCTAATTAACCACAAAAGAATTATTACAACATATCATATACCAAAATATAGCCACATATTACAAAATCCTCATGACCACATAATTCATACAACTTAATAGCCATAAGTGACAAGAACAATCTCCTCATAGTAGGGTATCATGAACATAAAGACAATCAACATCATTCCATCCACCTATCATGGATGAGCCCCATGATGTATCAAATCCTCCATCACATCATCAGCACATCACATTACATCAAATCATAATCACTCTAACTTCTAAACATAAAAACTTATGCATCATAACCTTAGGAAATCATAGCCATTATATGTTTGAAAGGTATTTTAGGGAAGAGTGAGGAGTCAGCAATATGTTCCCTCTCCAACCTTTTTGTTCAGGGGAAACACTCATAACCCACAACATTTGGTTGTTTGTAGGGCTATTTAAATCGAGTGGGGTGTCTTTAAAACCATATATAAGTAACATATGTAATAAAACTAAAACAATTACCAAACATAGGTTCATAACAATATAATACAACTAACAACCATCACATCATCCACACTACCACCAAAACATACTCATATCCACTTCCATTTTAGAAACACCAACCAACCCCACCTTTCTATATAAAACAACCACAACAATATTCACAACTTCCCAATTTGAAATATAATTTATCTATTTCTAAATTACCATTTCCCTAGACAAATTACATTCATTATTCCTTTCAATTTTATATTTAATTTCTATCCAATCATTATCCATCAATAAAATGTTTACCCATACATCCTTTATTCCTTTCAAGAATTTAGAGTTCATTAATAGCCAGCAGTAATTCAATTCCAATGAATACATATTATCATATTAATTATTATTAAACACATTCTATAAAAATGATAAATTATAACATAATTCAGGAAAAACAAAACCAATCAATTTATAAACAACATCTCATATCATTCCATCACCCTCTAAATATTCCATAAAACCATTTCCTTTCAACATAACCAACCATTCCACCACATATAAACTATACAGCAACCCTTCAACTACTTCCAAATCAACAACCACATATCCCCATGCCAACCATTGAAAAATATCCACATGGTTCCCCATCCAAAACCTTTCTTACCTAATAAATAGAATCACAACCAATAAAACTCAACCATATAAAAACATGTAAAAATTCACAATAATTATTCACTTTTAGAAAAATCATATGAATAAATTTTGGATAACATAAATATCATTACCACAACCTCAAATTTTCAAAAAAACCATTTAATTATTGTATTTATATAATTATTCTTTCATGATAAGTGATTCAAAAAAGGTAATCATTGAAATGGAACAAGAATCACAACAATAATAATAACATTCCCATTCAAAAAACCTAACAAACATAAAACTAATGAAATAAAAAGTATTCATGTATTGAAAATAAGGTTCATAACATTTTATTAATTTCATTGAGACTAATTGATTTTCATAAATATTTTATCCCATACCATACATCCAAATAAATAAAATAAATAATACTTTTATAATTTTCACACAATAAAGAGGGAGAAGTATTTAATCCCCAACATTGATCAAAGAATCATAGTATGTTATACATAGGTAAGGAAATGAAGAATATTAGAAGGCCAAAACCATGTGAGAAAATTATATACAAACCAGAACACATAGATCAACATCAAAACCCATTTCCAAACATCTTCCAAACTAAACTATCACTATTTCCCCCAAAAAATAAAGATTAAATAATGGAAGAAAATGATGATGAATAAATGGAATTCTCACCTCAGATCACAAAATGGTTAATCACTTGAAGCTGAGTGCTAAAAACAATTTTAAATCTAAAATATATCTAAGGAAGAACTATTAATTTTAATGTTTTAGGAATAATAATGGAATTTGAGATAATTTAAAAAGGATAATGAATTTAAATAGATGTTGAAAATTAACAGGGCCCTGAAATGATAGGTATTAGTCACACCATGATGAGTATAAATCAAAAATTACTTTGAAATCATGTTTTGATCTCCCTATAGTCTCATATTCTCAGGGAAATCCCACTTTAATTCCATAGGATAAATATAGGGTATGATGTGATCAAAGTGTTTTCTTCATGATGTTGATTCCTTAAAAATAAATAATATTCTCAAAGTATTTTTCATAATGCTTCCAAAAACCCTCATGACATGAAATAACTCTATATAAGGGTGTTCTCTAATAAAAATCATTCATCGTACCCTTTATGATTAGAAATGGATTTCCAATAAAAATATCGTGAAAATTATCTCTAAGGGCCAACACCCCAAGTTTCATTGCAATTTTTTTCCATGAAAAAACCTACCAACTAACTTTTCATTGTGCGACTCAAACCTCCATTCCAGGACTCACCTATCCAAGCCTGAATCTCATCTATAGAATCTCAATTCTTCCTATAGATTTTTCCTAACACCTTTTACACCCCCAAAGATGCAATGATGTAGTCTAATAAGGTATGGTCCATTACACCTTATATTTTTATATACTAGAATCATCAAATGTTATATTAAAACTAGGGACATGTGTATAGAAACATAGTCTATCTATCCAATGTTTACCCTTAGGTTAAGATATAAAGATATATTCATAGAATCTTTTTTTTCTATCTATATAGAAATGAAAAAAGTTCATTCACCTTAATAAGATTTAATAATCATAATAGGAGGTTCAGTTAGTCCACACTTCTTGAGTATATTAAAACCTATGGTTGCAAATAGAAATATATTTTTATGGTGTATTTTCAAAGTAAAATCCTTTTTCTTGGATAGTTTTTGAATTCCAACAAAGAAAAGGATCTCTTAACCCATTAAAAATTGCATAATTATTCTCTAAGATATCATGTTATAGTGAGGTCTGTCTCTAATAGTTATCTTCCTCACTTCACCATCATCTTTATTGAATTTTGTGAAATTTATTTATTGGTACACGAAAATTTTATTTATAATAAATTTTTAACATGAAATTGGTCGGGTTATGCACTATATCATTACAATTTTTGAAGACTTTGAATGTGTTAGATATATTTTTAATAATACATAGTAACACATTCCAATACATCTAATATTAAATATTCTAGAGGATTACTATAAATCTAACCAAGACATTACCTAAAAAAATAAGTGTATATACAATAGAGGCTCACTATATTAAAAATTAGACTTACTAGTACCAACCCTGTTAAACTTATCAAATATTAAATATTCAAAAAATTGATGATTTTTATTTGAAATTACCTTTAAAACCCCATTATTTTGGGATGTCCTCTAATCCTGCAACACATAATTGGCCTAATATCCAATTCCATTAAATGTTTTGGTTATTTTATATTCTATAACATGATATTATGTTCTTAACATTAGTTTTCACCATTTATAATATATAACCAATTATTAAGAGATGATTTTGTGATAATGAGGGGACCATTAATGATATTTAAACAACTTTCCTCAAACCTTAATGAATAACCTCTTTATTTAAAGAATATGTAATGATATCATATATCTCTTATGATTTCATACCCACATAACATCATTACCAAACATTATAAAATACCAAGATAACTAAATTCTCCAATTTCATATATAGAAAGAACATCTTAATAATAGTACCCACATCACTCCTATAGTTTCACTATATAATTTCAACAATTTTTAAATGTCATTAAAAATTTCAACCATTGTGAAATTATTTATACCTTATTTTAAATTATTTAATAACTTCCTATTAATATAGTTCCCTTAATCTGACCCTGTTTCATAGAATGATATCCCTTAATCACCCAATTTTTAAACATAGACCTTATTTTACATTTTGTTTACTATTTTTCAACCAAACTCTTTATCATTCCTACCCCTAACATTAAGACCCTCAAGCTCATACTTAATCCCATTTTCATTTTTAAATCCATAGACACCAAACACTACTTTAATTCGTATGTGGTAAAAAATTATTTTTCATACATTATAGTGTCTCTAATAATACTAAACAAACTATTAAAATATGATATAAATATTATGTATTGTTCTTATATTCAACTTTATATAAATATTTAATAGTTATAAAAAAAATAAATTCATATATTTTATTATTGAACTGTAGTTTTAGGCTACATTTTAAATGCATAAATTTTACTTTACTATATAATCTACCAACCAAATATTTTCTCAATAATATATTTTTATAATTTTACCCATATAGAAATAGTTGTTGGATCGAATATGTAAATGTATATGTATATTAGATGGAACAATACAAGAGGGGGGTGAATTGTAGGTTTAAAAAATTTGTGTTTAAACACTTAAGAGATTAGTTTAAAAGATCTTAAACTAATACAATTCAAACCATCACAATTGTATTAAATATAAAGGTATGATGTGATGTAATACTATTAGAAAAGTAAAGTAATTGTGTTCAAGATGAGTACAATAATCAGAGTAAAACAAGTTTGAGAGATTCTACCATATAGCGTATAGAATCTACTAATACAATATGCAATAGAAAAATCATAATTGAAACAATTACAATTGAATGTGTAAAGAAGAAAGGAAACAAAACAAATTCCATTATAATATAAACAGCAACAAAAAAGTAAAAGTATTACAATTCTTTTTAACCCAAAGAGAAGGGTTATCCTTTCACCTAGGATAAGAGGCATGTATGACCACCACCTTGGTAAGCCCTCGATACGATGATCGGTTCGTCTGTCTGCCTATCCCCGGCAGCCCTCGATTTTGTAGGTAATCGGCACCTCTATCTATCAGTCACTTGAAATACCTCGATATGAATATCGGTCGCACAAAGCAAAAAGCATGAGAGAAGTCACAATGTCTCTCTTTAGAACTTTATATTAGAAAAGTATCATAGTTATTTTTTCTCAGCTTCAAATGACCTCCTATTTATAGGCCTCATGTTCCAACGGTCATATTTATTCAAACGGTCTTATTTCTCCGAAAAACTCAGAGGGACATGGACACCTGGTATTATAAGGGTCATATTGAAACAGAAACCACAACATCATTTTGATTAGTTTGTAGCTAACTCAACGACATCGTATTTGTTAAAACAAAAGATATATGAACATGATAATCATGAGTACGATTGATCTAAAACAAGTATTTTGATAAAATAATAAAAGCATGCATGTGATAAAAGTATGAGTACTATAAGTATTACTAAATGTAATGTATTGATATGATACAAAGTAATATACACAAAAGTGAGTACAATTGATAGAGTCAGTATGATACGATTGACAGAGTCAGTATGAAAATTATAGTACGTATGATCAGTATGGTCAGTACGATCAGCATGGTTAGTACGATCAGCATGGTCAGTAGGATCAGCATGCTCTGTACGATCAGCATGGTCAGTACAATCAACATGGTTAGTACGATCAGCACGATCAGTATGATCAGCATGGTCAGTATGATCAGCATGGTAAAAGACATTTGTGATTTCCAAAACAAGATATAAAAGTCAAAATAAGACTTTTGACTCAAAAATCTCCCCATTTTTGGAAAGCACAAAACACAAAGTAAAGACAACAAGAAATACTTATCCCCCCCTGAGTTATTGGAAACTCTTCTGAATATGAAATTGAATACAACTAATTCCCCCTTAGGTATATATTTTCCTAAGGATTGTATTCACATATTTTCCATGGTTTTGAAGTATTTGATTAAAACATTCTCCCTTTGTAAAACATTCTCCCCCTATATAAAACATTCTCCCCCTTTGTGATTTACAAAAATAATGGAGTAATCTTGAGATGCCTGAATGAGTTAGAGAAAATAATTGCAAGGCAATAGAAAGAGTAACATAAATCTCATTACGATAACCAACAGGGTTCACAAAAAAACAAATAAAAGTCATTTGTTTTCTCTTTCCTTTTCCTTATTTATAAATTCATGGAGAACAGCTTTCATTTTTTTGATTTCATTCTTGTATTTAGAAATTGGATCACCCTGAGATCTGAGAATCTCTTGTTGGTCGGAAAAAGGCTGATCTTGATTCTTGATAGTATCCTCCTGGACTCTGATTACTTCCTCAAGAGTATCAATTATGTCATGCAAATTCTTGTTATCTTTGGATAACACATAATTTTGATTCTTCAACAAAATCATTTCATCTTTAAAATATGAAACCTTCAAAAATTTAGACTGAAAGGCATTCATTTTTTCTTGAAACTCTTTCACTGAAGGGATATCTGCTCTATGAGTTACCAGATTCAGTCTTTCAACAGTTTATTTGTCAATCTTATTGAAGGAAATCAAAAGATCATTTGACAACCTCCTTATATCTTCAATTGCTATCTCATGGTCATTCACTGAGCTTTCTATTTTATATGACCACTTGGTCATCCTGTTCCAAGCCTTCTTATGAGAAGCTGAAGTTTCAGATAGAAATTTCAAATCAGCTTCAACTGACAAAACTTTCTTTATTAATTCTCTTACATAACCAAATTTCCTTTTCTGATTGTCAGTGATAAAATCAATTTTCCCTTCCAGCCTGGGGAAATTGGGAATATTCTTTTCAACCCTCCTTAAAACATGAACAATGTAAGCACTCATCTTGAGAGAGATTGTTTGTTCTGAATTAGTATCTTCCTCATACGAATGCAGTTCATTCGACTGGCTTGAGTCTATAATAGGCTGTTTTCCTTTTTCTTTTTCTTTCTCCTTTCTTTCTTCCTCCACTTTATCACTTATGA
Organism: Viscum album; assembly: GCA_963277665.1. Lineage (NCBI taxonomy): Eukaryota > Viridiplantae > Streptophyta > Magnoliopsida > Santalales > Viscaceae > Viscum > Viscum album. The sequence continues at coordinate 1,327,325,914 of OY728165.1, read as the reverse complement.
CAATAAATTTTTCTATATGGGAAGATTGATCACCTTTCTTTTCCTGAGAAGGGGTTTTATCTGGAGTTTGAAAAGATTCAACCGATTCTTGATCGCCATGTGAAATTTATTGAATACCTTCACTCTGCTTTTGGTATGATTCTTCTCTAATATTTTTTGAAATTTGAAGGAATTCTAAAAGAAAATATCCTTCCTCTTCAACTTCCTCTATCTTTTCCAACATCTATTTCCCTTTTTCATTCTCTGGAAGACTCTGTACGATAGGTTCTTGATGTACTTCTTCGGTTAGTTGAGCACTAGCATCCTCAACCATTTTTAGTACTTTAGAGATATCAAAGTATTGATCCTTTCTTTTCGAAATAGTATTCTTTTTCTTTTCATCTTGAAGGGTTTTCTCTACCCTTATTCTCTCAGCAAAGGCTTCAGCTGGATCATGTCCAAACTTTGGATCACCTTCCTTTCTCTGTTCCTTATCTTTTCTCCACTTGGCCACGACTTCCTTACTGTACCTTGGTTTCTTCTTTGGCTTTGAACTGGTTTGTGGATATAACTTTTGAGGAGCACCAATATAAGGATTTTCTTTGAATGTCATAGGTGCTGATTCATTCTGAGCCGATTTAGCTTCTAAATCTTTTACAAAAAGTTTTGAATTTGGCTCAAAACAAACATTCAACTTCTTCAATGTACTCTTATTAATCCAGGATGGCTTCAGATCTATCAGATTTCCTTTCAAAGGAATATTATAAAACTTCATACTCTCGAGAATAAACTTTGTAAGGATAGCTGGATACATAATCAGATGATATTTGATTGCTCCTGACTTAACATTCTTAATCGTTTCAAAGATGTATCCCATAAGATTTACTTTTCTCATGTTGAAAAGATAGTCCAACATAAAGATATCATAAACCTTCAAATTCTCTATATCCCCTTTCCTTGGGATAAGAAAACCTTGTATCCATAGTGACACAAATCTGTTATCTAGTGAAAGATGAGCAACTTTCCCCTTCTCTTCATTTATAATAAACAGATGCTTTTCAGAATTTTCTTTGTTAAATGTACCAAATTCTTCTGGTAGTTTATGAGATGGACAAAAAGAATCTCCTTCTATCGGAACATTTAGAAAATGACATGCTTGATTCACAGACATAGAAATATTTCTATGGTACACAGCAAAGTTGATAGTTATGTTCTTATCAAACGATACGGTTTTCTAAAAATGACTGACTTTGTCAATAAGAACTGGATCTTGGGATACTAGTTTTTCAACAAACAAATTCTCCCAGCTTTGAAACAAAATGATTCTTTTGATTGTAGAATCATATGAATTGAAAAAGTCCTAAGAAACTAACCTTTCTCTGAAAAAATATTTCTCTGAAAAGATATTTCAAGACATTTCTGTAAGAGTATTTTCAAAGGACTGAGACATATAGTTGAAGCTGTTGAAAGATCGTATGATGAATTAAATCGGTGGAGCAGAGCTTCGCCTCAAATCCTAAAAAACCAGTGTGGGTTTGGGAAGGAGTGGGGGTCTATTTAGGAGGAAAAAGGGTGATTTTTGATCTTATATGGTAGATATTAAAAGAAATAAGATCAATGGATAGGATTAAAAAGATTTTTTTAAAAGTATGTACCTTCCAGAGATCGTAAGGTAATTGTTGGTTTTATTAGAATTAACAATAAAAGAAAACACAAGCGTACGAAGAAAAAAATACAATCAACTGTCATGCCGATGAAAAACAAAGTTGTTACCATGAACTAACAAGCCGATGGAAAACAAATCTCGTTACCACAAATTGATGAGCCGATGGAAAAGAAATTCATTACCATGAACAGATTTACCGATGGAAAAGAAATTCATTACCATGATCGGAGGATCCAATGGAAAAAAAATTCATTACCATGATCGAACGAGCCGATGGAAAAGAAAATCATTACCATGATCAGACAAGTCGATGGAAAAGAAAATAATTACTATGATCGAACGAGACGATGGAAAAGAAATTCATTTCCATGATCAGTCGATACTATAAGCAGATAGGTAAATAATACAATAAAATTGTCAATACGATAAACAGAAAGGTAAATAATATGATAAAACTGTCAATACGATAAACAGAAAGGTAAATAAGACGATAAAACTGTTAATACGATAAACAAAAAGGTAAATAATATAATAAAACTATCAATACGATAAACAAGAAGGTAAATAATATGATAAAACTGTCAATACGATAAACAGAAAGTTAAATAATACGATAAAACTATCAATACGATAAACAGATTGGTAAATAATATGATAAAACTGTCAATACGATAAACATAATGGTAAATAATACGATAGAATTGTCAATACGATAAACAGATAGAAAAAAACACATACCAGGAGAATAAAAAATTAAATATTATAAGATAAGAAGAAACACAGAAATAAATGTTCTCCCCCTTTCTAAGAGGAGTTGTTTGATGTAAGGAGAAAAGTAAAACATGAAGTAGATATGAATGATTATCTTAATGTAATCATTCCTAGCTTCTATTTTATAAACTCAAATCTATCGTAAGGTATTGGTTTTGTAAAAATGTCATCAAGTTTTTCTTGCGTTCTAATGAATTGTAAAATAATATCTCCTTTTTGTGTGTGATCCCTAAGAAAGTGATGCCTAACATCTATTTGTTTTTCACGAGAGTGATGTGCTGGGTTCTTACTAAGATCTATGTAACTATTATTATCATATAGAATTTTGGTTTTGAAAAAACTCAATCAATTGTCAGTGAGTGTGTGTTGCATCCACAACACTTGTGCACAACAACTTCCTATTACTACATATTCATCTTCAGTAGTGGAAAGTGCTACCAAGTGTTTTTTCTTGCAGGAACAAGAAAACAGAGAATCTATTAAGAAATGACATGTTCCATATGTACTTTTTCTATCCATTCTACAACCACCAAAGTCAGCATCTGAAAAACTTTTAAAAACAAAATCATTTCCAGAAGAGTAAAAAAGTCCTAAATCCATAGTGCCTTTTTAATACCAAAAGATTCTCTTTACGGATTTTAAATGATACTCTTTTGGATTAGATTGGTATCTTGCACATAAGCATACGCAAAAACATTAAGTATGGTCAACTAGCTGTCAAGTATAGAAAACTTCCTATAATACCTCTAAAAAATGTTTGATCTACTGGTTTCCTAGTTTCATCTAGATCAAGTGAATTTGAGGTACCAATTGGAGTGCTAATACTTTTAGTATTTTCATACCCATACTTTTTAAGTAAATATTTAATATACTTATGTTGGGATATATATGTTCCTTATAGTTTTTGAGAAATTTGAAAACCTAAAAAGAATGTTAACTCACCCATCATACTCATTTCAATATCAGACTTCATTAAATTTGCAAAAGAATCAGTTAAAGATTACTGAGTTGAACAAAATATGATGTCATCAACCTAAATTTGAATAATTAGAACATTTTTATTTTCCATTTTTATAAAAAGGGTTGGATCTGCTGTACCTTTTGCATAATGTTTTTGTAAAAGAAATCATGTAAGTCTATCATACCATGCTCTAGGGTCTTTTTTAAGACCATATAGGGCTTTGTTAAGTTTAAAAACATGATTCGGGTGTTTTGGGTCTAGAAAACCATGACGTTGTTCGACAACAACTTCTTCTTGAACAAAACCATTTAGAAAATCACATTTAACATCCATTTGAAATAGTTTGAAGTTAAAGTATACTGTAAAGGCTAATAGAATTCTAATATATTCAAGTCTAGCTACCGGAGCATATCTTTCTTCATAGTCTATTCCCTATTTTTGATTATATCCCTTAGCAACAAGTCTTTATTTATTGCGTACAATGATTCCATTTTCATCACATTTTTTTCTGAAAACCCATTTTACTCCAATTACAGTTGTTTCTTTGGGTCTTTCGACTAAAGTCCAAACATGATTCCTCTTAAATTCATTTAGTTCATCTTGCATTTCTTTGATCTAATCTTCATCACCTAAGGCCTCACTTGGACTTCTATGTTCAAATTGGGAAAGAAAATCAAGATGTTCTATTTCATTTCTTAAGGAATTTCATGTCCTTACAAGTTGATTTACATCACAAATGATGTTATCACTGGGATGATTCCTAAGAAACAATTTATTTGGGTTTTATAAAACCTGTTCATCAACATATGGTACACATTCTTTTGTGGTAAATGTTTCAGATGTATCTTCTTGACCATTTTCCTTATCAGAAGGATCTTTTAACAAAGGTTGACAATTAGTTTTTGAAAACACATCTGGGGATGTAGGTTGGGATGATTTAAAAACAAAAGGATCATTTTCATCATATTTTATATGTATTGTTTCCTCAACATTACAAGGTTTTTTATTGAAAACTCTATAAGTATTAGAAGTTGTGGAGTATCCTAGAAAGATTCCTTCCTCAGATTTTGGTGCAAATTTGTGTAGATTATCTTTTTTATTCATAATGAATACTTTTCACCCAAAAACATTGAAGTATGAAACATTAGGTTTTCGGCCAGTCCATAACTCATAAGGTGTTTTATTAAGAAAAGGTCTGGTTAAAACTTGATTTATAGTATAGCAATCAGTACTAATGGCTTCAGCCCAAAATTTCTTAGCAATTGAGTATTCACTCAACATGGTTCTAGTAATTTCCTGAATAATACGATTTCTTCTTTCAACAACACCATTTTGTTGAGGAGTTCTTGGAGCTGAGAAATTGTGAGTAATACCTTTCTTACTACAAAAAATTTCAAAATCACATTTTTGAAATTCACCACCATGATCACAATGAATAGTTATCAATTGTAGGTTTTTCACATTTTTAACTTGGGCTCTAAAAGTTTTGAAATAAGAAAAGGATTCAGATTTCTTTTTTAGAAAATAGACCCATGTGAATCTAGTAAAGTCATCAACTAGAACAAATATATAATATTTGCCTCCAATGCTTCCAGTTTGTGAAGGACAAAAAAGATCCATATGCACTTGCTGTAATGCATTAGAAGTTGAAACTTCATTAATTGATTTAAAGCTAGTTTTATGTTGATTTCCAAATTGACAAGGATCACAGACTTTTAAAGAATCATATCTATGAACTAGTAGTCCCTTTAAAAGTCTTTTCTTTAAGAGTTTACAAAGTTTTCTTAGTTTGCAGTGTCTTAGTCTTCTATGACATAGCCATGATTGGTCTTCTATAGCACTTAAGCAGGGTAAATTTTGGCTCCTAATGTTTTCTAAGTTAATAGTGTATACATTCTCTTGCCAAAGGGTAGATAGAATGAACTTATCCTTTGAATTGTGAACTAAACATTTATCATTTCTAAAATTCACAAGGTAAAATTCATCACATAATTGACTTATGCTGATGAGATTGTGCCTAAGACCACTAACAAACAAAACATTTGAGATAAGAACTTTTCCAAGAAAAACAATATTATATATACCATTAATCTTTCCTTGAGAATTATCTTTGAAGGTAACATTTCCTCCTTTTGTTTTGATGAACTATTCAAAGAAATCTTTGTTTCCGATCATGTGTCGAGAACAACTGTTATCCATGTACCAAATATTCTTCTTGGTACACTTCTCATTTTCCTGAAAAAGAAACAATTAGTTTTTCGGAATCCAAACTTGTTTGGATCCAGAATGGTTAGATAACAGAATTTTAGGAATCCACATTTGTTTTGCAAAATGATCTTTATGAAATCCTAAAGATTGAGTTCTCTTAAGAGAACACTCTCTTTTCCAGTGTCCACCACATTGACACTTAGAACAAAAATGGTTATTTTGTGGAAAAAATAGTTATTACTAAAAACAGGTTTGGAATGAGTATAACCAAGTCCAGAATGATTTCTCAAAGGCCGGATTTGGGAATACATTTTGTCAAAGTTCTCCTTTCCATATGTAAAGTTTGACAAACATTTTTTCAAAGAAACAATTTCTGACTTTAGTATTAAAACTAAATTTTTATCCTCCAAAACATTTGATTTTAAACTAGGGTTAAGTTCTAAAACATTTTTCTTAGAAATTACATTTTCAATATCCTTATAAAGTGTATCCTTATCAGATTTGACTTTCTCAAGGGGTTTTAAAATAATTTCAAAATCAGAAGTTTTCATATCAAGATCATTAGAAAGATCTGATACTTCTTTAGTTAAAACTAAAATTCTAGAATTTTCATTATCATTATTTTTCTAGGTTAGAATTATCATTTTCATGTAATTTAAAAAATCTAGATACATCTTCAAAAGAAGGTAATGTATCATCTTCTGGTGACGAAGAATAATCATTTGAAGATTCATAATATTTATTATCAGTATAATTTTCATTTAAAGATACATTTGTAATAGCTTCAGCATTGTGTACCTTAGCCATAAGACAATGATATTCAATTGGTAAGCTGGCTATAGGTGTAAGGACCTGACCCCAGTTGCCCGGAGCCGGTGCCTTATTTGATTATGTTGGCATACATACAAGGAATACGAATCCCAAAGGACCGAGTATTTTAGTATTATTGGAAACAAGATACATACATAAGTTTATCATTACAACATGAAGGGAAACAAAAACACTATTTTAAATCCACTAGAAACATCTCGTCTCCTAGATTATACTTGTAAGTCATTCAAAAATTACTTCTTCATATCCTGAGAAAATGAAACATAAGAAAGGGGTGATCTCAAATGCTCAGTAATAGTAAGCAATACAGCGGAAGATAATATAAACATTAGACATGGTGAGTAATTGAAAACACATGCCTTTAATAATAAACTTGAAACATATTATGGCAGAAATATGAGCAAAAAAATAATTCCATAATTAAGCATAATTATGGGTATTATACTAGTCAAATAACCACATGAAACATGAGACTATAAATATAATCATAGACGTATCTTGGGGAATTACTTACATAATCTTGTAACCATGTTGGCTACCTTAAAATTTGTAACCCTCATGGCTACCTTACTTTGTGTAACCATCACAGTTACACTTGGAGTAACGATACGGCCGACCTCAAACTTACTCATACCCAATGCATTGGAGGGAAATATAGGTCCCACCCTTCATCATAAACAATTCCTAATAACCAAAACATAATCATACATCATAAATAATAGTATAAAAACCTTGCTTTTGAATCTTGTAAACAGAATTTTGAAAGAGGATTTTAGAAGAGAATTCCCTTATAAACATCATATACTTGAAGTGAGACTTAATAGAGTGGATGGAATATGTATATAATCTGTAAATACACATAATTAAACATTATATAAATAGAACCCGTCACACAAACAATTTAAATATCACATAAATAATAAAGTAGAAGGTTAACCCAAAGAATGGAAATCGGGTTAAGAATTCCCTTACAACAATGTGATCGGTTGAATCATATGACCAGAACATAATAAATATCAATTGGATCATTGAATAACATGAATATAAATATAATCATGTTATTATATATATCTAATTACAGTACACATATTCCACATACAAGAAATAAGCGGCGAACGACTAAAATCTCACAAAAATGAAAGTGAGACGAGGAACCCCTTACAACTTTATAATCAATTGATTTGTATGATCCTAAATTAATGATTGTCAAATGATAAATTGAATATCATAAAAATAAAGATATTCATGATATGAGACAATAATGGGCAGTATACATACACCATACAAATTAAAAATAGTGATTACGGAATATCTCACAAAAATGGAAGTGAGATGAAGAAACCCTTACCTTAATATTGTCTTACTTAAAACTTGTTAAAACATCCTGTATAATGGTTAAAATACTGTTATTAGTATTTTATAGAAACATTTTCATGTTTATAACACATTATATGGTCATTTCATAACCTCATTTCACCCCTTATTTGTTAGTATTTTGTTCCTTGCATTATTTTGGGTGGGTTCTTTTGTGATTTTCACGATCGGTTCATGATGAATCATTCTTGTTGATTGGATGTGAAACTCCAGAATTGGAAAGGAGTAGTATTTACATATTTACAGTACCATAAATTTTACCATTTATCACTATGATGCTTTATATGATGATAATTAATAAGTTAAAACATTAATTATGTTCGTTTAGATCATTTAAGTGGTTCTTTGATAATTACAACTTCATTTAGTCTTATAAATTTGAATCATGAGTACAAAAGAATTCCAGAACCTTATATGAGTCATAAAACATATATTATAACCTGGTTCAACCATATAAATGGTTTCATGACCAGACTTGAAATAATTAATGGAAATTGAAAATACATCGTCCACGATATCGGTAATTCGAAACAATGGACAATGTTTTTTGATTCATTAAATAAGTGAGAGAGGAGAGGAATAATGATTTGTAATTTTCCATAAACATGAAAAAATCCAGAATACACATGATTCTGGAGATTTCATGCCTCTTGGATAAGAGGGGGTGAAGAAAGAAGAGGAAGGAATCATGAAATGAAGAAAACATGTGGAATTTCTTACAAACATTTGGCAGCCTAACGGCGTCTCTTAAAATTTCATAAAAACAAGATTGATGAGAGGTCATCAATCATACAAAATTTGGACAGTAAGGGGAAATATTTAATGAAATATCCCAACAAAAGACAAAGGTAAAGGAATAGAATAACATAAAATGGAAGAAAAGAATGAAAATGAAAGAGGATGTTTACCTCTTGATCTCTTCTCCTTGAGATCCTCATTAAGGGCTTTGGTCTTGGTCTTTTGGTGATACCAGCAGCTCTATAACATGGGGAAAAAGATTGGGGAGGGAATTTGGCAGAATTTAGACAATTCTCAAGGCTTGAGAGGTGTGGGAGGAAGAGGGGAGTGAGGGTGGTATTTATAGTGGAGGAGGGGAGGTTTTTTAGATTATTTTAATCATTATTATAATATTTTTATCAAGACTATGAATAATCTCAAAACAAGTGGCCCTAAATAGTGATAATATCATGTGATTTCGAAGCAAGTGTCCTTGCATCACTTATGATGTCATAAATAGTGCATATTTACTGATAAAATGATTATACGGTATTTTATCATATTTCACTATTCACCGAAAATTCAAGAGTTTCAGAAAAATACCAAAAATTTACCCCTACCATTTTTCGACATGTAGAAATAAAAAGTGAAATCCATTTTTCAAAAGATAATTTTCTAAATATTCTTAATTTAATTTCTAAATAAGGTCACAGTTAATTCAAAAAGTAACAATATTTAAGTGCAACTAGTTTTATGTGACATTGGAAAATTAATTAAGATCCCATTATCCTATTGCCTTGAGAAAATAAAATAATAATAATATTTACTATTCATGAGGTCATATTACGATTCATATTACTATTCATAAGGGTATGTTACTATTCACCAAAAAAACAAGTTTCTTCTATCAGACTCTAAATGACTTACTGATCACAACTCTAGATGAACATTTTTTGAAATTCAAAACATAGAAGAGGATAGATTATAAAATTGAATTCTATATTTATTTCCAAAACCTAGGGGTGTTACATTATTCCCTCCTTCAAAGAATTATGTCCTCGCAATTCATTTCATAACCACAAAAGAAAGCTCTCAGACGTTCTTACCACATCTCCCATCGTAGAGGATCCTCAGGTGCGTTCAGTGGAAAACCCAAATTATTGCTCAACTCCCCTAGTTCTCGGACCCAGACACACCTTAGACAGAAGGGGTTGAACTCTTGCGCCGAACACTCGGGCTTCCAAAGGGAGGCTCGAACAGTGCAATGTTTAGAAATGTCCGAATGAACCAACATACGAAGAACTCTCCGAACTATGTCTCGAATGAGAACATCTAAGTCATAGATAGTGTTGTACAAGCTAAAACTAAGGAGTTTGTACATGTAATCTGCACAAAGGTTTCCCCCTAAAGCAGCCTCTTGAAAACATAACCTGGCTGTATAGATTCTTCCTAGGGTGAAACATTGGAAAATCCCTTTGTGGTATTTTCCTCTTTGCCTGTACTCAACCAATTTTTCCATGGATAAGCGGTAGTAAATAGAAGCATTCCCTTGGTAGGTGCAGAGAATGTCCGGACTGTTTGTCACTTCATATAGTTTCTTACATGTTTTTCGAAAGTTTTTGAGAGGTAGGTACCCTTATTCACATGTTTTGATTGCAAAGATTTCTAGGATCTCCACAAGAAGAGATAATATATGGGTTTTTCCTTCCATCTTAAAATTTATTATAAAAGTTTACTTAGTGATACTCATTTAAAAGTATAACCGATGAATGGATAACAAAAATAAAAGACAACATGCTATATTTGTATATAACCACTGGTTCAAAATGTAAAGTTGTGCATGGTTTCCCAAGTCCCCCAATACATGAATCCCCAAACTAGTTCAAAGATGTAAATCCCCCAAAACCAAACGCAACACCAAACACACGTTACTCCAGAAGTCCTTTTACCGGAGACACCACCGATGCTAGGGTTCTGAAGACCTCAGGTGAATTCCTAAGGTAGTATTCAGCTGCTCGATTTCCTTAACCCAGACACACTCCAGACAGCTAGGGTCAAAACTGTGCTGAAAGCACTCAGGCTTCCATAGAGAGGCACAAGAAGTGTGGAGGTCAGAAATTTCAGTGTGGACTAAATCCCTATAATTCCCACACACCACATCATTTTTGAAGATATTGATGTCATAAATTTCTCCATACACACTAAAACTCAGGATCTGAAATAGGTAGGTCGCTCGATGGTCACCATCCAAACCAGCTTCAAGAAATTTACCCATAGCTCGGTAGTTATCAGTCAGAGTGAAACATAGAAAAAGAGCTTCATGATACTTCCCTCTTTTCCTATATGCAGCAAATTGTGCATATGCAATACGGTAATAGACCAAATTGCTTCCTTGGTAAATATGGAGAATGTTTGGATGATTTGATACCCTATGGAGTTGTTTACAAGTCAGACGTATGTTGGCATAGGGCTGGTCCTCTTCAGAGCATGTATTGACAATTATAGTCTCTAACAACTCGGTAGGTAGTGATAAAATATTGGTTGGTTGACTCATCTTCTATCTGAAAAGTTTTAGTAAATCAACATTCATTATGGCAAATCCATTTTAAACCAAGTTATTGTTTTATATAAATACATAACAAAAAAAAGGAGAATACAACATCATTCATTTAGACATGATTTATAAAACTCAAAAAATTTCACAATCTCTTGATCCCTTTCAAAAAAACATTAGCATGGACTTCCTAACATCATTGGTGATGTCCCTCTACCTCCACCGCCTAAGGAGGAAGGTTTTATTCAACTCTACTCCCATGGCAGAACAAAGCTCGCGGGTCTCCTCTTCCCAAATACACTCTCAGCAAATTAGATCGTGGTTAAACCCAAGCTCTCATTTGATACAAGTTGTTTTCCAGAGATAGGCACGATTAACATCAAGTTATGCGACATACTCTAGGATTTGGTTCCTAAAGTTCTTTCGAACCACATCATATTTGAAGGATTCGATGAAAGATTCAAAATCGCAGAGGTCCCCAAGCATGCTCAAACTCAGGATTTGGTACATAAAGACTGCGCGGAAGTCCAACTCCTTTGTAGCTTCTCCGAAAGCCGTGATGGCCAACCATTTCTTATCCAGGGTAAAACACAGGAATAGTCCCTCGTAGTACTTCCCTTTCTTTTTATAATTCTCAAATAGTGCATTTTCTATTTGGTTATACACAACTTCCGATCCCCGAAAGATTCAAAGGACATTTGAGTTATTCGAAACATTGTAAAGAAACTTGCAGGATAGATGGAGGTTTCCAAAGGGTTCAAATTCTTCTGTACATGACTTCACAATTATAGTTTTGAGGATTTCCGTGGGGAGGGAAAAAATACTTGTACCTTCATTTTCCATCTGAATAAAAAACAGCACTCTTAGTATTGTTTAGGCAAGTTAATAATTGTTCAGTTCTGGTTTCCAAAGTTATTCAAACCCAATACTATGAGGAAAATTTACATTAACTCCCCTATAATGGCTTAAAAAAATATAAATTATCCTAAGCATATCCTTCGGGAGTGTCGTAACCAAGAGTGCAGCAAGACCCGTTGTCGTGTACCAGTTCCTGTTCAAGTCTAGCTCAAAGCGATGTTTTCGGGTTTTACCCCTAGATACATCTGTGCCAGAGCCGCCTCTACCTGCTCGTATCCAGAAAGGGATGTATTTGCTATAAGGATTCACATATTCTATTCCTTACCCAAATAATAGGATGCTTTTGTACATTTATCCTCAAATACTATCTTAGGGCTTTGTTCCTTGATCTACGTTTTCTAAATCTAGTTTCCAAGTTTTCTGCTAAACTTTCCTCTGATACCAACTGTAAGGACCCGACCCCAGTTGCCCGGAGCCGGTGCCTTATTTGATTATGTTGGAATACATACAAGTAATATGAATCCCGAAGGACCGAGTAGTTTAGTTTTATTGGAAATAAGATACATACATAAGTTTATCATTAAAACATGAAGGGAAACAAAAACAGTATTTTAAATCTACTAGAAACATCTCATCTCCTAGATTATACTTGTAAGTCATTCACAAATTACTTCTTCATATCCTGAGAAAATTAAACATAAGAAAGGGGTTAGCTCAAATGCTCAGTAAGAGTAAGCAATAAAATGGAAGATAATATAAACATTAGACATGGTGAATAATTGAAAACACATACCTTTAATAATAAACTTGAAACATATTATGGCAGAAATATGAGCTAAAAAAATAATTCCATAATTAAGCATAATTATGGGTATTCTACTAGTCGAATAACCACATGAAACATGAGACCATAAATATAATCATAGATGTATCTTGGGGCATTACTTACATAATATTGTACCCATCTTGGCTACCTTAAAATTTGTAACCCTCACGGCTACCTTACTTTGTATAACCATCACAGTTACACTTGGAGTAACCATACGGCCGACCTCCAACATACTCATACCCAATGAATTGGAGGGAAATATAGGTCCCACCCTTCATCATAAACAATTCCAAATAACCAAGACATAATCATACATCATAAATAATAGCATAAAAACCTTGCTTTTGAATCTTGTAAAACAGAATTTTGAAAGAAGATTTTAGAAGAAAATTCCCTTATAAACATAATATACTTGAGGTGAGACTTAATAGAGTTGATGGAATATTTATATAATCTGTAAATACACATAATTAAACATAATATAAACAAAACCCATCACACAGACAATTTAAATATCACATAAATAATAAAGTAGAAGGTTAACCCAAAGAATGGAAATCGGGTTAAGAATTCCCTTACAACAATGTGATCGGTCGAATCATATAACCAGAACATAATAAATATCAATTGGATCATTGAATAACATGAATATAAAGAGAATCATGTTATTATATATATCGAATTACAGTACACATATTCCACATACAAGAAATAAGCAGCGAACGACTAAAATATCACAAAAATGAAAGTGAGATGAGGAACCCCTTAAAACATTGTAATCAATTGATTTGTATGATCCAAAATTAATGATTGTCAAATGATAAATTGAATATCATAAAAATAAATATATTCATGATATGAGACAATAATTGGCAGTATACATACACCATACAAAGTAAAAATAGTGATTACGGAATATCTCACAAAAATGGAAGTGAGATGAAGAAACCCTTACCTTAATCTTGTCTTACTTCAAACTTGTTAAAACCTACTGTATAATGGTTAAAATACTGTTATTTGTATTTTATAGAAACATTTTCATGTTTATAACATCTTATATGGTCATTTCATAACCTCATTTCACCCCTTATTTGTTAGTATTTTGTTCCTTGCATTATTTTGGGTGAGTTCTTTTGTGATTATCACGATCGGTTCATGATGAATCACTCTTGTTGATTGGATGTGAAACTCCAGAATTGTAAAGGAGTAGTATTTAAATATTTCCAGTACCATAAATTTTACCATTTATCACTTTGATGCTTTATATGATGATGATTAATAAGTTAAAACATTAATTATGTTCGTTTAGATCATTTAAGTGGTTCTTTGATAATTACAACTTCATTTAGTCTTATAAATTTGAATCATGAGTACAAAAGAATTCCAGAACCTTATATGAGTCATAAAACATATATTATAACCTGGTTCAACCATATAAATGGTTTCATGACCAGACTTGAAATAATTAATGGAAATTGAAAATACATCGTCCACGATATCGGTAATTCGACACAAATGGACAATGTTTTTTGATTCTTTAAATAAGTGAGAGAGGAGAGGAATAATGATTTGTAATTTTCCATAAACATGAAAAAATCCATAATATACATGATTCTGGAGATTTCATGCCTCTTGGATAAGAGGGGGTGAAGAAAGAAGAACAAGGAATCATGAAATGAAGAAAACATGTGGAATTTCTTACAAAAATTTGGCAGCCTAACAGCGTCTCTTAAAATTTCATAAAAACAAGATTGATGAGAGGTCATCAATCATACAAAATTTGGATAGTAAGGGGAAATATTTAATGAAATATCCCAACAAGAGACAAAGGGAAAGTAAGAGAATAACATAAAATGGAAGAAAAGAATGAAAATGAAAGAGGATGTTTACCTCTTGATCTCTTCTCCTTGAGATCCTCCTTAAGGGCTTTGGTCTTGGTCTTTTGCTGAGACCAGCAGCTCTAGAACGTGGGGAAGAAGATTGGGGAGGGAATTTGGCAGAATTTAGACAATGGTCAAGGCTTGAGAGGTGTGGGAGGAAGAGGGGAGTGAGGGTGGTATTTATAGTGGAGGAGGGGAGGTTTTTTAGATTATTTTAATCATTATTATAATATTTTTATCAATACTATGAATAATCTAAAAACAAGTGGCCATAAATAGTTATAATATCATGTTATTTCGAATCAAGTGTCCTTGCATCACTTATGATGTCATAAATAGTGCATATTTACTGATAAATTGATTATACGGCATTTTATCGTATTTCACTATTCACCGAAAATTCAAGAGTTTCAGAAAAATGCCAAAAATTTACCCCTACCATTTTTTGACGTGTAGAAATCAAAAGTGAAATCCATTTTTCAAAAAATAATTTTCTAAATATTATTAATTTAATTTCTAAATAAGGTCACAGTTAATTCGAAAAGTAACAATATTTAAGTGCAACTAGTTTTATGTGACATTGGAAAATTAATTAAGATCCCATTATCCTATTGCCTTGGGAAAATAAAATAATAATAATATTTACTATTCATGAGATCATATTACTATTCATATTACTATTCATAAGGGTATGTTACTAATCACCAAAAAAACAAGTTTTTTCTATCAAACTTCAAATGACTTACTGAGCACAACTCTAGATGAACATTTCTTGAAATTCAAAACATATAAGAGGATAGATTATAAAATTGAATTATATATTTATTTCCAAAACCTAGGGGTGTTACAATAGGTCCAATATTTCTCTGTCCTAAGGACTCATATTCTAAAGAACTATCTGAAGAATCGCTACCACTTGCACTCCAAGTATTATTTTCCTTCAAGACTTTCTTTGTCTTATAATACTTTTTCTTTTTTTCTTTCAGAATGTTTCTCCTTTATGTTTTTTCTCTTCAGTATAGAACAATCAGGCCTTATGTGTCCCACTTTCTTACATTCATAACAAGTTACCTCTGAATATTTCTTATCCTTCCTATCATTCTTTTTGAATCTGTATTGGAAGTCTTTCTTTCCCAAAATCATGTTCATCCTTCGAGCAAGATTTCCTAACTCATTATCCGAGTGATTACTATCACTTGATTCTGATATAACAACTTTCTCAGCTTTGGATCTTGTTATCCTTTCAGGTGTTTTAGCTTCAGATGTAAAGGTTACACTTCCATTCCCATTTTTCTTCTTATTGAAATCATCTTCTCTTTTCATTCTTGTCTCATGTTGTAAAAGAGTTCCAAATAGTTCATCAAGAGTAATCTGAGAAACTTTTCTATTTTCATCAATAGCTATCCTTTTTGACTCCCATTCATTTGGCATTATATCAATAATCTTAACTACAAGAGCTTCATCATCAAGACCTTTTTCTACCATAGATTGTAAACTATTGACAATTGTCATAAATCTTTGTTGCACTTTACATACTGGCTCTCCATAAGGAAAAACAAATCCATGGTACTCTGCTTGAAGAATTTCTCTTCTTGTTTCTATAACCTTGGATGTACCAAAATGTGTGACTTCTATTTTCTTCTAAATACAGTTGGATGCTTCACAAGATGATATCTGGCTGTATATATTCCTGGTTATAGAGCATAATAAAGTATTGCATACCTTATAATTCAGTTGATATTTTTTCTTCTCTTGGTTAGTGAAAGTACTGACTTCTTTGTCAGGAATTTTGTAACCTCTAGTAAGCATAATATAATTGTCTACACCAGTATTGATAACAAACGTCTTCATTCGATCTCTCTAGTACTCATAATAATTCCCATCAAATATAGGTGGTATAGAAGGATTTATGTTGTCAATTGACCAAATATTCATTCCTGACATCTAATGAAACAAAATATTTTCCACTCCACACGTTAGTGTAGAAAGTAATTGAAACAGTAATAAAATTCGAATAAGAGATAGTAGTATAAATCCGTGGAAACACCCTCTGATACCAATTATTGGATCGAATATGTAAATGTATATGTATATTAGACGAAAAAATACAGGAGGGGGGTGAATTGTAGGTTTAAAACTTTGTGTTTAAACACTTAAGAGATTATTTTAAAAGATCTTAAACTAATACAATTCAAACAACCACAATTGTATTGAATATAAAGGTATTATGTAATGTAATACTATTAGAAAAGTAAAGTAATTGTATTCAAGATGAATACAATAATCAATGTAAAAAAAGTGTGAGAGATTCTACCATAAATAATATAGAATCTATTAATACAATATGTAATTGAAAAATCATAATTGAAACAATTAAAATTTCAAGTGTAAAGAAGAAAGGAAACAAAAAAAATTCTTTTCTAATACCAACCACATCAGAAAAGTAAAAGTATTATAATTCTTGTTAACCCAAAGATAAGGGTTATCCTTTCACCTAGGATAAGAGGTATGTCTTACCACCACCTTGGTAATCCCTCGATACGATGATGGGTTCGTCTGTCTGCCTATCCCCAGCATCCCTCGATATGATGATTGGTTCGTCTGTCTGCCTATTCCTGGAAGCCCTTGATTTTGTAGGTAATTGGAACCTCTGTCTTTCAATAACTTTA
Organism: Viscum album; assembly: GCA_963277665.1. Classification (NCBI taxonomy): domain Eukaryota; kingdom Viridiplantae; phylum Streptophyta; class Magnoliopsida; order Santalales; family Viscaceae; genus Viscum; species Viscum album. The sequence goes on along the minus strand of OY728165.1, from coordinate 1,327,308,617 downwards.
AATCCCTCGATACGAAGATCGGTCGCACAAAGCACAACTCATGAGAGAAGTCACAATGTCTCTCTCTAGCACTTGATAGAAGAAAAGTATCATAGTTATTTTTTCTCAACTTCAATTGACCTCCTATTTATAGGCCTCAGGTTCCAAGAGTCATATTTCTTCTAACGGTCATATTTCTCCGAAAAACTCGGAGGGACTTGGACACCTAGTATTATAACGGTCATATTGAAATAGAAAGCACATCATCATTTTGATTAGTTTGTAACTAACTCGTCAACATCATATTGGTTAAAACAAAAGATATATGAAAATGATAATCATGAGTACGATTGATCTAAAACAAGTCTTTTGATAAAATAATAAAAGCATGCATGTGATAAAAGTATGAGTACTATAAGTATTACTAAATGTAATGTATTGATATGATACAAAGTAAGATACACAAAAGTGAGTAAAATTGATAGAGTCAGTATGATACGATTGACAGAGTCAGTACAAAAATTATAGTCTGTATGATCAGTATGTTCAGTATGGTCAGTATGATCAGTACGATCAGCATGGTCAGTACGATCAGCATGATCAGTATGATCAGCATGGTCAGTACGATCAACATGATCAGTACGATTAGCATGGTCAGTACGATCAGCATGGTAAAAGACATTTTTGATTTCCAAAACAAGATATAAAAGTCAAAAGAAGGCTTTTGACGCAACAATAACATTATATACATAAGAATCCCGACATTATAAATTATTATAAGAAGATAAAATATATAAAATAAGTGATTTTTAATGGTTTCAAAAGGTATGTTATTATACCAAAATATAATTTGGTAAATTATGATCAAGAATGAAATATTACTTTTAGAATTAAATAATTCATTAATGAGTCTATGTTGTACGAATAGTGATTTCATTTTCATACACCAACTTTTGAAATCAATATCTCTATCAAAATTTTCAATAAAAAATTTTATAGAACCCATTTGAAATTTAAAAAAGGGTTTGATATCAATTATTGTGGTATGTGAAGGGGGATCCATTAACTCATACCACAAAACAGAATAAAAATAACTAAACATTGATTATAAATTTTTATTCAATAAATATAAGTTCAAAATAAATCAAAAAATTAAATAAGCATTACTTTGGATTTTGAATAATGTTAATAAAAATGAAATTAAGTATATAAAAAAGGGAATAACATGATTTTTTACATGATTTGGTTAGTGTTTTACCTATGTACTTAATAAGAAAACCAAAAAAATACTTACCTACATAAAAAATGGTCACATACATGTAAATAGAAATGTAAAAAATAAAAAATAATCAATTATCTTACTTAGAGTCCATGAAAAACTAAGAACTAATGATCAATCCAAAATAAATAAATTGATATAAACTCCCCACCAGATGAACACAATATGACATAACCAAACATTATAAATCATAATAAATAATATAATAATTTAAAGAAAATATTAAAGAAAAAATCATAAAGTTAACCACAAATTTACCTATGACTAATTATGTTACTCCAGAAGATAATCACTAATTTTTTTTCTCCAAGACGATCTTGTATAAAATATCCATGTTAGTATCACGTTTTATTATTTATTATAAAGTTGAAAGGATAATAAATGAGTTTGTAAATCCATTACACATGAGAATACGATGAGTTCTTGATCCATATGAATATAAAGACCTTTAGACACTTCCAAACACTCAAGAGATATAAATCCATTCAAATAAATTCATATTTTATTAGGATTTTATAATGTATGAAAGTATAGGGGGGTAGATTTTATAGACTGTAACGTATTTTATAACTGATATAGTCTCCAGGATAGGTTCAGGTGTGTGAATATGTACTAAGAATAATGGTATAGTAACATAATGGGAATATTTATAAGGGGAAGTACACATTAAAATAGTGAATAAAATAATTTCATATATAATAAAACCTTTAATTATTGTTCATGGGTATTATTATAAGAATACGGAACAATTAATTTATTACCAAATATTTATCAATATTATTGATCAATAATATATAGTGATAATATAGATTTTTTTATTTATTCAATGAAGATTTTTTATTTGATGATTTATTGGATTGTAGATAGTGAATATTTGAAGTAATTTCATATATATTTCGTGATCAACCTAAAAAATTGGTTCTTTATGTCTCACATTATAGAAAAACATCATTTAAATGTACATTATGATCTATTTGGTTCCCTAAAACCAATTCTATATAATTTATGATAACCTATTTTCATTTTTTTTGAATATTAATAAACTTATTATCATATCATTACTTTTATTCTATGTGACATAGTATGTGAAAATGTCCTAAGAGTTATTATCTCACTGAAAGGTCATAACATTTACCTACTATGAAGAGATCCTAGAAATTCCATGAAAATATTCTTAAATATATTTTCTATAGATAGATGAAATAATTTTAGTTACACAAATGATATACGCTTTCATGGGTAGAGACTGATAGGAAATTTAGGCACCTTCTCATTGTGTACGCCCTTAGTAGTTTCTAGTATAATAAATGTTTAGAACTAGACCCTCTAGTAAGAAATTCACATTTATATATTTCATTCAGTGTTCCTTTATAAAGAGATTTGTATTGATCCTTAGACAATAAGATTATTATTAATGGATATTATAAGTTGGGTTCTTTGATGTGTTGATCCATGATGGCATATGTTCACTGAAAAGTATGATATGTTGGGTGCATCATGAGAAATATTTTATCGATTAATAATGTGAGAAAGGATTTGTAACATTAATTATTGAATATAATTTGATAACTTATCCCTTTGGATGGAAATGATATAGTATAAATAAATCCATGACAATGTGTTCTATAGGAAAGATCAATTTCTGTAAGGTTAATGATATAGACACTGAGAAAGTTGGTTGATGGACCCAGTATGAAACCTACTTGATTATATATACCATTATAAAGGGATTATATTACACATTAAGTTCCCATAAGAGGTTTTATGACATTAAATTAACTTCTTTCTCTATGGGATCAATGGGGTGTTGTTAGATTCTAACCATGGGTTTCGAGCTGCTTCACCTATTTGCATTGAGAAAGAGGCTTAGAGGGTCCCAGACTAAGTGTATCAATAACTAAAGTTTAATAATATGATTATTTATTATTTAACATGTGGAATAATTTTTATTCCCACTTGTGATTAATACTTATTCTTGTTTTCTACATGACATTTATTATGTCACTGGTTATTAGAGAGAAACTTTTGTGAGGATAATATTTAATAAATAATTATTTATTTTTTGTTAATATAATATTTATATATTTATTCGGGAATAATGTAGTGATATTTATTTATTAAATAAATAATCCTTAATAAAGACCTGATAAATATTTTTGAGGAAAGGAGGACAACGTTTAATGGTGTGGTGAGAAATAACATATATTTAATGTTATTTGATTAAATAATTTTTAATTAATTTGTGATCTTTGTACATTTCAAAAAATAATAACATTTTTTATTAGTATTATCATCATAGGGCCTTATATAGATTAAATAAATTATAATGGTTCATGTGAAGTTATTATTTTCTAACCCTAGTAGTTTATAAACCCAATTATATTATACTATTAAGGGCTTCTATTTCATTTTCTGTGCACAATGACATCCGGAGAGAATTATATCAAAGCCCTAGAGATCAACGTCTCTAAATATTCTCTTGATAATAGATATTGATCATCCTCCAAAAACACTCTCATGTCTAGAGATATCAAGGAGAACCTTTCCTATAATATATTTTGGGGGTGATCAAAGATGAACAATGCAAGTGTTATGATCTATCATGCTAGCAACAAAAGAATGCTACAGTGACATTCAGAGGTTCATGGAGCACATGTGAATCACCACTAGAGGGAATATAAACTTTCTTCCTATAAAACAATGATTTTGTGATGTATATATGTTATTGGATTTTTCATTTAAGAATTAATTCATTGAAAGGTAATTCTTAATTGATTAAATTACAATAAATAATATGTGACGGTCCTATGATTTTGTTCCATAATTCTCACATGAATTAATCTTTCACACAATTCCATTAGTCAAAACATTAATCATAGATGTATATCTTAGATTAATGATCTATTATGACAAAACTTTGAGTCGTTAATTCAAAATATGGTGCCTCTGATGTTCCCAAAAACAACAAGTGGTATCTGAGTGGTCGCATAATCATTTATAATCATTTATATATCATTGATTGATTTAAAATTTTACTATTAGTTTTCAGTTATAGTTTAATCATTATTTTACACAAATCATGAGATATTATCTTCTTCCTCTTTATTCAAACACATATAATCAAATTAATTAATTTTATGAATGATTAAAATTCAGAGAACACATATATAGTTTTTGAAGACTCTAGACGGTTAGCATAAGAGTGGACATCATGTATTCGTGTTCAATGCACCAAAAATTATTTAGAAATTAATTAGTGTTTTGTTCATTTATTACATGTTATCTGTTTTTAAATACACTACATGTTGACCAATTTAGGCTGGAACATAGTCAGCTAAACAACATGATATGTGTTATCCATACATAACATGATGTCTATTAGTCAAAGACAGCCCGTGTATTCTCTTGCGCGGCTTATGTGACTGGTGATCATGTAACTTGAAGACCTCACACTATGTATCCCATATACATTCCTTTTACTCCATTATTTTCATGGAATGATTACACGCTATTTGATTAGTTGTGTTTTGTGGAAATATGATGAGAAATATACATGTTGTATAGTTGGATTGCACACGTTGTGTATACTATCAAATTACAAAGAATGAAATATTAATTTATTATACTTCTTAAATATTATCAAAAATTATTTCATGTTTTCATTAAGTTGATAGTAAATTCCATGTAATAAATTATATATATATATATATGTATGTGTGTGTGTATATTAAATATATAATTAATTTTTGTCAACTGTTATGAACTAAATATCATGTATAAGTGATAATATATTCATTACTCAATGTGCATTGAAACATAACATGATACCTAAATACCATGTGTTCCAAGTGTAAATTTAGTTGACTTATAAACTCCATGAAATTATGTCATAAATAATGTATACTAGATTACGCATGAGTAAACAATTAGTGATTGTAATGTATATTCTGTAGTTTCGATAGGTACTCACCATGTTTCCTCAAACAGATATATTTTTCACATCGTTATTTTTTAATAAATTCATTTATTTTATTTAAAATTATAATGGATGAGAATAAAAAATATTTCAGAGATACCTAAGTTAATATAATTGATTTATTAAAAAATATAATTAATTTATTTGATCAGGATTTATCTTAAATATTAGTGATTAGAATTTAATGTTATTTTATTTAAGCGGAATTCATTACATGTGTGTGGATGATCATGAGAATAGAAAAAACGTTATATGTTATTGGTTTTCCTTTAATTTATTATTTAATTAAAATTATTGTTTTGGTTTCATCCCTCCTATCATTATGTTAGTTCATGTGTGACCATGGTTTTTTATGTAAACCCCTTAACCAATCATTTACTTACCTCAACTGCGAGTGATTAAAATAATATATAATGGATTGATATCCCAAGATAGAGGAGGACATTTATTTTTATATCCGAGGAGGAACCAATATAAGAGAGATACATCTGTGGAAAGGTGTAAATATACAATATAAAACATGTCATGGTTCAAGGTGTTTTCCCCTATGTTGATAGTTAGTTTATCATTCTCTAGATAAACTAACGATTAGTAAAATCTTGTTATCATACCATTTTATTAATTTTTTTCTATCTAGATTCATGGTTATAATTTTTGGATGTCTTTTCACAATAACATGAATTAATGAATTAACAAGAATGCATCAAAGAACTAAAATAAATTGGCTTATGTGTAAGTTTTAGGTAATTCATGGTTACTCGCTTAAGTAAATCCACTAAATATTAATTACCATGTAATAAAGACAATATGAAAATTTTAGGAATAATTATAAAATAATTGAATTATATATGTTAGTTTGATATATAATTCCACTACTTATGTTAAAATCAAAACATAGTTTAAAGTGTTTGACTAGAAAAATTTGAGGTGATTTCAATTATCAAGGAATTATAACTTGAGGTTTTGGGTTTGCATAACGTAGTTAACATCAAGGGTTTACATCAAAATTATAACTTGTTGTAACTAAGTGTAAAAGGATTAGGAAATCCATTTTATGTATTTTATAATTGGTGAGTCCACTCAATAGATCAAGTAAATATGAGTTAATGTAGTTGGTGTTTGGAAGACCTTTCTAAAACCCATCAAATCTTTTAACCAACCATTGTTGTGGTAATGAGAAGGGAATATGGATCATTGCCACTATAATTTCCAAGAAAAAAGGATATTTTAAACCTAATGATGTGGTTAATAAGTTTTTGATAAAATAGTGGGAAGAGAATTAAAAATAATATTATATTTATTTATCTATATTTTATTTAATAAGGTACTAAAGTTATGGTCATATTATTTTTAGAAATTAAAATAAATATGAATTCGACAATTTCACTATGATCCATACTTGATAGTGATAATAATATCACAGAAACAAATTTCCAAGAGTTTAAAGGGTGCTTATTCAATATCCAGTGCTATGAAAGGAGATTTTGTGTGTTGGAATAACATATTCATGAAGTGGCGAGAAACGTGGCACATGAAGAAGAGTTTCCTCTCTATGAAAAACATTTTAATAATTCCAAAAAAAATTTAATTTTTCACATTATAATACCGAACAAATGATATTCTAGATCAACATGAGGAAATGTATTCACAGAGTATGAAGCCTCACCTTCAGGATATCTATCAAGAGATGGTGAGACAAGAGAGATGTGAGATCTCCAATTATCTATTTACAACTAATCATGGAGAGTAAATTATATATGGGACTTATGTAGTCAACCATTCTAGCTATATTTAATTCTTATAAATATTAAGGATTAAATTACAATATGAGTTGCACAATGATCTCATGATTTATTCACTACCCAAGTCCTCCAATTTTATTATTAATTGTTACATGAAAAATAATGATATGATTATTTAAAAACTTCTTCTATTATTCTCCAAGAGGAAAAGTAAATGTGGAATGACAAACCTATAATCCTTATAGTTAATAAGAAAAGGAAGAACCAGAAAATATGTCATAATACTTAAAGAAAGTATAAATATCCCAAGCACCATCCTTCCTTGAAGAGGATGATCCATAATATATGAAATGAAAATGAAGTAGTATGTTTTCCATGTGCCAATAAAGGTCACTAGAAGAGGAAATGTACCCTGAAGAACGGAGGAGATAAAGGTTTGTTCATTATCGAGTGTAATATTTCAATATCTACGCATTGGGTATTAGATACACATTGTGGTGTACATATTTGTATTAAAATGTAGGAACCAAGTGTATTTCAATAGATTGATAAAGAAGAGGTGCGTTTTTGAGTTTCCAATAGTCCATGGAAAGATACTTTATCCGTTGTCGACTAAAAATTTTCATTTTGAATAGTAATAATATTGGTATTAAGAGACTATTATTATGTACCGATTGTTACCAAGAATATAATTAATGTATCCCGCCTAGATACATATCATTTTATTTTAAAATTGGAAATAAATTTTTTTTTATTTTATAAATAAAAAATATAAAATGGTATGGAAATTTTAAAAAACAGTATTTATGTGCTAAATTACAGTAATAAGTATTAGAAATTGACAATGAATCATGTTTTCATGAGTCATATAACACCCATATATGGAATCACTATCTTGGTCTTATAACTGAAATTAAATTTAAAAATATCTATCATGATAGTTATTTAGAATCAATTAAGATAATACTACTTCAAAGATATAAGTCTTTTTTACAAGGAAAATGACCAAACCACCATTCAATGGACATGCTGATGGGGCCAAATTACTTCAATGATTTGTACAAACCGATGTGTGTGGACTATTTCGGTTCAAAGTAAGAGGTAGGTATTTTTACTTCATAAATTTTATAGATTAATTAATTAGATATGGATATTTCTACTTGATGAGGTAGAATTTTTAGTACTTTGAAAAATTAAAAGAATTCTAGAATGGAGTCAAGAATCAAATTGGAATCTAGATAATTAAGCATTGATCTGATCAAGTTGGTGAATATATTAACCAATAGTATATTAAATTTCTAAAGGAATTTGGGGATCTATCTCTACTCACTCCTCCATAAAAACCACTGTGGAATGATGTTAGTGAAAGTAGGAACCATACTTAGTTTGATATTATAAGGTCAATGGTGATTCATGAATATATTCCATTTTCCTTTGGGGATATAAATTACAAACTGTGCCATACACCCTAAATCATGTATCAACAAAAGAAGAAAAAGGAATTACATTCCTGTTATAGAGTGTAAAGAAACCTATTTTGTCACATACAAGTGTACGTGGTTGAGAAGAAATTATTAAGGCCTTATTAGGGAAAAATGGAACCCCAAGTAAAAAGTGTATCTTTATAGGTTATCCTTAGGAAACAAAGGGATACTACTTATAAAACCCTTATAAAAAAATGTGATTGTCACTAGACAAGAAATATTTAATGAGAGGGGGAACATCCTCAAGAAGGACTATGGGATCAAGATTGAATTTTATGAATTTGATGCACAAGATAAAAAAGAGTTGGAACATGAATATCTTCTAAAATTCCCCATGGATGAAGATTTTATTCAATCACAAGTACAACATAGGAGCACCGATGAGAAAATAGAACTAAAAATATTTTATTTTTCGGTCACTGATGGTGGTGACTCATTATTGGTTGAAAATAATGAACCTCTCTCCTACAAAGAGGATATTCAGAGCTCTGAATATATGAGATGGAAATATTTCATGATTTCTGAAATGGATTCCATTTATTGGAAACACATATGGATTTTCATCGATTAACTAGTATATGTAAATCCTTTAGATATAAAATAGGTATTCTAGAGAAAACTTGACATAAAAGGTGAATAAATTACCCATAAAGCAAGGCCAGTGGCTAAAGGGTTTATTCAACATCATGGAATTTACTGTGATGAAACCTTTTCACCAATTTCCATGTTCAAATCCATTAAAAATTTTCTAGTTAAATTTTATTATCATGATTATGAAATTTTTTAGGTGAATTAAAAGATAGATTTCCTTAATGGGAACCTTTATAAAGATTTCAATATGACACAACCAGAATGGTTTTTCACACTCGATGATTATAAAAATATTTACAAGTTGCAGAGATCCATTTTTAGATTGAAGTAATCATCCATGTCATATAAAAGTAAGTTTGAAGAAGCTATAAATGAATTTAGATCCAAAAGGAATGAATTTGATTTGCGTTCTTATAAGAGGCTTAGTGATAATGTAGTCATTATCATAGTAGTATATGTTTCTAAAATATTACATATTGGAAATGACATACTTGTATTATAGTTGGTCTAGAAATTGTTGAAGAAGTGTTTCTCTGTGAGGTACATAGGTGAATTATCCTACATTCTTGGATTAATATTAGTATTGATAGATCCAATGGGCTTATTGTAAAAAATAAATGTACTCACATTGACCGTATAATAATGATATTTAGTATGGAACAATATAATAGGGGATTGGTTTCAGTGTCACATGATATACATCTTTCCAAGAAAATGTATCTTTAGAAATAGTATAATAAATAGATAATGATTAATATCTCATATGCTTATATGATTGGATCAATCATTAATTCAATTTTGGGTACTAGACTTGATGCTTCCTAAGAATTGATCATGGTAGGAACATATTAAGATAATAAATGTGAACAATATTGGTATACTATTAATCTTATACTTAATTTTCATAGAAGAACTAAGGATATATTCCTTGTGTATTGAGGAGAAAAGGAGCCTGTAATTAGGGATTACATTGATTCTAGTTTCCAAATAGATCATAATTATATGAAACCACTTTTAGGATATTTTTTTCAATCTCAACGGAGGATTCAAGAGCTAGAAGAGTACAAAGCAGCCAATTTTCACTAATTCTGTAGTAGATTACAAGTATATATAATCATATGATATATCTAAAGAATCCATATTGATATGAAAATTTCTTACAATATCATAATTATTTACCTAATAGTAAATTACTTATCACATTATATTGTGATAACAATTTAATGGTGTGTCATGTAAAAGATCCAAGAGAACACTAAAGAATAAAAATTATACTCTAGAAGTATAAAATCATGATGGATTCTTCTCCGATGGGTGAATTTTCAGTAAGAATATTTTCCACGGAATAAAACATATCAAACTACTTAACTAAAGGCCCATATTATCATAATCATGAGTATCGTGGGAGAGATAGTAGACTAAAACTTTTTAGTAGTTGGATCTAGTAAAAGAGGGGGTCTATTGGATTTAGATCCCTACAACCAATTTATATGTACTTTAAAATAACTAGTATTCATTATTTTTAAAAATAATAAAATTCATATCACATCATGATTGTTGGCATAGTATGTGATAATGTCCTAAGGGTAGTTTTTGAATTGAATAGTAATTAAAGTTCTCTACTATGATGAGAACCCATATGTTCCATGATATTATTCTCAAATATATTTTCTATATCCAGATGAAATAATTTGAGGGGAACAAAAGATATGGTCTATTAGGTATGGAGACTCATGGGACATTTTGGAACGTTCTCAGGGTGTACACCCTTGGTAATTTCCAGTGTAATAAATTGTGAAAACTAGACCGACCAGTAGGAAATACATATTTATATGTTTTATTGGATGTTCCTATCTAAATGTGTTCCTACTTATTCCTAATGTTTTAGATTATTATTAATTGATATTTATGAGTCATGTACATTGATTTATTGATGAAAATAGTTATGGCGTATGTTCACAGTGAAGTAGGATACGTTGGGTGCATCGCAAGTAGTATTTCATTGATGATTAATGAAAGGAAGGCTTTTACCTTATTTTATTTAACATAATATCATATCTACGGCCATTTTATGGAAATGATAAAACATAATTAAATCCTTGGACATTATTTTTTGTATGCAAGCTCAATTTCTAAAAATTAAAAGAAAGAGACATCAAACATATAGGTTGACATCGATGACATGCAACCTACTTGATTATTGATCTCATAATAAAGTGTTTTTATTACATACTAAGTTTATGTATGAGGTTTTATTTTATTATGATATTAACTTCATTCTCTATGGGTTCATTGGTGTGTTTTATATGACAACCTTGGTCTTTGGAAAACATCTCTTATTTCTATAGAGAAAGAGGCCTAATGGGTCACACACTATGTGTATCTTGAACATTAGATAAGTAATAATATTATTATTTCTCTTACATGTTGAATAAATATTATTATTAAATGTTCTTTAATAATGATGGATGTTGTGTTGGTCACATATAATCTATTTTTGGTTATTAGAGATAATATTTTTAAGAAGAGAGTTTAATAAATATTTATTATAAATTTCTTGAATACAATATTTATTTATTTGTTCTTGAATAATGAAGTGATATTTATTTATTTTTTAATGAATCGTATTTTTCCATGTATTACTTCATAAAATTATATGGATAATTTTTTAGATACAAGCACTAAGACGGTGTGATATTTCAAAGCCTGATTAGACTGAAATTTATATTTATGAAATATTATAAATATTTATATAAGGCATGTGCAATTTTCTAGAAAAAAAGTGGAATAAATAACAATCAAAGGATCATATCAAAAATTTAAAGCCATTATATAGTTCAAAGAAAGGGAATTACCCTAGGCATGATATAATCTTTTTCAACATTGGATGTTTTCAAAAAGTGTTATCACAGGTGACAATAATAAGACAAGTTAAGTTTATTTATTTATTTATTTATTTATTTCGACTCAGTGACATCGAATCCTTTATTTAAACACATCTATGCCTAATCCCTAGGGTTATACTCATAAACTAGGGATTGATAGGAGAAGTTATAGGATCATTGGAAGAAGACATCAAATCCAAATAAAATAGAGGATCATGCACCAATGAAGTTCATGGATCTCTACAATGATGGAAATGTAAGAACATTATTCATTTGTGATAAATCCAAACTAAAGTTAGGACTTTTGATTTTTTGAGATTACATCAAGTTTCTTAATCCTAGTTGAACAAGGAATAATTCCATAAACATAAATTTTTTCATGAATCAATGGTTTATTTATCTTATGGCTGATTTATTTATTCATATTGCTTAATCCCTATTCATCTGTCTAATTCTTAGAAAACGGATTTGGGAATAGTGGAATGAATTCAGAGGATCATTTTTCATGACATTGGTTTATGGATTTCTCCCATGCTTCATCATACATTTGTCATGGTAAATTTCTTTGTCCTGTGAAACAATGGATACCAAATTTATGATCATTGCTTTACCATTATTCAGAACAAAAAATCAATATAGTGGTTGTGGTTTATGATCAAGGTTGAGAGTGAGGTGTGAAAAAATGGGGTATCATTAGAGGTAGATTAGAATGGGTTTTCCATTCTTGTTCTTCCTTGTTCGGCATGCGGTGGTGAAGGTGTGGCTCAACGGTGGTGTTCTCTGAGCAGATTCGAATCCGGAATTAAGATATCTAGAAATGGGAAGGTCAAATGAGCCTAGATCTGCGATTCCCAGATATAAAGATGGTGGTGGAAGCATGGATAGAAGACACGGATATGAACCTTAGAGTTCTAGAAATTTCAGGTTACACAACCTGTAATCTGGGACTACATATCATGTAGGGGCCTTGTCTAAAATGATAGGGTTTCTATATTTAAAATAAGAATCACATTCCATGTCGTGCCTACCAAACAGTGTGTTACCCTCCCCTGGATGTTCTGTGTGTAACCATACTTTCTTAGGCAGTTATTATAACACCCTATGATTTTGTGATATAATTTTTTTCAAATCAATTTAATCTTTTTGTTATTTATCATTTCATAAAAAACTGAATATAGATTTTGTTATATGATATAACGGTGCTTGGATTTTATTATATGAAACACCATGTTAATATTACTCTACACACAAAAAATAGATTAACTTTATATACATAAAACACTATGTTTTTCTTATGCTGAGCTCCTTCGATAACTTATGTTATATGCAAGGCTGAGTTGTACTAAACTACGATATATTATTGATATAGTTATTAAAATATCATTATAGTAAAAACCTAGACATTATAATGGGGGTTATAAATACAATTAACTAAATAATAAAAATAGGGTTTAAATATGTAGGTAAAATGATTCTTTTGGTTATATATTTTTTAGAAATAAAAGTGATAACTATTTAAAAATATGGATATTCATTTTCTAAGAAAACTATTCCCCTATGTTCAAATACCATTTTATATCAATAAAATATACAAACCACAATTGATAATTTTTTAATAAAATTGACATATTACAAATTAAATAAAAGAATTTGGACACTCATCCTATAGATTTGATAGTCATAGGATAAAAAAGTCAAATTTTATGAATAAAAAGAAGTATTTTTCAAAAAGGTAATGTTACTACCATTTAATAGAACACATATTTCAAATATAATTATTAACACTTTTATAATTTTTATATATCAAAATGAACTTAATTTTTGAGATATTAATATAAAACTTATATTTGGGTCAATTTTTTATATATTTCTAAGAGGTTTCATTTTATTGATGAATAGTGAAAAACAATGAATTTTAATTCAAAACTGTTTTCTCATCTAATTTATTTATATAGTTTAATTATATAATAATTTGTTTTAAAATTATAATTAGATCTATTAAACATCAATTAATACAAATTTAATTCATTTTAACCAATTTCAAATTAAAAATTTATAGAAAAACATTTCAATCATTTGAACCTTTTTTTCTTTAAAACCTTGTCATCTCTTCACCTATATAGGATTAATATTAAATTAATTTCTACACATTTTGTGATTAAAATTTAAAAAATGGTATCCATTTTTAGAATAAAATAAATTTATAATGTCTAACATGGTCAATATTATTTTTTACCAATTTTATTAGTGAATTAAATTAAATTTAATTACATCGATTAAGGTAAAATTGAGTTTATATAATAGAAAAACATTAAACTTAAGGGTCCAAATGACCACGAAATATATCCAAAATAAATTGGATGGATTTATTCAGATAAATTATCCTATTTTATATATTATGGATAATTATTTGAGGCATATGATATAATTTTGACCTCTCAATAGTGTTTACCTTTTTATATTTACTAGAATTTCACTCCCCCTACACTATAAAAAATAACTCACCCCTTCACTTCATTAAGACTTTAAAGACCTTCGGATCATCCAAAACCTAAATAACTCTCCTCCAAAGTTCCATAAATTAATATAATAATCCTTTCTTAGGGAATAAATACAACCAATGGACCCCTTTATTGCAAACCAAAATGAGTTACCCAATGAAGAGGCAACACCCTTCCACAAGCACTTTTATTTTATTTATTTCTCCACTAACTCAATTATTATTATTCATTGATTATATGTTAATCATAGTATTATAAATATAATTATATTTAGTTATTAAAATTTTTATAAATAAACTTACACACACTCCTATAAAATGGGTAATGAACATTTTGTTTGTGTGTACGGTGGTCTACTACCTCATGAAACGATGTCATTTGTTTTTCCCTTATCACCTCTCATGGTTTAGAATTATGATGGAAATGAAATTTTTATATGCTATTTATTATATTTATTATTTCATTATTATTAATTAATTATCATTTAATAATTTCATTTATTATTTTAATTTTTTGTAAATACGATAACTTCATTTGTGGACATGTGGATGTGTGGACTACTACATCCTCAATGTGATATGATTCATTCACACTTTATATGGAATTTATTAAAGATGGTTTTATTAAAAGTATATAATAAATATGAAATAATAATTATACTTAAATGATAATATATATATACACATATATTTCATTTACTTTATTTCTATAAATATGACAATAAAATGAGAATAGTTTCCATTCATACGTATGACATATCATCTCTATGAACGGTGTTTTCCATTTCATCTTTATATCATTTATATATTATTATAAAAAAAATTATACTGAATTTATATGATATTTATATAATTTTTTATAATCTATAAATAATAATATCATGATCTATGTAAGATAATCGTGAATAACAAATCAAAACATATATGAGAAACAAAGTGGATATTACATGAAATCTAACATTAACAAGGATTTTTTAATAAATGGTTAACATAAAGTCTTAATAAAATCATATATGGTATTAGATATAATAATATAGTTTATTAGTATATGTGTAATAAACTTATATTTATTATATATGTGGTTAGAACATGTACTAATAAAGTCAAGACTTATGGGAAGGGTTTTCTCATCTCACTTTTATTTCTATAATATATATTGTATATTAAACACAAATTTTTTTTGCGTGGTGTGTTTACTGACCTATGACATTTTATATCATGAATTTATTTTATTTTATGATATTAAAAGATTAATTTTTTGTTATTATTTAATTGATATCATGATTTAAAATTTTCTCAAGTTGTAACGGGATCTCTAGTCTCACTTTTATTTCTTTGAGACTTATGTCTTATTCACCACTCATCTCTTTTATGTGGTGTATAAACTTTGCATGAATGTATTCTATTATAATTATCTTTAAATTTATGGATATTTACATATCTATTTTATTATCTCTATTTCATGGGGATTTATGGTCTAAAAGCTGACAAATCAGTAAGGTAATTTTGTCTCCATTTTCCTCATTTAAGAAACATGTTTTCCCCCATATTCTTTTGTGAGGTGTATTTAATAACTATTGAAATATTGTATCATTAATCAAAATATTTCATAATATTATATTATTCATGTATTTTTATTCTCTCATGTGTATTGTGATTCAATGTTACCAAAGTAGTAATACTTTATTGCTACAATCTCATTGCTTACTGGGTTTATTTATAATTATGCTTCCACAGATGAAATATTATGATCCATATCTCATTAAAACTCTTGTATTTTCTTATACATTGGTTATTAATGATACATTAATGTATTAATACAATTTTTGGACTCTTTTCTTCTTAATATATTTATGAAATTTCTCTTATGAAAATCAGAATTTATTTTTCTCTTCGGTCAAAAATCTATTTTATTCAAAAACCTTATTTTTAAGATTTATTTCAGAATGTTTTTTAAATGATATTTTGTTTTCATTTTAAAGGGAAAACAGTTTCAATTTTTTTTTAAAACAAATAAATATATTATTTCATTGATATTTTCAAATAAAATTTTTTTCTATATTTCATTATTAGGTTTTGAAGTATTTTCAAATAAAAATATTTTCAAATTTTTTCAAGATTTATTTATTTACAAATAAAAAAAATTTCAATCTTTTTCAAGCTTCTTTTTTATGTTTTCATGGAAAAATAATTTCAAGGTGTTTTTAATCATCTTTTATATGTTTTTATAGAAAAGAATTTCAAAATATTTTCAATATTAATTTATATGTTTTCAAGGAAAAATGATTTCAATATTTTTTCAAGATTCTATTACATGTTTTCAATGAAAAATATTTTCAAATTTTTTTCAAGATTCATTTAAAATATTTCAAGAAAAAAGTTTTTCATGCTTCTTTTATAAGTTTTCAAGGATAAAGGTTTTCAAAATGTTTTCAGGCTTCTTTTATAATATTTTACCAAAAAATGTTTTCAAAATGTAATAAATATTTTTTTAATTTGTTTTCAAGTAAAAGGTAATTCAAAATGTTTTCAAGATTCCATTATAATTTCTAAAAAAATCAAAAAAATTCAGGCTTCTTTAAATTATTTTCAAGGAAAAAAATTCAAAGTGTTTCTAAGATTCTATCATAAGATTTCGAAGAAAAATTTTTTCAAAATGTTTTAAATATTATTTTTTTTTGTTTTTAAGGAAATAATTTTTCAAAAAAATCAATATTACTTTATTATTTTTCATTTTGTTTTTGAATAAAGTCATTTTCAAAAATAATTAAGTTTTAAAAATTATTTGTTTTATGTAGAAATTATATTTTTCATTAGGAATTGATTTTAAAATATTTCTCAAAAATTATTTTCCATCTAAGTTAAAATATATTAGTATTAGTCATGCATTAATTGTGATATGATCCAAGGGTTCCATTTATATTATTTCACTAAATATTTTATGTTTTTATGGAATTATATTTATAAATAATGATTCTCTTTCATGGGTAATATATTAAATAATCATGTTTCTCTTTCATGGGTAATATGTTTATGGAAAATATTTATCCTTATAGGGTTATATGTTTATGAAAACAATTTCTCTCTCATGAGTTGTATTCTAATGAAACCTTATTTATTTCACAGGTTATACTTTGATGAATGGTTATGAAACTTGTCTCTTTTACACAGGTTATGATATGATGACATGTTTATGAAACCCATTTTATTTCATGGGTTATGATATGAATATTAATTATCTTCTGGTATGCATATTTATGTTTTAATTATGAGATGGATTGGGCCTATATCCCTCTCAAATGTATTGGGTAATGATTTATATCTCATGAGATAGGCATGGCTTGAATGGCTAGTAAACTAAGTTCAGTAAAAGAATTTTTCTTCTAATATGGTCATATGAGTGAACCATAAATACTATTATGGACATGGTAGTGAACCATGACTACCAAGATTGTCTGGGAAGTGAACCCATTCTTCTAATATAGCCTTATAATTAGTCTTTGACTACTATGGAAATCATTATTACATGCTTTTATGTCTTCCATAATTCAATGTGTTATTCCTATGATATGATTTCATTACTTATACTCTTGATTATTCTATGATTCATTTCCTATGAACTATCAATCTTTTTTTGAATAATTCATTTTTATAAACTATGATATGCAAGGTATGATATTATGTTGTTATGATCACATTATGATACCCTTTTTCTCATGCTTATGCTTACATATCTCCCTTTTTACCTTTAATAATCATATAAGATCGCCACTTTTTATGTTTACTTTCCTAGGTTATGAAGGATGGTTTATATAGAAGTACTAAAGGGGATATTATTTTTGGGAAACTTGTAAGATCTTTAACAAAGGAAGAAGATTTTGTTCCACGTTTCCAAATACACTAATATATTGTGATCCTCAGGCATGTATTTTTTTTAATTCTATGAATATTCATCTGAAATGATGAAATATCCATTTATGTTAATCCTGGTCCACTACATAGGGTATCAAAGGAAAGGTTTTGTTAACCATTAAAAACTAGTATGAGAAAACTTTAGTGAGATCCCATGGGATATTTCTAAGGATATTTCTATTGATGTCTCTAATGATAAGTCTAAGGTTTCATAGATTTAACACAGGGTTTCATAGTTTAAACATCATATAAGATGTTTTTCATGATTATGTGGTTTTTCAAAATGATAATTATTAAGAATACTATGATTTATGGTATCATACATTGGATTAAACCATAAGTAACTTTGTTAAAATTTAATGTGATGGAAAATTTGTTGATCCGTGGTCAAATGGGATGATCACTGGAGTGAAGGATGTTGTGATCATTCCTAATCAGTTTTCATAGAACATGATTAATAATGTTTACCTTTAACAACTCTCATACTCACCAAATAAGATAAGGAAAGATTTCATAGAGAGTTATGGTAATAGAGACAATCGAGAAAAGAAGATTTTGTTTCCATTGTGTTTAGAATGTGGAAATAAGCACCCTAATGAATGTCCTTGAGTAATGTGATAATGTTTTGACTATGGAAAAGAAGGAAATAAATAGAGTAACTTTAAAGGGAAAATAAAAAATTTTGGTTAATGAAAGGAATGGTATTATTGTCCTCCCTAATATATCATTCATAGTTAAATTATTTAACTGTGGAATGAATGTTCATTATACAAAATGATGTCCCAATTGGAAAGATCATGATTAGAATCAAAAAGTTAGTATCAGTAATGGTTATATTGTTTTTTATTATAATATTATACGTGAAATGTGAAAGGATAGAGGTATTAAGTAACATGATGAGTCAACCTTATTAATTTCTTAACGATAAAGTGGAATAAAATAATATTTTATGTGTTTTTATTCAAAAATTATGTTATATGAATGGTGAAATATATAATGATTATATAGTTTATGTGTTTCTCTATGGATTTACAATTATTGCTGAATGGTTCATATGTACTATAAAATTAATTTAATGGAAAGGTGATATACTTGTAATACACAAGACTATTGTAAATAAATCACTTAATATGTTCTTAATGTTGAGATAATAATATTTGTATAAACATATGTTTGATGTGAATAAGTAAATTAGATGGTACTGATTATCTTAGAACTGAGTATGGATTTTTTGAAGAAGTGTTCTATTTTATCATGGATGAAGATAAAAATCTTTAAAATTTAAGGAATATATCCAAGAAACATTAGAATAAGTAAACATGCATATTTTCAGTAATAATTTTTGATAATTCTGGTTATTCCTATGTTTGAAGAGATTATATGATAAAGGCATTATTGTGTTTCTAATGTGACAACCAAGTGCTAACATACGATATATGGTGGATTCATGTTAAGATTATTTAGTTAAATTCTTTCTAAAGTCTTGGATTTTCATCTTTTTGAAGGGTTATAAGGTTTAACATTTATGTAATTGTTTATGTCAAACATCAGATGAGGTATTAGAGATTAAAGTATTAAATCTCCATATGAAAATTTATGCATATTGGAAAACTTGATGTAAACATTTTTTGATGTGATGAAAACTAAAGACATATATAATGACCTATCATTCCATTTATGGGTCACATTATATAAAAATTCTTGAGGAATGAAAAATTCACCTGAATTTCTTTGATCAAGAGATGAATTGTAAATAGATAAAGGTGAAATGAAGGGTGATATTGTATTGAAATAAAATAAGTATATATTCTCATAAACATTAATCAACATTAGGAAAAGGTTATTGAATTAAAAAAATTCCCATTATCATAATTTTTTATGATATCAATGACCATTTTCAAGCCTCTTTGGGTTATAGCATTTTAGTCAATAAGTATATCCTAACTATATACTTTATCACTCTTCATCATAACTTGATAGTTATATCCCTCTTCCATGTCCATGTTTTCAATTTCCTCTTTTTTTCTCCTATGTGGAAACCTAGTTATGAGTTACTTTGAGTAACGGTTGTATTTCCAAATTTCCCTTTTTAAAGGAAGTTTTAGTATTCATTTTTATGATGAGGAATTCCATGAAAAGAAATTTCAAGTATTTAACTACAAAACCAAGATTAATTATGAGGATGAAATTAATTTTAAGGGGGGTAGAATGTAACACCCCAATATTTTGTGAAATATTTATTTTTTGAATTAATTAAATCTTCTTGATATTTTTCATTTCACACAACACATAATATAGATGTTTTTCTATTGAATCACTATATTTGGACTGCATTATTCACAAAACCAGTTTAATATTTCACTACATGAAACACATATATTTACATTAGGTACATGAAATACTATTTTTGGGTTGTGTTGAGTTCCTTAGATATTTTACATTACACGCAAGGCCAAGTTTTACCTAAAAACAATATTATATTAATATTGTTATTAATGTATAAGTATAGCTATCACCTATCCATTGGACAGGGTGTTATGCATAAAATTAATTGAATTTTCAAAATATGTTTTACACATGTATATAAAATTATTCCTTTTGTTATCAATTTTTTTTAAATTAAAGTAATAACTATTTGAAAATAATAAAATTCATTTTCTATAAAAACTATTCATCTATGTAAAAACACCATTTTGTCTTAATAAATTAAACAAATCAATTTTGGTAAATGATTTTAATAAAATTTAAATATTAAATATTTCAATAATTTTTTTGACCCTCATCCAATGGATATGATAGGCACAAGATAAGAATACATCCAATTTTATGAATAAAAGAGGTATTTTTAAAGAAGGTAATTTTACAACCTTTTAATGGTGAATCTATATTAAATATAAATTCTTATAATTTTATAAATATTATTTAAAAAATATTTTCTTAGAAATTATAATATTAAAATTTACTTTGGGTTATTTTTTGGGATTTTCCAGAGATGTTTCATTTTTTTTATGAATAATGAAAACACAAAATTTTGATTATAATTTTCTTTTTCATAAAATTTATTCATATAGTTAAATAATATTTTAATTTATTTTTGATGTATAATTAGCCCAAATATACATAAATTTATTCAATTTAGGTCCTTAGAACTAATTTTACATTTAAAATGGATATAAGAACATTTCAAACATTTAGACAATTTCACTTTAAAAACCTGTTGTCTTGTCCCATTTGTGGGATTAATTTTTATTTAATTTCTACCACCTATGTGATAATAATTTCTAAATATTTATTACATTTTTTTAATACTATTAATTTCTAATTTCTAATAACTTAAAATTAAATTTTTAGCAAAGTGATTACTAAAATTAATTAAAATTATTTATAATGATTAAGGTAAAATGAGTTTACTTAATGGTTAAACTTTAATATTAAGGGATCAAATGACCTACAAAACTTTTCCAAAATCCATTTTTTTTTGGAAATAATTCAACCAATTATACTATTATATTAAAAATGGACAATTATTTTTTGGCACATTATGTAATGGAGACTTATACATAGTGTTTACCTTTAAATATTTTCAAGTGTGCCACTCTCCCATTATAAAAAGGCACTCCCCCTCACTTATTCACACATATAAATCCTTTCAGAAATTAAAAACCATGAAAGAATCTCCTCCCAAAAGCCCTCCATTATTCTTATAATCCTACCTTTTGGAATAAATCAAACCAAAATGCCCTTTCATGCAAACCAAAAAGAGTTACCCAAAGAAAAGGTAATACCCTTCCACAAGAACTTTGCTTTTATTTCTTTATATACCACCTCAATTATTATTATTCCATGGTTAAATAATAACCTAATAAAACTAAATATACTTATATGTTTTTATTATAATGTGTATAACAACACTTACACTCACTTTAATCAAATGGTAAATGAACTTACCGTTCGTGTGTACGGAGGACTGCTGCCTTGGAAATAATATCATTATTTTCCTTTACTTCCACTCATGGTTTAGAATTATGATGGAAATACTATTTTTATATCATATATTTGATATTTATAATTTATTTATTATTATGTTAGTTATTATATAAATCATACCTTCATAATTTTTATTTTGATAAAATATGATAACTTTGTTTGTGGACGTGAGGACTACCACCTCCTCCAAGCGATGTGATTCGTTCACACATTACATAGAATGTATTAAGGATGGGTTTAGTAAAAATATATGACATATATGACATAATAATTATATTTTAATTATTATATATATGTGTGAAATTTACTTTATTTCATTCAATATGACAAGAAAACAGAAATTGTGTTCATGTATACGTACGACCTACCGTATCCATGACCAGTGTATTCCATTTCATATTTATATCATTTAGAGATTATTATAAATATTTATAAAATGAATAAATATGATATTTAGATAATTTTTTAAATTATGTATTTATGTAAATAATTATATATGTAAGAGTATCTAGAATAACAAGTTAAAACATATAAGAAAAACAAAAAAAATATTACCCAAAACATAACATTAACATAGAATTACCAATAAATAGATAATATAAAGTCATAATAAAATAATATATTGTATTATATATAATAATATTGTTATGTTTTAGATTTATAATAAACTTAGATTTATT
The DNA here is from genome assembly GCA_963277665.1 of Viscum album. Lineage (NCBI taxonomy): Eukaryota > Viridiplantae > Streptophyta > Magnoliopsida > Santalales > Viscaceae > Viscum > Viscum album. The sequence goes on along the minus strand of OY728165.1, from coordinate 1,327,285,602 downwards.
ATACATGAGTTTTTAATGTGTAAAAATAAATTCAAGACTTAAGGTAAGGGTTTTCTTGTCTTACTTTAATTTCCATGAGATATATGTTATATTCACAACTTATTCTTATTGTGTGGTGTGAATACATACCTCTGACATGTTTTACCATTAATTAAATTATTTCATGATATTAAAAGTCTCAATTGGTGTTATTATTTAATGTATCTTATGATTCAAAAGTTACTCAAGTAGTAAGGGGATCTCTACTCTCAATTTTATTTCTATGAGACTTATGCCATATTCACCAATTGTATATTTCATGTGCTGTATATACTGAACATTAGTGTATTATATGATCATTATCTTTAAATTTACTTTTATTTACATATCCATTTTATTATCCCTATTTCGTAGGTTTTTATGCTTCAAAAGTTACAAAATTTCTAAGGCATTTTCTTCTCAATTTTCCTTCTTTAAGTCACAAGTTTTGTTATCAACCCAAATTATTTCACGAGGTGTATATAATGAACTTTGATATATTTTATCATGAATATACTTATTTCATGATATTTTAATTTTCATGAAATTTTATTCTCTCATATGGATAATGATTCAATGTTTCAAAAGTTGTAATAGTGTATTGCTACAATGTCATTGTTTATCGAGGTTGTTTATGATTATGCTTCTATAGATAAAATCTTATGATCCATATCTCAAGAAAACTCATTAATTTTCTTCTACTATATTTATTCATGTTAACATAATTTATGTGTACCATTTTTTAACTCTTTGGTAAATTATATAATTAATAAAGTGATTTTATGAAAATCTTATTCTTTTTCTCTCTTCAGTCGGAAATTTGTTTCATTCAAAAAACATGCATTCAAAAATGTTTTCAAAAATGTTATTTTAAAAGATATTTTAAGATCATTTTTATTTAAAAGATATTTTATATATTTTTTTAATTGTTTTTAAAACTTTCTTATATGTTTTCAAATATATTTTCAATGAAAAATAAGTTCAAAATTGTTTCATTTTTTATATAAGTTTTCGATTTATTCCCAAAGAAAAAAAATCAAATTTTTTCAAGCTTTATTTATAAATTTTCATTGTTTTTTCAAATAAATTTTGTTTCAAAATTTCTTAAATATTATTTTTATGATTTAATTGTAAATTTGTTTCAAACATTTTTCAATATTATTTTATATGTATTGGTGGAAAATGGTTTTCAAAATGTTTTCAAGGTTCCATTATTAGTTTTCAAGGAAAATGGTTTTTGAAATATTTTCATGATTATTTTATAATACTTCAAGGAAAAATGTTTTCAATATTATTTTATATGTTTTCAAGGAAAAATGTTTTCAAAATAATTTCAATCTTCTTTTATATGTTTTCACTAAAAAATAATACATAATTTTTTCAAAAGTCCATTATAAGTTTTTAAATAAAATTTTTTCAGAATGTTTTTAATCTTATTTTATTAGTTTTCAAGTTAGAATGATTTTAAAATGTTTTCAAGCTTCTATTATAAGTTTTAAAATATTTTTTCCAAATGTATTCAATATTCTTTTAGAAGTTTTCAGATAAAAATTTTTCCAAAATGTTTCAGTCTTCTTTTATAAATTTTAATTGTTGTTTTCCAAGAAAATGGATTTCAAAATTGTTTACATTTTAAGAAGATTTTTTTAAAATAATAAAGGATGTTTTTATAAAAAAAATTGTTTAAAATATTTATAAAAAATTATGTTCAATATATGATTACATCCATTGGTGTCACTCATGCATTAATCTGGTTTTGATCCAAGGGTTCCATTCATATTATTTTTTATAATGGTTAATGTTTTGATGACAGGATGTTTTTTAAACTTGTTTCCCATTCATAGGACATATGTTTATGAAACTCATTTCACTTTCATCAGTTAAATGTTTATGAGACCCATTTCAATTTCATGTGTTATATGTTTGTGAAACTCATTTATGTTTCATGAGTTATATGATTTTGAAACCCACTTCATTTCACAGGTTATACTTTCATGAAATAGTTAGGAAACATGTCTCTTTTCCATAGTTTGTGATATGATGACATGTTTATGATACATATTTCATTTCATGTGTTTTGATATGATTTTTTAGGATCTTGTGAAACATGTACTTGTGATTTCATTATGATATGAGTGGGACCTATATCTCCCTCTAATGAATTAGGTAACAAATTTTTTCTCATGAGATAGACATGGATAAAATGGGGAATGATATCATTTTAGTAAATGAATTTGTCTGTGAGGATGATCCTGGGAGTGAACCTTGACTACTAATATGGTCATGAGAGTGAACCATGAATAGAAATATAGTTTTTGGTAGTGAACCTACTCCACTAAGATGTTCTTCGAATTAATCCTTGAATACTATGCAAAACCTTTTTATATACTTATGTGTCTCCCATAATTACATTTCTTATTACTATGTTATGGTTTTTTGAATTATTCTATTAATTCCATTTTTATTAATGTCTTATGAACTAACAATATTTATTACATGATTCAATTTTATGATCTTTGACATGCTGGTTATAATCTTTTAATTTTATGATTACATTCTCAAACCAATATTCTCAGGTTTGTGCTTACATATCTTCCTTGTTTTCCCTTACATAGAATCTAATCTCTACCCTTTTTTATATTGTATTTACCCATGTTATGAGGAAAGATTATATGTATAATTACTAAAGGGAAAAATCCTTTTTGGGAACATTAAATATCTTTCACCAAGTTAAAATATTTTGTTTCATGCTTCCATAGACACTAAAACTACTACGGTCCTTGGGAATGTATTTCTTTAAAGTGTTGATTATTATTATAAAATTATGTAATATCCATGTATGTTAATCCTAGGTTTCTATAGTAAGATAGATAGGTATAGGGGGAGGTATACAAGCAAACAAGGGGTATACTAGCATAGATATATAGTGTGTGTAGGATGTTAGAAAACCATTACATGTTGTATACCCTTTAGAACATGTAGTGTATAAGGAGATCTACATCCCATGTTATAGATAATGACAAGGGAAAACCATAGGTTTTCTAAACACACAATGTATGATTAGTACATTCCATGTGCCCCATTTTACGGTGTTTAGAGCCATCTGTTTCTTCAGTTTGGATGAGTAACAGTTGACTTTGATCCCTTGGTATTTTCCCTTGAGGGTATTATAAGAAATTACATCCACAACCCTAGATTTTCACTCCATTTATAATATTATTATCATTTATATTTTTTCATGTCCTTCTATGATATCAGTGTGTAATACTTTATCATTCCTTCTTATACCCTGGGAGGGGTTCATGGAATTGGTTTAACCTCATCATACTGGGAATTAGTCCCCCATATAGTATTCTATTTCAGTAGGGTTTGAAGTATCCTCAACATACAATAAACTACATAGATGATTGATCCATATTAGGTTTGCAGTGTCCCTTGTAGTACTTGTTGTGATCCCCTATCAATGTATTGAGATATTTGGATACTAGTGAGTTTTATTTGGTGGAACATAATGATCATTCCATCTTGGAAGAGTGTTGGTAGTGATAGAATACCTTGGGTAGTAGGTTCTCTTGGAATGATAATCTCTTATCTTCTTTGAGCTTATTCATGTGGCTGGAAATTAGGTTGAGACCACCTGGAGGCATGGTGTCCTTCCTAAGTATATCAAGGTATATTTTTGATTGTTATATTCTTTTTATGATCTAACTACTCTTGATTCAATTGTTTAGTTATTTCAGGGTTTCATTTTTGGTGTTGTTATACTCTCCCCTATATGGGAACTTCCTACACATGTCATGTATTATGCTGATGAAGACCCTTTTGACGGTTTCCTTGATGGATAGGGAGAAGGTGAATAATAGTTTGGGCTAGACTAACTGAGGTGTTTTTTGGGTGGACACATATGATAGTGGTCCCCTCCATCTAAGTAGGTTGTAATCATTTAATATTTTTTGGTATTGTATTTTCCCCTTTATCACTTTCAATACATTATTGATGTGCTCTGATTGTGATATTATAGATGTACGCATGAATTGGTTTCAGGTTTTTTAACATTCCCCCATCATATGGGCTAGGAGCTGTCTGCTTTTTTGTGGGTACATTAGGATATTGACTCCAATAAATGGGATATGTCTACTCAGCACTGGTTTCAAGATATTATCCTATTGGTGGTGGGTTTGGTTTATTCATGGATCAATCCCTGGTGGATTGGGTCATAGAAGATTGGTATTAGAGGAAATCAGTTCTAACATCGAACTAGATACTATGGGTTTATTTTGGAATTTATGGAAAAAAATATGGAATTACTTCGACTTCAGGTTTCAAGAAAGTGACCCTTTTGTAAGTGTGGTGACTGACATATCCATTCATCATGACTCTGACAACCTTTTGGTTGACAAGGTACATATAAAACTAGTTTTAGGTGAATAGTTTGGTACTTGCATCATATATGAATGGTTTAGGGTTCTCATTTCCTTCTTTAGTTAGCTCCCTAGATAAACTCTTTGACCATGATACAACTTTTTTATTTCAATATTCCTATGTGTAAATAGCTATACAGGATTCAATCATATTTCAACCCAGATTTACATACAAGTATATTACATATTTTTAGAAGAATATTAAATACATTTCACAAACACACGTCTAAGGACCATAATATTTTAATTCCTTTGGAATGTTGGAATAAAATATTATTAATTTGGAGAAACATCTTCAATATCTCTCATAAAGATCTTCCCCCTTAGTAATATTCACAAAAATTCCATACATAAACCTTTATTCAAAACTTGTGGAAAGAAAACATAATATTGGGTGAGATCAGATGCTAAGTAAGGGTAAACAATGGAGATATGTAAGAATAACACGAACATATGGGTATGACAGCAAGAGAATAACATATAAAAACCATACCCTATATATCAAAGAACATAATATTGAGTTATATCATAAATATTATATGTCCCTAAGGAATGAATCATAAGGAAATAAAATAACATGAGCCATGAGATCATAATAGTGGGTTTATACATGGAATTGTGGCATACACATAATCATAAAAAATCTTTTTCCAAGGATACACACCAATACATTTATAACATGTTAGGATTGGGCTAATCACCTGTATACCTGATTTGGTCTTGGGATAAAATCCCATGTACCCTTTTTTGGATTCAGATAACTTCTTTTGTACCATTTGAGCTCATATAACATTAACAATTTCCCAAGGGGATGGATATAGGTCCTACCCATCACATAATGAAAAATAATACATATGTATTCCACAAGATCATATGACATTAATAATATCATAACCCATGAAATAAAATGGGTTTAATAAGCATTTTATCTTATCATAACTATCTAAAAAGAGGAAACTTTGATAATCATTTCATGATTTCATCATAGAATAACCTATGGAAAAAAGATGTTGATTTGTAATAATTGTATCACGGTATAACTTGGGGATGTAAGTAGGGATTAAGAAACATATTTTCCTCATAAAAAATTTAGAGAAAGAATAATACTAGTATCCTAGGTCTATATCCCCAGAAAAGAATAAGTTATATCATATGATTTCATATTAGATGGAGAATAATTTTGAAAGATAAATAATTTGGAAAATTATTTGATGAAAATAAATTTTCAATGAAAAAACATTTTTAAAAATAAAATATTTTGGAAATAATTTTCATTTAAAATAACCCTCAAAGAATATTTAAAAATAATTTTCACATTTCTTAAAGAAAATATCATTTCCACTTTAAAAAACAATTTTTTAAACATTAAACATTTTGAAAATAATTTTCTTTGAAAATAGCCTTAAAAATATATAAATTAATAACCAAAAATAATTTAAAACATTTATTAAGAAAAATATCATTTCCACGATGAAAAAATATTTTAAAAACATAAAAAAAATTCAATAATCCATTTCATTCTGAAATAATTTATTTAAACCCTACAAATTTTACAAAATATTAAGGAAAAAATGTTCTTAGAAAATATGTTTGAAAACATTTAAGTAAATCTTGAAATAATATTGTGGTTGTGATAGAATGAAATACTAATCATTACTTTCATGTAAAAAATGAATATTCAGTATACATTTTTAGTAAAATCCAAACCATCATTGTTCGGAAAACAACATGAATATTTATTCAATAAAAATTTAAACAATTAAAACATGTGTAAAATTTTATTTAATGATCCATTTTAAAAATGTTTAAAACATTTATCAAAACATTTTAAGAAAATGGTTTTTTGGAATAAAAAGTGTTCTCGAACTAAGAGAGAAATAGAGACTATTTTTCTTAAAAAATATCTCTAAAAATAATGTTTATATATGAGAATAAAATTAAGTTAAAACATGTATTAAATAGAAATTATCATAGGAGAATAAATTTATTTCGATTATTGTGAGATAGATCATACAATTTCATCATTATAATCATATTCATGAGAAATACCGATAAATGATGAGATTGTGACATAAAACACTTGCCACTTTGGTAAATTTGAATTATAGGATCCATGAGAGAATAAAATTCAATGAAACATAAAATATCATTAGAATGATTAAATTCATGATATTAAATTTCAAAGGGGTTTTATATACACCTCATAAAAGAAAATAGTTTCCAAACAAGACATAAGTCTCAAAGAAGGAAAATTGAGAGAAAAAATTCACTTATCACTTTAGTAATAATTTGAATCATAAAATATAATAAATAATTACATAAATTGAAACGTAACATATCATTAAAATAATTTTATTCTGGATATAACTTGTAAAAGGTGGTAATATTTACACCACACAAAATAAATTAGTGATGAATTTTCATATGTCTCTTAAAAATAAAAAGGTGACTAGAAATACCATATCGTAACTCTCAAACTCCTTAAATCTTCTTTAAACCTCATATATAATAAATATAATATTATTATAAATATATTATATAAATATATATATATAATACTATATATTGTTTACTTATGACCTTTTATTACATTTTTATTATCAATTCCATGTTAATGTCACGTTTGTGGGAATGACAACTTTGTTTTTCAGGTATGTTTTGATTTTTTATTTTTGGTCATATTAATTTTATCATTTTTTAAAAATATATGGAATTTTAACCATGATATAAATATTATATATATTCATTATATATTTATTTATAATAATCCATAAAATTTAGTGAAAGAAAATTAAATACACCATTCATGGAGACGGTAGGTCATACGTATGCATGAAAATCGTTTCCATCTTCTTGTCAGATTGAAATAAAGAATGGTAAATGATATATTGTAATTACATAATAATTGTTTTATATATATATCACAAATTTTAATTAAACCATCTATATAACCTTCCATGTATTTCAAGAATTAATTGTATCGCTTCATGAGGTGGTATTTCATCGTACACACATGCGACGTTATCGTATTCCCAAAAATTGGACAGTATGAAAGTATTTTTGATATAATTTTTACAGAATTATTATAATATCATAAATATAATATATAAATATTAAATCCATCATTATATTCATCCATTATTGGTGTCAATAGAAAAATTAATGACATCGGTTCGTGAGGTCATAGTCTGCCATACAAACGAATGAGGATTTCATAACCCATTTGATGTATATAGAGATGGCTGCAAGTCATTCCATTAATATTAAAAAATATTAGTATATTTAAGAAAAATATGTTATTATATCACCATGTTATAATTATAACTAAATTTTTAGGATTAATAAATAAATCAAAAATGCTCGTTGATAAATGTTAGCACTTCTTCAGGTACCCTCTTTTGTTTGCACCAAAATCCATCCTCAGTTGAATTTCAGTAAAAAATAAGGATTATTGGATGGGAGGATGGAATTTGGTCATTTATATGGATAGTTATTTACCTAAAAATTGTTTCATGGTGTGAATTGGAAAGCAGAGGCGATAACTTTTTATTAGCGAGGTTAGTGGTACACATGTCATTTTTTTAAAAGAAAAATTGTACCCATGTTTTCATATGAAAAAAGGGTAAAAATGGATAAAATTAGATCCTTAGACAAGATAAGTTTGAATTATGTACATGAAATAAATTTTATATTTGTTTATAGGTAGTTTTAACCCTTCTCATATTATTTTAGACCTCATATAAACCCATTTTTACCTTACCCACAGAAAATATTTTTAATGTTTTGACTATTCATTTTGGTCAAAAATTATGTTCATATTATTAGATAGTATAAATTATTATGATTCAAAATATGGAATATATTTTCCTCACTATGTTCTATTCATTTCCCTTTGTGGATGTTCTCTTCAAATCTCATCTCACTTCGCTGGAGGGTTGTCTGGAATCTGACTGGAGTCTGCCGGCGGGTTTGTGGAGTTGGGCCGGTGTCGATGGTCACATCGGTGGGCATTTGAGAAGACCGATTATGAGGTTTTTACAGCTATCCTAATGGTTTTTCCCCTAGTTCATGGTACCATGTCCATTTCATGGTGACTTCAGCTCCATCTGTGGTGGTTTGTCTGTTTCAAGGCTAGTTTGGATTCCATACATTGTGCTTGTATGATTTTTAGTGATGAAGTGGCGAATTGGTGAAGTGGTGATGTCATGTTAGGTTTATCACTTCTCCCTTAAAAGTGTTTTCATAATAATAATAAGCAATTTTCATTCAGTATATCAATATGTTTTATTTATATGAAACCATTATACATAAAATTTTAAAAGTAGATATTACTATTCATATCATAAATTTTAATGGCTAGTTTATAACAGTCTTGGTTAAATAACTATATTAATAATATATCATGGTTTTGTTAAAGCATAATTTCATGTATAACGCAAGCTAACACACTAATATGTGTAGTGAAAGCTTAAATTTGTGTTTCATATAATGATATCATAAATTTTTGTTTTATTTAACACAATATATCAGTGATATTTAATTTATTTGCAAAAATATTAATTCCTAAACACTAAGGTTATTATCTTATATCCCTCTAAAAATGAATTTCTCCCTTGAAATTCATTACTATAATAAAAAATATATGATAAATATGCCTCATTAAATCCTCTTTTTATCACATAACTTCTTAAAAATGATGTTTTCACCACAAAAAATTGACCATGTGAGTATTTTATTTCATATAACTTTCTCTATATGATCCATAAACTCCATCTTTTGTTCCTGATAAGAAAGATCATTCTACAGTGGTATAAACTCTGAGTTTAGTACATGTTAAGAGTTAGGTATGTACTTATTCAAAAGAGGTTCATGGAACACATCATAGTATTTAGAGATGTTTGGAGGAAGAACAAAGGATAATCTAAGATCCCTATATGATCAATAATTTCCAAGAAACTGATATACCTAGGGATTATTTTTTCATTCTTCCCAAATCTCATAACCTTCTTCCATATAAAAATTCATAGAAACATCCTATTACCATCATCAAATTCTAGTTCATGCTAGAAATTTTCATCCTAAATATCCTTCAAACTGTGATCTTACTTGATGTGTTGCTGAATATATTTGATATTCTCTACCATTTATTCAGATATCTCAAGTACCAATATCTTTTGTATCTCCAACATTATTCCATAAAGTTTTTCCTCTTTAATTGTTTCCATATAGGGATTTATAAGGAGCCATATAAGCATTTGAGTGAAAGATATTATTTTAAGAAAACACAAACATAGGAAGGTGTTGATACTAACAACCATTGAAATCAAAATAATAAGAACTCAACAAATCCTATATAGTTTTAATTGTTCTTTCAGACTATCCATCTTTCTAAGGTGGATACATAGTGCTGAAACTCAACTATATAACAACAAATTACTAAATACTTCACAAGAACTTTCAGGTAAACCTCTAGTCCTGATTATAATTAATGGAATGTGGTACCCCCTACAACTTTACAACTTCCTTAATGTATTGCTTGGAAAGGTGATACAAAGAAAACTCTTCTCTGATAGTGATTAAGTGTACCAAATTTTTTGGGTTATCAACTACAACCCATATAAAATTATTCTATTTAGATTTTTTGGGGAGTCCAATGAAAAAATCCATGCAGATAATTACCAATTTTCTTTTAGGTATGGGTAATCGATGTAACATCCCCTTGGACTTTTCCTCTCATTCTTAACTTGTTGTAATACCATGTATCGAGATACAACCTATAGGATATCTCTCTCTATTCCATTCAATATTAAATACTCTTTCCAATCCCTATAAATCATCATACTTCAAGGATGGATAGGTAATTATGAACTGTGATATTTCTCTATTAACTCCTTCTTCTAGTCTGGTATGGATGGAAAACATACATGATTCCTAAATCTTATCATTCCATCATGAACAATATTAAATTCCGGAACTTTTAGAGCCTTAATTTTTAGATCTATATCTTCCTTATAGGCCGATTTAATAATCAATTGGATATACAGTTGAACAATAAATTGAGTAAGGTTATATTTCTCCCTATCATTAAGTATTTACATATTCATCCTTTTCAAATCCATAAATATTGGATCTTTTGAGATCCTCATCATTGATAAGCTAGCATGATTTTTTCCATTCAAGGCATCATCCACATTGTTCACTTTCCTACGATGTTAATTTATTGAGTTTTCATAATCCGTAATCAACTCTAACTATCTTGTTTGGAGAATATATAACTCTTTATATGTGAATATATAACTCAAAATTTTGTGATTGGTATATATATCACACTATCCTCCGTAAAAATAATGTATCCCTATATTTAATGAAAAATTTACCATATCTAACCCCAAATCATGAGTTGGGTAATTTATATCATGAATATTCAATTTTCAGGACACATAATCTATAACCATTTCATATTTCATAAGAACATATCATAATCCCCTATTGGATGCATCACTATAGATTTCTAACCCTTCTCCACTGTAGGTTATTGTAAGCACAAGACTGATTACTAACCTTCTCATCAATTTCATGAAATTTTAATCACATTAATCTATCCAAAGGAACTTAACTCCATTCAGGTTAACATGATGAGTGGATTAGATGGACCTAACAAATTCTACACCAAATGTTGATAATGTCCACCTAATCTAAGAAAACTATGGACCATAATCCACTATGGTTGGTCTATGCCAACATTTAATAGCCTCTATCTTCGATGGAACTACTGATTATACCCTCTCATGAGATTATATGACCCTAAAATAAATCCTTTTCCAGCCCATATTCGAACTTTGTAAATTTTTCTTTTAGTTTTTCCTTCCTTGGGGATCTTAGTACAATTATAAATTGATCTTCATGATCATCCTTGATCTATGAATAGATATGAATATTATTTATAAATACTACCATAAATTGATCAAGGTAATCTTTAAAGACTCTATTCATTAAATCCATTTAGATAGCATGGGAATTTATAAGACCGAATTGCATAACTATATATCAATAGTGTACATACCATGTAAAAAATGTATATTGGGTATATCCTATTTGACCCTCAATTAATGATATTTAGACTGAGATTAAATCTTGGAAAAGTATTTGGCTCCATGCAATTGATCAAACAATTCATCGATATATAGAATATGATACTTTTTCTTAATTGTGATATTTATTATCTCTTAATAATCAATTCATAGTTGTATTAATCCATCATTATTTGAAACAAAATGAACATGTGAACCCCAAGGTGACAATCTTGGATGACTGAATACCTTGTTATTTTTTCCCTGATGTTTCTTGTTCAATTTCTATAACTCAATCAAGGTCCTTCTATAGGGTTTCTTCGAAATTTGTGTGGTGCTAGATATGAGTTCAATTGAGAAATGAACTTCAATTTTTTTTGGAAGGATAAAAAACTCTTATAGAAATATATCAAAAAATTCCCACACAATATGAATATCATTAATGTCAAGATTCTCCTAGAACATCTAAAATAAGTACCTATTCTAAATAGGAATTAAGACCCATACAATTGATTTCGTCTTCATCGGAAGTTCATACTTATCATTGCATTGATGGATGATAATAGATTGTTTTGTAACGTCAAATTTGACTTCCATTACTTGAAAATTGATGTGGTATTTATGTAGAGAAATTCAATCCATTCCTAAGAAAACAATAAATTCAACTATAGGAAGAATGGAAATACTTACAGGAACCACATTCCCATAAACGTCAACCAGAAAAGAATCATATACATGAGATGTGATCATCATACCATTAGGGGTTTTCATTGCTAATTATACATATAATCATTTGGGTGTAATCTTTATTACCTTAGTAAATTATTCAGATACTAAATAATGTCTTGATTTGTAGTCAAATAAGACATTAAAAATTCTAGATTGGATGGAAAGTGTACCTTTCACCATGTGGGTATCACACAATAGTTAAAAAAATGTTTAACACATCGGCATTTTTCACATCAGTTCTATATAACCAATGCTCAAATCTAGAAAAATTGGTTTATCACATCGGTTGTTTTATAACTGACGTGATAAATCGCGAGAATCGATTTTTTACGTCAGTTATTTTTTAACTGATGTAAATAATGTTTATATTAGATTTATGACGTCGGTTATTTTATAACCAACCTGAAAGATCAAATCTGGCCACTTTATCACATCGGCTATAAAATAACCGACGTGATAAATCAAATCTTGGTGATTTATCATATCAATTATAAAATAACCAACGTGATAAAAACTATTTATCACATCAGTTATAAAATAATCGACGTGATAAAATATTTTCTACATCGGTTATTAAATAACCAACGTTATAAACATAAAAAATAGTTGATCACATGGTTATTAAATAACAGATGTGATAATGATTTTAAATGATTTATTGTGCCCCGTATTCTTTCATTCTATTTTCTTTAATCGGGAGACCTGCGACTCATCTCTCTAGTGCAAAAAACCTAGAAAGGATTCATCAAAGTCATGCCCTCCAACCTCGTTTTTCGAACACAATTCATCATCATTATTATCACCAGAGCTATCAGGTTGACTCGCAACACTAAAGTAATCCTCACACACCTTGGTTTCATTTTTTAATTTTCACGATTCCCTATACTTATGTTTTGAGATGTTGTTTTTCTATCTTTATTCTTGCTGTCATGGTAAGTGTCATAGTGTTCTTTTATACCATGCTAAATTAATTTCGGGTAAAATAAACCATGGAACTCATATCATGCAAGTTTAAAAAAAATTCAGTTCTATTATGTGTGTGTGTGTGTACATTCATGTGTGTTTAGGGGTGGGGGTTGTCCCGGGGGTGGGGTGTCCAGGAGGGGGGTGGTTGTCTTAGGGCGGGTGGGGGTGTCCAGGGGTGTCTAAGGGGGTGGGGGTGGTGTCTAGGGGGTGAGGGGGCAATCTAAGGGGGTAGGGGTGTGTAGGGGATGGGGGTGGTGTCCAGGGGGTGAGGGGGATGCCCAAGGGGGTAGGGGTGTCTAGGGAGTGGGGGGTGGTATCCAGGGGGTGAGGGGTGTCAAGGGGTGTGGGAGTGTCTAAGGGGTGGGGGTTCAGGGGGTTGGGGGTGTCTAGGGGGTAGGGGATATCAAGGGGTGGGGGCTAGCCAAGGGGGTGGTGGTGTCCAAGGGGTGTCCAAGGGGTGGGGGTGGTGTCCAGGGGGTGAGTGGGCTTTCCAAGGGGGTATGGGGTGTCCATGGGGTGGGGGTGGGGGTGGTTTCTAGGGGGTGAGGGGGTTGTCCAAGGGGGTAGGGGTTGTCTCGGGGGGTGGGAGTGTCTTGGGGGGGGGGATGTCTAGGGGTAGGGGGTTGTCCAGGGGGTGGGGTTTTTTAGGGGTGTCCAAGGGGGTGGGAGTGGTGTCCAGGGGGGTGAGGGGGTTCTCCAACGGGGTAGGTGTGTCCATGGTGGTGGGGTGGTGTCCAGGGAGGTGAGGGGGCTGTCTAAGGGGGTAAGGGGGTGTCTAGGGGGTGGAGGTGTCCAAGGGGTGGGGGAGTCCAGAGGGGTGGGGGCTATCCAGGGGGTGGGGGTGATGTTCAGGAGGTGAGGGGGCTTTATAATTGGGTCGGGGTGTCCAGGGGGTGGGGTGATGCCCAGGGGTGAGGGGGTTGTCCAAGGGTGTAAGGGGTGTCCAGGGGTGGGGTGTGTGGGGGGTTGGGGGTGGGGGCTGTCCTAGGGGTGGGGGGTTGTACAGGGGTTGGGGGATGTCTATGAGTGTGGGGGTGTCTATGGGGTGGGGGTTGTCCAAGGGGGTGGGGGTGTCCAAGGGGGTGGGGTGGTGTCCAGGGGGGTAAGGGGTTATCTAAGGTGTATGGGTGTCCAGGTGGTGTGGGTGGTGTCCATGGGGTGAGGGGGTTGTCCAAGGGGGTAGGGGTGTCTAGGGGGTGGGGGTGTCTAGGGGGTTGGGGGCTATCCAGGGTGGTTTGGGGGGTTTCCATGGCGGTGGGTGTGTACAAGGGGTGGGGGGTCTGGTGGTGGGGGGTCCAGGGGTGGGGGCTGTCCATGGGAGTGTGGGGTTGGATAACCCCCTCACCCAGTGGACACCACCCCCAATCCCTAGACACCCCCACCCCCTTAGACAGCCACCTCACCACCTGGACACCCCCAATCCCTTGGACACCCTTTGGACACCCCCACCCCCATGGACACCCCCACCGCCTAGACAACCCCCCCCCCCCCCCCACCTAGAGACCACCACCCATGCAAACCCCCCACCCCTATGGACATCCCCCACCCCCTAGACACCCCCACCCCTGGACACTCCACCCCCATGGACAGCCCCCCCCCCCCCCCCCCGAACAACCCCCCACCCCTCATTTCCATAGAGTATATACTAGAGAGTGCATGCTAATGGTTCTTGAACCTTTGGTATACATATATCCAAACGGTTTCAATGAAACTATTTGGAATATATTATATGATGTAAAACATGTATACCAACATTTATTGAACTGTTGGTATATATCTATTCTAACTGTTTCATTGAAACCATTGGCATATATTAACTTTATGCAGTCTTTATCAACGGTTCCTGTAAAACCGTCGGTATAGGGCTATTGCATGACCATGATGCCAACGGTGTGTGAAATCATTGGGATATTCTATCTCAACAGTTTCTGGGGCTATCCCAATGGTTTCAAATAATTGGGATAGGTGTAATTTTCACTAGTGAATGTATACATATTTTAATATTTATACATCATATTTATTGTTTACGGAAGGGTGAATTTGGTATCCAGTTGCACCAGGATGTATTCATTGTGTACATTGAGAATAAAGTATCCAAGATGAATTTAAAGCTATTATATCTAACTATATTTTCTTTTTAAAATCATTTTATGCATATCATTTTAAGATATTCATATATTTGTTATATATTTTAATATTGTTTTAAATTAAAATTATGATATTTTTCATGTAAAAATAAACTTGTATTATCTTAACAAGATGTATAATTTTTATATTTTTTATAGGTAATAATGAGTCGAAGTCGGATTATGGCGCATCAAATGAGTAATTAATATGAGAAAGGTTTTGATGCCTTTTTGAAATTTTCTAAACGAAATGTTCAAAGCATTGAAATTTTTTTTCTGTTCATGCATGAAATGTTTTAATATGAAGAAGTTTAGAAGTAGAGAGATCCAAGATCATCTTATTTTTCATGGTTTTAATCTGAGTTACAACCCTTGGATATAGAATGATGAAACTGAATAGAATGTCATATCGATTGATGATGATGATTTACAAGATGGTAACTCTGATGGAATCGAAGAAATGATTCTAGATATTATAGTAGTTCAAATTGAGATAGAAGAGACAGTTGCACGTCTATATAGCGACGCTGAAAAACCATTGTCTCCTGGTTGTACGGAATTTATGATTTTTTTCAGAGGTGTTAAGATTGATTAATCAGAAGGAGAAACATGGATGGAGTGATTGATGTTTAATAGAGCTTCTACAATTCTTGAAAAATATTCTTCCAAAAATACAATGATCTTCCATATTCACATTATAAGGCCAAGAAAATATTATGCCCGATGGGATTGGGATACAATAAAATATAAGTTTGTCCAAATGACTGTATGATATATAGGAAGGAATATGAATTTTTGTCTGAGTGTCCTAAATTTGGGACATCATAGTATAATTTGAAAGAAAAATCACAAGCTGATGTACAGATTACAGAGATCCCTACCAAGGTATTTCGGTATCTTCCTATAATTTATTATTTAAAATGTTTTTTTGAAAATTCACGTGATGAAAAAGGTTAAGATGGAATGATGATGAGAAGATATTTGATTGAAAATTACTTCATCCAACTGATTTTCCACAATTGAAGAAAATTCATGGGTAGTATCCATCATTTGGAATTGAAATTAGAAATATATAACTTGGGTTGTGCATAGATGGAATGAATCTATACTGAACTCTCAATAGAACACATAGTACATGGCATGTTTTATTGGTAATTTACAACCTCTCTCCTAAAGTTTGTATGAATCCCAAATATGTCATGTTGAGTATAATTATCTCTAGTCTAAAGCTACCCAAAAATGATATTAATGTTTTCTTGTCACCATTGATTGATGATTCAAAACTTTTATCAGAGGATGGTATTATGGTGTATGATTCTTAAAAAATATAATATTTTCAACAGTATAAAGTGCTTATGTTCACTATAAATTACTTCCCAGCATATGGAAATTTATATGGATATAGTTTAATGGGGAATAAAGCATGTCTAATTTTTGAACAATAGACTTCATATTGTCAATTTCATCATGGGAGGAAAATAGTTTACATGGGTCATCAAAAGTTTTTGCCCATAGATCACTCTTATAGAAGACTAAAAAAGAAATTAGATGGCTCACAAGAATTTTATATTTCACCAAAACCTTTATCTCTTGAATTTTATTTTGAGAGGGTGAAAAACCTTGATGTGACATTGGGAAAGACACATAAATCTTCTAACGATATACATATTTGGAAGAAAAGGTCAATATTATTTGAGCTGCCAAATTGGAGATATCATGAATTGAAACACAATGTTGATGTCATGCACGTAGAGAAAAATATCATTGATAGTTTGATTAGAACATTGTTATATATTAAAGGAAATAATAAAGATGGTTTGAATGCAAGATTAGACTTACTATAAATGGTAATAAGTTTGGAGTTAGCTCCCTATTTCCTCTGGAAATGGGGATGACCTCATTGATTTAAGGTTCAAACATTCCAAGTGGTTTCTAAGGGGTTTTTTTGTAGAACCAGAAACATCCAGTGATTCTATATCCATTTGGTCCTACTTTCCAAAGGTAGGTTCTGATTAGTTGTGATCTAACAAGGCTTAAGCATTTGCATTGGTCGAGAGGATGGGAGGTCGGACTCATCACACATTTTTTAGGGGAATTATTGTCAACTCTGGTACTCTCATTATAGATTTAAGTTATGTTCGTGAATACTTATTAAATTACCAAGTATAAAATGAGATTTCCTTTAGATCTGACAATAAATTATTGATATGTAGGAAATTTAGAGAATATTTTATATGTATTCGAGGTTCTTCATCGATAAATAATCATCTGTATTTGTTAGAGATTCTTAGTTAATGGTATCCTTTAATATATTATATAAAATTCTCTTGGTCATTATGATGACCATACTGGTTTTAAAGCCACTCAGTGGGACACTTGAGGTTTATTGTCATTCAGAATGACATGGATTATTTCAGAGTTGGGTTCGTACCCGCAGATGCGCTACCTACATATCCTTTATTTAGAAAAGGAATTAGAACCCACGTAGTTCGAGTAAGGGAGTATGTTGTTTATGTATGATTGATGGCTCAAAGAAAGATGTCATAATTACATTTACACTCTAAGCTCACATGAGTCATTCTCAGTGTGATAAATAAGAGGTATTGGTAAAAACAGACAATTGTGCCATGAAATATGTGATCATAAGAAATGATGTGGGGCTCATGTATGTATGTCTGTCCAAATAGAAAGAGATCAGGACTTATTTCAAAGAAGAAGTTCGGGAACAGGGTCCATAAAGGTATATGTGCTTTTATGGAGATTTGGATACTCTAACTTGGGGATTACTCTTGAGGATGATTCCCAAATTAGGAGGGAACTTATTATTGGGTTTTATTCCTGAGAAGGAAGCCCAAATGAAAAGTAAATTAAGACTGGTTAAGTGAAATTAAGACTGGGGCTTACTCCTAAGGAGGAGGCCCAGTTTTAAGGGAATTTGAAGACTGGGGATTACTCCTAAGGAGGAGGCCCAGGTTAAGGGAATTTTAGAATTAAGGGACTTGGGGCTTACTCTTAAGGAGGATGCCCACATTTGTAGATTTTGAGACTGGGGCTTACTCTTAAAAAGGAAGACCGGATTTTGGAAATTATGACTGGGGATTACTCCTAAAGATGACGCTCATGTTTAGGGGACTTGGGGCTTACTCCTAATGAGGATGCCTAGATTAATGAGAATGTGGACTGGGACTTACTCTTGAAAAGGAGGCCCAGGTTAAGGATTCTCTCATCTTAAAGGATGAGGTTGAATGAATGAAATCTCAAACTTTAGTGACATAATGATGTGTAAATCACTAGGTTTTGAGAGATATTCCACAGAATTACTTTCAGATAAGGAAGCTAACAAGGGAACCGTGCTGAATAAAATTTCATTGAAGGGGGTTTTGAAGGCTGAATCTTGAATAGGAGAGGTGGATAGGAATAAAAGAGGTGAAATGGGAAGGAAGGGAACCCAAAAAGAGAGGGGTGTGCAAGTCCTGCATGCGCGCTCAAGTTATGGTCGCGCTGGTATACCTGCGCGACACATGGGTACTTGCGCGACGGTTAACCCTTAAGGTAATACATGGGAGAGACTTGGATCAAGACCTTAGTATTATCCCTAGGGGCTTCCAGAAGTGTGGCACACAAGTTCTGTTGAAGGGGTAAGGCGGCGCACAAGTATGGTCATTTCCTTTAAGGGATGGCCACTTAGGCGCGCAGGTGTTGATGAGTTTTAACACTTAAGCCTTACTCCCCTTTCTTAGATATTTTGTTCTAGGTATGATATTACCTTAGAAGTGTTCTAAAGCTTCGAGAAGAGACTTGGGCGTCGGGAGCTCAAATATGAGTTTCTAGAATTTTTTCTTCTGAAATGGGGGGCCCACAGGGGGTATTTATAGGCTAGTGAAGTCCCCGGATGAAATTCAAAGAGGGCGCGCAAGTCACATGCGTGACCACTGAGCGGCGCGAAAGTATACTTGTGCGACCTTGGTGGAACTTGCATGACCCAAGTGAAAATGAATCTGTGTTCATACCTTTGTCAATTTTTTCATGTTTCTTCAAAGGATGAATCATTTTGGGATCATGTTATTTCCCTATTCATTCATTTAGACTTTGTGACGGAAAGGAGCATCAACAAAAGTCCCCCCTCAGAGTTGGATCCGAAAGAAATGAGGATGTGACTCTGAGGAAAAGAAGAAAACCAAGGAACATGTGGCGCGCAAGTGTTGAGCGCGTAGATTACGGTGCGCAAGTGGGAGCCGCGCAAGCGTTTAGGTGCGTAGGGTTACGGACTGGCCTATATATATGTGGCCATTCTCGCGCAAAGCATCCGGATTTCAAACTTTCGATCTCTCTCCCCGCAAGTTTCCTTCGCCGCACAAGTTGCTCTATTTTCCGTTGTTTCTTTATTATCGCGCTGATGTAGAGGTATTTGGACTTGTGTGGTGATACCTGTGCACCAAAACTTGCGCGAAACATCTATAATTGCGTGACACATCCATACTTGCGCGCCAAATTTAGACTTGTGCTCCTTAATGCCTTAGCCATTTTTTTGAATTTCTTCAAAAAATTTATGAAAAATTAACCCATTTAAGAGTTAATTTATTCAACTTTTGTGCAGGTTCAATGGCTCCCAAGAGAATTGGAATGACTGATGAACTAGCTATCAAGTGGATTGATGACATGATGAACATTTTTGGCCATGATTACTATGATATCTGCGACATCACTCTCTTAGATTTGTCTAATTACTTGAAGAAATATTATCTTAATTTCCCACAGAGCATCTACCTACCTCTGTATGGTCATGGTCATATGTAAAGAGTCAATGTTCCAGATGCAAAGAACTATATGCCTGAGATGTAGCTTCATTGATAATCCTCTATTTCGGTTATGCTATGGGCTGAAATGTTTTCCACGGCTTGTTGGTGGAGAGAAGACAAACATGGCATTAGAACAATATCTGAAAAGAGTACTCTCTCCAAATGGCTCTTTACTTCCAATGCTTCATTCTCAAATCCATGTATCCATCTTCCAAGTCTCTTGGACAGAAACAGAGTCATTGTTTGATCATCAGAAAATTTTTCTCAAACCGCACTCAAGAACATTCTTTTACAATTGTTCCAAGAAGAGCTGGTATCACTGCATCTCTTATTGTATCCAGTTGAATGACTGAATTCCAGGTGCCTGCTTATAATGCTCGGGATGTCGTAAATCAAATAAAGAGTTATGTTGAAGGTCTTTTTTAATTCCTGAAAAAGAGAAGAGACTCCAGTCTGTGGATGTCCTTCTAATTCTTGTGCATCAATGAAAAACATTTTAATCTTCAATAATTTTTTCACGCATTTTCCTGCTACCTTCTTTAGATTTTTACCTAAGCCAATGGGTCTAGTAAGCATATTTTTATTTTTTCTCGGATTATTATAAATAAACCTACAATCCTTGAATCTTTTAATTTCTCAATATTAACTAAATATTATGAAAATGTATGTTTAGTGAGCTGGGACTTGAATTTTTTTCAAAGTTCCCTTATCTTTTGTGGGCAGTTTAAACTCATTCACGTCAGACATAAAAAGGATAATGTTTATGGTCGAAATATATTTTACTGAATGGATTAAAATTGACTCAATTCCTTGACAATTTATCTGAAAACATATTACCACACTCAAGTATAGGGGAAAATATGTAAACTACAACTTAATAAATTTTGAATCTGAGGAATGATAAGAAAAAGGGCTAAAAGGCATTAGAATAATAAGTTCCCAATAATGAAGTTACCATTATTTAACAAACCCATTAAGAGGTTGAATTATGCAGGGCCACCAAAGGGAATTGGCTGCATAGTCAAATAATAGCATATTTTGGCTGATAGTTCTATTATATAGACTACTTATGCAAGGCCACTTAAGGGCACGTGCTGCATAGTCAGGAAAAAGAAGTCTCAGAAATTTACTTTTAGATTTATAAAAAGCCCGTGAATGTTTATGGAGATTCAAATTTTCCAAAGCATAGAGTTTACTGTATAGAGAGAGGTACTTGAATATGGAGAAGATATTTCCAAACAAGATTGTCTAAAAACTGGATGAATGTCACTCCTACGAAGGTCTGAGCGAGGCGTATGGAAGGAAAATATAAACCGTAGACTTGAATACTTTCAGATCATGAAAAAGAATATGGGAAAAATATGTTAAGGATAGCTATTTTTGTAGATCCCTACATATTGTCGTCAAGACAAATAAGGAAAAATAGATTTTCTTCCCAAGAATGAAGTTACCATTGTTTAAAAAACATGTTAGTGGGTTGAATTATATAAAGACACCTAAGGGCATTGGTTGCATAGTAAAATAATAGCATCTTTTGGCTGACAGGTCCATTATGTAGACAACTTATGCAAGGCCGCCTAAGGGCACGTGCTGCATAGTCAGGCAAAAGAACTCTAAAAAATTAGACAGTTTATAACTAGAAGTCGAGAAAATGGTTATGAAGATCTAAAAGTATTTAAGGTTTGGATTATTACACATAAAAATGTGTATTTTCCAATGTATATAGAGATACATAGATTAATGCTTACCATAATCATGTTGTGGATGGGTCTTGAATTGAAATATTGGACTTCACTACGTATCCCATAAGGATGGGAATCAAGCCATACGTAGTTATTGAAATACATTTTAATGTCATGTGGGATGAAATTATGAGAGATCTTAGTTTAGGGTCATAGAGCTCGGACCATAATAATGAATACACAGTGTGTGTTTTCAGAGTAAATTTTCAGCCAGGGGACTGAAAGTGGAATTTGGGGTTAGGCCAAAATACTTCGAGCTGGATTTGAGGGACACTAGAATGTTCCTAAATATCCTATAAGGATGGGAATCAAGCCCATGTAGTTCTAGAAATAACCTCTGTACAGATTTGGTTTGTACAAGTGAAGGGTGACAAGGGTACTTTAGTGCAATGATGGTTTGACCCAAGATAAAAAGGTTCGGGCATTGCCATGTAAGCACATAGTCTTTGGAATATAACATGATTGGAGATCAATGTAAATAATGATTCCCTGACAGGTGAGGGTATTAAAGAATGTTGTATTTTATTATCGTACAAGAAAAAAGTTTTGTATAGTTTAACGTAATATATCAAGGACAAAGGTGAACCAATGTAAAGATATTGATTCTGGGGGCGGTTTCACAAATCAACATCATATGAGATAGAGGTGAACTGGTGTGAAGAGATTGGTTTTGGGCTTGAACCTTGGGAGGTTGCCTACGTACCGAGCCTAGAAGGCAAGGATCAAAGTCCACATAGTTCAATTAAAAATGAATTAGTGATCAAGTTGTTCTTGGGGACAACGACCTAAAAAATTGTGTTGGGACATACACACAGTTAGCGGCCCAGAGAGGGAGTTATGGTTGAAGTTTTCTCTAAGCTCACGTGATTCATACTCGGTGTGAGAAACACATGGTAGAAACAACCCTAACGATGCACAGTTTAATGTCATGTAGGACATATGAAGGGACTATGCAATTTAAAGTCTTGTAGTGATGACTATTGGTGATGCACAGTTTACTGTCATGTAGCAGGGACAAAATACAGTTTAACGTCATGTAGGACATATTAAGGGATTTATGTACAGTTTAGGGTCATGCAGTTAGGAGGATGGAAAAAATACAGTTTAATATCATGATGGATGAAAGGGGGACTGTGTAGTTTAATGTCATGCAGTAAGGACAAAAGAGGACACATTTTAACGTCATGTTGGACATATTAGGGATTTTTTCACAGTTTAACGTCATGTTTGATTATAGAAATTCAAATAGTTTAACGTCATATGCATGGAACGTAATGGTGCAGTTTAACATCTTGTTGGACATAAGGGATGAAAATAGTTTAAGGTCATATGCATGGACTATTAGATAATGTATTTTGTATTTATACAAAATACTTCTTCAGAAATATGGAATTGGTTAGAGTAGTGATAAGTTCTCCATCCGTTGAGATTAAATAATATGCTCCATTAGAATAGACCTTATGTATTGATTATGGTCCTTCCAATTTTGGTTCAAGCTAGGGAGGTTTATTTCCTAGTATCATTGGAGTTCTAAGAACCAATACCAATTCTCCCTGAATGAATGAAAGAATATGAACTTTTTTTTATTGAAATCTTGTGCTATTCGATTCTGATAGACTTCCAAGTGGTGCAGGGTGCACAATCTTTTCTCATCTAACCGTTCTAATTCATCTAATCGCTTTTGAGATTATTTATCTGTATATGACTGTTCACAAATGGCTACTCTGAGTGAAGGTAATTGAACTTAAATGGGAAAGACTACTTATGTTCCATATAGCAGTGAATATGGAGTAGACCGCATTGCAGCGTGGGTGGTCATCCGATAAGCCCATAAAGAATGAAAAAGTTTATCAGGGAATGATTTCTTATCTTTATCCACCATATTTTGCAGTATGTTTGAAAGAGTCTTGTTGAAGGCTTCTATCTAGACATTGGCCGCTGCATGGTACTGAGATGAATGATCGGATTTGATGTTGTATTCTTGATTCAACTTCTTCACCTCAGATAAACATAAGTTGGTGCCATTGTCCGTTAATATGGTATGAGGGACACCAAATCTGGTAATAATGTCAGACTTGATGAAGCTAACATTGTTTTTAGAACTAACTTCTTTGAGAGGTATTGCCTCTACCCATTTGGAAAAGAAGTCAGTAGTAGTAAGAATATACTTAAACTGCTTGGCTGTATCTGAAGGGTAAGGTCCCACCACATCCATACCCCATGTGGAAAATGGCCGCGAGTATTTAGTTGTATGAAGAAACTCTGGGGGATGATGAATGAATTTGGCATGTACTTGGAATGAATGACACTTCTTCGTGAAATCAACACAATCTTGTATCATTGAAGACCAAAAGTATCCAAGCCTTCAAATTTGATCAGACAGTCTATGTCCAGACTGATGGGCACCACAGACTCCTGTATGCACTTCTTTCATGATATCCATTGTCTCTTCACCATCAATGCATCTGAAGAGAACTCCATCAAAACCACACTTGTAGATACTTTTGTCTAGGTGATCTGGGCTTTCATAAAGTGTAAAATTGACCACATGTCATCGGATTTGTTCTTTCCCGGCTCTATCAGGTGGAAGTGTTCCATTTTGAAGGTATTCCTTGATAGCTTTCACTCATCCTATAGTATGACAATATGGTTTAGGAATCGGACTAATTTCATTTATTTCCTCTCTTCTGGTTTGAACATAAGGTAAGATTGTATGATGGTGGGCAATACTGATGGTTGTTTTGTCCTGATTTGGATCTGCCAAAGCTGTGGCTATATTAGCCAGTGCATTAGCTTGGTCATTTTGTGACCATGGGACATAAGAAAATATCAGTTCTGTAAGAAATTCCACCATTAACTCTCTGAAGTAATCATGCAAAGGGATTATTTCTTCTTTTCTGGGGGCATAATACCCATAGACTTGTTTGATTACCAGGTCTGAATCACCTTTCACCTTTAAGTGATTCACTAGTGCTTGAAGCGCCAAATCCAAGACTACAATGAGAGCTTAATATTCCGATTCATTATGTGTACCACCTCCCAACAATGAGAAGGAATAGGGTAACACTGCCTTTTCTGGAGAAATGAGCACAACTCCTATCCCAACTTTGTTGAATTTAGGATTTTCCATTTTCGTCCCTTTTGGACTTCTGGAAGCACCATCAAAGTATATTTCCCATGTTTGAAGACTATCTTAAATAAATAATACTTCCTCATCATGAAGTTCAATATCTGAAGATGTATCTTATACTTAAGGGTGTTCAGCAAGGAAATCAGCTAGAGCATGTCCCTTTATTGCCTTTTGAGACACATAATGATTGTCAAATTGCTGCAAAATAACTATCCACCTTTCCAGACGTCCTGTAAGCATTGGATGACTATGGATGAATTTAAGCTGGTTATTGCAAGATACCAATTGGACCTCGTGATGTTGCAGGTAGGGTATCAACTTCTAAACTACAAAAATTAATTCTAGGCTACACTTATCAATACTTGAGTATCGGGTTTCTGCTTCAAGCATAGTCCGACTGAGATAGTAGAGGCTATTTTCATTCCCATCATCATTCTTCTGAGCAAGAAAGGCACCTAATGATCACTCTAAAGCTGTCACATAGAGGATAAGTGGTCTTCCTTCAATAGGTGGAATTAATATTGGTGGGATCAAGAGATACTTTTTGAGAATATCGAATGCTTCTTGACATTCTTCAGTCCACTGATAAGTGACTCCCTTCTTCATCAATTAGGTGAAGGGTAAACGTTTTCTTGCCAAATTGGAGATGAAACACTGAATATAGGCCAAGTTTCCTTGAAGCCCTCTCAATTATTTCAAATTTTGAGGAGGTGACATACCAAGGATTGACTTTTCCTTCTCAGGATAGACTTCGATACCACGATGGCGTACAACAAAGCCGATAAATTTTCCTGAGGTTACCCCAAAAGCACATTTTAAGGGGTTCATCTTCAAATTGTGTTGTCGAAGTTTGTGGAATATGATTTACAAATCAGCCAATTGATTAGAACATTGCCTAGATTTAACCAACAAATCATCCACATAACATTCTACAAACTTCCCTAGAAATGGTTTGATGATACGATGCATGGAATGATGATATGTTGCGACGACATTCTTTAGGCCAAAGGGCATTACCCGATAGAAAAAACACCCCTTAGGGGCTCTGAAGGCTGTAGAATCTTCATCTTCTAGAGCCATTCGAATTTGATTATACTCGGAATATCCATCCATGAAGGAAAGTGCTTCATAGCCAGCTGTTGCATCAATTAAGAGTTCTGTGATCGGAACTGGAAAATCATCCTTAGGACAATGCTAATTAAGATCTCTTAAATCAATGAAAACTCTAATTTTTCCATTATTCTTCTTCACTGGGACAATATTAGCCAACCATTTGGGATATTTAACTTCTCTGACGAAGTTATCTGTGATAAGATTATCCACTTCAGCTTCAATTTTGGAAGCATAAGTTGGGTGTGTTCTTTTTGTGGCTTGCCTGAATCCTCGATATTCTTCTGGAAAATCCAAAAGATGAGTAGAAACATCCGGATCAAGCTTCACCATCTATGTATAGTTCCAAGAAAATATATCTCGATCTTTCTTTAAAAATTAAACATACAACTATTTCTCTTCAAGATTCATGGCTGTACTAATTAAAGTGGGGCGTGGATCTTCTTTTGTACTCAGATTTATTTCTATGAGTTCATCCACCGTAGTAGAGATACCCTTTTCAAATGATGGAGGAGCATCCCTGAGATCTTCCAATTCTTCTTTAATATGTTTTATTTCTTCTATTTCTACTTGCATAGTAGATGATGAAGTAGAATTTCCATGATCAGGAGAGATGTTAAAATTTTAACATCTTGATGAAGAAGCTTCCATTTCTGACCCGATTGATGATGAAGGGTCTTCCTTGGGTTATAAAGAGGAGATGATGGATTGAGAATCAACATCATCGTTCACCTCTAGCATTGCTATAACTTCTTCTGGATTGGTGGGTGAAGTATAGACTTGATATATTTCAGTAGATGAAATGAATACATCCCCATTTGAGCTTTCATAATTGCTTGGTGAATCACCAATTTCTCCCATGTTTTCTAGTTTGATTGTCGTAATTGAAATTATGGAAGTTTCCATAAGAGTATTTGGATTTGGGTCTATCCTATCAATTTTACTGATAGGAAACACATAATCTATACTCACATGTGTAAATGGATTTACTAGAATCTTTTCCAAACCATATGGAGCATTAACTTTTGTAATCTCCCTTGTTGTGTATTTCTCCTTTCCCTTCATGTGATAGAATTCCGCCTCAATGTATTGAGATTCACATGTCTTGAATGGGGCCTTATCACCATACAATGTCCCAACTTGACCATCAAAACAATATCTGAGACATTGATGATATGATGAAGGGATATCCGCATGTTGATGTAGCCAGGGTCTTCCAAGCAAGATGTTGAAGGCTGATTCTTGATCAAAAACCATGAAATCTGAATCGGATACAATATCTCCAAACTGAGTTCTGAGTGTAATCTCGCCCATTGGTTCTTGTTCATTTTTATCATATCCTTGTAACATCATAGTAGAAGGAGATAAATTAGATTCTGTGAGGCCCAATCGACCAAGTCTATGAATGGGGATGTGGATGACTCCTGAACCATTATCAATGAAAGCTCTTCTGGTGACTACACCATTGACCTTGCTAGATAAATACAAAGGTCTAATATGTCCATGCACGACATCATATTCATCTTCATCTATGAAAGATATCACTACATGGAATTCTGTAGGATTATTCTCTACATGGTCGGCTTCAGCTGCAGCAATTTCATTTTCAAACTCCTTAGGACCTGACAAAGCCTCAATGAGGGCCTCTCGAATATCCTTTGATAAATTCAAGGCATCAAAAATTGATAACTTGGCTGGTACTTGGGTCAGGTGTTTCAATACATCATAATTTTGATCCAAAGGTCTGAGTTTTCTAACAGGAACATGTGATTTAGCAGGTGCCTTGGATGTTGATGCTTTGGAAGTTGATGCATCCTGTTTTGGGATAAGAGTTGGTAATACTCCTGGATTTGGAAGATTAGACGGAATAGTTCTATTTACATGCTGAGAGGAAGAAGGTTAACTCCCAGCCAATCCTCCAGAATAATTGTGACATGACTGAATATTCTTTGTGTGGAAGAACATGCTTGTTCTTGTTGATCTCATTGAAGGGCTCTGCCACGAGTTTTTGTCTCATACACAGTTCTAGCAGGGGTAGAATTGGAATAGTGGATTTTGGGTTATCTACATCTTCCTATATATCCCATACCTATGGAACTCCCTCTAATTCCTCTGTTTGATACAGTGAACCCAGGTTCATCGAGATCGAAACTGTGACTGGCATAAGGATCTGTTAAGTGAATCATATTAACAGAACCGAAGATTAACTCTTCATCCGATGAAGACTCTAACTGACTAGCCAATTTAGGTTGTTCCGTTTGGTCGGATGGTTCATGTTGATTTGAAGTAGATAGCATAAAATCTGTTAGAGTCAAAGAAAACTTGGGCTTTGACACGATCTCATCTTCTTCTGATTTTTCCTCTTTCTTTGAATTGTGCCATTTCTTTGAGGACTCTCCCTCTGATGAAGAGGGTTTTTCTATGGCATTCATAGTAGAAGACACAAGTAGTTTCTTCAATTACATTTTAAAAATGGCATGAGTTAAGTTGATCATTTCTCAGACCATCCAATCATCATATTTCTGTGCATTTTTGCTTTTGACTTCCTGCCACTCACCTTCTTCCTCTGTATTTGTAGAAGTAACACATGCTACCTGAGCAGAAGAACCTTTCAGTTTTACTTGTCTTGAGTCCACCATCTTTTGTAGGAGGTCATTGAAAACAAAAAACTCCTGAATGGGATGCCCCAACATCTGATGAAATGGGAAATAGTTGGGATGGTCTTCATCTCCTTCCTTGTTTGGCCTTTTGGGCCTTGTCAACTGAAACAAATTATTTTCCAGAGCCGAAATGAAGTAACCAGGAACTTGTTAATTTCGGAAAAAATAAACATAGTTTTTCATATCCTAAAATTATTTTCATCTTTGATCTCTTTTATCATCTTGAAAAACGGACTCTATTGTTGACGCTCATGAGGTGGATCCCTTTGGGAAGATGAAGGTTTAGAAGTATAAGCAGGTATAGCTTCTTGTTTAAGCATAACTGTAGCAGTCTTAGCTTTACCCATTCTCCTTCCTGGAGCTAATGGAATTACATGAGTTTTATCCTTAGTCTTCAAAAGAGAATCTTCAATCTGTTTAGCGATTGAAGTAAGGTCTTGAAACCCTCGTGTGTATTTCACAGGGATCAACAGCATGCGTAATTCACCACGCAAATTTTCCACACATATTGGCAACAGTCCATCTTGAGGGAGTGCTAAGCTCAGTGAATATGTTAATCCCTTCCAACGAGAAATGAAATCTGAAACCCTTTCATTCTCCCTTTTCTTATAGTTTGTAAGATCAAAAACTATTGTCTTTGGCAACGTTGACCAAAACTGATGAAGGAATCGTTGACGAAGATCCTCACATCCGGTAATTCACCGGGATTGCAAGCTAGTGTACCAGACAATAGCAGGCCCTTGTAATGATTGTACAAAAAACCTCATCTTAATTGCTTCTTGTTGCAGAGGGATTCCCATCATATGATCTCAAGGAGAAAAAAAATGTGTTATTTTTTTCTCTGGGTCTCCCAACCCATTAAATATTGGGAATGTGGTACTTGCAAAAATTTGATGGGGGAGGAATTGCATCAACCCATTCAGTGTAAGCTATATTTTCTGGTTGAATTTGAGCTTGTTTTCCCTCCATAACTTTCAAACAAGCTGTTAATGACTCAATAGTAGTTATTAACTTTTGAGAAACATCCAGTTGAGCATAGATCTGAATAGGTGCTCTGACTGGAGCTTGGACAGATGTGGTGGATGGTACTGCAAGTGATGGTAGCACCACTGATTGTTGTTGCACCTGACCCATAGGATTAGACCTGTGAGGGTGTACTGGTAGAGGAGGATATTCTTTATCCATATCAGTAGCTGAAACAAATTCCCTTGGCAAACTAACTCTAGCATGCTTAGGGACAAGACTACCCTGAAGTAGTTATCCATTCATCCTCCTCAATTCCTTCATTTCTTCCTCTTGTTGAGCAAATATTTGCTCTAATGAGATCAATTTTCCTTCTCCAGAGGAAGGGTATATAACCTGATTCTTTCCCTTCCCTTTTTTGGATCCATTTTGGAGAGGTGGAATTGGGTTACTTGAAGGAACACCCAGATTCTGGGTAAGCCTTTGTTTTCATGTACGCACACCTTCTTCATTTGTGTATGTGCGTAGAACTTCTTGAGCAGGAACCTATTCATTTGATCCCTCTGAGTGAGCCTCATCTGGTGGATGAGCAACAACAGCATTGATGACATTAATTGATGCATAATGCATTGCATCTATTCTATCAGCATTTCTGCGATATTTTCTTTTTTCATGTCTCTCATGAGACATTGCCTTTTGTAGATTTGATCCCTCAATAACTTCTTGACGAACCGTAATTTGGTGGGAATCTCCTGATAATATTGCTCTTTGTTCCTCTTGGAGCTTCTTCCCTAATTGAGAGAAGATTGACATTATCTGAGGAAGAGATTGAGGATTTTAAAAAGTCCCATGTCTGGTGGACTGGGGCTGTTCCTAATATTCCTACTCAACTCCTCAAATATCATTTGTTGATTCCGAGGGTTGGGTTAAAAGAGTCCCCAGTCTGGAGAGCTAGGGTGCTTCTTGAAATGCTATATCTGAGACTTTCTTGTAAGCTCTCATGATCTTGCGGACATTAGTCCAGAAATTGGCTAGATGTATCAACCTGCATCCACTTTTATAACCTAGTTCAAAAGACTATTGGATGATTTCTGACACTTATGTCACTTGATTGTGTACTTGCTCCAAACGAGAGGCATGTTCAATATTATTGTTTGCTTGATGCAGGAGTAATTCAACAACATCTTCTTTGAATGCTTGATTTTGAGAAGAACAAGTTTAGGCCTATTCTTGGGAAGCCTTTGATTACAAACAAATCCAATTGACGGTGGCCGTCCATGGGAAATAACATTACATGAGACCATTTTTGGTGGGCTTTGTTGACTGAAGAGTTCAGTGAAATTTAGTTCTCCATGAACACCCCATCTCCTGATATGAATACCAGATGGGGAATTCTCAATTAACTGGCGCGATATTCTTAGTGTGCCAAGGCATGAACGCTGAAGGGCTCTCTGCTGCTTTTCAGCCTTCGGATATCGAGAAACCGAGAGAGATGCCAAGTCAATTTAGCATTATAACCCTTCTATTATCTTGAAATGATTTTCATATTCATCATAAGATAATATTTTATTTTTCAACTGACAAAGAGTTTTCCATATGTAGATACTAATATAATGAATTCCATCTTCTGTCAACATCTCTGGAATGTCATATTAAAAGTCAGCCAGAAGCCAAAACATGACTGGAACTTCACCTTTTTCCAGTTGTTTTCTCATATTCAGTACTTCCTCTTTATCATTTGACGAAGATTATTCTACATGATTAGACCAGAGTTGGTGCTTCTTTGTTGATTCATTGGATTCAACAAGATTAGTAGATAATTCACTGATCAAATTAGAAGATGAACGAACCAGGGGTGGTTCAGAGAATGACCTAAACCCTGGGTTATCTTCTGATTGAGAAAGTATTTTACCTTCTAGAGGTGAAGCATTAGACATGAATGGCTTCACATTTGAAAGTGCCTCAAGATAAGAGGTCTTTCTCATCACTACATTGTCCATTGGAGAATTTTCTAGGCAATGTGCATTATAACTATGGAGAGGACTTTTTCAGTTAAATTCATCATCATGGGGAGGACCACCATGGTGGGTTATAGCAAAAGATGAAACATTTTTCTCCTTGGTCTTCTGGCCACACCGAGGGTTCTTGTGGCTCTCATATAAAGACCAAACTTTGAGATCGATCAAACTATCATGAAGCAAGCCTTAATGAAGAAGTGTCTAATGAAGACCTTCATAATTAATGTTCCCACTATTGGGAAATGAGGGAGTAAAATCTTTAATTCTAACAGATAACTATCTGAGGGCTTCATGAATTCCAGCATTGAGCAAGGCCTTATTACAGATTGGATCTTGATTTCATGACTGTGTTGGGAAGGTATTCTTCTTATATTCCTTCTTACTCAATTTATGAACCACTTGTTGTCTAAAGTGGTCATTATGGGTAGGTGAATGTGCCTCCTTAGGAGAAATGACCAGGTTAGGCTAATTATCTCCACTCAAATCAGGTGTATGTGCCTAACTTGGTTGTCCTTATGATATGGGGGAGTATGCCCCAAAACCCTCTTGGACTGGAACTGATGTGTGTGTCTCTTCTGGAGTGATATATTGATGTGTCACTCTACTGGTAGGGATAGATTTATGTGTCTTTCCCTGAGATGTTGCTGAAGCTGTTATAATATCCTGGTAGGAATCCAGAATATGAGCAGGGATTTGCTTCTGCTCTTTCACCATTGAAAGAATGTGCTTGGTGAATTCAGCTGCCGGAACAGGGATATATGTCCATTCCATGCTTAGAGTAGGTATTTTTTTCTGCTCTTATCCTCCATTTCCTATCAGTGAATCCTAAAAGTACTCAAGTGTGGGGGAAGAGAGTTGAGTCTACCTCCTGTTTGTAGCCGAAGCTTTCCGACTGACTATTCCGAATGCTACCAAATGAGACTATTGGTAGGCTTGACCAATACTAACAGGTGTATGTGCCTGCTGATTACACTCCAACGAACATGGTTGATGGGCTTCCTTCAACACTGATAGACGAGGCTACTAGCAGGATTGATGAGTGTAAGCAGGTGTATGTGCCAGTTTACTAATTTTCAACACATTAGGTTGGCGGGCTCCATCATATGTAGTCAGATGAGCCTGCAGACTAGCTGATGATTTATAAATAGGTGTATGTTTCTGTCTATAGTACTCCACTAGAAATTCCTGGTGGTATTGGCATGCTAATTCCAGAAGAGTCTGCTGGATAGCGAAATTAAAACGGACGGGTGTGTGTGCTCGCTCATTGATTGGCACCTAGTTAGGTTGGTGGACTTCTTTGG
This sequence comes from Viscum album, assembly GCA_963277665.1. Taxonomy (NCBI): domain Eukaryota; kingdom Viridiplantae; phylum Streptophyta; class Magnoliopsida; order Santalales; family Viscaceae; genus Viscum; species Viscum album. The sequence continues at coordinate 1,327,252,549 of OY728165.1, read as the reverse complement.
TGATGGAAGAGATGATAACCTACTAACTGTTAACTGTATTTCAACTCTGGAGGTTCATCTTGCCTGCTCGGGTTTGAGGAACCTGAGCCGAACGCCTGGAGACAATACCCTCATCATGTTGAGGGCGCACTGCCGCACGAGTCTGGCAGCGATTGTTGATGGGAACCCTGGAAAAAGACTCATGTCTCCTTGAATTAAGTCCCTAAGGGAGCTGCTCATTCACCTCCCCAGAATATGTAAGGGAATAGTGATTACGTTCTGGGGATAATGACCCAAAACAGTTGGAGACGGTGGTTGGCACCACCTGCTTCTTGATCACTGGTCTTCACTATCTGGACGACCTAGGTAAATTATTGACTGGGAGGGCTTGTTGAGTGGACTCCAGAGTCAGATTAGTACCATTTTGACGGTACTCCTTAACCAGTGCATTTGATACCCAGCATTGAAGATGCTGAGTAGGTGATATCATCCTCAGAGCGGATGATGATCCAGCAGGAGTAGCAGCAGAGGCATTCACAGTAGAAGTATCCACGGGTGTGAACATAAGAGAAGCCATTTGCAGAAGATCTTTGAAAAGAGTGCCTATTTGATATAACAGACGTAATCAAGATAAGTCCGGCCACTACATCTTTTGAATAAGCACATATGTTATTGATCTTCCTATTGTCCCTCTCATTGAGGTTAAATAGGGGCCTAACAAATAGGGGAAACATCATTTCAACTTGGTTAAGGATTCACATCGGTTTCACCATTTTTTGTTTCCTCTAGAAATGGGGATTACCTCATTGATTTAAGGTTCGAAAATTCCAAGAGGTTTATAACGGGTTTGTTCATATAACCAGAAACATCCAATGATTTGATATCCATTTGGACCTAGTTTCCAAAGGTAGGTACTCATTAGTTGTGAAATGATAAGGCTTAATAATTTGCATTGGTCAAGAGGATGGGAGGTCGGACTCATCACACCTTTTTTAGGGGAATTATTGTCAACTCCATGACTCTCTTTATAGATTTAAGTTATGTTCGTGAGTCCTTATTAAATTACAGAGTATAAAATGAGCTTTCCTTTAGATCTGACAATCAATGAATGATATGTAGGAAATTTAGAGAATATTTTATATGTATTTGAGGTTTTTCATCGATAGAGAATCATCAGTATTTGTTAGAGATTATTAGTCAATGGTATCCTTTAATACATTATATAAAACTCTCTTGGTCATTATGATGACTATACTAGTTTTAAAGCCACTCAGTGGGGCACTTGAAGTTTATTTTCATTCAGAAGGACATGGATTATTTCAGAGTTGGGATTATACCCGCATATGGGTTACCTACGTATCATTTATATAGAAAAGGAGTAAGAACCCATGTAGTTAGAGTAAGGGAGTTTGATGTTTATGTATGATTTATGGCTCAAAGAAAGATGTCATCATAACTTTTACACTATAATATCACGTGAGTCATGCTCGGTGTGAGAAACAAGAGGTATTAGTAAAATCAAACAATTGTTCCATGAAAGATGCAATCATAAGAAATGATGTGGGGCTTATTTATGTATGACTACCCAAATATATAGAGATCAAAACTTATTTCAAATAAGAAGTCTGAGAACAGGGTCCATAAAGGTATATGTTCTTTTATAGAGATTTGGATACTCTAACTTGGGGCTTACTCCTGAGGAAGATGCCCAAATTAGGAGGGAAGTTATGATTGGGTTATACTCTTGAGAAGGAAGCCCAAATAAAAAGTAAATTAAGACTAGTTAAGGGAAATTAAGATTGGGGATTACTCTTAAGGTGGAGGCCCAGGTTAATGGAATTTGGAGATTGGGGCTTACTCTTAAGGAGGAGGCCCCAGTTAAGGGAATTTTAGAATTAAGGGACTTAGGGCGTACTCTTAAGGAGGATGCCCATATTTGTAGATTTTGAGAATGGGGATTACTCATGAAAAGGAAGCCCATATTTGGGAAATAATGACTGGGGATTACTCCTAAGGAGGATGCCCAGGTTTTGGGGACTTGGGGCTTACGCATAAGGAGGATGCCCAGATTAATGAGAATTTGGACTGGGACTTACTCCTAAAAAGGAGGCCTAGGTTAAGGATTATCTAATCTTAAAGGATAAGGTTGAATCTATGAAATCTCTAACCTTAGTGACATAAAGATATGTAAATCACTAGGTTTTGAGAGATGTTCCACAGAATTACTTTTAGATAAAGAAGCCAAAAAGGGAACCATGCTGAATAAAATGGCTTTGAAGTGGGTTTTGAAGTATGAATCTTGAATAAGAGAGGAAGATAGGCATAAAAGAGGTGAAATGGGCAGGAAGGGCATCCAAAAAGAGAGGGGTGCGCAAGTCCTGCGTGGGTGCGCAAGTTCTGTCGGGCAGGTATACATGCACGACACATGGGTACTTGGGCGACGGTCAACCCTTAAGGTAATAATTGGGAGAGACCCGGCTCAAGACCTTAGTATTATCCCTAGGGGCTTCCAGAAGGGTGGCGCACAAGTTCAGTTGACGAGGTAAGGCGGCGCGCAAGTATGTTCATTTCCCTTAAGGGGTGGCCACTTAGGCGCGCAAGTGTTGATGAGTTTCAATACTTAGGTCTTACTCCCCCTCTTTACATCTTCCGTTCTAGGTAAGAAATTACCTTAGAAGTGTTCGAAAGCTTCGAGATGATTCTAGGGCGTCGGGAGCTCAAATCTGAGTTTCTGGAATTTTTCCTTTAGAAATGGGGGGCCCACAGGGGGTATTTATAGGCTGGTAATGACCCCGGGAGAAATTCAAAGAGGGCGTTCAAGTCACCTGCATGACCATTGAGTGGCGTACAAGTATACTTGTGCGACCTTGGGGGAACATGTGCGACCCAAGTGAAAATGAATCTTTATTCATGACTTTGTCAAATTTTTGATGTTTCTTCAAAGGATGAATCATTTTGGGTTCAAGGTATTTCCCTTTTCATTCATTTAGACTCTGTGATGGAAAGGAGCATCAACACTCCCACTCATAATGGAAGATGAACATTTCTTCCTCTGGCTTGTCATATATTATCCAAGAGGGAGAAATTAGCTTTTCTAATTGTCTTCATGATATCAAAGTGCCTCAAGGTTATTCTTCAAATGTAAAAAAAATTGTCTCTTTGATGGATTTTAAGTTGATAGGTATGAAATCTCATGATTTTTACGTCATGATTCAATAACATCTACCGGTATCATTTTGTGGAATATTGCCCATCCATGTCAAAAATAATATAATGAAGTTGTGTTATTTTTTATGTTCAATTTGTAATAAGTTGATTGATGTGAATGCTTTGAACATTTTGGAAAAGGATGCAATTTCTATACTTTTTCAATTAGAAATGTATGTTCCTTCATATTTTTTTTAATATAATAGTTCATTTAAGGGTTTATCTAGTTTGAGAAATAATGCTTTTTGGACCTGTATATCTTCATTGGATGTATCCATTTTAAAGGTATTTGAAAATATTAAAGGGGGATGTTATGAATCTATATCGACCTGAAGCCTCTATTATTGAAAAGTATATTTATTAGGAGGTTTCAGAGTTTTATACGAGCTACATGGATACGACAGAACACATAGGTTTGCCTCTATCTTTCCATGAACGAGTTAATAATGAGGGAAAGTTGATTCATGGATTAAAAGTCAAATCATTTTCAACTGAATGGATGAATAAGGTAGAATTATAAATCTTGAATAACATGGCAGATGCTCAACCATATATCACATTGCATATTAATGAGTTGAAACAATGTCATCCAAAGAAGAAAGAAAATGTGGATTTTGAATGAGCACAAAAAAACATTTTTTTCATGGTTTAAAAAGACCTTTCTTGGTAGATCAGATGTATCAAAGACATTATGATGGTTAGTGGGTGTTCCATGTTTAAATGTGATAACTTGGTATGACATTAACGGCTATACATTTCATACGAAAGCTCAGGACAACAGAAGAACAATTTATAATAGTGGTGAATTGGTGTTTGCAAAAGTAGTGCATTTTTTGAGTTCTAAAGACAAAACCCCAATTTCTGTATCAATTGTATATTATGGAGTCATTGTAGAAATATGGGAGGTTTATTAATTTAAAATTAAATTTCCTATTTTTAACCGAAAATGGTTTATCGGTAATAATAGTGTCAAACATGATGAATTTGGAATGATAGTTATTAATTTGAATAGATTATAATACACAAAATTTTATTTTATAATAGAAACACAGGTAAAAAAGATTTTCTAGGTATTTGATCAATCAGATATACAGGGGTCTGTAGTTTTACAAGGGAAAACATTATGTTGGTGAGGATCAACTTAATGAAGATGTTGATTTATGTGAGATTCCTACTTCCATGTAAATATTAGTAGAAAATAATTATGAACATGTTGAATACATGGTTTATTCCATAATAAACGGTCATGATGAATGAATTTGAGAAAATTATCCATTTGTACATTCCTGATATTATAGGTAACATATGTTTATTTCTTATTTACATTTATTATTTTCATAAAATGGTAGAATTTTATGTTTATTTTAATTTTGTTTAGATTAGTTTATCATTTTTACCATTACTTAACTTATATATCTATTAATTTTGTGGAATGACAATTACTTTAACATGTTTACCGTTTTTACCATGTTTACCATGTTTACCGTGTTTTCCATGTTTACCGTGTTTTCCATGTGTACCATGTTTACCATGTTTTCCATGTTTTCCATGTTTACCACAGCTTACCATATTTTACCTTTATGTAACTTGTATATTTATAGATTTTGTTGAATGAAAATTACAATACCATGTTTACCATGTTTACCATTATTTAACATGATTACTATATTTACCATGTTTACTATTATATAACTTAGTCAGTTTTCCATTTTTTATTTACATTGGTATTGTAATATTTCAATTTGAATATTTGGGAACTAATGTTTGCTTTTTTTTATTTGAAGGATAATGAATGATCAATCAATTTATCAACCACATGATTTTAGAGATGAGCATCATGATCATACCTCTGAGGATGAACATTCACATGATCCTCTTGATATTCCCCAATATTCCTCATGTGCTCCCATAATGACAAATAATAGTTCAAGAGTTAGTAAACACCACTGCACAAGTTTACCAAAATTATCACTTGCCTATATCTAGGACCAGAGGATGTTGTGTGTTTTTTGTCCAAGGGATAAAACACTTTATTTGATATGATCTGTCCACAACGATGTGCGGGGAAGTTATAAGAATATGTTGGAAAAGGAAGTTTCAATTTCTTAATAGTTGTTTATATTATAATGAATTTTAAATTTATCCCATTCAAGTTATTTTCTAATATGGGATGGGTCTACTTTCAAAAAAACACAAAGAAAATTGGTGAAAATATCAAATATGTAAAAGTAAAGGTAAATATCCATTTATAATTTATACTTTTCGATGTATTACATAAAAATGATTTTTTGAATTGACACACATTTAAAAAAAATCATGAACAACAAGGAATCGTCAAATGCGGATATTATATATTAAGATTTATGAATAAAACGATTAAAACTGGAACACTTGTGAAGTTTGACCTGGTATGATTTCCTTATAATATTTTCCATAATATTTCATTTGATTTATTCATTTAATATATTAACTAATATAATTTTAATTTCCAGCTATTTAATGACCTTATAACCTATAGTACTAAAGATGTAAAACACTTACAAGTGGAATGGTCAAATTATTTTACAGGTTTGATTGGATTTTTGTTTGTTTGTAGTGTAAAATATAATTTTGAATACTGTAATTATAATTGTGTATTTTGTAGTTTTTTTGGTAGGATTAAGGTTTTTTTAGTTGACATTATATGTTTTGAATGTTATATATGTGAATTTTTTATTTTTTTTTCTTTCGTCTTATTTTGGTCTAGTCTTGATGTTTTTTGGGTATGGATTCTCATCAGGTTTTGGTCTGCTTTTGGTTTGGTTTTTACTTGTTTCAAAATTTTACAGAGCATATTAATGGTAACATGGGGTTTGGGGCATCCAGGGGGTGGGGGTTGTTCAAGGGGTTGGGCGTGTCCAGGGGTGGGGGTGTCCAGGGGTGGGGGTTGTCTGTGGGGGTGGGGTGGTGTCTAGGGGTAGGAGGGTGTCTAAGGGTGTAAAGGGTGGGAGGGTGTCCAGGGGTGGGGGTTGTCCAGTGGGGTGGGGTGGTATCTAGGTGGTGGGGGACTATCCAGGGGGTGGGGCCTATTCAACGGGGGTGGGGGCATGTCAAAGGGGTAGGGGTGTCCAGGGGTGTGGGTGTTCAGGGGGTGGGGGCTATCCATGGGGTGTGGGTGGTGTCTATGGGGTGGGAGGGTGTCCAAGGGGGTAGGGGTGGGAGCGTGTCCAGGGGGTGGGGATGTTCAGTGGGGTGGGGGCTGTCCAGGGGGTGGGGTGGGGGCTGTCCAGGGGGTGGGGGCTGTCCATGGGGTGGTGGTGTCCAGGGGGTGGTGTCCAGGGGTGGGGGTGTCCATGGGGTTGGGTGGGTGTCCAATGGGCTGGGGTGGTGTCTAGGGGGTGGGAGGGAGGTCCAGGGGTGGGGGTGTCCAGGGAGTGGGAGGGTGTCTAAGGGGTGGGCGCTATCTAGGGGGTGGGGGTGTCCATGGGGGTGGGGAGCTATCTAGGGGTGGGAGGGTGTCTAGGGGGTGGGGGTGTCCAGGTGTTGGGGGTATCCAGAGGGGTTGGGGTGTCTAGTGGGGTGGGGTGGTGTCTAGACGGTGGGAGGGTATCCAGGGGGTGGGGGTGTCCATGGGGTGGGGTGTCTAGGGGTATGAGGGTGTCCATGGGTGGGGTGTCTAGGGGGTGGGAGGTTGTCCATGGGGTGGGGGTTGTCCAGGGGTGGGGAGCTGTCCATGGTGTGGGAGGGTGTACATGGGGTGGGGTGTCTAGGGGGTTGGGAGGGTGTCCATGGGGTGAGGTATCCAAGGAGTGTTCAGGGTGTGGGGGTTGTCTAGGGGTGGGGGTTGTCCAATGGGTGGGGGTGTCCAGGGGGTGGGAGGGTGTCGAGGGTGTTGGGGTGTCTAGGGGTGGGAGTCTGTTCAGGGGGTGGGGGTGTCCAGGGGTGGAAAGGTGTCTAGGGGTGGGGGTTGTCCAGGGGATGGGGGGCTGTCTCAAGGGTGGGTGGGCCGGTGTCCATGGGGTGGGGGGCTCCTCAGTGGGGTGGGGTGCTGTCTAGTTGGTGGGAGGGTGTCCAGGTGTGGGGGCTTTCCAGGGTTGGGAGGGTGTCCAGGGGGTGGGGGTGTCCCGGGGGTGGGGGTTGTTCAAGGGGTGGGCGCTATCCAGGGGTGGTTGGGTGTCCTGGGGGATGGGGTGCTGTCCATTGGGGTGGGTGAGCTGTCCATGGTGGTAGGGGATATCCACGGGGTTTTAGAATTTTTTTATATGACATTGTATGTTTTGAATGATATTTATGTGAATGTTTAATTTTTTTGTGGTTCTTCTTGTTTTTTTTCTAGTTATGATGTTTTTATGGTATGTATTCTCTTCTAGTTTTAGTCTGGTTTTGGTCTGTTTTCTTCCTGTTTTATGTCTTCTTTGGCAGAGCATAGTAGTTGTTGAATGATTTTATTAAATAATTTTTTTTATCGGTTATAAAATAACTGACGTAATAAATGAATTGGAATGGGTTTTTAAGTTGATTATTAAATAACTGACGTAGTATATATGTTATCACATCGGTTAAATAGTAATCGACCTGAAAAATGCCTTGTAGACTAGTTTTTATGTCGGTTAAAAAATAACGGATATAATAGTAATGGGTTTCTATGTTGGTTATTTAATAACCGATGTATTATATATATTATCACATCAGTTAAACAATAACTGATGTGATAAACTTGTTTTTCCTTTCAGTTTTTTAATAAATGATATGAAAAATGCTTCAGAGGGGTATTTTATTACATAGGTTAATACATAACCGACATACTAAACTGTATACAATGTCGGTTATTTAAAACCCAATGTAATAAATTGTGACTCTGAAGCATTTTCCACGTTGGTTTTTTTAGGAACTAACATGAAAAACGCTTCGGATTTATGTTTTTTAGGTCAGTTTTAAAATAATCAACAAAAAATATTTATAACATCTCCTATAATAATTTCGTCTAAAAACCTACGTAAAAAATAAAAAATAACCAACGTAAAAAAACATTTTCTTCACTAGTGTCACTCCTCATTAGAAAAATTAATCATAATAGATTGCCTCTTTTCCATCATATTAAGAGGATTTTGGCATTGATCACTATCATTAACCCTCGAATATAGGAATTTTCTATCATAATATATAAAACCATTGAATTTGAATAACTGGAGTATTATAGGTGAATTTTGTAGAGATTTCTCATTATTTTTATCATTATTTATCTTATTCCCATCAATTCATCATTCATCCACTCTATGACCTTCCCTACCACACTTAAAACATTTAGTTCTAACATTAAGACAATTACCTTCAAGATTTTTCCAACACTTTGAGAATAAATGAAAATATCATCTTCTTCTCTCTATGGTTCCATGATTTTCCTTTGAATTCAATTTTTCTATTCTCTTATAAACCTTGAGATTGATACATGAATACAACCTCTATTTCCATATCTATATAACATTGAGCAGTCTCTTTATAGCTACTAAATTCAGTTATGGCTAACTCCCTTTAGAAACATGGTATTAAGCCACTGAGGAAATAGTCAACCTTACTTTCTGGTTAGATGACAATACTAGAAGTGTACCTCAAAAGTCTGGTAAAATTTTCCTCATGGGTACCAACAGATTCATCATATTTTTTATTTAGTTCAAGGAACTCCTTCTTGATCATCATATGCATAATAATAGAAAATTACTTACTGAAATTAACATCATGAACTTGTCCCAATCCATGGAGTCATTTTCATCTAATTACCTCATATTCTTGATTAGAGTCAACAATTGATCCACTTCACTATCCAAATGGATGATAGGAAAAATAAACATTTTGTGTTATGAGCACATGAGAATGGATGATATATTTTATATGGTGTTGATCCATTATTCCAAAAATACTAGATTAGAATACCCACTAAAAGAATATGGGAATTTCATCATGAAGTACTAAACAAAATGTTATTCCCTCCATCTCTCATTTTCATGTCCCACATGATTTATATCTTGAAAATGTTTTTTGAGCATAAAAATGATATTTTTCATTCTATCTCTTATAAAATTTTGATTCTCATGAAATAAATCATTCTATTTTTTTGTTACACTCAATATTAACATTGTTCCTTTAGGATCCATCCGTTGAAAAAAACCAAAGAGCATATTTTATAAATAATAATCATACGTAGAAACCACATAATCATGAATAATCACTTATAATATGTATAAATCATGAAAAAATATTTTAATCTATGACACATTAGGTTTATCCTTGGTTATTCATCATCATAATCATCTATCTAAATCCTTCATGATGGTTCATAAAGATTTTATAAACATCAAGTGTGTATCCCCTAAGGGTTTCAAAATTGGTGTGTAGTAAGGTGAAATTTTGTGCCTCAGGTGATGATCGTGTTTAGATCAATGCTAATTTTTGGATTTCTTACCCCTTAGGTTCCTCTGTTCTAGAGCCACATCCACTTGTAGTATCAATATAGGGATGTACTTTCTTGGAATCTAATATCTTTATCCCTTACAAAAATTCAAGGACATTTTACAATACTCTGACACATTGTTAGACTTATATGTGGATATGTCCTTAGGGATCTCACTGAGGTTGTCTCATCCTAGTTTCCAAAGGTTAAAAAATCATATCCTCTGATGCCAACTATATAGGTCTACAACTATTTCTAGTGGACTATAATTGATACATGTTAGGGCATTCCATGAATGAATGTACCTCCTGGGTGGGACACACCACTATCCCCAGTGGAATCACTTTGCTCATGAATCGCTTGGGTGGAGAGACAAGCTTCATCCAATGCTCACACATGAGAGTTCCCAAGGATCACATTTATTCATATTTCTTTGATACCAATTATAGAGATTCAGGCTTTTCATAAATTGATATTTTATATTTTTAGATTAATATTCAATACATTACACAATATTAAGCATGAGAACCATAATAGTTTAATGCCTTTAGAAATATTGGACATTATATTCTTAATTTGGTGAAATATATTCAATTTATACCACATTGATCTTCCCCTTTAGTGCTCTTGATAAGAATTAGCCTTATAAAGCTTTCTTTTTTTTGTTAATTTTTTTTATTAAAAATCAAGCACTTTTAAGGGGAAAGTGGGAACCCTCACAAGTAACTAGTTCCAGTACCAAAGGAAATGAAATATCTATTAAAGAAAAGAGTGATTTGTTTGTAATCGTTTTTTCTAAACAAAACCCAGGGAGTATCGCTTACCTTCATGCTGGGGAAATCCTTCAAGGTGCCCTCAAAAAGAAGATCCGTGTTTTCCCAGGATTTCTTGTACTCCTCTTTACTAATCTTCCCCATGTTGAAGCCTCTAAGCAGGATGCGCACTTTCTTATCATCCCACTCGCCTTTCGCCTTTGTAGTGGCCACCTAGATCGGTCTACTCTTCTTCAAAGATTTGATATCCAGAGTTTCCTCAAACATTTCCTCATCTGAATATAAGAGAATATCCCTATGTTCTAGCATAGAGACAATTTTTCATTGTGAGTCAGCTTTAGAACCACCTTCGTGCTGCTGCTCCTGACCCCTCAACTCCACACCGCCTAAAGAAGAGTCTAAAGGAGCAGCCTCACCACTTGCCACAACCAGGCCCTTGGAGATGGCGGCCACCTCTTATTGAACAGGGTCTTTGGACTTGTTCATGGTTGGGCTACCAACCATATAAGAGGCCTTCGAGGACAACTTTCCCTTTCTAGTGGATCTGGTAATAGGAGGTCTAGGGAGGTTGGAGTAATCCTTCCTTCTGCGCGCCCTCTGGTTGTTCGAAATGAAACCGTCAGAATCAATAACTTTGTTATTTCCCTTCCACTTAGAAGATCTAATATAACCCTCCTCAATGACCAGTTCCTTGGGTTTATCATAGTCCAAAGCCTCAACCATTTAATCTTGAGATGTTTCCGTATCGACCAATAAGTCCTGACCGTAATCCACCCCGACAGCTTCCTCTCTACTAAGGCACTGTTCTACACCTAGCACTGCATACCGGTTTTGGGAGGGCCTGATTAGCCCCCAGCTAAAAGATTCTCAACATAAGAGGAGGTTTGTGGGGCCTGCTTTTTCTTGGTTGGGACCCCTATTTCTTCAAGACCATGACCCATATATCAGAAAAGGTTGGGAATACCATCTAGAGCCCAGCGCTGAGAGCCTTAAATGGAACCATGACCCTTGCTATCCACCTTCAGAACAACACCAACAATTGTCTTTGGAGAGACCTCCTAGAAAACCTGTAGAGAACCCCGGGAGGCCTCACTCACAGGCTGCTCCACCATTTGGCTGGTCTGATCCACAGCGATGAGAATGGGCATCTCTTATTGCCCAGCCTCGCATCCTTGCATGATGATACACGAGCTGCTTGCCCCCAGAACACAATGCAGCCGATTAAAAACAGCTGAAACAAGTGGCCCCAAATCCCTTGAACCACCTTCCTTGGTTGCATCCGAGGAGAGCCCAAGTCCTACGCCCAATAGGCCCTATCTGGGATGGTCCTCCCCCAAAGAAATTGGATCCCCCTTATCCTGGACAGCCAGGGGTCCCTCTATACAATCATCCCCTGCACCATCCTCCTGGGAACCGAGCCAACCAGATAGACCCGTGGGATCAACCTCATCCGAGACTAGAACCTTCTTCCAATATTTGATAGAGCAATGGCCCTGTATATTGCAGCAAGAGCATAACTTAGTCCATGATTCATAGAGAATCAGTTGACAATACCGATACTCCCCCTCAATCACAATCCACATGACTTCGTGAGGGGGCCGATAAAGATCTATTTCAACACACAACCATGCCACGATCGGATTCTTCAGAGAGGAAGTCCGCCTATCAGCACAAAGAAAGAGTCCTATATAATTACCTATCAAAGGGAGAAGCGATGGATTTTGGAAAGGTAGCAGAAGCCCGGGAAGTTGAATCCAAATCGCAGTGGTAGAAGGGTCTCGCTGCATATAGAGATCAAATGACCAGAAGAGGAGATGAAAATGAAAGCCTCGAGCAGATCTTCCAGGACGAGACCACGCCCGCACAAGGTCTTCCTTGCTCGAGAAGCTGAGAAGAATCTGTAGAGGCCCAAGCAAGCAGAAAACCGCATGCCAGGCCAATCCCCATTCCTCGTTCATGAGCCTGTCAAACAACTCAACCGGTGGGCGACTCCAAATGAACCGAGCCACCAGAGACGATGAGAGAAGCGCAGAGGCTGCGTTGAACTCCTGCGGAGAAATCGGGACCACGGGTTGTCCTTGAATGACCCCTAGAACCTTTGGGGAAACTAGAATTCTAGGAATGAATGAGTGATCCTCGGCTGAAGGTAGGGAGACCCTACCTCAATCCTAAGACCCCTGTTAAAGAGCGCCATGAGGAAGAGACCCCTCCCCCGGCGGGGGAGGGACTGCCGCAACCGCCATTGGTACTAGGGTTTCATCGTAAGGTGCCGAGAACACCCTCTCACGTTCTTGGTCCATTTTACCTGAAGCCTTTCATTTTATCATTTATAAATCTTTCTTTATAACTAGGAAATTTGAAATAAAGGAAATGGTGAACTCAGATTCTCGGTAAGGGTAAACAAGGGAGGTACATAAGAATAACATGAACATAAGGGTATAGGAATGTGATAATAACATAGGAAAACCATACCCCATATATCAAATATTATAATCTTGATTCCTAGAATAAATATGGGATGTTCAAAATACAATAATCATAAAGAAATTAAAGAAAATGATTCATGAGGGAATATCATTGTCCTAAGACATGGACCTGTGGGATTCAAAAAAAATCATAAGAAAATATTATGCCAGGGATACCCACTATGACATTCATAACATGTTAACCTTAGGCTAACCACCCTTATACCTACATCAAGGTTGTTTTAACCTCTAGTTTACCATTTTCAAGCTTTGGATGACCTCTCATGTATCCTTTGAGATAATATTACATTAATCAGTACCCAATGCATTAGAGGGAGATATAATTACAACTTGTCAAATAATGAAAAGCATACAAATGTATGCCACAAGATCACAAAAAAAATCAATATATCATAACCCATTAAGTGAAATGGGTTTTATAAACATTTCATCATATCATAATCTATGGAAAATAGAGAGGTTTCTTAATAATTTCATCATAGAATAACTTTTAAAAAAATATGTGGTTTTAAAAATAATTTTATCATGGTCTAACCCAAGGAAGATAAATGGGATTCATAAACATCTTATCAGTATAAACCATTTAGATATAGAATAATAATTACATTTTTGGTTCATATCCCTATAAAATAATAAGTTATATTAAAGATTATAATGTTTTATGGAAAATGATTTTTGAATATAAATCATTTGGAACATTTCCTCAGGAAAATAAAATTAAATTGAAAAAAAAATAAAACATAAAACATTTTGGAAATATGTTTCTTTGAAAATAGCCCTAAACACTTATAAAGGAAGATTTAAAATTAATTCAAAACATTTCTTGAGGAAAATATCCTTCTCACTTTAAAATACACATTTTTAATCATAAAATTTTTTAAAACCCATTTCTTTTAAAATATAATTAAAATATTATTTCGGAATATTTAAAAATAATTTGGAACATTTCTTGAGTAATATAGGATTTCCACTTTAGAAAAACTCTTAAAATCACAAAACATTTTCAAAATCCATTTCATTCCAAAACAATTTATTTAACCTCTAAAAAAATACAAGATATTAGGGGAAAATTCATTGAAAATAACATTGAAAACATGTGAAGGAGTCTTAAAATCATTGAGGGGTCATGACATTGAGAAATAATATTCATTCTGTGCATGTTAAAAACAAATATTCAATTAAAATTTTATATATTTTCCCAAAACATCTGGCCAAACAAATTAAAATAAATACAATGTTTGAGGTGTGCATGGGATGTATAAATATTTTGGGTGAGGAAGGGGTGTTTTTTAGGAATTTTGAGGGAAAAAATGGTGTTTTAGAGGTTAATGAAAAACCCTAGAGGTAGAAAATAATGATACCACCCTTGTAGTTGCACCTAGTTGGAGTACCCTGGAGGTATCACCTGATAGTAGAACCCTGGAAGTATCACCTAATAGTAGCACCCTGATGGTAGCATGAGATGGGATCACCCTAGATATATAACCTGATGGAACCACCCTAGCGGTTGCACTAGGTGATAAAACCCTAGTGGTAGCACCTAATAGTAGCATCTGGCGATAACACTAGATAGTAACACCTCAGAGAGAGCACCTGATGGTAGCACCCTGGAGGTATCACCAATGGTAGCACCCTATTAGTAGAACCTAATTATAGTACCCAATAGTAACATGTTCCAAATTTTCTAGAATTTTCTTATTTTCCCTTTTTGATATTTCTTTGATGAAAAATATTTGTATGCATTTATTAATAAATTTTAAATATGTTTTAAAGGAGGTTAATTATATCATCAATTTATTCATATTAAAAATACTTTCTAAAATGTTCATCCACATGGTTTTGATGAGATCTTACTTTAATGGATAATTAAACCCATATCTAATCCCACTAGTTTCATATCATATCTTTAAAAAGTAAAGATCATTGTCACCTTCATTATTTCCATCTTTATTACTCTTGAGATAGGAGGTTCCCAAATCATTCTTCCCATGGAGTTGTACAGCCCCATTGATGGTTTTATCTTGAGTTATTCTTGTTAGGTGGTTTTCTCTTAGGCACACACCTCAGGTTTTTTAGTGATGTAAGTTAGTGCAAGGATCCTTTATTATAAGTTATAAGTTACATTATTTATCTTTTATGTGTATCATGTGGGGAGGGTTTCTTATGTTTATCTATTTTAAAATGGTTGTATGTAAATTAATAATGATAAGTGAATTGGTTAAATAAATTTTCTTAGGGGAAGAGGATTATACACATGTTTTTACAACTTTTTGATATATGGATATTGTATCCATAAATATATTTGTATCACTGAAAATAATGGTCACTAGTACCACCTATTTTGGTGGTTTTTAAATATGATGTGTTTATCATGTTGTTTGTTTATTGTGACAGCACTGTAAATAAAATTTTTAACCAGTTATACTCAATTAATGAATTGGTTTCACCCAGATACATGGCTTGTGTGGTAACTCCCTTAAATAAAGAAGTAGAACTAAATAAAATCCCATATTCCCAATTTGGAAAATGCTATGTGTGTGTTGTAACATGTATGTGGATGTGATTGTATTTTGTGGGTTATTTTTGTTGAGGATATTCATGGGTGGTGTCTTTGTTGTGATGTGTGTAGGGGGAGTAGATGTGATGTGGTTTCATAGTGGGGTTGTGATGGTGTTTGTGGTGTGGTTGTATAGTGGGGAAAAAGGTGGTTTTAATATGATGGATTGTGGATTTTGGATTTCATTTTTGGGATATTGATTTATGATGCCTTTTGTGTGATGTGTTATGATAGTATGCAAATTTTTATTAAAATTAACCTGGATTTTCTAATAGATGAATAAACTATAATAGGCTGTGTGGTTTAACAGGTGGACTGTTAAATATTAATTAATGATTTTGAAAACATTTAACGAACAAGGGATTTTAATTTAAATGGTTTGTAAATAGATATTTTTGAATTTTTATTTAATTGAAGATGTTTTGTTTCTTAGGGACTATTGTGGGGTTTTATGAATTTAGAGGAAGTATTAAAGTTGGGGAAATTTGTGATATAGTTGTTACCATTTTTGTCAACCCCTATTTTGGGATTTTGTGTAGCTATTATATATATATTTCATTTCCTTGATATTTCATTCTGTGTCCCAACCTTATCGAGCACCATGTTCCAACACCCAAATATATATACATATTTGGGAGGTGTTTTTTCCAACATCCCACTTTGAGGATGGCTGAATATCTACCAGCTCTTCCCCTCTCTATCTTCCAGGTGTTAATATGGACATGCATGGATTTTTATGTAAAGAAGTCAAAAATTGACTCCATTGAGATTTGATGTGATGAGATGTGATGGAAAAGGTGTATCTTGGAGATATGTGTTGATACGACTTATGGTGGGGGTTGTGCATGGTAGGATGATGGTGTGATGTGGATGTTCTTCCTGGTCATGATGCAATACTACACTAGTTATGTGGTGTGAAATAATTTGATGTCCTAGTTTTCTTTAGGAGATATTTGATGTGATGTGATCGATATGGTTTCTACGGGTGGGATGTGATGTGATGTGATGTTTCTTGGAAGAGTTGGGAGCACCGAGACATGCATTGTTGGAGTGTGAGAGCCACATCCCCATGGGAATGCATTTTGGGGTACCCTATCATCGATATACTTCATATTATATTGTTATAATAGGATGTGTTATTTGTTGAGTGGTCCATCGTGAGGATGGTTTTGGCTAGTATACATGTATAGGTTCTTTCTTTGTACTATTGTTTTTTATAGGTGAATTAGTATTCTCTTTCCACATATGTATGAGAGAATTTGGTTTTCCTGAGAAGTATTCATGCATACTCACCCAACATATATAAAAATATTTTTTTGGTCTCCAATGGAGCTTCATGGACCACTTTTCAAATTACTATCCCAGACCTTTAGAGTCATTTTCATGTTATTGCCTTAGGTTTTATTCTTTTAGGCTTTCATTTGGAGAATTTTATTTGTATCATTTTTATTTATACATGCATTTCATGATTGTTTTGGGTTTCTTTTATATTATTTCGTGGATTTTTTTGGTTGATTCATCTTATATTTGAATCTTATTTATATTATAGAGGGTAATGCCTCCCATATATGAGATTTTTGTACCATCAGTTCTATTCTCTAACCTGAGGCCTACTAGAGTCGAGTCTCAGGGGTTATTATCTCTCTCCCATCATTGTGGTATCTTTGGAGGCATGGGTTCATGAAAGAATGGTATTAGGGATGATGTTTTAGATATAGGATTGAGTTTGGAGTTTGACACTATGAGGTTTTAATGGGTTGGTTGGGAAATGATATTTATTGAGCTTGGTACTTAACATAGTCCAAGGAGACTAGATTTTACCAGAGATTTTAGGGACCATCATGATCCAATTCAAGGACTCTTAGCCTACTGAATGACCAAGTGAGGTGGAATCACTTTCTATAATGAGGCATTAGAGAGCTAAATACATCATGATCAATTTCTCTTATGATTTAATGATGTCATTTTGAGAAGTTAAGGAAACTAATTAAATTAATCATTTGTTTTTGTGTATGTTTCTATGAATTTTCCCATGTGGAATTTACTAATTATCAATTATTTTTTCTAAATTAATCTTGTAGATTGAAAGGGAAGACTAAAATGGTAATTAATCAAATTGATTCATCTGTTTGAAAACTTGTTGAAACATGAATGTGTTTCTTACTTCCACTTTATAGCATAATTCATCATGATATTGATTTTTGGTTCCTTTCTTAAAATTTATAACATTTCTTATTGATTTCCTAATGTTTGAGAACATTCTTTTGTTCAATGGATCAATACCCTGATTTGGGTTCATGATTGAGGTTGAGATCAATGTGTGATGATAATGGAGGATGATCAGAGGAAGATCAAAATGGATAAATGGTTACTGATCTTCCTGGTTTGATGTGAATTGGTGATAACATGGCTCTACGATGGGGTTTTATGAAAAAATATGAATCCCAAATTCAGATATACAATGAAGGGAAGGTTGTATGACCACATATCTACAATTCATGGATAGAATTGTGGTGGTTGAAGCATATATGGATGATATAGAGAAGAACCCAAGGGTTTCAAAAAAAAATTGGTTACACGGCGTCTAATATGGGATGTCACATCATGTGTGGCCCTGGATGCAGCACTATGGTTTTCATGGAGAATATTAGGATCAAAAACTACATGGATCCTACTATATAACTTATGAACCTCTCCTGGAGGATTCGTGTGTAACCTGTGGTGATCGGGTAGTAGCATGGTTGGGTACATGGGTAGACTAGAAGTACAAGGGAACTAACACACGAAATGGTCAAGATGTCGACAAACCTGAACACATTATATACCCTTCATTACATGTTGTGTGAATAGATATCTACATGGAATTTTTGGAATAATCATAAAATAAAAACAAGGTTGGTTATACATTCCATGTATACCCAGTACAAAATGTGTACCACCCTATAGGGTGTTTGGATCCCTTCATTTCATCAGTTTGGACCAGTATTGTTTGATTGTGTTCCCTTGGTACCCATGAGGATATAATAAAGAATTATTTAAAAAGTTCAATAATTAGCTCCTTTCTTGAGGGTGATTCTTAGATGGAGTTTATCATGTCCCTCTATGAGACCAAGTTGTGATCCTCTATAACTCCTTCTTATACCCTAGGTGGGGTTCAGGGAATCGATGTTTCATCCTTATATAAGTCATTAATCTCCCATCATGATATTCATTTTAGTATGGTTCATTGTATCATTGGAATATGATCCCCTACATATCACGTTGATCCAAATTTAGTTTGGGGTTTCCTCTAACGGTCTTGGGTGTTATCCCATACCTGTATAATGATATCTTCAAAGACCATTGAATTTTCTTATTAGGAGCCCATCAATCATGATTCCTTGGATGAGTGTCACCAGTGATAGTATGGAACATTGCATAGGTTATCCTAAAATGATAATTTCCCAGAATCTTTGAGTAGAATATTATGGTTGGTAGTTGGGTTGAGACTTCCTAGAGGTGTTGTGTCCTTCCTATGTATATCTTGGTTTTTATTTGATTTGTATATTCTAGTAATGAGTGGACTTATTTTGATGCTTTTTTAGTGATTTATTGGTGTCCTAATGGGTGTTTTTATACTAAACCCTAAATGGTATCTACCCACACATGTTTTGTCTTTTTTTTTACAAAAACCCTCCTAATAGAGTGCTTCAAGGACAATGAGCAGGCATATCATAGATTGGGCTACACATAATGAGGTGTTTCCTAGGTGGTTTTATTTGATAGTGATTCCCTATTTTTGAGAAGGTTGGAAAATATGTAGTTTTTGGTTGGGGTTTTATTTTAACCATTTATCAATTTCAATATATTATTTATGTACTGTGTTTGTGGGGTTATATATGTATTCATTCATTGATTTAATTTGTTTTACATTTCAAAATTTTATGGGCTTTGATGTAAGTGTGTGTGTGTACTGGTACATTAGAAAAATTCTTCTCATGTGTGGGATATTCCTACTCAGCACTAATCACTAGCCCCTAGCATATTTGAGGTGCGATTGAGGTGGTCACAACTCATACCGCGGAAGGTTGGCTTAGGACATATTTTATAACTACTAATTATTTATGGTTTGATAAAAATTGTAGAGTAATGGTGTCTAATAAGAAATACTAGATATTCAATGTTATTTGGATACATAGTATTTAATTAATTCATGATCTCTAATCAAGTTAATAAAAATAATATTTATTATTATTATTATAGAGATGGGTTCTGGAGAGATTGAATAAATAATAAGGGTGTATGTGAAATTATTATTCACTAACCCTATAATTATATAATCCCAATTATATTATTTTCCAAAGGTTTTTTATTTAATTTTTTAAATTCAATGACATCCATTAAGAATTATATTGAAGACCTAGAGAGATCCCTCTTTAATAATGCTCTCATAAATAAAGAGTGATCCCCCACCACCGGCACTCTATTGTCTAGTGAGAATGAAGATAGACCTTCCTTGAAGAGATTTCTAGGGTGATCAAATTAGAAAAATAAAAGCATTAGGATATGTCATTCTAGTACACAAATATTCCTACAGTGGAATTTGGAGGTTCGTGAAGAGTATGAGGATAACCATTGGAGGGAATCTACACTTTATTCCTATAACACAATGATGGTATGGTGTAGAGATGTTTTCATATTCAACAATTAATATATAACTCTTTATAAGGTAATTATTTTTTTAAAAAATAATTATAAATAATACACATTGATCCTATTCTTTGGTTCCACTGTTCTCTCATCAATTAATCTTTGATCCAATTTTTTTGGTCACCACCTTTATCATCAACATACATCTTAGATTAATCATAGACTATGAAAAAAAGTTGAGTTGGATAATCCCCAAATGACACTTATTCTGTTCCTATAACCTACACATTATTTGTATTTAATGTTCTAATAATTTTTAGTATGTATAATAAAAGGATAAAATGTGTTTTGTGTAAATCTATTGGCTCACACATGAAATTATTATGTGACTGTGATGGTAAAAGTTTTATGTAATTAAGTGTCTGGACTTTATAGAAGTATTTGTGACCTTATTTAAAATATTTATTAAGTAAATTAAAGGATTTTTAAACATTTTAATGTTTTTATAGGTAAATGTATTAATTATTAATAATGGATTCTAGAGGATACTTGAATTTTCTATGACTTGGTGATAATTGTTTTGTAGTTTACTAATATCCTTATGAGTAAGTTGTTGTGAGTCACTTAATAAATTGATAAAAAAATGGTAGCATGACGTATTTTGGTTAAATGAAAAGGTTGTGTGAGGTAGATAAGTTTATGTGACCTTTAGTGATGTTTTTATGAAGGAAAGTGTAGTTTTTTTGAGATATCACATAAACTAGATCTATATAATTAAAAATCAATGTAAAATATATTGATAATCACCCAAAATTCATTGACATATAATGATGATAAAAATTATTTGTGTAATGAAGAGGCTAAAATTTCAAATAATCCTTAATTCAGATCGACATGCATAGGATTTCTATGAGGTGGACTCTAAAAATGTAAAATTTGTGTGAATTATATCACCATTTATGTATAACTTTGTGATATATGTCTATTCATTTCAAATTATGTTTTATTTAGACCTAAATATTGAACTAGTTACATGAGGTATATTTGTGGGTTAAAATAGTTGAGTGAGGTAGGTCTGATGATTCTACAGGTTATGTGGAATAATCATTAACTTTTCATAGATAAGGGAATCTTTATTTCATTCACCAACAAATTTGATAAACATATAATTAAATATGGTAAACATATTGTGTACCATAAGGTATAAATAACTTAAAGAAGCTAACTACATGGAGGTAGAGCATCAACTTTTATCATAATATTTTAGAGATGATTAGAGATTGTGATTGGATTATGTATAATGTGTGGAATAGTTATGTTGATCATGGAAACATAACTAAATTATTTATTTAGAAAAATAACATGAAACAATTATATGGTTTAAATAAATAAAAAACAATTCTTACTATATGGATGGAAGATAATAAATCTCACTCGCATGATTCATAGCCAACATTGCATGTGATTTGACCTATTACTATTCAATATTTAAATGTTTTTTCATTAATGATGATTGTTATGGAAGAGTGTGGCTAAAAAATAGCATATTCAAGACAATCAATAATAAAATATTCAGTACCTATAGTGAACTAATGAGCTAACAATTGTCTTTTTGTTCCATTGGTTCTAGTGCATCTATAATATTATCGTGGTGAAGAAGAATAAAACCCTAGCTGAGTATAAAATTATGCCATAGTGTTGAATAATTATGATATTTCTTTAACATTACTTCCCATATGATTGCATTAATAGATTTTATGTATAAGATTCTAATTTTATTTCTTAGATTTCTTTACTAAATTTTCCCTCTTAATATCAAATATCCCCATTACTAATTTTTGTAATTATAAAGATCTTATTATGAGTCTTTTACTGATAGTGCTTCTATTATATAACCACATCATGGGAAGAAAACAAATAATGAGTGAACATGTGGGAATTCTATAAAAATATCCAGTAGAATTTTTAAATAGTAAAGGGTATGTCCTTACATTCAATAAGGATAATTCATTAAAAATATTATAATATCTTTATAATATTAGTGGATTATCTATGAACTAGATGATTCCAAATTCAAAACAAGGTTGAAGTCACCTATATTGGGGTAGAAGTGTATAAAAATTCTTATGTTCCATTGTATCTTGATTTAAATTTTGTATATAAGTGATATTAATAGAAAAAAAGAGGAAAAAACAATTTAATAAGTGGATGGTAGTGAGCTATTTAATAACTCATAAAATAATTAAAGTAAAATTAGAAATGATAGGGAAAAATGATTCACCCCCTTCAAGAGTTCAACTAAACGATTTGGATTCTTCAACTGGTATCAAATCCTTAATTTTCCTTTCTTATTTTCTCTCTACTATAGACACACATCATAGATTTCATAGTATAATGGACCCATTAATTTATTAGAATATAATTTATGTTTTTCATTAGTTTTTCTGTATTTTTGTATTTAATTATGGTGTGAGTGTGTGTGTGTCTTATTTCTAAAAAATACCAATTAATTTTTTAAATTCGTGAATGAAATGTATTTATGTTACAAAAAATTATAATTTAATGAAGAGGAGGACTAGTGAGAAAAAGGTTATTATTTCAATCATTTTATCCCAAAAAAATGAATAAAGGAATTCACAAGGAGAATATTCAACTTTTGTTATTAATGTGGAAGTTGAGATATAGGTTTCCAACATATTATGAAAGAAATATCTATGAATTATAATATGTGTGTGTCTAAATCTAAAATCATATTTCTGAAAAAATTATTTAATTGTGATATAATACACTTTATTGTTGGGTTTTTAATAAGTGATATGGGTTTTGAAGATCCATCAACTGATAAAGTGAAGAATATATCTGAAGAAGGATTCAAGATAAATAATTATGTTTAAAATGTCAAAATAAGGTCTTTGACCATTTTTTAGATGTGTAAATATCTTAAATTATTTTATAGGATAATAAATTTTCATTGATATATTAATATTGAGTGTCAAGTTCGTAAAAAATAAAATTTTCATGCTATGGAGAAGAAAAGTCTAGTGAATGTTACAATGAGTCTAGGAAAAAAATAGTACGATTATGAAAATCATGTTCAATTCCAAAATATGATTTACAAGATTTTTTATGTGAATAATCCTTACAATAATATGGAATCTCAAAGTATAATTGTGATATGGAAGTTAATTTCTATTAAATAAAGCATACTAAAATAGTTCTTCTGGCATATGAAAATCACAATGAAGATATATCTTCACATCATTTTAAATATAGGGAATATGAGTTAGGGATTTTATTTATAAAGCTCATATAGATAATTTTTTCTAATGTAAATAAAACTTCAAAATGTGAAATTTGATTATTGAATGAATAATTAAATGTTTCTTAATTTATGTTTTTATTCGATATTTGGGATAAAAAGGTAAAAATTATTATATTAAATAATTAAATAAATTATATATTATCTATATATTTTGAGATGCACTAATATTTTTCCATGAATAATTAATCTAGGTAGTAACTTATTTGGGAGATTTATGAAAAATATTCTATATTTGGATTGATTTATGTAGGCATAAAACATTCATTTATTGATTTATCAAAGTTCTGTTTCAATTTTATAGATAAACCATATAATAATATTGAAGATATTATTGTTAAAATTATGGCTCAATATGTGATTATTCAAGGCATGCCAAATTATATTGATGCAGATGATAAAGTGTTGAGAAAGATTTATGAAAACACATAGATCAGTGTTTTTAAGATCAGAAGATTTATGTCATTTAAATATTAAGAGATAATGATGGAGGGTTAAAAATAATTAGATGAGTTATTAAAATTTTAAATTCCTTGCATCATGGAAAATATGGGGATTGGATTCATAGAATGTGCAAAAGATAATTTTTTGTATAAATAAATAAAATTATATAAGTGATCGAGAGTGACTCTGTGAATGTGAACACCCAACTAGAGACAAAATAAAATAAAAAATTGTTTATGAATAAATATTATCTTTAATAAAATAAAGGAAATTTGGGTGGATAGAAATAAAACCCCAATAAATAATATTAAGAATAAAAATCCATGATTTAGAAGGCTGGTTAAATCCCAGAATGGGTAGTATATAGAGATATGTGAGAAGAAAACTAACTCACATAAGAATAAATTTTAAGATTATAAAAAATTTCTAAACATAAATTCAAGAATAAATATAATGTTGATTCTAATAAAATTATTAGAAACAAAAGTTACTTAAATAATGAAGAACAAATTTTTTATAGATAAAAATAAGTTTCAGGGTTATTATATGATGTATAGTGTCTTTGGACACAAAATGAAGAGTGTTTATATTTTATTATAACTATAAATGACATGAAAATTCATTTCTCTATGGGGATACAATAATTTTTGAATAATAATGTTGAAAACTAAAGTGGTATATAAAGGACCTTGGAACACCCTGAGAGGGGAGGGGTGAATAACGGTGTCATCTTTTTCTTCAAAAGAGGCAAATATTGTTCCCACATTGGTAGGAACTTTTTCATCCTATTTGATGGAAATGTGAAGTAATTTAAAAATCCATAAGAAGAGAAACAACACAGTAGTTTTACTTGATTCACCACCAATGGATCATCCATGGAGAATACACCGATAGTGTATCGGTCCAACCTAAATAAACTAATCTTCACAAGTTGTGGAATACAAAATTTCAGACACTATTATTGTATTCAATGAACACTACCTTTAAAAGATTCTAGGGATATCAAACTATTTCCCTTAGGAAACTTCTATCGACTGCCCCTAGCTCAATGCCTTGGTATAATTCTTACTCATTTTATCGACTTGAAGATTTCTTAAGTATATTTCAATTTATGTCTTTGTGCTAACTAGCATGTGACTCTTCTAACACTAAAGACATGAGTTGATTCACTTTGAATGAACTATTCACTTAAACCTAATGTCCAAAACAACTATTCATGGAGCTCCTTCACGATGCTTGCAAACTTCATGAAGAAAACTACCTTCACAGAAAACACTTCCTCTATGAAGCTCACCAAGTCAACAAGGAATACCTAGTCATTATAAAACTCATTTTTTCAAGATATGTATGAATTGATCAGTACTAGGATAGAATTTTTTTCAATTCCCAAGCTCACTCTGAATAGTTGGTTCATGAAGTGGTTTTTCCTTCATGAACTCAAAGTGATTTACTTTTCATACCATTTTTTTAAGGTCAATTGAAGTGGGGGTATCCTCATATTTATTAACTTAGAAATTCTCAAATCTCTACCACATTTAACACATATTTCATGAAACTCAAAAATCATGTTTTCCAAGATCGTTCACCCATTAAGCTATAGTGAAATTGATGTATTCATGGATATTACCATCAACTCATCGCACACTCACAATGATCCATTTATCGTAATTGTAGATAACACCATCACCATTTTTAATTCTCCACATCTTCATCAATATCATTCAAGTCTTCATGAAACCCATTCCATTTCCATTTTTGTAAAGTTTCATTCCCAAAAAACAACATTTCACTATTCTTCCCTCTTCCTCCATATTTTGAGAACAAAAATTAGGCAAACATAGGGAAACGATTCCACATTCAATATTATAGTCATCTTGTGTTTTAGGATTACATTCCATGAAAATTATCTGATCATCCAAGCATGGATTTATAAAAAACAAAAACTTGACTCCATTTCTACCAATGAACATCCCTGGCTCTAATATCCTTGTCATTAACTTTATCTAAATAAGAATTCAAATAGTATTACCCCGGGATAATATGAGAAAAACAACCTTGTGGAGATCTATTTCAAGTGGTATCATAATTTACCAGACTCACCATACATTAAAGAAATATGAAAAACATTATACTACTGGAATTTTTTAATTTTGGTTCTAGAGGGAGTGTAAAATTAAATACATAACTCATCGAGAGGCTAACTAAATTATATTCAAACATAAAGGGAATTCATTCGTGGATGGAATTGGTTGGAATTTATGTTGGAGGAAAAAATCATCATATTAATCCCATTGAATATTATTTCGAGATTAAATAGAGAATATTAACAAAAATAGTGAAAATAGTTCTTATATAGTACTTAGAAATTTTTTTGAAACCAAATATATTACAAATAGGAAAACCACCTTCTAGAAGTTGGAGAATGATTTATTGGCCACAATTCCCTCTTTATATTCTTGGATAAAATTTCAAATTAGATGATATTTTATATTATATTAGGTTCTTTTGGGTAAAATTACATTCAAACACACACACAAACCGTATACATACAACCCTAAAAGGCACGTCATAGTCATCCAATGAAAAACCCTCCCATCCAGCTACTTTATTACATTATATATTCTTGCATGAAGGCCCAATGGTAATGCAGCCCATTATATGGAATGTAGGACCTCTATTGGTTGGCCTGAAAGACCTTATTGCACCATGCCTAAGTCACCACCTACACGACATGTCTGTGTCACCACCCCCTTGATGTACTGAAGGCCCAATGTCCCAAAATCCCAAATGAGATGAATAGTACCACTGATATAATACCTCTCTAGAGTACCCACACTGCTACAGTGCTATAGTGCAGCTATTGTGTCTACTATAGTAACTATAGAAATTCACTCCCACCTAGATTTGAACCTAGGCCTAATGTAGGATTATAGTGATCCTTTACCACTTGAGTAAGCCCCTAATTGAGAAATGACATTTTAAATTTTATTAGTGATTTTAATTGATATGAAATATTGATTTTGGATTCTATGGTAATTATGAATCCCTAAAGTTTATATTCAAGGTGGTGGAAACAAGATAAAGTCTTCTAAAAATAGTCTTACTATTAATAAATTTCAGTTGTTAAATTTATATGAATTAATCTCAATTGGTATCATGATACTATTTCATGTGGAAAGAGTATGAGAATCGTTTGGAAAAAATTAGGATATCAAATAATTAATCTTTTTTACCACAATGAGTTGGCTAACATATATATCTATATATATATATATATATAATGTTTCTAATTAAAATAATTAGTGATATTATCTTTAATAAATTTACATAGACTACTACATGTAGTCCCAAATATTGTTAGAAGATTAAAAATAGCTTGAGTTAAAGAAAAATAAAATTGGTAAATTTTTAATATACCTCAATTCCATCCCAATGAATGTTATATTTGGATTACATTTTCAAATGGGGATAAAAGTGGTATCAATTAAAAAGTTTAGTTCTTGTGATTATATAGATACTTTCATATTTTGTTTAGTACTTTACAAATAAAATTGAATGTAAATGATTTTTTTTAGGATATGAGAATAAATCCACAGGGGATATCAAATTTCCCATATAACCATTGTCTTTTATTTATTTTTTAACTTTTTTTTATCCTCATAGATGAGTTAAAAATATATAATAAATGAGAAAATGGTGACTTAAATATCAATGAGAATATATTCATCTTTACATTCTATCAATAAATATTGAGAAAATGAACCCAACAACTGAGAATTATATATAAGAAAAGAATAAATTTTATGTTGTTCTAGACTGGGATTGATGCTAAGGAGAGTGAAATATGTTATAATTCATAAGGAAATTAAATTTTTAAGAGGATTATAAATTCTCCCTAAAAATATACTATGACCCACAAATCATGGGTGGGTAAATGTTTCTGGTATTTATAGGCATAAATATACTTATTTTTTATATGGGATGAGTTATGGGAGGAAAGAAGGTGATTTTTTAGAAAATCAGTTTTAAGTTAAGAAGAAAAGTCCCAATAGAACCCTTATATAAGGAAAAAAGTAGTGTTTTGGCTCAGGAAGTAGTTGTAACACCCACCGTCGAGGGGCTAGGGATGGGAATTAAGAACTGGATGGCTCACTCTAACTCTAATTTAGGTCACTAGGGTTCTATTAGTGTTTTCTAATCCCTTAATTAAAGGGGTTTTTTATATTTTTTACCTTATTTCTTATACATCATATGGTGGGTTGGTTAAACTGGATAGTAGTATCCATAGAGATTTCTTCCTCTTCTTCTTTCCATCTTTTGGATAAATAGATCCAAGTCTTCTTTTAGTTAATAGAATTTTGATCTTTCAATAGAAGTGAGATGTAAATGAGGAATATAAGATACTACATGCAGCTTTTCTCCATTACTTACACTAATTAGTAGTGGATAATTAAAAATGGAATTGTATTCCCTATTAACTGGTTTTATATTATTTATCTTATTAGATAATGTTGAGCCATATGCTTCAAGTGAAATTTTATGCTCCAGAACCACACTCTTGGATCTGATGTAGAGGGACACATACTTTACGTAATTTCTTTGATACTAGATATAAAATCCTATATATGAAAATAATTAATTTAAAAATAAATAAAAATTATTGAATATATTACTTTAAAGGTATATTTTTAGGTTTTGAGATTTAGAAAATTAAGAAACATCATAAAATAATTAATCTCATGTTCTTTGCATCAGGAAGATATTTTTCTAACTATATATAGAACTACTTATTTCTTTATGAGTCTTCATAACAACCCTTAAATTATTCCACATGTTTAAACCTTATAAACATATCACATGTAAAACTTTTATTCATAACCTAGGGAATAAAAAAATTTGAGGTAAAATTATCTATAAGGAAAACATATAACCGAAGTAATCATGGAATAAACATGGAATAAATTTTATGGGAGAAATGGTTAAATCACATGAATACATAATCAACATGAAATAGAGAGCATGATATATCCAGGAAAATAAATTAATAAATGGATATAAATAATACTAATCTCATAATAGTGTGATGAATATTTTCATACACCAAAAACAATTTTTTTGGGGCCTATTTCCAACACAATTATTGTTCATTGAGATTATAATAAATATATCTTGTTTAACTAGGTAGGAACACAAAAAATACTAAAAAATATTTTTTCCCAATATAATTATCTATAAATAAGAGAAATATAATTATGATCCCCACCCATCACCCAATTATATCCTATGTATTCACCATAAAATTCATCAAGTCCATTTATACAATTACTTAAGGAACCACTTACTCAATAAAACTATACTATATATATAATGAGAAATATAGAAATCAAATATATAATCATCCTTCATTAGAAATAAATAATCATCAATAATTCAATTAATTTTCCCCTTCCAATAAAAGGGATAACATGATCATAACCCATTCAAGGAAATAAGTTTAATGGTCAAACATTATATATTTAACTTTCCAATAATCATTTAGATTATAATAATAATATATGGAATGCCGATACTTCTATCTGTGTCAATAAAAGGGATAACCTGATCACAACCATCTTAAGGAAGAAGGTGGATGGTTTAATAATACAAATTAAACTTGTAAATAATGATCCATATTTGAATTACAATATAAAAATGTCCAATACATTTAGCCATGTCAATAAAATAATATTTTCTCTAGGATAACATCATTGAATCTGAAATATTTAAAATGTGATGTTTAAACCATATAGAGCAAAGAATATAAGACTTATAAATGGGTTTATTGTAAAGTGGGTTTATTTAATCCAAATGATAATATATATATAAATATATATTATAGGGTAAATCATGAAACATAATCCCCCATTAGGTTAAATACTTTTGAATATGATAATAAAAATGGAAGTGAAAATATAAAAGTGATTTTTTAAAACATTTTAACATTGATATAAAATAAAAAAAATACATGTCACTTTCAATGGTATATTTTTAAAAGGTGACATGAAATATTTTTAAAAAATTTAATTTTAAAAATAATATTTGATATTAGGGACCTAAAAAATAAGGTATTTCATGGAGAAATGTATAGAGGAATACAAATCATATAAAGTTTAAAAGAAATACCCTTGCTAATATTTTCCAAAATACCTTTGTTCCAAAATCATGTTGTAAAAAGAGTAATAAAACTTTTTTTATTAAAAGATATATTTTTAAAATAGTATTAAAAAATAACATAAAAATTAGGTTGTGATAACCCAATGATGGATGAAAAGTGTTCAATATAAATAATTATAACTCAAAGAATGGTATTTGAGATACCAAAAATCCATAGTACTAGGGAAATTTCTATATCAATAGACACTGGAATAAGGTAATATGATTTTTCTTTTAAATCCAAAGAAATAAAAATAGTATGATAAAACATGTTAATGTGTATTGAATACAACATACAAAGGAAAAATGGTTCATAACATGCAACGTGTCTCAATGATTTATAATTGGGACCAAGAAAAAGTATTACAACTTGAGTAACACTTTGAAAACCCCCTTGAAATATAGGTATTATAATTGAACATAAAATACCATATATAACATATAATTAATTATAGAATATCTCACATAGGTTTTATATGCATAATATAAATGGAATTATGTTTATAATATCAAATTCACCTCAAAGAGTTCAATTTGAGTAAAAAACTCTTACCTCGTTTCCTTGGTTAGTTGATCACACTCTAACATCCTCTAAAAAAACATAACTAACATGATATAATATTTTATAACATATATCATAAGTATTACCTTTTTATAATACTTATTATAAATTTTTTTCATGATTACATTAATTAGTTATAACGTATTATAACCATCAGGTGTTAGTAATTTCATTATTTTCTACATTTTTAATAATTTGGTTATCATTACACATAATTTTATACCAAGTAAATTATATATATATATATATATTTTAATAATATATAATATTTAACTTATATTTATTTATAATGTTGTTATTTCATTTCATATGTATTTTTGTTATGTTATTTGAAAACAGAATTGATAGTGAAATATTTTAGTAATTTTAGTGGTCAAAGATGATGTATCAATAATAAATTATTTATCATATATAAAATTTCCTCCCATAAAAATCCTTATTTTATTACTAACCTTTAATAATATTAGTATTTTTTTCTCTCACTCTGCCATGATCATATCTTAATGCATCATTCATGTTGGTGGCTAAACCGTCCAAAACATGAACAAACATTATCTCGATGGGTAAGTGTGCAAAATTAGGAGTTTTGATTGACATAATAACCATATAAAAAAGTATAATGTTATTATTTAAATTTATTAATCATGTTTAATATTATTTTATTATATTTGAATATATAATAAAAATTTTAGATGAAAAACAAAAAAAATGAATCATCGTGGAGGCGATAGTCCATGTACACTCACGATTGACGTTCCTTTGTTTTTCTATGTGGATGGAAATGATTAAATAACCATTTTAACATTAATATAAAAATAAATAACTATAAAATTTATATCAAATTAATCATATTATTATTTTAATAATATATTTAGGGGAGTAATATTAATAATAAAAACATAAGCAGGACATAATACTTATGTTGGAGGCTTGATCATTACTTGCAGACGTCCATAAAACTGTTGGGATCATGATAAATATGAGGAAACATGGATTATTTTAGGGTTAATTTGTTATAGAGAGAGTAAAATTTTGTATTTTTAAGGACGAATCTGAAGTTTAAGTGTATCATTTAAATGTAAAATTTGTATGTTTCTATAAGGGGATGTAAGGGAAATTTTGGGGAAAACATTACATTGTTTAATAATGCAATGTCCTTTCTGGAGTCACAAGACCAAAAATGGATGAAATTATAGGTTACACATTTATTGGTCAAAAATAATCTACAAAATTAAATTCAAGGAAATTTTCTAAAGGTTTTAGGATTTTTACATTACGTTAATCCCAATTTACCCCTTTTACATTTATCATTATAATTAATTTTTAACCTTAATAATTATTTTTAAAGAAGAAAATTAAACATAAAGTCATTGAAATATTTCATTATAATTATTTCAAGTGTGGAAATAAATTTATAAAATAACATTTATATAGGTATTGAAAGGTAATTTTCAAATAAAAACACATAAATGTGTAAAATAATTTTTTTTTTAAATAACATTTTTATGTTTTAAAATTTATATATATGATAAATTTTTTGTGGTTACTAATTTTAAATCCACAAATAGATTTATTATGAATTTAATAAATGTTAAAAGGCTTCTATTTTAATAAAAATTTGATCGTCAACTTGACGATACTTGACTTATAAAGAATACCAAGGTTGTTTTATATATTAATGTATCATTTTTCTTTAGATCTAAAATTTTTTTGTATTGGTTTTCCATGTACAAATAATATTTATAAATTAATTATTATTTTATTTAATATCATATTTAATTACTCTAATGGTTTTTTATTGTTATAGGTTAATCCTACACAGTTTTAAAACATAGAAATAATAATTTTCATAAATCCAACATTTTTCAACTAAAAATCGCCCTATTACAAATTACTCAAAAATTTATAATAAGTAAATTTTTATATGATGAATTAAAAAATTACATTTATTTTACCTAATTAAAATTATAAAATTTAAAATTTTATATTTTAAAGGAAAGTGAAAAATATATAGAAAACTTCTTTTATTGAAAATTGACTCATATTAACTATTTATTTTTAAAGGTAATGATTTTTAACTGATTAAAATATTATGTTAATTAATAATTTTTTTTCTAATATAATGTGGATCAGTTAAATCATGTGTAGTGTGAATTAAAATTTATCAAATACATTAACTTATTTAAAGGTAATCAAATATTAATATGTGTAGGTGTTATATTCTCCCACCTTAAATAAATTGAGTCCTCGTAATTTGGATCAAATGATTAGATTAATTTTTATGGGGAACATATAGTTAACCATATACTATTATATGATCATGAGTTAATTTTGGATATAGAATGATATTTTTCTATATTCAAAAAAATTATAATCTCTTTATAAAGAGATCTAACTAGTTTCTAACTTCACATAGAATTCTACAAAGAGATATAGATCTTGATCCATAAAGAATAACGTCCCAAATACCCGTAAAATTATTTATATGATAATCATACCACTAGGTGTTTTTATTTATAATTCAAAATCCATAAGTTGGTGAAAAGATACATGACATAATACTCTAGAAAATATTCAGTGAAAACTCACTATCAGACTCATTAATATTAGTTGTATTGGATTTTCCTTGTTCACAAAGTTATTGGTAATTATTTCTCTCATTTCCCCTTGGGTTGGGACATTGAGTCTCATTTTTACAAAATATCTTATAATTGAAGAAACGTACTTTTGTATCTCCTTTCTTTCCTTTAAAATTGTGTGTTTGATAACCTCCATCTCCATAATTTTATCATTTACCTATCCCTTTATAGAAATTTCCCCCTTTATGTTTCCCACGTTTTTGACATATAGAAAATCAAATATTCTTTATTTAATCATCTTCATCACTTGATATTTCATAAGACTCCATATTTATCTTCCATTATGTGTTTGGTACTTCATATATATTTTAATTTTTAATCATATTTCATGATATATGGTTATTATAATCCCACAGTTTCTCATCCCAGCTCCCATTCTGATGGGTTGTTCATTGAGGTAATCTCTACATTGTCCCTCAAAACCATGGTTCATTCTAGTTCAAGCCATTTCAAAAAACAAAATATGTAACATGAGTGATTTTTATAGGTTAATTATCATAAATATACATAAAAAACATAACCTCATGATGCCTCACTTTATAAAACAATCATGTTAGTTGATATTTCTTACAAATCAACTTACATCAAACTCGGTTCAACTTATATCACTCAAAGTTTATCATATATCATTCTTTTTTAAACCTAGGTAACTTTTAGTTGGGTTATCTGATAATTATAAACCATATACTTTAAATAGAGATTCTAAATTACCATTAATTATCATAAAATATTAAAAAATCAATCATCATTGATATCTATAAACTACAAATATTACTTATCCTTCCTTAAATAGTATTGGTCATTCCTAAAATCATATACCTAATTATGTATATACCCTAATCATATAATTTCAATAACACCACTTTCCTAAAACCTATTTTAATATCTAATACAATAAACCATAATGAGATTTTATATCGTTCCAAAAATTAGCTAAATCTTTAACCCTCAAATGGTATTAACAACTAGTTTATCAGGTCACACACTGGTCACTATATATCATAACCCCAAAATTGATATAAGAATCTACAAAAATATCATGAATCAGTAATCAATCCCAAGGATACCAATTATTATGTAAATTAATTCTTTAAAATCAAATAACCATTTATTTTCTGAGTATCATGTGTATATAAAATCCAAGAGTTGTCCATACCTCAATCATATGTTCTCCATAGTTACCCCAAAAATTTGAACATTTTCATAAAATCAATTTTCAACGTTATTAATACCATTTAATATATGTTTATATACCTTTAAATTTAATCTACTAAAGAGTAGTCCTTTTATTTTTTACATAATATTCTAATAATTTAGAATATACTCGAATATCATTTATAAATATCACTAAATAATGATAATAGATCAGACTTTCAAGATTCTTAAAATATCAATCTCACTACATTAGGTAAGTCTAAGATACTGACATATCCATCAAAAAAGGAAAATAACAAAATTCTCAACCATTTATGAATACTCCCTTATTCCGTTATATGACATATTGGGTCTAGGAATATACCTTTCTCAGCTTCATTCCCATAATCTTGTTTCCACCAAATAATAAAACCAAAAAGGTTATAATAATATTAAAAATATTAATATGAAAACATCAATATAAATAGTACTTCCCTTATAAAAACATTTTTTAAGATATTATACTTCTTGATCAACCTGTAACTCTCTTTGTTCAATCCATGGGTATCTATAGTCATTTTTATATTAGGTCCTCTAACCTAATTAGTCAATGTAATTATTAAACCATTCATAATGGTTAATAAATAGATCATTATTAACCAAAGAAGATCCCTGGGGAGTTTCAAACTATGAGTGATGTCAGTCCTTTTTTCATGCACTAAGTGAAGATCAAGTTATTACCTAATCTTCCATTTCTAGGTTATTACCACTATGTACAAATGTTCCAGAGCCTACATCCACTTGTAGTATAAATATAGTGATGTAATTTCTTTGAAAACAGAATACTCATGATTTTACAAAAACTTTTGAATGTCATCCTTTACATAGACATATTCTTAGTATTTTCACTAAAGTTATCCTATCATAATTCTCATGTAAATATTGTATTATTACATCAACTTTAAATAATATACTATCCCAAAGGGTTTTCTATAAATTTTAAATTATAGTCAATCATAACTTATCAACATTTAAATTATCCCCAATAAACTTTCTAATCTCCAAAGTTACCTAAACCTTTCCTTTATCACCATCTGGGACGACCCAGATCTGCACTCCGGGATCCACTACTCATAGACACATACATTAAATACATTATTTATATCGACTATAAAATCATTGATATGAATGTCATTAATTAGAAAATAAATAATTATTATTTAAACTTTTACATCCAAATGATCTTTTGATTTTTAAAAATTTATGGAACTTGTACACATCATAATGTAATAAATCACATGTTCTATGTATCTAGTAGACATTTTTTCACAAAATAATAAAATACTTAATTCAGGATGATTCTTCAACGTCTCTCATAAATTATTATATAATTTATATCCTTCTAAACATGTCACATGTTTTACTTTTATTCATAACATGGGGAATGAAAACATAATAAAGGGGTGAGAACAATCACTTAGTAAGGAAAACTTATCAGTAAAGCAATCATGGAATAGAAATAACATAAATATAATAGTAGGAATATGTAAAAAACTGAAGATATAATCAATATGAAAATATTATAATTCTATATCAATTATAAAAAATGAAAACATGGATATCCATTATTAAACCCCATGTTCTTGTGAGTGTATGGTCAGCATTAAATTTTCAATAAAATTTGAATTCTAAAACTATTTTAAGGTATAGATTTTAAACTGGGGTACATGATAGAATTATAGTAGTTTTCACTTCTTAAATGGGTGTTCTTGGATTTGTATTTAATCTCATTAGGTTGTTTTTTTGAATGGGTAAGTCTCAGGATATTCATTAGTATAAGCTTTGGAGTTCGGGGAAATAGAAGGAGGTGCATGGTTACCACACAATTTTTGTTAACTATAAAAACAAAATGTGAAGCACAATTTATTATGGGGAACAATTTTTTAAAAAGTGAAAAATGGATTTCTAACCCTATGGGAGTCTACATAAATTTTTTAGTCATTCAAATGGTTTTTATATAGTTTGTTAAACTTTTCATGTAAATATGTGAGATAAGAGTTTTAGGGATAGTGTTGATTTCATGGTTTGCACACAGTTTAGAAAACTAGAAGGCCAAACTATGTTCTAATTTATAAGGTGATTTTTGTAATTTTACGTTTTTTATATTTTTATACAATCCCTCTAATTTTATCCCCTCACGCAACTCAACCACCTCCCCCATGCATCCTTATCCTCCTCTCATTCCTCTAAGGTGTCCCTCCCTTGATTATTGATTGTTGGTGATGTTGTCCCTTGTGATCAAGATCCAAAAGTATAGATAAGACTCTTTTATCTCTTCCTTTTCCCATTATCAAACCTTCATTCACTTAATAAGGTATTTGATAGGTGACTTCATAGAATGATGGTAGAATCATCCAGAGATAATGGGTTTTTCCTGATACAAGTCTTAAGGATGACCTAAAATAATATCTATACACCAACGATCATACTTTCATTATAGGTATGTTTCTAGGTCAATTTTTCTGGTTTTTGGGGTGTAATTAAATTTTGTTCCCTATTATATTAGTTCCTTTTGATAAGTATTTGGACAGGGTGAGTGTTGAGAGTGTTTCATTGATTTTTGAAGGATCAAAAGACATTTTTTTGTGTGTTAGGATAAAATTGTGAGTGATTTCCTTTTTATGCCTAAGTGTATATATTTGGTTAATTTGGTGTTTTCAATTAAATATAATTTTTTATATTTAATTATCCAGGGTTTTTAGGCATGATTTAGAACCGTAGGAGGTGATAATGTTATTTGTTGGTATTGGATGAGCATGGAAATATTGTCTCTAGGTGAAGGGTTAATCAAAAATCATTATTGTGAAGGTAGGTTTTCCATTTAGAAAACCCCACAGTCTTGCCTTATTATTTATTAAGTGGTTCATTATGTACTTGGGGAATAGATTGGCCATGCCTCATCCTATGTTAAATTAAAAAAAATTATACTAGATTCACTATAGTTTACATCCCCTTTTAGATTCATTTTCCTAAATTTAAGGAAACCCTAAGTGGGGAGCCTTGGTGATAAATAAAACATGGTTTTTGAAATGTCACTTTTGAAGTGTTTTGTGTCTTGGTTTTAAAAATAGAAATAATAATAATGTTTTGAAAATGGTGGTTCCAGAAGAAAATGTTTTTAAAATATTTATTCTAGTTGGTTGTTGAAATAGAATTAGATAATGGGTTTATTGAAATTCATTTGGTGTTTTGTAAATTGTTTGGGTTGTAAAATTGAAATGTGTTTTTGTATAAATTTTTATAATAGTTAATGAGTTTTTTTATTATAAAAAAGAGAATACCTGTTGGGGTGATTTTTTTAAAATAAATAAAATGGTTTTGTTTGTTATTATGGTAAAATATGGGGTGAATGTGACCACCTGGGAAGATGCTATAATTTATGGTTAACTAGGGGTAAACACGAAATAGTAGGGGAAATAATGATATTATGGTTAACATAACCCCTATTGTAAATGGTTATATTATGGTTATCCTAGGGTGAAAATGGACCCCCGAAGACATGAGGATATCATGATGGTTATATTACCCTAGGATTTCAATTTTTACCATGGATGGGTATATTACCCCTAGATGGGTGTGATACAGTTGGAACAACTACCATGTTATGCTCGGAGATAGTCCAACACTATCCATAGAAGGTATGTATCATTCATAGGGTGAAACCATCCCCTAGGTTTAGTGTGTGTTTATGTTTTTATTTATAAATTATTTAAAATAATTTTATATGTAGTTTTTATTTTGATCACATCTGCATGAACTTTTATATGGATTAGTTATTTTAGGGAGACCATTGGTAGTGGTCTACTGATTTTTTATAACACCTTACTCATTCCTCCAAGTTACTTTAGTACACAAAAAGATGCTACTTGTTCAAAGGTACTAGTTTCAAGAAGAAAAATATTTAGTTTTTCAAAGGATGTTGGGGTGAAGCATAGGATTCTTGGACTAGGTCAGGATATAGATTTATTCTAGGGATTTTATTAGTTTTTGAATTTTTGGATTTTGGTTGTATGACTACCTAGTTTGTGTCGCATACATTTAATTTACTTTTTTCATGTTTCAAATTTGGATTATTTTCAGAACTTTCTATATTTTTATAAACCATTTTATCTTTAAGTTGTGTCTATTTGATATTATTTCAAATACTATTTTACTCTGATAAGTAGGATAGTATCACCACCATACCACCATAGACCTATGCTACTAGTCGACGGACTCTATCATATGAGTAGGCATTCTTGAGGTCATACAACACACCAATATGATTACTATTAATATAGTGAACTTGTATGAGATGTTATAATGTTGTATAAAAGTTGTTTATATTTTTGTGATTGCTATTTTGGAATGGTATACAGGTGAATAGAAATGTATTAGGACATGGTATAGAACTTTATCCTATAACGGGCCACCACATGTATGAGGGAAGTTAATACTTCTCAGGATGGGAGTTTTTTTTCTTGTTGTTCACTTTTATAATTGACCAAATTTCACCTCATTAGATTCAATTTTTTTTTGTGTTATTTATTTATGGGTTTTCATCTCTATGCTTGGTATGGTAAGATAGGATGAGTACATGAATCATATTAGGCACATAGTATTCATGTGTGTGATCGCCTACATGGATAGTGATCTAGGTTGGTAATTTAAAGTGTTTTTTTCCATTTGTATGGTTCTTTGGTATAATTGTATGGTGGGATCTTACTTGAATAATCCCTTAAAGGGATTAAATACTATTATTTTGGTTTTAGTGGTTTGATTATTATGATGTCTCTACTAAATAAAGTTCCAATAAAAAATTAAATATTATTTTCCTATATAAATTTTAATTTACATATTATTAAATAAATCATTAGCTATGAAATGTTTTTGTCAAAGTAAATGGATAAAAATAAGTTTTTAAAGGAATAGAATGTTTAGGTTTACATAGAATATGTTAAATAAAATTCCATGTATCACTTATAAAGTGTTTTCCTATATAACATACACTTGACCATTCATTTAACCAAGCCTCTTTTTTTGAATCAACATTTCAGAAAAATGATTCAAAATGATTAAACCTTATAAATACTCATTATATGGACCTAGTGGTAACCAATATTGACTATTTTCATGGGTGGTTGTGGATTTGAGGGTACCCAAGTTATTTTTTTTTCATGTGACCTTGAGACCCGTGATGTGTTGTTGGTTGATGAAGTAATTGTGGTTTATGCCTCACTCAATAGTTGGTGGGTTAGGCTAGTTTCTTACTTATGTTTGGGACCATAATGTGGGTGTTGGTATTAAAAGTGTCATCAAACCTAAATATGCGGTGAGTGACAACTTAAGAGTTAGAAGATATGTGAT
This sequence comes from Viscum album, assembly GCA_963277665.1. Classification (NCBI taxonomy): domain Eukaryota; kingdom Viridiplantae; phylum Streptophyta; class Magnoliopsida; order Santalales; family Viscaceae; genus Viscum; species Viscum album. Next base: position 1,327,212,795 of record OY728165.1, on the reverse strand, counting down.
ATCGGAAGAATTGGCAATGTAGTATAGCCTAGTGACATCATTTAGTGTGACTCCAGGTTAGGGAGTTGGCACTTGTGACTTTTTGAGTGGGAACCATGATAGGGGATGACAGAGTCTATGAGTGCCTCTAAGTGTGTGAGGTATCTATGGATGTTTTGGATGAGTCTATGAGTGCCTCAACATATGTCTATCAGGGTTAGTTGTTCCATTTTATGGAATCATTACATGATGGTTTTGTTGGTTGTGTGACTTAGTAATTTTATATACCTTGGGTGGTTTGGGAAAAAGAACATTAGGGCTATTTCTATTCATCTTGGGCTACTCTGAGGATTGGAAGTCTCATATGGACGCCAAGCCATGTTTACTTCCTAGTGTGTTTTATGGTGGGTTCATTGGTGATTGTTGTGTGTGAAAAGTCTATAAACATCATGGTATGGATAAATGCATTTTTTGAAACCATAACACAATAGGTATTCAAGGTTGTGTCATTTTGGGCATGCAATATTTCTTAGGGATGATAGTATATGTGAGGTAGACTGAGTGACTCTTAGGTGGTTCGAGCACGGGGTTCCATTATATAATAAAATCCTCAAAAGGGGTTGTTGTGAGGCATGTGGTAATTATTGGTTCTTTTGAAAAGTGAATTTCCCTAAGAGTTGATGCTTTATTAGCGTATACATTATGTTATTTTAGGACCATTTAGGTTCCTGAACCTAACATCCTTAAGTATAATTTCATAAATATGGTTAGAATATAATTGAATCCAGTGGAGCCTTATATGGAAGCTAAATTTTTTCATAGTAATGTAATTGGATTTGATTCATTTATACACATATGGTTCCAAAAATCACCATGGGTGCTCTATTATTAGCAAGACTGGCATGCGGGAAGGTCATGTTTAGTGGCTTGGATGTGTGAGAAATGTTTTGGTGAAATGTGTCTCACTGAAGTGGAGGAGGGTCCTTGTGATTGGGTTACACATGAGAGTAAAATCATTGTGCCTTAATGGAATCTGTGGGGAAGGTGTGCATTGGAGGTGTGTAGTGTCATTTAATTTATGGATCGAGTGGTATGTGAGAATATGTCTTGATGTTTAAATGAGTTTGTAGTAGTTTGTGGAGGTTGGGAATCAGTGTGTGATCAATGAGAGTTTTGCAGGTATTGTGGCTTGGGACCTCTGAGTAAAAGTTGAGATGTTCCATCATGGAAATAATAATGTTGATTGACCAATTATGTTGACATGATCAGTCTGATTTGAACTTTTATGTGTTTAAATGAGGTTTGTATGATAAATACCAGAGAACGAATGAGGAAGATCATCAAAATTGTGATTCTGATAATATTGTTCTAAGTCAGTGCACTAGGAGTGACAAGGGATGAGTTGGGTGGTGTTAGATTTCCATAATTAAGGGTGTGACCCTCATTATTAGTGGAATTTTTTACAACAATCTTGGGCTAAAATCACTATGAGTTGGGTAAAGGTGGTAATTAACAACTTATAATGATGATAGGGGATGATCAGCCTCATCCCTGCCCATAAATCATGTTTAGTGATGGAAAAATATGGTATGTGATGGTTGGAATATGGTTCAGTGATGTCATGACATGAAAGTTTATATGTAAGGGATTGGTATGTTGTATTCTTATATGATAACCTTATGTGAGGGAGACCAAGTGTATGTGATATCACTTGTAGGATGGTCATTATTGTGTTTTGATACCAGTGGGTAAATGAGATCAAATTAAATGGATTCCTTGATGAAAACCATGGGGAGACTCGTATACAGAATTGGTGCAAGTATGATCATCAACCAAAGGCATGGGATGGTTTGACGTGATCCGAATGTCATCATTTCATTGAATTATAGGTTTTTGTGGTGTTGTGATGGAGGAAATGAATGATTGGTTGTTAGGCCTTGGAATGAAACTAGATGTTGTGTAAAAACTTTAGTGGTAGTTTTGGATGATCATGAGATTACTTTAAGTATTATGTCACTATGATGAAGTGGGTTAACAATGCACCAATTTATAATGTGGATAGTTTCTAGGAAAGTTATACTTGAAGGTTTCAACATGAATTCTTGCTCATATGTGGTTGTGGTGGGTCTGAAACCACATCAGGTTCCTCATTTTGGGAATGATGATTAAATCTCAAGCATTATCCAAATATTTTTGAGGAAAATTCCAACATGTTATAACATAAATGATGGAGGTTCATCTTGTTGTTTTGGAACATTGAGAATGAAAAGGGATTCAAGTGTTCCATGGATGATTTATTTAATTCTTGGGTGTGGTAGCTTTCAAACCCCATAGAGGTGAATTTTTGGGACTCTTGGATCATTTTTTGCATGAAAATTCCAATGGTTTAGGTGTCGTGTCTTGGAATTTGACCCTCTTAACTGAGTCTTATGGTGGGGAGCATCATAGGCCAATTAGGTATGTTTATAAGAATACCTTGGTGTATTGGGATAGAAAATCCAGGGAATATTGTGTCTCATTATTTAAGTTATGGGTTTAATTGGTGGCTTTTGTTTCGGTGGATAGAGATTTTGGAACCCAATGTTGTTCTCTAGAAGCATGTTATACATTCAGAGTTTGAAAAAAACCATTGATCAGAGTTAATAACTGATTATGTTAGGGATTATTTTTGTAATTAACACTATGAAATCTTAGGGATGATCTATTTTAAAGTGGAGAGGTTACAAAACCTCATATATGTACATGTGTAAAATTGAGTTTTAATTTTCAAGAAAGTTTAAATTATTAAACTGGGGGACATACAAGATTTTTAATCAGGGTTCTGAATGGAATTTTGGACACTTGTACTTTGTAAGGGTGTTTTTCTAGATGTATCTTGGGGCTCACAGGGGTGGGGTTCATTTATTTCTTAGTTAATTATATTGAGATTTAGTCATAGTAGTATTAGTGCATCGAGATGCTGAATGAGGCCCATGGTTAGTGTTAACCATGTACCCTAACTATGAGACATGGTTTGTTAAGGGGAATTATTTTTTAAACCCTATTAAGTGGTATGCTTACCATATAGGATTATGAAGAAAATTATAGAGTCTATCACATGGTTGGAGTACAGTTTGTTAACTAGTGTATCTAACTGTGAGAGAAGGGGGGGTTTTGGGATAGTGTTGATCATACAGTTGGTGCAAGATTTGGAAAACTATATTGATAAACCCTGAACCACTTTAAATGTGGATTTTTACACTATTATGCTTTCTATATTTAAAATCAAACCACTAATTTTTTTCTCACCTCACTCAAACCATTAGCCTCCCATGCTTCCACTTCCTCCCCTTCCTATAACATGGTATTCCTTGAATTTTTTCCATTGGATTCACTACGGCTTCTGATCAAGATCCCACAATAATGATAAGACTTGTTTATCTACTCCTTATCTCTTTTTATATCTTTGGTTCTCCCAATTATTGATTTGAGAGTCAATTCCATTAGAGGGTGGTGTAATCATCCTGAGATGGCAGGGCTTTCATGTTTCTTGGATTTTATAGATTATGAGAAAATATCTACACACAATTGGTTGTCATTTCATTGGAGGTAAGTTTTAAGGTGAGTTTTTCAAGGGTTTTGGATTTAATTAATTGTTTTATCCTATATTATTTGTTCTATTTGATAGGTATTTAGATAGGGTTACATTTGGGAGTCTCAAATGGACACCCATATGATCAATGGACTCAGTTTTGGTGTGTCGAGAGTACCCATGATCAGTTTTCTGTTTATTCGAAAGTTTGTAGCTTTAATTTATCAGGTGTAGGTTGATGATCAATTATATTTTTTTAAAAATTAATTAAATTTGGTTTTTTAGGCATGAGTTAGACCCATATTTGGTGTGAGTGTTGGTCAGTATAGAAATAGGGTTCTTAGGATGAGGGATGATGGAAAACATAATTGATATGGTAATTCTTCCCTTTAAAATAACCAATAATATCACCATGTTATTTTTTGGTGGTTCAATGTGCAATTAGAACGTCTTGGAAATTCCTCGACCTTGTTTAAATTAATTTGTTTCATAATTTCCTCACCATAGTTTACATTCCCCTTTTAGTTTTCTTTCCAAATGCATGGAAATACCAAGTGGGATACCTTGGTAATAAACAGAATGAGGGTTTTTAAATGAGATTTTTGAAATGATTAATTTCTTGGTTTTGAAAATGGGAATGGAAATGGTATTTTTAAAATGGTGATTCTAAACAAATGGGTATTTGAAATGGTAAAATAGTTGGTTATTGAAATGGAAATAGATTATGGGTTTGTTGACATGTTTGTGGTCTTTTGAAAAAAATCATTGGTAAATTGAAAAGGGTTTTTATAGAAATTTTTATAATGGTGAATGGATTTTTTTAGTATGAAATGGATAATACATATTGGGTTTGTTTTGTTTTGAAATAATGAAAATAGTTTTGTTTGATCTTATGGTTAAACCTGGAGTGAAGGAAGTTCCAAGGTGGACAATGGAATTTATGGTTAACGTAATGGTAAGAACAACCTGCCAAGGTACATGGACATATTATGCATAACCTGGGGGTGAAAATGGACCCCCTATGGAATGAAGTTATATTATGGTTAAACCTTGGTGAACATGGACTCTAAGGGACATAGGGATCCAAGTATTGGTATATTACCCTCCTAATTATACTTTAGATTGGGGATTCTTATACCACCCCTATTTAAGAATGATATTGTTGGAATGGTCTTCATGATGTTCTCTTAGACACCTCGACACTAGTTGAATCAAGTATGTATTATTCCAATGGGTGAACTGGTCCCTTGAGTATTGGGTGTGTTTATGTTTTCAGTTATAACTATTTTAAAATAATTGGATCTCTATCATCTACATTTATCCCATATGAATTCACTTTTTTATGAATTGTATATTTTAGGGACTCCATTGGTGGTGGACTACTGAGTTGCACTCACACCCTTCTCAGGCCACTGTAACACTTGGGTGCCTAAGAATATGCTACAGGTTCTCTAGTACATGTTGGTAGAGGGTTGTGTTTGGTTATTCTTTGTCTTCTAGGATGGATCAAGAGATTTTGTGACAAGGAAAAGACTCATATCAACTTTATAGATTTTTATAGTTATGGTATTTTCTAGTTCTCAATTGTATGACTACTAGGTTTATACCATGTACATTTCATTAATTATGGCATGTTTAACTTTTATATTATTATCAGTACTTTCCTCCCTTAATTTAACCATTTTATCTAGAAAATGCATACATTTGATATTATTTTAACTTTTTTTTACTCTGATTAGATTTTATAGTCTCCCTATTACACCACCATAGACCCACACTTTTAGTTAGTTTCCTTTGCATACAGGGAGTCAATTTTGAGGTTATACAGTGTAGTAGACCAGTTATAGTTCATAGAGTGAGCTATTTAGGGAAATTAAATAAATAATACTGATCTCATTATAATATAATTCCTATTGGAAGACTTCAAAAAAATACTTCAATAAATTGTTCTAAGACATTTAATTTTCATTGAGAATGTAGTGAAGACATCATTCTAAATTGGCCAGGCATACACCAAATACCCAAACTGGTTTTGTCTCGTGATACTTGACAATGAATTGAAGGGATAACATTTTTTCCCTCACTTATCACCAGATTATATCCAGTTAATTCACAATAATAATCATCAAGATATTTAATATCATTCCTTGAGGAACCTCTTACTCAATAAAATTTGGCCATCCATATAATTTGAAGTACTGAATTTAAATACATAATCATCTTGTGTTAGTAGTCAGTAATATTAAAAAATGATAATACTTTTCCCCTTAAATAAATGGAAAAACAAGATCATAAACCATCCAAATAAATTATTTGGATGGTCAACTATTACATAGTCAACATGAAAATAATATTTTATATTTGAATAACAATATATGGAATGCCAATACATTTCCCCATATCAATAAAAGTGATAACAGGACCATAACCCATCTAGAGGTATAAGGTGGATGGTTAAAAAATACATAGTCAACTTTAAAATAATCATGTATATTAGAATAAAAAAAATGAAATGCCTATATTTTTTCATATATCAATAGAATAAAATTATATCTAGGTGAACATAATCCAGTCTGAAATATGTAAAATGTGATGTTTACGGCACATATAAAAATGAGCATACGACTAAGTTAATAGTAGAATAATCATGATCATAATACATATAGATAAATAATGTGGATGGTTCGAAAATAATGGATCTCTAGTGTAATAAAGGAAAACTGGAAGGATGATAGCATAAATTTAAAAACATACTTGCAAAGGAATTCTTGAACGATACCGCCAAGGAAGGGATCCTGAATTAGATTGATTGGTACCATTAGTTCATTTCTAGCAAATGATAATATATATATATATATATATATATATGTTGTAGGATATATAATTAAATGTAAACCACAATAGGGTAAATCGTTTTTAAAATGATAGGGTAAATAGAAGAGAATACTTAAAATATCTTTTTGAAAAAAATTTAATGTTTAACTAAAATATAAATTTGTATGTCTTTTTTGAAGGCAGATTTTGAAAAGTTTATGTGAAATATTTTTAAAATATTTAATTTTATAAATAATATTGAATAACAGGGACATTAAAAGGCATAAAATTTTTCTTGGATAAATATGGAGAGGAATACAAATCATATTAAAGAGAAAGGAAACCCCCTTTTTAATATTTTCAATAATACCTTTTTTCAAGACTCAAATAGTAAAAAAAGTAATAAAAAATTTCTTTTTTAAAACTAAATTTTTCCAATGTGTATTATAAAATACCATAAAATATTATGGACGTATAATACAATAATGTAAGAAAAATGTTCAAGATGAAACATTATAACTCAAAGAAGAGGATTTGATTTACTAAGAATCCTTACTATTGGGGAAACAACTATATCAATAGAAACTTGGTTAAGGGAACATGATTTGGATAATAAATACTATGAAATAAAAATAATGTGATATAAAAATATCCATGGTCATTGAATAAACCATAAAAAAGGAAACATTCTACTTAACAAGTAACATCTTTCAACGATTCATAATTGAGACAAAGAAAAAAATATAGTGGCCTAACTGACACTTTAATCAAATCCCTTTAAAGAGAGATATTTTAATTAAATTTAAAATACTATGATATAAATATAAATTATGATATTATATATCACATAGAATTTATATACACTACATAAATGAAATTAGGTTCATAATATCAAAATTATCTCAAATAGGGGAATTTGAAACAAAAACCCTAAACTTGTTTCCATTATTAGTTGAACACACTCTAACCTCATATAAAACAAGATTAATGAAATTAATATAATATTTTGGGAACATTGGTCGAAAATATTACAATTTTATAATCATTATTATAATTGTTTATTATCAGTTCATTAATTATTTATAGACTATTATGACCGTCAGGAATTAATAACTTTAACTGTCTCGTGTATGTTTAATAATTTTGAAACAATTACCCATTATTAAATATCATCTTCATTATTGATATATTATTTATTATTATAAAATATATAACCTATATTTATTTGAAACTTTATTATATCATTCCATATTTTTTTTTGGTTATGTTATGTGAAAACTGAATTGATAACGACTTAATTTGGTAATTTTGGTGGCCGAAAATGATTTTTTAATAATAAATTACATATATTATATTAATTTAAAAAAATCATAAAATAATCCTTATTTTATTATTAATATATAGTAATATCATAATTTAATTTCTCATAGTCATATATGATTTTATTTTAAAGCATCATTCATGTTGGTATTTAAACCATTCAAAGCATGAACACGCATTATCTCAATGGGTGTGTATAGTTAAGTAGGTGTTTCGTTTGATGTAATATAATTATAAAATAATAATAATGGTATTATATTTGATATATTTTTAATGTTAAACCATATTTGAAAAATGTTTTTATAAATATTTGAAAACTAGAATACAAATGAAAAAAACAATTCTTCTTGCAGGAGGTAGTCCGCACACGCGCACGATTGATATTCCTTTGTTTTTCTAAGTGAATAGAAATGAGAAAATAAGGGTTGTAAAATTAATAAAACAAAATTTAAGTATAAAAATGATACTTAATTAATAATATTGTTATTTTTATAAGATATTATGGAGAGTAACATTAATTAGTAAAACATAGGATGGTGATAATACTTACATTTGAGGATTAATAATTCCTTGGAGGTCTCCTTTAAATGGAATGTAATGGGATAACTATGATTTAATAGAGATTATTTTCATGGGGGTTATAAGGAAATTAAAATGGGAGATTTTAATGTTTTAATTAAAATTATATGTGTATCTTTCAAGGGTATAAGTGGTATGTTCTTATAAGTGAATGTAAGGGAACATCTGTAAACACCATTACATTTTTTAATAATACAATGCCTTTTTCAAGGCCCTATGGCACTAAAATAAAAAAAATGGCAGGGGAAATTTTTTGGTCAACTTGAATCTAAAATATTAATTTCAAAGTATTTTTTTAATTTTTTAGGACATTTACAGTACGTTAATCTTAATTTACCCATTTAACTTTTACTGTGATAATTAATTTTATACCTTAGTAATTGATTTTAAAGTAAAAAATTAAAATTGACCTTATTAAATAATTATAATATTATGATATAAATTTTTATAACCATTTTTTAAAATAAAATTTCTATATGTATAAAAATTTACTTTGAAAATAAAAATACATAAACTTGTAAAATTATTTTTTTAAATGTTATTAATATTTTAAATTTATATATATGATAAAATTATCATTGATATTGATTTAAAATCCATAAATTAATTTATTAGAAATTTAAAAAAAGGTATGAGGCTTCCAACTCAATCCAAAACCTAACCTCACCTTGAATATTCTTTATTTAAGGAGAAGACCAAAAACAATTTTTATATTAATGTAAAATTTTTCTTTATTTATAGAAATGTTTAGAATAGGTTTTATATGTGAAAATAATAATTAAGAATTACTAATGTTATTCATTTATTTAATATATAATTTATTTAATATTTTATAATTATTCTAGGTTAAGCATACATCGCGATAAAATCCTAGAAATTATAATTTTCATAAATCTTGCATTTTAAACTAAAAACTAATTTTTCAAAAAATTCCCAAAATTTAAAAATAAGTAAATTTTGATATGATGAATTCACACATAAGGTATGTTTTATATAATTAAAATTTTAATATTTAAAAATTTATATTTTAATGGAAAATTAAATATATATAAAAATAACTTTTATTGAAAATTAACTCATATTAACTATTTATCTTCTAAATTTAATGTTTTTAATTGATTACCATATAAGTTTAATTACTAACTTTATTATAATATGTTTCAGATCATTCAAATTATGTTTTTTTAAGCATAGTTATTGAATATTTTACTTATTTAAAGTTAATCATATATTAAGATATTAGTGTGTTTCTTGTAAAAATTTTATCTAGATATGATAGGCATCTCCAAATTTATTACACTGTGTTTTACATTTTTTCAATCTAGTGTGGTATACATGGATGTATCAATGGTTTAAGGTTACCCTGATGGGGATCAAGAGAGTTTTGAAATATATAAATGGATATATAGATCCTATTAGGATCAAAATGGGCATTTTTCATGTGAGAGATTGATATTAGGGTCACTTGGTGAGAGATTGATATTAGGGTCACTTGGTGAGAGATCTGTCTTGTGAGATATGGGATTGTAATGTTTTAAGGATTCTTAATGGATGTTTGGGATGGAGATAAATAGTAATGGTTCTAGGTGGGCCTTTTATGACTATGCTAGAGAGACCGATGAGTGTGGACTATATAAAAAAGGGTTTAATGATATGCTCTCTATGTGTAGGTTGATTCCAATGAAAGGTTTATGATAGTACATTGACCTTGAAAATCACATAGGAGGTGATTTATAGGGTTCAGAAAATATATATCATGGATAGTATCATATATCCTAGTGCGGTAATGTTTAGAATGGTATTATGGGTAGATTAATGAGTTGACTGTCTCAAAATGGCTTATTGTGATGTATTAGTGAATGGAATGGATATTAATGGGGTTTAAGTGTTTTATATTAAAATATAAATATTTTACATGATTATTTTAGTATGAAAAATATTTTTTATAACTATTATATGATTAATATTGATAGTATTTAATTATTTTTATTTTTTGATTAAGGATAAAGAGTTTGAAGAAAATGAACAAAAAGAGACGAATGTAGTGACTGGCAATAAATTTACACCACATCCCAAACCAACACATCCCAACACTATATTTTTGAATATTTAAGTTATTTTATGATGTATTTGATGGCCGTGAGGAATGGAAAAATAATGGACCAAATATGATACATGAAATTGAAGAACTATACTAAAACATGGTGAAAATGAGCTATAAATAAACATTACACATCATGTAAGTAACTTAAACAACATTTAACTTGAAGGAATACAATCCATAAATCATGCCATCAAATGGTTCATGGACCCAAACATTACATGTCATGTACACCACTTATATGACATGTTACTCTGGGAAAATACCCAAAAATGGTTGCTTTGATGTAAATTAATGGCGACCACCCTACTTTTGACCTTGGACAACCCATTATGTGTCATGATCATTTAACAGACTATTTATGGTGCCCCATGGATGTATTAAATATTATAACTAAGATGATAATAGTGGATGGAAAGAGGATCACTGAGAAGTGAAAGCTCTGGATGATGGCCTACTATATATTTACTTTCATGTTTTCTTCTTTGTTCTCTTTCTTTGTTTCTTTTATTTTTGTAATTTCTACCCTCTCCTGAATCAACATGACTTCCCCATACATGTATGGGTAGTTACTTTGAGTGATAAAGAAAGTGGGATGTTAGGCTCTTGATCTCTTTTTTCAACTTAAATGAATTAATTCATTTTTTCCTTTCTTTCTAGTATCAATTCATAATTAATTTTGTAGTACTAAATGAAGCTGTATTAGGGTTAGATTCATTTCTTTATATTCCTTGTTCAATTATCCAAAATATCCCTCGACCCAATACTTATCAAATGTCTTTATAATATATTAGGGTTTGGTGGTTAGTGTTTAGTGATCTCCAACACATGTGAGTAATTGTGATGGAACTATTGTTAATTAGGGAATAAAAATTCCAAATTAAAAATTACCTTAATTTATAAAAAGGACCCATTTCAATTAAATACAAATATGAAGGATGGTAGACTTATTGAGACTTGATTTTGGAAACCCTCACCATCTCAATATGTTGAGGTAGAGAGAGGAATTGAAAGAAGACCCGCTTCCTTTTCAGTTTAGAAGAGGTAAAATTGGGATTGAATTTTAAACTATGAAAACATTGATTTATGTCTATCCAATACCAATCTGATCACTACTTCCATCATCTTATTTAGAATCGATGAATTTAAATTGATTTCTTGGTTCAATTTTCAAAACCAATGAAAAATCAAATTTTCTAAAAAACATTCAAAAGTGAAAACCCCATTTTGTATGAACATGTTTTTAGGAGGCAACATAGATTAAATACAATACTATATTAGTTAACAATAATTTTGTGTTTTTACACACCCCATGGAAGTCATGCGTCAAACATGGCATCGTTTCCAGAGAGGTAGTTCCTCAAAAAAAACAAAATCTAAAAAAAATTAAATGACCCATAGTTCATATAACCATTTAATTTAATTTGATCTTGAAATTGAATTAATGATAACCCAATTGATAAAATAATAGATTTTTTGGAAATATTCCTCACATATTCAAGTGAAACATTCAGTGATCAATCTAAACCTGGAATAATTGCTGGAAATCCGAACCAAACTCTACATGATATCTGTGCACCGTGTTTTTCTAACCAGTAAAATCAACTTGATATCCCTTCCATATAGAATGGCTATGAATTGAACATTAACATGATTCAAATTCTTTAATATTCCATGGTCTTTCCATATAAGACTCAAATAAACATATTCCAGAATTCACAAACATGCATCTAATTTCAATCCCCAAGGAGTAGTAGAAGAACAGGTAAAGTGGGGGGAATTACCCTTCTTAATTTAGGGAGATGTAAAGGAATTGGAGTGCAGTCTACAACCAGGAGAGGTCTAAGACTGGTAATATCTCAAAAAATGATTCATTAAAATATTTTCCCCCATATAAAAGAGTAAAACTACCTTAAAGGATATCTACTCTATTCGCCAATCAACCAGAGAGACAATTTATGAGTACTAGAAGCAATTTAAGAATCTTTTCACCATCTTCCCACATCAGACTATAGAGGAACACAACTTCATTTTTTCTTATATCATGTACTTCTCAAACATAATAATATCCCTCTTCACACAAAATCTATAGGAGCTTTGATTGAAAACTTTTCAAGATAAGATAGAGGCATGATTGAGAATATTACTTAGAACTAAAAACAATTAGGCAATAGAGGTACATGCTTGAAAATAATAACTTAGGTGATAAAATATGATTCAATAGATTTAATAAAAAGATAAATGATTGAACTCACCATGTTATTGAAACAAATGGTTTTGAACTAAGGTAATGAAAAATAGGGCCCAACTCAATTATATGGTTTATTCTCTTCTACTTATCATTACACAGATCAATTTCCAAAAGTACAGGGGAAATAAATTTGTGTTGGAACCTATTAGCAAAGGAAATTCTAGCTAAGTCATCTGGGAAAACCCCTAATTCAACTATGATTTGGATTACAATAGTACGAAGATATACCTACTTTTTTAAATTAATACTAACATCAACATTCATTCTAATAGTATTAATATTAGAACTCTAGACCATTCCAACAACCCTAAAAATAACCATACTAGAAGAAACCATATGAACAAACCGCAATACTTTCTGAAAATAACCACCATAAAATGAAGATTGTAGAGCTAAAAAGAAAAAAAATGGAAAATAATTTTCACATATTTTTATATATTTTTACCAATAATGAAGTAAATATGTCTACACAAATAGTTCTAAATCCCAAGGAATGTTTTAGAATTATTTCAGTATGAAACAAGAAAGAGATAAAACCACGTCAACAATATGAGGTTGAAGAATTTAAGATTAATTATTAAGATCCACCCATCTAGACAAGAGAATATAAAGAGAAGAAAAAAAATTAACGACCAAGTTCAATAAGGAAAGGATTAAAACACCATTATAGAGACAATAAAGGTAGAAAAATGATATCCAAGAACCATTACCTTCTTCATTAGTTTAGTATAAGAAGGTTGAAGTGGAGTTACTTTAATATTAAATTCAAGAAATTTTCCAAAAATCATAGATTAACACCAAACTTCTAGAGGCCTTTTTAAAAATCTCTAAATATGCAAAATTTATTCAGGAAAGCTACAAAAAAATAAGGTGGGTGGATGGATATCAGAGAATCATATTGAAAAGAAGTGTCTCAACACTGATCACACCACTGATATAATAAAAATTTCATGATCTTGGAACATTCTATATTCTATTCACTATTAGTTCTCTAAATTTATTCGATGTACTATGTGATTTGTGAGTTTGAATAAATGTTATGCCTCACTTGATATTTTCATCCTTGAATGTAGGAGAACCAAAGACTTCTTGAGTGGTGTTATAGTTAGAAAACAGATTTGTTATTTTCCAATAGGATCTAAAGAATATATAATCATAAGAGTAATAGGATTGATATTTCAAGTATACTTTTATGTACTTACCATAGAATAAGAAAAATCACTATGACACTCTCCCATCATCTTGAGGAGACCATTCTTAAATAAAATAAATACCATCGTCAATGTCCATGAATGAACACTCATAATGGAACTTGGTGATAGTACAATACATTTCAACATTATTGATACAATGAAACATCCTTCCAGTAGTAACTCACTTTAGGTTAAGGTATAAAACCAATCAAATATTTAGGTAGATTCATGAATTTTTATCTTTAGGATAGAAAGTTTCATTTGAAAACACCAATACCCAAATTTTTAGGAATACAAATTTCATGTTAGAAGAATATGTTACTTATTATTCTTTAGTTATTTTCTAGAATACACCGACAAGAAATAATAGACCCAGGCATTTTATGTAGGGAACCTCAACTAAATCACATCCCTAGAACAACCCCAGGTATAGATTTGAAACCATTTTCAAGTTATATGAGGCAAGAATACCTAATTTAAGGAGATAAATTAATGGTGATCATTGAAAATAACCAATATCATTCCAATGAAAAAACTATGATTGACCTTCTCAAAAGAAATATCATATCCATAAGATGGATTTTAGGTGATATCCCCATAATCAATACCCAAAGTCTACTCTTATAAAATATTTTTATAAGGTGATTATCACACATTTATACATACTAAAATAATACTTAATCCCCCCATCATGGAGGTTATTAAGAACGATATTGTGAAATTTCTTATAAATAACATCATTTACCCAATCATTGATTCTCATTGGGTCATCCCCATTTATGTTGTCCCAATGAAAACTAGCATGACCACTCTTAAAAATGAAGGAAATAAATTGATCCTCATGAGAATAAAAAATAAGAGTATAGTGCATAGATTACATGAATCTAAATAAAGTTACCTTAAAGGACCACTTTCCCATTCCATTCATCAATCAGATTCTAGAAAGGTTGTCTAGAAAAAACACATTACTATTTTTTAGATGGTTTTTAGGATACTTCCAGGTACTGATCACCCCAAAACACTAGGATAATATGACCTTTACCTTCCCCTTATTCACCTTTGCATATAAAAGGATTCCTTTTGGGATATGTAATTCCCCAGGAACATTTCAATAGTGTATGTTGAGTATTTTCTTAGATAATATTGAGGATTTACTAGTGGAATTTCTTGATTATTTCACATTTTTTGATAATTCATTTGATCATTTTTTGGAAATTTATAAATAGATTTGAAAACATGAATTTAAAATAATCTTTTATTAAATTATGAAAAATGTTATTTCATAGTTGAGAAGAAAATAGTGATGGGGCACATAATTTCAGAAAAATGGATTGAATTTGATAATTAAAAAATTAAAGTAATAAAATACTTTCCATGTTAAAATTTTTTAAAAAATGTTAGATCCTTTTTTGGGAATATAATATTTTACAAAAGATTCATCAATGATTTTAGTAAGACTTCCCAGCTCTCTCAATATTGTTGCTAAAGGAATATGACATTAATGTTGATTATGTGTGAAGTAAATCATTATACATATTGAAGAAAAGTTTGATCACACCTCAAATAATACAACCACATAACTAAGACTGCCCCTTTGAGTTTCTTTGTGACGCATCCGATCAAGAAGTGGGATCCTCCCTATCATGAAGAATTGAAAACAAGGATCAAGTAATATCATATGAATCAAGGACCTTGGATTCCCAAAAATAAATTAACCAAAAACTAAGAAAGACTTCCTCATAGTTATATTTTAATTAGAAAAATTCTGATAAAATAATCATGAAACTAAAGTTATTTTTTTATGATCATGCCTCACTCAGGTATTTAATGAAGAATGATGATTCTAAGACAAGGTTGGTGAGATGTATTTTACTCTTAAAAGAGTTAAATTTGGAAATTAAAGATAAAAAGGGGACTTAATATCAGGTGGCTGATCATTGGAGTTAGCTACCCAATACTACTAAAGTAGAAATTCCAAACTAGAAACCTCTTAATGATTAGTTTCATGGAAAAACTCAACATCATCAATGGTGAATTTATATAGTATGCCAATATAGTAAATTATTTGGTTACATCTTAGGTACCATCTCATCAAAACTATTATCAACAGAAAAAACATAAATCTGACACTAGGGTTCATATTTGGGAAGACCCATTCCTTTAAAAAATATGTATTGATTGAGTAATTATAATATTCCTTCATAAAAGTGAAATTGATTCAGTTTTCAAGTTTTTTCATACATAATATTGAGGAGGACATTTCGGATCCCAAAAGACATCTAGTAAATTCATAGAATCTAGAATTTTTTTGTTCACAATATTTAAATATTCACATTAAGTCTTTAATAAATGTGAAAATTTTCAATTTTCTTGAAATTTATTAAAATAAAAATATGTTATCCAAATCCCAATTACCATCAATGAAATTTTTGAATTATGGGTATTATAAATTAGGGGACCATTTCTAATTTCATTTAGTTATTTTTATATTTTACTTTTTATTGATTATGTTTCAAAATAGGTGAAAGAAAAATCCACTAAGACTATATATACTAAATTTATCTATGATTTTGTTACGGATAACATATTCTGCAGGTTTGGAGTACCACAAGCCATCATTACTGATCAAGGTACCCACTTATGTAATAGTAAAATGGAGAAATTACTAAAATGGTATGAGGTTCACTATAAAACATCAAACCAATATCATCTACAGACAAATGGATAAGAATAATTTTCAATCCGAGAATTCAAGGGAATTATAGAAAATATTGTAAACCCCAATAGGTAGGATTGGAGCCAAAATTGGGAAGATACATTATGGGTGTATGAGAATTCGTATAACAAAAACATAGGAATGGGGCCATATAAATTTATTTATGGGATTATCTTCTACCTCTTAGTGGAATTAGAACACAAATCCTACTTGTCCCTAAGGCTAATGATTCTAGACCTTCATAGAACTAGGAATAAGAGAAAATTTACTATAGGGTTTAAAAGAAATATGGATAAAAGATTATGAAAATTCAAATATTTACAAAGAGATAACAAGGATGTGCCATGAAAAAATAATTCAACTAAGAACCTTCAAGCCAGGATATCAAGTGTGGTTATACAAGTCCAATCTCAAACTGATTCCAAGTAAATTTCATTCTAGATGGGAATGACCTTTTACTTTTATTTAGGTATTTCATTTTGGCTCTATGAAGATTCCAAGATAAGTAGGTGTGAAAACATTCACTATAAATTTTCAAATGATAAAGAAATTACATTGGACCATACCATAAGAACATGTAGAGGAGATTATACTCCTTCACCCAGATTATAACTGAAGAACCACTAGGTTAAACCTTTCCTTTATGCTTTATTAAACGAATTAATTCCACTTTGAATCTAATTAAATTGAAAAATAAGATAAAATTAATTGATTAAACTACATATAATATGTTTTGGGGGAAATAAAATATTAGTCTATAATTTTTAAAACTTTTGTATTCTTCATGTCGAGCTAATACCATTAAACAAAAGTGATTTTGGGAGGCAACCTGCATTTTTTCATTTTTTCCACTCTATCCCTTAGTCGTATTGTTGCATAATTTAATATGAATTTCTTATAATTTGTTTTTATTCGTATATTTTGGGTCAATTAATGAATATTATATAAGGTTATGAAATAGAGAAACTGAACATAATACACATCATGAAATTATATACACACTGCGCGGAGATACATAATTGAAGGAACTGAACCTGGGAAACCTAACTGAATCATAATTGATAAAGGTGGATTTATTTTATAATAATTATCCTTTTAGTTACCTATATTTTTAAAAAAAATTGTTCTTCAACTTTTAATGAAAATTTTATTCCCAAAAATATCTTTTTCTTTAATTGACAGATCTAAGATACATGAATTTCTTAGTAACAACATGGTGACATGTCTTAGTTTTCATAATAAAAAACATTTAATGATTAAATTGGGGAATTTAGTGAATATATTGAATCATGAATATTGAATTAGTGACTCATGATTTTATGGAATTAGTTAAATCAGTAAAATAAAAATTCCTGACCATTTTTACACATTGAATTTATAAAATTTAATTGGATTGATTTGATATTGTTATTTATTCCATGAGGGATTTTCAAAAATTACATGATCTATTACCAAAGAGTATTTTTTGACCAAATAATTCTTTTTCATACCTTGATCATATTTCATGAGTTATCTTAAGGCACACCACCTACTAGAACTTGCATTATAACTTGTCGAAGATATGATTCTGCAAACCCAAATTTATTTCTTGGACATGCGAAGACATTAATCCTTGGAACCATTATAAAATAAATCCTTATTTATCCCATATAATCCATGGATGAACTCACTAGGAATTAGCCACATTAAAATCCATTTTTATTCATCCATATCCTATTCAATTTATATTGAATGATATTTTAAGGTTTAACTGTGGTGGTGTTAGAATTTTTGGGAGAAGGGATATATTATGGTGTATGTGAAAAGTGAAGGTGTTAAACATTGGGTATTGGGAAAGGTTCTTTGATTTATTCGTTAACATTTTTTATTTTCCATTCTAAAAAAATGAAATATAAAAACTAAAAAAAGGGAATGCTTTATGAATTAGAATAAACAAAAATCACCATTATTAGACCTATGATTTTTTATAATATGTGGTTTGGTATTGTATGTGATATTTTTTCTAATCATAACATTCAATAAAACAAAAAAATAAAAATAAAAAAAACAATTATGTGCAACTCTTTTAATCTACTAACATTGATCATGACCTTTCATTGAGTCCTAAGTAGTGGGAGTTGTCATTTTACAAAGGTTATTTTCATTTAACTTTAATTTTGATATCATATAGTTATATTTATATATAACATCCATTTTATCATTTACATTTTTAATATAAATCACTAACAACCTTAATCCTCTAATTTATAATATCCTTATTTATAAATACCTCATTTTTTTTAATATTGTATTTATATGGTATAGAATGTAGTTCACTTACAAGATTATGGAAAATGATCTTGTATTCATGATAATATCGTAAAATTACTGGAATTTTTATCTTGGGTGATGAGAGAAATTAATCCATTTTGAATTAAATCCTGATGTGGCATGTTTTATAATAATGAATTATGTTATATGAATGAATGAGAGGAAAATACCCACTAGTTTTAAATGGAAAAATGTAAAATAATTGTTTTGATTAGTTTTTTAAAGATTCTGAAGTTGAATTGATTTTTTAGGTGAATCTTGAAAGGATGACCCACATTGATAATCATTATATTTAATTCCTTAGGAATTGGAATATTGGTAACATATTGTTCAACTTTTATTTATGTTGAGATTATATGCTTGAGGAAAATAAATGTTCTATGTGTGGTGGAATTTAAAGAGAAATATTTTACATGATAATTTTATTATAAAACATATTGTTTATACATGTTAAATGATTAATCTTTCTTATATTTAATTGTTTCTATATTTTGTGGCAGGATATAGAATTTTATGAAAAATTAAAAAAAAAATAGATGCATGTATTGATCCATGAACATTTTACAACTTTCCACTTTGTGGCATGGTGTGGCACCATATTTTGGAAGCCAAAATATTATTTGAGGATTTATATGATGGTCATGAGGAATTGACAAGTAAAGGACCAAATTCGGAACTCAAAAATGAAGAACTAAACTAAAAATTGAAAATAGGTGAAAAAATAAACCTTAAACATCATGTAATTCACTTACACAATGTGTAGAATGAAGTAATACAATCTA
The DNA here is from genome assembly GCA_963277665.1 of Viscum album. Lineage (NCBI taxonomy): Eukaryota > Viridiplantae > Streptophyta > Magnoliopsida > Santalales > Viscaceae > Viscum > Viscum album. The sequence continues at coordinate 1,327,193,179 of OY728165.1, read as the reverse complement.
TAAAAAACATCATGTGTATGACTTACAACACATGTAACTCTCAGAAAAGACCTAGAAACAGTGGCTTTGAAAGAGATTGGATGTGAGGATCCTATTATTTGACCTAGAATGAACCATTATGACCCTAGATCATTTAATAGGTCATACATGATTACAAATGGATGGATTAATGCCTATAAATATGAGACTATTTTGGATGAAAAGAGGATCTCTCAAAGGTAGAGGCTCTAGATAATAGTCTGATATAGATTTACATTATTGTTTTCTTATCTTTCCTGTTACTTTTATTATTTTATGATAGAAATGTCTCCCCTATCCTAAATAAATTTGACTTCCAAATCTATGGAGGGGTAGTTCATTTTAGTGATCAATAATGGGTGAGGTTTTAACCTTGAAATTTGTTTGAGTTTTCCCCTTAAATGAATTAAATCATTTCTTACCTTTTCTTTTTTATATTAATTCATAATTTATATTTTAATTGAAAATGAAACTATCGTTGTGTTAGGGTTATTATTTTGGCATTCCTTGGTTAACTATCTAGCATTATAATCTACCCAATTACTATATATTTTTTTCAAAATATATTAGGTTTTGGTGGTGAGTGTTTAATGATCACCAGTACATGTGAGGAATTGTGATGGGGACTATTTTTTATTAATGAATCACAATTATCAATTGGTAATTTAATTAACCTATCCAAAGGAACCATTGAAATTTATCACACATATTAAGTAGGGTATAATGATTGAGACATGATATGTTATAAAATCACCCTACCCATCTATTAAGGGAGATAGAGGAATCAAAATAAGACTCTCCCTCTTTTTCGTTTAGAAGAGGGGAAAGGAGGAATAAATTTTAAACAATGATAACATTTCTTTAGGTCCATCTGAATCCACTCTAATCACTAATTCCATCACCTAATTTATAATAAATCAATTTAAACTAATTTTTATCTTCAATTTCTCATTCCAATTAAAAATAAAATTTTCTATAAATCAATAAAAAGTGAAAAAAACCATCCTTGTGTGAAATCTTCTTATGGAGACTACCTGGGTTGACTTTAATAGTATACATGGTAATAATAATTATTTTTATCACTCAATATGACATGTGTGCGCCATATATTCATTAAAGTGTAATTTTTAATGGGATATGAAGTGACTAGGAATAATTATTTAGGTAAAGAAGATTGTTATTTCAAGGGAAGAACGAGGTGAGGTTGGCTCGGTGATGGATTCTTCTTAGGACTCATCAGTGTAATTAAAGGATTATTGTGTAATTTTTTAGTAGGGTTAATTGTGATGATTGTAATAGGATATTATTAGTTTTCTTCTATTATAGTATTTGACTACTAAGTGATGTGAGTTGTCAGGGTGAGAATAGTTTGCTTAATGATTTTTTGTTGGTTGTTATTATAGAATTATTTTATTTATAATAATTTGAAGTGACCCAATTTGTCTAGGTATGAAGTAAGTTTTTGTTTTTTGGGTATTTTATTATGGGTAATTGTGATAATAAGCCTTTTAGTGAAAAAGAAGTAATTTTCCAATATGGTTAAGGTATGTTTATTCATTGGAACCAATGTAAAAGAAGGCCATAGATTCTATATAAGTGAACATGATAAGGGAAAGGTATGGGATTTTAATTTGGTCTAGGTATGATAATGACATAGTTTCCATGTATTATAAGGGATAATGTGTTCTTTAGTGATATAACTAGTGGTTACAATAACACAATATTAGGGTTATAGTTTCATATTATCTTTTAGGGTTATGTTCAATGGATATCATTATGGTAAAACGATGATAACCTATTGGAGGTTTATTCTTAGTACAATTGAAGTGGTTTAAAAATTAATTGATATAGTAGATCTAGTCAAATTAGGTAGGTTCAATAATTATAGTTGTAATCAAACAATGATTCAACATTATTTTTTCATGAATATTTTATATTTTTTATTATATATTTATACATGAAAACATATGTATAAATTGTGTTACATTTTAAGGTTCAGTTGATGGGTCCCTACTAAGTTGTATTCGCACACCCTCTATGTGTGCTATGATGAATGTGTGGGATTTATCATTGGGATGCAAGTCATTGTATTGGTTGGTGATAATAGTTATTGGTGGCATAAGTTGGGGAATGTGGTTAACTATATAATAAACTAATCCATAATTTATTTATATATTATCCTATTTTTATTATTATTATATATATATATATAATGAGTCACAAGGTCTTTATATAGGTAGTGTTGTATGTATGAATGATGTGATTGCATTGCATGGTACATGGTTATCCCAGACATGGGTAAAAAGTGTTACGATTATTTTATTTCTTATATTGTACTATAATATTTTTCAGGTATTTATTTATATCATTAAATGGTTATGATATTGAGGTTATAGTCTCTCCAGGATATAGAATAGGCCCTTGTTTCACTCAGTATCCTCTATTGTATAGGGGCATACCGGAGGTATTTTTCCAACCCTAGTTTGGGGTTCTAGGACTAGGGATGCTGAAAATTACTATCATAACCTTGTTTTATTAAGTTTATAATTTAGGGAACCTGTTATATGAGATGAAGGTTAGTTTGAAACTATGATAAAATATTTAGGTTATGTATGGATATAATTTTTATAGTGTATGTTCAAGTTACCATGGTAGCATGAGATTTGATTTTGAAATTTTGGGGTTGTGATAGTGATTTTAATATGGTTTCTCTTAGCCATATTGGTGAGAGTGTGTGTGATCATGTATCATGTTTGTAATATAGGATCACATATCATGTTTCTACTTGAATTTGAATATGGACTCATTTGATGACTATAAAATAGCTCAAGTAATTTCTGGTACAAAATTATATACTATTTTTCTATATATGTTACTAGTGTAGGTCTAATTTTCTTTGGTTGGTTATAGTTTTATAACCTATATATGGTTATTTATATTTTTATATGTGACTAAGAGTACCATTGGGTTATAACAATGACTAGAAAGTTTTAGGCACTGTTAGGTTTGAAAATCATTAGGATATTGTTGAATATTAGTTAAAAATATAGTTAAATTCGATATTATGAGACAAGAGACTTGCACACTTGTGTGATAATCATGTTTCCTGGGGTGAAAATGTTTTTTAATATTACGAAACCATGGAGAGTTGACTCAACAGAATAAGTACATTACATAAAGTTAGGTATGTGTATATGGTAGATCAGGGAGATCTCATTTTTTAATACATTTTAATTGAATGTGTTATATTATACTTTAAACATATACTTCCCCAGATATATGGATTAGAATCATTTTGATATAAACATGAGATGACATCTTGACAAGAATTAATAGGTTCTAGAGGCATTGATCTAATAAAATAAGGGTTATTTTACTCAGGTTTGATACTAAGGTGTTGTAAACTTATCCTTGATGAGAATGTGATAGAGGTACATGTGATCTAGAAAAATACAAAAAAGGGTTGAGGAACTAATAGTAAACCTATAGTTGGTAGTATGGGTATATCGAAACCCCAATGGGGATGATACATCTAGGATATGTGCATTTGAAAGTGTTTTCTTTCATTTGTGTGAGATCTAAATCATGGAAACTAATTCATGTTCTATGAACTACCTAATAATGTGGTCCATGGGTAAGGAAATGGATCCTTTTAATGGTGGATTATGACTCAAGATGGTGTTATTTGAGTGAATTAGCATATTAGTGGGTAACTTCTATTTATTACTACTTGAGATATATTAAAATATCATGTAATATGAAAATACTATATTATTTATGAGTAGTGATGGACCTTAAGATGGGTTAGTCAGTGTATGTGGATCTCTGTGGGTAAATATATAATAGAATCACCGATAACACTTCTTGAGAAAGGTGATTGGCTTGTGTGGATTACTTGGTTAGATGATTGGTCATGTGTTCATAGGAATTATAGGATACAACTCATAATGTAATGAGTTGAGTTGTATAAAAAATGTATGATGTGAGTGTATACTTATTCATACAAAAAATTTAATAGATATTGATAATGGTTATAAAACATTGTGAGAATTTTTCTTTATATTTTTACATACTGTGGGGGAAATAGAGTGAGTGTATATATAACATACGATTTATATGGGATAGAATGATTTATGTTCAAACTTTTAATGGTGATTTGGTTGATTAGTCATTATGTAGGATCAAATTTTCATAGTATGTAATGTATCCATATTTGAAAATAGTGTAAGATTACCTTAATAGTGAAATTGTATTTTTATAATCTTATGGAATCTAAGGAAAAGTGATGGTGATTCTTGAAAATTCAGGTTGGTTACATGTTAATCATTTCTTCATCTGTTAATTATATTGTGAGGGGATGTGTGTTGGGTTCCTTGAGAATAATATAACTTTCAAGTCATCAATATGTTTGAACCTAATCATTAAATAATCTAGGAGTATTTAATTTATCGACCGCTTCGTTTTATTTCATGGTGTTATAGGATCAAAATACATGTGTGTTCCTATAAATGATAATGGACTTAATTGATGGCTTGAAAATTGATCGAGTAATTCATCCATTGAAAAAATATATATATAATGTGTTCCTATATGAGTTTTTATTGGATGTATAATTTATTCTGGTTGATTATGGTTGAATAACCTAGATATAATTATTTATATTGTCCTGGGGGAAAAGAAACAACATTGGACTATAGCGTTTCTAGGTGTGCTAGAGGTTATTTTAGGTTTAATTAACACAATGGTGCTTGGGAATATGAGTTTTAAATCATTATTAATTCAATATGAAAATAAATGGTATCCAAAACCTTGTATGATAAGAATGTTATTTGGGGAAACAATGGGTTTTTTATAGTAGGTCACTATGGAGGGTTGAATCAGTTGGATAAGTGTTTTACCTAAGGGGAGGTAAGTGTGTAAGGTGGATAGGATATATCAACCAATTATATTGGATTTTATGTTAGTGTGACATATTAGATGATGAATATATATATGATCAGAGACATGTGCTGCCATCTACTCAAGGTAGACATGGGATGTCATCTTGATGTGATACTCATAGTTTTACCGGGAATTGGGACCATGAAATATGGTTTATTTTACATAGTGCTAACAGTGAGTTTTTGGGACCCAATATATTATGTGAATGTGATGGAAGTATATGTGGTGTAGATAAAAAAACTTGGGAGTGGTTAAGGCATTGATTGTAACCTCGAGTGGTTAGTATGAGTATATAGACAACTCAATGTGGATGACAATTAATGGATTGGTTTGTTAGAAATATGTGCCTTGAGTTATGGGAGTTCAAAAGCAGGTACATCTTTCATGAATATTTGAAATTCAAAATATATATGGTCTTTAAGATATGTAGGGAATCCCTATGATGATGGATTTTGATTCAAGATATTTTTATATGAGCATATTATCATATTAATGGGGGTGTGTTAGTTTATTACTACTTGAGATAAATTATAATATCCATAACTGTAGAAATACTATGATGAGTATGAGTGGAGATGGATATAGAATGGGGTTAGTCTAGGTATGTGGATTTCTTTGATTAAGAATAGAATATAATCATAGATAATGATTATTGAGAAATTTTATTAGCATGTATGGATCTTATGTTTAACTGATTGGGTCTTTGAGCCTATGAAAAGTATATGCATGATGGTTTAAGTCATTTTTTCATTGAAAATTAATATGATAGTGAATGTTTTCTCTTATAAAAAAAGTTGATAGATATCAAGAATGGTGATGGATTATTTTGATAGTGGTTCCCTATATTTTTTTCTTACCATATAAGAAAGTGATTCATTGTTCTTGTTTCATATAAGGGATATAGGCTGGAATAATCTATCTTAGACCTCCCAATGGTGATTTTGGTGGTTCATTTTTAATTGGATTAAATTTTAAAAGAATTTAAGGAATAATTATTATAGAATTGTGGAATGAAAGTTTTGTCGTGATATTGAACATTTAGAATCATGTCCCTTCTAAGTAAAAGTGATTATAATGATTCCTAATTGATGTTTATTTCATGTGAATACATTCCTAATATTTTATATTGTGTAGTATGAGATTTGTGTTAGTTTCAAAGGAAATATTATATCTTTTAGGGCCTCAATATATTTTAACATGTTCTTGTTAGAGTCTAGGGGTCTTTAGTTTCTCGATTGTTTGCAGTTAATTCATTATGATCAAGTAGAGCCTCGATGAGGGATCATGTAAGGGTTGTGATTGGGGTTTGGAATAACCAGTAAAAGGGTCTGGGACATATTTCCTTTAATAAAATATGGCTAAAAGAGTTAACAATAAATATTTAGATGAATTAATCCATGATACTATTAGAAACTCTTGTTTTATATGAGCTATATTTATTATCCTTAATCTAAGCATGATAGCCTTTTTATAGACTCTATTAAGTAAGGTGGGTGATAGTTTATGAATTTTTTAATTTAATAGTTGTTGGCCTGATGGAAGTTCAATTTTAATTATGTGATGATTTATGGATCACATTAGATCCTTACGTTAGTAGTATCGAATATTACCACCTCAGTGATGAATAACCATGACTAAGAGTTAGTTACAAGTATCTTAGATATTTTCTCAACAAGGAATGGTGAAATTATATGTAACTAGTGTGAAAAATGTTTTCTCATTGGAATTTTTGATTAATATATAATGGGTTGACGTGGGATATAGTTAATCTAAACTATTAAAATTAGAAGGGTGAGAGGTTTGACATCATTATGAATTCAATGGGTGATGGAACTTTTAATTTTTATAACATAATGGGAGTATGTTCTTGAGATATATGGTATAGAATGGTGGGTTGTAAAAAAATTTGGTGTGCGTGAAAAATAAAATTGTGTCTCAAATATGGTCAATTAGGACATAAATGGATGTTTTGGAATTTTTATTGGAATTAATATATTCCATGGTAGTAAGAAATATGTGTATTCCATAGAAGTGACTGGGGAATCCGATGTTCGGTGTATCAATTGAGTTGATAGTGTTATAAAGATTAATTTCTTCTCATATTATATTTTTTTTGTTTATAACAACAATATCTATTTATACCCTAAAGAAAGGATTATGGGATAGTTAAATTATGTTTTATAGAGATAAAATTTTGAATAATAGTTTTTGGATACTAAAGGAAATTTAAAATGATAGTTCTCATTAAATAATGATAAATATAATCATATAGTGGGGATTAAACCATTGATTTCATAAGGGTATAACCCTTGTTTTGAGTGGATTATAGTGAACATTTGGGATAACATGCATGGTTAACTAAAATAATGGGGTGGTGAGGTTTTTATCTATCACAAATGTTGTCTGGTTGATCTGGACCATCATCGGATCTAGCCTGTAATAAGGCCTCAAGCATGCCTCCCCATATTCCAGAGGCTGGATACTATCAGAGAGGTCCTAAAAGGATACTGAAGACACTATTCCCTCGATTCAGTGTGAAATAATAGAGGAAATAATATGAACAATTACACATCCGTGAGAAATAGAGTGTTCATAAAGAAATAAATAATTTATGTAACTGTAATAAATGAAATGTTGCATACAGACTCAAGGACAAGACATAAAAATATCATTCTCTCCTTGGGCAGACCACATATATAATAAAATAGAGGAAAATAAATATACATGCCTCATCCATTATTCTAAGATGAACCATGTACCCAGTCTCCATAAAGACTAAAAGACTCTTGAATGAATCTCAGACCCCAAATGAGCTATCCTACTTAAACATGAAACATTAGGCCTTCACCTGATCTATCGTCACCCATAATCAACCTAAAATAATACATATTCCCTATAAGTAAATCTAGGTTCATGTATAGCATATAAGAAACAAATATCTAAAGGCCACCCCCAATAGTGCTCTTAGAATTTCTTTCTATAGCATGTTCGTAAAACATGTGTCATGTCCATCCTAGATGAACATGACTATCAATGTTAGGATACAAAAGATATAAAAGAAGCATAAAGTTATAAAAAAAAGGTAATATATAAAACCTTGGGTTTATCCTAACACCCACAGGTAGTCTACCCTCACTCTGGACACAGGCATATGAATAGTAGAACATAGACCACGCAACCACAATAATAATCATGTCCTATGGATCAAGAAGAAGCTCCAAAGTCCCCTGTAAGGATATTAAAACATATCAAACCTTAGGATATAATCCTAGGAATAAAATATTTGAGTGTATATACTAGTCACTAGGAATCCAATGGTATGATATAAACTGGTGTTAGTGAATCCCTCTGAACCTCGAGGTACACTACCATTCCCAAAAGTCATGGAGAACCTAATGGGTGGAACAAACATCACATCACATCATCGGGATATACAAACCTAGTATTAATATACATGGATATTAAATCATTTTAGGTGAATATTCATCACATTAAAAAATTAAATTCTTGAGGAATATAATAGTTTACTATCTTTGGAAACATGGAAACATAATCTTCTAACTTGGTGAAAGATCTTCAATATCTCCCATAAATATTGTCCCCCTTAGTAATCCAACTTTAAACCTTTCTTCATAACCTGGGGAATTGAAACATAGGAAATGAGTGATCTCTATTTCTTGTTAAGGGTAAATAAGGGAGATATGTAATAATAACATGAGTATAATGTTATGATAACATGATCATAACATCGGAAGATCATACCCCTTATATCAAATATTGTAATCAAGAGTCATGGATTTATGATTTGTAGTTAATAATACATGAATCATAAGGGTGATGAATCAACATTAATAAATCATGAACCATAAGATCATATCATATTTACTATAGAAAACCATTTCACGTGTCAAGGTTAACTACCAAGAACATCAACATAGTGGATCAGGAAATTTCTATTTCAAATTTTTGGTTTAGGACCCACTTGTTTCCCATTGTGGATCAAGACACACCAATATCCTATAGTGGATCAAGACACACCTATTTTCAATTTTGGATTAGTACACACCTATTTCCCATTTTGGATCAGGAAACACTTGTTTCTCACTGTGGATCAAGATCATTGAATTGTTTCCAATCATTATCCCATGAGGTATAAATATTTACCCAATATATTTTAGGGAGATATAGGTCTCACACATCCCATAATGAAATCATACATATATGTTCCATAAAATATTCATATTATCATAAACCACAAAAAGATATAGATTTCATAAACATCATATATTAACCCATGAAATGAAATGGGTGACATAAAAATTTATTCACATCATAACCTGTGGAAAAATAGATAGGTTTCATAATCATTACATCATATAATTACATGTGAATAGAAGCAAGTTTCATAATAATTTATCCTAGTATAACCAATGGAAGATAAATTAGTTTCATAACAATCCATCTTTCAAAACATAGACCATTTATATAAATAATATAAATAGTATCCTTGTATTATATATCTAGTAAATCATAAACTATAACCAAATATGTCATCATAGATGGAGAAGGATTTTGAAAGAACACTTGGAACAAAACATTTCTTTGAAAGAAAGTTTTTAAAACTTTAAAAATTTTCAGAATTATTTTCCATGAAACCAATATGAAAACATATAAAATAATCATGAAAATTCATTTATAAAATTTCCTTAGTAAAATTTTTTTGACACTATCAAGAAATCCTTTTAAAGAATAAAACATTTTGAAAGCCATTTATCTTGAAAATAACCTCTAAAACTTATAAAGGATCTTTAAAAACTTTTGAATACCCTTTTCCTTGAAAACATGAAAAATAATCTTGAAGAAATTTGAAAAACATTTTCTTTGAAAACAATTTGAAACCTTATTATATAATATTTTCAATCATTGAAATCATTTTCATTGAAAACAATATTTTTAAAACCTATATAGGATGCTTTGGATATCATTTAAAACATTTTTTGAAAATAATTTTTAAATCAAAAAAATTATTATATATTAGGAAAAAAATTATTTTAAAAATAACAGTATAAACTTAAAAATTAAACATTAAAGATATGATAGTTATAACGGCAAGTAAGTTTGTACTTGTCAAACATTCCATTTAAACCTTAAAAAGATAGGAAGGGTGCTTTGATTGAAAAAATAAGGAAATTGATTTTAAAACTATTAAATGCTAAAACATGGGTAAAAATTTCTTTTTCTACTTAATATTAAATCATTGTTTGAAAAAAATATAAAACATGGTTTTTTGAAGAAAAAAACAAATTTCCGACTAAAGAGAGAAATAAAGTTTGATTTTCTTTAAAAAATTCTCTTACTTATCTTAAGTACCAAAGAGTGAAAAAATGATAAAATTACTCTTATATATAATGAATAAACAAATGAGAAGAAGATTAATTAGTTTTATTGATATATGGGTTATAATATTTCATCATTGGAATCATAATCGTAAACAATCTCGATAAACGGAGAGATTGTAGCAATAGACTCTTACCACATTAGTAACATTAAATCATAATAACCATGAGAAAATAAAATTTCATGAATCTTATAATATCATGAAAAAAATAATATTCATTATATAACATGTTAAATGTTAAATTATACATAACTTATAAAATAATGTAGGTGCATAATGTAACATCCCTAGCCCGGAAGCCACTAAACCGGTGCTCCGAGCCAGGAGGTTACATAACCTTAAGTGCGCCTCCCCGTACGCCAAAGGCTACCGACTAGCATCATGGGTCTATGTAATCAAGTGGGGAGACTATACCCCCTTTTATCAAAGTAAGCCACAACATAAGAACCAAATAGCGGAAACAATAACCAATGAACAAAGATCGTGTATAACAACCATCTCAACAATAGATATGCCATGTCAACTACAATGCAAAAGTGAACAAAGCCCAAAACAAAGACAACATCCAAAAATCCCCAAAATGGTCTTGAATCCGAGTCTGACCCTCCACCAAGTGCTACCCATGTCCACTCACTTTCTAGCAAGGACCCTTGCCCTTCTCTTGACTTGCAAACATGAAGTCTACTCGGGTACCCGATGGCGGGCCGAGCAAGGTGTGAGTACAAATCAGTAGGCCACCACCAACGGTGTCTACAAAATATCCAGTATAACAGGTAGTGCATGAAAAAGTAATATGAATGATAAGTGCCAAGTAATTAATTAAGGTGTCATTAACTAGTTCAATGTCAAACCATTACCACATTCATTACCATTCATTTCATACTATTATCATCACTTTTCCATGGGTTAATCACATTCATCATGTTACATGGGTCTAAGGCTAACAAACACATGCAATAAGGTAAACACATCGTTATCCTATCTCACTAGGACTAACTCCATCATAGAAACCATAACATCACCTCGAAGCCTCAGTCATGTTGGATGCAACCATTAGGAGAATAAACCCTCAGTCCCCTTTCATAACCCGTGCATTTATAGTGGAGTTTGGAACATTAGTCTTAGCTCGACCCATGGGCATTGATCATCATGTCATACCCCACTTTATGAATCCATGTGCATGTGCTTATATATAAGTAACCATCAACCATCCAACCATTTCCCATCCGCAAACACTATTCACAACAACCCACATGATATTTCACATTATTCCTTAACCCATTAACACATTACCATTTCTCATCATTTAACCATTCACCCAATTCCCATGTGTTATGCCTATCTCACTAAGAATTCAATCCTAGACCCATAACCTATCCCATTATGGTCTTTAATCCTTTCATACATTAACCCATTTAGCCTGTTCATCATTCCTTGATTCAAAAATTCATGCAAAAAAATGTTTATTAAGGGCTCTACAATTTACCAAAATAATGTCACATGTTCAATAACAATCCCTAAACCTGAGGAAAAGCCGGAACATACCATGGATGGCCCCAATTAGGTCAAGTCCATCCCAACACATCCCATGGGGATCTTGAAGGTTCCCATTTTCCATTTTAACCACCATTATAACCAATCATTCCAAGGTTATTCAACACATAACCAAGGAAAACAAGAACACAGGTAAACATGCACAAAAACCCTAAATAATCATGGGATATAACTTGTGGACCACCTACCTTGAATCTGTGGTTGAATACACTCTCAATCAATTCCTTAGACCTCAATTCGGCCAACCCTTGGAGCTTCAACCTAGAACTCACCCAAAACATAGGGTCTTAGGGTTTCGGAATAAGAGGAGAGAAGACACAAACACTAAACCAATAAAAGAACCAAGGAGGAGATTAGCCTTACCCGGAGCTTCAATCCACAACCAATGACACCAAAAAATGACTTAGAAATGAGGGAGATCGATCTCTTTGAGGACTGGGGAGAATCGGTTTGTTCCTAGGGTGAAGAGGGAGGAAATGGAGGAAAATCCCGAGTTGGGGTTATAAAGACCGGAGTGGCAATTTTGTAAACTTTCCAACTTTAAGTGGCCGCACGGTTTAGCCGCACGATTTGGAAAACTGTGCACAAACCATGTGCTCACTTCTGTCCAGAGGAGGGAAGGTTTCATTGCTTATTCTGGGCAGGCCGCGCGGTTTGGCTGACCGTGCGCAGGTCGTGCGCCTTGGTCTGCTTTGCCCATACTGCCTTTCTTTTGTACCCCGAGCCCCCGGAACACCCCCAAGGACTCTCACACTTCCAAGAAACCTTTTAAAGCCCCAAAAGAAAAGTGTTCAACCAAAAACATAACAAAGCATACCTTTCCAAAAAACCAGTATATTACAACCTCCCCACCTTATAACGGCTCGTTCTCGAGCCGAGCTTCCAAGCCTTATTGCTCCACCGAAGAGAAGAGTTAGGTCCACTAAGCCCGCACATCAGATTCCCGCTCCCAAGTTTCTTCTTGAACCTTCCCATGCTACCATATTACTCGCACTAATGGCACTACCTTGCCATACAAGACCTTTTCACTATGATCCACCACACGAACCGGATGCTCCTCAAAGGACGCATCAGCCTCAAGCTCCACATCCTCAACATTAACCACATGATATGGGTCAGGGTGATACCGTCGAAGCTGCGACACATGAAACACATCATGAATCCCACCATACCACTGTGTAAGAGACAATCGGTAAGCCACTGGTCTGATCCTCTCCACAATCTCAAAAGGTCCCACATACCTGGGTGCCAATATACCCTGCTTCTGAATCCGACGGCGACCCAACCTTAGCGACACCCAAAGTAACACATTATCACCCACCCCAAACTCAAGAGTTCTACACCTCCGATCTGCATACGAATTCTTCCTACTCTGAGCCATATCCATTCGCTTCCTAATAAAATGGACTCTTTCTGAATTCTCTTGCATGAGACTTAGTCCCAACAACTCAGATTCATTGGCCTATAACCAACACAATAGAGATCTATATGGTCTCCCATAAAGTGACTCAAACGGTGCCATCTGAATCGTAGCCTAAAAAATGTTGTTGTAGGCGAACTCAACCAACGATAGGTGCCTCTCCCATGAACCACCAAAGTCCAGGACACAAGCTCTCAACATGTCTTCCAACACTTGGATCATACGTTCCGACCGCCCGTCCATCTGCGGGTGGAAATCCGTACTCAAAAACACCTATGTACCAAGCGCCTTCTGCAACCCTTTCCAGAAAAACGATGTGAAACATGGATCTTGGTCCAAAACTATGGTCTGTGGCACCCCATGAAACTGCACTAGTTCCCGAACATACATCTCACCCAACTGGTCGACTGTAAAGGTCTCTTGAATCGGTAAGAAATGAGCCACTTTCGTTAACTGATCCACAACCACCCAGATTGCATCGTTCTTCTGTGGCATCCTTGGAAGACCCATGACAAAATCCATCGTTACATCATCCCACTTCCATTCCAGAATGGGTAATGGATGCAACAAACCACCAGGGCTTTGATGCTCGGCTTTCACCTGCTGATAGGTAAGACACCGTACCACAAAGTTCGCAACTTCCTTCTTCATTCCAGGCCACCAAAACTGCCATCATAGATCACGGTACATCTTGGTCAAACCAGGATGCACTTCCCACTTCGATGCATGAAACTCGCGCATCAACTCTTCTCGTACAGACTTTGTCACAACCACACAATCACGAACACGAACAACACCTTCCATGTTGACAGACCAACCAGAAGGTAGCTCCCCACCTTTAAGCTTTTACTTCATGGCCAAACACTCAGGATCATCAAGATGAACTTACTTAACTCGACTCAAAAGCGTTGACTCCATCATTAAGGAAGAAAGAGTGACCTGACCACTTTCCTCCTACACCTCTAGGTGCATCTCTGCAAACAAAGCCATCACCTTCCACTCGGTGGTGGACTCCTGAACTGTCTGATTCTGAACCTTCCTACTTAGAGCATCAGCAACAGTGTTTACCTTTCCTGGTGTGTACACCAACTCAAAGTCAAAAGACTAGAGATATTCAACCCATCTTCACTGTTGAATATTCAGATCCCACTGTGAGAAGATGTACTTCAAACTCTTATGGTCAGTAAACACTGTAAATCATTCCCCCAAAAAATAGTGTCTCCATCACTTCAAGGCGTACACTACTGCAGCTAACTCAAGGTCATGAGTGGGATAGTTCCACTCCTGGGGTCTCAACTACCTCAAACCATAATCCACAACCCGCTCATCCTGCATCAACACAGCCACAAGTCCGATTCCGAACGCATCACAAAACACGACATACTTCTTACCCGACTCAGGTAAGATCAAGATAGGTACACTCATCAACTGCTTCTTCAACTCTTGAAAGGAATTATAACAAGCCTCAGACCCCTCGAACCTGATTCCCTTCTTGGTCAAACCTGAGATCGGTGCTGCCAAGTGAGATAAATTCAGAATGAACCTTCGGTAATACCCAGCAAAACCTAGAAAACTCTGAACATCAGAAACATTCCTAGGATACTCCCAAGAAACAATTGTTTGCACTTTCTCTGGATCCAATAACACACCTACCTCTGAGATGATGTGACCCAGGAAATGCACCTCACCTATCCAGAAGTGACACTTTGATAGCTTAGCATATAGCTGGTGCTCTCTTAGCGTACCCAAGATGATGTCAAGGTGTTGAGCATTATCATCCTGAGTTTTCAAGTACACTTAGATATCGTCAACAAATACAACCACAAACTGATCTAGATAGGGATGAAAGATTCGGTTCATTAAATCCATAAATGTTGTCGGTGCATTGGGAAAGCTGAAAGGCAATGCCACAAACTCAAACAACCCGTACTGACTCCGAAAAGCTATCTGCGGTATGTCGGAAGACCTCACCCTCAACTAGTGATAACCCGACCACAGATCAATATTAGAAAACACTGATTCACCCCTCAACTGATCAAACAGGTATTCAATTCTAGGAAGAGGGTACCGATTTTTCACTGTCATCTTATTCAAATTTTGATAGTCAACGCACAGCCTCAACGACCCATCGGCCTTCTTTTCAAAAACCACGGGAAATCCCCAAAGAGATGTACTAGGACAGATAAACCCCTTACACTCCAACTCCTCAAGCTGAACCTTCAGTTCCTGGAGTTCTTCTGGTTCCATTTGGTATGGCAGAATAGAAACAGGCTCCGCTCCTGGCGTCAACTCGATCGTGAACTCAACATCCCTCTCGAGGGGTAACCCCGAGAAATCCTCAGGAAACACATCCTGAACCCGATCCACCACAGGAGGAAATTTTGATTGTTCTCCTCCCTCATCATAATCAAGCAATACACATGCCACTTGAGCTGTGAGTTCACTCAACCACTGACCAAACGGTCCTACACGACCTACTAGAACATCCCACTCGCCACGGTGGACATAAGCATCACCCTCAAGTGACATGAACGATACTCTACGAAGATAACAATATATGTGTTCCCGGTACAACACCAAACAATCCATTCCTAGGATTATGTCAAACCCTAACATCTCGAGAACAAATAAGTCCCATAGAAAATGATACCCACCAACTTCCAAGGCACATCCCTTGCACTGCCCGATGTCCTCAACCTGTACCCCCAACAGAGTGTCAATTGACATAACTCCACACACCCATTCCACATGTAAACCCAACACTACCACAAGTTGAGAAGAGACAAAAGAGTGTGTAGAACCTGTTTCAAACAATGCACTAGAAAAAGTATATTCTACAAGGATCATACCTCGAACAGTCGATGGTCCAGCCTCGCCATCACTAGGCGCAAACTGAACTTCCTGAAGCTGACATGTCCCTCTACCCTAGGCTCCAGCCTGAATACTCTACACCGCACTGCCCTGCTAGCGTGGGTGATCTTTCCATGGAGTTCCACGTCCACCTCCCCTGCCAGTACGGCCCGTGGAGCTCCAACTGCCTACCTGATACAGGGCAACTGATCCCCTTCCCGTATCTGGTACCTACTTCCCACTGTCATGCTCACCTGCCTGCCAAGGATTCCTGTAGAACCTCTACACATGTCTCATCCTGCCACATGAACAACACTCAACTGGAGGTCAAGGACACTGACCACGCATATGCCCCAACCTACCACACTGATAGCAGAACACATGATCCCCACTCTAAGAGGTGGACCCTCTCTTCCAGCTGCTTTGCACACTTCTGCCATGTTGTGATCCCTCAAGGCATCGCTTCCGACCCTCGGTAGCTTCACCACTCGTCTTCTCCACCAGCACCACAAGCCCACTACCCAAAGATACCTTCAGGTTTCCTTCTAAGATCAGTTCTAGATCCACTACCTCTGTGAACCTCTTCATGAGGAAGATATTTACTTGAGACCTAATCTAATGTCTCAACCCATCCTAGAAGCACTTTTCCACTGCTACCCCATCCCCTTCTAACATTGGGTCAAAGCGTCTCAAATCAGTGGAGTGACTAGCATAGTCCATCACCAACAGCGATCCCTAAGTCAGGCTCATAAACTCTATAGCCCGCTCCTGCCTCAAAGTCTCTGGGTAGAAATGCTCCAAAAACTTTTCCTGAAAAACCTTCCACGACATTCCCTCAGCCATCTCAATTTGAGCCTGAATGTCCCACTAACTCCTAGCCTGGCCTCGCAACATATAAGCATCTATCTTTACTCAATTTTCAATAAGGGTCTCCAGATAGTCTAGTATCTTCTGGACAGACTCTAACCAAAACTCCACTACCTCTGGCCCACCCTCTCTGGTGAAGGTCAGAGGGTGATGCAGTTGGAACTCCCTGGTCAGCTTAAACATACGCAGTGCAACCCTTCCTGGCTCCCGATCCATCATCTTCATAAGGAAAGCCAAGTTCCCCTGGAACTGGTCTTCTTCACCTTCATTTATAACCACATTTTTCTGCCCCTCTATTGGAGAAGTGTTCTCAGCAACATCCTGTCATTTCCCAACTGGTACCCGTCGTCATGGTGGAATCTCTCTTCATTTCCAAGCACGATATTTAGCACACATACCACGAGACTTTCACGATGTTATCAAAATCTATTCACTGTCTAAAACAACCCATTTTCACACACTAACCCAACAATATTTTTTTCGAATTTGTTTCAAACCCCTATTATTTCATTAAACATCATTTACCCACTTGTTTCATTTCATTCTCCTCATTATTTCTTGGTTTTATGAAATGTATGATGCACCCTACTTTCATGCCTCACACACCCACCCCATGTGTGTACTTAACACAATGCATGTCACCTATCTCCCTAGGTGCCTACAAAGATGCATGAATGAAAATCCTCGCGTCGGAAAGGAAATGAGCCAAATATCATGAAACATTCATATCAAACCGCATGTGAATCACCAAATGGTGAAATATCATCAACTATAACAACACATAACCAAGAACAACATTTCCAACCCAGGGTGACATGGGTTTTCCCCTATACCTGGGTTAGCTACTCCCAAGCATGAGCTCATTGCCAAGGCCCAACACATCTTAACCCTTGGCTACCAATCCCAAATAACAAGACCTCAGAGAAGGAAAAGAAAGACCTCCTCTGAAACCAATTTGTAACGTCTCCAACCCGGAAGCCACTAAACCGGTGCTCTAAGCCTAGAGGTTACATAACCTTAAGTGCGCCTCCCCGTACACCAAAGGCTGTCGACTAGCAGCAGGGGTCTATGTAATCAATTGGGGAGACTATACCCCCTTTTTATTAGAGTAAGCCATAACATAAGAACCAAATAGCGGAAATAGTAACCAATGAACAAAGAGAATGTATAACAACCATCTCAATAATAGATATTCCATGTCAACTACAGTGCAAAAGTGAACAATGCCCAAAACAAATACAACGGACCAAAATCCCAAAAATGGTCCTAACTCGGAGTCCAGAACCTCCACCAAGTGCTACCCATGTCCACTCACTATCTGGAAATGACCCTTTCCCTTCTCCTGACCTGAAAACATGAAGTCTGCTCGGGTACCCGATGGCGGCCCGAGCAGGGTTTGAGTATAACTCAGTAGGCCACCACCAACAGTGTCTAAAAAATATCCAATATAACAGGTAGTGCATGAAAAAGGAATATGAATGATAATTTCCAAGTAATTAATTAAGGTGAAATTAACTAGTTCAAAGCCAAACCATTACCACATTCACTACCATTCATTTCATACTATTATAATCACTTTTCCATGGGTTAATCACATTTATCATGTTACATGCGTCTAAGGAAAACAATCACATGAAAGAGGGTAAACACATCGTTATCCTATCTCACTAGGACTAACTCCCTCATAGCAACCATAACCTCACCTCGAAGCCTCAGTCTGGGTGGATGCGACCATTAGGGGAATAGACCCTCAGTCCCCTTTCCTAACCCATGCATTTAGGGTGGAGTTTAGAACCTCAGTCTTAGCTCGACCTGTGGGCTTAGATCCTCATGTCATACCCCACTCTACAAAGCCATGTGCACATGCTTATATATAATTAACCATCAACCATCCAACCATTTCCCATCGGCAAACACTATTCACAACAACCCACATGGGATTTCACATTATGCATTAACCCATAAACACATTTCCATTTATCATCATTTAACCATTCACCCAACTCCCATGTCTTATGCCTATCTCACTAAGCATTCAATCCTAGACCCGTAACCTATCCCATTATGGTTTTTAATCCTTTCATAAATTAACCCATTTAGGTCGTTCATCATTCCGTGATTCAACAATTCATGAAAACAAAATGTTTATCAAGGGATCTACAATTTACCACAACAATATCACTTGTTAAATAACAATCCCTAAACCCGAGGAAAAGCCGACACATCCCATGGATGGCCCCAATTAGGTCAAGTCCATCCCAACACATCCCACGGGGATCGTGAAGGTTCCCATTCGCCATTTTAAACACCATTATAACCAAGCATGCCAAGGGTATTCAAGACATAACCAAGGAAAACAAGAACACAGGTAAACATGCACAAAAACCCTAAATAACCATGGGATATAACTTGTGGACCACTTACCTTGAATTTGTGGTTGAACGCACTCTCAATCGAGTGCTTAGACCTCGATTCGACCAACCCTTAGAGCTTAAACCTAGAACTCGCCCAAAACATAGGGTCTTAGGGTTTCAGAACAAGAGGAGAGAAGACACAAACCCTGAACCAAGAAAAGAACCAAGGAGGATATTAGCCTTTCCCAGAGCTTCAATCCACAACCAACGGCACCAAAAATGCCTTAGAAACGAGGGAGATCGATCTCTTGGAGCTCTTGGGTGAATCAGTTCGTTCCTAGGGTGAAGAGGGATGAAATGGAGAAAAATCCTGAGTTGGGGTTATAAAGCCCGGAGAGGCAATTTTGTAAATTTTTGCAACTTTAAGTGGCCGCACGGTTTAGCCGCACGGTTTGGCAGACCGTGCGTACGCCACTGCCCGGAGGAGGGGGAGTCACCAGATTTAGCTGCACGGTTTGGAAACCTATGCGTAAACTGTGTGCTCGCTTCTATCCAGAGGAGGGAGGGTCTCCCGGATTAGTCTGGGATGGGCGCACAGTTTGGCTGACCGTGCGCAGGTTGTGCGCCTTGGTCTGCTTTGCCCAGACTTCCCTTCTTCCATGCCCCGAGCCCCCGAAACACCCCCAAGGCTTCTCACACTTCCAAGAAACCTTTTCAAGCCCCAAAAGCAAAGGGTTCAACCCAAAACACAACAAAACATACCTTTCCAAAAAACCGGGATCTTACACATAACATAACATGTGTCTTGAAGAAGAAAAATTGAGACAAAATCACCCAACTGATTCGGTAACATTCGAACCATAAACCCCATGAAAACGATGTCATAAAATTGATATGTAAATACCCATAAATTAATGTTAAATGATCATATAATAAATTAATGTGAAGTATATAAACCACACAAAATAATTAAGTGTTGTAAATTTCATGTATCTCACATATATAAAAGTTCAGAGAAGAAAACCCTTATCTTCAGTATTGAATTTCTTCAAACATGTTCAAACATACTATTTATTAAATATGATTTTATTATAAATCTACCATAGGAACATATTACTATATATAATACCATATATGATTCACTTATGACTTTATATTTCCCATTTATTAACAACTCCATGTTGAAGTAACTTTTCGGGTGATAACTACATTGTTTATTATACGTGTTTGTACTTGTTATTACTGATCCACTTACTTATATCAATATTTACTTATTTAAAGAATGTACAACATAATCTATATATCATATATATTCAGTATATAAATATTTTAAATAAGATATAAAATATATAAATATGAAATGGAATACATCATTCATGGAGACGGTGGGTCATATGTACACATCAATGTTGTTTCTATTTTATTATCATATTTAAATAAATAAATAAATTTAAATATGTGTGTGTGTGTTGTAATTATAGTAGTGTAATTATTTAATATATATCATATAATTTTATAAACCCAATCCTTAATACATTTCATGTAATGTGTTAATGAATCACATCGCTTTGAGGAGGCGGTAGTCCACACATCCACAAACGAAGTTATCATATTTATATAAAATATAAAGCATAAAGGTATGTGTTATATAATAATTAAAAATGAATAAATAAATCATAAATATAATATATATCATATAAAAATAAATTTTCTATCATAATTCCCAACCATGATAGGTGGTAAATGAAAAACAAACAACATCGTTTTGTGAGGTGGTAGTTCGTCATGCACAAGAACGGTAAGTTCGTTACCCATTAGATGGAAGTTTGTGCAACTATAGGTAAGACACTAAGAATAAAAATATATCAGTATATTTATGATACTTAGGTTATTATTTAATCATGTAATAATATGAGTTTAGGGGTGTAGAATGAAAGTAAAAGAAAGAAACTTGAGGAAGGATGTTACATATTTTTTTGGTAACTCCTCTTTTTATTCACCAAATGGATTATATAGATGTATTTTTTTCCAAAACGAAGGATTCTTGGTTGAAGATATAGATTTTTCAAGGATATTTGGGCATTTTTTTAAATATTAAAATTTTATTTACAGTTTTAATGAAGTTAGGGTGGTGAGTTCCCTTTTATAAAGGAGAAGTGTCAATCATGTAAATATAAAAAGGTAAACACTATTGAGAGGTCTCCCTTAAATCATGTGCCTCCAATAATATTCAATATTATTTAAAAAAGGGGAATTGGCCTAAATATTTCAATAAAATTTCTTTTATACATGTTTCTTGGTCATTTTGCCTCTTAATATTAATGTTTAAACATTAAGTAATCGTGTTTTTACCTTAATCACTGTAATTAATTTTAATTTCTTTCACTAATATTTTTGGTCAAAATATATGTTGGACATATTAGAGAATATAAATTATTATAATTACATATATGGAATCTATTATTCAAAATTATAATCACATAAGTGGCAGAAATTAATTTAAAATTAATCGTGTGGATGAGATGAAATGATAAGGTTTTAAAGTGAAAAAATCTTAAATTTTGAAAAAAAAATTATATCCACTTTCATTGTGAAATTGGTTAAAATGACTTAAATTTGATTAATTTATGTAACACCGATATAACTAGTCATTAAATAAAATTAATAATAAATTTCAACTATATAAATAAGTTATATGAGAAAACACTTTTGAATTAAAATTTGGTGTCTCCCACTATTCATAAAAAAATGAAACTACTCTGAAAAATTCCAAAGATTTATCCGAATTAAATTTCAATAATACACTTCAAAAAATTACGTTAATTATTTTTAAATAAAAATTATAAGAGTATAAATATTTATTTTCCAAATGGGTACACCATTAATAGAAAGTAAAATCAACTTTTATAAAAAAAATATAACTTTTATTCATAAGATAGGATTTATTATTATATTATACATATAAAATCTATTTTAAGAGTATAAAAAATATTAATTTAATATATATTATTTAAATTTTATGGAAAAAATTAATCTAAATAGGTTTTTTAAATTTATTTACATAAAAAAATTGTACATAGAAAAATATTTTTTTTTATAATATGAATTTCTTTCTTTTTAAATAGTTCTTATATTCAATTATACAAATTGATAACCTAATAAATAATTTAATACACTTTTTAAAATCATATTTTCAAAATTTTGTTAATATTACTTGTATATTCCATCCTAGTGGGTAGGTGTAAGCTATAATAATATTAATAATATATTGTAATTCAGTAAAACTCGACCTTATATGTTACACAAGTTGTCGAATGAACTAGGAACTGTGTGTAACACAAGCCAAAAATATTTTTTTATACCTCAAGATAATATTAGTGTTTAATTTAGCATAATAATAACATGGTGGTTCATATAATTCCACCAAAACATAGTGGTTTCATAAAAAAAATCTATATTAAGTGTTCCCTAAAATGAAAAATATCAAAAAAATTAAATTAATTTGAAAAAAATATATATTTCCCAAAATCTTGGGGTGTTACATTTTTCCCCTATTAATATGAATTTCAACCTAAAAATTCATCTTGGTTATTAAGGTTTTAATACTTGAATGTTAATTTCATATAAACCAACAGTCTTAAAATGAATACTAAAGAAAATTTTAAAAAAGAAAGGTGGAATCATAATGTTTACCTAAAGTAACTCATAACTATATATCCACATAGGAGAACATAGGTTGGGGTGAATATTGGACATGTATTAAAAGTGTAAATAACTATATAGGGGGATAATTATCATTTATCACCATAAAGTTAATGATCGATGTAAAGTTAAGGGCCTAAAAACCAAAAATATATGATGATTTATAACACTACAGGTTCAAAAAAAATAAAGGTGTTATAATAAATATTTTTCAATATCTTTTTCCTAGATTTGAATAATTTTTCACAATAATATATAATTAATTTATTTCATTCTATTCCATAGGCACAATATCACCCTTTGGTTGTTCCTTGATCAATTCTCACTTCACCTCTTTTTCTAGGGAATGAAAGGGAATTTATCATTCTAGAAGAACTAACATATTTTAGATCCATAAAAGGGGTGATAAGTTATTCCATATTTCTTTAGTTAGAATAATAGAAAAATGGATTGCATAGGTTATTCTACATGAATCAATCCTCACATTTTGTGATAATACTTTAATCGCAAAAAATTTATCTAAAGTTTAACTAAAAGATTATATACATGGTTTACCTTATAACCCTTATGAAATCTAAAAATCAAAAACTAGAGATTGAAGTTAACTTAATGATGTTCACATTGACCCAACATATATCATAATGTATCTCTTGGTTTTCACATTCTATACATGTTAATAACATCATCATATGTTCTCTTGAAACATTGAAATAACATGAATTACCATAAATGTAACACCCGAGACTTTTATGTTATATAAATCATCAAAGGAATCTTTTTTTATACAACACTTGCTTGGCTTGCTTTACACGCAATCGCGACCTTCCTCGATAGCTTGCGTCGTACGCAATACCGAGTTTCACTAAACAACAATATACTATTAAAACTAGCCGTTATGAATAGTAATAACCACTTTTTGGAATTTTATAAATTTTATTTTTCAAAATGGACTTCATTTTTGGACTCAGAATATCGAAATTAGCCTAGGGTGAAATTTTGGTATTTTTCTGAAAACTTTCAATTTTTGATGAATAGTGAAACCACTAAGTGGTAGGTTAAAAACTGAATTTTGCATAAAACTTAATTTTACCGCTTCTGTGAATGGAATTTCGAAAATCCGAGAGACACGGTTAATATCAAGGACTAAAATGTGGTTCAATGAGATGAAAATAATTTTTTGGTGAATAGTAACTTTTTACTTTTTACCGCGGTTAATAGTAAATAGGGTAACTAAGGGTAAATATGATATTAATATTACCCTAACACATGTCCTAATTCTATTGGACAAGTGTAATTCGACCAAAAACAAACTTAGGAATAAAATATGACCATTTAGGCCCACTTGGATTAGATTAGGACATTTATTATTAATTTATTTAAAGAAGGGTTAAAATAGTTAAAATCAAAGTTTAATAAGTAAATCATTTTTAATATGGGGTTATACATAAGATAAATTCAATTGTAAATATTCATTAGAAATCTAAAAAGATTTCCTACATGATGATATTTTATTTGTAATTTTTAGACATCAAATAATGTAATTTATTTATGACACAAAGATGATGCAGTAATTATCTTATTAATGAAATATTGACATAATTGATGTTATAAACACCAAAATAAATGTAATTTGAGACTTTTTATGAATTCAACTAATTTTATAGGTTACTATGATATATTAATGTTGATTTAATCAACTTGGTTCGAACATATAATTCTTTTATGACTTTCACAAAAATCATATATCAAATAGTGTCAAAATTGACACAAAATAGTTTTTAAATAAAATATTATATTATTAATTGTTATTTTATTCCTAAAAATCTAAGGTTCGGCCAAATGACTTATATAAGGATATATATTTTAATAATAAACAATTTGGGGTTCGTTTGTCATGTTATAGTAAGTGTATTAACCATATAGTGAAAGAAAACAAAAAGACATGGTAAAAGTTAAATTATTTAACTTAGAGTTAAATCTAATTGATAAGGTTAAAATAATACCCTAAACTTGTCTAAATCCTATTGGTTGATAGGATTTTGACCCTTCCCCACTTTATCTTCTAAATAAGACCCTTTTGAACCATTATAAACCGATTTTGACTTTAATATAAAATAATATTTTGAGATATTCCTAAGGTGCCCCTCTCCTCCCTTATAAAAGGGCACCTCCTCCCCCTCCTCCTCACACCAAATTGAGCACTCAAGCTCGGCCAACCCCTGCCATTTTCTCCTCTCCACTTCCCTAGAATAATCCTAGAGGTCCTGGTCTTCTCCAAAGACCAATCTTAGTTCCTTAAGTGGAGGATTCAAAGAGGCGTTCCAAAGAAGAGGTAATATCCATTACCGATCTTTTCAATTTCTTTCTTCTTCAACTTCTTCTTCTTTAGTTGTTTCATGATAAAGTAATAACATCAGTATTACTTACATACTAATATGTTATTATAAATATGAAACAACCCTATTTCACCTTCTATCCATCCTACGGAAAAATGAAATCACCACGCGTGCGTACGTACGGAATACCGTCTCCACGCCGTGGTGTAATCTATTTTCCACCATCACCTTACAAGGATGGGTATAATGGTGTAATGAGTAACTATATATGATTATTATGAAGTAATATTGATACTGAAATAATATATATATACTCCAATACAATTCCACGATCATAGGAACGATATCATCACTTGTGCGTACGTACGGAATACCGTCTCCACAATGTGATGCGACTCGTTCTACATGATCTTCATTTCATAATGATTATATAAATGAATTGAATGAATGAATATGGTATATACTACACTAATACCATTCTGTAAATAAATTATCTATAACCTAAAGATAAGAATAAGAATTTATTCGACAAAACACGCATATGAACAAAAAGTTATAAAGACCCGAGTAACAAGTAACAATGAAATATTACTAACAAGAATCTAATAATATGACCATATATGATATCATATAAATATGTATGATTCTGGAATAAGTCAATAACATTATTTAAACCATTATACAGGAGCTTCGGACACGTACAAAGCTAATCGGACCTAAGGTAAGGGAAATATCACAATCTCATTTTTATCCGAGATTGTTTATTCGTAAGTATTTACTGGGGTGTATTTTATCATCCACATCCATGTTACCTCAATATGAAATATTGTTTAAATCCAATTTTACCCTTAGGTGAGTTTTTAGTAAAGAATATGAAAGGAATCTTTTGTCGTTTTTCCGTACGAGGTACTTTTTGACTTTTCCGACAAAAGTACGAAGAATGTTTTTTTAACTTATACGGCATGAATGGATTTTTAAAACATGGTTTCCAAGAAGCTTCCTTTACAAGTTTTCAAGTTTATTTTTAATCAACTTCTTTTATTTTAAAGTTGTATGACATGTTATGAAAGGAAAAATGTTTTTTAAGAAGAAAGGATATTTTCCTCAAGAATGGAGTTCAAGTGATTTTCAAAATTATTTTCCATCTAAGATAATAAAGGGTTCTGTTTTTATCCCTATTATTACATTGATTTGATCATGTTGTGATGGAATTATTTTTATGAATTCCTTTATCTTATATGAATTGATTTATGATTTCATGATGTTTCAAGAATCCCATTTTTGTTTCATGTGTTATGCGATGATGTATGTTTTATGATTATGTGGCACACATAAGAAAGGATTCATTATAAGATGGGTGGGACCTATATCTCCCTCCAATGCATTGGGTAAAGATTTTATATCTCATGAGATAGACATGGCTGGAACGGAAGGTTATTTCGGTTCAGTGATACAGGACTGAAACGAGGAGTGAACTCGGTTCAGAAAGGGACTTTGTCCACTAAGATAGTCTTGGCGATGAGTCATGACTAACAAGAAATGATTTTCCATGATTATGTGTGCATGCCACAAAGTTTCAAGTTTTATGTTATGATTATGGGGATCTCATTTTCACTCCTATGATTTGTTCCATGTTAAGATATTATGATCTCTTTTGCAGGTTATGATTTTCAAAAAGATATGATATGATTTTTATTTCCATTATTTGCCTTGCTGAGCATTTGAGCTCACCCTTTTATGTTTTCTTTTCCCCAGGTCAGGAAGATGGATATTAAGTAGAATATGCTAAAAGGGACCCTAGATATGATAAAATAAATGGGAGACACTGTAGAAGATTTATGAACCAGTTGTTTATGTTTCCCAGTTTCTAAAGGCACTATACCTATACGGTCCTTTGTAGTTTTATCATATGTTGTAATAAGTGTGCTTCAATTTTTGAAGTATTAAAAATGTATGTAAAGTATGGGTCGTTATAGTTGGTATCAGAGGCAAAGGAGGTAGGAATGTATCCGATCCTTGGGAACTCTCACATGTGAGCGTTGGACGAAGCATGGCTCTCCGCCCAAGGGCTTCATGAGGAAATGGCTGCCACTGGGGATGGTGGTGTGTCCCGCCCAGGGGGTGTAGCCGCCCATGGAGTGCCCTGATAGGTATCAATTGTAGTCCACTGGAAGTAATTCTAGACCGTTATAGTTGGTATCAGAGGAAAGGTATAGTCAACCTTTGGAAACTAGGATGTGAAAGCCTTAGTAAGAACCCTAAGGATAAGTCTAAGCATAGTACACAATCTTAGTGTTTTAGAAATGGCCTTGAATAACCTAGGATAAGACCATAAGCATGAAAATTTTATTCTTGAATTATGTGGCTTCCTATTATAATTAGTGTTGCTCACACTATTCTTCTTGGTTTTAGTCAATGGCTGGAACCCGAAGGAACTGTGTTAATGCGGAATGCGATGGGCAATGCAATGATCGTCCCCCTGAGCAACCAAACGATATGGGAGCTGGAATGCAAAATCTTGTAGCCATGCTCACACAACTTTCTCAAGCTATGAATCATACAGGATTTCCAAACGAGCAAAGGAGGGAGCAACATTCTGTTGAATCCTTCATGAGGCAGCGTCCACCTTCTTTCAGTGGGTCTACTGATCCATTAGTTGCTGAACAATGGATTAGTACTACTGAAAAGATATTTTCAGTTCTTCAATGTTCTGAACATGATAAAGTCATCCTAGCAGTGTATCGTTTGGAAGGAGATGCTGATCAATGGTGGAATCTTGTTAAGAATACGAGGCAAAGGGGTGAAATTGAGTCTATGGAATGGGATGAGTTCAAGAACTTATTTTTCAATAAGTACTTCCCTCGTATTCTCCGAACAAAGATGGAGAAAGAGTTTCTTGAACTGAAGCAAAGGGATGATGAATCTGTTGGTACCTATGAAGCAAATTTTACAAGACTGGAAAGGTATGCTTCTGGTATTATTATCCAACCTGAGAGTAAGATCGATCGATTCTTTAGTGGCTTAAAACCAAGTCTTCGAAGGGCGTTAGCCATAAGATACTTCAATAGCTACGAGGAAATCGTTCGATGTGCTCTCAAAGTCGAGATGGAGATTGGAGTAACCCATCAGTCACATGGGTTTGATAAGAAGAGGAAGATGGAATACAAAGAAAAATCTAAAGAGCACACAGAAAAGAAGATGAGATTTTCCTTATGCTCAAAGTGTGGAAAGAAACATGGAGGGAGTTGTCTTAAAGGGACAAGTAAATGTTTTAAATGTGGAAAAGAAGGTCATCGGGCATTTGAATGCCGTGATAATGGGAAGAAGATGTCTAATGATGCAAACAAAGGAAGGGATACACAGAATGAACCTACTACACTTCAATGTTTCAAGTGCAAGGAGATGGGGCATTATGCCAATCAATGCCCAAATCCAAGGGTTGATGATGATGTTCGACGTCAACAAAATCTTAAGGCTAAAGACAAAGGAAAGTCACATGCAATTTCTATCAGCGATGTGGAGTACGATAACGATGTGGTGAAAGGTACACTTACCATCCACTCTAAAGTAGCAAATGTTTTATTTGATTCTGGATCCACCCACTCTTTTATTTCTGAAGACTTTTCTAAGGGTATCACCGTATTACCTCAACAATTAGATGTTGAGTTAGCCGTGACAACACCTAATGGCACATCAATCGCATCAAAAGTTTATAATTCTTCTCTGATCGAAGTTTGTGGGAAAGTTCTTCCTGCAAATCTTGTGATCCTTCCTTTAGTAGAATTTGATGTGATTCTTGGCATGGATTGGCTTTCTCTACATGGAGCTCATATCAATTGCCAAAGAAGGGAAGTCACATTTCATATTCCAGATCAATCTACAATCGTATACCAATGCAAGGATGAACATAACCTTCCAGTGGAAATTTCTTCCATCTTATGGGTATTGATTCCACTAAATGAAGGTTATTTATCTCAAATGGTTGGTGAGAAACTCACGATTAAGAATATGCCCATTGTAAGGGAGTTTGATGATGTCTTTCCGGAGGAATTACTGGGTCTTCCACCAAATCGTGAAGTTGAGTTTTCAATAGAACTCGTACCGGGTGCTTTGCCTATTTCAAAGACACCTTATAGAATGGACCCAATTGAGTTGCAGGGATTGAAGAAGCAACTCCAAGAGAATCTTGATAAGGGATTCATACGCCCTAGTGCGTCACCTTGGGGAGCACATGTTCTATTTGTTAAGAAGAAAGATGGATCAATGAGACTCTGCATTGATTATCGAGAACTTAACAAGATCACTATCAAGAACAAATATCCTCTCCCACGCATTGAT
Source organism: Viscum album (assembly GCA_963277665.1). Lineage (NCBI taxonomy): Eukaryota > Viridiplantae > Streptophyta > Magnoliopsida > Santalales > Viscaceae > Viscum > Viscum album. The sequence continues at coordinate 1,327,163,401 of OY728165.1, read as the reverse complement.
GACTTATTTGACCAACTACGCGGAGCTCAATACTTTTCCAAGATTGATCTTCGTTCAGGGTATCATCAATTAAGGGTCAAAAGGGAGGATATACCAAAGACGGCTTTCCGTACAAGGTATGGACACTATGAATTTATAGTGATGCCATTTGGTCTTACTAATGCCCCTGCTATCTTCATGGATCTAATGAATAGAGTCTTTAGAGACTATCTTGATCAATTTGTGGTAGTCTTTATAGACGATATTCTTGTCTATTCAAAGAGCAAGGAAGAGCATGAAGATCACTTGAGAATTATATTGAAGACCCTGAGAAAGGAGAAGCTTTATGCCAAATTTACCAAGTGTGAATTTTGGCTTCAAAAAGTTGCATTTTTGGGTCATATAATCTCAAAAGAGGGGATATCTGTGGATCCAGCAAAAACAGAGGTTATCGAAAGATGGTCGAGACCAACAACAGTAACTGAGATCCAAAGTTTTCTTGGTTTGGCTGGATATTATCGACGTTTTGTAAAAGATTTTTCACGATTATCTAATCCACTCACCAAGTTGACTCAGAAAGGAGATATGTTTGTCTGGACAGAGGAATGTGAAGAGAATTTCAAGGAGTTGAAAAGAAGGTTATCCAGTGCACCTGTGCTCACACTGCCTTGTAGTGGAGAAAGGTTTGTGATCTACAGTGATGCATCCAAGAAGGGATTGTGGTGTGTTCTTATGCAAAATGATATGGTGATAGGTTATGCCTCACGACAGTTGAAAATCCATGAACAAAATTACCCAACACATGATTTGGAGTTGGTTGCGGTAATCTTTGCATTAAAGATTTGGAGGCATTACCTTTATGGTGAAAGGTGTGATATTTATACTGATCATAAAAGTTTAAAGTATATTTTCACACAAAATGAGTTGAATATGCGTCAAAGAAGATGGTTGGAGCTGATTAAGGATTATGACTGCTCAATCCATTACCACCCTGGGAAAGCAAACAAGGTGGCAGATGCATTAAGTCGACAAGACCATGCTAGTTTATCCATGATGAGGATCACAAAAGATCCAATATTTATGGATTTACAAAGGATGGATCTTGGAATTATAATGGAAGGGGAAAAATCTTATCTTTCTCAAATGAATGTTCAACCATCTATACATGTGAAGATTAAAGAGGCACAGAAAGAAGATGTCGAGTTACAAAAGAAGGTGAGAAATGTTCCTGAATTCAACCTTGATTGTGATGGGATAATAAAGTTCAGGAATCGGGTTTGTGTTCCTCCCATCCCCGAATTAAAGAAGAAGCTGCTGGATGAGGCTCATAGTTCTTCATTCTCTATTCATCCTGGAAGCACGAAGATGTATAGGGACCTGAAAGAGTACTTCTGGTGGGATGGCATGAAAAGAGATGTTGCTGAATTTGTCTCTCGATGCTTGGTTTGTCAACAAGTTAAAGCTGAGAGACAGAAGTCTAAGGGGATGTTACAACCATTACCCATACCCGAATGGAAATGGGAAAACATCACTATGGACTTTGTCACAGGACTTCCTAAAACATCCAAAGGTAATAATGCTATCTGGGTCATAGTTGATCGTCTCACAAAGTCTGCACACTTCATTCCTATTAGAGAGGATTTCTCTCTAGATCAGCTTGCCAGGATATATGTAAAGGAAGTGGTAAGATTGCATGGAGTACCACTTTCTATTATATCTGATCGAGATCTGAGATTTACCTCGAAGTTCTGGCGAAGTCTTCAGCATACTCTGGATACAGAGTTGAGTTTCAGCACTGCTTATCATCCCCAGACAGACGGTCAGTCTGAGAGAACAATTCAAACCCTAGAAGATATGTTGAGAGCTTGCTCTATGGATTTCAAAGGATGTTGGGATCAACACCTACCTTTGGTGGAATTTTTTTATAATAATAGCTTTCACTCCAGTATTCAAATGGCTCCTTATGAAGCTCTCTATGGAAAGAAATGCAGGACTCCAACTTGCTGGGATGAAGTTGGGGAAAGAAAGCTATTAGGACCTGATCTCGTTGATGAAATGGCAGAAAAGGTGAGATCTATTCAACAACACATAAGAGCAGCTCAGAGTCGACAGAAAAGCTATGCCGACAACCGAAGAAAAGACCTAGAGTTTGAAGTGGGTGATAAAGTGTTCTTACGAATATCTCCCTGGAAGAGGGTTATGAGATTTGGAAAGAAGGGGAAGTTGAGCCCTAGATATATCGGTCCTTTCGAAATATTGGATCGTGTTGGGAAGGTAGCTTACCGATTGGCGCTTCCACCGAATCTCTCTCAAGTTCACGATGTGTTCCATGTATCTCTCCTGAGAAAGTACATACCAGATCCTTCACATGTACTCAGCTCAGAAGTTGTACCGCTGGAGCAAGATCTTTCTTATAAAGAACAGCCGATAGAGATTCTGTATCGTAGCGAAAAAGTCCTACGAAACAAGACCACTCGCTTGGTGAAAGTTTTATGGAGAAACCAGCAACTTGAAGAAGCTACATGGGAGCTTGAGGATATGATGAGGGAGAAGTATCCTCATCTGTTTGTTGCAAAGTGACGAATTTCGAGGGCGAAATTCTTTTTAAGGGGGGTAGAATGTAACACCCGAGACTTTTATGTTATATAAATCATCAAAGGAATCTTTTTCTATACAACACTTGCTTGGCTTGCTTTACACGCAATCGCGACCTTCCTCGATAGCTTGCGTCGTACGCAATACCGAGTTTCACTAAACAACAATATACTATTAAAACTAGCCGTTATGAATAGTAATAACCACTTTTTGGAATTTTATAAATTTTATTTTTCAAAATGGACTTCATTTTTGGACTCAGAATATCGAAATTAGCCTAGGGTGAAATTTTGGTATTTTTCTGAGAACTTTCAATTTTTGATGAATAGTGAAACCACTAAGTGGTAGGTTAAAAACTGAATTTTGCATAAAACATAATTTTACCGCTTCTGTGAATGGAATTTCGAAAATCCGAGAGACACGGTTAATATCAAGGACTAAAATGTGGTTCAATGAGATGAAAATAATTTTTTGGTGAATAGTAACTTTTTACTTTTTACCGCGGTTAATAGTAAATAGGGTAACTAAGGGTAAATATGATATTAATATTACCCTAAAACATGTCCTAATTCTATTGGACAAGTGTAATTCGACCAAAAACAAACTTAGGAATAAAATATGACCATTTAGGCCCACTTGGATTAGATTAGGACATTTATTATTAATTTATTTAAAGAAGGGTTAAAATAGTTAAAATCAAAGTTTAATAAGTAAATCATTTTTAATATGGGGTTATACATAAGATAAATTCAATTGTAAAAATTCATTAGAAAGCTAAAAAGATTTCCTACATGATGATATTTTATTTGTAATTTTTAGACATCAAATAATGTAATTTATTTATGACACAAAGATGATGCAGTAATTATCTTATTAATGAAATATTGACATAATTGATGTTATTAACACCAAAATAAATGTAATTTGAGACTTTTTATGAATTCAACTAATTTTATAGGTTACTATGATATATTAATGTTGATTTAATCAACTTGGTTCGAACATATAATTCTTTTATGACTTTCACAAAAATCATATATCAAATAGTGTCAAAATTGACACAAAATAGTTTTTAAATCAAATATTATATTATTAATTGTTATTTTATTCCTAAAAATCTAAGGTTCGGCCAAATGACTTAGATAAGGATATATATTTTAATAATAAACAATTTGGGGTTCGTTTGTCATGTTATAATAAGTGTATTAACCATATAGTGAAAGAAAACAAAAAGACATGGTAAAAGTTAAATTATTTAACTTAGAGTTAAATCTAATTGATAAGGTTAAAATAATAGCCTAAACTTGTCTAAATCCTATTGGTTGATAGGATTTTGACCCTTCCCCACTTTATCTTCGAAATAAGACCCTTTGGAACCATTATAAACCGATTTTGACTTTAATATAAAATAATATTTTGAGATATTCCTAAGGTGCCCCTCTCCTCCCTTATAAAAGGGCACCTCCTCCCCCTCCTCATCACACCAAATTGAGCACTCAAGCTCGGCCAACCCCTGCCATTTTCTCCTCTCCACTTCCCTAGAATAATCCTAGAGGTTCTGGTCTTCTCCAAAGACCAATCTTAGTTCCTTAAGTGGACGATTCAAAGAGGCGTTCCAAAGAAGAGGTAATATCCATTACCGATCTTTTCAATTTCTTTCTTCTTCAACTTCTTCTTCTTTAGTTGTTTCATGATAAAGTAATAACATCAGTATTAATTACATACTGATATGTTATTATAAATATGAAACAACCCTATTTCACCTTCTATCCATCCTACGGAAAAATGAAATCACCACGCGTGCGTACGTACGGAATACCGTCTCCACGCCGTGGTGTAATCTATTTTCCACCATCACCTTACAAGGATGGGTATAATGGTGTAATGAGTAACTATATATGATTATTATGAAGTAATATTGATACTGAAATAATATATATATACTCCAATACAATTCCACGATCATAGGAATGATATCATCACTTGTGCGTACGTACGGAATACCGTCTCCACAATGTGATGCGACTCGTTCTACATGATCTTCATTTCATAATGATTATATAAATGAATTGAATGAATGAATATGGTATATACTACACTAATACCATTCTGTAAATAAATTATCTATAACCTAAAGATAAGAATAAGAATTTATTCGGCAAAACACGCATACGAACAAAAAGTTATAAAGACCCGAGTAACAAGTAACAATGAAATATTACTAACAAGAAGCTAATAATATGACCATATATGATATCATATAAATATGTATGATTCTGGAATAAGTCAATAACATTATTTAAACCATTATACAGGAGCTTCGGACACGTACAAAGCTAATCGGACCTAAGGTAAGGGAAATATCACAATCTCATTTTTATCCGAGATTGTTTATTCGTAAGTATTTACTGGGGTGTATTTTATCATCCACATCCATGTTCCCTCAATATGAAATATTGTTTAAATCCAATTTTACCCTTAGGTGAGTTTTTAGTAAAGAATATTAAAGGAATCTTTTGTCGTTTTTCCGTACGAGGTACTTTTTGACTTTTCCGACAAAAGTACGAAGAATGTTTTTTTTAACTTATACGGCATGAATGGATTTTTAAAACATGGTTTCCAAGAAGCTTCCTTTACAAGTTTTCAAGTTTATTTTTAATCAACTTCTTTTATTTTAAAGTTGTATGACATGTTATGAAAGGAAAAATGTTTTTGAAGAAGAAAGGATATTTTCCTCAAGAATGGAGTTCAAGTGATTTTCAAAATTATTTTCCATCTAAGATAATAAAGGGTTCTGTTTTTATCCCTATTATTACATTGATTTGATCATGTTGTGATGGAATTATTTTTATGAATTCCTTTATCTTATATGAATTGATTTATGATGTCATGATGTTTCAAGAATCCCATTTTTGTTTCATGTGTTATGCGATGATGTATGTTTTATGATTATGTGGCACACATAAGAAAGGATTCATTATAAGATGGGTGGGACCTATATCTCCCTCCAATTCATTGGGTAAAGATTTTATATCTCATGAGATAGACATGGCTGGAACGGAAGGTTATTTCGGTTCAGTGATACAGGACTGAAACGAGGAGTGAACTCGGTTCAGAAAGGGACTTTGTCCACTAAGATAGTTTTGGCGATGAGTCATGACTAACAAGAAATGATTTTCCATGATTATGTGTGCATGCCACAAAGTTTCAAGTTTTATGTTATGATTATGGGGATCTCATTTTCACTCCTATGATTTGTTCCATGTTAAGATATTATGATCTCTTTTGCAGGTTATGATTTTCAAAAAGATATGATATGATTTTTATTTCCATTATTTGCCTTGCTGAGCATTTGAGCTCACCCTTTTATGTTTTCTTTTCCCCAGGTCAGGAAGATGGATATTAAGTAGAATATGATAAAAGGGACCCTAGATATGATAAAATAAATGGGAGACACTGTAGAAGATTTATGAACCAGTTGTTTATGTTTCCCAGTTTCTAAAGGCACTATACCTATACGGTCCTTTGTAGTTTTATCATAGGTTGTAATAAGTGTGCTTCAATTTTTGAAGTATTAAAAATGTATGTAAAGTATGGGTCGTTATAATAAATCATTTTTGAAAACATGCGTGCTTCCTTATTCCAAATATTACTAGATATATTTCTTAAATCCAAGAAGTTTTAAAATTAATCCATGATAACATATACCAATTTTTCATCAAATAATTTATCATTTCTGATGTTATAAATACTATCCAATTTACTTTATCCATATAAAATATCATTTCCTCATCCTCAAGAACATGTTAAGGGTTACCTTCCCTTAATTTAACCTTTCTATTAAATTAATTTTATAGGTAACTAGTTTCATTTAACACATTCCTGAAAATACATAAATAAAAACATCTACTGAAAATCCTTATATACTTCAAGAGTCATGTGGCATACTATTTTAATTCTAAAACATATAGAATTCACTCATACAACTTTATTCTTAAAACATTACTCAAGTTTAATAAACATATTCATTAATAACTCTTTCATAGAATATGAAATATGAATCATATATTAATCTTCCTCAACCTCAATCTAGTATTTATTCATTTGTTTAATGTAAATAATAGTTGATGAACATCCAATACATTTAACATGTTGTTTTTTGTCTCCTTATCCTCATAAGTTTATCTAATAATTGTAACACCTTCCTGATTTTATTTATGATATTTCCACTTAGGAAATCAATTTGTATAATTCTTATAATTTACACATCTAAAAAATTATATGTTAAACCATTTCCATATAGTTCTGTTTATTTACTAAGAGCATAAATCATAGTGTGAGAAACACTAATTATAGAATAAAACCACATAATTATTAAAAGTTTCTTATAGGATGCCTAAAGCATGAAGCCCACTTTTAAATGAATGACACCTTAGGATTATCCTTAAAGATATCCCAAGACATATCTTTAGAAATATTCCTTGGGATCTCACTTAATTTTTCCCATCATGTTTCCAAAAGGTTGACTAAACCATTCCTTTGATATCAACAATAGTGACCCAGGATTAAAGTACATGGATATTACATAATTTTAAAGAGTATTCAACATATTACGGAAATACATGCTAGAGGACCATAATGGTTTAGTGTATTTGGAAACTTAAGAACATAATATTCTTACATGGTGAAATATATTCAATATATCCCTTAAATATATTCTCATTTAATACTCCAACTTAAACCAATTTTTCATAACTAGGGGAAAGGAAACAAAATAAACCGGTGAGATTAGATGATCGGTAAGGGTAAATAAGGGATATATGTAAGAATAACATGATTATAAGGGTATGATAACATGATATTAATATTATAAGATCATACCCTACATATCAATGATCATAATCAAGAGTCATGGCATAAATATTGAAATTTCATAAGACATGAATCGTAAGGGTGATAAATCCTCATAAATCAATATTGAACCATAAGATCTTTTCATATTAGTGTGTCACCATTATAACTATAGAAAACAATTTTTAGAATCAAGTTAAACTACCAAGACCTTCTACATAGTGGATAAGGACACATCTATTTCCCATTTTTTGATTAGGACACACCGGTTTCCCATCATTGACTAAGATACACATGTTTCCTATAGTAGATCAGGACACACCTATTTTTTATTTTGTATCAAGAAACACATTTTTCTCATTTTGGATCAAGACACACCTATTTTCCATTATAAATCAAGCCCATATACTTTTTCTCCTTTATTATCTCATGAGATATAAATTTTTACCCAATGAATTTGAGTGATATATAGGTCCCACCCATATCATAATGAAATCATACATATGTGTTCCATAAAAAATTCATCATATCACCGTCCATAAAAAGATATGGGTTTCATAAAATTTATATCATAACCAATTAAATAAAATGGGTATCATAAAAATTTAACCATATCATAACCTATGGAAAATATATAGGCTTCATAATCATTTTATCCAATAATAACTCATGAATAGAGGTGGGTTTCGTAAGAATTTAACATGGTATAACCCATTGAAGAGAAAAAAGTTTCATAAACATCAATCTATAAAAAAAACACCATATACAGAAATAATATGAATTATATCCTTATATCATATCCCTAGTAAATCATAAACTATAACCAATGATGTTATCTTTGATGGAGAAGTATTTTGAAAAATCACTTGAAACATAAATTTTATTTGAAAGTCACTTTTTAAAGCATACAACCTTTTCAAAATATTTTTCCGTAAAACCACTCTAAAAACATATAAAGTAATCATGAAAATTAATTTAAAACATTTATTGAGTAAAATTTATTTTACACTATGAAAAACTATTTTAAAAATATAAAACACATTAAAACCCATTTTCCTTGAAAATAACCTTGAAAACTTATAAAGAAGCTTGAAAAAATTTTGAACAACCATTTCCTTGAAAACTTATAAAATAATATTGAAAATATTTTGAGAACATTTTTCTACATAAATAATTTTAGTACTTATAAAATAAGATTTGAAATCATTTGAATCCTTTTATTTGAAAACAACAATTTGAAAAAATATAAAAGAATCTTTGAAAATCATTTAGAACACTTTTTAAACATAATAAAATTTTTAAAAAACATTTTTATTTGGAAACAATTTTTAATAAAAATATATAGAATATTATTAGAAAAACATTAAAAATAACCACATAAACGTATAATGGAAGCTTAAGGGAAATGTTGGTTATGACTGTGGGTATGTCGGAACATGCCAAACATTCCTTTTTCACCTTAATACGATAAGAAAAGTGCCTTGATTGAAAAATGACAAGGGGATTTATTTTAAAACAATAAAATGGTAAAAAAAGAGTAAATATTTCTTTTACACATCATAGTAAAACATTTTTTGAATTTTTTTAGAAAACATCGGTTTTTGAACAAAACAAATTTCTTATCAAAGAGAGAAATAAATTAGGATTTTCTTAAAAACATATTCTTAATTATATTAAGAAAAAAGAGTGTAAAATTGTATAATTACTTGTATATAACCTTAATAACAATATTTGAAGGAAATTAATTAGAGTTATTGATATAGGGATCATAATATTTCACAACGGAAGCATACTTGTAAATAATATCAATAAATGATGGGATTGAAGCAATAAAATTTTAACACTTTAGTAAATTTAAATCATAATACTCGTGAGAGAATAACATTGCATGAAACTTTTAATATCATTAAATAAATAATATTCATGATATGAAATTCCAAAAGGGACATTATATAAACCTTATAAATTAATATAGGTGCATAACATGACATGTATCTCAAAGAAGGAAAATTGAGACAAAATTACCTAGCTGATTAGGTAACTTTCAAAACATAATCCCCATGAATGATATATCATGAAATTGATATATAAATACCCATTAATGTATGTATAAGGATCATATAATACCTTCATGAGAATTATATACACTACACAAAAGAAACGAGTGGTGAACCTAGTATGTATCCCACTAATATAAAAAGTGATATGAGAAACCACTTACCATAAGTCTTGACTTTCTTCTTACACGTTCAAACCTATAGGATAATAAATATTATTTTATTAAATATATACCATTGAAACATATTAATATATATAATACCATATATAATTCAATTATAACTTTATATTATCCATTTATTAACAACTCCATGTTAATGTAACATTTTGGGCAATAACAGATTTGTTTATCATACGTGTTTTGAGTTGTTATTGTTGATCCTATTATAGATAAACCGATTTAATTATTTATAGAATGTAAAATATATTTTTTATATCATATATATTTAGTATATAAATATTGATATTAATCTATAAAATATAGAAATATGAAATGGAATACACAATTTCTGGTGACGGTAGGTCGTACGTACGTATGGACGTTCTTTCTGTTTACTTGTCGTATTGAAAAAAAAAGTAAATGACATATATGTATAAATATATTATCATTACTATAAAATTATTATTTCATATATATCATATAATTTCACTAAAACCATCATTAATAAATTCCATGTAATGTTTGAATGAATCACATCACTTTGAGGAGGCATTTGTCCATACGTCCCCAAACGAAGTTATCATATTTACAAAAAATAGAAAGAATGAAGGTATGTGATATATAATAATTATTTAAGAATAATTAAATTATTTATATCATATATATCATATACATCATATAAAAATCATGTTTCCATCATAAATCCCAACCATGAGAGGTGGTAAAGTAAAAAAATGAACAACGTCATTTCGTGAGGCGGTAGTTCTCCATACACAAAAAATGTTAAGATCATTACCCATTTGATGGAAGTGTGTGTAAGTGTAGATATAACCACTAGAATAAAAATATCTAATTATATTAAGTATATTCAGGTTATTATATAATCATGTAATAAGAATAATTTAGGGGTAGAGAATGAAAATAAAACAAAGGAACTTTAGGAAGTATGTCACCTCTTCATTGGGTAACTCTTCTTAGTTTGCATGAAAGGGATTTTGGGGTTTGATTTATTCCCAAAGGTATGCTTCTAGGTAAATGGTAGGTATTTTGTGAGGATATATTCATAGGTTTTTGTATAGAAAATGTGGCATGATTTTTCCAATGAAGTGAGTGGGGGTGAGTTCCCTTTTATAGAGGAGGAGGAGTGGCATTCTTGTAAATATAAAAAAGATAATCATTATTGATAGGTATCCCATACATCATGTGCCTACAATAAATATTAAAATTATATCTGAGAGGTTAATTGGTAGAAATATTTCCATACAATGTCTTTTGGACATGTGTCTATGTCATTTGAAATTTTATGATTAAAGTTTAACCATTAAGTTATCTTGTTTTTACCTTAATCATTCTAATTAATTTTAATTAATTTCACTAATATTTTTGGTCAAAAACTAAGTTGAAATTATTATAAATTATAAATTATTTTTATTATAAATATGGAATCCATTTTTTCAAATAATAATAATATAAGTGGAATAAATTAATTTAAAATTAATACCTTAGACGGGATGAGATGACAGGTTTTTAGAGTTAAAAAGTCCAAAAGTTTGAAGTGTTTTTATATCCAATTTCAAATTAAAATTGTTTCCAATGGCCTACATTAGATTAATTTATGTAAAATTTATTTAATTAAATTTTAAAACAAAATTAAAATATAGTTTTATTTTATAAATAAATTATATGTAAAAGTTGTTTTTAATTAAAATTCTATGTTTATCACTATTCAACAAATAAAAATAAGCATCTTAGAAAAATACCACAAATTTATCCAAAAAAAAATTTTATACTTAAGTTCATTTTGTTAAATAAAAATTATTAAATTGTCAAAATTTATATTTAAAATGGGTTTTCATTTAAAAGGAAGTAAAATTACCTTTTTGAAAAAAATACATCTTTCATTAATAAAATTGGATTTATTCTTATCTTATACCTATCAAATATATTAGATGAATAACAAAAATTTTGATTGAATATATAATATATTAATTTTATTTAAAACATTAATCAAAATTGGTTTGTTTAATTTATTGATATAAAATTGTGTTTGTACGTAGAAAAATAGTTTTCTTAGAAAATTTATTTATTTATTTTCAAATAATTTTTACATTCAATTCTACAAATTTATAATAAAAGGATTTATTTAATACATATTTTTAAATCATATTTTCACAATTTAGTTAATCTTATTCATAAATTTCATCCCAACATCGTGGTTTATCTATAATAATATTATAATAATATTATTATTAAAATATTGTAGTTCCGAAAAAAAAAATTGGCTTTTCTTGTTAAACAAGCTATCAAAAGAACTTGGAATTGTGTGTAACACAAGACAAATATTGTGTTTATTATAAAAAAACTAATCTAAGTGTTTCTTATAGTGACATATTATCTTTTTTTGCGTATAATGAAACACTAACTTAGTTATTTCATATACCAAAATCTTTATTCAGTGTTCCGTGAAATGAAAAATACTAAAAAGATTAAATTAATTTGAAAAAAAACATATCAAAAAATATTGGGGTGTTGTATGGGATACATGATCACGACCCAAACCTATAAACTTATCCCTATGAGTGAAATTCCATACATGTTCCACTAACCCTAGCCCTTGGAGAATAGTCTAGAAAAGGTGGTTACACTCATCTAGATTGTCCATTATCTCCCCTTCCCCACCTTCCAACAACCATCCAATAGAGGATAGAAACTAGAGTAAATATCCAGGAATAAACCTAAGAAAATTAATATCCCGAGGGTACCCTTTCACATAAAATCCTAAATAATAATATCCAAAAGACTTCAAGCCATATCTCGAGAACTAGGGTCAGAAAACACCTACACGCTCTAACCAAAACTACTGAAACCAGCACCAGGCATCTCATATGCAAACCAACACAAGGAAGCCACCATAGTTCCCATAACATCATAAAAATAGTAAAATATGAAAGGGTGTACTCTAGAAAACCTCAACATTGGTAGGACACCCTAAAAGTCATTATCTTATAGAACCAAACCTCATGCCCAGACTGCTCAAAATAATCATGGCCAGTCCTCTAGATCAAATCCACAGAACACCCGTCCAAAAGGGAAACCTCAAGAAACACCTTTCCCAGAAGTGAATTCCTTAGAATAGGTCCCTCATACCTAGAAAAAACTCTAATCAATAGAAATCATCTGAACCAAAAATCCCATGATGTCAAACCCCCTCGAAGGCTCCTACCAGTCGCAACCAAAGGAAACTGAATCTAATCTTGGAAAAATGAAACTAATGATCCCTTCCAAGAATATAGTCAATCCCACCTCCCGGAATCTATCCAAATAACCTCAATAAGTCTCACTTATCATACTTGTGAAATGGTGATAAATAATATCAAACCCTTACATGAGTAGTACAACTCACAACCCAACACCCTGAATGATTCTAGAACCACATACTCAAAATAATCCACACAAAAAACTCTAACCATCCAAAAAACCATCCATATAGGCTATAAATGCTAAAAGTATTTCACCACTGTTATTTTCATGAATAAATACTCAAAATGGACTACTCAAAAGTCTAATTCTGAATCTAGGGAATAAAGGTACCCAAAACCCCTTTGCTAGAGAAGTACATGATGTGTACTTCTAAGTACACAAAATATACTCTCAAAGATTCACCTATACATGTACTTATATATGGCCATATTATACATGGGATCTAGCCATGTACCATTACAAGGACAAGGAATACATGGGGTCTTGTTGTGTAACACTACATAGGGTGTCTTCATAATCACATGGTTACATGGCTATGCCCTACTACATGGGGTGTACTCCAAGTACATGATGTGTAGTATCACACATCCATCTTCCCATGTTCTTTGAAACATGACCAAGTACCACTCCATGGGGTGCACCTTGGGTATATGGTGTGTACTTCCCAAACTCTGACTACCCATGTACACAGCCACATGGAAAAATATTACCACACAACGAGTACTTAGAGTAAAAAACATGTAATAATAAAAAAAATAATCTTCTCCAATTAGGAATGACACACCATATGTGTTTTTCAAACCACTTTCCATGTGACCAAGATTTCTCAAACCAAAATCCCTTTGAATGACCCAAAACCTCTCTAAGGTCCTTGATTCACCTAAAAACCACTATATCTATCAACAATGGGTCCCCAAAAACCTAAAAACAAGATTAAAACATAAAAACAACTAATCTACTAGGATTTATGGTGAAAATTTTAAAAAGTTCCTACCTACAGGTGGAATCTATCATAGATTCGATCAGATCCACATTTTGTAGCACTTGTACAATGATCTGGTTTGAACTGAGCTCCACAGCAGCACCTCCTTCTCCCTCTATCCCTCTTATCTTCCTCTCCTCTCCCTCTCTCCTCTATCGACTAAATTTAACCCTAATGGGGGGGAATACGTGACACACCATTGGTGGAAAGGAAAAAAAGAAGAAAAATGAAAAAAGAAAGAAGAAACAAAAGGGGGGTAGGGAAGAGATGGGGACCCAACCCAAAATTGGTTCCCGAACCGAGGTTACACCTTGCCTAGGAAAAAACCACATTTTAGAATCAAATTAAAAGTCATAACTCAAATATTATACTCTAAACAGAAGATATCAATTAACAAAAATTCATGAATAAATAATTTTTAATTATTTAAATATTTACTATTCTTCCAAAATTCAAACTACTTAGAATTCTACATAACTAATGTCCTAGGATAAACACCCTATTCTAGGACTAATATAGAGGTAAGATAAATTATTTGAGATATGGTGATGGGAGAAATTACCATCTTCCCAATAAAGACCATCCATCAACTATTCTAAAAGTACCAAAAAACCCCCTAACATGTGGGATATCAAACCGTAATAGAAAAGATGATCCCTACTATAGGTGTATCCTAATAATCTCCCCTCAACCGAGAACTAAACTCCACAGCCCATGCTCCTTCCACTACCAAATACAATGGAAAAATATAGCCAAATTGTTTACACCAGAGTTCCAAAATGGAAAACCAACCACCACCCATTCCCATCACACCATAACTGATAAGCCTTCACTAAATGAACCTCTTGAAACAAGGACCACAACCCATTATGGTCTATGGCGTACTCCCTGTGATAAGGCCTCTTCAATACCTAAACAACCTTCAGTAAACTCACATGGCCCAACTGGTAGTTCTCCTAACACTCATGAACATTCCTTCTCAAAAATACTTCCCCCAAAAAATCAACACCAACACCACTCCACTCCTCAAGGAAGATTGATCTAGAAAATAACTATCAAAAACTCCAATGCTCAAATGAGTTAAATCCTAACAAACCTAGGATAACACGCCTAAACCCACTGATCATGATACTCACATAGAAAAGTCTCAATAAACTAGAGAACCCTCATCCCTCCTATTCTAAAATTAGGAATCTATATCATGATAAGATCCACCAACAAAATCACACTCCACATGGGAATCGATCCAAACCACACTCTCATTACACTGTCCAAAGAGCATCTAGAAGCAATATGACCATGAATCCCACCAACCCTATCCTCCCAACCATACACAAAACCACGAAACCAAGAGAAGTCCTAACACTCAACAACACATTTCCAAGGAAACATCATCCTCCCCACAAAACTTATCTTGGATACCAGAACCTTGGGGAAACAGAATCTCTAACCAAATAACACTTAGGCACCCTTGACTTCATCAAGCCAACCAACACCAACTACAAGGCACACCCAAGACCACACAAACCTACAAGTCATTCCAGACATCCATAGATGAATTAAATTTACCTAGACCACCATATAACACCTATCTATGAGATCCACATGACCTTTCATTAGAATAAAGGAACTTGTGGAATATTTGGGTAGAATTCCACCAAGTACTTATATGAGAAAACACCATTAAATTAATTTTTAACGCTTTAAGAAACTAAACCTCTATCATCAATAAAACCCACACACATAAACATATATATCCTATTTGAAAATAATGATCCATGAACATAGGCCTCTTGTCATGTGGCCAAGATCCAAAAATTCAGAAATCATAGAGTCTACAAACACTAGCACATTACTCAAGGTGAAAATCATAGAACCATAATATCCAAAACCAAGAACAACATTCCCATAACCCTCGTAACCTGGAATTATTATTAGAATAGGTGTTCATAATTCAACAGCATGATATCCATCAAAGGATCAAACACATTCTAGATCTCTTGTCTATCAACTCCCCAGATAGTTAGACAAAAAATTAATGCTCTGACAACATTTTTCACAAACAAGACCGGGTCAACCTAACCTATCACTTGATCCATCCTACAACAAGGACTTAAGTGTACCCCCTCACACACCATAGGCTACCAAATAGCAGTGAGGGCCTAAATGGATAGTGGAGACACAATTCCCTCAGGTCAGAGTGAAACAATGGAGGAAAGAAACTAAACATGTACACATCCATGAACTTCAGAGTGCGCATAAATAAATAAATAACCGATATAACTATAATAAATGGAATGTTTCATACAAACATAAGGATAAGTCATATAAATAATTTTCTCCCATACGAATGACAACATATAGAATAAAATAAAGGAAGATAAATACCCAATTCTCTACTACTACTCTAAGTTAAATCATATACTCGGTCTCCAATCTAAAAAATATTTTACTTTTTCTAATGAAGGTATATTCATTGATAAAAGAAAGTATTATATTGTTAGAATTTTTTACCAAAATATATGTCCCTATCACTAAATTTTTGAGAAAAAATCCATCGTTAAATAATTTTGTGATAAATAAAATAGTTCTCTTAGAATTATAATAATACCAAGAAATAATACATATGTTGGGTAAAGTGTTTTATAATAGGTTCTAATGAAAAAACTTTATGTTGGTAATAATATAACTAACAAAAAAATATATGTTTATAAATTATATTTGAATAAAAATTATAAATTTTTATTTCTAATAAAATTTAATATTTTATTTATTATTTTATCATATATAACAAATATCATTTAATTATTAAATTGAAACCGATTTTAACACATGTTCAATATTATAAAAAATATTTATATTAATAATGAAATTTATTACAACATTATCCATCACTCCTAATATCCATTACACCCCACCCAAACAACCCCCCCCCCCCCTCCCCCACCCACGCCTGCACAACAGCAGCCCATCCATGCTAGCGAGCTAGCTCCCTAACCAATGACCAAACAGTATCACTAGTGGCCTATTAGTGTCATGATAGCATAGGTGTACCCATCCATACCAGGTGACCCATCCATGTTGGTGAGTCAGCTCTAGAACTAGCCAATCCATTCCAACAAGTCTACACCCACACTTTCCCATCCATGCTACCAAGCACCAGTAACCCACCCATGATAGCAACACATCTCTAATAGCAGGCCGTCCTTTCTAGCTCCAGTGAATAGTGATGATCACTAATCCATTCCTACACTAGGATTAGCGAGCCAGCTCTATCATGAGTGAGAAACCTCGAGTCACTACTATACCACATCCCTCATCTCCAACATCTCCACCACATTCAAACAATAAGAATACCAAATAACAAGCCAGCTCTAAGAAACAAATTGGTCCATCTCCAGTACCAGTGAGAAACCTCAAATCACAGATATGCCACACCCTTCAGATCCAATATCTACATCACAAACCTAAAATAAAACCATTCAAATTAGTGAAAAATATTTGAATTAATTGAAGACAAAATATAAATAAGTGGACGTTTGAAAAAATGATTTTTATAGTGATAAATTTTCATCATCCATGATGACATATCAAGGATCATTAGTCTGAACGACTCAATTTTAGGTATCATTTCTCCAAAAGGATAACAATAGCATCTCAAACACTCTCTTATCACAAAATATCATTTCTACCTTGATTAGTGATAGAATTGATTAAAATGGTTTACTTATTATCATTAAAACAAGAATAAAAATTTATAAAAAATATCTCATAATAAAATCCATGCTCAGCTATGGGCCTCTAAACAACCATACTATCTCCAAAAGAACAATATATCATGTACAAGTTCATTGGTAAAAAAATCCAAAGCAAATTAGTGATCTTAATAAAAAATAAATCATGTATATTGATGCAGGGAAAATGTGTAACAAGAAAATCATGATTCCCACTATGATCACCTCAAGATAAGTTTCTCAATTAATATATCTATGAGGTCTTAAGTAGCCATACAATGATTCCCACTATGAACACATCAAGCTAAATTTCTCTATTAATATGTCTATGAGGTATTATGTAACCATACCATCTATAAATTTCCTCCACAAGTATATTGTTCGATTCATTTTATGAATTTAAAAAACCATAAAATCATAGTCTATGGAAGCACCATCCTAAATTCCCCTTTCTTGTTTTTTAAATATCCACTTATAATGAGACAAGTAGGAACCTGATAGATTCAAGCAAAACACCTCAATCCACACACCTCAAGCCCTAGAAGACAACTCATGTGATGTTTCTTATTACACAGATATTGAAGGGAAACTCTACGATATGTTTTAGACTGAGAGCACTAACATTTCCTCTAATACCACTACGGAGAGTAGTCATGACATCATATTCCATAACAATCAAGGAGATCTTATATCACCATATGCAATATCATATTGTTATAGATCCAACGTTGATTGAACTGCACACCTGAACAAATTGTCCTAGACACCCTCACCAGTGAAAATGAAATGTAGAAGGAAACACCATTGCTAAAAGAAAAGAAAAAATTTAGGGCCAAACCACAAAAAATAAAGAACAAAACCACCAAGGAACCACTCACCTCAAGGAACCACAAGAAACTATTTTCATCACCACAACCCCGATCTGGATTAGAATCACTACTATGAGCTAGAATCTAAGTAGAGAAGACCTTGAAAGAGAAACACCAGGAGCAGAATTTAGATTTAAATCTATATAAATGACTAAGTCTTGAAAAAATGATAGAAATAATGGGTGGTTCTAGGATAATGGGAATATCAAAGGGAATAAAGAAAAAGGATCTTTGAAAAGAGCAGGAGCTAGGAAAGGCATTTTCACCACCTAAAGAAAAACTAGAAACCCAAATTAATGGGGAATCAAACCCAATATAACAACATTGAACCAAGAGACAATGAGAGAGAAGTAGGGGTTCCTGTGATCTGTGAGGAACACTAGTAAAAATGTATAGGGCTTCTGTAAGGAATGCTTGTGGGAACATGATGTATAGTTGGGGGAGAGGAATGTGGGGAATGGGGTGGGAGGTTTGGGTTTTGCACGTTAGGTTTTTAGTTTTTTTCCATATATATACATATATATAATTAAAAAGGGTTATAATTTAAATATATAATGATTATGTTTATATATATATATATTATGAATAAATATTACTAAATTATGGATATTTTAATTAATCAAACTTTTCTATTATCAAAATGATATGTTTACAGTGGGTAATATTTATATCTATATATTCAAAATTTTAAAAATATTTGATATTATTAAATAATTTATTGTAATGGATTTTTATAATGGTAAAAGAGTTGTTGGTAATAATACATCATAACAATAGAATAATTTATCGGTAAATAAATTATTGGAATTATTATGATAAGGAAACAAATTTAAATGTTAGTAAGGTATTTTTAGGTATTGAACTTCTATTATAAAGAGATATATATTTTAGTAAAAATATATTTGGTACCTATATTTAATATCAATAAAAATTAATATCTGTTTGAATTAAAAAAATTTACCAATAAATATTTTATCAGTTGGTAATTTTCTATTGGTAAATGTTGCTTTTGGTAGTTCCATGAAGGATGAACCACTCCAGTATTAAACTCATACCCCGCATGAGCTATACTACTTTAACATGAAACAATGGGCCTCTACCCAATCCACTACCACCCATGATAAACCTAAAATAAAACATAAGGTCTAAACATACACTGCGGTTCATGTTCAGGGGCTGAAAAAAAATCTTAGTTGGACACCCCTAATCTTGGTCCTAAAATATATTTTTATATCATGTGCATGAAAAATGTGTCATGTCCAGCCTAGATGAACATGAATACAAACATAAGGATAAAAAAATAATGAAAATAAATAGAAAGGTATAAACAAAAAGGATAAAAGAAAACCTCAGGTTCTAACCTGACACCCGTAGGTAATCTACCCTCACTCTGTCCCCAACTAGAGGAATTATGAAACATGGACCATGAATCCAAAACATCAAGTGCATCCTCCTTATATAGGATGATCTCCAAAGTCCACCGTAAGGACATTAACATAATTCAAACCCTAGGATATCATCCTACACATCCAAACATCGAGTGAATCAACTACACATTAGGACACTAATGTTATGATCTGAATTGGTGGTATGGACTCCCTGTTGATCTTAGGTACCCTACCATACCCAAAAGTCCTATTAAACATAATGTGTATAAAACACCTATCAAAAAATCATCGAGCTACCTAAGGAGGACCCAAGCCTATAAATCAAGCCTCGGGAGTGAAATAGAATCCACATTCCACTATCCCTGGAACTAGGAGAAGATCCAAGCTAAGGTGGTTTCACTCATCTAGATCATCCATTAACTCCCTATCCCCACCTCATAATAACCTTCAAGTAGAAGAGAGTATTAAGAGTTAATATTAGGGTATACACCCAGTCTAATAATATCTTAAAGGATTACTCCCCAATACAATCTTGAATAAGAATATCCTCAAACTTCCAAGTCATAGCTTAAGAACCAAAGTCAGCTAACACCCATACCCTCTAACCAAAACTACTGAAACCAGGACCATCCATATCATAGGTTGACAAAAAAAGGGTAGGAACCATAGTTCTAATAACCCCATAACATTGGAAAACCCTACAAGGGGATCCTTTAGAAAACCCCAGCTCCGTTTAGACATCCTACAATGGATCCTCATGTATATCTAAACCTCAAGCCAAGATCACTCAATAGAACCAAGGATGGTACCCCATATCAATGCCAAAGAACACCCACCTAGATGGGAAACCTCAAGAAACACCTCTCCCAAGTGATAATTCTTCAAAATAGGTCCCTTGTATCATTATCAAACTATTCGTAATAGAAATTAGTTGAACCATACATCCCACAATTTCGAACCATATTGAAGTATCCTATCGGTTCCAACCTCAGGAAAATAGACCTAAACCTAAAACAACCAAACTAATGATCTCATCAAAGAAGATAGCCAATCCTGACTACCAAAATCTATCCAAAGAAACTCAATCAAGCTCACCTATAATCCTCAATCCAAGGTGATCAATGAGAACACACCCTCACATGAACTTCAAAACTCACAACCCAACCCTTGAAAGGATTATATAAACACAAGATGAAATGAATCCTCCCAAAAAACTCTAACCATACATAAAACTATGCAGACAGCCTCTAAATGCTGAAATGATTCCACCACTATGTTATACATGGAAACACACTTAGAATAGACTACTCATCTGTAAAATTCTAACTCTGTGGCACAGAGACTCCCGAAACCCCTTTGTAGTAAAATTATGTGTCTTGTACTTCTAAGTACATGATGTGTACTCTCAAAGATAAACCTATACATGTACTAGTACATGGCCAAGTCATAAATGGGTTCTAGTTATGCACCACAGCACGGGGTTTCTGTCTGAGTACATGGCCATATAGCCATGTCCCACTATAAGGGGTGTACTCCAAGTATACATTATGGAGTCTCACATGTCCATATACCCATGTACATGGCTATATGGACAATTACTTCTACACGGGGTATAACCTAGGTATATTATGTGTACATACTCAACTCTAAATACCCATGTACATAGCCACATGTCTAGGTACTACAACATATTGTGTACTTAAATTAAAAGGTGTGTTCTTAAATTACACGATGTGTACTTATAAAAACTCCATCTTCACTGAATATGAAGAACACAGATCATTTGTTCATAAAACCACATTTCATGTGATCCAGATTCACTTAACATTAATTCTCCAAATGACCCTAAAACCCCCCTAAAACTCATCGATTTTCACGAAAACCACCATATCGACCCACGATGTGTCCCCAACAGCCTAAAAACAAAATATTAACTTAGAAAAACTAATCTATAGAGATTTATGGTGAAAAGTGTAACACATTCCTACCTTTGGGTGGAAACCACTAAACCTTCAATCTGATCTTCTTTCCAGAGAACCAGCAAGATGATCTAATGAGAACCAAGCTCCACGGTGCCGCCTCCTTCTCCCTATCTCCCTCTTCTCTCTCCCCCCATTCCTAGCCCACCATCCTAGGTGATGGAAGCCCCACGGGATGTAGGCAACACAGTAGGAGAATAAATGAGAAAAAAAGGAAAAAAATAAATATAAAAGAAATGAAAAGGAAAAGGAATGAGAGAGAGAAAAAGGGGACCCGGCCCAAACCTAATACCTAATATAAGGTTATATCATGCCTAGGAAAAACACCCAATTTTAGAGTCAACAAGGAAGATAAAATTAAGATCCAATTCTCCAAAACCAAAAATATAACCGAATGAACATGCATAAATAAATAAAATTTAATTAATTAAATATTACATATTTATCCAAAATTAGAATGGTTTAGGATTCCAAAAAACTCACATAAAAGGGTAAAACCCCTATTCAGTGAACAACTGAGTGGTAAAAAAAATTATTTGAGATCTCATGATAGGATAAATTAATATTTTACACCCAAAAGCCTCACAAGATAAAAAAATCTAATTTTACTTATCTCATTAATCTTTCTCGACACGTTTTGTGACATTATAAATATAGAAATATAGGTGGGAGAGTTATATTTTACTATTTAGATACCATATTTATTAGTTGATCTATGAAAATAAACTATGTTCATCTCACGGGCCACAGATGGGGTATAGAATTAGTTAAATTTCAGTATATGATGAAGGGTTTATAGTATCTAATTACTCATGAGAAGATTATAAAGAGAGAAAATAATATAAGTGAATTTTCATGAACCAATATTAAACTACATTCTAATTTTCCTAACAATGTATCATAGTGGCACAACCTAGGGTCGATGTCTTAGAGGCTCCTTACAACACATGGAATTTGTTTATCTGTATTATAGTATAACTAATATAAAACTAACATATTTAATTTATATGTGCTTTGAAATACACATGAAATATATTTTTATATATAATAAAATATAATACAAGTTATAAAAAAATAAAAAAGGAAAATATTTTTTAGGTTACGGTGATTGATATCATTGTTCAAAAGGATATCAATTTTCGACTCAATGAGGTGATTAAGGCTTATCACACCTTACATAATTGTTTCAAAAATGATTAACCAATATTAAGACCTGTGTATACAAGTAAATCCCCTTTAAAATGTCATCATAGATACCTATTCTCTGATTATCACTACCCACACCATGATCCACCATATTCATGACATAAATAGTGAATATAAGGATGATTGATAAATGATAAGAAGAACTCAAATGATATAGAAAATGGGGTGACAAGTCACTATAAAAAATTAAAAATCAACAAAATTACTTGAATTGAATAAAGATAAATAATAAAATCATTATAAACTCAATCAAATAACTATTACTTACCTCAAAAAAAATGTTAAGGTCAGTTCTCCATTTTTGATGGTGTTAATAAGGGAATACAGAGGGATAACACATAAAATAAAAAATTAGAGAATGTGGTATAAAGAAGAAGACTAATATATATTAAATCTAAAATAATATACCACTGTAGAAAAGAAACTCTAAATCATCCCAAACTGGCCACTAATTCTTCAACCCCTTAAAAAGGGGGTGGGGAATACGGTTAAATAGGGAGAGGGCTGAATATTTTGGCTCCAATTATGTCATTTAAAAGTTTTCATATGGTTTCCCTATTAAATGGAAGAATTTGGGAAAGATTAATTCTTTAATGTTGATTGTATATGAATTTTTCATGTAACCTAAAAATTATATCATGATTCACCAACTAATTAATAAGTTATGGACAATTCATTCTGGAAATTTATTCTAGCCTAGTGACTGTTTGAATTCCAATAATCAAACTTCCCATGCATTTATGTCCTTTATAGAAGAAAAAATAAGGCAATTACATAGTTAATTAACTTGTTCCTAGGCCTATTGTATACCTAATTTTCAAATTTTATCTCAATTGGTCTGGATCATTCTATGATACAGTCACATATTTAAATTTTTCCAAATCTATGCACATATTTCAAGACTTGGATTGTGAGCATGTTTTGGGACTCAAAATGTTGTATTGAGCTTTGGATACTATTGAATGAAATGAATAAAAATATTCATAGAATCCTTAAATAATAATTTCACAATTTGAATTAGATTAAGAAATATTATGTCTGAAATTTAAATTAAATAAAAGTAATTTAATATCCAAAATAAATCCATTATAGAAATTAAGCTCAAATTATTAATAAAACCTATAAATATGAAAATTTTCCATAAAATACAATTATAGTCGGTTTAAAACATTTATTTATCATTTACAATGTGTGAAAATGTTAGCTTTATCATACCCACACCTAACCATTTCTCTCTTGGGAAATCATTAAATATTCAAATCAAAATACACATAGGAATAAAAAATGAGAAAATATCCATGCACTTTTGAAAAACCAAATTTCATTATGTCTCCTATATGAAATAATACCCTTTAATTTTTATCTCCTATATTTAAATTTTTTTAACCTCAAAAATCCATCCATGTCCCAATCACAACATACCTCACAATGAATCTTATTTCACCATTCACTCAAGTGATACTAAATCTATAGTTATATACATTATTTTAAAATATATGTATCACCATAAGATAAGTAATATTCCCATATCTCCACACCACGGTACATGAAAATATTTTCAATCATGATATCATTTTTAGGTGATTTATGTGTCCCAAGGTTGGTGGGTAAAATCATTTTAAAATTACAGCTTAAAAGAGGAGGTTGAACTATTATGTAAAAAATTATTAATTTTCAAGTGAAAACCTAGTAATTTCTTCACACAATTTTTCCTAAAATTTGTAACACAACAGCACCAAATTTTAAATGAAATGGGATATGAGAAATATAGTGATTACAAAGAATCATCTCATCCATATCCTCCCATTTTTCCTTTTTTATTTTTATTTTTTTCTCATTTATATTTCATTTTTTCTGGGAGGATGAGATAAAAATTGAATTAAATGAATGAATGAAAATATATTACCCTTATTTCTTATGGAACATGATTCAAAAAAGTAAGAGAAATGAATAATTCAAGATCATCCCCATTTTTAAAAATATTTTATTCTTTTTTCAAATTTCTTTTAAATGAGAGCTGGATAATACAAATAAATAAAAATTAATTAATGAATCATGTCCAAATATCTCTCATTCCAATCCAAAAAAAATGATTTCTCACACCTCAAACTACCCAAAAATGAAACATACCCCAAATAACACACAATAAATTCCCTTATACTCAAACATGAAATATTCATGAAAAAATACTAAGTGTTTTGGTTTTTATGGAAATATAATATTATAATGTTGCCTAAACATATAAGGAAATTCATTGAATTTAAGGTATAAGAGAGGGTAAATGTATATGGTAGGTATCTATCTAAAAATGTGGCTATACAATAAAGTTCCTCAATCATTTCCAAAAATTCTTAAAATTACGAGGTATTAAAATAGAAAATCACAAATTCTGGTTCTCATACAAAATCAAAAATTCTATAAAGAAAGTGTGGTTACTAGGAATAATATATAAAAATATTTCTAAATACCCTATAGGGTGTTATAAAATTTTTTATTTATCCTTTAATTAGAAAAGAATTAAAAAATTGTCCAAACTCATAAAAAATTTTGAAAATAAAATTCAAGATATTCCAACATCAATAATAATTTTAAAATCCATTATTTAAAAAATCTTTCCAACTCTCTCAAAATAAATTAAAGTCTAAAAAATGATTCAGATTTTCATTTAAACTCAATATTCTTAAAAATATTCAAAAACAAAACGAGTAAAAGAAAAAAACAGCTTAGCACATTGAAACTCTCCCCCCCCCCCCCACACTTAGATTTCACTACCTCTAATTTTTTCTCAAAAAAATAAAAATAAGGTTAGAAAAACCAATGATAATGAAAGATATATTCTAATGTTAATTTTTTATTGTTAGCCTTGAGTTAAGATCATATATTCGAGAACATAGACCTATAAATCAATAAGAAAACATGATATTTATAAAAATAAAAAAAATAAAAAGTGAAAATAGGATAGAACATGGTTTATACCCTCATGTGGGTGCCAGGTTTTTACTTCCACTGGTCTGGAATATGGAGTGGGTTATTCCCAAACTTAAGGTGGGTGTTGTTTCTTGCTCATAATCTATTAATTATAATTTATCCTAACATCTATGAGTAGATTCTGGGAGTCAGAATCCCTAGTGAAAATAAAAATACACCCAACCCAAAATGATATGAGAGATATATTTTGATGTTCATATAGGAAGGGAAATGAATATATGGGTTCTACTTATTTTATTTACCTAGAGGAGTGGTGTCCATTAGCATTGAGGATAGTAGAATAAAGTTTGGATTCCATTCTGGTTTAGTTTTTTCAAATTATTCCATAGAGATTTCTTTTTTATGCCATCATCCTCATATGAACTAGTGTATAACTCTATTGGAACATGAATTCTCTCCTCAACAAAAGAAACTTATTTATTTTCTTTAACCAAGGACATTTAACTATTGTCCAAATATAAAAAATTAAAACAATGGGAGATAATACTCAATCGGGCTTCAATAAAATCATAATTAAAATAAGTCAAGAGATGAATATCTTTATTAATTTCTTAAAGTTATAATTATTTGTATTTTATTAGTGTCGATTAGAGTATATT
This sequence comes from Viscum album, assembly GCA_963277665.1. Classification (NCBI taxonomy): domain Eukaryota; kingdom Viridiplantae; phylum Streptophyta; class Magnoliopsida; order Santalales; family Viscaceae; genus Viscum; species Viscum album. Next base: position 1,327,136,752 of record OY728165.1, on the reverse strand, counting down.
ATTTGTGGGTATAGGTGGGTAGTAAAACTAATCCAATATTTTATCAAATTACAATATCTCAAAGTTTTATTCTTCTATAGATATAAAGAGGTATAGATGTGTGTATTTTTATTTGTAAAAAATAAAAGGACACTTAAATTTTGGGATTTAATAAAATCCAACCAATGTTCTTCCAAATCATTCGGGTCCCCCATAATTGTATCAACTAGAATGAAATCTTCATAAATCACTTCAAATAATGGATGAGAGAGGTCGAACGGATCTTCAAGTTTCATTTTCAAGTAATCCTTATGTTCATCAACTTCAAGAGTAGGTTAAACAAAATCTACCACTTATTATTCACTTTATTATTGTTATTTTATTTCCCACTACAAAACATTAATTTCCCAAATTGCAGTGGTCAGTGATGCTTCAATATTTCTTGCTTATTCCAACATCTTGAAGTTATCTTGAATTAGAAACATTAATGATTATTATTTTCTAGACACAACATTAGGAAAAAAATAAAATTTCTTAAAAAAATCCTATCTCTGACCTATGAAATGAAAAATATAAAATAAAATCTATTTTTTTCTTTTTAAAATTTATGATATTTTTTCTTTTTTTATGAAAAATAGTGTGCAGAATATTTTTTCCCCCCATACATGGACCCAAATTAAATACAGTGGTTTTTTCAAACCAATATTAATTTATATAATTATTTTCCTAATAATATAACATAGTGGAACAACCTAGGGTTGATATCATGGAGTTATCATAAAAAACATCAATTTTCTATTGTCTCTATTATAGTATAACTTATATACAACTAAATTAACTAATATTTATGTGGGTATTAGAATGATTCATAAAATATTAACATACATATATATATATATATATGAAATGAAAAACATAATGAGATGGACATAAAAGAAAGAAGGAAAATATTCTTGTGAGTTCATGGTGATTGGAATCTTTATTCTAAAGGTTCTGAATATTCAACATAATGAGATGATCAAGACCTGTCACATCTTTCCTTCTTGTTTGAAATGTTACTAACCCTTAAAAAGACCTATAAATATCATTAAATACTCTTCTAAACATAAACTAGGATACCTATTCACTAACTATCTCTACCCAATTCATGCTCCGTCATATGCATGACTCAAGTAGTGAAGAGAAGGGTGATTTTTAAAAAATAACAGCTCGAATGATAGAGAAAACCAAGTGAACTCTTATTGAAATAAATTAAATAATATATAAAATTCCTATAATTAAATTACAAGGAACTCAATCAAACCACAATTTCATCCCTCAAACAGACACTAAAGTTAGTTCTCTATTTTTTGTGGAGTTGAGAAGGGGATATGGGGACAGAATAGATAAAATGAAAAATGAGAGAATGAGGTATCAATAAGAAGAAACTTAAATATTAAAAGTATAAAAATATACTACAATATAAAAAACCTCAAAATTACATGAAATAACCCTTAATTTCCCAACCCCTGGAAAAGGGGAGGATATACATTTTAATAGGTAGAGGGATGAAAATTTTAAATCTAGTTGTTTCTTCCAGATGTTTATGTGAGGTATCCTAATTAAATGATGAGTTTGGGAAATATTGTTTCTTTTAAGATGTTCATATATTTATTTCTCATTTACCCTAAACATTTAATCTTCATTTTCAAATATATTAAGGAGTAGTGGCTATTTTATTCTTGAAAATTATTCTGGCTTGATGATTGTTTGAACTCAAATACTCCAACTCCTTATGTATATATTTGCTTGATGGAGGATAAATAAATCATGTCCACATTCGATGAACACCTCAACTATCATGTCCTTATTCATAATGGGGGGAAATAGCCTAATTATTGGAATCATGAATTATAGAATTCTCTAACAAGATGGCACATTCAATAACACCACTACCATGGTGGTGGTCATAGTGGAGTGCATGGTGATGGTTAGGTTGTATTTGAGTAGTCAAAATGGCCTCCATTCTTCATGGATCTTGTCCAGTTCAAAAGGAGAAATGTTTTTGGGGTTAATATGGGTCTTAAATGAGAAATTAATTCATTTTATCATATATTAATTGATCTACAGCCCCCTTCGTGAATGTTCAAATGATTTACAGATTCTCTAGATGAGCCTAATGTAATATCTAAAGAGTTTACAATTATACTACAAGTGGGGGAGAATTTTAGTTAATAAAAATTAAGCATAAAATTTTTACCAACCACTTTAATAAATTTTATCAGATGAAGTTTTTTATTTATATACATTATATACATAGTAAGAAATATTTTATAACAAACTAGATAAACTTTTCTTATAACATGAACAATAGAAATAATAAACATGTAAAAAAACTAAAAAAACTTATATAAAGTATGTAATAAAACATAAAAAACATTATAATAAAGTATCCACACTTTAGACTTTAGTGTTAAGGAAGAATTTAAAAAAACTTATGGTATCAACAATATTCACCTTAAAATGAGTTCTATGTTTTTTACAAAGAAAGCCATCAATCATAATATTAGACACAACTTTTCATCTATAGAATCGAGAACCCAAAATCAAAATGATCAAAATATCCTTCTATCTATCAGAACTGGGAAACATGTGGTTAATAATAATGTAAAAAACTATTAGAAAATAAAAAATTAAGTAACTTTACAATTATATTCTCACTAAAACATTCCTTAAGGAAAATATATCTAAATATTACAAGGAATCTCTCTCTTGTAACAAGACATTTGAAAACACTTCCCAACTAATTTATATCATTGATGTTGAAAAAGAAAAAGATTTATTCTCTTAAAATGTGTCTCTATTTATATGTGAACTCCTAATGGTCATATTCATCATTTATCATAGGTGGTTTCAATGACATCATATGTGCTCTTTCTTTACTTGAGAAGTTCTACATTGTATCTCCATCTGATGTTCATCATGGTTTACACCACTATAGTACATATAGGTTCGATCTAGTATAATAAGATATCCTCATTTGGTAGAATATATGTTATTATTTATTCATTATGTTTTATAAAATTTCATCCAATATATATATCTGTCTCCATCTGATAAAGTCAATCCAATAGAATTTCTATAACTCCATTCAGTTGACTTCATTAAACTGTATGTTGTTGGACTTTATAAAACTCTTCTCAGTGAACTAGGTATCCATCTATCTAATTTAAAAAGTATATGTATGTACAGTTTACATTAATAAGGTTCCATTTTATAGAAGTAATATTATTCACCTATTAAAACATTAAACTTTCCTATAATCTTTTTTAAGTACTTTAGAAGTATGAAAGTTAGAAATATATAAAATTTTAAGTAAGTGGATTATGATATTAAAAATTAAGGTTAGAAAGTATAGAAACTATTCTTTTGACTCAAATCCTATGGAATTTTTCATTTATTTATCATATTGAGGATCTATTTTCTTAAATTACCATTGATTAAGTGTTAGTTTACCTCCCCTTAAACCCTGTGATTGAATCTTTATGGATTGAAACTTGGATCGGGGAGAAATGTGTTCTCTTGATCTAGGTACCCTTCCCTCCTCTTTCCTATTTCATTATAAATTTATCCTTGGATATATTCTTGTAAATCCTCTCTATTTTGGTCTAATAGTTGTGCATGGCTTATTGGTAGGATTCTGGTGATAGGTTCTGGAAGATCTTCCTTCAGTTTTGATGGTTGTTGGTCCTCTATTTTACATTCAATATTAGAGAACATTGAACTCCTAAATCGAGGTAGGGGTCATTGATTAAACTTTATTTTTTGAAATCATAAAGTTATCATGATTTATCTTAAAGGATAATAGTGTAATTAGTCTTATTGAAGATTAAATGATATTAAATAATGAAATTTTGTTTCTTGTTGTAGTGATCAAATGTCTTTCTATCATGGTATCAGTTTGCCTCCTCATTTTCAAGATAGTGTGTTATCTCTTTTTTATGTTTTCAATTATCATGTTTTTTAAATTAAAAATTGGATTAATAATGTTAATATGGTAATACATATTGGCTAAATAATAAAGATTCACGTTTAATTTTATTCTTTCTTCATGAAATCGATAAAAATAAAAGTGATGTTTGAAGCATGTTTAAACAATATTTTATAGATTTTGATAGTTAATGCATTGGTTTCTCTATGGTTGTAACCTGTGATAAATGAATCAGTTAATTCAAGATGATAAAAAAAAATTGTTTGAGAAAGATAATTTTTTTCTGTCAAACGGTCCCATTTTCTTATGAAGGGTGGATGCTTTAGTTTTAGTCCCTGGATTCCTTGATAACTATTTGTTATTTTATAACATCCTTGTGTGATTACTCTAGATGAGGATATTTTTTATTGTATATGATGTGATTCAAGGATGGATGATAGTTGAAGAGAATGTCCAAGGAGGCCTAATTTTGTGGAATTAGTTGGTGCTTGTGATGGTGGGATAGATAGTGATATGCATGGTGGTATCAAGGATGGAACCTGGACTGATAGAGTGGGTTGAAGTTGGGCATGCCCATTGTTTTTTTTCTAAAAATTGATGTGGATACTTGATAAATAATCTTCTCTGAAGGTTTTCTGGTTAGGTATCTTATTCCTGCATTCCTTTCCCCACTGCCAGATAAAACCTTTTAATCTATGTTTATGAATCTTTTTTGGTAACTTAGGATGAGTCTTAGGGTACCAAGAATTATGGAATAATAATAAGTGATAAATAAATATACCCAAGGGGATAAAAATTTAATGTAATGTTGAAAGATGATAACTCTTGAAGAACCTCAGAAGTGGTTTTATTATAATGGGAGTGAATTAGTTTTAAATGTTAATTAATTTAATTAGGAAATTTTTAATAAAAATAATTAAATGAAAGTTTCTTGAATGATTGTGTCTTTCTAAGATATCTAATCATCAGTGGTGGAATCAAAGAATTCTATGGATGATGGACATAGTTCATTCTAAGTATAGGTTATTTCCCATAGTGTGGCTTTGAGATATATTTCTATGTATATGATTTCATATTCTACCCCAATGACATCAAAAGGGAGACCAAAACTTGTGGAATCTGGAGGTTTTTTCCCCAAATTTCAGGTTAGTAAGGAACGGATGGATGAATACCCCATTTTCCCCCACTCGCTTCTCCTACTTGTATTATGTGTTGGTATTCATGATTTTTACCTTTCCCATTTGTCTATAGGGTTTTTAATGTCTCTTGGTTATTTTTACACACACACATTTCTCTAGATATATTGTCCTAAGGATTATTGTAGGTATGATATGTATGGGTTGTGATGGATTGAGGTATACTGACTAATGTGAGAGTTTTAGAGGCTCCTGAAAACTACTCAATTACTATATAGAGATTTCGATGTTGATGGCAAGGTGAAGGGATGCATAGGGTGCATGGCATGTGACTATTTCTAGGGTGTTTTTGGTAAATATTTTTTATTTAGAGAGAGATTTATTAGAACATGTGGCATTGTATTAGGGAGAAAAATAATTAGGGAGTTAGTAGTGGGGAACCTTATTTTGATATTATATTATATTACTTGTATGTGATACTTGTTGTGAGAGACACGGTGAGGACAAAAAGTTTGCATACATATTTAGGTGACGAGTTAGCTTCACTTATTTATTCACTGGGTATTAGTATTATTTCTTTATCTTTTACATGAGATGATATAAAGAGGATCCTATTGATTATAACTTTTATTCTTTCCCTATATGTTTATAAACTATTTTTCAAGTCTATGGGAGTTTTTTGGTGGTCAGGACAGACATTAATAGCTCTTGGTGTTTTTCAGGAGTTGTTTAGGATTGGAGGTCACAGCTGAATATTTCCTTTTGGTAATTATAGTTTCCTTTCTGATTTTCATTATTTATAAAGTTACATGAATTTTTTGGGATATTTTTACTTTTTTATTACCAAGACTTTTTTGGTGGTTTTCCATTTTCTCTCATTCCTCAAGTTATTCCATGAGGGTAATGTATTTCATTTGTTTTTGTGATATAATCACAGTTCATATCACCAATATATGGCCAATTAGAGGTGGTTTTTTAGCATTATTATCTCCCTTATATCATTTTATCCTTGTAGGGGTACCTTTATGGTGGGGATACTGAAAAATCAGTTTCCAATGTCAGGTTGAGGGACTTATTGGAGTTTGTATGTATGCACTGGTGAGGACTGCATGGGTCGGTAGGGATACAGTGTCATATGAGCTTATTATGTGATGTAAACAAGGGATATCATCTAGGAAAATAGTATTTAGGGTCCTTTATGATCCAATTTTAGGAGATTTAAGTTTATTGAGCCTACTAAGCAAACATAAGAAAGGATCATGCATTATTCATGTGTTGTGCTTGTGTTTGAAATGGGTAGACCATAGGATTAGGCTGAAACTTAATTAATTAATCATAAATATTAATTTTTTTGGGAGTCCCTGATCATTTTTTATTTTAAATTTATAGATCTAGGTCAACATCATCATTAGGTTCATACTAAAGATGTTTAGTGGGATGTGCCACCAGATTACCAAAAAGTTGAGGTCGGCAATGATGAAACATGGAGGAGGACACTATGATTATTTCAATATTAGATTTTTAAAAAGTATAATGGATCTATTTAAAACTTATTGATAAAGGACTAGTTAGAGGAGGTGGATATAGCCTTTAATATTTTCATTTCTCAGAAGGATAATTGGGATTCATTGGCAATGATGATGTTGTGTGGGGAATCCATGAAGTGCAGGTTCTTTTTTCCTTAAGGATTGAGAGGATTTTACAATTGCATGGAAAAAGTTATAATATTAGATTTCAGATGAGTTTCTTTCTTCAACCATAAGGGAGGCCAGCCATCAAAAGCTACTTACTCATCCATGGGGGAGCTCCAACATATGGTAGTTTGTGGTGGATTTTAGGAACCTTATCTGATATGCTTCAGAAAAAATTATTGATCAGTCTCCTTGGTCGAGAAATATTGAAGAGGCTTTAATCTATAGATCCATCACCAATTAACTCTTTCTATATTACTTACATAACTCAAGGAACTGGATATATTAGAGGTTATTAATAGGGTATTGGATAGAAATAGATTGTTATGATATGGGAGTCATCAGAATTATCCACATAGCAGATATGTGGTTTAAGATTCCTAGTTTCCTAGATATGAGAGGTTTTAGATAGTCAGGGACATGTCCCATACCTCATCCTCTCATGTCTCTAGGGGAGATGGTACATAGTCCCCTACCAAAGGATAATATTCCTATTTTTATTATAGAGATCATGGCCATTAGTAGCGAGATTGGATGACCTTTCTAAAAATGAAGTGTGGGTTTGATGTTCTACATTAGGTCCCATCATTATAGTAGTTTCAATAAAGTCATTAGTAGTTGGGTTCTCTATATTTATATCTACAGACGAGAGATATGGCATACATAGTACATACCCATCATGATCCTTATCCTTAGTGAGTAGTGTGTGACTATGGAGGTGGTTATAAATAGATCTATAGAGGGCACGAAGTAAGTCATGGTCAGCTAATTACTTTAGCATTTCTATCAATTTGTGATTTGGAAATCATTTGAGGTATCTTTTTCTTATTTTTTGCTTGGCTTCATGCTTTATTTGATTCAAGAGACACACACTTCTTCATATCAGCCTCCCAGGTCTATGCTTTGCGACTTGAGGTGGAGATTATTCCATTTCCCTTACCATTAACTATTCTAGTTTGAGGTCGATATTATATATATGAATTACATATAGACTTTGAGATAGTGATGGTGAAAGAAAACTATTTTTTATACTTCCTATGTTTGTGGATACATCCATACAACATCATCCTCAATATAGATTATATGTATTCAGTACAATATATTGTGGATTTCTTTAAGAGGTAGACTATTTTCTATGATGTTCATGGAGATTCTTCCATATTCATTACAGATAGATCCCTTGGGTTGGTTTATATGAATATTTCATCCTCATATTAATTGATGGTTATTTTGATTCTATGTCACTTTGAGTTTCATTTAACAATGTTTCCGAGGTTCGTGGAAGTGTTTCCGGATGTCTTTCTTACAGAGGTTGTAGAGTTTCCCCCTCCATGGGAGATCATGTTTGGGATAGCTCTAAAACTAGGAAATTTTCTAATCTCAATGTCTTCATATTGAATGGAACCTTCATATTTTTAGATTTGTGGATATAAATTGATGATCTCTTATAGCGATGTTTTGTTTGGAAGAGTGTCTCACCTTAGGGTGCTCCGATTTTTCTCATAAGGGAGGCCAATGATAGTATGCTCCAATGTATTGATTATCATCACTTAAAATAGAATGAAATGAATATTCGCTATACCCATCCATGGATTGATTATTTATTCAATCATTTCAAGGGATCTAGTTGGTTCTTAATGATTAATCAGTGATCAGTATATCATCATATGTGGTTAAACGATGATGATATACTAAAGACTATTTTCCATTGTCCTTATGGACATTATGTGTTCTCTATGATTCTATTTTATTTGATGAAAACTCTATATATATTCATGTCCATGATAAACGTAGTTTTTTGAGAGTTTTGGGACCAGTTCTTGGTGGTTTTTCTTGAATAAATCCTTGTGTATTCAATGTCTGAGGACAAGAAAACAGAACATCTACATGTATTTTTGGGAGTTCTCAGTCATTATTAAATGTTTGGGAATATTTTGAAGTATAATTTCTATGCCGGTATAATTTATTTCCTTGGTAATGTTGTATTCAATTCATTTTTATCCATAGATCCTTTTAAAATTAAGGTGGTTGTTTCTTAGGCATCCACCAAGAATGGTGCAGTGGTGTGGATTTTCTTTAGTATTGGGGACTATTATAGGATGTTCATAACTAAATTATCTCATATTGTGACTCCTTTGTCATCCTTGAATAAAAAGGATCATGCATTCTTGGGTACTATCCAATTTCATGGTTCTTTTGAATATCTAATGGAGAATTTCGTGAGTTCTTTATTTATTCATTTTCTAGAATATAGAGTTTGGTTTGATGAATTGTATGATATTTTGCATCTTGGTTTAGGAAGTTTCATAATTAATTAGAGTGTGGTTACTCATTATTGGTCTTAGCAATTTTTAAACCATAAATATAACTATGCCACCCATGATATTGAGTTGTATGTTTTTGTGATTTACTAGATGGTTTGGTAAAACTACCTCATCAGTGAAAACTTTGTGGTTTTCATCGATCATAAGGGCCTAAGGTAAGTCTTATCCCATCATGACCTAAACATAAAATAGTTGTTGGAATCCTCATGTATTAATCATGTTTTAATGATCACAAATCCTATTACTGTAAATTAATCTCAATCTTAATTGAACATCTTGCTAATGATCTCGAATCTCAAAAATAACTGCACATCTGGTTTTAATTATGTTTTAATGATAGAAAATGTTTTTCAGGATCTAAAATCTCACTTATATTATCCAATCTTTATATTTATGTTTCGACTTCTCTTTCTCTCTAATCATTAAGCTTAATCCATATTCTGCATATTATTGTTTAAGTCTAAATATAGATATTTGTCTAAGTATGGACACACCGTGACCCAGACACCGCGAAGGACACACCATGACCCAGACACTGTGAAGGACACACCATGACCCAGACACCATGAAGGACACACCATGACCTAGATATTGTGATGCACATACCGTGAAGCACATACCGTGAAGCACATACCGTGAAGTACATACCGTGAAGAAGACACAGTTTACATAATCACTGTGACACCGTTTCTTAACTTTTTGTCAATATTATTTAAATAATTCTAACGGTCATATTTGATGTTTTTAATGCAATTAATGTTATTTAATGATAGTTTTTGTCATTTCAGGAAACCATACCTCGTACTTATGGAAAGGGATTAACTGCTATTGCTGATGCTCATGGAATAAAAGAAGTCTCAGCTATAGTAAAAGAGAGTGATAAGTCGCCTTGACATACATGTGACAACACACATGAAGTGCTCTGTACTTAACTGAAGAACAATCCTGAGCACAATTGTAAAGAAGACATTGAATGATCCTCATAGAAGTTCCAAAACATGCAATCCTACTCTACTGGAGGAACTGAATTCAAGAGAACATCTTCACTCCTATAGAACACAATCTGAACTACGACACTCCTTTTTTCAACAGAAAAAACAGAGAAGGACTCATAAGTATTTCTGCTGAATCCAATGAGTCCAGAGCTGCATTGCTAATCACTAGAGCTTTATAAACTATTATCTGTTCTCTCTAAGTGATTTTTTTATTTACTTTTGAGTAGTGTGGTCTACTCTGTATATCTTACACACACACTGTCTCCTACACTGAACTGAAGGATATCAAAATCCTCACTCCAAAACTCTTAACTCTTGTTTACCCATGACAACTGTGGAAGAGGTCCTTGTGTAGCCCGGTCTTTGTTTTGTTTCCCACGAAGAACTATGGTAGAGGTCCCTGCGTGGCCTGGACAGTTTTGTAAACTGTTTTTAACCCCGATCTAGGGTGTGGGTCAAATTTATATAAATGTTAGAGGACTAAGTCTCAGCTTGAGACTGAACCACTTGTTATATCTGTTGTGCATCTTTAGATTAAGTTTAAAGTATACTACTTATATCTTTTATATTCCACTTTTGTTACTTTGAAATACAAAACCATTTTAAAGTTACATTGATAGTTAAATTAGCAAGTGTGTACACTTATTGTAAATCAATAGGTTAGTTTCAAAAGTAAGTTTAATCTTGTGGTTAAATTAACTGAGACCTAATCAATCTTTGAGAAGCTAAGTGAACATTTAAAATCTGTATAAATTCACTAAATTTTAACTTGTTTTATTAATTGGGGGATTTTAATAGACAATATTTTAATAGAAATTTTAATTAGAACTCAATTCACCCCCCTCTTGAGTATCCACTCTGACCAACATTTGGTATCAAAGGTTGTTTTTGTTTAAAGTTTTTTTTAAATACCTTATTTTTCAACTGTCATTTTAGTTGAATCTTTAAAGATCTTAAATTTCTTTTAGTTCTAAATTTTATCTCTTTAAAACTATTTTCTAAAATCTAGTTATGGATAATAGACTAGAGGGTGCTGCTAATAACAAGTCACCTTTCTTTAATGGTACAAACTATGCCCAATGGAAGCTGAAAATGAAAATTCATTTAGAGAGTATGATTTTTGATATTTTTACTGCTATAGAATCTCAATATAAAATTCCAAAAACTGAAAGAACAACTTGGGATGAACCCACTAAAGTATCTTACAATAATAATTGTAAAGCTATGAATGCCATGTGTTGTGCATTAGGAGATGAGGAATTTAACAGAATATCTGCTTGTAAAACTACTTATGAAATTTGGGATACTTTGGGTGTTTCTCATGAGGGAACAACCAATGTTAAAGAAATGAGATTGAATACATATACTATTAAATATACCAATTTTAAAAAGAAGACTGATGAACCTATTTCTGATATGTATCTCAGGTTCAATGAGATAGTCAATACAATGAATTCACTTGGAAAATCTATTCCAGCAAAGGAACTAATTATGAGTATATTGAGGTGTCTACCAGACCGATGGAGAGGCACATCTGTTTCAATCAGAGAGCCATGTTACATTAGATCTCTACCTATCAAAGATCCGATTGGTAAGATTATGATGTATGAGGAAGAACTCAAGGTGAATAAAGAGGAAGATGATGAACCAAAAAAGAAATCAGTGGCTTTCAAGACTACTACTTCAAAGAACAAGGACAAAGAAAAATATCAAATATAAACTAACAGTTCAACAAGTGAAAGTTCAGACTCTGATAGTGATGCTGAAATGACTCAAATATCCATAAGGTTTAAGAAATTTTATAGGAAGAAGAAATTCTTCAGAAAATAAAATTACAAGGGAAAGTATGACAATAAGGGACATTGTAAGAAGGACTGGAAAAAGGCAGATAAAAGTGATGAAGTTGTTTGCTACGAGTGCAAAAGAAAAGACACATTAAAGCAGAATTCCCAAAGCTAAAATTCAAGAAGAAATATGATTATAATGACAGTAAGTACAAGAAAGCTATGAAGGCTACTTGGAGTGCTTCTGAAGACAGCACAAGTGAATCTGAAATGTCTGATTCTGAAAAGAATCATGCCAACATGTGTTTCATGACAAACACATCTGAGGTAACCTTAGATACTCTTGCTTTAAATTCTTATTATTCTGGAACTGAATCTGATTCAGATTCTGAAAACATGACTAGTGGGGAATTATTTGAATATTTTAATATGCTGAAAGAGACATGCAATGAACTTAAGGATAAATACAAATCATTGAAGAAACAGCATGCTCTCACTACAACTGTTAAAACTAAACTTACTATTGAAAAAGAGAAAAATGATCAACTGTTAAAGGAAAACACTGAACTAAAATATCAAATGAACAACTTAGAAAGGAATTATAGAAGTTCACAAAAGGAAATAACACTCTAACTCAAATGATAGGAAATAAAGTGGCACCTAAATACACTACTGGAATATGCTACAAACCTAGACAAAGACAGATTACTAAGAATAGCTTTATTCCTAAATCTGGATAGAATACTGCTAGTTCTAATTCTGGACATTCATATGCTTCAACTATTTATTCACATAGTTATAAATCAAATAGAGTTTATCTTTAAAAATCTTTTGACTCAAATTATATGAGACCCATAAGACAAATTTGGGTACCAAAATCATTGATTGCTAACCTGTCTAGACCCAAGAAGATCTGGGTACCAAAATCATATTTTGTCTAAAACTGTTTTGTAGGAAACCTACTTGAAGAGTTCCCACAAGAAGACATGGTATTTGGATAGTGGATGTTCAAGACATATGTCTGGGGATTACTCATGCTTCAAGATTTTAGTAAAGGTTGATGGAGGCTATGTCACCTTTGGTGATAATTCTAAAAGAAAATATCATCAGCCTAGGCCAAATTGGTAACACTAATTCAGTTTTAATTTCTAAAGTTTTATTTATTGATGTACTTAAATATAATCTGTTATGTATTTTCCAATTGTGTGATGATGTTTTTAATGTCAAGTTTGAAAATGATTCCTGTAATGTTTTAAATTCTAAAAATGTTTTAGTATTTTCTGCTTTGAGAAATGAGAATATTTAGGCTGTTGATTTGAATTATTTAGCTAAACAAAATATTACTTGTTTAAATGCTTTTTATAAAGAGTCTTGGTTATGGAATAGCAGATTAGGACACTACAATATACACTCACTTATAAAACTTACTAGGAAGAACTTAGTTAGAGACTTACCCAAACTTGAGTTTCCAAATGACAAAGTGTGTAATCCCTGTCAAAAAGGAAAGCAACACAAAATCTCTTTCAAACCAAAGAAAGAAGTTTCAACTTCTCAACCACTCGAGTTGGTTCACATGGATATTTTTGGACCATCTATATTTTATAGAATAAATGGGAAGCACTATGTCTATGTCTTAGTAGATGACTTTTCTAGATATACTTGGGTATACTTCTTAGCTCACAAAAGTGAAGCATGCTTTTATTTTGTTAAATACTCCAATTCTGTAGAAAACCTTAGTGAAATAAAGATTAGAACACTAAGAAGTGATCATGGTCGTGAGTTTGAAAATCAAGACTTTGAATCTTATTGTTCATACAATGGCTATAGTCATAACTTTTCTGCTCCTAGGACACCTCAGCAGAATGGTGTATTAGAAAGAAGAAATAGAACCCTGTAAGAAATTTCTAGAACTATTCTTAATGAATATGACCCGCCAATTTATTTTTAGGCTGAAGCTGTGAATACAGCTTGTTATATCATTAATAGAGTCTTAGTCAGACCTATTCTCAAAAATACCCCTTATAAACTTTGGAATAATAGAAAACCTAAAGTTAGTTACTTTAGAGTCTTTGGCTGTAAAGTATTTATTCTCAATACAAAGGATAATCTGGACAATTTTTCTTCTAAAAGTGATGAAGGAATCTTTTTAGAATATTATATAACTAGGAAAGCCTATAGAGTTTTCAATAAAAGAACCAAATGTGTGGAATAATCTGTTCACATCAAGTTCGATGAAACTGATCCACATGAGCCTAAAACCTATCTTGAAAATCTTGAAGAAGATTTGAGTGTTCTAGACCTTAATGACAAATCTAAAGAACCTGCTATAAAGAAAACTAGTTCTGGAAATATTTCATAATCTGATCCTAATGAACATAAACCTATAGATGAACCCGAAATTTCTAGTCCTACCTTTACTATATCAACTAGAATTCTAAATAATCTTCTTTTAGTTGCTGTTGTAGGAAATATGGATAGAGGGACACAGACTTGAGCTTCTTTTAGAAACCAGGTTGAACATCAAGCCTTCTTGTCACAGCTTGAACCTAAAAACATTGATGATGTTATTAATGATGAATTTTGGGTAATTGCTATGTAAGAAGAACTGAATCAGTTTGAAAGAAATAAAGTTTGGAAACTATTAGAAAGACCTAAGGACACCTTTACCATTGGCACTAAATGGGTGTTTAGAAATAAAGTAGATGAATCTGAAAATATAGTTAGAAATAAGGCTAGATTAGTTGCACAAGGCTATAGTCAAGAGGAAGGAATTGACTATGAGGAGACTTTTGCTCTTGTAGCCAGATTATAATCCATTATAATTTTACTTGCTTATGCAGCACATCTAAATTTCAAACTATATCAAATGGATGTCAAGAGTGCATTCTTAAATGGATATATTGCTGAGGATGTTTTTGGTGAAAAACCACCTAGATTTTTAAACCCTCATTTTCCAAATCATATTTTCAAATTATCAAAAGCTTTATATGGTTTAAAACAAGCTCCCAGAGCTTGGTATGATAGATTGAGTACTTTTCTAATTTCTAAAGGTTTTACAAAAGGTATAGTTGATCCTACTCTTTTTATAAAACGAATTTCTAAAGATGTTTTAGTTTTAAAAATTTATGTAGATGATATAATTTTTGGATCCTCAAGAAATTACCTATGTACTGATTTTTCTTAAATGATGAAAAATGAATTTGAAATGAGTTTAATGGGTGAACTAAAATTCCTTCTTGGATTTCAAATATTTCAAAATGATGATGGAATTATTTTAACTCAAAGTAAATATACTAGAGACCTTTTAAAATGTTTTGGATTAGATAGCACAAAAAGTATTGACACTACAATGAGTACCACCTGTTAGTTGGATCTTGATGAAGATGGTAAATCTGTTGATCAAACCACTTATAGAGGAATGATTGGAAGCCTACTCTACTTGACTGCTAGTCATCCTAATATTATGTTTAGTGTATGTATGTGTGCTCGTTTTCAAGAAAACCCTAAAGAGTCACATCTAAATGTTTTGAAGAGAATTTTCAAATACCTCAAGCATACCCCCAATTTAGGATTGTTCTATCCCAAAGGACAATCATTTGAACTAGTTAGTTACGCTGATGCTGATTTTGATGGATGTAAGTTAGATCGAAAAAGAACCTCTGGAACATGTCACATTTTAGGCAAGTAACTAGTATCATTTTGTAGTAAGAAACAAAATTTTGTTGCATTATCTACTGTAGAATCTAAATACATAGCTGCTGGAAGTTTTTGTGCACAAATTTTGTGGATGAAATACACATTACTAGACTATGGATATCAATTCAGACATGTCCCAATAAATTGTGACAACACAAGTGCTATTAAAATATCTAAGAATATTGTTTCACATTTTAGGACAAAACATATTGATGTAATACATCACTTTTTAAGGGATCATTATCAAAAAGGTGATATCACTTTGGAATTCATTGTTACTGAATATCAACTTGCTGATATATTCACTAAACCATTAAATTCTGAAAGATTAGACTACATAATACATGATCTTGGTATGATTAATCATAAGTAGATATCTTATTGGTATTACTGTTTAATACTTTACTATTTTACCTTACAGTTTCATGGTCACTGTTTCTAAGTTACTGTTTCAGGCTTACGGTCTCATAGTTTAACACCTTGTACTCACAGTCTGTCACTTAACTATATCACCGTGACAGAACAATTCACTCACTGTCTCACCATGACTGCACAGAATGGTCACTGTCTCACCGTCATGACCACCCACAGTCTCACTGTGATGACTATTTTTCATCACACCATAATTCCTACTCACAGTCTCACCGTGAAAATTATTTTTTATTTTTTTTAACTCATATCGCGGTAATTTTTATTTCACCAATATTTGATTACCCACGTTTTTGTTTTTATGACGTTTGACATTCCCAAATGATGAAACTTAAGGGTTTCATTCGATTCCTTACTCGAAATCTCTCCTGAATCTTCTCATTATTGAAAACCTTCTCATCTCTCACCTGAACCTTCAGTGGATGCCTATGATGAAGCATCCGTCTTCAGCCTCGTCTGAGAAGCGCAGCTCTAAGAAACAGAAGAGGATACCCAGGATAGCACCTGAAGGACCCCTGAACCCAAAACTTGTTAATAGTACCATAGTTCCTAAAAAAGAGGTTTTCCCTGAGTGGCTGTTGTCTAGTAAGTCTTTAATTTTGAAAATCTTAAGAGAACAAGGATGTTTTGAATGGTTCTCCAGAAAAGATAGTCTGATTTATCCAAGGTTGGTATCTCAATTCTGCCAATATGTGAAGTTTTCCTTTGATTTTAGAGAAAGCTTTATGGTGACCAGCTGGATAAATGGTCAAAAGTGTTCTTTCTCTTTGAGACTGTGGGATGCATGCCTAAGGATTCCACATAAAGGAGTTTGCGAGGATTACCAGAGAGACCCTCCTCCAACAACCGACATCTTTAACCTGGAGAATGCTTTGGAAATCCTGACTGGAAATGGTACCAAACGAAGGGTCATAGCTACTGAGTTAGATGGGGAGACAAAAATACTATTCAAATTTGTTTAGAATTTGATTAGTCCAAGAAAAGGGAATTTTGCTATGATGAAGTATCAGGATTTGTTCCTGATTCATCTGTTGAAGAATGGCCATAAGATCAACCTATGCAAATATGTTATTGACCATATATGTGTGCTAATTAAAGTCACTTCCAAATCCACCTCCTTGTTTTACTCAAGTATGATTTCATCCATGCTTGTTGCCAAAGGAATGGTTGGACCGAATGAAGAAAAGCTAGAGGACTTTGATTTTTTTCTTATCCAAGCCTATCATCAGAAGGATTAAGATTAGTTGGAACCCCTAGAAGAAGCAATGGGTTGAGGATAATGATCAATTGTATAAGAAGTTTAATCCTGTTGATTATCCAAGAATACCTAAGAACCTAGCTGATCCTGGTTTGGAACCAGATGAAGTGGGTAAGTATTCGGAAGAAGAAGAAGAAGAGGAAGAAGTTATTGTTGGTTTTAGAGAAGAAGAAGCTCCTGCTTCTAGTGAGTATGTCAATCTAGAAACTCATCCTACGGCTGCAAGAAAATTTGTTTTTCCTGATTTAGAGCAGCAAGAAATGGTAGAGACATATCTTTTTGAAGAGGATCTCCCTATTGATAAAGAAGCAAGTTTGGAAGCACAACCAGTGGAACAATCGGTTCCTGAGTACATACCCTCTACTGAAGAGAGTATGGAAATTGCCTTTCAGTTAGCAAGGAATGAATTTTTTTAAGAGATTAGAGATGATCCCGTGGATCATGACCCA
The DNA here is from genome assembly GCA_963277665.1 of Viscum album. Lineage (NCBI taxonomy): Eukaryota > Viridiplantae > Streptophyta > Magnoliopsida > Santalales > Viscaceae > Viscum > Viscum album. The sequence goes on along the minus strand of OY728165.1, from coordinate 1,327,119,041 downwards.
ATTCCTGAGCCTCAAGAATCTGAAATGGAAGCACATTTTGTGGGGGAGGAACCTCAAAACCTTGATATTATAGAAGATGGATCTGTTAAAGCTTCTAAACCTACTTTCACATATTCTATGTACACTTAGTATGATTTTCCATGTTTTTATGATGTGAGTGAGTCAGATCAAGTGACTACAACTGGTATAGATCTTTCCTCTTTGTTTCAATTGAAGTCTGTAGCTCATCCAGAACCAGAACCAGAACCAGAGTCTTAATCTGAATTAGAATCTGAGTCTGAAGATGACTCTGAACCGCAACCAGAACCTGCTCCACTACCTTCACCTACACTTTTACCCGAGAAACACTCTTTTGTAACTAAGGATGATTTGAAAGTGTTTGGAGAGACTATCTTGGCTTATGTTGAGAAGATTTTATCCACTCAACCTCATCCTGTGACTTAGTTAAGTCAAGAAGATGCCTCAATTCTGCTGGAAAATATTATTTTTCATATTAAACCAAGGGTGATCCATGAGATTCAAGAAGTCGGGGTTGAAAATAAGTTGTTGAGTGCTGATGTTGCAAATTTGAAAGGTTTGGTGGAAATCTTGCAATCAGAACTGTCTTTAAGATCAGAGCTTGTGCCTGCTCCTATTTCTACCTCTACACCTGTTGCTACTTATCCTGAACCAACTGATTCCACCCCTGCTAGAGAGATTGTGTCTCAATTGCATCCATATCTACTGTCTTTTGATGAGAATATTGGAAAAAGACACACAAAAATGCTGGTACTCATGATGGAGCTTATAGATAATCTGAATAAGCTCACGGATGAGTACACTGGATGCCTGCAAAAAGTTTTGAAACAGCTCAAAGTTCTATCCATAGCTGTAAAAGCTTCTCCTACTTCTGGCCAACCTTCTGCTCCTTCTTCGGATGATTCTCTACTAGGATCCATAATCAAGGAAGAACTTCAGAATGCCCTCAGTGGCTTGGATCTGTCTTCTTTTTCATAAGTGGTTAAGAATAGTGATCAAGCATTGGACTTGGTTAGAATTCATTCTAAGATATCCAATGATTCTCAACAGGGGATCACCAAGAAGGTAGACTTTTATCTTACCAGGATTTTCTCCAAAATTGATATGACAAATCACTTTAATTATATTGTGGAAAACCTGGAAATCCCTCCTATAACTCAAGATTTTAAAGCTCAAGTTCAGAAGCTTACAGAGTTCACCAAACTATTGGACAAATTCTTGGAGAATAAGGACGATTTTGAAAAGACTATGAAATATGGTGGAGAGATCATTATTGATTTCATCAATCTTTTGAAGTCATATCTTCATGTGTAGAGTACTGCTATTGTTGCTCCAGCTGCTGCACCCCTTAGACCGGGTCTACTTGCCCTCGCCTCAACTGCCATGTCAGTCAGCCAAGATCTTTCTCAGATCCGGCCAGTCATTCTTGACCAACCACAACCTAGATCTTCTACTGCTCCTACTTTGTCTCCATCCGTTTTTGAAGGTCTACCCTTACCCTCTCTATCTACCACATCTATGCCTTCTTCTAAATCAGCCCTAGATCCTACTGCTGATAAAGGCAAGGAAAAGGTCATTCCCCGAGGACTCCAGGAACTGTTTTCTTTTTGATGGGATGTCTTTTGTTGTTTACTATTTATATTTCCCCTGTATGTTTTATTCTGAACATTCTTACTAACAAATGTTGTGTTTCACTCCGTTTATCTCTAATTTTTGATAATCCCAAAAGGGGGAGAAAAACTACAAGTATTTTTACTATAATGATATATGTTATTATCGAATCTATTATTCTCTAATTTTTTTATTCTAATATGCTATTTTATTTAATGTTGCATTTCATTTATATTTTGACTACATGATTTGTGATCATAAAAAAGGGGGAGATTGTTGGAATCATCATGTATTAATCATGTTTTATTGATCACAAATCCTATTACTATTAATTAATCTCAATCTTAATTGAACATTTGGATAATGATCTCACATCTCAAAAATAACTGCACATCTAATTTTAATTATGTTTTAATGATAGCAAATATTTTGCATGATCTCAAATATCACTTATATTATGAAATCTTTATATTTATGTTTCAACTTCTCTTTCTCTCTAATGATTAATCTTAATCCATATTCTGCATATTACTGTTTAAGTCTAAATACAGATATTTGTCTAAGTATGGACACACCATGACCCAGACATTGTGAAGGACACACCGTTACCCAGATACCGTGAAGGACACACCGTGACCCAGACGCCATGAAGGACACACCGTGACCCAGATACCATGAAGGACACACCATGACCTAGATACCGTTATGCACAAACCATGAAGCACATACCGTGAAGCACATACCGTGAATAAGACATAGTTTACATAATCACTGTGACACTGTTTCTTAGCTTTTTGTCAATATTATTTAAATAATTCTAATGGTCATATTTGATGTTTTTAATGCAATTAATTTTATTTAATGATAGTTGTTGGCATGTCAGGAAACTGTACCGCGTACTTTTGGAAAGGTATTCACTCCTGTTGCCGATGATCATGGAATAAAAGAAGTCTCAGCTGCAGTAAAAGAGAGTGAGAAGTCGCCTCGACATACATGTGACAACACACGCAAAGTGATCTTTACTGAACTGAAGAACAATCCTGAGCACAACTACGAAGAAAACATTAAAAACTCCTTAGAGAAGTTCCAACACATACAATCCTACCTTACTGGAGGAACTGAAGTCAAGAGAACATCTTCACTCCTGTAGAACACAAGTTGAACTACGACACTCGTTTTTTCAACATAAAACCAGAGAATGATTCCGAAGCATTTCTGCTGAATCCAACGAGTCCAGAGCTTCATTGCTAATCACTAAAGCTTTATAAACTCTTATCTATTCTCTCTAAATGATTTGTTTATTTACTTTCGAGAAGTGTGGTGTACTCGGTATATCTTACACACACACATTGTATCCTACACTGAACTGAAGGATATCAAAATCCTCACTCCAAAACTCTAAGCTCTTGTTTACCCACAACAACTATGGAAGAGTTCCTTGTGTGGCCTTGTCTTTGTTTTGTTTCCCATGAAGAACTGTGGTAGAGGTCCCTGCGTGGCCTGGATAGTTTTGTAAACTGTTGTTAACCCCAATC